>HG992323.1:0-2500000 GCA_905220615.1 Tinea trinotella | reverse complement strand
CCGAACTGGCAGCCAACTCCTCGCTTAGATGGTGAACGACCCATCATAGGTTGAGGGTCAGACCAGAGGAGTTCGCACATGATACCTGTAATAAATCAAAAATACATATAAACAAGTTTAAGGAGCTGATGAAAAATAACTATAATATTAATTTACAATCAATCAAACTGTCACGCCTTCTTCCCACAGGGATAGGCAGAGACAATGGAGCACCACTTGCCACGATCCTGACACAACTCCCTCGCTTCCTTCTTACAAGCTTTATGGTTATGGGCACTAGGCAACCTAGCTTTCTTAAGGATGTGTCCGATTTTGTGTAAACACACTCTCCTGGCCCTGCCTTGTTTAATGCATCCATTCACTTTATAAATTCTTTTACACTTCTATATGAAAGCTCCTCCACCGCAAACGGAGCTTACCACTCGGCATAGAGTATTTTGCCAGTCTAGGTATAGATCTCGGCATAATTTGAGTATCATTTAAATTAAGATTTACTAATCTAAAATTACATTTTTATTCCACGTTTTCATTATTATATTTTTTGTTTATAATGAAAAACGGAAATTGCACTTCTTAATAGAGTATGTATTTTTTTCTAATTTTATGACTCGCGTAATTTTTTTATTTTATTTTTATACATTTTATACCAAGCTACTAAAGTGCTTACATCATAGGAACAGGACAACCAAAGACCAAAGTACATAATTATATCAAAGATACTTTGGTACAAGTTGGCCTTAATGTTTTTTTTTCTTAATTTGGTTTTAATTAATATTTTTGATTAAAGAAATAAATCATGTCTTGGTAACACTACATTAGGATTTAAATCTATAGATTTTTTGAAAAAATCACTGGTGCTGCCATATATCAAGTCAGAATAAAAAAATCTAGTATTAACCAACCTTCATCAGGAGGCTCTTGATTTCTGTATGTATCATTGATATCCTTCAAAGTCACTTCATCAGAGGAGAACAGACCACCATGCATAACCAGCACCCGATCATTGATGCAATGGGCTAATGGTAACCAGTTATACACCTCCGTGAATAGACCAGCCATTTGAGCTGTGTACTTGGTGGTCACTTCACCACAGAAGCCATATACACGGTTCATGTTTAAAGATTCGTGGTTACCTGAGAAAAGAAATAATACATTAAAGGTTGTCTCAGTTGCTGGCCTAAAAGTACATGTATAGTGAATTGGTTTTTACAGTCGTCTTCGCTATTGGTTTTTCTACCATCAGATAAGTCGAGGGCAGATGATTTATTTTTTAGTTTAATGTGTACATACAATGTGTACTATACATAAAATGTATGTATAGGCATATATATACAAAAGTGCCGATGACTGAAAAAACAGTGTCAGTTCACTTTTGCCTCAGTCGCCGCAACAGTGTATGTGGACGAATTATGTGGTAAATGCATGTATAGACATATGTATACATAAGCTTAAAAAAAAAACCATCCTTTTTAGCAGTACAGTAAAAAAGAACTCACCTCTAGACATATAAAAGTGGTTAGGATACAGTAACTTGTAACTGAATAGTGTAAAAATGCATTCAACACTAAAGGATCCTCTGTCCACAAAGTCTCCATTGAATAAATATGGGTTACTCTCCGAGGGAAGGCCATTTAATTTAAATATGTTCATTAAATCATAAAATTGTCCATGAATATCACCACAGACTGTGAACTTGTTTTCATCAGGAACTTTGATTTGCACTAACGTTGGTTGTTTTTGTAGATACGCCTTTACGTCTATAAGAATCTGTGAAATTATTAAATTTATAAAATAAAACAATTTTTTCAAATTAGGCTTCAGAGAAAGAAATGAAAATCATTTATTAAGGACGTAGCATGCACTTCCTCATAGTCAGATTCTATCATGGCTTTGGAAAGGCCTATGACAAGATACTTGCTAAGACCTGTACATAAATTAAAAAGTAACAAAAACATAAAAACAAAACAAAATTATGATTCAGAAAAGGAAAATAATAATTAATATTATCCACAAACAATGGACTAACAAAATTAAAATTTATAATTTATCCCTTTTTCTAGTTGTAGTTTTCTATTTATTTAATAAACATATTATAATTGAATAAAGATCTAATAAATAAATGAAAAAAAAAGAAGAAAATTAGGTCATGGATACCCACTATAATAAACAGCAGCTATTTTTCCAAATATAGCTGCTGTTCGTACCTATCTTTACTCTCCTGCTTTTTACGACACAAGCATGTTGACTAACTAAGTATGGAAAAGAAAGAGATGATTGAACAAACAGATTATTACATTAAATCAATCAATCAAATTGTCACGCCTTTTTCCCACAGATATAGGCAGAGACAATGAAGCGCCACTCGCCATCCACAATTCTGGTTACGCCTACAAACTCAGCTTTCTTAAGGATGTCCCCGATTTGGTCGGGGAAGACCCTCCTGGGTCTGCCTCGATTAATGCATCCATCCACATTAGATTTATAAATTTCCTGTGCCAATCTACTTTTACTCATCCTTCCACAAGGCCAAACCATTGGAGCATCCCTTTGTCAATCCTTGTCACAACATCTTCTTTTAAACTGTATCTTACACTTTATACAAATAAAAATGTATGCAATTTACCTTATAGGCATATTTTCTATGCAATTTCTGCCTTTGTTTATAAAACTCCATGAGGTCATTTATAAACTTCACTGTTACCTTACCATCTTCTAAGGCTGGCCCATTGTAATCCTCTTCAATACCTAAATAGACAAAAAAAAAACAATTAAATCAATATTTTAAGAGTGGTAGGCAGTGGTGACCAATCTGCCAATCTGGGGTAGTACCACCACACAATGTGAAGTGACTTAGTCGTGATTCAGGATAAGCTTGTAAGTTGCCTGTCTAAACTAGGCCAAATTAGTGGATATGACAGCAACTTACAGTTATTAAACTGTAGTAGCAGTTACCTCTACTACACTCCAGCTTAACATCAGGCGGGGTGCTGTCATATGTTTAGTCACAATAAAAAAAAATTATATATAAATTTTTTTTTTTAAAAATGCGATCTGTAAGTCCAATAGTTAAAAATCTGTAAAGAATTATTGAATACCAATATTTGGAATATTTCAATCAGTTTTAATGTTAATGGGTTTCTAATGTTGCTGTGTTCCACCTTGGAATTTGTAATTTATTAAATATATAAATATAAGTATAAATCATGAAGTAATAGCACATAAAACAGTGACTGGCATTGGTTATGATTATTGACCTGGTTCTAATATCCGACCATTTTAAAAAGTTATAAATTATGTTTGAAATTAATGTTAAAAAATTGACATTGCTTAAAGAACCGAGAATCGATGGGGAAGAAAGGTTCTTGAGTGGAGACCACCAACTGGATGACGCAGCATCGGTAGGCCCCTCACTTGGTAGACTAATGACATAGTGAAAGTTATGAATAACCAGTGGATGCAACTGGCATCTTGTCATTCAGAATGGCGTTCTAAGGGGGAGAGGCCTATGTTCAGCAGTGGATGCCTTCTCACTGATAATAATGAAGTTGAAAATAATAAAGTCTGTTTATATACTTACTCATAGAATCTAAATTAATAGTATCTGCAATATTAACTTCCTTCTGATCAACAGAGATGGCTTTCTCAAATGCAATTTTAGTCACCATTTTGTTACATTCGGTGTATTTCGATTTGGCCTCTGCATCATTTGGCCTTAGTTTGGTAACCTGTAAAAATTAAAATTGTCATCACTCTATTTCCACAGTTATGGCTGGCATAGTGACAGGGACTGTAGCAGTCATGGAATTTGCGTTTTTTAGCAGTCAACAACACTCTTTGACCTCCCCTTGCTTACCACTAGGCAAATGAAGGTCAAATGTTAAGTCACAATGATAAAAATGACCAACTATCTCCATACCACATGACAGCACTCGCCTGATGTTAAGCTGGAGTACAGTCCATCAATAGAGGTGACTGATACTACAGTTCAATAACTGTAAGTAGTAGTCAGATCCACTGTGGCAGCCTAGGAATCGGCAACTTACAAGCTGATCCTGGAACGCGACTAAGTCACTTCATAGTCTGTATGCTTGTGGTACTACCCCGGATTAGCAGACTGGGCGCCACTGCCTACCACTCTTATAATAACATGTGCCATAATGTTTTATGTAATATGTCTATTAGCAAACGGAACAGTACTGCAATCCTTCTTTATTACCTTTTGTCTTCAGTTGAGTATGACTTACACTTTTTAAGACCAGAAGGTAAAGCTTAACCGTAGAGCTTGTATGAAGAGAATTGTAGATGTGAGAGAGGCAAGGGAGTTGTGTCAGGTTCATAGCGCTCCATTGTCTCTGCCTATCCCTGTGGGAAAAAGGCGTGACAGTTTGATTGATTGATTAAAGGTAAATCATTATCTTTTGTTAGAATAACAAACAAGTAAAAAAGTAAAGTTGTCTGGAAAAAAAAAATACCACATGACTGATTTTTTCTGTCTAATTATAGATATATTGTTATACATACATGTTCAAATTCTTTAAGAGCAAGTTTATATTTTCCTAAAGCCATTTGTGCTGCTCCTTTTCTATAATAAGCCTTAGTGTAGGTTGGATCTAAGGAGGTTGCTTTTGTGGCATCAGCCAATGCATAACCGAAATTCTCCAAACGTAAATGTGAAATACTTCTATTTGAATACAGAACTGCATTATATGGATTCTTTTCTATAGCTTTTGTGTATAAGTCAATCGCGGTGTCGTAATTTAATTCTGAAAAATTAAGGTTAGAAAATTATTAATAACACTAAATTCACTTTGTAAATATATATAAAATAGTATAAAAATACAATAGAAATACTAAAATAAATACCACGTTGCGTAATTAATATTAAAATCTGTTATTGAAATAGAACAGGAACTTACTTTTAAAAAAATCATTTGCTTCGTTTTTTAACTTTTCCGCCTCCTCTATATCCTCCTGGGAAACTGTACCAGGGTTTTCTGGTACTTCAGCCATACTGACGTTTTATATTGCAGAATTAGTCACTATTATATTTTATTTAAAAGCTTAAAACAGTATATAATGTGCATATATCACTTCCATTACACGCTAACCAATATCGTCAAAATGACGTTGATTGATAATTGAATGAATTGAGAATGAATCAGGTGTGTGAGGAAATGAATGAATGGTTGCTGCAATGTTGCCAGTATTATTATAACAATGTCCGCATGCGCAGACAAAATGTTCATGTAGATTGCAAAATATTAAAAAACAAGATGGTAATTTATTGGTTTTAAAATATCTAAAAGATTAGGTTTGTACATGTAACGCCACATTCAGTATTTTCAAAATTATTTAATTTATAATCAAATACCACGTGCAATAGTTGCGATTTTAGGATGCATAGTGCCTAAGTGAAATCCATAAGATTATAGGGGGGAAACAGCATCTGACAGATCGTCTCGTTTCAAATTATTTGTAAGTTTTGTAACAGGTTTGTAACAAAGTTAATGTGAATAAACGGTGTTTTTACTATAAAAGTAAGTTAGAATTTTAAAAACTGAATCATGTTGTGAATTATAATATTTTTGCTTCGAATTTAGTAACATAGTTCTAGCGAAGGTTTTCACTACAGTAAAACCAATACATTTATTTTAATTTAGCACAGAACTGTATGTATACTACTATTAAATCACCAATTATTAAATTATGATACCCAAGGAAACTATTCTTATGGCCCTGCGGGCTCCTTACGCCACCGACCTACCTACTTCTGCTCATCAGGCCGTGAGGTCGCTAGGTCGCAAGCGTCCTGTACCGCCGACCAATCTACTCCTGCTCACCAGGACCTACTTCTATAACATCGCGCGGGCACTAAGCCATATAATCATCCTACTTTATTGCGTCGGCGTGTCTTAAAGTATTTTTATTTTTTAAATTATTTAATAAATAAATTCAGTAGCGCGACGCGCTTCCATCCACAATAACGCGTATGGAGCGGCCGCGCAGGAAGCCGGCTATCCAGCCCCGCAGACGGTCAGGTAAACCGCATGCCTCGAGCTTGGAAAGAAGGGCCTTGTGCCAGACCCTGTCTACTTAGTCGCGTTTCGGGACTAGCTTGTGAGTTGCCGGTTTAAACTAGGCGGGCATAGTAGATGTTACTGCTACTTAAGTTATTGAACCGTAAGTAACTGTCACCTTCATTCATGGACCGCACTCCAGCTTAACATCAGCCGGCCACTGTCATAATGTCGAGTCATAATAAAAAAGTGACAAATAGAACAATAAATTATAAAGTATACTTTATTGAATAAAATATATATTTACATTACACCTATATCTAAATGATTTATTTCTTTGTATATTTAGGTAAATACAATTAATTTATGATATTAACTGTAAACATAGAATAATAAGGAAAATGGAATATTTTATTATTAGGCCTGAAGATGGGCAATCGTCGTCTTGGCGGACACTTGAGAAGTATGGCTGATAGAACTCCTGCCTCTGAGTCATCACGGCATTTATAGCGGACGTTGCTTCGGAACTAAGTCTCCTTGATCTGCTTAATTTCCATGCTCCAACTGAAATTTTAAGTTCATTTCAATTAGACAATTGCAATGAACAATAGACATTTGCAATTTTGCTAGCAACAGTTTTCCCCTTTTCTCTTACTTTTAAGTCATATGGCAGACATATGACAGGGTCCCACCTGCGGAATAACCGCGTAACTTAATAACGATGAGTTTCGTTTTGACAGTTAAACTCCATTAATAAGCTTTAAAATTAAATATACGACCGCGTAACGTACTAAGGATCGATGTTCATCTTCAATAACAGTTCAAGGTCAATGAAACTCATTGTCCGAATTAATAAAGTTTTTGACACTAACTTTTTTCGACCGCGTAACTTTTTGGCAAATGGGAATACATTTCATTTTCATTACAATTTTAGTTACGCGGTCGGATCCCTGATATTAAGAACCTGGTATGATCACTTTTAGGTCACATGGCTCGATATACCCACCTGATATTAAGCGAGAGTGCGATCCAATAAATGGAGACGACTGCTAATATAGTTAAATTAGTCGCATTCACTATCGGAAACTTCCAAAACTCAAAGCGCGACTACCTTGGTTCGGTATTAGGCAGTGCTACCGCGTTGCGGGATCAGCTTGTATATTGCCGGTTCCAACTAGGTCGGCATAGTGGATTGTTTTATTTACATTTATATACTATACTTAAGTGCCAAACTATCATAGAAACAGAAGAAACAGAAATTATCATAGAAACAGAACCAAAGTACATATATTAAAGATACATTGGTATCGGCAATTGGTTTTTGAAGCCGTGCTCTCGGTTTGCTTAACCATTGCATTACCACTACACCACGGTCGTCCAACAGTTTTTGAATTGTTCTATCAGTCACCTCCATTCATAGACCGCACTCCAGCTTAATATCAGGCGGGGAGCTGACATATGTCGAGTCACAGTAATAAAAAAAACTGTACTTACTGTATCGTTGGAATTCGTTTATGTTTCTACAAGTATATACAAATGAATAGCTTTCGTAATCTGTCGCCAAAACATATACGTCGGTAGTTATTGTCGCTGTAAAATAATTAATTTGCAATATTTATTTACCAGATTTTTCTCATTATTGTTTTACTATAAAGAACCGATACATCACTCGAAGAACCGACAACCGATAGGAAGAAAGGTTCTTGAGTGCAGACCACGAACCGGAAGATGTAGCGTAGAGGCCTACCTCTCACTAGGTAGACTGACTAGGAAGACTCAAATAACCGGTTGATTCAACTGGCATCTTGTCGTTCAGAATGTCGTTTCAAGGGGGAGGCCTATGTTCAGCAGTGGACGTCTTCTGGCTGATGATTATGATGAATGATGACTAAGCTACTAAATCGGTCTGTTTCTACTTGTATTATAGAAACAGACCGATCAAAGTACATCAGCAAGTGTTTTTAAACTGGGGGGTTCTTACTTCTTAGTAAAAATATTTAAATAGAAAACTAACAATTAGTATCTGGTTCAGGGAAAGTTACTCTTAGCCTCGCTGTGCCATCGTTAGAAGTAATGATACCACTTCCTTCTATCATATCCAATTCATCATCAATCACTTGGAAAGTTCTGGCTCTAAATTCTCCTTGGTCACCTTGAATATTGTAAATTGCACCGCTACAGTAACCATGATGTTGTGGATGAGGATATTCTTCTATTAGGTACCAAGTGTTCTGATACTGTAAAGCAAAAAAAATGCTATAATAATAAGAAAAAGTCTAAAGAATGGTTGATGACACCTGAATAGAGGCAACTGATACTACAGCCATAGCAATTGCATTCATATGCCGGTCTAATTAGAACCAGATACTTATTCCGAAACGCGGATAAGTCACTTTACGGTCTGTATACTTGTAAGTGGTGGTACTACCCCGAATCGGCAGATTGGGCACCATTGCCTACCACTCTTTGATAACCAGACCCGGAGCAAATATCCGCTTCTTTTATTTTTGACAGCTAAAATTTTGTCAAATTTTACAAATATTTGCTCCGACCGGGAATCGAACACTGGACTTTAGGCGTGCAAACCAATTCGCCACGTCTGTCGCCATAACTTTAAAGTTGAACATTGAAGTTTGTTATAGTATAGACAACGTAATCTGACGTCTGTTACTTACATCGTTAAGTCTAAAATCCCTTACAACTGGAATATTGTCATCACATTGGCCTGGTATAACAATGAATGGTCCATTTTGTTCAGGATAATAGAAGCACCCTTCAGCTGACTGGTCAACTGACGTGTAGAATTTATCATAAAGGATTGGAACCTCATCGATGGCCTGCTGAAGAGCATCTTGAGCTGGTTGAGTTAAAGATCTGGCTTTGCTAAGTTTTGCGCTCCAAACTGATAAATTAAATAGTTAACAATGATATTTTAAATAAAATGTGGTGGTGGATCACCTACAAGCAAATAGCGCGATGCGTGAAGAAGCACCTTTGGCCGGCATAGTGACGGTGACCGGGGCAACCGTGAAGATTCGGTTTTCACTTTCGTCGGCATTCTTAAACCTCCTCTTGCTTACCACCAGGCGGATCGAGGTCAGATTTCGAGTCACAATAAAAAAATAGTTTGTATCACAGATTAATTACGATACTCAGATTAACTTAATCTTTACTAAGTAAGTGTTACATCCTTATCATATATGCTAGGTCCATAGTTGAGAAAGAATTTTAATGTTTCATTTTTTCTTTTTTACTATACATTTCTATACTAAAGTGCTTGTATTATAGAAACAGGACAATAAAAGTACATATATCAAAGATACATTACCGCCAAGTGGTTTTAAACCCGTGCTCTCGGTTTGCGTAACCATTGCACTGCCACTACACCACGGTCGCCAATGTTTAATACCAAAAACATTAAATATGACATATTATAATATATGCCTTTTAATATTTTTGTTTAATACTTATATACAAAAGTACTTACTTCGTCTATATTCGTCATCAATATTTTCACAGGAGTACAGTAGCGAGTATGTTTCGTAGTCAGTTGCAAGTATCCACATATCTGCATAAAACATTGGTTACATATACATGATACATGGTTAAAAGATTACATGAACCTCTTAGTAGTGGTGGTAGGCAGACTGTTGTAGTTTAGTCTGTCTGTCAAACTTTTAGCTGTAAAGACCCGTAACTAACTCGCAATAAAGGACCAGCTTCAGAAGCGTAGCGTGCCTTGACGTATAAAAAATTGCCCTGTATAAAAAATTGTTTGGGGGCCCTTAGGAAGGGTACAGATTTTTCACAAAAGAAAAAAAATGTTTGGCAAACTTCGGCAAACTGATTTATTAAATTATTTATAGCTGATAATGACTTTAGCTTTTCTAAAGTTTCTTTTTGGGAAGTATTTATTATTTTTGCTTAGACTAGTTGGGGGCTCCGCGGCTCGGGGAACCCGTATAATTGGCACGGCAGACACGGCGGTAGCTACGCCCCTGACCAGTTTGAAAGTTGCAGACTCCGGAAGAAGATCAGAATGTCCTGAATATCATGGTAATAATAATAAGCACACCGGATGATAGGCAGCAGCATTCTCTTAACGTGCGGTGAGCATACTGCGATCCGCAAGCTGCATGACAAGCGTGGGAATAATGGCACCCCCCTTCGGCGGATGCAACTGGTATCACGGCATTCTAAGGGGAAGGCCTATTTTCAGCAGTGAACGTCTTCCGGCTAACGAAGATAAATAATAAACAGTCTTTAAACTAACTTACCAATTGTATCTCCATTGCTATAAGTCTTTCTCAACCTTCCATCATCCCCAAATTCTAAACTACCAGATTTGACATCTCCATTTTGATCAGAAACACTTGTTTGAATAAAACTATATTGACTACCACTTGATTCGTATTGGTAACTGATACAGCCGGCTCTGGATGTCCCTGTAGGATAACGCTCTATTTCGTGCCACCAGCCAAGGTACTGAAAAATCCAATCTTCCTTTAAAACATGTCCAGATATTCAATGATAAACGTAATAAGTCCATTTTAGAACTTGATTACTAATGAAGATCCTTGTTGGTTTATGTGTGTATCGCGATTTATTAATTAAAAATTAAACCCATAGAAAGATTTCTTTGGTGGATATAAGGAAATAAATTCCTTACGACTGCGTTAAAATTAAGGGTTTATTGCTTTGTTCCATAATTATTAGTCCTCGACGACTATCCATGGCTCAGTTAAAACGTCAATAAGATAAAAAGGATACCGTTGTGTTGTGAAAGAGAAAATGGGTCTCACAACCCGGCACCGACGTATCTTTGATATTTGTACTTTGTTCGCCCAGTTGGCACAAAAGCACATTAAGTAGCTTAGTATTGAAATATAAATTTCTAAATTATATCATAGATTGATTTCTTGTATTAATAGATCGTACTTAATTGAAAACCTTATCACTTTTATTAATGTTTTTTTATTAGTTTTTATTACTTTGTCTATACCTTTACATTGGCTGAGTTAAAATACCTTGTCAATATCTAAATTGGTGACTCCTTTGATATCTTCACACTGTCCTCTAAAAACTACGGGTCTATCAAGATTTACTTCAGGTACGTAGAAACAAGCATCATCACCTTGATCTGATCTAATGTAGTATTCATCTCGAAGTCCTTGCGTTGATGTAATGATAGGTTTAATAGCTTCCAAATGTTGATTATCTAAAGTAGGTGTTCTACCTAATATCCAACTTGTTACTGGAAATTAAAGGTTAAATAGTTCATCAGATGAAGGCATATGGAATATTTAGTACTAGATAGTATTTAGAAATTAATTATTAAATAATTTTAACGATTCGCGTGGGGCTGTAGTGTGAGTCACGTGTCTGCCTGAGCCTGAAATAAGTTTTGTTTCAAAAATATTTATAACAGTACCTTGCTCCAGCTGGATTGCGGTCCATGTATGGGGGTGACCCAATGTACCGAACCTGTCGTCAAAATTAGCAACTTTTAATCTGATCCCATAACGCGAGTGTATCACTTGACGGTTTGTAGGTTGAAAGTAGTGGTACTACGATCGGCGGATAGGGCAGGTGACCACCAACTGTTAACCCACCACTCTTTTAATATACACTAAAGTATAATTTTAAATACTAAACGTAGGTGTACCTTGTCTATTCCCATTTTCCAAATTCAAGCAGCTGTAGACGAGGGCATAATTATCATAATCCGTCTCCAGTACGTAATAATCTAAGTTCTTTTCTTCTGGAAATTTATAAATAAAATATTTAAAATAAGACATAATTACTATTGCTAATAATTTGATTTTATCTTGGAAATATTTTTAACGTTAAACCTCAAATAATTCGAAATTCCAGTACAGGAAGAATGTTTAGATTTTTTCAAGATTGGATTTGTTTACATAGATTAGATGGATTGGATTAGAATATTTGGATAACTTTTAGGCCAATTGATGAAAGATTCATTTACAAATTCACCTGGGTTATGTTTCTTGTCAAAATGAGTCTATTATTTCATTAAAAGATAAATATAAAAAAAAAACTAAAATGTATTCACCATTATCAAGAGTAAACCCAATATTCAATAACCCGCGTCCATCAGCAGGTATCTTGGCGTTGCCTTCTATACTTATGAGTTTTTCATCCTTCACTATTGTAGCTAATACATCGATTGCTCCATCATTAACATTAAAATATGATCGTGAACATTCTCCAACCTGATGCGTCGAAGGATACCGTGACACTTCATACCACCTGTCTTCGAACTGCAAATAAATTTTATAATAAATACCTATTCTGTGTAAAATATTTAAATTTTATCATACTTTCGAAGTAAAATAAGTTGTTTTCCAAAATACGTAAAAGTTGTTTTCGTGTAAACAATAAATAAGAAGCTAAAGGCATTTTCTTAATTAATGTGGATGTGAGGGAAGTTTTGTCGGGATCGTGGCAAATGCGCTCCATTGTTTCTGCCTATCCCTATAGCAATAAATAGTAAATAGGCTTGGATATATTGATTGATTTATTTATTTCATTATTTACATGCAGTAGCTCTGACGACTCACTACTTTCTTAATGCTAACGGACTAGTGTTTTATTTCTAGAGCATATACAACTAAAATACTTACTGCGTTAACATCGAAATTGTCTATAGCAGTAATGTTTTCATTACATGGTCCAAGCAATTCTATATAAGATGGATTATCGAAAACTGGATAATAAAAACAACCATTAAGACTTTGGTCTGTGTCCTCATAATATCTATGGAATAAATCATCATGTTCTCTCACTAAAGAATTGATTTTACTATGAGCTTCTTCTGAAATGCCTTCCTGCTTTCTACCAAGTTTCCAACTGTATACTGGAATGAAAGTTTTGTTAAGTCTAAGTGGTGTAAACGATCAATACTCTGAACCGAATGCAACGCCCAATAATATTTTAAGAAAATACGTAAATATAAAATCCGCGTTCCGAAGGAGGCCGTTAAAACTATGCTTCTAAGCAAACCCAAACTCAAGTGTTGCAATGCGGAGCAACATATATTTGTTTCTTTTTCGTTCTCAATCGTAACTATCATTCCGTCCTACTTCCACTTCAGTCTTAAACTCGTGTCATTTGCGAACGCTCATATTACTTAATATCATTGGCGTCGCTTATTACTCCGACAGCTCGTGTAACAAATCCAGGACTTCGAGTTCAGTCCAAATACAGTCCAAGAGGTACAAGTGAGAATTTGTGTCTTCTATAAGTAACAGGGAATGCTCCGACGTATAGAACCTGCTCTGGATGCCAAGTTTACGAGACGTAGTAATGACCCTCGATGTTATCCGTGTGATTAAAACCGCGGCGATTGGGGCAACCGTTAATTAAGACGGTTCTAACATTAGTTCTGTCCATCAATTAGGTATAGTATACTATACTTAACTATGTATACTTGACTGATCTGAGGTTCTGTCGGTGCTCAGATCTCAGATCTCGGTGCTCTTGGACCTCCCCCCCTACCCTTGGAACCAAGTCGCACTCAGATGTCGTATCTCAATAAAAAAGAACTAATGGCAAGTTTTTTTTCAGACGGCACTCGACATATGACAGCCCCCCGCTGATGTTAAGTTAGAGTATGGTCAATGAATGGATGTGACTGCTACTTATAGTTGGTTGTCTGTATTAGCAGTCACATCCCGAAACGCGACTAAGTTTTGTAAACTTTACCGTTTGTATACTTGTAGTGGTGGTACTACCCCGGCAGACTGAGCACCTACCACTCATTGATAGGACTGATTATAATAGCTCTATACTTTTTAAGATGGTCTGTTTCTCTGCTTACCTAATGAGAAATTATTAGCAAGTCTTTACCTTGAATTCGATTTGGATTTATAGTTTTGCAGCTGTATAATAAAGCATAATCATCATAATCTGTATCTAATACGAAGATAGGGATGGAATGTCCTAAAAAAGAAGAGAACATTAAATCGAAAGTGTAATAAATTTATCAAAGAATCAATCAATTCTTGTCACACCTCTTCCCCAAAGAGATAGGTTAGATAATGAAGCGCCGCTTGCTATGATCCTGACACAACTCTCTCGCTTCCCTCACATCCACAATCCTCCTTACACACGGATCTTAGGGATGTCTCCGATTTGGTCGAAAAACACCTTCCTGGATCTGCCCTCTTTCAACGCATTCTTCTACATGAGGTTTATAATTTTTTTGTAGTAGTAGATTCTTTCACACATCCTTTTCATGTGCTCAAACCATCGAAGCATTCGTTTGTTAATACTTTTCACTACATTTATTACATCTGATTATATTTACCTGGAAAATTAGCTACAAAGTACCCATTATCCCCAACATCTGTTATTGTTCCTCTTAATTCCTTTAATTCTTCTTCATAAATAATCGTAGTAATTATTTCAGATCTATCGAAATTAATCTCTAAATTGGAGCATGCTCCTGTCTGTAGTTCTGATGGGAAACGTGAAATTTCGTGCCAAGTTTCTGAAAACTGTTACATTTTTTTAGAATTGCTCACAAGACGACCAAATACTCGTAAATGAATTAGGAATTTATAATATTTTTTGGTTGTGCATTGTACTCATTCAAATGACTTGGAAAGTCAAAGGTAAGCAAACGCAATACAGTGACTACTAATATAATTTAATTTCTATAAGTAGCAATCACAATCACGGTTTAGTTGGAATCGGCAACTTATAAACTGATCCCGAAACACGATTAAGTCATTTTACGATCTGTACTTATAAGTAAGTGGTGGTACTACCCCGGAACGGCAAAGGTAGGATTAACAAAGAAATGCTTTGATGGTTTGGGCACATGGCAAGAATGAGTGAAAATATATTGACGAAAGGCATTTATAAATTTTATGTGGATGAACGATGCAGACTCCGAGGTTGGGTTGGGTTGCCTAGTGCCCATAACGGTAAAGCTTGTATGATGAGAATTGTGGATGTGAGGGAAGCGAGAAGTTGTGTCAGTATCGCGGCAGGTGGCGCTCTATTGTCACTGCCAGTTCCTGTGGGAAAATGCGTGACAATTTAATTAAATGATTGATTTATATAAAATTTATTTTACCCTGTTAGTATCAAATGAAGTCATGGTATTGTCATCAGGACTTGGACATTGACCATCCAGATATACAGGTCCACCATCATTGTCAGGGTAAAAGAAGCAGTTTTCTGTCGAGTGTCCTCGTTTTACGTAATATTCTTCATGTAGAACGTTTATTGAGTCAACTACTGAGTTGATGGCTATAGTAGATTCCAATGATAATGTTGGTTGACGACTTAGCTTCCATGTAGATACTGAAATAGAATAATTAGCATCAAACGGCGAGGTAAAAGGAGAGCGTTATACTCTTTCATAATTATTTCATTTTTAGGACAAGAAGTAGACTGGAGCTAGCTGATGATTAGCTCACAGCAGTGCGGTAAATAGGGCGGTGCCACCGGTGCCCAGGCACAGGGCGAAGACTCTGGGGGGCGCAAGAATTAAGGGTCCACTTAACATCAGATAGCTCGATTGTTTGTTTTCCCACATCAGTTCTTTAAAAAATTATTAGATAATTGGTCCACGAACACCAAGTTCCTTGTGCTTTATTTTATCACCCTAAATAAAATAAAGTAGGCCTATACATAGCATTGCTCTAGGGTACCTATAATATCTAAAAAACAAAGGGCGCAGTTATAGAAGCTTGCACAGGGCGCAGAAAAGGCTATTTACGGCACTGGCTCACAGACTTAAATATATAAAACTTACAATTGCCAAATAAAACAAAATATCTCATAGAAAATTAGGATTTATATAGAAGTCTGGCAGGCAGACAGTTGGTGGCAATGTGCCCAGTCCGGGTATGAACCACCACTTACAAGAAGTGTACATACTCTGAAGTGACCTAGTCGCGTTTCGGAATAACTTGTAAGTTACCAGTTCCAACGAGGACGGCATTATTTAATTGTACAAGCAGTCACCTCTATTCAGGGACCGCACTCTAGCCTAGCATCAGGCCCCCATGTCTATCTTGAGTCTCAATAAAAAAAACTGACTTACTTGATCGGCGATCAGGCCCGATATTGTTACAGGAGTAAACAAGCGCATAGTTATCATAGTCAGTAGCCAAAACCCAATAATTAGATTCAATAACTGAAAGAAAATAGTTATCTACATAATACCATTACATAAATGTCGTTTGTGTTATACGAGTACGTTGTAGAAAAAATGATTAATGTTCTCTCGCTTCCATTGTAACGCTTATTATTATTATTATTATTCGAATCTTGATGCTCTTGTAATAACTATTAAATTCCATCAACTCATTTATGGTGAACAACCAGTGTCATCCAACGTGCTTGTTTCACTAACGTTATATACATGGATAGATATACTCTTGATTGTGCCAATTGTAGCTTAAGAACTATGCATAATTAGGTACAACACGCAAATAGCGGCCATGTCACCAATATGGGGATCTATTCCAGGCAACCGAGTAGATGATAATAATATTAAACCATCATCATCTTCTTCAGCCAGAAGACGTCCACTGCTAAACATCGGCCTCCCCCCTGGATCGCCATTCCAAACGACAAGATGCCAGTTGCATCCACCGGTTATTTGTAACTTTTACTTTTACTTACTATGTCGTCAGTCCACCTAGTAAGAGCCACCAATCTTTAGTAATCTTTGCGCATAAATTAAATCGTAAGTACTTCTTTATATTTTGTTGCGTTCTACAGAATAATAGCATGAATTATAGTAGATATAAATTTTTTATTAAAAACTATACCTTCTCCATTAGGCCCAGGGAATGAAACAATAAGTTTAGCTTCTCCATCATCCCCAGCAAGTCTTGCCTCACCGATAACTGTATACAGCTCTTGTTCAAAAACTTGTGTGTTGGTTACCTTGATTCTAGTCGCATCAATTAATGCGTAATTTGCCTTTGGACACGTGCCGAATTGGTATAATTGAGGATAGCTCTCAACATCATACCAATTATTTAGGTACTGTCAACAATATTATCAATTTATTTTTGTAAAGGATGAGTTAAAGTAGATTTACGAAAGAAATTAATAAATCTCATGTGGATGGACGCCTTAAACGAGGTAGACCCAGGAGGGTCCTTTCGACTAATTTGGAGACATCTTTAAGAAAACTGGGTTGCTTAGTGCCATAATCCATAAAGAAAATTATGGATGTGAGGGAAGCGAGAAGTTTTGTCAAGATCGTGGCAAGTAGCGCTCTATTGTTTCTGCCTATTCCTGTGGGAAAAAGATGTGACAATTTGATTGATTGATACCAAATTATCTTCTGAAATTAAAATGGAATTTTTGAATTGCGGATTTTATTGGTCGATTGTTCTAAAAAGAAAATACGCACCAAACCTATTTAAAAAAAAAATATTATTAGTAAACTAATAAATACGTTCATAGTCTTGGCTACGTTTTATTATAATATAATTTAGGTATTTTCTCATAATAAAAAACTCACTCGTTCAACATCAAAGTTCTTTACGGTTGGAATGTTCAAATCACATTGTCCTCGAAAACTGACAGTCTCATTATCCCCAATATCAGGAAAATAGAAGCAGGATTCATCAGAATTATCAATTGGTCTATAAAAGCGATTGTTTAAAACATTGATGTTGCCTATAACTTCATTTATTGCTTCATCTGCTTCTAGTGATAGAGTTCTGTTTCTGCTAAGTTTCCAACTCCATACTGTAAATTTTATATAAATGTCAAATTCTCTATTTATATTGAGATTAGACATCTCAGCACCTCGATTTACCTGTTGGTAAGCAAAGGGAGGTCCAAGAGCATCGGCCTACGCCATTTAGAGGTGTTTCACGCTTTGATCAAACGATATAGGATGGTCTATAGGAAATATCAAACGAAAAGTCTATAGGATGGTTTTTCCCCATAGGCTAGTCAATCCCAATTGTTGACTGTTCGATTTTTGTGATCGCCATCATGCGAGAAGAATATGACAACGACTATGGTAATATTACAAAATAATACATTAGTTTGTTATTCCAATGCAAGTATTATTATCCATTACAACATTATTATTTAAGGTATAATAATATTGTGACGTATTTATCGTGACGACAGGCGTGGACGAACGGTTTTGCGATTGGTTTGTTGCGCGTAAAGTCCCGGGTTCGATTCCCGGTCGGAGCAAATATTTGTTTCAAAGCTTTTATTTGTAATATTTAATAACATAGTGGATGTGATTGCTACTCACAGTTATTGAATTGTAGTAGCAGTGACATTTATTCATGGACCACACTTTGGCTTAACATCAAGCGGGGTGCTGTCAAATGTCGAGTCACAATAAAAAAAAAATGAAAATATTGCAAATATGGATATTTGCATCGGGTCTGGTTGTCAAAGATTGGTAGGCAGTAGTACCCAGTCTGCCGATCCGGGGTAGTACCACCACTTACAAGTATACAGACGGTGAAGTGATTTGGTCACGTTTCGGAATCAACTTGTAAGTTGCCAGTTCCATCTAGGCCGGCATAGTAGATGTGATTGCTACTCACAGTTATCGAATTGTAGTAGCAGTGACATTCATTCATGGACCACATTTCGGCTTAACATCAAGCGGGGTGCTGTCATATGTCGAGTCACAATAATATAAAATAAATCTATCCAATATTCATTACTAATTTATACAGTATCATTATATTTCTTAAATACTTTTAAAACTTTATTTTAATGTATTTGATAATGTGTTCTTAAGAGTTTGTATTTGACGAAGGCTTTTGGGATGATAAATATTTATTGCGTTAATTACCTCTTCTGTTTCCATCATCAACATTTTCGCAACTGTATACTAAAGCGTAGGAACCGTAGTCGGTATCAAGAATCCAGAACTCCTGATCTGAAATATATATGTGTACTTAGTAATAATACTAAAACTAATAACACACACGCTTACTGCACTCGTCATGATATCGATTCAGCATTGTTACATAAACTACCTTGTCTCTAAAAATTCTAGATAACTGGACAACCGATATCTTGTTACTACATGGGATTGTATGATTATGTGGACTATCCGCAATTAGTAGAGAAACTTTTTTATGCAAACGCAATATCTGTTGTCTAGATGGCTGATGGTAAGCAAGAGGAAGTCCAAGAGCACCGATGACTGAAAACCGTAAGTTAACCCGGTTTACCGGTTGACCCAAAGTAAGTGAAGTCAGCAAGGTCTCCTCTCACCTTAGCGACCATAAAACTATACAGATATCTTATGTTTATAGACAAATATAGTTTTCGATTGCAGGTAAACCGTTGAGTACCTTAGGTGTTATAAAATCACTAGGCATCAACTTCATCCTAGCCATTACCTATGAACTGCTGGACAAGTAATTCCCCCCGCCAACTTTAGAGTAGCCCGCTAGAACTAGCCTGCTTCTAGCGATTTCGTGCTACCTGTAGCAGTTCATAAGTCTACCTTACGTCCGTCTTGTAAATATGATATTTATATTTTTTATACTGATTACCTTCTCGTCCATCATATTTCACCGTATACTTAGCGCCACCACTGCCAGTCTGAATTATTGTACCAGTTTCCACGTCAAGTCTTTGGTCACCATTTACTTGGGTATTCTTTACTTTTCTTACACCATCGTTTAGGGAATATGTGACGTCATTGCAGGTTCCATCTTGATTTTCAGCTACATAACTAGATATCATATGCCATACACCAGAATACTAAAATATTATATATAGAATAAATAAAATATATTATAAAACGTAAATAAAAGGCGGTCTAACTAACAACCGTGATACTTGTTCTGCCGGTCAACTTTTGTGTTGTACAAGACCAAAGTTTGCCGATAGGTAGATAAAAACGCGAATAGTATTAATAATAACGAAACATTAAATAAATACAAATAAAGAATGTTATATTACTAGTACTTAAATAGTAATAAAAAAATAATACTCATAATACAAAAAAAAACACATTTAAAAACATGTATAATAAATTAAAAGATAATTTCTGGGATCTATAAAGGATCCACGCATCAAGGCCTTTTTGTATTTTTTGAATTGTGGCTGAAATTATTATGACAGCACCCCGCCTGATGTTAAGCTGGAGTGCGGCCTATTACTGAATTATTTTGTACCACTGCGCTGCATCCTTTTTTAATCTCCAATTAAACGAATATCTATTACCTTTTCCTCGTCAAAGTTCGGCACAACTGGAATATTTAAATCACACTGTCCAGGAAATATAGCGGGCTCATCTTCGCCTAATTCTGGTAAATAAAAGCAAGCTTCAGGTGTATGCACTGTCGGTTCATAATATTCATTACCTAAAACTATAATGTTTTCTGTGATCGCATCTATTGCCACTTTCGAAGCTTCAGATAAGGTTTGTTGTCTGCTCAGCTTCCAACTCCAAACTAGAAAATAAAATAATAATTAACAAATGTTAGGCTTTCATAGTTTTTTTGTGAAAATTTTGTGAAAATACTTACTTCCTCTGAAATATTCATCAATATTCATGCAAGTGTAGGCTACAGCATAGTTGTCATAATCGGTATCCAGAATCCAATATGGTATTGTGAGAGCTGTAAAGTAAAATTGTAATTTATAAATTTTAGGTGAACCAACCAAGAAGTATGAAAAATAGTTATCGATAAGAGTTTATAGTTTGGTTTTAGACTTTTAGAATCTCCAACTGTTACATGATTACACACATAAAATTAATTTTAATGTAGGTCTCTGTGGGAATAAGAATGGAAGTCGTAGTTAATTATGACAATAAGTTAGATGAATTTAAATTCAAGTATTTTTAATTTTTTTATTGTGACTCGACAAGGGGGGTGCCGTTGATGTTAAGCCGATGTGTGGTCCATGAATGAATGTCACTGCTACTACAATCCAATAAGTGCGAGTAGCAATCACATCCAATATGCCGGCCTAGTTGGAACCGGCAACTTACAAGCTGATCCCAAAACGTGACCAAATCACTTCACGGTCGGTATACTTGTTGACTGGGTACCACTGCCTACCACTCTTTCAAGTGGCTTACTATCGCGTTTATTTTGTATTTGATTTTATATTTTTTTATTATTTCAACGTTTCAAGAGCTTTGCAGTTTGCAGCCATCGTGGTCTCTTAAAAAAAATGTAAAATTAAAACTAAAATAAATCCCATAGTAAGCCGCATAAAATTTGTTTGATTCATTAATTAATGTTCGCGCAAAATCTAAGAAAATACTAATAAGTTAGATACTATATTACCGTTAAATAAAAATAACTCTAGTGGGTGGTCATTTGTCTCTGATGTAGGTAAACACATATACTAATTTGCTAAGTCTGCCGATTCGAGGTAGTCTTACACCTTCAAGTGTAAGTATATAACGTAAAGTGACCCAAAGTTATACCGGTGACTGCTACTTACAGTTATTTAACTGTAGTCGCACTCACCATCATCCGTGGACCAAACTCTAGTTTAACATCAGACTGATTGTTATGCCATAACAAAAAAAAAACAAAATAATACTTGTAGACGTACAGTTATTTCGGAATTGTATTGTAGCAGTAGAATTCGCGAAGCCATATGAATCAAATGTTAACGTTCCAGTTGCTTCATTTAGGTAATATTCATTCACTTCCTTGGTAATGAAATCGAGGTTGTTATTGTTCACATTAAAGTTTATGTTAATACATTCGCCTGGTTGTTCGTTCTTCGGGTATGATTCTACTTCAAACCACTCGCCTTGGTACTGTAAAAATAAATTTAAAGTTTTATGATTTCACAGATGACTGAACCATGCCTAATGTTAAGAAGAAATCCAGTCCAGTAGTCGTATCAATAATTCCAGCCGTATTGGAACCGGCGACATTCAAGCAGATCCCGAAACGCGACTCAGTAGTGACTAAAGTAAAAGTTGATTACGGTTAGTTGAGTGATGATTTACAACTGGTTGACACAGGTGCTTGCCATGCATAGCTACTTCGGAAGGTACCTCTGCAAGATACCTGGGAGAGGAGACAATGACTAATTGTCACGAGTGTAGAGCGACAAGGACACGGCGTAGCACAAACTATAGAAATGTTCTGCTTGGTCATTGCTGCACCATTAGTGTTATGGTGTCTAGCGAGAGGTCATAAAAAGCAGCTGTTCTTTCTGTAAGTCTATAATGATCTAGAAGACTGCAGAGAGGGAGAGGGAAAGATCCCAGGGCTTTCTCTCCATTTGGTGCGGAAAAGCCGGGATACAGAGAAGAGTGCGATTTGCCTCTCCGCGCCGCCGACCTGGTCGGGAAGCAAAACTGAACCGTAGCTATTTAAATTCTTGAGGCAGCGCGCGATAGTGTTCCCGCTTGCACCTCGACACACTTGAGAAAAGAGTGCTCAGGAAAGAGGTTCACAATCCTGCCCGTTAAAAGTACGAGCCTGTGTCGGCGGAGTTACGGGGTCTTGTGAAGGTACCATTGTCATGACGATCGGAGAAACGTTGCGAAGTTTTTTATTCGGTACAAGCCCGATATTACCCGTTGCCCACTTCCATAGGTGGTGGGAGTCAGGCAATTCCCCCCAGGAAACAAAAAATACGCAAATACCTTGGACTTATAAATACGTTTTTATAGAATAACTTACTCTATTAATATTGAAATCTTCCACTGAAGGTATACTTTCATCACATTGCCCAGGGAATACAACTGGTGTCCTATACGATGGCAATGGGAAATAAAAGCAACCATCGACACTTTGGTCTTCACTTTCATAATACGTCTCATTTAAAACTGGTATTGTGTTAATGATTCTATTTATAGCACCACTTGCTTCTTCAGGCATTTGCTTCGTTTTACTCAGTTTCCAGCTCCATACTGAAAGTATTATTGTGTGATTTACTTACATTTCTATATTAGGCTACTAAAGTACTTGTATCATATATCCTGTTCTATTAACAGAACGACCAAAGACACATTGGTATTGGCAAGTAATTTTGAACCCGTGATCTTAGTTTGCACTACCACTACACCAATGTCTTCCCGAGCAGGCAAACTGTTAGTGGTCATATTTCATGAGTACAAACCATGAAGTGACTTAGTCGCGTCCAGTAAAAAAGGCTGCTGCTTGCAGGTATTTTAATGTAGTAGCAGTTGCCTCCGTTTGTGGACCGCAATCCAGATTAACTAAGTGCTGTTTTATGTCGAGCCATAATTTATCATCATAGTGACCTCGACTCTGGAAACGTTAAACTGAATATTTAGTCGTCGGCGCCCTCGGATTTCCCCTTGCTTATCATCAGGCAAGTCAAGGTCATATGTCGAATCCATCAAAAACAACATATTTATCTCACCTCCACGCTGATCTTTATTCAAATTCATACAGGAATAAACTATGGCATATGAAGTGTAATCAGTATCCAAAACAGTTGAGTATACTGAAAAGAAAAAATAGGTCATATAAGTCTAAGGTTTTACCTCACCTTCGCCTAAAACTTCCCTACCAACGCTTGTCTACAAATATTTTTTCTAAAATATCAAATAGCTTGTGACCTCGACTTGCCGAATGGTAATCAAGGCGTCGAGAAATGAAATAACCGATTCGTTTCACAGATGCTTCAGTCGCCATGACTTTATCGGATATTTGCTTCTTTTATTTAAGGGTGGCAGTAGGCACAGTCTGGCCAGTCCGCCGATCCAGCGTAGTACCACCACTTTCGAAGCGTTTTGGGATTTGCTTGAAAGTTTTTGCTTGAAACTAGATCGACTTAGTAAATACTACTGCAGTTAGTTGTTTAACTGTAGAAGCAGCCGCCTCCACGCCAGGGAGGGTGCTGTCCTAGTCGAGTGACAATAAAAAAAGGTAAGACGTAAAAATTATGGAACTCTAAAAAGAAGAGAATTCGTTATATTAATACTTACATGTAGAAGTTTCTATATCTATAACGTACATTCCATTATCCAATACAGCACTTATGGGTAAAGACTCCTTTAATCTTTCATCAACAACCTGACTACTTCGAATTTCAACCCGCTGATCATCATTTTGGTCTTTATTATATGTATAATAGACACATGTTCCTGGTGTTTCTTCATTTGGATAAGCTTCTATGACGTACCAATTACCTTGAAACTGTTAATTTTATTATAAAATAAACAATTGCTTTCGGGCGATTGCTCTTACAAAAATATAGACATACATTTTCGGTCTTACTACAAAACATATTTAAAACATTGATTAAATATTTGTTTACAGACAAACGTCATTTTACAGTACTAAATTTACTACTAAATTTACTTTGACGACAGGCGTGGACGAACGGTTTAGCGACTGGTTTGTTGCGCGTAAAGTCCCGGGTTCGATCCCCGGTCGGAGCAAATATTTGTTTCATAGCTTTTATTTGTAATATTTAATAGTATTAAATATTGCAAATATTTGTTAATAAAAAAAAGAGATGGATATTTGCTTCGGGTCTGGTTATCAAAGAGAGGTAGGCAGTGGTACCCAGTCTGCCGATCCGGGGTAGTACCACCACTTACAAGTATACAGACCGTGAAGTGATTTGGTCACGTTTCGGGATCAGCTTGTAAGTTGCCGGTTCCATCTAGGCCGGCATAGTGGATGTGATTGCTACTCATAGTTATTGAATTGTAGTAGCAGTGGCATTCATTCATGGACCACACTTTGGCTTAACATCAAGCGGGGTGCTGTCATATGTCGAGTCACAATAATAAAAAAAAAAAACTTAAAACATGTTTAATGCTTGTCTAAAGCTTGTTTATGTTTATTGTGGCAACATAGTTTGTGTTTTAAGCTCTATTTATATTGGCTAAGATATTTGACTCCTCTCTGCTCTTTATTAAGGTAGAGTACGGTTTTAGGAGTAGCACGCAGACAATAGTCATCTGGCTAGTCTGCCGATCCGTGTACAAAACGTGAAGTATTTTTTTATTTTTTATTATTATTTTTATTTACATTTCTATACTAAGCTACTAAAGTGCTTGTATCATAGAAACAGGACAACCAAAGTACACATATCAATGACACATTGGTACCGGTGGGTGGTCTCGAACTTGTGCTCTCCGGTTTGTGTAACCATTGCACTGCCACTACACCACGGTTTCGGGATCAGCTTGTAAGTTACCCATTACACTTAGGGCAACATAGTGAGTGCGACTGCTACTGGCAGGTATTTAACTGTAGTAGCAACTGTATCCATTCATAAACCGCACTCCGGCCTAATTATCAGGGGGATACTGTCATATATCGAGCCGCAATAATAATGAAAAAAGATTGCAGCCAAGGACATGGTTGCGTCCGATATACTGGCTTGGTTAGATGCTGTTTGACGCGTACACTGTAGAATCCATTATTTTTATTAACTTGTCTATACTTACTAGGTCTATATCAAAATTGTTCATATTTGTAATATCCATTTCACATTGTCCAGGGAATACCACGGGTTGTCCTTCTATATGTTTTGGATAGTAAAAGCATCCCTGATCACTTTGATTGGTGTATCTATAATATCTACTATTTAAATCTATAAACGGACTCAGGGCATTTTCTATATCATCTATTAAATTTTCATCCACTCTTCTACTTCTTGTCATTATTTGAGAATAGACTGGAATTTAGATTTAATAAAAGTTAGGAAACTTGTATTAGGTATAAAAGTTTTTTTACATATCTATAAAAAGCAACTAGAAGTGCTTCTACCAAAGTACATACACCAAAGATACATTGGTACAGGCAAGCGATATTGAACCGACGTCTATCGGTTGACGTAACCATTGCACTACAACACGACTGCTTTAAATGAATTAAATATTGTTCTAAAGTAATTTAATAAGAGAACTGCTGTATTCTATGCTGACATTTTAGCGTAGGTTTAAAATTGATACCCCATGAGGCGGTGATCCATCAGAAAAATGGATTTGTAACTAAAGTCCGGCTTTGTGACAATGAATGTGAGGTTTGTCCAGCAGAGTGGAGATTAATGTGTTGTGCTATGGGAGGCAAGGGACGCCTGTTAAGTAAGCCTTTTTACTGCGGAGTCTTCCTCTAAAAGGAATTATTGGAGCGAGTGGGGTTCAAAACAATTAATCAGGTTCTTAATCGTAATTTTAATGCGAAACTCTGTTTATATTACATATCTAAGGCGGCGTTACTTTTAATTTTTTTTAATTGAGACTCAATGTCTGACCTTGACGAAGGATTGACGAAAGGAATTTATAATACTGATGTAGATGGAACCCAGGATGTTTATCAGAGATATCCTCAAGAAAGCTGGGTTGCGTAGTGCCCATAACCCCCCCCCCCCATAAGAAATTGTGAATGTGAGGGAAGAGAGTTGTCTCAGGATCGTGGCAAGTGGCGCTCCATTGTCTCTGCCTGCACAATTTGATTGATTGATTATTTATATTTACTTTACTCACTTCGCTTCTGATTGTCATCAATATTTTTACATCCATAAGTAATAGCATATGATGTGTAATCTGTATCCAAAACGAACACCTCATAGCTTACTGGACCTAAAACAGATATTTGTAGATATTAAATTTTCTTTACTGTGGCCCGACACATGACACTCAATTAATATTAAGTTGGAGTGCGGGAATTAAAACCAAGATTCCCGGATTCGGATGAAAGCAGGACCGGATTCGATTCCCGGTCTTGCAATGAATTGTTTCATAGCATTTATTTGTAATATTAAATAATTCTATTAAAATTAAGAAAAAAATAGTCAGATATTTGTTCTGGGTCTGGGTATTTAGGAGTGGTAGGCACACAGTTGGTGGTCATTTATCCAGTCTACCAATCCGGAGAATTACACTTTCCAGTGTAAAGAAGTGACTCAGTTGTGTTTCGGGATCAGCTTAAAAGTTTTCAGTTTAAGTAGGACGGCATAATAGTAGTATCGGATGCCTCTATTCATGAACCACACTTCAGCTTAACATCAGGCGCCCGTGTAATTCTCCGTATTGGTAGACTGGGTAAATGACCACCCACTCCTGAATACCCAAACCCGGTGCAAATATTTGACTCTTTGTTTTAAATAACATTTTTCGTACTTTTAATTTTGTGCACTTATAAATAATTAATAAACATTACAAATAAATGCTATGAAACAAATCTTTGCTGGAGCGGGAATCGAATCCGGGACTTGGATTCAATTCCCGGCGCGGACCACACTCTAACTTAAAATTAGGTGAGCGTCTTATTTCGAGCCACAATCACAATAAACCGCAGATAAAATGATTAGATTGCTTACCATCCTCTAAATCAAGAGTATATGTAAAAGCGCCGTCTTCACCAGCTATCACAGAATCTGTTCGGGAAACCAAAATCTGCTCGATAACTTGCGTATTAAGTATTGATATCTCGTCAGAATCTATTTTAAATAAATTATTAACGCAGGTCCCCTCGTCGTAATCGTCATAGCTTCCATATTTATGCCATATTCCTGAAAACTATCTCCAATATTAGTAAAGTTGAACTTTTTATTAAGAACTGTGTAACCGCTTCATTTCGAGCTGGAATACGATCTATGAGTATAAGCGACTGTAATCACAAATACAGTTTTAACCCAAGGTATACAGAAATACCTAGAGTATAAAAAATAACCAGAGTATAGGTAAAAGAGAAAGAAAGAAAAATTTTTAATTTGAAAAATATATTTAATATATAAATTACATATACATAAATACACATACACACATAATTTAAATACATATATTCAAATATGTAAATTATTCTGATTTTTGAGCAAATGATTTTGTAGCTATAGATTGACGATATTCAGTGATCAAAGATATGGGTGTTTCCAGAAAATTATGGGTTTAATTATGTGCGTATCCATAATCAAACCCATAATTTGATTATGTTATAAAGAGTAAAGGTGCAGAAAAAAGGTTTTAGTTGAAACTGAATGAAGACTGACTTTTGGTTCACATAATAAGCTAAATAAAATAAAAGAATAAAAAATAGGATTAAAATTTAAAAATAAATAAAATAATGACTTTATTTAAAAATAATTTAAATAAATACTGTATATGTGCGGATTTGAAAAAAGTCGACACATGGACACCACTTACTGCATCGTAGTCCAAATCCTTAATCACTGGTAAATCTTCGCACTGTCCAGGCAATATAACGTCATCATCATCTTCTAAAATTGGGAGTGTGTAACATGCTATATCAGAGTGATCTACATTGTACATGACATCGTTCGCAATTATGCCAAATGTATCATTGATTATCACATCGAATATCCTATGTATGTTTTGATCTTGATCACTTCCAGGGTTTGGAAGTCGACGACCGAGTTTCCAAAGGTTAACTGAAAATAAATTAGAATTGAGAACATATAAATTGATAATTATAGCTTATTAGAACTGTGAAGTAATTTGGTCGCGTTTCGGGATTAGCTTGTAAGTTGTCAATTGAAAGCTTGTGATGCTCTCAGTTCTAGGCCATTATAGTGGATGCAACTATAACACCCTATTTATGGACCACATAATAAAAGATAATTGTATTGCTCAGCGGGCAGCGAGCGCTTCATAAAATTATTAGGTTACCAATTTGGACTTACTTTCACTTTGCGTAGGTTCACCTCCATCAGCAGGATATATATTTTTGCAGCTATATGTTAGCGCAAAAGATGAGCCAATTATCCTTAAAAACCAGTAGTCAAATTCTAAAAGGACAATTTTAAATTTTAAAATATTTATTGTTAGGCTAACTATTTATCAAGCAACCAAATTGTCGCCTTTTCCCCAGAGAGATGGGCAGACATAATGGAGTGCCACTTGCCACGCTCTTGACACAACTCTTTCGCTTTCCTCATATCCACAAATCTCTTCATAGAACCTTTAAGGTTATGGGCACCAGGCAACCCAGCTTCCTTGAGGATGACTCCGAATTGGTCGGAAAACACCTTATTTATTTGCTTTTACTTTGATTAAACTATCCTACAATACAAGTTTTAGAGGTATAGATCTTTCATAATAAAGATTAGTATTACCATCGTCAGCATTTTTCAGTTTCACAGTAAACTTGGCTTCATCGATCATAGCAGCAGTACCATTGTATTCTTCATAAAAGTTTCTGTTAATAATAACATTATGGAAGTCGTAAGAGCTTATGTTGTATGACTCATAGAAATCAGGGTCTTCATCAAAATTAATGAAAGAACAATCGCCTGATTGGTGTGAATTCGGCGTTCTTGACCACTCGTACCATTTTCCTGGAAACTTGATATTTGAATTCACAAATTAGTATATTAGTAGACAGACAAAGGAGGGTGTCTTTCTTAAGAAAGTTGGGTTGTCTAGTGCCCATGACCGTAGAGCTTGTATGAAGAGAATTGTGGATGTGAGGGAAGCAAGAGAGTTGTGTCAGTATCGTGGCAAGTGGCGCTCTATTGTCTCTTCCTATTCCTTTGGGAAAAAGGTGTGACGTTCTGATTGATTGATTAGGCAGCCTATAATATTCAGCCTATTTATAATTCAGTGATAAAGGCAGAATATTCCTCAAGTCTTCTTGGGCTTGTTTACATTGTCAAATGATAGTATAACTATTATAACTTTAAAAATCGTCAGAAAAAAATACAAAAAAAGAACAATGGGTGATTTTGTGTCAGACCCATCCCCAAAAGTCACAAGTTAAAGCATAAGGTTTTTAAAATTATTATTCTGACTCGCAATAGGACCTCCTTGTTCCTAGGACCTGCTTGTTCTGACCCACTAAACAACTGATTCGGTTCACAGTTGGCATAGTCGCCTTTACTATGTCGGCCAGATGTAATTTTCACGCTTTACTTGAAGGATTTATGGTTGAGAGTGAGAAAAGACATGGGCAGGTGAGTAAACCAATCCACTCGCTCCAACATAATATTGTCTACATTATGCGTTAAACGAGGCATGTCTAGGAGGGTGTTTGCCGATCAAATCGGAGACATCCTCAAAAAAGTTAGGTTGCTTAGTTCCCATAACCATAGAGCTTGTATGAAGAGAATTATGAATGTGAAGGAAGCGAGGGAATTGTGTCAGGTTCGTGGGACTCCATTGTCTCTGCCTATCCCTGTGGGAAAAAGGCGAGACATTATGGAAGTCGTAAGAGCTTATGTTGTATGACTCATAGAAATCAGGGTCTTCATCAAAATTAATGAAAGAACAATCGCCTGATTGGTGTGAAGTCGGCGTTCTTGACCACTCGTACCATTTTCCTGGAAACTTGATATTTGAATTCACAAATTAGTATATTAGTAGACAGACAAAGGAGGGTGTCTTTCTTAAGAAAGTTGGGTTGTCTAGTGCCCATGACCGTAGAGCTTGTATGAAGAGAATTGTGGATGTGAGGGAAGCAAGAGAGTTGTGTCAGTATCGTGGCAAGTGGCGCTCTATTGTCTCTTCCTATTCCTTTGGGAAAAAGGTGTGACGTTCTGATTGATTGATTAGGCAGCCTATAATATTCAGCCTATTTATAATTCAGTGATAAAGGCAGAATATTCCTCAAGTCTTCTTGGGCTTGTTTACATTGTCAAATGATAGTATAACTATTATAACTTTAAAAATCGTCAGAAAAAAATACAAAAAAAGAACAATGGGTGATTTTGTGTCAGACCCATCCCCAAAAGTCACAAGTTAAAGCATAAGGTTTTTAAAATTATTATTCTGACTCGCAATAGGACCTCCTTGTTCCTAGGACCTGCTTGTTCTGACCCACTAAACAACTGATTCGGTTCACAGTTGGCATAGTCGCCTTTACTATGTCGGCCAGATGTAATTTTCACGCTTTACTTGAAGGATTTATGGTTGAGAGTGAGAAAAGACATGGGCAGGTGAGTAAACCAATCCACTCGCTCCAACATAATATTGTCTACATTATGCGTTAAACGAGGCATGTCTAGGAGGGTGTTTGCCGATCAAATCGGAGACATCCTCAAAAAAGTTAGGTTGCTTAGTTCCCATAACCATAGAGCTTGTATGAAGAGAATTATGAATGTGAAGGAAGCGAGGGAATTGTGTCAGGTTCGTGGGACTCCATTGTCTCTGCCTATCCCTGTGGGAAAAAGGCGAGACAATTTGATTGATTGATTGATAGTGTCTACCTGTTTACGAGGGGTTTATGTTTGGCTGTTGGTTTTTATTTACAGATTTATGGTGGAAGTCCATTGCAGAAATAAAATAATTGATTGAATAAAATAAAAACTTACATATGTAAAATTATAATTTGTTTCAACTGGAATTTCAGTGTCACAGGGACCGTCCTGGATTATTTGTCCAAGAGCTACACTCAACACCCCTATTAGGGATATCACTTGTAAGCGTTTCATTTCACTACCACCATTATTGGGTATCAATTTACAAATAACCTCTTACGAGTTATCGTAAATTTCGTTTTTGTTATAATTATCGCTATTATCTTAATCGATATGTGATTTTTGGTAAATAGATCTAATGAAGTACTCGGCGATTATTTTTATCTATATGATTGTATTACCTACTGATTTGTTTGTCCGGTGATATTGATTTTTATATTGGCTGCTCATGAGTGATGTGTAGTGAGTGCTACTGCTACTTGTAGTTTTCTGTAGTAGCAGTAGCCTCCTTTCATAGACCTCACTTCAGCCTAACATCAAGCTTACTAATAATATCATTGAAAATTAATTTAAAATAATAATAAACAGGCGTGGATGAACGGTCCAAAATTGGTTTGTTGCGCGTAAAGTCCCGGGTTAGTTTCCCGGTCGGAGCAAATATTTATTTCATAGCTTTTATTTGTAATTTTTAATAATTATATTAAATATTGCATATATTTGTTAATAAAAAATAAAAAAAGATATTTGCTTCGGGTCTGGTTATCAAAGAGTGGTCGGCAGTGGTACCCAGTCTGCCGATCCGGGGTAGTACCACCACTTACAAGTATACAGACCGTGAAGTGATTTGGTCACGTTTCGGGATCAGCTTGTAAGTTGCCGGTTCCATCTAGGCCGGCATAGGGGATGTGATTGCTACTCACAGTTATAGAATTGTAGTAGCAGTGACATTCATTCATGGACCACACTTCGGCTTAACATCAAGCGGGGTGCTGTCATATGTCGAGTCACAATAAAAAATAAAAAAATAAAAATTGGTGAAGTAACACTTTTTTTAGTTGTCGTCACTCTTGAACCTCTTCTTACTTATCAATACAATAATTAAAAAAAGAAACTTATTTTAATGATATCACTGTATTGTATTTTCATATCAGAAAATGATAATCTCATATTTATAAAATTGAAATTTACCTTCTTATAAAATATGCGTAATATCTGAAATTGATTTTTCAGAATTTCAATCAATCATATTATCACGCCTTTTTCTCATAGGGATGATAATATGGAGTACACAACTCCAATTAGACACTACATCAATGATTTATTACTTATACATTTAATAATACATTAATATTTATTGCGACTGGATATATTATTTAGAATTGATAAATTTGTAAATGACGTATTCATCATCAAGATTATATCGGGTCCGCCAAATCCGCCGTGTTACGCCGACAATTGATACTTTAAAGGACAATATTCGTGAAGCACACAATCGATAATGTACTTAAAAATTGGATCGATCGTGTAGGCTACTGCATGGCCAGCCGGGCAGCCATTTGAATGAAATTATTTTCCATCATTAACCGGAAGGATTGTACTTTCAAATAAAATAAGAAAATTGAAAAAATATTTAGTAGTTTTTTTTAATAGCATTTTCAAAAAAAGAAAAGGTATTTGGCGGACCCGATAGTTATTTATTTAAATTATTTATAATTTATGGTTATATTTTATTTTTTAAATTATACATTTCTATACTAAGCTACTAAAGTGCTTGTAGCATGGAAACAGGACAACCAAAATACATATATCAATGACACATTGGTGAGTGGTTACAAACCCGTGCCACTCGGCTTACGTAGTCATTGCACTGCCACTACACCACGGTCGCCTTATTGTTCAACACGTGTCATTTACTATCATGAAAAGTGAAACCTATACTATGTTAAAATTTCTCTGAAAACTATTAAAAATGCACTTCCTAATGTTATTAATATACTATTGTGCATGTTCACGCCTGCGTTGTAACATGTTTGGTCAGCAGTCGAGTAGACATTGAGCATTCCGAATGTAATGTTATAGTTAGCAATAACTTTGTCCATTTCAGCTGCATGCCTTTCTGTCAGTTTGGATGTACGACTTAGCTTCCATAGTTCATCTGTAAAAGAGAAAAAAAACATTATCATTTTTAAAAGCGTGTTTTATTTTCACGATCGTCGTGTAGTGATAGTGCAATGTTTACGCAAACTGAGAGCACGGGTTCAAAACCACTTGCCGGTAACAAATCAATCAAATTGTCACGCCTTCTTCCCACAGGGATAGGCAGAGACAATGGAGCGCCTCTTGCCACGATCCTGACACAACTCTCTAACAATGTATCTTTGATATATGTAATTTTGTTGTTCTCTTTCTATGATACAAGTAAGCACTTTGTAACTTAGTATGGAAATGTAACAAAAAAAACGAATATTTTCTTTATTTTTATTGTTGATCGATATATGTCTTCACCCCACTTGTGTGGTTCAAGAATGAAGGCGACAGCAAATAACAGCAAGTTGCAGTTGCAAATTCAAGTCACTTCACGATCTGTACACTTGAAAGTGGTGGATCGGACCACAGTTGGTGGTCATTTGCTTATTGCAGTTTAAGATTAAAACTTTTCCAACGGTTTTAACTAGGCCTGCATAGTGGATGCAATTATTACTTGTAGTTATTTAACTGTAAAGCGATCGTTTCTATTAATATACTGTAATTCAAATAACTGTAGGTGAGGTGTTGTCATATGTCGAGTGATTAATAGGACAAAAAATTAAAGAAATAAACGTAAAAACCCATTAATCAAACCTTCTTGCTAAGCCAGCGGCGAGATATATTAAAATGAGGCTTATTAACAATATCAAAATCTTCATCTAAATCATTGGCAAACATAGGTTACATCGAGGATGGTAGATACAAATAAAATTAAACTTACAATTACTTGAATAACCATCTGCATTATTCTCACAGGAATACAACAAAGCGTAGTGATCATAAGACAATGTTAATATCTTGTAGTTTGTAGATCGTTGGTCTGAAAAATAATAATAATATTAAAAAAAACACTTAATTTATTTACCGTCGAAATTCTCATGGATTGACTGAATTCACAAGGGCTTGCTATTTGTTCCCAACTTCTACATTATCATTTTCGTCATCGTTATTTTGTAGATATTAGTCGTCTACAGATGGATATAGACGTCTACCAGCGATCTCTACAGTGGCATGCTTCAAGCGGCCTGCTTTTAGTGGTTTGCACTAACTCCAACAAATTAACAGTCCGTCTGGTGGACGTACTACGCCGCGTTTTCTTCTTCTACATCAATCTCTCCATAACTAGCTAGGACTGTAGGCTAGTTGATAACTAATATATTAAGATTTTCAATGAGATCTGCCAGTCTCTTCAGAATGGCAGATTCGCATGAATGAATTTGTCATCGTAAATTACAATACTTCCTTATTCAGTTCTAGGGTTATGAATTCGGTTGCTAGATTTAGATCTTTGTGTTTCATTGGGTTCACTGTCGTCCCTTCACTAGTTGCTGTCGTTTAAAATGTCATGTTCGTTAGTATTGTAGGTATTCTTAGTTATATCATGACTTTCAAGGAAAAGTTCAAAAAGGGCTAATACAGTACTCACCCGCGAAATTCACAATGAGGTTATCGCCGACACTATCAGACACTAAAGTGGCTGTACCATTGTATAATGTTCTGGTAGTGTTCTTTCCCCATTGAATTGACAAGTCTGTAGTATTTTCACTCTTATCAGTGAACACGATTCTGGCACAATTACCAGTTATATCTATGTCAGTTGCCGCTTCAGATATGTACCAAATTCCATCGAGCTAAAAAATAAAAAAAAATATCGTAAAATGGATCTGTAACGAGTTTATTTATTTATTTATTCGAAGAGAAAGGACAGAGACAGGCAACATAAGAACAAAAATAAAGCAATAGAGTGAAAGTAATTAAAATTATACCCGCCACCAGGATATTTCTCACTGTGAACAAAAGTGCACCCTTTGTGCGATACAAAATTTGGTAAAATATCACCTTGGCCAGGTATATAAGAAACAGCTGCAGCATATGTGTTTGAATGCATTAAAACCGCTAGGTGAACTCCGAAGCAAACCACTTTTACTTTTCAAGCTAAGCCGAAAGTAGCAGCCTCTTGATTTTGGCTTTGAAGGCGGCGCGGGAGTTGCTGAATATATCCACGTCCACTAGCCGCCTGTTGTACGTGTCGCACATCCGACGTACAGGTGCACGGAGGCCAGCTATCGTACGTACTCGGGGGACATGGAAGAGATCGCAGGAGCGAGTTCGTCTCGAGGGGGCATTATAATAAATGCCTTCCGTCAGGTTTGGGCAACCGAGTAGGCCTCGACAAATATTGTACAATAGTGTCATGTCAGATATAAGTCTACGGTCTGAAAGTGTCGTCAGCCTGTAATGTGTACATAATTTGTCGTAGGACAGATATCCGGTTCCGTATCTGCGATTAAGTCCTCTTAGGAATTTCTTTTGCACCATCTCAATTTTATCTTGGTACACGTTGAAGTATGGGTTCCACACAGATGATGCGTACTCCAACTGCGACCTGACAAGTGCACAATATAGGATCCTACAAGTGGATACCTTTTTAAAGGCTTTTGACGTGCGAAATACGAAACCGGACATCTGATAGGCCTTTGTACAGATATGCTCCACATGTGAGTCAAACAAAACTTTGCTATCAAAGCAAACGCCCAGATCACGAACCACATTTACCAATTTTAAACTGTTACCTTCTCCTATATGATATGTATGCGAAATTACGTTTTGTTTTTTAGTAAATGTTATTTGCTGGCATTTGTCATAGGCTAAATGGGTTTTATTAGTCAGGCAATAGTCATTGAGTCTGTCCAGGTCTTGTTGCACCCTCACACAATCTTGTTGAGACGCTATTGTGCTGTATACTTTTAGGTCATCTGCAAACATTAGAAATTTACAATAGTGAAAGCAATTGGTAATGTCATTTATAAAAAGCACATATTGTAAGGGGCCTAATGTTGATCCTTGGACCACGCCTGACGTAACAATAGTGGGTTCTGACTTATAGCCATTGATTATTACAAACTGACGCCTGTTGGTAAGGTAGGATATGAACCATCTCAGTAGGTTACCTTTTATGCCGTTGAAGGCTAGCTTTTGCAACAATAACAGATGGTCAACCTTGTCAAAGGCTTTACGAAAGTCGGTATAGATGACGTCAATTTGCTTGTTCTTATCTAGGTTCTGAAAGATAAAGTTAGAGAACTCCGTTAGATTGGTCACTGTCGATTTGTCCCGCACAAATCCATGTTGGTGGGTAGTTATGTTGTTGGCAACCACTGGGTAGATGTAACTGTGCACCAGTTTTTCCAGTAGTTTAGGAATGGCAGACAGGATGGAGATCGGACGGTAGTTCTCCACCCTTTTCTTGTTACCCGATTTATATATGGGACAGATATGACCAATTTTCCATATTTCGGGAAATACTCCCTCGCAAAGACATGTGTTAAATATTAAACACAGTGGTGGGGCTATAGAACGGTTAGTGAGCTTTAAAAAAAGTGGGGATATTTTGTCAGGTCCTGGTCCCTTTGTCGTGTCGATATTAGTAAGAGCTTTGTGTATGTCGTCAATGTGGATATGGATGTCACAGATGAGATTTGCGCTCGTTTTTGGTTGAATTGAGTTTAAACTGTCATAGTCGATTGTAGAGCGAGGCTCGAATACAGATGCAAAATTCTCGGAAAACAGTTGACTTATGGCCGACGGGCTATCTGCCATGCGATCACCCAGTGTCATGGTTCTAGGGTATCCCGGATGGGTAGATTTTAATGAGGACAAGTATTGTAATATTGACAATACTTGTTATATTGTACAAGTATTGTTATATTGTAAACCTCAACAATTTCAACTTCGTTTTATTGTTATTAAAAATACATCTATTTTTAAATATAATAATCAATCAATCAAATTGTCAAATTGACCCTTTTCACAGATATAGTAGGCAGAGGCAATGGAGTGAAACCTTAGTATAAAAATATTTATCACGTAACAATTATAGAAAGAAAAGGATCAGAGCGAAGCGAAAGATTTGTCAGGCTGAAGCTCCTATCCTCTCTGCTATATATTGTTCTAGTAAAAGTCTTTTTAGTATATTTCCTCATGTCATTATAGTTTCTTACTTCATTAACTTTTTTAGTATCTTAGGTTTCTTATCTATAATACAATATACTCCCTGCATCATTAATCCATGCATTACGTCTACACTTTTAGTATTATCAAAATATTCACTTACTGCTTTAATGTCAACTTTTACTGCAGTGACATTGGGACAGGTAATATTTTGTTCAACACACAAGACAATTTTAAGCGCAGCAATCAATAGGAGAATTGCACTGTACATGATTTAAGTATATGAGTCAAACAAATCATCAATCAACTTGTCACGTTTTCACACCATCCCATTTCCTACTGAGAAAAAAATTAGACGTTTCACGGTTATATAGTTTCAATTTGTTTTTTCTCTTCGTGTTTTTTTTCTAACGCGTCACAGTCATGAGTTACTGATTGTTTATTTAGTTGTTTGGTATTTAACGCAATAGAACAAGTTTTTGTTTGTTTGTCGGAAGTAAGTATTATTTTGTCAATGATTTTGTTCTTCTATAAGTTCCATGAAGGAAATTACTTTGTTGTTTTATTGCGTATCTAAAATTAGAAAAAAAGTATTTCCTCTTTTTATTTTTTGCATTATTTTACTTGTTGAGACGTGACATCGAACCACAAATTGCCTGATGGTAAGCGAAGAAAGTCCAAGAGTGCTAACGACTGAAAAAAGCAATCCAGTTGTCTTAGACATCACTATATTTTTTTTATTGTGCGTCGACATATGACAGCACCCCGCTTGATGTTAGGCCGAAGTGTGAATGAATGTCACAGCTACTACAATTCAATAACTGTGAGTAGCAATCACATCCACTATGCCGGCCTAGATGGAACCAGCAACTTACAAGCTGATCCCGAAACGTGACCAAATCACTTCACGGTCTGTATACTTGGTCTGTAAGTGGTGGTACTACCCCGGATCGGCAAACTGCCTACCACTCTTTGATAACCAGACCAGAAGCAAATATCCACCTCTTTTTTATTTTACTAACAAATATTTGCAATATTTAATATGATTATTAAATATTACAAATAAAAGCAATGAAACAAATATTTGCTCCGACCGGGAATCGAACCCGGGACGCTAAACCGTTCGTCCACGCCTGTCGTCACAAATAAGCAGCTAGAGGTGCTCTTTCATGCTACGCTCGTAGGTTCTAAAGTATATAGGATGGGGAGAACACATAAAGCTTATAAAACATTCCACGGAATCAATCTGATACAAAGAAGTAGTGCTGTCTGCAGTCAGGTTGGAATATCCCGATATAAACACTAAGGAAGTCAAATACAATATTATCAATGTACGAGGAATCCACTATATACTAGTAATTTACTATTTCTGGAATTTTTACTGTTTACTCAATATTGTGAATATCGTGTCTATTTACAAGAGCATGTTTTCTGAGATATTTACTTTTCTTTGTAAACTCAAGGTCGAATTTTATTTATTAAATTTCTTTTTCATAAGGCATAATTTCAATATCCTCTTTGAACTAACTTTACAAAATCACATATATTAGGTTGTTTAAAAATATTTTTTAATTAATTTTTTGTATTGTGACTAGACATATGACAGCGCCCCGCTTGATGTTAGGCTGGAGTGTGGTCCATGAATGGATTTCACCGCTACTACAAATCAATAACTATTAGTAGCAATCACATCCACTATGCCAGCCTAGTTTAAATCAGCAACTTACAAGCTGATCCCGAAACGCGACCAAATCTGTATACTTGCCTCCTGTCTACCACTCTTAATAAATAGCGGTTGTTAAGAGGTCTATACATCTTAGCTTATTTATGTCATCTTGTAAAATTACTGAGTTTTGGAGATGATGAAATCATTAAAGGTATTTTTGGTGTCTTTTTGGTTACTAAAACATTAATCCTTTAAAAAGTGGCTCAAATGTTTACAAAAGTGGTAGCCAGTCAGTGAGTAACAAAAAAAGAGTGGTTACTAAAACATTAATTAAATAATAATAATATTTGCATGCCAAATCATTGGCGAATCATGTGAATATATATATATATATATATATAAAATATATCCACACCATACCATGACATTTCCTTTCATTTCATTTCTATAAAAGTGGTCCAAAGTCAGAGAGTAACAAAAGATAAGTGGTTATTAAAACATTTATCCTTTAAAAAGTGGTCCAAAGTCAGTGAGTAACAAAAGATGAGTGGTTACTGAAACATTTATCCTTTAAAATGTTTGTCATTGTAGTAGCTAGTCAGTGACAACAAAATATACTCCTCTGACAGCGTTTATCACGCACGAGCTGTCGACATTGTAACTTAAACCTAAAAGATGTTTGATAGGGAGAATATTAAAAGATCGAGGCGTCTGAAGGGCTTAAGAATTTCGAAGAGACTCTACAGGTATATTTCTAATCAAAACACAGAAAAATTTTATTGTGAAATTGATCCCTTTTATATTTTTATCTCTACTACAATACGACCAATGCATTGCTGATAGATAAAATTTATCTTAAACCTTACTTAACTTTAGTTTACTCATAAATAACAATGTTTTCGTAACATACAAGTATTTTAGTGAAATGTTTAGTTTATTTTCTTTATATATATTTCTATTTTATATGTTACGATGTTATGGACAAATTTTGCAATTGGGTGAATGTAGAGTATTGGATACTGTTGAATATTTTGATTTGCAACGAGTAAGTGAGCATTTACTGTTTATCAAACTAAATAATAGATGATACAAGTGTGGTCCTTGTAATGTTTTTATTGTGACTCGACATATGACAGCACCCCACTTGATGTGGTCCATGAATGGACGCCTCTGCTACTACAATGCAATAACTTTGAGTAGCAATCACATCCACTATGCCGGCCTAGTTGGAATCGGCAACTTACAAGCTAATCCCAAAACGCGACCAAATCACTTCACGGTTAAACTTGTAAGTGGTGGTGCTACCCCGGATCGACAGACTGGGTATCACTGCCTATCACTCTTTGTTAACCAGACCCGAAGCAAATATCCACCTCATTTTTTTTTATTAACAAATATTTGCAATATTTTATATAATTATTAAATATTACAAATAAAAGCTATGAAAGAAATTCCGGTAAAGTTCCGGGAATCAAACCCGGAACTTTACGCGCAACAAACCAATCGCTAACAGTTTGTCCACGCCTGTGGTCAAAAATCTGACATCGCCCAACCTGATGATGAAGTGAGTTACCACTATGCAATTTGAAAGGTTCAAGGCGGATGGGGTGAGAAATATTATAGAACATGATAGATGTCGTTAGAAATAAGATGTACCTTGCTTAGTGAGAAGTTTTAGTGTATTTCAATTATTTTGGAAACTATTAAATTAATAAAAACACCTTTAATTTACGCCTTGTCGAACTCATTACCTACGATACCCATGTGTTTTCTTTATCCTATAATCTTAAAAGCGTGTAAAAGCACCTCGGCATTGTGACAGGGACTGAGATAACCGTAAACTCAGTCCATTGGCTTACTTGGTCATCAGCCAAGTCGATGGTAAAAATATCACAAAATTTTTTTTTAGTTTCCCTTTAACCATAAATCCAAATCACATCTTCCAGTTTTTAGGAGAATGGTATGAAATAAAAAGATACCCAACGTGGTACGAGGACGGAGGTCAATGTGCATCAAAGACATTCAGTATGTGCGGAAGAAGGATAGGGATAGAGCAGAAGTTTGTGAAGAATGAGATAGAATACATTATAAATATGAATAGTACATATGCGCCAGGGGACGATGCTATATTTCAAGTTAATGCTACTAATGTTGGTATGTTTTACCTAGTTTATGCCCAAAAAAGAATAAAGTCTAAGAATTTAAAGTGTATTTATCTTAACTCTTAATGAACCTGTGGGAAAAAAAGGAAGATCTTCCTGTACGGGGCCGGCAACTGGTAGTAACGGTCTCGCGTCAATGCGGGTATATATATCATCATCATCAGACAGAAGGCGTCCACTGCTGAATATAGGCATCCCCATAATGATAACCTTGGATCCTTCAAGCGATTAAACCTCCTTTTGCCGGCACAGTGACGACATCAGGCGTGGACGAACGGTTTAGCGACTGGTTTGTTGCGCGTAAAGTCCCGGGTTCGATCCCCGGTCGGAGCAAATATTTGTTTCATAGCTTTTATTTGTAATATTTAATATTGAAAATATTTGTTAATAAAAAAAAGAGATGGATATTTGCTTCTGGTCTGGTTATCAAAGAGTGGTAGGCAGTGGTACCCAGTCTGCCGATCCGGGGTAGTACCACCACTTACAAGTATACAGACCGTGAAGTGATTTGGTCACGTTTCGGGATCAGCTTGTAAGTTGCCGGTTCCATCTAGGCCGGCATAGTGAATGTGCTTGCTACTCACAGTTATTGAATTTTATTGGCAGTGACATTCATTCATGGACCACACTTTGGCTTAACATCAAGCGAGGTGCTGTCATATGTCGAGTCACAATAAAAAAAGTGTCGGCAACTGAGGCAGCCGTGAACATTTTTTTTCAGCCGTCAGCACTCTTGGACCTTGGTCAAGCTTGCCACCAGGCAGTTCGTGGACAAATGACGAGTCACAATAATAATGACTTTGCTTTAACTTGTAAATATGATTTCAGACCCAATAGGTATGCCGTTATCAGTACTCGCAACAGATTATACGAACTACGCAATTTTATTTGGTTGCAAAGCCAATGAACAACTTAAGATAAGATACAGTAAGTATTAATACTCATAATAATTTTGACGAATTAGATATTTAAAGAAAGAATTGTAACATAAATAATATCCGAGCAATGCAACTGGGCCGGCAAAGAGAAATAACTGTAATAAATGGATGTGACTGCTATATACAGTTAAAAAATAGCAGTCACATCCACTCATGGACCACACTCCAGCCTATCTAATATCACAAATAAAAAAATGAATGTAGCATGGATGTAAAGACAGCCAAAGATCAAATTGAAATCAAATTGTCACGCCTGTGGGACAGAGACGATGAAGCGCCTTTTGCCACGGTCCTGACACAACTTCCTCGCTTCCTTCATTCATCCACAATTATCTTCATACAAGCTCTACGGTTATAGGTACTAGGCAACTCAGCTTTCTTGATTTCTCCGATTTTCACCGAAACACCCTCCTGAAATTTATAAATCTGTTGTGGATGGATGCGTTAATCGAGACCCAAAGATGCATACAATAATAAATACAGTCTGCCAATTGGGGGTTTTACCGTCACCTGTAACTGTACAGACTGTGAAGTGACTTAGTCGCGTTACAAGATTAAGGTTCCGGAATCCTAATCCGGGTTATGGCGGGGTGATGTCATGTGTAGATCGCCAATTAAAAACCTGGCAACGCTATCCAGTTACATTTTGCCGAAGTCGCTAAACTTACTACTGTGATCAAAAAGTAGTAAGACTTTTAAATTTAAAATTCCCGAGCTTAACCAAATGCATAAGCTTTTTTTCTTATGTTGGCACAACCTTTATAGACGTATCTGCCTTATTTAAGTGAAAATCGTAAAACATTTAACAACCGACTGAGCGTAACTCATAAACAACTGACTTTTCTGTGAAATATTTGTTCCAAGTTTATGTATTTGAATAAGCCTGGCAATTTTAAATTAAAAAGTCTTACTACTTTTTAATCACAGTTACTTTTATTTTCAGTATCAGCATGGATTCTATCAAGAAAACCTAATCTTGATCCAGATTTATTAGATCAAACGCTAAGAATATTAAGAAGACTACCGATGTCAAATAATGTTTATTTTGAGGATGTATCTCATGAGGAAGAGAAATGCCGCCATGATTGGTCAGCATATATACATATCGAAGCAAATGAGCGATAAACTATTGAATATTCGAATATGAAGATTAACTCGAATGTTTATTCAGTAATTTTGTTTGTTTTTATTGCGGCTCTACTTATAAAAGTACTGATGCTAGTACCACCACTTTTACCAGCTACCCAGCTGGAGCTAGAAGCAACATTGAATGTTCACGGTCTGTAAATTTTAAAGTGGTGGTACAACAGATCGACTGACTGAGTAAATTATTACGATAGTTTTTGAAACAGTTATTTACAAGTTACAACACATATTACAAAATAAATTAATTTTATTTACTATTTAAATTTAAACTACTTTTATTTCAGTGGTGGTGTAGTGGCAGTGCAATGGTTACACAAACAGAGAGCACTACTTTGAAACCACCCACCGGTACCAATGTATCTTTGATATAAGTACGTTGGTTGTCCTGTTTCTATAATACAAGCACTTTATTAGCTTAGTATTAAAATAAAGATTAAAAAATTAGAAGTTAACAACTTAGGTAAATAGTTATGTATGTATTTATTTATAGTATTTACCAAATCAAATTTAATTGTCACGCCTCTTTTCCATAGGGATAGTCCGAGACACTCGCCACAATCCTGACACAACTCTCTCGCTTCCCTCCCATCCACAATTTTCTTCATACAATCTCTACGGTTATGGGCAAAAAATTAAATTAAATCAATTTTTATTACTTTATTGGTACAGCAATATTAAATGTAAAAGGTTCAACTTTTTTATCTTCAAAATATTTTGGGCTGCATCTCTCAGGGCCCAAATCATCTTTTACAAGATCTTCTCCTTTTATACCAAGTTGACGGAGAGGTTTCACAGCCAATTCTTTTGATACATCATTTAGAAGTTTATTTCTTGATAAAATCCACACGTAAACTGTAAAAATATTAAAATTAAATTAGTTTTATGCCTAAACACTACTGTGTTAGTTTTCCATACATTAATGTAGGAACAAGCACCGCATTATGAACAACCATCCGTGACTTTTGGGACATTATTTGGCTGTTCATTATACTATGGATAGCATCGTTCACTACGTTACCCTTTTGCACTCTTCTTTCAATATCTTCATCACACTTCTCATGCCTAGTAAACATACTTCCCAAGTAAACAATTTTTTTCTGTTGTGGTACGACATATTATATATCAGTATGTTAAGTTGGATCATATATCAGCCTGATGTTAGGCTGGATTGCATTCCATTAATGGAAGCGGCTACTACATTTATATAACTGCAATCGCATGCACTACACTGGCCGGCAACATGGAAACTGATCACATAACAAGCTGATTCCGAGTCACTTCACTTGAATGCCGTTTTGGCCGGCATAGTGATGGCGACTGAGGCAGCCGTGAACTAACTCGGTTTTTTCAGTCGTCGTCACTCTTGGACCTTCTCTTGCTTATCATCAGCCGAGTCGAGGTCAGATGTCGTGTTACAATAAAAAATGGTCGTCATGTTTCTATGATACAAGCAAGTATAGTAGCTTAGTGTAGAAATTTAAAAAAACATAAAGGACGCTCGCTGTAAGGCGACCCTTTTGCAAGTCAAAATTCACCCTTAGCAATATAGGCGATAGGCGTGACGAATTAGTTAGCACACCTGTTTGTTACGTGTAGAGTCATGTTTCATAGTTTATATTTGTGATGTTTATTATTTATTTTAAATATTGCAAATATTTGTTATTAAAACTTCTTTCGGCCTGTACGGATCAGCAGTTGAGCGCCACTAGCCACGATCCTGACACAACTCCTTCGCTTCCTTTACATTCACAATTCTCTTCATACAAGCTCTATGGTTATGGGCACTAGGCAACCTAGCTTTCTTGAGGATGTCTCCGATTTGGTCGAACCGTAAGCTGAGTTGGTTTTTCAATCGTCAGCACTTCTGAGCCTTCTCTCATAATATCAAGTCTATTAAAAATGTACTTACTGAAATGTTTATCGATGAGAGGACTGTACTGGCAGGTGTATACAGTAGCATAGTACTTGTAATTCGTAGCTAGGACTTTGAAGGCATATTTTCTTGTAACCACTGAAATAATATTTTTATAATTATTGTTAGCCTATTTATTTGTTCCACTGCTGGGCAAAGGCCTCCCTCTCCTTTTTTCCATGACTCACGACATTTTGCAGTCTTACTGAGTATTGTAGGAGTCTATCTCATTTTGCCATCCCAGTTTGGACCTGCCGCCATGTCTTCTTTAATCTGGAATCTAATCAGTAGTAGACTTTGCCCATAATGCATCAGACATACGACAGAGATGACCAGCCCAGTCCCACTTCAGTTAAGCGGCTCTTTGGCTACATCGACAATTTGTGTTTTGGAACGCAGTGTGGTGTTAAGAATTTCATTTGTAAGTTTTACGCCCAGAATGCTACGCTCCATGGCTTTTTGACAAACCCGAGCCTGGACCTCTTGTAATCCGTCAAAGACCAACTCTGTGCACCATAGTTAAGGGCAGGGAGATTGCACATATGCATGAGCTTTCTCTATAAAAAGAGTGGCAGACTGCCCTTCGTGTGGACCAATAGCTTGTAGGCATTGGAATATATGATACCTATATGTATAAAATATTTTTATCCATCCTAAAATTAAAAGGATGGTTCTTTTTACAATACCCATTTTGGATGATATTACCAATATTGGCTTGTATTCGTTGTTGAGTTCAGTAAAAACTATTACATCGTTCAACTGCGTTATGGATACTTACAACGTCTAGGAGCGTCAGGATTAAAGAAAACTAAAGTCAAATTTGCCGCATTTTCAATATCTATTGGTATTTCTAGTTTTGCAATATTAAACCTTTGAAATAAACCTCTGTCGACTCGAGTTTGATTCCAGTAAATGCCATCTTTTTCTGTTTTTAATTCAATAGTGGAACAATTATTTCTGTTTCGACCATCACTCGAGTAATGGTATGATTGATACCACTTATCGAAGAACTGGAATAGGAGGAATTAAATCAATAATAAGGAGAGTTGAACAGACGACCTAGAAGAAGAATACTATTTAATGAAATTGGTGAGATTCTCTTTGCCATCAAAATATTACCTAAAACTATAGAAAAGTTACAGAGTATAAATAATTATATACAATATTTTGTGTTGTTCTCGTTTTATTTCTCCACTCATTTTTTAATTGTAACTGATATCTTATTTCAATCTTCCTGCTTACCACATAATGGAGGTCTAAGATTGCTGACGACTAAAGAAAGCCTAATCAGTTTACGGCTGCCACAATTGCCGTCACCGACCAAACTCTGATTTATAGATCTTTCGTCAGTCTCCTTTCATATATCAACTAAAATCCACTTTATATATAAGGCTTTTTAAAGAAATAGCAAAAAGGTTAGTCGACATCACAGGAGACCGAAGAGTTGGCAGCTACCTCGGACAAAGAATTAGTCTAGCTATTCAAAGGGGGAACGCTGCCAGTATCTTCGGAACCTTGCCTAAAGGGACTCCTTTTAATAATGTATTTTAGTTTTTTTAAATGTATATATATAATAATTTTTTAGTATTAGCAGAAAATAAATATAATAAAAACCTTTATATATTATGTGAAGTTATAAAACTCTACTATAAACTTACATCCGCCAGTCTAAAATCCTCTTGAAGTTTGATATTCTCAGGGCATTTCCCAGGTCTTGTAAAATAACCACTAATACCATAAACGTGTATGAAAAACAATAAATATAAAAATTTCATAACGTCTGTATAGAATTGACTGTGTCTTTAGTTATTATCTTAGTAAATAAACACAAGTGAAGAAGTATTCTTAAACATGTACCATTTTAAGATAGCATGACCCATGGGTTATCAATTTTATTAAATAAAATAAGTAAATATTTCTAGGAATATTAATAATTTAAACAACTAATTGAAAAGTCCCCCGCACAAATTAAAAGGAAAATATTCTTAAAAATAATATTATTTATTATCATTATAATTTCTTGTTATTTATAAAAAAACAAATGTTGAGGTTTCAAAGCCTTGACATTGATGCACTATTCGGTGATCGAGAATTCATTCGCCAACAAGGGAATACCCTCAGATCAATCAAGTATAGGATCTTGATCTGAGGTAATCTGAGGTAATACCCATTGTAAAGTATTTCACAAATTAAACCAGCTTGTTGGGCGGTTTCCCCGAGCATTATGGACCTCCATATGTAAAAATTAAATTTTGTTGAAAGGCAGAAATTCTTCTGGTGTTAAGCTGGAGTACAGTCCATGAATACTGGCAATTACTACTTCTGTTAAATAACTGCAAATGACCGGCCTAGTTGAAGCTGGCAACATTCAAGCCGATCCAAAAACACGACTAAGTCACGGTCTGTACAGTGGTAGTCCTACTCTGGTTTGGCAGACTGGGCATTGACCACCAATTGTCTGCCTACCACTCTTGAATCTTCCAATTAAATACTTTAATATTAGTGAAACAGAACTATAGAGCCATGTTAAGGACATAGTAAAAAATGTATAATAGTAAATAAACGAGACACCCTGAGAAAAAAGATCTTTAGAAAGAAGACCCTTATACCAAACCCTGTCCAATGCTTTAGAGATTTCAAAGCTGATGATGTAAAGGCCTATAGATGACAATTCAATTCAGTCTAAAGCCATTTTGGTAGACAATAATTTAAATCATTAATAGGTTAAACAATAATAATTAAAATCACTTTATTATTTCAGCAATATTAAATGTTAAGAGTTCTAATTTAATCACCCAAATAATTGGGACTACATTTTTCAGGACTCCAATCATCTTTTACAGGATCTTCACTATTTATACCAAGTTGATGCAAAGGTTTCACAGCCAATTCTACTGACGCATCATTTAAAATTCTATTTCTTGATAAAATCCATACGTAAACTGTAAAAATATTTATTGCTTTAAAAATAAAAACAACATCAGAATTACAGGGTTTGATGCTACGACCCAGTAACTTATACAATCATAAACTAAATTTCGGGATCAGCTTGTAAGTTGCCGGTTCCATCTAGGCCGGCATAGTGGAAGTGATTGTTACTCAAAGTTATTGAATTGTATTAGCAGTGATATTCATTCATGGACCACACTTTGGCTTAACATCAAGCGGGGTGCTGTCATATGTCGAGTCACAATAAAAAATAAAAAGTCTCAAAATCTCTAGCCGATTCCAATGTGTCTATTATAAATATATAATACTTTGATCGCTATGTTTCTATGATACAAGCTCGTTTAATAGCTTAGTGTAGAAATGTTAAAAAAAAGATCGGCACTAAAGAAATATCAAACACTGAACTCTGAACTTTAGAGGTAGAAAGTATTGTAGTATTTGTTTTGTATTTGTGACTTGACATCTGACCTCAACCTGTCTAATGTTAAGCACGATGAAGGACCAACAGTCTCGGTCACTATGCCAGCCAAATAAACCTGATCTAATATCTAATGAGCTCTAATGTAAGACTTTTTGTTATTGTAATTTCAAATTAAACCTCGACGTGCCGGGTGATAAGCAAGGAGACGTCTAAGAGCGTCGTCATCTAAGATAAAAATTGAAAAAGACAAAGACACTATATAAGTTAATTAGTTTGTCGTCGATCTCCCCTTGCTTGCCATCAGGCATATCTAAGTCAGAGGGCCGACCGCTCAACTTCAATGGGAATGTAAATGAAAGTCTTTTCCATTTGTAAAAAAGTTACGCGGTCGCTGTTAGTGTCAAAACAATGTTAGTTTCAATGAGCTTTAACTTGCCAACTTGAGCGCCACTTGCCACGATCCTGGCACTACTTCCCTAAAACGTCGATGATGTCAAAAGTAACTTGGACCAGTTAAAATATAGAACAAACCCTTACATAAAAGAAGGCAAAATATTATAGAACAAATTGGAACATTTATTAGGATAAACTTTATTCGATGTATAAAAAAAATATATTCATAGAAGATAAACGGAAACCCTATAACCTATTCTCTATTATTTTGAGACAAGCTATTAGTGCTGTTTCGTTGTATCGTATATGTCACCATATAATTTATAAATACTGTTAGTTTATAATCTCGCGAGTTTGTAAACTGTCGATAATTTGTGAACTGAACTATACTGCTTTCAATATAACGTATTATTTTTTTAAAGTTTATATTATATTGTATCCATATCTAACTATATCATCATCAGCCAAAAGGCGTCCACTGCTGAACATAGGACTCTCCCTTAGAACGCCATTTCAAACGACAAGATGCCAGTTGCATCCACCGGTTATTCGTGACTTTCACTATGTCGTCAGTCCACCTAGTGGAAGGCCTACCTATCTTATTATATATCCATATTTATACATATTATAATTTATTATAGATAAAATTTAAACTATTTTGTAAATCAACACGTTAAATTGTATGTAAGCAGTATGGTACAGTTCACAATTTACAGACAGTTTACAAACTCGCGAGATAGATTATAAACTAACGGTATTCACCATTATTTATTTATATAAAAACTTTATTGTATTTTTTTTACAAAAGGCGGACTTAATGCCTTATGGCATTCTCTATCAGCCAAACCTTCATATAAGGTGAACGTTAAGATGATGGTGGGTAGTGCAACAAAGTTTAAAATATGGCTATATACTATATAAGTATTATATTAAAATGAAAATATTATTTATAAGTTACTAAATATATATAAACTACATACAAAAATACATACTATACATTTAAATATATATGTATATATACATACATACAAATACACACACACATAGATACATAGTATTAATATAGAAATACATAAATAACAGATATAGAACATGACTATTGCTGACTGATCAAATATTGATAAACAAGTTTTTTGAAAATGAGTCTATTTGGCGCCTGTTTGATTTTCAGTGGAAGTTTGTTCCATACGGTGCCATTATCTGTGGTGTCAAGGAAAAAGGAGATGAGTTAAAAATTTTGGAAAACGCGATTTTTGCACTTATTGGTATAAAACATTAATATGTGTCACAGCAATAGGTGCAAAAATCGCGTTTTCCAAAATTTTTGACTCATCTTCTTTTTCCTTGACACCACAGTATATTATATAACAATTAATTGCAACTCTGCGGTATGAAATACATTAATAAATCGCAAAGGATGCATGTTATTGTAACAGTTGATATTAATTTAAAACACATTAATAACTACGTAAATGTATATATGAGTGTGTGGGTGTTTAATTGGATAATAACAGACGTGGGATGACATCTTTACATTTGATAAAAGACTCTCAAACAAACAAGTTCTTCCTAAGGATGTTACTTAAAATTATATTTTTGTCGTTCGTGTGTACGTTGCGTTTTGTTTTTGGATCGGAATTAAATTTACCAGGAAAATGTCCTGATGTTAAATTGCAAGAGAATTTGGATTCAGTTAAGGTTAGTTACTTTTAATTTTAACTATGGCCTTTATTTTTATTGTAGCACGATATGCATGATGTTAAGCTGGAGTGCTGTTTATGAATGAAGGCAACTTCTACCACAGTTAAATGATAATCAGATCCACTATGCCGGCCTTGTTAAAGCCGGCAACTCATAAGCTGATCCCGAAACGCGAGTCACTTCATAGTCTGTATACTTTTATGTGGTAGTACTACCCCGGGTCGGCAGATTGAGCACCACTGCCTACCACTCTTTTCTGTGAAGTCCCGGGAATCGAACTCGGGACTTTACGTGTAACAACCTGATGTTCTAACCAACAGGTACAACAATATCTGCTTTTATCGTTTGCTATAAACGCTTTAATATAAATATTTCTCATTTTTTAATGATATTTGTTAATTAACAAAATTTTCTTATCATGTTTTATTATTATTTATGCATCGGCTAATTTAATAAAGTACCCAATATTGACCGCAAAAATAATAACTATTTTTCGTGTGATGTGTGGTCTATGAAGGAAGGCGTAATTTAACTGTAGTAGTAGTCACCTCTATTAATTTCCACACTCTAGCTTAACATCAGGCAAGGTTCTGTCATATGTCGAGTCACAATAAAGTAAATACTATAAAAATATATTTTCTCTTCTTTACAGTTATCCGGCCTTTGGTATAACGTAGCTAACTTCGCAAGCGATGGCCGTAGCATTTACGACTGCGCTAGTCTACTAATGGTGGAAGATAACCTTGGTTATACTCTAACGGAGACATACGTGCAGGGTGAACAGGGGAATAGGACTCAACAGAAATATGTAGCAAGACTCGATCCAACATTCGGTGATAAGTCACAGTTTATAATCAGCTATGAAGATAATGGTATATCTCTATTATCTTTTTGTATACAATAGCTCTAAGAGTAGTAGGTAGTGGTACTTAGTTTGCAGATCCGGGGTAATACTCCCACTTACAAGTATACAGACCGTGAAATGATTCAGTCGCGTTTCAGGATCAGCTTGTAAGTTGCCTGTTTCAACTAGGCCGGTATAGTGGATGTAACTGCTACTTACAAATATACTTACAGTCACAGTAAAAAAAAATTTAAAAAAGTAAAAAAGGGGTGACAGCTACTAAAGCAACCGTATTTTATTTATTGTGACTCGACATATGACAGCACCCCGCTTGATGTTAAGCTGGAGTGCGGTCCATGAATGGATGGCACTGCTACTTCAATTCAATAACTGTAAGTAGTAAATCACTTCAAGGTCTGTATACTTGTAAGTGGTGGTACTACCCTGGATCGGCAGACTTAATCCCACTCTTTGATAACTCTGGCATCCAATATGTCATCCTATTGGGAACCAATAGTCTTAGTAGGCTAAGCTAATCCCAAAACGTAACGATCCTGACATAGTTTATTTATTCATTTATTTTAAAAAATATAGGTACATATACTCGTAGTGGGCTTACGAGTTTGCAAAAAGAGGATTTCTTTTTTGTATTTCTTTGTAATTTTTTAAGCTAGTTGGTCCTTTGAAATGTTACATTTTTTTTGGGCTAAAATTACATTTGTCAGAGCACGCAATTTTATTTTTTAGATATCAAAAAGGGGTTAGTTTAAAGTTAAATTAAAGTTTGTGGTCAAGTGGTTTCCATGGTTTATCTCACGAACTATAGGGCTCACAACAAAATTTTATAATCAGTTCTTATCGAAAATTTAATTTTCTACAACTGTGGTTCAGTAACTTTTTGTCGGAAATGGACTAAGACGTCCGCCTAGACTTAACTTTAGGGTTCAAATTATTTAAATTGTATAAAATCCTAACTTAATTGTATATTTTCAGATAAGATACTCCAATTTCCATTCTCAATATTATCTACTGACTACGAAAACTACGCCATCGCTTATACCTGTAAAAACTTCAACAAGAAAGTTAAAACACATTATGGTAATTATTATCAATCTTTTTTTACGATTGATGTGGTTTGAAAGAAGATGTAGTGACAAGGATTAACAAAGTAATGCTTCGATGGTTTGGGTTTGAGTGAAAGTAGATTGACGAAAGAAATTTATAAATCTCATGTCAAAGGATAAGAATTGACATGTCTTCCTCAAGAAAGCTAGGTTGCCTAGTGTTCAGAGAATTGTGAATGTGAAGGAAGCGAGGGAGTTGTGTCAGGATTTCTAGGAGTTTTAGGGATGTTTTTTAAAATTTTAATTATTTATTTTTCAGTTTTCACATGGATCCTGACTCGTAACAAGGAAAAGTTGGATGGCGTGACCATGATGAATGTCCAAAGCGCTTTGTCCAAATACCCTGAGCTGTCTGACCGTTGGGAACTGTTTGTCTTCAAAGACTTTTCAGGTTCAACCTGCGCTTTTGATTCAACAATAGAAACTGATATTTTTACAACCAATTTTTGGTGATAGTTATTAATTTACTGGATAATTTTAATAAATAAATAGAAAATAACTAAAATTTCATTTTAATTTATTATACATATAAGGTTAATTAATTTTAAGCTAATAGTTTATTCAAGATATCCTTCAGGAGATTATATCGTGCCACAATAATAATAAAAAGAATAAATATTTTTTTTCAGTCGTCGTCACTCTTGGACCTACTCCTGCTTTTCATCAGGAGGGTCGAGGTCAGATGTGTCACAAAAAAATACCTAATAAAAACCAAAAAAAATATTATAATAAACAACATAAACGTCATTCCTTAACAATGTCGCTATTCTGTTGCATATTTATTAATGGTAATTAATGGTAATCAACCTCGAAGAGTGCCGACGACTGAACCGGCTTGTTTACGCCGGCCAGAGGTGCTATTTCACGCTTCGTTTGACCCGGATAATTGGATCAGACATTAACACGACAGAGTCTAATTTAAAAGTGGTGGTAATTCCCTAGATCGATTTCACAGGGGAATTACTACTAAATATCTGCCTCTTCTTCTACTGTATTATAATTTAAAATGATTATTATTTATTTATTTAAAAATAAATTTAAAAAAACAACGTTTAATATAGGATATTTTATTTCCAATAAATAATTTTTACAGTATAATTAGTTTTATTAATCATGATCATCTAATAAGCTGACATGATCTTAGTACCCGTTCTTTTTCGGTCTTGCTTAAAAAGATATTTATAAAAGAACTAGGACTTGTAACTATGGTTTCTAATGTACTAAAAACTATGAAATATAATTATACATTACGAATTGTATTGTTACAAACTAACTATTATAATATTCAAGTAAAATCACAAAGAAAAATTCAACAACCTACCCCTTAACATAGGGTTAAAGGCATGAATATACGAGTATACGAGATACGATTATAATATCAACAATTAAGCTTAGTTGACAACTTCTTAAATTTAATTAGACAATTCTTCGGTGCGGATAACCGTACGAATAATCGCAGCAGATGAACATTTTATTTAGGACTAAACAACAATTAATGTTGTAAAGGCGTAGTTCCATTGTAGTGGAGAATGTGCACGCCGTGGATAATCCTCCTTACTAAACAATGTGAAAAACACGTTTCATGCAGTGAAACTTCGCCTTAAAATGAGCCTAATCGCACCAAAAAACGCCTAACTTTCAGTACAAACTAATATTCTTTGGTAGTTACAAATTTGTTATACATTTATGTTTTAACTGGTTCAGTGATGAGGCTCGTGCTGTTGAATTTGCAGGCTTCTTCGGAGAAATCTGTTTCCAGGAACTTGGTGGCGTCGAGTTCCTTGGAGTTGGCCTTCAAGAAGTTGTCTACAGCGGTCTTAGCATCACCTTCTAACTTCTTGTTCCTTGACAGAATCCAGGCGAAAGCTGTACATAAAAATAATGAAATACGTTTTTTTTTTTCATTAACAAATAGCACATTTTGCAATAGATGTGGTTTAAAAGAAGTGACAAGGATTGACAAAGGAATGCTTCGATGGCTTGGGCATATGGAAAGGATGAGTAAAAGTAGATTGACGAAGGAAATATATAAATCTGATGTGGATGGATGCGTTAATCGCGGCAGACCCAGAAGGTTGTCTCTACCAAATCAGAGACATTCTGGATAGATGGATATCTAGTGCACATAATTGTAGAGCTTGTATTAAGAGAATTGTGAATGTGGGGAAAGCGAGGGAGTTATGCCAGGACCGTGGTAAGTGGAGTCATAAATAAAGGCGACTGCTACTACAGGTAAATAACTTTATAAATGCACTTTATCGACCGAATCGGCAGTCGAACTAAAACGTTTGGTGCGTCTTTTCTTTGTAGATCAATCGACAAGTGGAATGCTTTGCCTGCCCATGTGTTCTCTCCATCCTATGACCTTGGATCCTTCAAGCGATGCGTGAAGAAGCACCTTTGGCCGGCATAGTGACGGCGGCTGAGGCGGCCGAGAACAGACTCGGTTTTCTCAGTCGTCGTCACTCTTGGATCTCCTCTTGCTTATCATCAGGCGGGACGAAGTCAAATGTCGTGTCACAATAAAAAAAAAATAATAAAAAAAAAAGCTGTCGCCTCTACTATGTCTCTTCTTTCATATTCACATCAACAATTATCTTCATACAAAAATACAAGGAACAATCTTTTGGGTCGGTTACCCCTTTTATCCTTCCAGTCACCTCTGATTATAAAACATATTACGTTTTTTAAAATGAAAATCATTAAAAAAAACTATAATAATATAATTTGTGCATTGATAAGAATGATATCAAATCTTAACATCACTAAAGATAATGTTGGTTTGTTTTTTTTAATTAATTAATTATAAAAGTAATACATTTTATTTATTGCTACTATTTTTGATGTTTTCCGACCAAATCAGAAACAGCCTCAAAAAAGCTAGGTTGAAAGAAGAAAAACTTGTATAAAAATAATTATGGATGTGAGGGAAGTGAGTTGTGTCAAAATCGAGGCAAGTGGCGCTCCATTGTGGAAAAAAGCCGTGACATTTCGATTGATTAATTTTTGTATTTTAAGTACATTACTGCATAAATTAGAAAAGAAAATTGGATAAACTACACCCAGAGATAAAACCGGTGTTTGTCGCTTAACGCTCGATTAACCTACTTATGTAGTTATAATGCTAGCGTGGATTGCAGTCCGTGAAGGAATCCACGAGGCAACTGCTACTGAAATATACAAGTAGCAGTCGGACCCACTATGCCCGGTCTGATAAAGCCTTTTAATTTTGCCTGGTATCTTTCTTAAGACTCAGACCTGGAGCAAATAACAATAAATCAATGAAATTGTCACGCCTACAGGGATAGGCAGAGACAATGAAGTGCCACTTGCCACGATCGTGACACAACTAGGCAAGACCACTAGGCAGGACCACTAGGCAACCCAGCTTTCTTGAGGATGTTTCCAATTTGGTCGGAGAACACCCTCCTGAGTCTGCCTCGTTAAACGCATCCATCTACATCAGATGTATAAAATATCTGTTTCATTTTTTATATAAATACATATTTAAGGCGACTAAGGTCAAGTGGTATTGGAATGGTCTCGCACACCGAGTGCCTTCGGTTCATAAATCTTACCGGTACCAATGTCTTAGATATATGTACTTTGATCGCCTAGTTTCTATGATACAAGCACGATTAGTAGCATAGTATGGTATGTGAAAAAAAATACAATTTGTAATTTTAACCACTAATTCTAATTAGTCAATAAATCAATCAATCAAATTGTCAGGCCTTTTTCCCACGGGGATAGGCAGAGACATTGGAGCGCCATTTGCCACGATCCTGACACAACTCATTCATTCACACCCACAATTCTCTTCATACAAGCTCTAAGGTTATAGGCACTAGGCAATCTAGCTTTCTTGAGGATTTGATCAGAAAACACCTTCCTGGGCCTGCCTTGTTTAACGCCATCCACATCAGATTTATAAATTGCTTTCGTCAATCTACTTTCACTCATTCTTTGCCCAAACCAACGAAGCATGGTTTTGTCAATCCTTATCACCATGACTATCGCGCACTGTAATTAAATAATACAAATAAAAATGCTTTGAAGCAAATTTTAGCTTCGACTTAGAATCGAACCCGTGACTTACGCATAACTAATGCGACACGATCACCATAGCATAAAATCAATATTACCTTGATGATTCTTGTTCTTGTCATCATTCTTGCAGTTGTATGCAATCGCGTAGTTTGAATAATCGGTCGCGAGGATCATTAATGGTGAGTCCTTTGTTACATCTAAAAAATAATAAAATTAGTTAAGTACGTATTTAAGGTGGCCGTGGTGTAGTGGTAGTGCAATGGTTACGCAAACCGGAAAAACGAGTTCGAGACCACCCACCGGTACCAATGTATCTTTGATATATGTACTTTGGTTGTCCTGTTTCTATGATACAAGCACTTTAGTAGCTTAGTATAGAAATGTAAAAAAAAGTATGTATATACTTAGAATAAGACTGCACCCCGCCTTATGTTAAGCTGGAGTGCGGCCAATTAATGGAGGCCGCTGCCACTACAGTTAAATGACTGCAAGTAGAAGTAGCATCGACTATGCTCCGGATTGGCCTACCACTTGCCGGATTAGCTCATAAGCAAATTAAGCAATTGTTTAGGACTAAGGACTCGAGGGGCACACCTACTCCATATGATATCTGTCTCCCGTGCAATCGTTTTGTTCAACAGGATCCTACATGGCCATACATTTCGACGCTTTCGGCAACATCGGATGAACAAAGCAAAAAAATCGTATTGAATTACTTAGAGCGATTGGGTTAAGTTAGGTTAGTAAATTAGGCTTAATATTAAGATTTTTTGTAAGAAATATATTGTATTAGTTGGATTAAATCTGTAATGTACAATTTTCTGTTAAATAAATAAATAAATCTGTTTTGCATTTTTGAGTTACGAAAAAAAAATTTTAAGATGCGTCATCTGTCCTTGACTTAATGGTAATCCACTGGATGTTCAAGACCACAGACGACTAAAAAAAGTACTGACATTGTTATTGTTAAAATATATATACTCGTATATATAACTAAAACTCTATTAAATTAATTATTAAACTCTATTACTTTAATTCTTACTTACCACCGTATTTCAAAGAGACCACAAGTTTGCCCGCATTATTTGCATCATCAGCCAATTTAGCTGTACCCTCAATATATGTCTGGACACTGTCAACTACATGTGTATTCTTCACTTTGATCACCTTGTCTTCCAATTTGTATTCAGCTGTTGCGCATTTGCCCTTCCTCTCAGCATCGTACGGGTATTTGGATACCTCGTACCATGTTCCTTGGTACTAAACAAAAAGAAAATTGACAAATAAGAATTTTAAATACAGCTGGAGTGCAGTCAATGAATTGTGGTACTACACAGAGCCGTCTTTACCCGGGGGTTCAAGGGGTGCAGTGCACCCGGACGCAGAGTCCTAGGGGGCGCATGCCGACCGCCATAAATGTTGATAGGTACCTACTACACTGAGACCACGCGAGCGGAGCCTTGACCGCACCCCGGCGCTGAATATGCTTAAGACGGCCTTGGTACTACAAGTAAATAACTGTAAGTAGCAGTCGCATCCACTATGCTGACCTAGTTGGAACCGGCAACTTACTAGCTGAAACGCGACTAAGTCACGGTCTGTATACTAGTAAGTGTACCACCCCGTCTACCCTGTATCGGCAGACTGGGCATCACTGATTACCACTCTTTGAAAATCATCTATAAATTATTTGGCTGTATTTTAACTTAATATAACATAATTAATAAACAAAAAATATTATTAAAAGTAGTATTTTTTGTTGTAAATAACAAAAATACTTCCAGTCGGGTTTCTAGTACTACAGAGTACTGAGGCGGAGTCCTTTTTAGCACCAGAGCTTATAGTAGCTAATTAAATAAATAAGATAAATAAATAAAGATGCCAAATAAATATTATTTTATTTCAAAAGAAAGAAATTCGTAATCTTTTCGACACAAATATTCACAAATAGGTACTCGTAAGTTAATCTCAATTGACAAGATAAAATGATAACATTTGAATATTCCTTATTTTTGTATACAATCCAAATTTGCCATATCATTGCTATTTATCAAATTAGATTGCACTATTAAAATGATTGAATTTCCTTAATAAAATTAACCGCCTCATTGCATTAAATAACATCCATCAAGTTATGCGGAATCTGATTGAAAAAAAAAACGTTAACAATTCCGTTTCAATAAATCACGTGCATTTATTTTTTACTTAGTACAAATTAATGTAATAATAGTATTTTCTTAGATTTTGCGCGAACATTGATTAATGAATTAAACAAATTATATGCGGCTTACTATCGCGTTTAATTTGGTTTTAATTTTACATTTTTTTATTATCCCGACGTTTCGAGAGCCTTGCAGCCATCGTGGCCACGGAGAGACTGAGATGTTGGTCGTCCTATTGATTGATGCTGTTATTGTTTCAATAACAGCATAGCTCTCGAAACGTCGGAATAATAAAAAATTATAAAATCAAAACCAAAATAAACGCGATAGTAAGCCGCATAAAATTTGTTTAATTCATTAATGTAATAATAGCACAGTTCGCTATGGGTTTGGTTTGAAAGAAGATGTAGTGACAATGATTGACAAAGAAATGATCCGATGGTTTGGGCACATGGAAAGGATAAGTGAAAGTAGATTGACGAAAGGAATTTATAAATATGTGGATGGATGCGTTTTGTGAATTGAAAAGTTTGGTGCGTGAATAACTCTTTCTAATGGAGACTAGGTATAAAAAAATTATACAATATTTTTATTGTATAATTTATCTTTTTTTATTGTGACACGACATATGACAACACCCCGATTGATTTTAACCTGGATTGCAGTCTATGAACGGTGATCACTGCTACTATAGTTCAATAACTGCAGGTCGTAGTCACATCCACTATGCCGGCCTAGTTGGAACCAGCAACTTACAAGCTGATCCCGAAACGCAACGTCACTTGTCTTATGTATTTATCTAGAATTTTAGTTGTGTCAGGATCGTAAAAAGTGACGCTCAGTTATCTGCCTATCCCCCGTTGTCTACAACAATAAAAAAAATAAACGAGATTTTTTTTTCATACTTACAGCAGTCAAATTAAAATTCTCAACCGGCTTCAACTCAGGACATTTTCCATCATAGATGACATTAGCTGAACTGACAGCGAGGAAGGCTAATAGAAACAACATGATGAGTTTAGTTCTGCGTCAACTGTTCACCGCGAGAGCCTGTGATCTACTGAATATCAGTCCAGTATTCCCACCCTTTTATAGATGTGAACGGAGGTCATTTTTTCGAGGGGGATTAATAAATTGGCAAATTGAATAACAAAGGTCGATGAGGTCATCTTCCAGAAAGTTCTCTTTGAGATTTCAATTGATACAATCAGACTCTTAGAAAATATGTAGGGACCTTCGTTTTTATTATTATTTTGGCGCGATATGTGCTGTCACATCGCCCCGCCATATGACATTTCTATATTAAGCTACTAAAATGCTTGTAAAATAAAAAACTGAACAACAAACAAAGTGGTTTGAATGGTTTGGTGGTTTGAATCACGTTTGGTTTGCGTGACTATTGCATTACCACTACACCACAGTCGTCTTAAGATGAAGTGCGGTCCATGAGTGGAGGTGACTGCTACTATTAATATTTGCAAGGATTTTGTTCCACCGGCCTAGCTTCATGAACTTAAGCGATGATTCCGAAATGCGATTGAATCACTAGGTGCACCTGTGCTGATGCTACCCCGGGTCGGCAGACTGGGAAAATAACCCAACCTTATATTTTAATTACAAAAATTCTTTGTTATTGTGGCTCAGCATAATAATCCTTATTAGGCTAAAGTGTGATTCATAAAAAGATGCAGTCACCAGTTAAATAGTACATACAGTTAAATAACTGTTAGTAGCAGTGTTTTATTGTTATTAAATTATTTAAAGTTATTTGTATGGTTTTAATTAGTAATTTGTATTTTTTATAAATTGTATACATAATCTAGGCCTTATTTAAATTTTAGTGTAAATATAATTGATGTAACAATTGTGTTTTGTCGTGTATGTCTGTATGTATGTCTATCTCTATCAATCAATCATTCAAATTTCCCCACAGGGACAGGCAAAGACAATGGAGCGCTATTTGCCACAATCCAAACACAACTCTCTCGCATCCCTCACATCCACAATTATTTTCATAGAAGCTCTAAGGTTATGTACACTAGGCAACCATATATTTTGAATTTGGCAAATTTTTGCGTTGGCAAAACCGTCGCAACTTTGTCGCCGTGACGTCACTGTCCGGTGCTTCTTCACGCTCTATTTGAAGGATTCATTTTAGAAAAAAAAACATATTTACAAATTAATAAAATTATTGTAAAAAGATGGATAATTATCTGTTCATATAAATTAGTATAAATGTTTTTCTCGATACGGTCCATGCTTCAGACCTTCCATTGACAAAGGGCAAACGTGACCGATGATGCAGAAACCTATTATCATCATCTAGGGCATGAAATTTATAACAACACTATGACTAATATCATATCCGGTGAAAATCAAGTAATTCAATTAAACTGATTTGTTGTTTTTTTATATGAAACGCGACACGTGAATTCCATTTGCCTGATGTTTAGTAGGAATCGGTCTAAAAACACCGACAACGGAAAATACAGTTTCTTTTTACAGTTGCCTCAGTTTACGTCACTATACCGGCCTATCGTTTTATTCTACAGAATAAACATACACAATGTAAAAAATGCACAAAAGTTATTAAAATATATATATATATATATATATATATATATATATATATATATATATATATATATATATATATATATATATATACATTATATTATATTATATTAAATATATATATATACATATATACATTATTTTTATCAAAAACCATTTATATGGAAATGGAAAATTCACAAATGACAAATGTTTTGCCCCTGTAATAATAATAAGAAACTTTTTCACAGTAATTCATAGATATTTTAATATATTCGTATTAATATATAAAAATATCTATGAATTGCTGTGAATTCATAGATATCGTATAGTTATTTTATTCATTAATCCGTCATTATGCCGAAAATTTGTTTACTACTTTTGTCAAGTAAGGAAAAATGTGCTATAAAAGGCAATGGTCTCCATTAGCCATAAACTAAGTTACATTTTTCGGTGGTAGGCGCGCTAGACCTACCCTTCTTATCATCAGATGTCGCGACAAAATAAATGACACAAGTTACAATTTTTACAGTCAACATTGGAGCATTTTTAGCTGTTTAATTCAGCATAAGAAAGGGACAGGGCAAACGCTAATAAATGATCATAATAGTTTTTTTGACATTTATATACTAAGCTACTAAAGTGCTTGTATCCTAGAAACAGAACAACCAAACTACGTATATCAATATATACATTGGTACCGGTGGTTGGTTTCGAACTCGTGCTCTTGGTTTATGTAACCATTGCACTGCCACTACACCACGGTCGTTTAAATGAAAATATATACACTAAATATACTAATTTATAATATAATATATTATACCATATTTATATACATAGATATATATACATATAGATATACATATATATAGATATATACATATATGTGTACAATATGTATTACCAAAGAATCGGAGTTAAAAAGTTATGTTCACTGAGAGTTTTATTATTGTTTCTCAACATAATTACGACAGGACGAATTCCACTCAGTGCGGTCATGAATAGAGGTGACTGCTACTTCAGTTAATAAACTGCAAGTAGTATACGCACCCACTATATCGGCCTATTTGAAACCGGCAACTTTGAAGCTAATCCCGAACATGACTAAGCCACTTTACGGTCTGTACACGGCACTACCCTGGAGACACTACCCCAAACTGAAGGGCAAATGGGCAAATCCTTGGGGCTTCTGCCTACTACTCTTAGGGGCAACCGTGAACTACTCGGTTTATTCAGTCGTCGTCACTCTTGGAACTCCTCTTGCTTATCATCAGGCGGGTCGAGGTCAGATGTCGTGTTATAATAAAAAAAATATGGGTGACAACAATGATATTAAATGAGGTATATACGTTATATACACCAGTTTTAGTGTTCAAAAATGGCACGAGTTTGAACGATCAACCACAACGAAGTAGGACGGAATAATAGTTATTGAGAGCAAAAAAGAGACAAATATATGTTGCTCTGCTTGGCGACACTGAGTTCAGGTTTGATTATTAGCATAGTTTTAATGTGCTACTTTAAGAGCGCGTATAACGTATCTACGTCTTTTCTTAGTAAAATATCATTGGGTGACAAATAAAAAAAACATAATTGGTAATAAATCGTATGACCAACAAGTTTTTATGCAATAACACAGTGGAATCCTTTCAGGAAACTGGCGATTCTGACCACTTTGGTAGATCATAGATTAAACACGATAAGACGCCGCATATCCCCAACAAACAACTGTCAACGAACGAAAACAATCATGTGCCTGCTAAGTAACCAATCATTGTTGATTTATTTTATATACAACACAAGATGTGGAGTCTATCAAAGTGTGGTCTGTCTGTTGAATAAATTGAGTAATAGCTTGTTGTGTGCGAGATATTGTCGTTGGTAACTGGAAAGTTTTGTGATCCCTGTTGTGAACATCAAATTGGTTAGATTATTTCTTTCTATTAAGGTGTGATTCCTCCGGCGACTGCAGACCGTAGACTGCAGACTGCACTACTTATTTGTATGAGGTTGGGTCCGTGCAAGCCGACACTAACGCGACAATCAGCATTTGCTAAGACATAGATTATTTGTAAACAATATTAATGCGGCGGATGCAGATTATTTTCGTCTTGCACGGAATTAATCTCATACAAACCAGTAGTGCAGTCTGCAGTCTGCGGTTTGCAGTCGCCAGCGGAATCACACCTTGAGTCATCATGTCAGTCATTAGTCGTTCACTGCTAAGTCACTTATAGATATCAATGGGCTTTCCTCAGTGATATGTATAATAGCCAGCTAAAAGCGGTCTGCATACGGCGGATCAAGACCCCGATCCTTTTAATACAAGACAGCGAAATGATGAACTTGCACTGATATTTGACATCTTCGTAACCAATCAGTGAATAACAAATCAATAGCTAAACTACGTTGATTGGTCACTTGCGAACGCGACGCAATTATATCGCTTTTTCGTGGCCATAGAAAGAAAATCCGGACCGGACCGGCATTTACTGTACTTACATTTTTACATGGGATTTATATATACCTATAATAAAAATAATGAATTAATCAATCAATCAAATTTTCTTGCCTTTTTCCGACAGCGATAGGCAGAGATAATGGAGCGCCACCAATGACTTTTTACTATAAATTATTTTAGGTAAAAATGATCATTACTCGTATACACGTACAGCCGGTTGTACCAAAAATTATAATTTACGAAATCGTAAAAAGTTACGAATATAATATTATATTGTATTGTATTGTGTTATGTTATATTGTACTATATTGTGTTATATTAAGTTATCAGTTTTATATCTAATACTCCCATTTAACTTTTCGACTGTCCCGAAGGTTAACTGGCAGATAATGTCTAGCGGCATTAAGTTCGCCTTTATACATATTGTAATAAAGTTTTTAAATAAATAAATAAATAAATAAATAAGTAGAAAAAAAAGGAAAAATGGGTTGCAACACTCTCGTGTATGTTGTGTGTGTGTTTTCAGACAACATACGAATTCGTAAATTACAATTTTTGGTACAACTGGCTGGTAGCTAATTTGAGAGGATCCATCATTTGATTCTTCACATGCAGCATTAAAAACCATCCTAACTTTTACCTTCATCATGTTTACTGTCTATCAAAGTGTCTATCAAAAGTCTATCAAAGTGTGGTCTGTCTGTTGAATAAATTGAGTAATAGCTTGTTGTGTGCGAGATATTGTCGTTGGTAACTGGAAAGTTTTGTGATCCCTGTTGTGAACATCAAATTGGTTAGATTATTTCTTTCTATTAAGGTGTGATTCCTCCGGCGACTGCAGACCGTAGACTGCAGACTGCACTACTTATTTGTATGAGGTTGGGTCCGTGCAAGCCGACACTAACGCGACAATCAGCATTTGCTAAGACATAGATTATTTGTAAACAATATTAATGCGGCGGATGCAGATTATTTTCGTCTTGCACGGAATTAATCTCATACAAACCAGTAGTGCAGTCTGCAGTCTGCGGTTTGCAGTCGCCAGCGGAATCACACCTTGAGTCATCATGTCAGTCATTAGTCGTTCACTGCTAAGTCACTTATAGATATCAATGGGCTTTCCTCAGTGATATGTATAATAGCCAGCTAAAAGCGGTCTGCATACGGCGGATCAAGACCCCGATCCTTTTAATACAAGACAGCGAAATGATGAACTTGCACTGATATTTGACATCTTCGTAACCAATCAGTGAATAACAAATCAATAGCTAAACTACGTTGATTGGTCACTTGCGAACGCGACGCAATTATATCGCTTTTTCGTGGCCATAGAAAGAAAATCCGGACCGGACCGGCATTTACTGTACTTACATTTTTACATGGGATTTATATATACCTATAATAAAAATAATGAATTAATCAATCAATCAAATTTTCTTGCCTTTTTCCGACAGCGATAGGCAGAGATAATGGAGCGCCACCAATGACTTTTTACTATAAATTATTTTAGGTAAAAATGATCATTACTCGTATACACGTACAGCCGGTTGTACCAAAAATTATAATTTACGAAATCGTAAAAAGTTACGAATATAATATTATATTGTATTGTATTGTGTTATGTTATATTGTACTATATTGTGTTATATTAAGTTATCAGTTTTATATCTAATACTCCCATTTAACTTTTCGACTGTCCCGAAGGTTAACTGGCAGATAATGTCTAGCGGCATTAAGTTCGCCTTTATACATATTGTAATAAAGTTTTTAAATAAATAAATAAATAAATAAATAAGTAGAAAAAAAAGGAAAAATGGGTTGCAACACTCTCGTGTATGTTGTGTGTGTGTTTTCAGACAACATACGAATTCGTAAATTACAATTTTTGGTACAACTGGCTGGTAGCTAATTTGAGAGGATCCATCATTTGATTCTTCACATGCAGCATTAAAAACCATCCTAACTTTTACCTTCATCATGTTTACTGTAAGCCAGGTCGAGGTCAGATGTCACAAAAGAAAACACGGTGCGGTGTGCATAATTTTATTAAGATAGGTTAAATAGTTTAGGAGTTATCGCGGACAAACCGCTGTCCTTATTGTGACTCGACATATGACAGCAACCTGCCTGATGTTAAGCTGGAGGAAGGTTCATTAATGGAGGTGACTGCTACTACGGTTTAATAAAGTTTATTTAAAAGTAATTTATAAGCGCCATCTAGTCGAGACTTTAGGAAGTAGATAACATCGCAGTTTAGTAAAACTAAGAACGAATTTTCCCAAACTTTTTACGAAAAGGTGCGAGCTTTTATAGAGAGATAGCGCTATAAAATAATTGTAGATGTCTCTGCCTATCCCCGTGGGAATTAGGGCGTGAATTTGATAATGATGATGTATTAATATTTCTATTATTAAATAAATTTTAATTAATTTAATTCATTTTATTTTATTTAAATATCAATTAGTATTTAAGTTTTAATGTTAATCTAGTTAAATTATGCATGATATCATCATTATCATCATCAGCCAGAATGCGTCCACTGCTGAACATAGGCGTCCCCCTTAGAACGCCATTTCGAACGACAAGATGCCAGTTGCATTGTTATTTGTGACTTTCACTATGTCGTCAGTCCACCTAGTGGAGCCTTACCTAAAACCTAGTAATTATCACGTTGTATCGGTGTATATTTTGTAGATAATCCATTAATAAATAAATAAATTAGATTAGACCATCTCAATGTGTTTTTTATTTACTGTGACTCGACATGACAGTATGATGATATATATATATTTTATATTAATAATATATAATATTAATAATAAGGTTGGTCCAAAGGTTGTCCCAATATATTTTATTATTATTATTAATAAAAAAAAAGTGGCGGATATTTGCTCCAGGTCTTGTCAAAAGTGGTAGGCAGTGGTACCCAGTCTTTCGGACCGGGGTAGTACCATTTACATATATATATATATAATTTTACATTTCTATACTAAGCTATTAAAATGATTGTATCATAGAAACGTGACGACCAAAGTACATATATCAAAAATACATCGGCACCGATGAGTGCCACTGCCACTACACCACGGTCGCCTTAAAGTAATTGTATAGTTTTTATTATTAAGCACGTTACATACTAAACTACTACAAGTGCTTATTGTATCAAAGAAGATACGTTGGGTTAAATCGTGACCATTGAACTACCACTACACTACACTAAACAATTATTGATTCTTCCTAATAAGACATTTCTTTGACTTATGAAAATGACCTCATAAATTGTTAGTACTTAACGAAAAGCTCCCAGAAGGGGCCGCAAACAATGGCAGCTAAAAAGATAAACACTAAAGAATGACGTCATCTTATCATGTTCTGATAATTCGGTTAATGTAAAGAATTGTGAGCGAGCCCTTTATAGTGACTCTTTGTTTGTGGAGAAAAATAAAATGGCCGGGCTTGAGGAAATTTGAGGGGCTGAGAAAACCTTGGAAGAAACATTTACTTATTGCGTGGCAAAAAAAGTTGTTTTGCGTAGAAAATAATACACACGTAGAAACAATTTCGTTTTGATTTTTTTCAATCAATCAATCAATCAAATTGTCACGCCTTTTTAGCACGCCACAGGGAAGGGCAAAGACAAAGAAGCGCTTCTTTCCACAATCCTAACACAACTCTCTTGCTTGTATGAAGAGAATTGTGTATGTGAAAGAAGCGAGGGAGTCGTGTCAGGATCGTGGCGCTCCATTGTCTCTGCTTAATCCTGTGGGTAAAAGGCGTGACAATTTGATTTGATTGATTTGATTATTTACTAAGAACATTAACTTAAACTGTAGAAAAATTCAAGAAAATTCCAGAAGAAACCATAACCGTTTCAAGCTAAACACTTTATCCCTGGCAACTCTACAATTCCCTATCGGAAGTCTATTCCACGTACTACGTGTTCCCAATGGGTGCAAAAAGTATCATAAAATCGAACGAGCCAATAAACTAAACGGAAACTTTCCTACAACTACGATCAAGCTTAGTACTAAACCTAAATTGTGAATTAGATATATTGCTTACCTGTTATACATTGTTTATTATATAGGTAATAAAAATACTTAAACAGGTAACTGTGGAAGCCGTGAACTGGCTTGGATTTTTTAGTCGTCGGCACTCTTGGACCTACATCGTGCGTACCACCAGGCCGGGCGCAATTAAAAAATTGTTTATTTTCCTAATAGTGTTTTTTTCTTGGTAAACATGAAAAAAACTTGGTAAGGTGATGAGAGCGCCGTGACTGTATACAAAAACCGATTCAGTTCACGGTTGCCTCTGTCGTCATCACCATTCCGGTCAGAGGTGGAAAAGTCCTACTTTATTAACACGCTTTTTTTTTATTTATTAGCTTGACTTGTATGTATGTAACGGAATTATTCGAATTAATTATCTCCTACTTCTAGATGTAGGAGATAATTAATTCAAGTAATTCCGTCTATTATAGAGTCTGAATAAGGCGACCGTGGTGTAGTGGCGGTGCAATGGTTACACAAACCGGAGAGCACGAGTTCGAGACCACCCACCGGTACCAATGTATCTTTCATATATGTACTTTGGTTGTCCTGTTTCTATGATACAAGCACTTTAGTAGCTTAGTATAGAAATGTAAAATAAAAAATAATAATAATAATAATATTTTGAAAATATGTACACGTATTATAAACTAATGACAATACAATAATTTCATAGGATATTTTTTCGGCCGGCATAGTGTCGTCGACTGAGGCAACCGTGAACTGATTTAGTTTTTTCAGCCATTGGCATTCTTGGACCTCCTCTTGCTTACCATCAGGCAGTCAGTCAAGGCAGTTGTCGAGTCACAATAAAAGTAGTACATATAGGCGTGTTTCTTTAGTTTTTTTTTAATATTAGGGTAATTTTAAGTTATAGATCTTTGCGAATCAATACTATTTATTATAAAATAAATATCAATACATACACTTAAGTAAAAGTAACAGATTTCGCCCACTACAAAACTTCCAAACAAACAACAATAACAAGAACTAATTTCCTGCAATATAAAGCTCAAAGTGGAACAATTAAAGCCCCCAAGCAAAGTTTGAGATGCGCTGTCAGTAGCACACGTCTATATGACTTTCTTTAATACCCCCCATCTTATACTATTTCTTATGCTTTGTTCATAATGTGTACATTCCATTGTTGTAGTAGACCTAACCCAATTGTCTTAACCTAAATTGTGTACCTAGTGCCCATCACCGTAGAGCTTGTATGAGGAGAATTGTGGATGTGAAGGAAGCGAGGGAGTTGTGTCATGATCGTGGCAAGTCGAGCTCTATTGTCTCTGCCTTTTCCCTTGGGAAAAAGGCGTGACAATTTGATTGATTGATTGACCGGCATAGTGACCGGCGACTAAGGCAACCGTAAACTGACTCGACTAAAATAATTGTCAGCACTTTTGAACCTTACCTTGCTCACTACTCATATCAGGCAGGTCGAGACATTACATACCTCGTAGAGCTTGTTAGAAGCTCTACGGCATTGATTCCCAAAGTGGTCCCGACGGGGGTCTACGTTGGCATAACAAAAAAAATATGGGTTAACAATTCGTAAAAATTTATCTGCTTTCCATAGTGTAGAACTAAATATTGGCTTTACCTATCAATGTAGGCAGAGATAATATTTTAAAAAACTCAGCGTCTGTTACTTGTAAAAACGGTTTTAGTCGAGTTTTGGAAATATGGTAGATAGCTGCAGGAGATCCACCGGAACCAGCAAAATTTTGAAAGAGGTCTTTGAGAAAAAAAGTTTGGGAACATTTGCTCTACGGTATAAAATGCCTATACCCGTGGGAAAAAGAAGTGACAATTTGATTGATTGATTGATAGCTTAATATACATATATAACTATGTTAAAATATTTTTTAGTAAACGTGAAGTGCAAAAAAGGGAACTATTAGGAACGAATATTTTTTTTAAATATTGCTTGTATTTATTGCACTACTCCAAGGTAAATAAACGTATGTACATTTCTAAAATTGTGGTAAATTCAAAACCGCAGTGGTATTGCGTTTCAGATAGGATCCAGTTTAATCTGTTTTAGAAACGGCGTCCTTTCAAAGTAACCTTATAAAGAACGCAAATAGGAAATAAATCGCATCTGACTTTGAGACTCCATCTCCTTTATGCTCTCGAATTTTGAACATACATGTAAATATATATAGGTGCAGTTCGTACTTCAGCTTCAATAAATGGCAAGTTTTATGACTAAATCGGAGACATCCTCAAGAAAGCTGGGTTACCTAGTGCCATAACCGCAAAGAATGTACAAAGAGAATTGTGGTGTGAGAGGAAGCGAGGAAGATGTTTTAGGATCGTGGAAAGTGGCGCTCCATTCTCAGGGATCTTTATAATGGCCTGCTGGAAGTGACCTGAATCCGGTGGTTTCCTGCTATCTAGAGTCGGACGTCAGTCTACTAAGGACTGACGACCAACCCAAGATGGCAGCAAACCGCATGGTGGACTGACGTCCTATGCATCGTTTTCTTTACGTGGTATCATTTGAAAATTCTACAGCCCCATTTGCCCCCTAGCACGGCTATATTCAACTCATATAGGCTCTTTGTCAACTTAAAAGATTGATTAAAACAAAAGGAATCCGTTGTACTCATAACCATTAAGACTAATTTAGTGACTCGACACATGACAGCACCCCGCCTGTGCTGTCATGTTGAATAGATGTGACTGCTACTAAAGTAAAATAACTATAAGTAGTCTTACATCTACTATAATGGCTTAGTTGGAACCGGCAACTTACAAGCTGATCTCCAACTAGCCCGGGGGTCGACAGACTGGGAAAATGACCATTAGCTGTCTGCCTGCCAGTCTTTAATCTATACCTAATATTATAAAAAGGAAAGATTTGTGTGTTAGTTTGTAATGAATAAGCTCAGAAACTACTGGGGCGATTTTAAAATTCTTTCACCATTAGAAAGCTACATTTTTCGTGAGTAACATAGGCTATATTGGATTTTCAAAAATCTGTACGTAATTTTGAATAATGTATCCCAAGGTGTACAAATATTACTCATAAAATTCCTTACATCGCGTACGCTGCGAATACTATGGGCGATATATAAAATAGTGTTCTATATATTAATTTATTAATAAATCAATCGAATTATATTCGATTGATTTGGATAAAAATCTCTAACAAAATGTACTTTATAAAGTGAATTAGATAATAGTATTATAGTAGTTGAATTGAATGGAGCTACTTGATTGTAGTACCTATATCCATTTTATTTTCTCACAATGAAACTTCTCAACAATTGTTAGAAGAGTGTTTGCGGTCAACTATGAACGTTTGGGCTTGGTTCTAAAATTATTTTAATATGATTACGATTTTTTGTTTCTTTAGATGTTTGAATACATTTAGACAATCGCAAAATTTTATTTAATTAAAATAAAAACTTCCGCGCTTTTGTAATCCTATTTTTTTATTCTACCTCTCTTTACTAAGCTACTAAAAAGTTTGTATCATAGAGATAGGATTTTATGTTTCGATTAAATTCAATATCTGTAGGTATGTTGAGGATATCTTTATAACCTCTTCATATTATACGGGAAATTGTTAAGAAAACTATTCTAATTCGCTATCAAAGTTGGTAATTGTGATCAATATGACTTAGAAGAAAAATGTGCAATCTAAAAAGTTTTCGAGTGTTTAAATGAGATAACTAATCTTATAATAATTGTATATGGGAGGGACTATCAGGAAAAAGGAGAAGGGGAGGTCCTAGAAAAAGATGGACAGAAGACATACAAGCATTAGTAGGGAGCGAATGGAGAAAGAAAGCAAAAGACAGAGAGAAGCAATTGGAACAAGCTGGAGGAGGCCTATACCCAAACAGGGGTTTTTATCAACGGTGTACATAATTAAAACTTTAATGCATGTAATTTAAGATTGGAAATAAATGGCTTATTTTTTATTTTTTTATTTTATAATAATTGTGACTGCTACTTGAAAGTATTTAACAGTAGTAGCAGTCGTTTCTATTTTTGACCATATAAATATGTTATTATACTAGCAGCACGCTTTGATGGCTGTTTTGACGTTTAACCGTTCATGAAATTTCGTAAAAATTGTCGTTCTTTATTGTCACTATAAGATTGCTATTCTACGATTGCTATTCATTGCTATTGCTCCTACAAACGGATTTATTAATTTATACGAAACTTCGTAAACGTTTAAAACGTCAAAACGGCCATAATAGCGTGCGGCTGGTATTAAAAAAAGGCGAGTTGGTATTACAATCGGTCATAGTAAAGGCGTTAGTTGTTAAGAACGTGGTCTAATTCCCGAACCAATCTATTTTGTATTTTTCGAGTCGCTGTTTCTTTGAACAGTATTTTAGTTGGCGGTTTTTATTTATTTATTTTGTTGTTGGATTGGCTGCAGTTTGAAATATTATGTAACTTAAGTAACTAGACTTAAAAATTAATAAATATATGTATTTTTTCGTTTTGTTTTTTCTATTGTGACTTGACATGAGCCATAATGTTGCCTGATGTTAGGTTGGAGTGCGGTCTAGTCATCGATGTTTATACGATGTTTAAACATCGATGGGTCTAGTATTATTCATGACTGCTACCACTTTTATTTTCACGTAATGCGAGATACTTAATGCACTTTTAATTTTTAATTTTAAAACCTTAATTAAAACCTCTACAGTTAATACAGTTACATTATAATACAATACAATACAATACAATACAATACAATACAATACAATACAATACAATACAATACAATACAATACAATACAATACAATACAATACAATACAATACAATACAATACAGTTAACCTAAGGAATTAAATAAAAATATTTCAAGTGTACAGAGTGACTCAGGTCTCAGTGAGCTCAAAAGTTGTTGATACCAACTAGACCGGCATAGTGGATACGACTGCTACTTGCAGTTATATAACTGTAGTAGCAGTCACCTCTCTTCATGGACTGCATTCCACAAAACAAAAATGGGAATGTTTTTATTATTTTTTATTATTTAGTGACACGACATCTGACCTCGACCTGCCTGATGATAAGCAGGAGGAGGTCCAAGAGTGACGACGGCTGAAAAAACAGATGGTACACAGCTGCCTCACTCGCCGTCACTATGCCGGCCAAAGGCTGACTTATTATTTTAAATCTAGAAGATGTATTTAACTTTCTTACAAAATAAAAACAAAGCACATACTATTAGAAAGATTGCGAACAAATTTAGTGCACAGTCAATTTAGAAAGCCTCGGGCAGACCATAAAAGTGGAAAAAGTGGTTCCGCAGATTGTTTTCCTTCAAGTTCCTTAAACTTTTCCACCTCCAACCGGAATTAGCTTTTGGTGTTTTATTCTAGCGCTTGTGTGATCGTATATTTTTTATTTATTTAAACGATCAACAAAACTTATAACAATCAATCAAATTGTCACGCCTTTTTCCCATGGGGGTAGGCAGAGACATTGGAGCGCCACTTGCCACGATCCTGACACAACTCCCTCGATTCCCTCACAGCCACAATTCTTCTCATACAAGCTCTACGGTTATAGGCACTAGGCAACCTAGCTTTCTTATAGAATATAGCTTAGTATAGAAATATAAATATAAAAAATTAACAAAAAAATATAGAACAAAAGCAAACAAAATAAAAAAATTGAAGATGAAAGATAAAAAAGAAAACCTTTATGCAGTGATAGATTTGATTTTAACTAAAGTAATTTTAATATTGCAACTACTTTCAGATTTTCAGATATGTGCGAGATCCCTTTTCGAGCCCTAAGTATTGTCTTATACAAGTGTAATTTGAAAATCACAAATTTTATGTTCGATACAACAAGAATATACTTCCTCTGAAACAAACACTTTCAGCGGCCTTCAGATTAAGTTTTTAAAGAAAAATAAGTAATACTTATACCTATTTTTCGGCTTGCGCTTGATTGGCTTTTTGTATAATAGTTAGTTCCAATAGGTAACCATTAATTTATAAGAACAAGTTAATAAAATAGTAAGTTGATGGTAATTATTTTATTAATAAGCGCGCGGTTCGTTATTTTACAAAAGCGCGAAAATATCGCTTAGAGAGTGAATGAATCCTTACCGATGCCATCCCAGTTATATTCAAAAATGATACACACAAAGTGACGTGACATTCACTCACGTGTCACGCTTTAGTAATTTTTTTGTAGGTACAGGCAATGATATTTTATTAGGAAAAGACGTAGATATGTTATACGCGCTTTGAAAGTGGCACGTCAAATCTATGCTGATAAGCAAACCTGAACTTAGTGTCGCGATGCAGAGCAACATATTATTATATTTGTCTCTTTTATGCTCTCAATAACTTTCGTTCGTCCTATTTTTCCTTTTTCACGTGACCATTCAAACTCTTGCCATTTGCAAATACTAAAACTGGTGTATATGACGTATCTACCGCATCCTACAACATTAGGTACAGGAGTATAAGTTTTGTAAGTTAATAGTTCTATTGACTATTACTCTCAAAGTGTTATTAAAAAGACTCTTTAAAATAAGGCCTACTACGGAGCAAATATTTGTTTCATAGCTTTATTTGTAACCAATTAGATTAAATATTACAAATATTTGCTAATAAAACGGATATTTGCTTACAGTTATTTAACTGTAGTAATTATATCCATTCATGGATTGCACTCCAGCTAAGTACTGTTATTAAAAAACATAGTAGAAAAACTAAATTGACTAACACATTACACTGGATAAGCGAACTAAGGTGGCAATAGGCTTCAGTTTAGGGCACATAGCTCGTAAATCTCCGTTAAGGTCAGAAAAGTTTACAATAATTCCTTTCTTTTAATAAAAAAAAAAACAAAATAATAAATCTAACCCGTACATATGTTGAAAAGAAAATAAGAGTCATATGTTGTGAATAGAATTCAGTAAATGGAACGACTTTTTGGGGGGTGTAAAAAATAAACTTTCTTTCGCCGTATGTCTTTGACCCTTCGCACACCCTGTACGTGGGCAAACCCATCCGTAGATAAACGACTGCTACTAACTTACGACACGTTACCCTGCGCGCCGTGAACATATTTATGTGGCATATGCGTATGGAATCGCTACAACTTTGTAAATATTAAGGGAATGATTTTTCGACTGTTTTATTAGGATTCCTTTTAGTTATTATGTGTTGGAAGTTACTTGATGTTTTAAGGATCTTTTGGGTTATTAAAATGAGATTGATGTTTTTCGATAGTTTTATTTTCAACCAATAGACTACTCTAAGAACTACATCGCTCGAAGAAACGACAACCGATTGGGGGAGGAAAGGTTTTTGAGACCACGAACTGGAACCGAGCTCCCACTAGGTAGACTGACGACATCGTGAAAGTCACAAATAACCGGTGGATGCAACTGGCATTTTGTCGTTTGAAATGGCGTTTTAAGGAAGAGGCTATGTTCAGCAGTTTTCGTTGACGATGAGACTACTCTACATACTTATAGTCACTTGCAAGAAACTCTTGTTTAATTTAATATTCAATAATTCTAACGAAGGGCTCCGATTCTCCTGATACACAAGAGCGTTGTACTAATGTACAACTACTGTTATACTAATCTAAATAATAATATTAATGGCAACGAAAAATCAGTGATATTGCGGTGAATAACAAATAAATAGGTAAGTACCTATGTTAGCAAAATGCATACCTATCGCCCATTGAGTCCTTCTTACTAAAAACTTTATTAGTTTTTAGTAAGAAGGACTCAATGGGCTGAACGTATAAGTGCTGAACGTATTGTATTTACAATGTAATATTTTTAGATGTTACGCGAATATTGATTCATGCATTAAACGTGTCTAGAGCTTTGCAGCCATCGTGGTCACAAAAAGACGAAATGTCGGAATAATAAAAAAATATAAAAGCAGTAACCAAAAATAAACGCGATAGTAAGTAGTATTAATACAACTAGCGCCTAACTGGGTAGGTTTTTTTATTTATTTATTTATTGTGACTCGACATATGACAGCACCCCGCTTGATGTTAAGCCAAAGTGTGATCCATGAATGAATGTCACTGCTACTACAATTCAATAACTGTGAGTAGCAATCACATCCACTATGCCGGCCTAGATGGAACCGGCAACTTACAAGCTGATCCCGAAACGTGACCAAATCACTTCACGGTCTGTATACTTGTAAGTGGTGGTACTACCCCGGATCGGCAGACTGGGTACCACTGCCTACCACTGTTAAAAAAGTGGAGCGTTTCTATGGCAGTGGAGCGATGCGGGAGGGGTGTGTTTTCATTCACCTGTCACTTCTCTCGCACTGCTTTACTACCACGGAAACCTTCCCAGTTAAGCGCCATACCTATAGTTACTAACTTACCTAAAAAATATTGTCAAATTACAAAGTCTATAGACAACTTGACACGTGGAGTAATAAGGATCACATTATATAGGGTCTAAACTACCCTCAAGATTGATGTGATAACGAGTTGATTTAGATTTGTTATCGAATTGAATAAGGGACAAATAAGTTAAGGGATATTGTGAGAAGATAGCTATCATGGTTGATCTTTGTAGTTTATCGTTTTTAGTTGTGATGACGGTATGTGACAGCACCTTGCCTGATGTTAAGTTGGAGTGCGGTACATAAATGGAGGTGACTGCTGGTACAATTCATTAACTGAAGTAGCAGTTACATCCACTATGCCGGCAACTTATAATTATAATTCATATAACAAACTAATACTATTTCATGTTAGAACTTACTCCAGAGTACCCCGTCTAAAGTGAGGTGTCAGCGGTAAAGAGGGATTCAAATTTGGAATGCGCCTGCCTCGTTCGTGATTTGAATTACGTTAGTTTTTTATTTTACTTTTCGAGCACAGATATTGCACGTAGGATCGAAATTAAATCTTTCGTTGGGTTATGTCGCATTGATTAATTGTTTTAGTTTGCTTTCTTTTAATATTCGTACTACAATTGTTAATAAAAAATCGGAACAACGGGGAAGTAAGTAACTTTGTGTACTCTTGAACCTCCTCTTGCATATCATCAGGAGGGAGGGTCGAGGACTGATGTCGTGTCACAAAAAAATAGTAACATTTTCTTTAAAAAATATTCACCATTTGTTAACCGTAAAGTCCCGGGTTCGATCCCAAGTCGGAGCAAATATTTTTGTAATATTTAATGACTAGAATGAAGTTTACAAATAAAATAAAAATATTATTTTTATTAACAAATAAAATTTGATGATAAAATAAAGAGCAGGATATTTGCTTCGGGTGTGGTTGTCAATTAGTGGTAAGCAGTGGTGCCCAGTCAGTCGATCTGAGGTATTACCACCACTTACAATTATGCAGACCGTGAAGTGACTAGTCGCGTTTCGGAATCAGCTTGTAAGTTGCTGTTCTACGGTGAATGTAACTGTTACTTCTTTTAATTGTGAATTCACATCTAACGGTTTACTATTGCCTCAGTCGCCATCACTATGCCGGCCAAAGACTGAAAACTTTTATCTATCAACATTGTATTCGCGCGAGTAGGCATTGTAGCAACCCTCAGTTTAATGACACCTTTTATCACTTCCATGTAGGGATGCCATTCATTAATTTATTAACCCATAAATGTGGCGACCGTGGTTTAGTGGTAAATTGTCATGCAAACTCTTCCGTTCAAACACATTAAGCGGTATCAATGTTTTATTGATATATTGACTTTGGTCGTCCTGTTTCTATGGTATAGTTTAGCTTAGTAGTAGATATTTAAAAATACTTACACTTACAAGGCTGTGGTTTTTACCTGAAATTTTAGCCTTATAGTTTAATTTAAAAAATATTTATTTATTTAAAAATTATCTTTGTATAGAAATGTAAAAAAAAAACTTGAACTTACAAGGTTGGTTTTCACATAACCCTCTCACGACACTATGCGGTCACTCACCACGAATTTTTGTAGGAAACTATAACGTTATATTCTAGCGAACTTTGCCCGTAATGCATCAGCATATAAGCAAAAAAACACATGTAAATAAATAAATCTATTTAACAGTATTATGGCATCCCTAAGCTTTCAAAGGGGAAACTCAAACAAACTCCGTCAAAATACATATTCAAATCAGTGGCGATCCCTTAGGGAGATGTCCCGAATTAAAAGTCACTTACGGACAAAATAAGCTAATATGGATGTGCAAGCTTTACATGTTATTTAAATTCTTGTGAGTGCAGCATTTACATAATATATGGACTAGGGCACTCTTGGCTCCTACCCTTATTGTTGACGAAGGGATAACTTTAATATGGATATAACATTGTATAAATTTACTAAATGCTTTATTTATTATTAACTTGTACTATGATTGGTGCACGCAGGTGGACTTAATGCTAGTTAGCATTCTCTACCAGCGAACCTTTGAAACAACAAAGCAAGTCCAAAATGAGAGCAAAGGAAAGAAGGTCATTTAGAAAAAAGAGACAAATAGATGAACACATAGATAAATACACACACATATATAAATATTATATATACATTCATTACATACATAAATACAATTAAAATATATACCTACTTGAAAAATATATACACCAAATATATGCATAAATACATAAATATCTACCTAAGATGTTGACTTTAAACAATATGAAATGAAATTAGTTTTTTTTTAAGATATTTTCTACTATGAGCTTCGTGAATATGTTGATACTTTATTAGTTGTACTAGGCAAATATTGGATAAGTGAATATTGTGAAGTGAATCAGTCTTGTTTGGAGATCTGCATTAAAATTTCTCAAAATCCACCCACACTGGCATAGAGGATTCGACTGCTGCTTAAAGGCCTTTGTATATGTTATGATATACATATATCTTATGATATACATTTATATGTTATGATACGAGTATACATATGTATATCATAACATGTTATTTACGAATTCAACCAGCACCAATATTTACGAATATTGATACTAATAGAGCCTGTATGAAGAAAATTGTTGATGTGAAGATAGTTGAGGATCATGGGTAATAACGCTCTGTTGATTTTGCCTATCCCTATGAGAATTAAGGCTGCAATTTTGAGCCCAGCGGTAAGAGCGGGGGACTGCGAAGCAAAAGAAATGTGTGGGTTTACTAGTAGCAGCACAACAAAAGTGGCGCGAGCGACGAAATCAAACTGATTTGTATTGACCGCTTCTGCGGCTCCCGTCGCTCATGCATCCGGCTCCGCTGTGCTCAAAACCGCTCGCTACTGCGGCCATACACTCTCACCGCTGGACTCGAAAACAGGCTAAGGCGTGACATTTTGATTAGAAATCGTAGCACAAGTTCTTTTACACTATTATTGCACTATTACTTTTAAGACGCGCCGTCTATCAAAATTGTCAAATTACAAAATCATGTGTGAGCTTCTCAAAATATAAAAAACAAATCTAAAAAATACGTTTAATGCTTTTTAATTATCAGCCCTTCGATTTATTCGACGCTCCTTCTGATGCAGATGAATATTCATGTATGCACAGACACAAACTCCAGCTCAACATTAAACCATGGGTGGAACCAGTGAAATGAAAAAAAAAACAACAAGCAATTTAATCCTAAGTGTCAGTAGCATCCACCATCAATACCATTTGAATATTCCGCACACAGGAGAAAAGCTTATATCCAAAACGTATGGTAATTCTTGACCCATTAAACCTCCGCGAAGAACCATAAAATTTTGTTTGAAGGCAAATTCTAACATCTAACGCTTTACTCAATGATCACTTTTAAAGGGTACCAACTTTAAAGGGTATATATTACTAGAGCACGCATCACGTGGTATGAACCATGGGCACAGTCATGAACAATAGCTATAGTGACGATGTTTAATATTTATCATTGTAAATATTAATCATTGGTATTATTACTGTGTGATGTATAATATACGAGTACAAACATATTTAGCAAGTATATGGTCAATCAATAATACACTCTTTTACTTTTTGTTGGTTATAGCCAAGTCAATGCCTCCGTAGCCAAACTTTAATAAAATAGATTTACCGTTAACATATTTATTATTTTAATAAATATATTATATATATTTCATATAGTTAGTTTTGGTGAGCCGCTTGCGAGTACCTACCTACTTGCACACCAAAGTTATATGCAAAAAACACGTGTGATGTCTATAGATTAATATTGTGCAGTTTACGGTTTTGGCAATATAACATACAATAAATACAACTAATTTGAAAAATATATTATAAAAGCTATAAGACTTAGATATATGCTTACAATTGTAATAAGCATTGCAGAGCCATATCCGCTCTCTATGATATGTACATTACAAGGCACCAACTCTTCAAAAGACATTATCCACACGCTCTCACACTAATGACCCTTCAAGGCTTGGGGGATATTCCAACTGAAGGCTTTTCCATGTTTACATTTGTACAAATTAGACGATTTTTTGCCCAAATACATTTTAGGCCAAGTGCACTTTAGGCTCGTGTTGTTAAGTTGAAAAAGTCGTAATAGTTTTTTCATTGTGACAACGCCTCAACTTTAGCTCGAGTGCGATCCATAAATTGGGGCAACTGTAGAAACAAAACAAATCAAGGAACATTCGCATGCTTGCTGATTTCCAGCAACTTTAATCAATCAATCAAATTGCAGAGACAATGGAGCGCCACTTGCCACGATCCTAACACAACTCCCTCATCCACAATTCTCCTCATACAAGCTCTAAGGCACTTTCAATCCTGAAACGCGACTGAGTCACTTAATTACCGGGAACTGCAGAATGGGAAAATGACCTATATTTTTTATTAATAAATTCAAGATTCAGCGTTCTTAACCTAAAATAATATCTTTGTTTAAATTTCCTCAAAACCTTCACTAAAAGAATCAAGGCTATACGAGGTCTGTAAGGACTTATGTTACAGGTACTCTTTCATGGACACAAAAAGAAATTCAATACCTAATCAAACAACCTGAAATAATATATTGTCTTTATATACATGCCCAGTATTAGGAAGTAATATGAAGCATGTTCAAAAATAATATTATATTACCAAATATGTTACTATTACTATATTACTATATATTTGACGACAGGCGTGGACGAACGGTTTAGCGACTGGTTTGTTGCGCGTAAAGTCCCGGGTTCGATCCCCGGTCGGAGCAAATATTTGTTTCATAGCTTTTATTTGTAATATTTAATAGTATTAAATATTGCAAATATTTGTTAATAAAAAAAAAAGAGATGGATATTTGCTTCGGGTCTGGTTATCAAAGACTGGTAGGCAGTGGCACCCAGTCTGCCGATCCGGGGTAGTACCACCACTTACAAGTATACAGACCGTGAAGTGATTTAGTCACGTTTCGGGATCAGCTTGTAAGTTGCCGGTTCCATCTAGGCCGGCATAGTGGATGTGATTGCTACTCACAGTTATTGAATTGTAGTAGCAGTGACATTCATTCATGGACCACACTTCGGCTTAACATCAAGCGGGGTGCTGTCATATGTCGAGTCACAATAAAAAAAAAAAAAAAAATTACATTGTATATTACTAATTATTAATCCTTACTTATATATTATAAACGCGAAAGTTTGTGAGTAAGGATGGATGTTTGTTACTCTTTCACGCAAAAACTACTGAATGGATATTAATGAAAGTTTATAATATTATAGCTTATACATCAGAATAACACATAGGCTATAATTTATAAAAATATTGTGTGAATAATATATAAAATAGAAAACATACAAAATTGCGTGCTTTTAGAAAATTTTGGGTAAACTAAGGAAAATATATCAACATATGTTGTATTATTTATAAAGAGAAACGATTATATGTCGAGTCACAATAAAAAACTTAATTTACAACAAAGATTTAAATCGATTTAAATTTTTGATTCACCCAACTTAAATTCGGCTGTATGGTATGAAGTTCACCGGGTCAGCTAGTTAGGAATAATATATTACGCACCTAGAAAGAAAACTGTGCGTTACATTTCTTACGCACCAGGATATTAGTTCGTTTAAAAAAATATATAACGAAATTGAACCTGCAATCATTGATAGATATTACAAGCCGTTGTTAGGTTACGTGATTTTCAAAACGGCTTGACGCATGAGAATAAGCAGGGAGAGAATGTGGTACTTTTCTCCCTTAAAATAAGCTTGGATTTTAAATTAGAATCACAGTGATCGCTGTAAACTGTTAATAAATCTATTACAAATGAAGGTTGTTTCCTTTGATCCATAAAACTTATTTACTGGGCATTCTTGATTGACCACAATATACAGAGTTTGATTTATTTCATTTCCTTCTTTAATTCTTACTTGATTTGATATGGTATTAAATAATTTTAATGGGAAAATATTCATGTGATGTATTATACTTGCATATTCTATTTACCTCGACAAAACGGCGATAGATGTGGTTATGTAGTGACGAAAATTGACAAACAAATACTTCGATGGTTTGGGCACATGGAAAGGGTGAATGTAAGTAGATTGGTCGAAGGAATTTATAAATCTCATGTGGATGGATGCGTTAAACAAGGTAGGCCAAGAAGGTGGTTTTAAAACGAGAGGGTTGTGTCAGGATCTTGGCAAGAGGCGCTCTGCCTGCCTATCCCTATGAGATTTGGATTAATTAAAAGGGCGTGGTCATGAGAACAATAATTTCACTCATTTGTTATGCCTACAATATCTATCCAATATCTCTTGCCAGCTTTTGTTATAACAAGATTCGTTATCATAACATGATGAACGGCAATAAAAAAAATAAAAAGTAGCTACCAGAAAAATTGGGCTTAAAAATAAATTTCCAACGAGACACAACCCTAATAAAAAGAATAGGAAATAAATAGAAAGAGATGCCAATAGGAACACTAAAAGTGCACTTAGACATATTACGTATGCAAATCCAGAATGTTCGACGTCATCTGCTCCCAAACTGCTAATCTGATTATCTTTGAAACATTTCCCCGTACTGTTTCCCCACTCGATTCCTTTCCATTTGCCTCGATTCCTGTTCAAAGTAATTCTGAATTGCTTTTATGTTAAGAAGATTAGCAATACTCAAAGTTTATATGTAAGACGTATTTGGATTCTAGAGTCATTGTTATAGATATTGTTTCTATTTGGTTACACTCGTCTTATACTAGTTTTACCTACCAATGATAATTTTAAATTGCATGTTAAGAACATTAGTAACATTTAAAGTTTTGTATGTAAGACGTTTTTGGATTCTAAAGTCTTTGTTATAGATATTGTTTGTATTTGGTTACATTCGTCTTATACTAGTTTTACCTACCAATGATAATTTTAAATTGCATGTTAAGAACATTAGTAATATTTAAAGTTTTGTATGTAAGACGTTTTTGGATTCTAAAGTCTTTGTTATAGATATTGTTTGTATTTGGTTACATTCGTCTTATACTAGTTTTACCTACCAGTAATAAAGGAATGCTTCGGATTTATTGCTAGTTTATAACCACATTTTTAGGCGGCCTACTAACGGTGACTATAGGCAATCGTAAAATAAGATGGTATTTCAGTCGTCGGCGCTCTTGGACCTCCCCTTGCTTACCATCAGGCAAATCAATAACAGATCGTCTTAATAAAAAAATACAAATAGTGTACATACTTTTTATTGGGCCTCTAGGGGCAATATATTCACACTGATTGGCTAACTTAGGACCGCAGTCCAGCTTAACATCAGGCGGGGTGCTGTAAGATAAAACAACTTTGTTCACAGATGCCTCAGTCGTATGCCGTATGTATATGTATATGTACTTTATCCTTGCTCCTCTTCCAATATTATACGATGTTGTTACAAAATATAGAGAACTTTATCACGATCAATATAGTACCTCGAAAATTGTTGATCCAAATCATGCTTCGTTTTAAGAGTAGCCAAGGGAATACAATCGGTTTCGTTCCGATTTGACTCTATTTCAAATTCACATATGGTTCGCTACACGTTTAGATAAAATTGTAAATATGAGAGGAATAAGAGCAAAATTGTCCGTGAACTAATAATAGTGATTTTATATGTGTCATACATGTTTTATTATTAAAAAAAATAATCAATCAATCAACTGAATTGTTACGCCTTTTTCCCACAGGCAGGGCCGTCTTAAGCATATTCAGCGCCGGGGTGCGAAAGTCAAGGCTCCGCTCGAGTGGTCTCAGTGTAGTAGGTACCTATTGAAATTTAAAGCGGTCGGCATGCGCCCCCTAGAACTCTGCGCCCGGGTGCACCGCACCCCTTGAACCTCCGGGTAAAGACGGCCCTGCCCACAGGGATAGGTAGAGACAAAGGAGTACCATAATAGTTTTTAATAAATTATAACACATTAATAGTGGTTTTAGTTATACGATTATACAGTATGATTGTAAAGTTTTTTTTTATTGTAAGGCCTGATGGTAAGCAAGGAATAGGGAAAGAACTCCGCCGACACATAAAAGCTCTCTTCAAAAAACAAAAACAGTTTGTAGAATAAAGTAACAAACACAATTTTAAAGAGTACATAAATTGTAATTACTAAAAGATTACTAATTTGCAACTTAAATAAACAAATATCTAAATTCTGATTAACATTACAACATATAAAACATTAATATTACATTTATATCTATATAACACATTTATACTACTTAGGTAGGTAATTATAGTAATTTAGTGAGCCGTTAAATTTTGAATTAGGTAAAAAATATAAATTCGTAATTCGTAAAATTGGGAATAGACTTATAAAAGTGCGCTTATTTCCACTACGGCTACTTTTTTGACGCTGAGGGGAGAGAGGGCTTGAATTACAACCACCGTTTATCTGTTATGACCCGTGCAATTTAGAGGGGAACTTAGGGTAAGACAACGACTTTTATTTGCTTGATCTATGTTATGAGAAGATGTGGCAGAATGGGATTAGGCGTGGCTGATGGAAATTGCTTTCTTCTTGAAAATCTTAAGGGAATTGTTTATTACTTACTATCAGTATTGTCTAGTGGTTCGTAAAAAGGTATTTTATTATTTATTTCCTACTAATATTTATTTATTTAAAGAAATAACAGATCCTGTTAAATCTACACTCGACGGCGGCGATTGGTCTTTGTATTTTAATAGAACATTAAGTGTGACTTTTAAACACCTGATAGTAAGCAAGGAAAAGAAGGTCAAAGTGCGTAGACGACTGAAGATTTTTGGTTTAGTTGGTTGTTTCAGTCTACTCGTCATTATGACGACTAGAGTCTTCGTTTGCATTTTATTTTGCGTAACACGCACAGTTAAAATTTTCAAATATAGTTTCAAGTCTAAATATAGTTTTAAGGCGACCGTGGTGTAGTAGCAGTGCAATGGTTACACAAACCGAGAGCGGGAGTTCGAGACTACCCACCGGTACCAATGTAAGTACATATACGTTGGTTGTCCTATTTTTATCATACAAGCACTTTAGTAGCTTAGTATAGAAATAGAAATATAAATAAATAAAAAAATTAATAAATTAGAAATCCTAAAAATAGAAAAAAGGTAGCTTTTATTTTTAAAAATTCCAAACCACGTGAAATTCTTACATTTACCAGTGAAATTGCGAGAGAAGTGTACATTAACAGGGTTTGTCTGTTTAGCTGGTACCTATTTTGCATGCAAATCCTTTGATCCGAGCGGGAGTTTTCAGTTTCACTGGATTTTAGGAACTTCATCCTAAGTGACGCTGTGAAACACCCTGTTGATTAACTGTTTTCTTTTATTTTTTTGACAATGGATTATGGCGTGCGTGACCTGTGTAGATTTTATAGGGTTAACGAATCACCAGAACTTTTTTAAAAACCTTTTTTTAAATATTTAAATTGTTATATTCTTTTTTTATTATTGTGACGCTTGTTGTTATGCTGGAGTGCGTTTAATAAATGAAGGTGACTGCTACTACAGGTAAATAAATGTAAGTAGCAGTCATAACCACTATGTCGTCCTAGTTAGAAACAGCAACTTACAAGCTGATCCCGAAACGCGACTAAGTCACTTAACACTTTATTATATATTTTCATTACTTACTAATATATAATACAACAGATGTTCTCTTACTAAAACTGTTATGATTTCATTCAACACAATGAAAGGGATTTAAGAATTTACGAAACAGTTAAAATTCAAATTTAATTTAACATCAATTATTTTTGAAGTAAGTAAAAAAAAATAGTTTTAGCCGCACCTAACAAAACGAGTTAATGACCTTGAAACCCCTGATTAGATCATCATCAATTGTAGCTAACAACCATCTCGATCATGTCAGCTTTCAAACAACACAAAATCGCAGCTTAATCGGTCCATTCGTTTAGGAGCTACAATGCCACAGACAGACACACAGATACACAGACACGTGAAACTTATAACACCTCTCTTTTTGAGTCGGGGGTCAATAAAAGACGAGACTTTAAGATTTTAATAGAGTTCAATAAACTTCAGAAAAATAGAAATTTTATTCAGTGACGACGTGTAATTGTGAAACGTCAAAAATTCCATTCTTTCAGTTGAGGGCACATGAAAAATGAATCAATACAATTGGTCGGATACTTCGAATGGATGCTAGGCTAGACGTCTGCAAGCATCCAATGCCTAGGTACTAGAGTTTAAATTTAGCATCTAACGCAATAAAATCTTTTTTTATTATTTTTTTATTTAATATTTACATTTCTATACTAAGCTACTAAAGTGCTTGTATCATAGAAACAGGACAACCAAAGTATATATATCAAAGATACCTTGGTACCGGTGGGTAGTCTCGAACTCGTGCTTTCGGTTTGTGTAACCATTGCACAGCCACTACACCACGGTCGCCTTAAAAGTAATATTTTATTTTTATTTACAAAAAGAAATCCTAGTTGGTGCTTATTACTTAAAGGAACCAATTGTGGGAATATCAATTTAATTAGGCCTTAGTTCCCATAAGTATAGGCAGAGACAATGGAGCGCTAATTGGCACGATCCAAACGCAACTCTCTTGCTTCCCTCACATCCACAATTTTGTTCATACGAGATCTATGGTTAATACTTTGTCCGTTTTATCCTTCCACTCACCTCTAACTTATAAATCTCTTTCTGGGAATTTACTTTTTTTTATTGTGACACGATATCTAACTGATCCGCCTGATGATGATATAGCAAGAGGAGCAAGCAATCATATAGCAAGATGATAAGCAAGAGGAGGTCCAAGAGTGACGAAGACTGTAAAAATTGTGTCAGTAGGCCGGCGTAGTAGATGTGTTTGCTAATACAGTTATTGAATTGTAGTAGCAGAGGCATCCATTCATGGACCACACTCCAGCTTAACATCAAGCGGGGTGCTGTCATATGTCGAGTCACAATAAAAAATCGTATGTACGTAATTGATTGATTGATATAATAACACATACCTAAAAAATATTTGTCAAGTAGGTAAGGTGCAAATGATATATTTATTTAAGGAAGCGTTACGTGGTAAAGCTCTAAATATTACGTGTAGGTGTATTTGCTGTCGCAAGTCAATAACGACTTTTAAACTCAATATGAAACATCTGTTACTTGTTTGTGCATTGAAAATTTGAATTTGGAAATAGATGGTTTATTCCCCTTCAGGTTACGCCTAGAAAAAAATATTAAATCACAAAAGAAATATCAATAAATTGTTCCTAATTATTGTTTAAGAGTCAGTCAGTCAGTTGTAATTTTCCTGGTCTGGAAATCCTGGACACCACATTCACGTGTTTTTTTTTATTGTGACTCGACATATGACTGCACCCCGCTTGATGTTAAGCTGGAGTGTGATCCATGAATGGATGTCACTGCCACTACAATTCAATAACTGTACTCGTAAGTAGCAATGACATCCACTATACCGGCCTAGTTGGAACCGGCAACTTACAAGCTGATTCCGAAACGCGACGAAATCATTCACGGTCTGCAGGTATACTTGTAAGTAATGGTACTACCCCGGATCCGCAGACTGAGTACCACTGCCTAACACTTTTTAAATCGTGATGGGACTTGGTTGCGTTTAAGTTTATAAAACGATACCATCTAAACCTAACAACAATTCAGGCTAAAATGCAGATTTTAGAAATGCGTCTGAAATACAAATTTCAGTCCAAAATTATATCTCTAAAATTCAGAATTGTGGGTAGAAGCGAAACTAGTTACCATGCCATTATTTCAAAGCTAACTAAGCATATGACGCAATCAATTAAATTTGCCCGGATAGCTTGGAGCATCTAATATGAAACACATTTACTTTGACGTCTGCTTTATGAGTAATTCATGTAATTATACGGGATATCTTTATCTTTGTTCTTTAGAATCTTGTCTAATCAATCAATCTAATTGTCACGCCCTTTTGCCATAGGGATAGGCAGAGACAATGGAGCGCCACTTGCCACGATCCTGACACAACTCCCTATTTAAATAAACGCTAATTTCTATGTTTCATATGTCCCGTAACAGACATTGTTTTGTGAACTGGCACTATATAATTAATTAACTATTTTTATTATATTGTTTAATATGTTTTATTTACATTTCTATACTAAGCTACTAGGTGCTTGTATCATAAAAACAGGACAACCATAGTACATATCGAGGATATATTAGTACCGGCATGTGGTTTCGAACCCGTGCTCCCGGTTTGCGTAATCATTGCACTGCCACTACACCACGGTTGGCTTAAAAGAAAACCAAAATATAATATGTGCAGTAAGTCATACATAAATATGAGTAAGTCCGTCGTCCATGCTGTAAAAAAATTGCACCCTAATCTCAAGCATCTACGATTTATTTTTCAAGTAAACAGTTTTAGTCAATCACGTTAACGATACCAACTCATGATAATGGTACCAAATGTCAGAGCATGAGTGACCCATAACTGCGGCTGTATCATAAGTCATACTCATATATCACACATTATTATAACTTGTATACAAATATGATAATTACGCCCTATTTACGAGCGGGGTGGCAGTATTACTTGGTATAGCATGACATTACATAATATCAACTTTTACAAGTAATTGGTTACATTTATATGTAGTTAAGGATAGTAATTTAATGAAATAGAAAATAGTAAAGCTCACAAACACATTTTATATTAGTCGGCATAGTTACGGCGACTGAGGCAAGTCGAGGACAAATGACAAGTCGCAATACAAAAAAAGTGAATTTTCTTATGTTGTATTCCTATAAGAGAAGTTCATAGGTATATGTTTTTTTTGTTGGTACTGGCACCTCTAAGTTATTTAAAATTTTATATATTTATGATACTTAAATATTTTTTGACCAAAATAAGATAATTTTTTGGTCGAAGATAATGTTGAAAAAATATAAAGTTAAACGTAGAAGTATTTTTAAATTTATTAATAATTTAAAAAGTCGCTTATAAACAGCGTGGTAATTTGCGACTATATTTAAATACATTATAATACTAAAACATTTAACAAATATTATAATTTTGTTATAAAAACTATAACAAACTTTCAAAAACTTAGTGTAGAAGTATTGTCAGTATGAAATTATTAAACTAAAAGTAGGCCTGGGACCCCATAATATACAAACTCAAGTCCCAAGCCTGGCAAACTGCCAAACCAGATGACACCGTCAGTTTTTTTGCAAAAAATTGAAATAAACCGGGAACAGAAAAAACAAAATCAAAACATCAAACGGGGTAGTTTTGGAAACAATAACAGCATCAACCAATAGGACGACCAACAGCTCAGTCTCTCCGAGACCACGATGGCTGCAAAACTCTCAAAACTTCGGAATAATAAAACATTGTAAAATTTAAACCAAAATAAACACGATAGTAAGCCGCATAAAATTTGTTTAATTCATTAATCAATGTTCGCGCAAAATCTAAAAAAAAATACTAAAAGTAGGCAACTTACATTTAATTGTTGCATGACAGACAAACAAACGAAATTGTTAATTACACAAAACAAAATACATAATTGGACAAAAAAACATAATGATTTACGATTGGCGGTCTTATCACAAAGAAGCAATATCTTTCAGGTAACTAACCTTAAGGTAGTGAAACAGATATGGGTGTAAACAAAACAGGCATGTGTGTAAATAGATATGGGTGTGAACACAGATAAATGGACGCTACCGCAATCGCTCTCTAACATCATTCTAAATTAAATGAACAATAAAATATATTTAATTTAACATTACTGTAAAATCTTCAAAGTATGTGAGGTTGTTTTAATCTGCCTTCAAGCATAACTCTTTTAGTAAAAGGAAGAATTCACCAAGTATGCAGCGAATAATTCCGAGGTACCGTTTCAGCTAAAAGCAGGTTACTTCTCAAAGGAAAATCGCTAATAATGTAAATTCTTAAAAGTCGGTCGAGCGTTTGCGGATTCGGTAACGCGAAGTTCTGTCTTCCTTTTTGTACGTTTTATTAACTAGGATTTATATTATTTAAATTGTGGAAATTAACAAGAAAGTTGTGTCAGGATCGTGGAAACTGACGCTCCATTGCTTCGGCTTATCTCTTTTATCTCTAATTACACTTAGTAATTATTTATACTTGTATTTGTTTATTTATTTATCATTATTATCAATTTAATGCCTTGATCCTGGCAGTGGCAGTGGCACCCAGTCTGCCGATCCGGGGTAGTACCACCACTTACAAGTATACAGACCGTGAAGTGATTTGGTCACGTTTCGGGATCAGCTTGTAAGTTGCCGGTTCCATCTAGGCCGGCATAGTGGATGTAATTGCTATTCACAGTTATTGAATTGTATTAGCAGTGACATTCATTCATGGACCACACTTTGGCTTAACATCAAGCGGGGTGCTGTCATATGTCGAGTCACGATAAAAAAAAACCCTCTTGCTTCCTTCACATCCACAAGTCTCTTCAGCAAGTACACAGTGCTTACAACCATAAAGTCTATATTTAGTTATTAATTCCTTTATTATCGATTCTAGAGTGGAGAGCACAAACCGGCAGACGCAGCGTGGGTAGGCATCGCACTAGGTGGACATAGGGAAATTCACGAATAACCAGTGGATGCAACTGGCATCTTGTCGTTCGAAATGGCGTTCTAAGGGGGAGGCCTATGTTCGGCAGTGGACGCCTTTTGGCTGATAATGATGATATTTTACAATATTATTTATTATGTGCACGACCGTATACAATGCGCGGACTTGCTCCCTTCGCAGTCACCTCGCGTTCTTTTTATCGACTGATTCTTATACTGCGCAGCTTGAAGGCTTGAATGCGCTCTATTTATCTGCCAGTAATTATACACGGCACCAAGCTACCAGGACGTATGAAAATCCACTTTTTCTGTCAGTCAATCAGTCATATTATACTTAAACTGAGAACATTTTAAGTGTATATGAAAATTAATATCACCGAAAACCTCTAAGACTGATGTAACAATTTTCTTTTAAAAAAGCAGAAATTTGTATGCAATCGATCATCGTTGTCTACACGTGCTACGGGCGCCCCGCGAGACGATGGAATTTTATGTATAAATATTAAATATATTCAAATTAAGCAAAACGAACACACTTTTAATGCTAGATAGGATTTATTGCAAGTTATTATAAAATCTCTAACAAGGAGGGGAACAATTGTTCAGTTTTATTTAGGGTTGTTAAAGTTTATATTTATTATATTTTATTTCTAACACAGGATGAAATAGTTGAAGAGATTGACGGGAAAGATTTTTAAATCGAAGGCAGGTGGAAAGATAAATCGATCCAGAAGATTGCTTTCTAATCTAATTCGGGGACATTTTTAAAAAAGCAGCGGTCCGCCGCATCGCCCCTAATTATAGAGTAATGAAATAAATTGTGAATGTGAAAAAAAGTGAGAGAGTTGTGTCCCTATTCCTGTGATAAAAAGGCGTGATAATTTGATTGATTGATTGACATATAAAAAATACTATCTGATAAAAAAATTACCAAGCAACATTTTACCCTGACTTGCCTGAGGTTCCAAGATAAGCAAAGGGAGTCATCAGCACTGATTACAGAAAAAACTGATGCAGGGTACGGCTGTCCTAGTCGTCATCACTATGCCGACCAAAAATAATAAGCCCTACCATATAAAAACACTACTAATAAATTAAATAATAGTTACTCATTTAAACTGGTGCGACAACCCTAATTTCTGATAAAATGGCAGGTAATTTATATGCTAAAGAGAAACAGCAAACTGTTACTGCATTTTCTTCATAATTAACCCCCTAAATACATTTTTCACAAAATAAAAACTAAAAAAGTTGTTTACTTTCTTAAGCACTAGGTAATTAAAGCATTCTTAAGATGTTAAAAGAAATATGCAATTAAATAATAAAGGTGCTTATCCACTGAAGATGACGTAGGAAACGAATATTATTTTCACTTACTAACAATCAATCAACCAAATTGTCACGCCTTTTTCTCTTTTTTTTTATTGTGACACGACATAATATGTCATATTATGACAGCACCCCCCTCGATGTTAAGCCGAAGTGTGATCCATGAATGAATGTCACTGCTACTACAATTCAATAACTGCGAGTAGCAATCACATCCACTATGCCGGCCTAGATGGAACCGGCAACTTACAAGCTGATCCCGAAACGTGACCAAGTCACTTCACGGTCTGTATACTTGGATACAGATAGGGATAGGCAGAGATAATGGAGTCACTTGCTACGATCCTGACAACTCCCTCGCTTCCCAACAAAACCTAAAGTACTAGAAGATGTTATTTTATTTTTATTGGGACTCGACATTTGACCTTGATCCGCCTGATGGTAAGCAAGAAGAGGTCCAAGAGTGCCAACGGCTGCAAAAACCGAGTCTTCGCGGCTGCCCCAGTCGCCCTCACTACGCCGGCAAAAGGTGCTTCTTCACGCATTGCTTGAAGGATCCAAGGTTACAGGATGGATAGAACACATGGGCAAAGCATTCCATTTGTCGATTGTTTTACAAAGAAACGACGCACGGAACAGTTTAGTTCGACTGATGATTCGATCGACAAAATGCGGATGCTTCCCCCGGCCTGTGCGGGTATTACAGGAGTGAAAGTACGAGTTAGGAACGAGGTTAAAGAGCTACTCGAAACATTCTACGTTGTATAGGCGATAGAGGACACACAAAGTAGTTTAAAAGGATCATTCTAACTTTTTTTTTATTTTTTATAGTGACTCGACATATGACAGCACCCCGCTTGATGTTAAGCTAAAGTGTGGTCCATGAATGAATGTCACTGCTACTACAATTCAATAACTGTGAGTAGCAATCACATCCACTATGCCGGCCTAGATGGAACCGGCAACTTACAAGCTGATCCCGAAACGTGACCAAATCACTTCACGGTCTGTATACTTGTAAGTGGTGGTACTACCCCGGATCGGCAGACTGGGCATCACTGCTACTACTCTTTAATAAAATATTTACAGTAAATTGGAGTGAATTAAAAAATCGTATTGCAACTTCTGTAATTAACTGAAACATAATTAAAGGTGAAATTATTAATGATTGAATGAACATTATAATGAAGGAATACCTTTGTGTTTACGTTCAATAAGGTATACGTTCAATAAGGTATATGACAGCATCCTGCCTGACCTTAGGCTGGAGTGTGGTCCATGAATACATATGACTGCTACTTTTTTTTTTATTGTGACTCAACATCTTTCCTCGACCCGCCTGATAGTAAGCAAGAAGAGATCCAAGAGTGCCGACGACTGCGGAAACCGAGTCTTCACATCTGCCCCAGTCGCCGTCATTATGCCAGTCAAAGGTACTTCTTCACGCATCGCTTGAAGGATCCAAGGCTATAGGATGGAGAGAACACATGGGCTGGTAAATTCTACTTGTCGATTGTTTACAAAGAAACGACGCACCGAAATTTTTAGTACGACTGCCGATTCGGTCGACAAAATGCGGATGCCTTCCCCGCCCAGTGCGGGTATTACGAGGTTAAAAGACGAGGTGAGAACAAGGTTTAAGAGCTCCTTAGAACATTATCCATGGTATAGGCGATAGAGGACGCACAGAGCTGATAATTTTGTACCTGTGTAATGTCAGCCCAACTCTTCCTGTGTGCACCATTTGTGGAAGCTGCCCTGTGCTGACTTAAATGCACTGTTGTTATGTAATAATCATTCAAACTCAAATCAAACTGTCGCGCCTTTTTCCCACAGGGGTAGGCAGAGACAATGGAGCACCACTTACCACGATTCTTATAGGCATACAGGCTTTGTGGTTATGGGCACTAGGCAACCCAGCTTTCTTGAGGATGTCTCTGATTTGGTCGAAAAACACCCTCCTGGGCCTTGTTAAACGCGTTCATCCATATCAGATTTATAAATTCCTTTCGTCAATCTACTTTCACTCATCCTTTCCATGTGCCCAAACCATCGAAGCATTACTTTGTTACTTCATCTTCTTTCAAACCACATCTATCACGCAGTGTGCTATTCCTTATTCTATCCGTTATCGTCACTCCACATACGACCGCATTTCTACTGCGTTAATTCTACTCTCATGCTTCTTCTGCCATACCCAACATTCACTTCCATAAATTACATTCCATACATGTAATAAGATATATATTATTCGAATAAATAAATATGTAAAATGTGTTTCCTAATGCTTAGCACCTATTCCTAAGCGATTTTATTAAAACTAAACAACAAAATACCTTTATAGTAAAAATTCTCATTTGAAAAGCAGTTTAAACACGTGCCGGCTGTATGTGGGTCAAATGGCATTTCCACTCCGCTTTTCACAGATTAAATGTTTGCACGATAATAACGCACGACTTTTATACTTTATAGAGAATTGTGAAAAAATCTTTTCATCAATTTAATCTAAAATATTGACGTCTATGTTCGCATTTTGTTGGATGCAGTGGTTTTAACAATAAGAGACATGGACAGTTGAAAGAACTGCATTTTTTTCTGCCTACCACTCTTCGATAACCAGACCCAAAGCAAATATCCGCCTCTTTTTTTAATAACAAAATTTGGAATATTTAATATAATTATTAAATATTACTACCCCGGATAAGCGCAACAAACTGGTGTATTGGGCTAACCATAACCAATACGCCACGACTGTCGTCAAATCAAATATCGCAAATAGAACATACGAGTTTGTACAGAAGATTTATATAGGACAACAAAACGATAGTATTTCTTATCGGCAGCAAACGTAATCCGTAATCCGGATACCACAAACCAATTAATTTCCCATTGGCAAATCCTAAAAGCGGATATTTCGGATGACCGGAAGTATGAATATTGAACTATATTCTATTTCATAGCGCTATGCTAGTGCTAAAACGTGATTCTAATTGCCTAACACGTTTTCTAATTTACAATTTGGTGCTCTATTCATTAGGAAATATAAATGTTTTGTAAATATATTAAATAATAATGTTACTCGTATAGTTTTTTATTAATTGTTTTATAGTGAGTTTATAGTGAACTGAATTGGTTATTTGGGATTATCTTGAAAGTTGTCCGTTCCAAGTAAGTCGGCATGTCATAGTAATTTACCTGTAGTATTTACAGCTATTTAACTGAAGTAGCTTTCGCATTCAATTATGGACCGTACTCCTGGGGGCCGGCCGCGTAACTTCATAATGACAATAAATATATTTTTGCAAATTTTTTGTTGGGAAAAGCCTACTACACTGTTAGCGAATATCTCTTAGACAAATCCATACAAAATCTAAATGTTGATTAATACTATTAACTTTACTCACGCGAAACTTCTGCATAGTGCTTATATATTTATGATTAGCTTAAGTGACATTTTGTTTCAAAATACAGACATTAAATATGTACTAATAAGTAAATAATGTTTGTAAGCCCAAGGGCAGGTCATAGCGATCATATCAATATATTTTTGTTTTAACAACCTGTAACAACCTATGTACCACGAATAAATAATTTCATTTCATTTCATTTCATTTCAATGAAATTCATTGCTGTTTGTCAAAAAGTTACGCGGTCGTTGTTAGTGTTAAAAACAACTTTTATTTATTCGGAAAATGAGTATCAATGAGCTTGAACTGTTAATGAAAATTTACATCGATTCATAGTGTGTTGCGCGGTCGCTATTTTAATTTGAAAACTTATTTATGGGTTAAACAAATTTTATGCGGCTTACTATCGCCTTTATTACGGTTTTGAATTTACATTTTTTTATTATTCCGATGTTTCAAGAGCTTTGCTGCTCAGGTCTCTCTGTGACCACGATGGCTGCAAAGTTCACGAAATATCGGAATAATAAAAAAATTGTAAAATCAAAATCGATATAAACGCGATAGTAAGCCGCATAAAATTTGTTTAATTCATTAATCAATGCGCAAAATCTAAGAAAATACCTATGGGTTCAACTGTTAAAAAAAAAAACGAAGCAAACAACTTTGAGTTACACGGTCGGCCTCAGCTTGATATCAGGCAGGGTGCTGTCATATGTCGAGCCACAATAAAAAAACACATATTCCATCCATCCATTGAGAAGTGTCATCACATTATTATATTCACAACACTCACTCAGACATTTCTTAAGGAAACGCGTACATTCCGCGTGAGAGGGAAAATCTTTGTAAATGGGAAATTCAATTTAATAATCCAGATGGCATTTTCAAGGCATTTTACGTTTATGAAACCTTATACATGATTCATGCAAAGTATTCATAAAGGAGTGAAGAGTAAGTCCGTTAGTTGGGTAGGGTGAATATAATTTTTATTACACAATATTTATATAGTCCGGCATAGTGACTTTGACTGAGCTAGCCATGAATTGACTTATTTTTTTTCGTCATCAGACCTGTAAACGGTTGCAGGAAATCACAGGACGAAAGACGCTTCTAACAGGCAACTGTGGGGATCGCGAAAGGCCTATGTCGATGACTAAAGGCTGCTTGGAGATCGCAGTATAGGTATACGCACTGAACGTTAAGATGATGCCCAGATGAGACTGGTCGACTTTTAGGACATCCCAGTTCACATGATCTGCAATCATATATTTATTTATGGAGTCGTTTACAATAGGTGGGAATAGGGTTGCCAACTTTTTTGACAAAAAAAAACGTATACAATTGTTTGAAAAGGATAAAATAAAGTATTTGGAAGAAAAAAAGTATTTTTAAAATTTTATGCCTTAAAAACGTATTTTGTGTGCTTTTAGCATTTGCTAACAATTTTTAAGATATCGATTTTGTATCATCTGTCAATCAACGCTACATTTGTTCTGCTTTGAACTGACATAATTATAGTTCGATGATCAAATTACATCAAATTAATTTAAAATCTATATGCAACTGTTAATACATTTAAGCCTTAGTCCCCATACAAAATGAATGATGTCCATTATATGCCTAAATAAGCAATTCGTTTTTTACGCAATCCCAAATAAAGTATTTTCACATACTTTATTTGTATGCAAAAGTATAAAGTATAATTACCAAAAATAACGTAAGATACGTTATTATAAAGTATGGTTGGCAACCCTAGGTGGGAAACAATTCCTATTGTATTTTATAATAGTGAGTTTTTTGTTAGATTTCTTATAAATCTTTCAACGAAAAATGTGTTTAAAAATGTAAAGTAAACTTTCTCATTTATGTAAGTCCTTAAATTTTAGCGGCATGAACTCAAAAGCTTTAGAATACATACGTAAAACGTCCGAAAAGTTTTAAAATGTAACACAGGGTGTCCGTTGACATCGCGTATAAATCTTCCAACTCGACCAGAGCAAGTCGGGCTTAACTTTACAAAGGTGAAAACTGGCTTTTAGGATAAAGTGAAAAAGAAGGTGCGGAAAGGAACTTAGCCACTACGATTTACTATAGAAAATCTCTGAAGACTTTCATTCATACATAATAAATGTTTCGAACTCTGATATTGTTTAAAATAAATTATTTAAAAAAACAAATATAAATATGAGTTATGATTTCTTTGAAAATAGCTACTCAAACAATTATTTAAAGAAATATATCTAAATACGATTTATAAATATAAAATAGATTAAAGTTAATAGGTCAAGATTCCTGTTTATGATTATTGATGAATACCCCGGATCGGCAGACTGGGTACCACTGCCTACCACTCTTTGATAACCAGACCCGAAGCAAATATCCATCTCTTTTTTATAAACATTTATTTTTGAAATATTTAATGTTATTAAATATTACAAATAAAAGCTATGAAACAAATATTTGCTCCGGCCGGGAATCGAACCCGGGACTTTACGCGCAATAAACCAATCGCTAAACCGTTCGTCCACGCCTGTCGTCAAAGGCGTGGACGAACAAGGAAGAGTTTAAATTTGGCAACCCTATAAGAATTAAAAGCTGCATGTAAAAGTTCATAAATACATATTATGTTTGTGACATGAATTTATGGTCACTAGCAGTTTGTAGCATCTTTGCGCGTGCATTAACAAAATAACTTTCTATTAACAAAATGTTACCTTCACGTCCATAATTCTTTTCATATAACCATTTATATTTTGATGACAGGCGTATTCGATTCGATTCCCGGTCGAAGCAAAGATTTCTTTCATAGCTTCTGTTTGTCACATATTATATTAAATATTGCAAATATTTGTCAATAAAATAAAAAAAGAGGCGAATATTTGCTTCAAGTTTGGTTATCAAATAGTGGTAGGCAGTGGTGCCCAGTCTGCTGATCCGATTTAGTCGCGTTTCGGGATCAGCTTGTAAGTTGCCGGTTCCAAATAGGCCGCGATAGTGAATGCTACTTACAGTTATTGAATTGAAGTAGCAGTGACATCCATTCATGGATGTCATTCATGAATGGATTCAACATCAAGAGGGGTGTTGTCATATGTCGAGGCACAATATATTTAAAAAACTCTATTGTGATGGGTACATAAAACTGCTTTTTAAGTAACTACCCAGATTTGATCGAGGAACGGTTTTCTAAGTCGTCCATTTTTTTACAACCCAACCTCTCCAATAAAAAAAAACCTTTATATTGTGGCTTGACATATGATACGAGTACTACCCCGCATCTATAAAAATATTTGCTCCGACCGGGCATCGAACCCGAGACTTACGCGTAACATTGGTATAATCAGTGCGCAATGCTAGTCCAATACGTATCAATTTGTAAGTTATACATAAGAGTAATTGTACATAAAGCGACCGTGGTGTTCGAGACCACCCACCTGTACCAATGTATCTTTGATATATATACTTTGGTTATCCTGTTTCTATGATACAAGCACTTTAGTAGCTTATTATAGAAATGTAAATAAAAAATAATTAATACAAAATTGTCGAACGTTTCAGATAACAAAGTAAGAGACCTTACAATATACAGCAATACGAAATATTTAGGAAAATCGGTCAACTGAATTTTTTTTATCTAATTTTTATTACAACTGTAGTAGCAGTCACCTACATTCATGGACCGCACCCCAGCTTAACATCAAAAGGAATACTGTCATATGTCGGCCACAATAAAAAATATATTTAAAATGATGAAAATTTAATAAAATAACAAGTTCTGTGAGATTAAACCCGGAAATGCGGAGTCCGTTTACTCCTACTAAAACACTAACTAAATTTTTAATTAAATACGTGGATTTTGGTCCGACAAAAATCTCTTGTATCGCTCGGGGTGTAAACGTGAACAAGCACGTTCACGTATCAAATATTTTAGTTTAAATATTTTAAATTCCACCCCTAAAATATGAGATAGATATATCTAACGATATTTCTGTTTTGGGAAAAATTTATGATAATTAATTTTATCCCCACTGAGTTCGAGCACGGTTCTCTGTAAAATTTTTGCGAATAAATTAATTTTTGTAAACCGCGCCCGAGCGAGCTTCCCGCGTTTATATATATATTTTTAAATTTATTGCTGAAATATTTTTTGTAATTTAGTAAAACTTGTGAGGCGCTGCAAACTAAGTAACAAGACGTGTTATCACTTATATAACATTTAAAAATAAATATAAAACAAATATACAATGTATAATATTAGCGGATAGAATAAGGAATAGCACAGTTCGCAATGCATGTGGTTTGAATGACGATGTAGTGACAAGGATTGACAAAAGAATGCCCAAATGGTTCAGGCACATGAAAAGCATGAGCAAAAACAGATTGACGAAAAGAAATTAAAATATCTGATCTGGAGGGATGCGTTTAACAAGGCAGGCCCGAAAGAGTGTTTTTCGGAAAAATCGGAAACATACTCAGGAAAACTGGGTTGCCTAGTGGCCATTACCGTAGAGCTTATATGAAGAGATTTGTGGAGGTGAAAGAGCGAGGGAGTTGTGTCGGTATCGTGGCAAGTAGCGCTCCATTGTCTCTACCTATTCCTGTAGAAAAAAAGCTTGACAATTTGATTGGTTGATCTCAATTGTTTTAATTAACAATTGATACCCCATTGATATCACTTTTAAAGCTAGGAAACAAATATTTGCTCCGACTGGGAATCGAACCCGGGACTTTACGCGCAACAAACCAATCGCTTACCGATTGGTTGGTCACGGTGTCGTTAAAATTAGCGGAGTGTTATATATGCCTAAAAATAAATAAATTTCATAATTGGATATTATTTTTCACGTTACTTAGTGAATACAAAACCTTAGAAAAAACGGGTTTTTACATTGTAACGCGCTGTAAATGTATCCAGTGGGAGTTATTTCTTACCTCGGGGTCTAATCTAATATCTCATTTTTAATAAAAAAAAACCTTTAGTTGGGTTTACTAAAATCCGAGATTATGGCCGTGAAAGGATTTTCCAGCTGACAAATTTGCATGTAATATTGCTTCTTATTATATAAGTATTAAAGCTTATATTTGAATATTAGTTTGAATGCAAGAGAACATTTTAATGTAATGAAAAATAATTATTTTATTCAATTACTTAACGAAATGTTCTTTTTACTTTACTTACTTCATAAAGTAACCATAAATGACATTAAAAGAGTAATGTTTGGTTTATGTTTTGTAAATTTCATGTAATATAATATGTATATAAAAATATAGCATTAGTATTTTATGTATCAATTTTTGGCATTTATTAGTAATATATAAATTAGTATTAAAAGTTGGGTAGTAGTAGTTGGCTGCGACCGGGAATAGAACCCGATATCTATCGCTTTACGCGCGGCTGCTATGACCACTAATCTGAACAAATAACTAATAAGCTGTATAAATAAATAAAAATATATACAAAAAAATATATACAAAAATATATCAAGGCAATAATACAAAAAAATGTTTCCTGAATAAATTCCAGTCTTTTCACAAGTTAAAAACTTTTAGTAAAGCTAGTGTTAGGTTTCTTAAAGGAACTCGTTTAGATAAAAACACTAGGCCAAGTCCCATCGAGCCTTAGCAATAAACCCTCCCCGTGAAACCTAAATCTCACAATTCAACTAGGAAATCGTTGAGGGGAAAGATTTAGACAGTTTCTTAAGAAACAAAGATAAAAAAAAAACCTTTAATCATCTTTTAAAGTGCACAGTGAATATGACAGAGATGAAGCTTAACAACTACTTTAGGAACCAAAGTATTAACGATATAAGTTTATTGGTAATTTAGCGTCTATGATATTCACCAATTTAGTAACAACCAAGTCATAAATTATAAGAATATTTATTGTTTGTGTATTTTTATTAGAGACAACCATCGTCAACCAACATAACCTAAGTACGCAACATACCTTAGTTAAAGCATGCACCATTTAACTAGGTTGAAATGCATTACAAAATATACAAAAATGATAAAGGAAATGATGAAGAAAGACAAACTGAAATTAAAATTAAAATGAACTAATAAAATTAAATAAATAAAATGCACATACGAAATAGAACAAGACAAGACTTATCTTGTTGCAAATTAATGTTGTATTTGTAGTGGGACATCTCAGGTTAACTCTGAAGAGAGAGATTGCAAGTGTAATCTAAGCTCAGAACAACGCCACAGCACTTAACCGCTTCAATTATTCAACAAAGCATAAAGTCCTCTTGGGGCCGAGTATTGTATCTCTTCTTACACATACAATTTTTGTATTTCGAAATGTTTTATAGTTCTTTTACGAACGCGTGTAGTTGAATTGTTTATGTGAATAGAAAGGAGGTTTATTGTGAGATAGTTTTTTTTTATTGTGACACGACATCTGACCTCGTCCCGCCTGATGATAAGCAAGAGTAGGTCCAAGAGTTACGACGACTGAGAAAACCGAGTTTGTTTACGGCTGCCCCAGTAGCCGTCATTATGCCGGTCAAAGGTGCTTCTTTACGCATCGCTTGAAGGAACCGAGGTCATAGGATGGAGAGAAAACATGGACAGGCAAAGCATTACACTTGTCGATTGATCTACAAAGAAAAGACGCACCGAACTTTTTAGTTCGACTGCCGATTCGGTCGATAGAATGTGGATGCTTTCCCCGATCTGTGCGGGTATTACGGGTGTGAAAAGACGAAATAGGAACAAGGTTAAAGAGCTCGTGATGGCACCTTTAGTTTGCATTTGTACTTGTAAAATTAAATATTTTGAGCAATAAATGATTTTATTATTATTACACGTCTACATATTCTGTCTATTTATTTAGCAGAATAAAAAAAGAATATATCCGAATACATTCAATAATATCACTTAAGAGCTAATATCGTCGGAATAGGCTGCAATTTATCAATATGGCTTACCGATAAAGAAAAGTCCACTCCGTAATGGGGTATCAATGGGGGCCGTTCGCCGTTATCGTTCTAATAATGTAACCTATTTGCGCTACGATGGGTGTTTCGCTATCAATTTCCTTGATTATGTTTTGAAAGGCTTTATTAGGCTATTATTTCTAGAAAGCTTATGTTTTTATATTTGCACTACATTTGGTGTAAAGTTGTACGACAAAATGTCGCATATTATCCAAGCCAGGGGATAAAAATTAAATAAATATTTAAATTTATGATTAAATTATAATAAAGGTGTCCGTGGACTTAGGGTAGTGAAATTTTGTCATAAACAAATATACCCAGATTGAAAAATCACTTGCCGCCAATTTCTGTGACACAAGCACGTTTAGTAGCTTATTAGAGAAATGTAAAAAAGTAAAAGTAACAAATAAAAATACTTTTTCTAAAATACATCGACTGAAGGATCACGAGGCAAATCTGTTGTTCATTCTCTAAAACCCTTCTACGCCACGTAGAAATGAAGGTCGCAGTTAGTTTTGTATTACCGTGAACTAACTCAGTTTTTTCAGCTTATCATCAGTCAGGTCGAAGTCAGTGGTCGTGTCACAAAAAAAAAACTTAGCCTGGACATAGATATTCGTTTTCTCTTTGTGTAGCAACATTCATAAAATAACAAACTTGAGCGTCGAATTCCTTAAAGAAACAATCGAAATCCAGGACAAAACCATTAAACTTAATCAATCAAAGTTGAAAATTGAAATCGTTTTCAATAGAAACCCACACACTTATTCTTGTTGTGTTGTGAATTGTTTTTAAATCTGGAAGTTGACGAGGACGAAGTTGAGGGTACATCACAAATGTAAATAAAGTTACATTATTATCTGTCGTGAAATAATCACACAGTGAACCTAGGAATCATTTTTAATAGGTTTATAAGGTTCACCAACAAATGCTCGGAACGCGTCATGACTATTCCTCATTGCCACAACGTGTTAAGGTCGTATAACATGACAGCCGTAACACGCATTTCGTGATGTAGTTATTTTACAGTGACCACAACGCGTTGCGAGCTATATTTCCGCTCAATGAGATTTTGGTCTTTAGGCGAAACATATACTAGTATTTATATTGCATTTTATGTGTCAATTATGTAGATATATTTTGGGTACTTTATAGTGACATAATATATGACAACACACCGCCGATGTTTATCTGGAGTGCGATCCAAAAACAGAGGCGACTGCTAATACAGTTAAATAAGTGTAACACATCCACCTATTTAAAATCGGCAACTTACAAGCTAATACCGAAACGCGCCTAAAGCACTTCACGGTTTGTATACTTGTAATTGTATAGTATGCATCTCTTATTACCGCTGCGAGAGAATGTTTAATGGAAATGATCCCACCAATGTCCCATTGTACTTTACTTCCGCCGTGCTCCGCCGATTTGCTTCATATTTAAACAAAGTAGTATTCGCATTCGATGGCTACTCTCACACGTTTAATAGTAATCAGTTTTTTTTTTTGGATGAATATACGGTTGTCCAAGCCTCGATTTCTTTAAGACATCATTCCGTATTTCGTGTGCTACGAGATGCACGTGTTTATCGGTTGTCCGCATTTTATTGTAAATTTTAGTGTAAATAATTATACAATCTTACTCTAAATGGGTAAAAGGCAACGAGAAGAAGCTGAAAACGAACAAGCAAATTGGCAAATACCGTAGAAAATAAGATGGTTGGAGAAACGGAGCTCCACGAATACGATGCCATCACGGTCGCCCTCATCCACGTTTGTTCGTTTTACCTGCATGAACAAAACGATTCAGGTAAATACCGATACTGGATTTTTTACATAAGTGGATTTGTTGCAACCAAAATGTTTTAATACTTCGTGAGACTATAACGTCCACTATTTATGAATTATTATTGTGATTGAGTGTAGTTTGAAAAACTGCAATGTCACAATTTATAATTACTGTTATTGATGGTAGTTTGAAAAACTATAATGTGACAACTAATTATAACTGTGCTTGAGTGTAGTTTGAATAACTGCAACGTCACAATTTATTTTATTATTGTGCTTGAGTGTAGTTTGAAGAACTGCAACGTCGCAATTTATTTTATTATTGTGCTTGAATGTATTTCGAGGAATTACATCGTCACAATCCAATATTATTACCTCTTGAGCATGGGTGAACCTACGTCGTCCATATATTGATGTGTATGATTTTTATTAGTAAAAATGTACTATATATAATGAGAATCCTAATTCAGGTTACAACATTTTTACCCAGGGTTTATGCTTTTAAGCACCAACTCAATAAAGATTCGAGGTCAATAAACTTTTGACCTTGTTTTATTAGTCACTCTAGACCAGTGTTTCCCAACCTTTAAAAAATGTATTTTATACCCTTAATAAATATAAATGATTACAATATATTTTTTTAAAAAATTGCCTTTTTTGTTAAATTGGTCACCGATATCTAGCATTGCATATAAATAACCCAAAGCAGAAGGGTTGAAGTCGTGTCTAATCCATTTTGAAATTACCCTCCTTAACTATCGAATTGCCCTGTAAGGCGTGGGCCCCACTTTGGGAAACACTGCTCTAGACCATACCAAAGAACGTGAGTGCCAGAACCAGCCATACACAACTAGAACCCACAGACCGTTGGTCAAAAAGTTAGTCTGGTGTAAAAAAAAAAAATAAAGAGAGAGAGGGAAAATGTATTTAACACAATGGTTAACCCTTGCAAAATAAACCCTGAGGTCACATATGCAATCAATAAACCCTCTCTGAAGAGGGATAAAACAAAAAGTATTCACTATTTTGCCATGCCATGCAAATACAGTAGATCACAGTATTAAGAATAAAATTATACGGTGTTATATAGATATATCAATACCGCCATTTATTAATATAAAAATGTTCAGAATGTCAGAAAGATACTGAAAAACTTACTTCAATGAACTTCTCTTTGAGAAGGTTTTTAGCCTCAGGCTAGTTCAGGTGAAGTTGCCAGAGATGCAGCACAGGACTCAACTCCTGAAATATCCCTTTTTGAAGTCAACTTTGGACTTTTGGTGATAAAATGGGAAATAGTAAAGCCGCAGCAAGTTCGACCACTGATTTTTTAAATAAATAAAATCCTTTAAACTACTGGGGACTCCCTCGGAAGACTATGTGAGAAGGTGGTTGCTACCAATATGCTATTACGAAAGGCAACAACAAACAGCGTCAACAGACGATTACAATATTTTTACAAGGTACCCTCTGACATATTTATTTATTTTTCATGGATCTGGGACACAATATTCCATTTAATATAATACCTGTATAAATCTAATACCTGTACAATAAGTCAGGTTCCAATTGGTCAGGTTGCCTAATTTCTAAGGAAGAAATTGCTGACTTTAATAGTTCAATAAATGAACTGTTATGTAAAGGTGCTATTTATCTTGAGCTCACCAGAGTCCATTTAATTTATATCCTCACTTTATTGTCTCCAAAATAATACATATAAAAAATAAAAATATAAAAAAAAAGTTTTATTTTTAATCCTAAAAAATTAACATCTTTTAAAATTGAGGAAATACGTACTGCTCTTAAATTATTAATAACTGCTCTGGATTTTTATACATGACCAATATTGATATTAAAGATGATTTTGACACCCATACATAAATATAATAAAAACAGGAATTATACTTCATTAGTATATTTAAATATTTAGATAAAGACATAATAATCATGTCTAATGGCCACAAAGGAGACTTATATATTGGTAAGTTTATGTTTTATTATAAACACAACTAAAAGTAAATTAATTCCACAAGCATAATGAATGAGAATAGGTTCTGAAAACATGACAGTTGGAACAAAACACGTCCTATTCAAAGTTGGCCACTATAACAGGCATGCTATATGCAGCATGTCCAGGACTTCAGGTGTAACATAATATAGCTGATGCGCATACAAAACAACTTGAACTATGGAAATGCATTAAATAATAATAGATATAATAGCCAAGTACCAATATCACAAGGTGCCAATAATTAACTATCCTGGTGACAAAATAATTTGTTTCACTTTCATAAGAATCAATTAATCAGCCAAAATAAGTAATTTATGCAGATGCATTATTGTTAAATTGCGGTTATGTTGTACCACTAATAGGGTTCGGTAAGATTCATAAATAAATAAATGAACACAATAATTACCTAAATTTACTGGCTGTCTTTTTGCTTTAAAATCATTTACATGTAATAAAAGTAAGTAACTGCTTTATCATGTTAAGAATTAACAACACCACATCTTGATAGTCTAGCTAAACTAATTTAGCAGTGGTGTAAGCATGCAAGTATGTGCGTATAGACAGATTATATACCATCAAAAACAATACTGCTTCAAATAAAATCAGTTGACACTGCTTCAAGACAGTTTAACAATAGAACCTAGTGAAAAACGGCAAAATATGCCTTTTACACGATTATTTCAGGTTTTGGTATTTCTAAAAAAGATTTGTTTGCCTCTACACATAATCATAAGTGTAAGTTATATATTTGTTGGCGACCAGACCACTATGCTATCGCAAGAGATTCTTTCACAATCTCATGGACGTTTTCCATACAGAACTTTTTACAAATATCATTCGTTTTCCACCCTTTTCAATTATAATAAAGCTTTTCTAAATTTTGTAACAAGGCACCTAGGGTAATTATAGTTGGCTCATATTGACCATTGCAACCATAGTATCCTTTCTCCAGGTTACACGGTATATTGCCTGTAAGTGCAGGTGCTTCATTGTCAATAACATTTTGAAGCAATGTAATACATACCTAATTGTAAATTATTGTAATAGTAAAAAAATAGTATCACAAATATACAGATACATTACACTTCACAGATAGATAAGATTTCTCTTATTTATTCTTATTTATTAACCTTTTTCTAATACTTCTAATAAAGGCTATAGTTATAATTCAGTAAATTGGTATATTCAGCAATAGCCCTCATTTACCAAATGAACTTACCACTGACATTTGTGTTAAGATACTATCTAAGAGATTTTTAGGTTTCGCCCACAAACTCGAAAATATAATTTAAGAACCCAATGTTGGTTAAGAATTATTATATAAATTATATCCAAATGAAAATATTTTACTTAATTTGTTATCCAATGTGATAACATTGTTAGCTCTTGTAACCGCTCATAAAGGATAATCCTCATCTTTAATTAAATATAATAATATGATTATTTAAAATATTGCAAGTTAAAATATAAATAATAAATTTCAATAAACCTAGGGCCAGGTCGTACACAACCAACTTTATTATTGCCTCTATTGTATAAATCCTAAAATATCTTTTGTAAAAGAGAGTTTATCTGCCCTGCACAAAACTCTTTCAGTTATATAAATGAAAAATAAAAAAATCTTGTTCGTTAACAAACTTTAAGCAATTAAAATAAAGATACACTTTATATCTTGATATCTATGACATACACTTGAAAATCATAGTAATGGTCATTTGTCAACATCTACTATTTAAACATTAGGAGAGAATATTGACACTATTCGTAGAACTGTTGGATGGTCCGAAAAATCAAACACTTTTGCAAAAATTGATTTAAAAAAAATATATATATATATATATATTATATATATATTTATTACTTGTACTAGATCACTGTAATGACAGAGGACGCATAATTATATAAATTTAAGAAATAATTGTTATAGAACTAAGTTAATGTGATTGAGGAGTTCTGATCATCCAAATGTCTGGTAATACTTCCATTTCAGTCCACAAACCTTCAACCTTTAAATATCTACTTTGTTTAAATATGAAGCAAATCGGCGGAGCACGGCGGAAGTAAAGTACAATTGAGAATCAAACGAACTTACCTGTTCGATGTGTTGTAGTTCGATGATAATTGTACGAACTTCCTTAGTGCTCCGCCGATTGTGAAAGCCACACCCTCCCACCTCTACATGTAAATAGGTAGGTGAGTTTCAGGTTTGTAAGCACAGGAACACTATAAACAGAATGATGTCTTAAAGAAATCGAGGCTTGGACAACCGTATATTCATCCAAAAAAAAAAAACTGATTACTATTAAACGTGTGAGAGTAGCCATCGAATGCGAATACTACTTTGTTTAAATATGAAGCAAATCGGCGGAGCACTAAGGAAGTTCGTACAATTATCATCGAACTTCACTTACAGGTAAGTTCGTTTGTTTCTCAATTATGTTTTTGAATTGTAACTGAATCAGTATCGAATCGTTTTAATGAATCCACCTCTAACTTTAATATTTACATTATCTTGTGAGATAGGAATAATTTAAATTTCCCAAACTTGGGATGTGATTCCGAACAATCTCCTTAACTTGTTGTCTCAGTTGATTAATAAATACTTTGAAATTTCAAATCGTATTCCACATTTAATTGTATTATTTATATTTTGTTATGTTTAAACTGTAATTAGGGAAATTAATCTCTTTATAATAATAATAATTGTTTATTTATTCATGATATTAGAATATTTTATGGCAAGGGTGAGACGGAAGCGAGAGAATTGAGTCAGGATCGTGGAGAGTGGCACTTTGTTGTCTATTATGTTTTGAATTATATTCCTCATTATTATAATATATTTATTATTTCTTATCTTTTATTTTAGTTTAAAGAGTGTTGGATTTTGATAATTTAATGTTGCTGAAAATTTAGTTCCGGATACATTTTCTATTCTAACTGTATTATTTTAGTCAATGCTGTGTGCGCCTTTTTTTTATTGTGACTCGACATATGACAGCACCCCGCTTGATGTTAAGCCGAAGTGTGGTCCATGAATGAATGTCACTACTACTACAATTCAACAACTGTGAGTAGCAATCACATCCACTATGCCAGCCTAGATGGAACCGGCAACTTACAAGCTGATCCCGAAACGTGACCAAATAATCACATCACGGTCTGTATACTTGTAAGTGGTGGTACTACCCCGGATCGGCAGACTGGGAACCACTGCCTACCACTCTTTGATAACCAGACCCGAAGCAAATATACATCTCTTTTTTTTTATTACCAAATATTTGCAATATTATTAAATATTACAAATAAAAGCTATGAAACAAATATTTGCTCCGACCGGGGATCGAACCGGGACTTTATGCGCAACAAACCAATCGCTAAACCGTTCGTCCACGCCTGCCCCCCTAGCACGGCAATCCAAGAAGCAAGATAAATTCTTGCAAAGAATATCATTCCAACTCATTTTAAATAACTTACTAGAACAGTGTATAAAAATATACTCTACTCTCTAAAACTTTACACAAAACAACGTTAATAAATTATTAACGTTTATAATGATAATAATAAAAACATTAATAAATATTTTTTTTAACATTTTGATGTGTCGGCCTTAATACGTTATTTAAAATGAGTTACAATAATATTCCTTGCAGTTCTTTATCTCGCTTCTTGGATTGCCGTGCTGTAATGGACACACAAATCAGAAATCAGGATAATTGTTGTTTATTTCTTTTAATTATATAATTTTAAGTGTGCTGTTGGTGCGCCTATTTTGTATAAATAAATAAATGATTACACTATAAGTACAATATAAGTCTGAAAAAAATATGGATGACCACGTTTTATTGAGAAAAATACGGACAAGTATTTTTTATTATAAATTGACGACAGCGTTGCGAAATGGTGTGATCAAATGCGCCACGCATGTCGTCAAAAAATTCGCTAAGCATGATTTTATGTTATAGAAATTGAACCTTAAAGCCATTATAATAAGAGACAAATCCTTAATGGAGAGCAGCCGAACACAAAATCACTCCACTAAATTAGTTTTCACGTTTCAAAATATTTGTTCATAAAATATTAGACATACGATGTAAATTGATTGAAGACGTGAGATAGATACTCGAATATGGTAGCAATTACATAAGCAGACTTTATTAGTTGTGCCAAAGGCGGTAGAAAGTTTTTCTTTAAACTACTTCGTCTATTAAGTTCCGTGATACCCGCCCGCACAGGCCGGGAAAATTTATCAACCAAATCAGTAGTCCAACTAAAGGCGCGTCGTTTCTTTAAAGGCGCGTCGTGTTTTGCCAGTGTGTTCTCCTATAACCTCGTATCCTTCAAGCGAAGCATGAAAAATTACTTTTGGTCTCCAAGTCTACTATTCTTAGACAACCTGACCCAGAGCAAGCATCCGCCTCTTTTTATATTATAAAATATTTGTCTAATTAAATCTAATTGTTAAAATTCACAAATATTTGTTACGACTGGGTATCAAACCAGGAATCGAACATTTAAGCTTAACAGACGGGTATGCTATTGATTAGCGCTACGATCGAAGAACAGAGACAACTTGTCTTCATATACAAGCTCTTTTAAAAAAATATTTAAGAAAAGAAATCAATGAACTAAGTCCAAAAACAATTAACAATTAAAACACATTAACAAAATCGCTTTACGGATTAACCTTTTTTTTTAATACTTGCCATTCCAATTATTTTCTAAACAGGCATAAAAGCTGAGTTTTTGGGCACAAATGAACATTCTTTTTTGTTCACATAACGAGGGTTCTAAGTAATTAATTCACGGCTAAATTAGAAGGGCAAGCTGTGGTGACAATAAATCACTGCTTTACTCAGAACTGTCTCCAAGTGTTGAATTTAAAAGTCAGGCGTGCTTTAAATCATATTTGTGTTCGCACATATTTTACACAAATATGTGTGAAATGTAGGTAATTTCCAATGCTTGCTTTACACCCTGTTTCTATGATATAATATATCTATATATTCAAATGATACATTTTCTACGTTCAGTGTAGAAAATAGAAAATTAAAATAAATTAAGGAAAAAAGTTATGAATTATATAAGATTGACTGGGAATTTTTTTTTTTATTGTGACTCGACATATGACAGCACCCCGCTTGATGTTAAGCCAAAGTGTGGTCCATGAATGAATGCCACTGCTACTACAATTCAATAACTGTGAGTAGCAATCACATCCACTATGCCGGCCTAGATGGAACCGGCAACTTACAAGCTAATCCCGAAACGTGACCACATCACTTCACGGTCTGTATACTTGTAAGTGGTGGTACTACCCCGGATCGGCAGACTGGGTACCACTGCCTACCACTCTTTGAGAAAGCCATTTGGCTTTGAGTCTGCCTGTATGTAACTAGCTATGAAGAAATAAATACAATTAAGAAATATTATTAGTGTTACATTTTTTTTAGTTGTCAATTTTAGAGAATAACTCAATCAATCAATTAAACTGTCACGCCTTTTTCCCATGGGGATAGGAAAAGAAAATGGAGCGCCATTTGCCACGATCCTGACACAACTCCCTCGCTTCCTTCACATCCACAATTCCCCTCATATAAGCTCTACGGTTATGGGCACTAGGAAACCCAACTTTCTTAAGAATGTCTTCGATAGAGAATAACATTATTAAATAAAGGAATTAAACTAATTTATATTCAGCAATTTTAACTCCGCATCTATATTAATCTACTATACAAATAATTTATTGTTGAAAACTTGTACATAGTATATTTTATTTAAATAGTCTTAATGAGATACATTAACTTATAGTCATAGATGTTATACATATAAATATATTTATATATTGACTTTTGTTTCCTTATGTATATTGTTGTTGTATAAGCATAACTTATAATAGTTTTTATAATAACTTACATATGACTCCTCTGTCCCACAGAAATAAATGGACGACGTCAGAACACCAATTCCACGATCTTGACTCGCTTCTCATTCGCTTTCTTCCTACAAGTTCTGCGATTATTACTCGTACATCTAATGTTATACTTTCTTTACCTAAATGATGAATAACTATAACAATAAAGATAATTTAATAGTGGTTAAGAAAGCTGGGTTGCCTAGTACCTATAATAATTTTAGTAGAGTTTGAATGAAAAGAATTGTAGATGTGAGGAAAGCAAGAAAGTAGTGTCAGGATCATGGCAAGTAGCGCACCATTATCTCTGCTTACCACTGTGGGAAAAAGGCGTGACAATTTTTTTGATTGAGAATAATTGTTAATAATTTATTTTTTCTAAATATTATGGTCACTGTATACGTATGTCAAGTGGGTGTTTAGGCGCCAAAAATAAAGAAATTGGGGTTTAAAAGCTAAACGTTAATAATTGCGCACTTAGTCCTTGTTAATTATTATTATAATTATCAAACATGTATTTAGATACAATTTGTATTACTGGAAATGTTTCTCAATTATATTTAACGCAATTCCTTTATCATACGAGTATGTAGATCTCTTTATGTTTTAATATATATATACACATGTTAAAACATAAAGAGATCTACATACTCGTATATATCGTATACATATATATATATATATATATATATATATATATCTGCTCAATGAAATTACGAGAAAAAGGTTATATGCTAGGAATTTTGTTTCAATAGCCTTAGTGTTCCTAACAAAGAGGCGACTGCTACTACAGTTAAATCGCTGGAAATAGCAGTCGCATTTACTCTGCCAGCCTAGTGGGAACTGGCAACTTACAAGCTGATCCTTAAACGCGACTAAATCAGACCCGGAACAAGTATCTGCCTCGTTTTTCTCTTTATTATTATTTACCATAATTATTAACGAATAAACGTAATATAGGAATAAGCAGACCCCACAGCTGAATCAAAATTTTTGCTATGAGCCCTACGGTTATAAGCGCTACGGTACCCAGCTTTTTAGAAAGTCTTCGATTATCGATACCATTATCTCATTTGCTACGTAATAAATAATAACAAATGAATCATACAATCAAATCTCAAGCAAATTATACTTAGATGGTGACTGAAGCATTTGTAAAATAAAAACGCTTTTTTAAGTCGTCAGCACTTTTAGACCTTCCCTTTGGAGAAGCCGGTCAAATATCGCGTCTCGATGAAAAAAAAGAACGTGTATAGTGGAAAATATTGTTGGTCATGCCTCAACTCACATAGGGATAGGCGTAGAAAACGGGCTACTACTCTCCACGATGCTGAAACAACTCTCCTTACTTGTGATTACATGTAAATAATATGTAAAAATATTATGTAAAATACATGTAAAATAAATGTAAATAATTAAGTACTGTTAAAATTGTAAATTCAATTTAATTAATATATTTCAATAGGTGAATCAATTAAATTTTTTTTTTATTGTGACTCGACATATGACAGCACCCCGCTTGATGTTAAGCCAAAGTGTGCTCCATGAACAATTCAATAACTGTGAGTAGCAATCACATCCACTATGCCGGCCTAGATGGAACCGGCAACTTACGAGCTGATCCCGAAACGTGACCAAATCACTTCAAGGTCTGTATACTTGTAAGTGGTGGTACTACCCCGGATCGGCAGACTGGGTACCACTGCCTACCACTCTTTGATAACCAGACCCGAAGCAAATATCCATCTCTTTTTTTATTAACAAATATTTGCAAGATATAATACTATTAAATATTACAAATAAAAGCTATGAAACAAATATTTGCTCCGACCGGGGATCGAACCCGGGACTTTACGCGCAACAAACCAGTCGCTAAACCGTTCGTCCACGCCTGTCGTCAAAACGCCTGTCTTTTTTTCATTATTTATTTCCATTTAGACAATCCTACAGTACGATTTATAATAAATATTTACTACTATAAACAAAAATACTACCATTAATAGAATTGATCAACATTTAACTTTGTATTTACACTACAAGGTAACTATAAATAATTTTCACTTCAATCAATCAATCAAATTGTCACGCCTCTTTCCCACGGGGATAGGCAGAGACAACGGAGCGCCACTTACCACGATCCTGACACAACTCCCTCGCTTCCTTCACATCCACAATTCTCTTCATAAAAGCTCTACGGTTATGGCCAGTGTGCAAACCAGCTTAATTGAGGATGTCTTCGATTTGATCAGAAAACACCCTAAAACAAAAAACTAAACGTAACCAGTATAAATTTATGTATGTTATGTGTGTGGTGTGTATGTGTGTGTGTGTGTGTGTGCGCGTGTGTGTGTGTGTGTGTGTCCATTAATTTATAAAAATATCAATAAATTATAATGTCTCGTATGTTATGAGTTACATTAGATAAAATGAAATACTAGAAATAAACTTTGTGCACATCCTGAAATAGTTGAAATAGACCGTATGTATGTTAAAGCAAACAAAGTTGCCGTTCGCATTAAAAGCAATGGCGGTACCAAATAAACATTAACAGTTCTGTAAGGTAGAGGAAATAGTCTCGTTCACTCTATGAGTTTTCGTATATATATTACAGGGTGGTAAATAATATAAATATATAGCATTTTTAAATAATTAATTTGGAAAATATTATAGAAAATGTTAATTGCGACTTTAAAATTGTCGTCAATTCATATTTTCCTCCTCATCATTATCAGCCAGAAGACGTCCACTGATGAACATAGGACTCCTACTTGGAACGCCATTCCGAAGATGCTAGTAGCATCTACCAGTTATTTGTGACTTTCATTATGTCATTAGTCGACCTAGTGGTAGGCCTAGCTACGCTGCGTCTTTCTGTTCGTGGTCTCCACTCAAGAACCATTCTTCCCTATCGGTTCTTCGAGCGATGTGCGATTGTCCCACAATTGGCAGGAAATTGCAATTTTCCTAAATTTTTGAAAAATATTGGGATAAGTTTTTTTATTTTTTATTGTGACTCGACACATGACAGCACCCCGCTTGATGTTGAGCCAAAGTGTGGTCCATGAATGAATGTCACTGCTACTACAATTCAATAACTGTGAGTAGCAATCACATCCACTATGCCGGCCTAGATGGAACCGGCAACTTACAAGCTGATCCTGAAACGTGACCAAATCACTTCACGGTCTGTATACTTGTAAGTGGTGGTACTACCCCGGATCGGCAGACTGGGTACCACTGCCTACCACTCTTTGATAACCAGACCCGAAGCAAATATCCATCTCTTTTTTATATTAACAAATATTTGCAATATTTAATACTATTAAATATTACAAATAAAAGCTATGAAACAAATATTTGCTCCGACCGGGGATCGAACCCGGGACTTTACGCGCAACAAACCAGTCGCTAAACCGTTCGTCCACGCCTGTCGTCATAGTAGTTCTTACTTTAATTCCTATGAGAAAGATTTTTTATAATTAAAAATGTACTTGATCCCTAGAAACTTTAGATCATGTGTGTATTATACACCCACATATACATATAAGATCGGCAGATAGATGCCCACTCTGCCGATCCGGGGTAATACCACCACTTACAAGTACTCCTACAGACCGTAAAGTTATTTAGTCGCGTTTCAGGATTAACTTGTAAATTGCCGGTTCCAACTAGACTGGCATAGTAGATGGTTAAATTACTGTAGTGGCAGTCACATCTATTTATGGACCGCACTTCAGCTTAACATCAGGTAGAGATTTTTTAATCTGTTATATAAAATATATTATTTGGCGACAGGCGTATTCGTATTGGCAAGCACAGCAGTTCGTTACGCGAAAAGTCTCGGGTTCGATTCCCGGTCGGTGAAAATATTTGTGTCATAGCTTTTATTTGTAATGCTCATTTTTATATAATAATTAAATTGAATATTTTAAGTAATTGTTAATAATTAAAAAGCGGATACTTGCTCCGGGTCTAGTGCTCTAAAAGTAGTAGACAGTGATGCCCAGTCAGCTACTTGCATTAGAAGAGTGGTAGGCAGTGGTACCCAGTCTGCTGATCCGGGGTAGTATCACCACTTACAAGTATACAGACCGTGAAGTGATTTGGTCGCGTTTTGGGATCAGCTTGGAAGTTGCCAGTTCCAACTAGGCCCACTAGTGGATGTGTGACTGCTACTCACAGTTATTGAATTGTAGTAGCAGTAGCATCCATTCATGAACCACACTCCAGCCTAACATCAAGCGTGGTGCTGTCATATGTCGAGTCACAATTAAAAAAATAATAACCTTGCCAACATTACACTGATCAGTCTATTTGGAACATAAAATCATCATCCTGTGTCTATTAGGAACATGGAAGTAATTATTCGGAGGCATGGCTAGTTAGAGATACAACCTAACGAGGGTGTACGCATTGAATGCAAAGTAAACGTATTCCCAAACTCAACTGTCGAACGCACAAAGGCGTCTTAAAGCCAATTTCTGGCTTCAAATGCGTTGTGGTTGGGGATTGATTCGCACCTAGAAAGGTACTTTTATTGTACTGTGTATTTAATGTGTATATGTTTTAGTTTCCTTTTATAAATTTCCTGCTCAGAGAAATGTTGGATATCCTCAATCAATCAATCAAATTGTCACGACTTTTTCCCACAATAGGCAGAAATATTGGAGCGACTTGAGTAGTTTTTTTCATATAGTTAAGCTCAATGAAAATGGGTTATTGAGGCAATGTCTAAGATTGGCTCTACATTCAAACCCTAGCACTCCAGCTTAACATTAAGCGGAGTGCTGCCGTATATAAAACGAAACGGCTTTTTGAGTCGTGTTTTACAATTAAGTACAATAGTACATAATACACTTTTTTTTTAAATTGTGGCTCGACATATTATGACAGCACCCCGCTTGATGTTAAGCTGGAGTGTGGTCCATGAATGGATGTCACTGCTACTACAATTTCATAACTGTAAGTTGTAGTTGGAACAGGAAACTTACAAGCTTATCCCGAAACGCGACCAAATTACTTTTTTTTATTGTGACACGACATCTGACCTCGACCCGCCTGATGATAAGCAAGAGGAGGTTAACAAGTTACTACGACCGGAAAACGAGATCAGTTCCCGGCTGCCCCAGCCGCCGCCACTATGCCGGCCTTAGGTGCTTCTTCACGCATCGCTTCACGGTCTGAATACTTGTAAGTGGTGGTACTACCCCCGATCGTCAGACTGGGTACCACTGCCTACCACTCTTTGATAACCAGACCCGAAGCAAATATCTGTTTCTTTTTTTTATTAAGAAATATTTACAATAATAAATATAATTAATAATTACAAATAAAAGATATGTCATGAAATTATACTCGTAGTACACTAAAAATACTGGAATATCAATATTATAGAGATAATATCTAGATTAATTATATCACTCGAACTAATTGGCGCCATGTTGAAATGTCACACGTGGTAACAGACGAACGCCTTCCGACTCCACCCTTTACTCATTCGGCGCTAAGTGACTTACTTGTAGATATGTGACAAGCCTTAATTAAGCTCCCAGGGGTATTACGTGGCTACGTTTCATAGTAATAAGACTTTGTAAGGTATTCTAAGTAGGCACTTGTGTCTATTTTGTCATTTAATTTTGTTTGAGATTAAAAACAAGCACATAGTATGTAGAACTGATGACAATTGGGAGTGCAAAGTACTCGAATAGGAACCTTTATCGTCTATATCATAGCTCTGAAAAGCTTTTTAATCTTGTTTTTATTTATTTATTTACAAAGGCGGACTTAATGCCGCTAGGCATTCTTACTAGCCTACCTTAGGAAAAAATTAACGCACTTTTTTGTATGAGGTAGGTGCAAAATAAAATAGAAGCATTTAGTCTGAAGCGTACTACTAATTCTAATATACTTCAAATAATAAATCAGTATACACTAAACGTAGGTACTACATACTAAAAATATAATACTAATACAATAAATACATACACATAAATATACATACTACTTACAGTTGTTGGGAGCTATTTAGGAAAGGTGTGAAGACCATCTTTTTAAATAGTGATCTATTTAAAAGAGATCTCTCGTCTTTACACTCCAGTGATACCTGCACAGCCAGGGAAAAGATCCGCTTTCTATTGACCGAATCGCCAGTCGGACTAAGTTCGGCGCGTCTAAATTTTTTTTTTACAATTCTATACTAAGCTACTAATGTGCTTGTATCATAGAAACAGGACAACCAAAGTACTTATATTTTAAAGATACATTGGTATGGGCAAGTGGTTTTGAACCTATGCTATCGGTTTGCGTAACCATTGTACTGCCAATACACTACGGTCACCTTAGTTTGAATGCTTTAGCAGCCCATTTGTTTTCCCTATCCTATAACCTTAAATTATTGAAGCAAAGTGTGAAAAAGCACCTTCATCTGGCATAGTAAGTAAGTCAACAGTAAACTGAGTGTGTATTTTAGTCCAACACTTTTGGATACATCCTTGCTGACCATTAGGAGGGCCATAGTGACGGCGACGTAGGCAACTGTAAACTGCGTCGTGGTTTTCCAGTCGTCGGCACTCTTGGACTTCCCCCTGCTTACTCGAATTCAATTCAAACGTCGCGTCTTAATAAAAAAAAAATTATACCTAAATCAAGTTAATAGCGATACTCAAAGAGCGACATCTTAAAAGATATAAACAGTTAAACTGCGTTACATATGGCCGTCACTTATTTAACCGTGATGCTATCTCTTAAATTTCATTTTGTTTATGTCGCCTCGGAGTCGAGACGTGTGATCATTTCACATAGATATATAACGCGCTATATATTATCTGTACACTCTTGTTTTTCCTTAGTGAGTAATATTCTTTCTACGTTCAGCTATTTACTGAATTGTGCTATTTATTTTAAAGGTCAATTCTGATGGTTTTAAATGGATTTTTTTTGCCTTATAGATGGTACTTTGCCTGATCAGCAGACTGGGCAAATGAGCACACGGGCCCTGATAAAAAAATGTATTATATTAATTTATATAAAACAAATAGATATTTTCTCCCGGTCTGCACATGGGCTGGAATGCTTTGCCAGCCCATGTGCTCTCTCCATCCTATAACCTTGGTTCCTTTAAGCGATGCGTAAAGAAGCACTTTTGGCCGGCATAGTGACGGCGACTAAAGCAGCCGTGAACTACCTCGGTTGTTTCAGTCGTCGTCACTCTTGTATCTCCTCTTACTTATCATCAGGCGGGTCCAGGTCAGATGTCGTGTCACAATAAAAAGAAAAAATACCCGGTCTTCCGTAGAAACCGAAAGAAAGTACCACCCCGTTTTGGGTGTAAAGAAATAAAAATTGTGAATTTAATCGATCCTGATACAACTGACAAAGGAGTGGTAGGCAGTGGTACCCAGTGCGCCGATCTGGGATAGTAGGTACCACCACTTACAAGTATACAGACCGTAAACTACATTTGTATATTTTATTAGGATCAGATAAAATTAAAAGTATATTAGCTATAATTAAACTATAAATAAAATTATCATACCGTGAAGTGATTTAGTCGCGGTTCGGAATCAGCTTGCAAGTCGCTGGTTCCAACTAGGCCGGCATATTGGATGTGACTGCTACTTCAGATATCTAATCGTATTAACAGTTGCCTTCATTTATAGACCGCACTGTAGCCTAACATCGGGCAGATATTGTCATAATATGTTTAAAGAATGGTAGGCAGTGGTACCCACTCTGCCGATCCGGGGTAGTACCACCACTTACAAGTATACAGATCGTGAAGTGATTTTGGTCACGTTACGGGATCAGCTTTGTAAGTTGCCGGTTCCATCTAGGCTGGCATAGTGGATGTGATTGCTACTCACAGTTATTGAATTGTAGTAGCAGTGGCATACATTCATGGACCACACTTCGGCTTAACATCAAGCGGGGTGCTGTCATATGTCGAAATCACAATGAAAAAAAAAATGTTGTGCCGATAATATTGGCCGATGCCATTACAGTACCACTTCACTGTGAATTTATCCCGTCGCGTGACGTCACCATCTTAGCACACTACCGGCCATAGTACAAAATTGGTTATTTAGTCCTACAAATTGTAATCCCTTCTTAGGTCTTAGTAAAGTACATAAACTTAGATTAAAGGGTCGCCTCACACCCGGTTGGTCTTTGAAGTTATAATTGAAACGCTATAGCCCTTCTATAACTTTATTGGGTACAGTATTAATGTATACCTATATACGAGCAGATATGTTATATATATTTATACTTTTTTTTTAAATTGATGTTAAGCTGGAGTACAGTCCATGTGTTAGTTTGTACTATGATCATTTGTGTGTGATCAAGGACGTGAAGAAATGAAACGCACCCGTTGATGTTGTAAAGAAGACTAATTTATTTGACATAAAAATACAATATCAAAAAACAAAAGAATAAATGAATTTGAAAATGACAATTATGTTTTTTAATGAAAATGAATTAGGACAATTTTAGTGCGACCTTTTTAAGGTCGGCACCATCATAATTGTATTTATGCTTAACAGTTAGCTTGGCCATATTAGAATTTCCCAGGTATCAGGTAATTAAGGTATTACTCACCTCGCTTAAAACTGTCAGCTGATTTTTACGTACATATATATTATACAATTTTCGTAAAAATCAGTCATCAATACTCTCGGACACTTTCCATCGACAGTATTACCTTACAGACGTTTTAAAGGCCTCAAAAAATAAAACTTACTTATAGCCAGAAGTCGATAAAGTTGTAAAAAATATCAAAAATTTTAATGCCAACGTGCAGTACTGGTAATTTTGTTTTCATATTAATTATTACTTTAGAAAGCTAAAATGAAATGAAATGAATTATTTATTTGCTTAATATGGGTTACAAATGTAGGTGTTACATATTGGTTTATGTTATATCTGCCATATTTGCCAAATCAAACATTTGGAAATAAGATCATGAAAATAAAGAAATTCAACCTTATTCACTGCACATCCATCTAGGCCGGTATAGTGGATGTGATTGCTACTCGCAGTTATTGAATTGTAGTAGCAGTGACATTCATTCATGGACCACACTTCGGCTTAACATCAACCGGGGTGCTGTCATATGTCAAGTCAAAATTTAAAAAAATCACATCATTTTTTCTTTTCATAGACAGCTTAGGCTCTAACTTTAAAAAGGTTTTAAATTGACAAAAATATATTGCTATCCTTACCCAGAAGTATAATGAGAAACCTATAATAATAATAATAATAGTCATGTCTTAGTAATATAACCTAAGTAAAACCTAACAATACCACACATTAACACGATCCGCGAATTCCAAAATTACTCAGTGAACTAGAAGCAAATAAACCACAACATACGCTTACTTACATTTAACGGTGACTATAGACTAAGATTAAAATTAATACAAGCTTAAATAAACGTAGCGACGACTGAAAAAAGTCTTTTCAGTTTACGGCTGTCTAAGTCACCATATGCCGACATCGACGACGCTTCTCTTGTACGATCTAAGGTATGGGGTACAAAACAAATGACAAAAAACACGATGCGTTAGTTAGTTGGGCTGTCGATTCTGACAAGAGAATCTAGAGCAAAAAAGAGAGGTAGGTTATTTTTTCTTCTTCTTTTTTTAGTTAATAGCGTCTGTGTGGTTTATATTAATACAAAACCATTTCATTCTGTCAATGTCAAGTATAGGCCGAACTCGCTGTTCCACGCGTCAGACGTTTAGCCATCAGCCAAGAAAAACCCCCTTAAGGAAAGTTATTGACTGATGCCCAGGATGCACCGGCCCATCTGCTTTCCGTATCACCGAAGCGATAAGGCAGGCAGACAGACACAAGGAGGTAGTCTGACATCGCACCCCAAAATTATATTTTGATATCGATCTATCATAAGGAATTTATGTTTTTTTTTTAAATTGCCACGCCTTTGCCCACGGAGATAGGCTGACATAACTCCCTCGCTGTACAATACTTCATACAAGCTCTACGGTTATGGGCACTAGGCAACCCCGCTTTCAGGATGTCTGTGCTTGGGTCGGAGAACACCCTCCTAGGTCTGCTTCGATATAATGTAATATGCTGCTTATTATAATAAACAATAATCCTTAATGTGTAAACGTCATAACACAAAGACCTAATGTAGCTTTAGGGAGTAAATGTAGGAAGTGGCTTGCGACACCTTCCGGCGTGTTAATCAAAGCGAACTTACTAAATGCCTTCGACATACATACTTAACTATACACCTTATAGTATATTCTTAGATTTTGCGCGAACATTCATTTTATTGAATTAAACAAATTATATGCCTCTTATTTTTGGTTATTGATTTTACATTTTTTCAGTATTCCGACGTTTCGAGAGCTTTGCAGCCATCGTGGACTGAGTCTCTCCGGCTGCAAACAAAGCTGCAGATTATTAACATTATAAAATATCAATACCAACACTTCAGCTTTCTTCACATTCATTATTACCTAGTATGAGCATTATTTGCATATTATTAAGTTGACAATGCCAATGTACTAATATGTACATTGTTAGTATTATTTGTATATCATTGTTTTTTATATAATTAATTTAATTTTTTTTAGAAATAACTATAATATAATCTATAATAATCGGATATATGTATATAATGTTTGACATGCTAAAGGGCTGCGATGCATCCTACTTGATAAATAAATGAATTTGAATACTCTTCATACAGGCTCTATGGTATAGGTACTCCATGGACCCGTGCTCGAAAAATGTCCCCGATTTTATCAAGGAACCATCTTCTGGGTTGCTCCCGTTTTTTATTTCCTTTGATTTAGGAGTATAAATCTCTTATCATCTAATTTAAAATTCAATTTTGATTGATATAATAAATAAAAAACTCATTAATTTTAGCTCTTTCCTAAACACAATCCTTACGTGTAAAAGGGCACAATTAAAGGACATTTTGCGTAGACAATAGGCGTGGGCCTCGCATACGGAATTTTAATTCCAAAACCTACCATTTAGATTTGTCGCGGAGGGCGCTTTACGTGCGGTGAATTTTTGCCAAAATTATAGGCTCGTTTACATGATGCGGTATCGTGTATACAGGTTAAAATTGATGCGATGTTAATATTGTTACGGCACGCTATGATGGCACGAATTTATAGTAAAAACAGCAAATTGATCCTTTAAACGAAATCATTAAATAATAAGAAATATTATGAGCGGGTCAAGCGTCAAAACAGCCTCATAGCGTGCGGCCCGTAATATTAGGATTTAATTAATAATTATATTTAATAACAATTCAATAATGTATTAAACAAATTTTATGCGGCTTACTATAGCGTTTATTTTGGTTTTGATTTTACAATTTTATTTTATTATTCCGACGTTTCGAAATAAACGCGATAGTAAGCCGCATAGAATTTGTTTTATTTATTAATCAATGTTCGCGCAAAATCTAAGAAAATATGATTCATTAATTGGCATATAAAAATCTATAATAATACCAATTAATAAAATTCTGGTCGTAGTGGTAGATTTCGCAAAGCAAGAGGACTCGGTCCAAAACCACCTGCTGGTACCAATGTATCTTTGTTTTTTGTACGTTATAACTATCCTATTTCTATGATACAATCACTTTAGTATTTTCTTAGATTTTGCGCGAACATTGATTAATGAATTAAACAAATTTTATGCGGCTTACTATCGCGTTTATTTTGGTTTTGATTTTACAATTTTTTATTATTCCGACGTTTCGAGAGCTTTGCAGCTCTGTCTCTCCTGAGCTCTCAGCTGAGTCTCTCCGTGACCACGATGGCTGCAAATCGTGCTGCGATAGTAAGCCGCATAAAATTTGTTTAATTTACAATCACTTTAGAAGCTTAGTATAGAAATGTAAATAAAAAAATTACAATTTTAACACTTTATTACCTACACTATATTCTCTGCCATTTTACCTCGTGGATATCAGAGAAACATCATACTTATCTAGGTGGCAACGTTAAAAAACTATATTGATATTAGTAAATAACAGTATATTCATATGAGTGCACATACTATGCATTCATAATAATATAATATGTACTCTGATCGACCAGTTTCTATGATAGAAGTCCGTGTAGTAGGTAATTATAGTATTATTTTTATTTCATTTTATCAAATTAATATATTTTTTTAAAATGTATAATCTTAAATTTTAAACCATACCTTATGTACAGAACCCTTTATACTACGAACATCCTGTAGATACCTATTCAACATTAAATTCGGGTTACAGAAGGGAAATACGTGTAGATATTAGAATTGAGGACGTTGTAAGCTTTTGAGTGTAAAGGAAAATATTAGTTAATGTATATATTTACTTAGTTACAATTTACATATGTATTTGAAAGGCGAATGCTTTTATCTCCGCCATTTTCATAAACGTTAGCACGCTTCATACGTTAGTAATTAAGTTAAAATGTCTTTGCAGATGTTCTATAAATATATTTTATAAATATAATTGTATCTTCACAATTATAAAGATATTAGAAAATAAAAGGACATCATTCATTTTGGGCTTTTATGTTTTTTTTTATTGTGACTCGACATATGACAGCACCCCGCTTGATGTTAAGCCAAAGTGTGGTCCATGAATGAATGTCACTGCTACTACAATTCAATAACTGTGAGTAGCAATCACATCCACTATGCCAGCCTAGATGGAACCGGCAACTTACAAGCTGATCCCGAAACGTGACCAAATCACTTCACGGTCTGTATACTTGTGAGTGGTGGTACTACCCCGGATCGGCAGACTGGGTACCACTGCCTACCACTCTTTAAAAGTATACTACTTTTGTAATGTCCAATGATCAAAAAAAAATATATAAATGGTAGTTTCGATATAAAAAATATAGAACTAATAACAATTTTGCTTTTAATTGCTGTGCAATTGAGTTATTTGGAAAATAAGATATGGGTTTTGTATCGTTTGTCAACCACAAAGACACGCCATATTAAAAGTTTTGCTTTGAACTGTCTTAGTTATAGGTTGATCATTTTGCACACCAAACCAAAAGGTATATTCCAATTACATTGTATTCTTCGTACTTTAAACTATTTTAAAATGTTTATGCAACTGTTCATACAATTTAGCCCAAGTCCCCATACAATATGAATGATGTCGTTTATTACATTTCCTTGGGCTTTTATACTAATTGTGTTTATAAATATATTACAAACATGTATATGTTATGTTTTAATAAATTAGTCTGCCGATCCGGGGTCTATGGACCGTAAAGTGACTTAGTTGCGAGCTTTTAAGTTGCCGGTTCCAAATCGGCGGGCACTTCTAACCAACATTTATGGGCTGCACATAACATCAAGCGGGGTGCTGTCATATGTCGAGTCACAATAAAAAAAGTTTATTGAATAAATATTGTACATCTTTATTTCCTTACTTATATTATAAACGACAAATTTGTGTGTGTTGCTGGATGGATGTTTGTTACTCTTTCACGCAAAAACTACTGAATGGATTTTAATCAAACTTTACAATAATACGTAATAATAATAACATAAAGGCTATAATTTATAAACATAATGAGTAAATAAAAAAAAATAAAAAAAATCTCGTAAAAAGTATATACGTACGTCCAAAAATTGATTTTATGTAAACTAAGGAAAATATATCAAGCTAAGAATTAAAAACAAATTCTCAATTTTGGCATATCAATAAAAATATATTGCTTAAAAACCTATATTGTATTATTTATAAAGAGAAACGATTATATTAATTTTCTCCATTCACAATAACTTAAGTTCGGCTAACACGACATTCATTGACTGTTAGACGGTACTAAGTTTGCCGGATTTTGTTATTTAACGCGACAAAATAATAAATCAATACTTCTTGTATCACATAAAAAGGTCATACATAACAGAACTTAATTTAGGGAAGTGTGAAAGAGCAACATGAGAAACTAATAAAATTGGTGGAAGCACATTAAGTGAATTTGCGCATAAATCTTTCATGTCAGTGCCGCTAACTCTTATTGCCATTCAGTTACGAAAATTATTTCGATAATGTTATAAAGGAGGCTGTTTAATATCCTACTATTATTATTGTGACAAGGATTAACAAAGGAATGCTTCGATGGTTTGGGCACATGGAAAGGATGAGTGAAAGTAGATTGACGAAAGGATTTAAGGCGATCGTAGTGTAGTGGCAGTGCAATGGTTACACAAACTGAGAGCACGAGTTCGAAACCACCCACCGGTACCAATGTATCTTTGATATAATGTACTTTGGATGTCCTGTTTTCATGATACAAACACATGAGTAGCTTAGTATAAAAACGTAAATAAAAAAAATAATATAAAAAATGTGAATAGATGCGTTAAACGAGGCAGACCCAGGAGGGGTTTTCGGAGTGTTTCGGAGACATTAACAAAGTTGGGTTGCCTAGTGCCCATAACAGTAGAGCTTGCATAAAGAGAATTGTTGGTGTTAGAGAAGCAAGGAAGTTGTGTCAGAATTGTGGCAAGTGGCACTCGATTGTAGGAAGCTGTTTAGTCTCTTACTATTATTATTTTATTGTCGCTTGAAATACGACAGCACCCCGCCTGATGTTAAGCTGAAGTGCAGTCCATGAATGGATGCGACTGCTACTGAAGTTTTATGACTGCAAGTACTAGTTGCATCTACTATGCCAACAGCAATTTACAAGCTGACCCAAAAACGCGACTAAATCACCTTACGACCTGTACACTTGTAAGTAGTGGTACAATCCCTGAACGGTAGATTAGGCACCACTGCCTACCACACTTATATTGGTTTTCTTTTTTACAAAGCCATCGTGCGGTTTTAAATTTACCTTACACCGCAGACAAGAGTAGACCGGTGTAGTATCGCCACTTTTTTTTCACCTAACAATAAATACTTTAGTAAAAATATTAGACAGCATTTAAGCGAACTGTACCATATCCATTCTACTTGCACCTTCATTATTTTAGCTTAAGGCTTAACGGGGGCTAGGGAAAGTTGGCAAAATCCTTGTTGGCCTCATAAGTCACACTCTCGTGCAATATTGAATCGTACTGCATGCCACTGATGTAGATATATTACTTAACATTATTTGGAAAATGAATTTTAAATATGAACTCACTTTAATAAAGGATAGAGATTCCCGTTTATCCCCCTTCCTTCTCTTTGTAACATTCCCCTTGGTACTTCGGACAGACTAGATATCTTAGGGAAGTCCCTTCGCAGCGACCTGAATCACAGGGATCACGTTGAGCGGGCTATTAAGACCACCTCCCGCAAACTTGGCATCCTGAACAAGGTGCGGCGGTTCTTCGCGCCAGAGCTTCGCCTGCTTTTATACAAGGCTCAAATTCGCTCTTGCGCGGAGTACTGTTCGCATCTTTGGGACGGCTCTGCCAAGTATCTTCTCAATGCCCTGGATTCATTGCAGCGCCGAGCTGTCGGAATCATAGGAGATGTAGAGGTTACGCGAACTCTGGAGCCTCTGCAATTACGCAGAGACATGGCGGCTCTGTGCGTCCTCTATCGCCTATACCACGGGGAATGTTCCGAGGAGCTCTTTAACCTTGTTCCTATCTCGTCTTTTCACACCCGTAACACCCGCACTGGTCGGGGGAAGCATTCACATTTTGTCGACAGAATCGGTAGTCGAACTAAAAAGTTCGGTGCATCTTTTCTTTGTAGAACAATCGACAAGTGGAATGCTTTGCCAGCCCATGTGTTCTCTCCCTCCTATAACCTTGGATCCTTCAAGCGATGCGTGAAGAAGCACCTTTGGCCGGCATAGTGACGGCGGCTGAGACAGCCGTGAACAAACTCGGTTGTCTCAATCGTCTGCACTTTTGGATCTCCTCTTGCTTATCATCAGGCAGGTCGATGTCAAATGTCCAGTCACAATAAAAAAAAAAGATTTGTATTTTTTTAGTCATCTCGTTGAAACTGAATGGATCTCTGATATCGGTGCTAAGACAAGTCGAGGTAAGACGGTAAGACCAAGAATTAAAGGCCTGATGTCACATTGTATTATTTTTTGACTTAACCTTAAAACTCAACGAGTCGAATGCTCTACCAGCCCATGTGTTCTCCCTTGGATCCAAGCGCGTTACAGTGGCGGCTATATGTCAATATAAAAAATAATTATCAAGAGGATTTAAATTTCAGGTATTCTTAAGTATATATAACTATATATAGCATACTTGTAGCTTGAGTAGTTACCATAGTATTGTAGAAGAACTTTTTTTTATTGTGACTCGACATATGACAACACCCCGCTTGATGTTAAGCCGAAGTGTGGTCCATGAATGAATGTCACTGCTACTATAATTCAATAACTGTGAGTAGCAATCACATCCACTATGCCGGCCTAGATGAAATCGGCAACTTACAAGCAGATCCCGAAACGTGACTAAATCACTTAACGATCTGTATACTTGTAAGTGGTGGTACTACCCCGAATCGGCAGACTGGGTACCACTGCCCACCACTCTTTGATAACCAGACCCAAAGCAAATATCCATCTCTTTTTTTTTATTTACAAATATTTGGAATATTTAATATTATTAAATATTACAAATAAAAGCTATGAAACGAATATTTGCTCCAACCGGGGATCGAACCCGGGACTTTACGCGCAACAAACCAATCGCTAAACCGTTCGTCCACGCCTGTCGTCATACTTGTTAATTTGTAACCATAAAAGCATAGTTGCGCTTAACATAAACCGCAATTATAACAAGTTAAAAAAATTAAATAAAACTCTCCGTACAAAATACAGTTCATTATTTAAAAACTAAAAACAATAACTGCAATTCATAGAATAATTAAAAACACAAATCTCGAATCAATTTCGACTTTTCTCTCGAAATAAACAGAAAAAGGAATTTGTAGGAAAACAACGACGATTAAAAAGTTGCCGAGTAAAAAAGTACGAGTATAACGTTTCGGTAAACTCGAAACTCATTTCTATACAGAAGTATAAACTTCAAACAAAACCACACTTGAACTTAGAATCATTTGATTGCAATTAAAATTTCATTTATTACTTAAAGTAAAATTGAAATTTGAATAAAATTTTAATAAAGAAGATGTAGAGACAAGGATTGACAAAGGGATGCTTCGATGGTTTGGGCACATGAAAAGGATGAGTGAAAGTAGATTGACGAAAGGATTTAAGGCGATCGTAGTGTAGTGGCAGTGCAATGGTTACACAAACTGAGAGCACGAGTTCGAAACCACCCACCGGTACCAATGTATCTTTGATATAATGTACTTTGGATGTCCTGTTTTCATGATACAAGCACATTAGTAGCTTAGTATAAAAACGTAAATGAAAAATGTGAATGGATGCGTTAAACGAGGCAGACCCAGGAGGGGTTTTCGGAGTGTTTCGGAGACATCAAGAAAGCTAGGTTGCCTAGTGCCCATAACCATAGAGCTTGTATGAAGAGAATTGTGAATGTAAAGGAAGCGAGGGAGTTGTGTCAGGATCGTGGCAAGTGGCGCTCCATTGTCTCTACTTTAACGGAGCACTATTTCACTATGTTAGAAAAGTAAAGGAGTACTCCCACTGTACGGGTGTTGCGTACAGAACTCAACTTAGCCGGTGACGTCTTCTTGTTGAAGCGCATATATATTGATTACTTTGTTGGTAAATCGTATGCGAGATATTAGACACATGCAACGCCATCTAGCGGTAGCATGTGGCGGTCGCTACATTACCTAGCCCTGTGGGAAAAAGGCGTGACAATTTGATTGATTGATATATCGATAACAGACGTAAAGATTATTGTACCTTTTTAATAAAAGTAAATCCGTAAGTTTTTAATAAAACAGAATGAGCGCGTAGTGGTTTAAGCTACTCATATTTTATCTTATAAAACGACATAACTCGAAAAACCCTTTGTAAAGGAATTTGTGGACAAAAGGTAGACAATGACTTTTTACGATCTTCTCATAAAAATGTATGATCAAAATAGCCCTTTATCCGGACCCTTACTTCTATAACGAGTTCCTAACGTGACGCTTTGTATAAGCGGCCGTGGTCTAGTGGTCACGTTAAGGTCTTTGTAAGAGTTCGGTAACAAATGAATACGGCCGTGGAGCAGTGGTTAGCACACCAGTTTGTTAGGGTTCGATTCCGGTCGGAGCAAATATTTGTTTCGTACTTTTTATTTGTTTTAATAATATAAAAATTCCACTCTTTCCATTCCCTCTCACCGCACCTCTTTTGTCTCTAAATCTTTTTCTGTCGTCGCGTCGCTGCAAATCTATGGAATGAATTACCTCAAAATATGTTTTAGACAAGCTCCTAATCGTGCAATATTCAAGAGTTATGTGTACAAACACTACCTTTCTTCTTTTCCAGATCTTTCATGACCTGAGTAGTTTTATTTTATTTTATGTGTATTATTGTATTGTGTTAAATATATATATAACTTATTTATGTGTATTAAAATGTATTTATTAAGTATTATTATTATGTATTTGTTGTTTTATTCTTACAAATTGTCATCATTATATTGCACCTACTTACATTAATACTATCCTAATGTCCTAAAGGTTTGGTTGTCAGAGTATGTCTAACGGCATTAAGTCCGTCTTTGTTCATAGTGCAATTAAGTTTTAAATAAATAAATAATAATAATAAATATTTGTTAATAAGAGAAGTGGCGGATATTTATTTGCTCTGAGTTTTTGTTGTCAAAGATGCATGGTGGATGTGACTGCTACTTGCAGTTGTTTAACTGTAGCAGCAGTTGCATTCATTCATTCGACGATATTCTATTTTGAGGTACTTTTGACGATCAAATAACTATACTTGAAATGTTATTAACTCAAAAAAAGTTAATAACATGTAAAGAACGTGTAAAGAAGAAATGCTAATAAAAACACTTAATCGAACAGAACTTACAAATACTTTTATTTTTTAAGAAATAAATTATGCAACCGTATCACAAAAATAGTTTTTGCATATTTTTAAAAAAATAAGTCCAAGACAGGCGTGGACGAACGGTTTAGCGATTGGTTTGTTGCGCGTATAGTCCCGGGTTCGATCCCCGGTCGGAGCAAATATTTGTTTCATAGCTTTTATTTGTAATATTTAATTATATTAAATATTGCAAATATTTGTTAATAAAAAAAAAGAGATGGATATTTGCTTCGGGTCTGGTTATCAAAGAGTGGTAGGCAGTGGTACCCAGTCTGCCGATCCGGGGTAGTACCACCACTTACAAGTATACAGACCGTGAAGTGATTTGGTCACGTTTCGGGATCAGCTTGTAAGTTGCCGGTTCCATCTAGGCCATCATAGTGGATGTGATTGCTACTTACAGTTATTGAATTGTAGTAGCAGTGACATTCATTCATGGACCACACTTCGGCTTAACATCAAGCGGGGAGCTGTCATATTTCGAGTCACAATTAAAAAAGAAAGTTCTCGATTTTTTAAGCCATAACCATTAGATTTTTTTCGTAAATATGAATAGTTAATTATTAAATTGGACACCTAATCGGCTAGGTATTTAATTTAGTACGAAAGGTAAATTATTCGTACGAAACATATCGCACGCTCAAGAGTGATGTGCAAATCTCAACCTTATTTCGCCTAAAACACGTTTTGTTCATAACGCAGAGATTCCTAGCCTTATCCGCACTCCAGCCTAACATGCGGGGTGCTGTCATATATCGAGCTCAAAAACTATATTTATTTATTAGCTTTTTTAATTTGAAATTCAGATTTAGTAGTAAACATTAATTACTATACATTCGCAGTTTTACGTGTAAAAATATAAGCTGCGTATAACTCATGGTAAAGGCATTTTGTCTTGTTGAAATTTGGTGATCGGAGTACCTTAATAAAATTCGGAACAAAAATATTCGCTGTCTCAGTAGTGAATTTGCTAAGAATTTTATATATTTTTAGAAAGATATTTCATTTATATATAAATTAATTCGTTAAAGTAAATTGATAGAATTTTTATACCGACTTTGGAGTTCATAAGATGTTTTTTTTATTGTGACATGACCAAACCCCGCCCGCCCGCTAGATCATGAATTGTAGGCAATTGCTACGTATAGTACTAAAGTATCAGTCGCATCCACTACGCGTCCCAGTTGGAACCGGCAACTTACAAGCTGATTCCGAAACGCAACTAAGTTACTTCATGGTCTTTATACTTGTAAGTGATAGTGCTACCCGAGATTGGCTGACTAGGCGCCTATGCCTACCTACCACTCTTAAAGTTTTTATTTTCATTGAGATACGATATCTGCCCTCGATTTGCCTGAAGCAGGAGAGTGCAGACGACTGAAAATACCGTCTCATTTAATGTTTTTTTTTTTAATTTATTTATATAGGTTTATAAACCATTTCCACCAAGACAAGCAGAGAAAGCTACATGATCCTGAATTAGAATATACATAAAAATATACATATGTATATTTTATAATAAAATTAACCTGCTTTAAACACTTTTATTTTTCACATGAGCAGGAAACGCATCTCTCCCACAAAATTTGGTGAGATTTTATGATTTTCATCTACACACCATAAACCTACTAGACATCACAAAGGAAAGCCTCACACTGAAAGCTTTTTTTTATTAGGGGTTGACATTTGGGAGAAAGACGTGTATTTTTTTTTTCATACACTTTTTTGTATACATTTGATCTCGACTCCATATCGCTGGTCCAAAATACCTGACGACTAAAAACCTGTTTCAATTTACGGTTCATAAAGGTCTATTTTTATGCTTCGCTTAAAAATGTAAGTAAGTATATAGGATGGGGAAGACATGGTCTAATAAAACTATTGCTCTAAAAAGAAACGACCCGCTGAACCTTTTAGGTAAACTGCCGATTTGGTCAACAGAATATAGGTGCTTCCCTAGACCTGTGCGGGTATCACAGAAATGAATAAGGTTTTAAGTGGTATAGGCGATATAGGAACCGATAAATAGAGCCAGCCTCTAATTCACAATCTCTTTGTGAATTTATACTTAAATAGTTTTCTGTAATAAAGTGTGCATAATATTTAAGGTTATCTGATTCCTAATAACCGGAATAAAAAGTCACGAATAACCGTTGGATGCAAGCGGCATCTTGTCGTTCGAAATGGCGTTCTAAAATGGAGGCCAATGTTTAGCAGTGGACGCGTTCTGGCTGATGATAATTCCTAATAAAGTGAAGTCTATTGGAATGTGGTCTATGGATTTGAACACACAGTGAAATGAAACAGATGTCGCGAATATAAACGTCTTCTTATTAAAGCTGTAATGTTATGTAGGCAGCAACTGTGCCAAATTAAAATTACATTACGCACCTTCCTTTGTATTAATAATTATAATAATAAAAATGATAATAAATATGTTACCTACCTATACCTATATCTCTTTCTGTCTCCGTGGGAAAAAGGCGTGACAATTTGATTGATTGATTGATTGACCTATACGTGAAAGTCGTTATTGTTTATATACGAGTATGGTGAAAGTAAAAAGTCTTCACGTGAAAGTCTTGTGTTTTTTTTGGATTTGAACTCGACATGATGGTAAGCAAAAAGAGTTTCAAGGCTGCCGACGACTTTAATAGCCGAATCAGGTTAGAGTGCCCCAGGCTCTGTCACTATGCCGGCTTATTCTCCGTTCAACAAATTCAGATATTGTTATGAGAGACGCATGCATTTCAAATTCTAGTATTTTTTATGTTGACAAGACGCTTAAACAAAGCAATTTTTATTTATTTACATTTCTATACTAAGCTACTAAAGTGCTTGTATCATAATCACAGGACAACCAAAGTACATATCTCAATCAAAGATACATTGGTACCGGCAAGTGGTTTTGAACCCGTGCTCTTGGTTTACGTAACCATTGCATCACTACACCACGGTAGCCTTAAATTGCATCCACTATGCCGGTGTAGTTGAATTGTAACATTGTATAAGGAAAAAAGGTAATAAATAAATTCTAGATATACTCAATTCTAGCTGAACGATTCTTCTCCAATAATACGTACTTTGATTGAGTCGTATCCGAAATTGTGTTCGGCAAAATCAATCACTTTATAGTTAATAGAAACTAACTTTGTATTTAACTAGGGTTTGATCGAGTGCCTCGGATAGGGAATAAAAATTCGGCAATATCAATAAAACGAATTTACTTTTATTTTATAAATACAAGGTTAGTTTGAATTGAATTGAAGGCGATCATAGTTTTATGATCTTTGAGAAGAACGTGACATTTTTTTATATTGTGACGCGACATTTGACTTGGCTGGCAAAGCATTCCAAATGACGAATGTTCTACAAAGAAAAGACGGCATAACCTCTAACCTCTATGGCATACTGCGGACTTCTTATGTGCACCAAGCAACCTACTTCTTTTGACTTCATCCTCTATCAAATCACATGATCCTTAGTATTTTCTTAGATTTTGCGCGAACATTGATTATTGAACAATAATAGCATCGACCAATAGGACGACCAAAACCTCAGTCTCTCCGTGACCACGATGACTGCAAAGCTCTCGAAACGTCGGAATAATAAAAAATTGTAAAATCAAAACCAAATTAACGCGATAGTAAGCCACATAAAATTTGTTTAATTTACATAATCCTTTACCTAATCCAATGTCAATTACAATCAAAAATGTCATGAGAATAAAGGCTAGTTATAAATTCATCGAAATATGAAATATGTCATCAGTTTCAATTGAAAATCTAACGCAGATTAATCACGCCAGTCAATTTCACCATTTAATTGGTTTCGGTTAGTCCTCTTTAGTGTTTTGCGTTGTGTTAATTGCCCAGTCTGACGTCCAAAATATGCCGACAAAACAAAGAGTCCCATTTAGAAGTTTTGGAGTATTTAATTGCTATTCAACAGATGATTGTATCTTTGACGGTTGGTTTTATTTATTAAACAGAAAAATCTTTTATAAATAAACTACAACAGGCGTTTTATTATTGTGACTAGACATATGACATATATTGTGACTGATGATAAGCAAGAGGAGGTCCATGATTGACTACGACTGAGAAAACCGAGTTTGTTCTATCTATCCTTTCCTATTCATACTTATGTATTGCGTATTTGGCCGGCATAGTTACGGTTCTAATAAGGAAACCGATTTTTTAGTCGGTAGCGCTCTTTGACCGTCTCTTCCTTGCCATGAGGTAAGTCAAATTACGATGTTGCATTAAAAATAAAAAAAAATGCGTAAAAGTTCTTTATTTGCATTTAAAAAATAATGTACTAACAAAGTTGACACACAAATATCACTTTGCATTAGGAAAACATTAAAGACATAAATAAAGGTATTTGTTTACATTATTTTTCCATTTTGAATGTCATTCCTGAAAGGAGTTTTCCTATCGTTTATGTACACAGACCATACAACTTTAGACTCCACTACACCAAAACTATAAATGAAGTGAATTACCTTAAAATATGAATATTGCACCTAATCGTGCAATATTCAAGAGTTATGTGTACAAACACTATCTTTTTTCTTTTCTACATCTTTCATGACATGAGTAGTTTTATTTTATGTGTATTATTGTGTTATAAATATATATTTATTACTTATTTATGTATTTATGTGTATTAAAATGTAATTATTAAGTATTATTATTATGTATTTGTTGTTTTATTCTTACAAATTGTCATCATTATATTGCACCTACTTACCATTAATACTGTCTTATTATCCTAGAGGTTTGGCTGTCAGAGAATTTCTAACGGCATTAAGTCCGCCTTTGTACATAGTGCAATTAAGTTTTAAATAAATAAATAGATGCAAATTTAAATTGTAGGAGAACAAATTACGATTTCCGCCTTATGCCGTATTATAAATCAATTTACAAATTGTTAAGATAAGGCGGAAGAAAGATATTAACCGGTAAAGTCCAGAACTTTGTCCTGCCCCCCTAGCACGGGGTCGAACAAGATTCAAGAATCAAGTTCCGCGATAGACCTATCTTACCATGTAACTTATCACATAAGCGAGCATGGCCATTCCTTGTTTAAGATAAATCAATTGATAAAGATTGTTTGATTGTCTGATTGTTAAAGAGTTGGAGGCAGTGGTGCCCAGCTGCCGATCTGGGGTACGAGTAGTACCTCAATTTACAAGTGTACGTGAAGTTAATTAATTGCGTTTCGGGCTTGTAAGTTGCCGGTTCCAACTAGGTCGGCATAGTGGATGTGACTCGACATATGACAACACCCCGCTTGATGTTAGGCTGGAGTGTGGTCCATGGATGGATGTAACTGCTACTACAATTCAATAACTGTGAGTAGCAGTCACATCCACTATACCGGCCTAGTTGGAACCGGCAACTTACAAGCTGATCCCGAAACGCGACCAAATCACTTCACGGTCTGTATACTTGTAAGTGGTGGTACTACCCCGGATCGGCAGACTGGGTACCACTGCCTACCACTCTTTTATAACCAGACCCGAAGCAAATATCTATCTCTTTTTTTATATTAACAAATTTTTAATATAAAAAAGAGTTTTTATATTAAATAATATAAATAAATATTGCAAATAAAAGCTATGAAACAAATTTTTGCACCGACCGGGAATCGACCCCCGACTTTACGCGCATCAAACCAATCTCTTCCAATCCTTGACAGGCGTGGAAGTTCGTCCACGCCTGTCAAAACTGACTGACTGCTACTTACAATTGTTTAACATCAGGCTAGGTGGTGATTTTATTCTGGAGTATAATATGTCTAATGGGTGTGTTATCTATGTTGAAGTAGCTTTCAGTTCGCCATCTGACACTTGAATTGAAAGTCGAAACTACTTGAATGAAATAAAAAGCCTGAGTTACTTTGAAATGTCTATTTGCAAAGCTATTGTATACCATTGCGGTGTTTCTTTCATTCGACTTGGTGAAATGAATATGAATTGATACTCGTATTTAAATACTCAGCGAGGACAGCACAGTGAGGGCGACTGAGGCAACCGGAAACTGTGTCGCACACCATAAGGTAAGTTAAGTCGAGGTATTATAACGTGTCACAACATTAAAAAAAATTAAACGAATATCTAATTATCAACATTAACCGCCATAATGAAGCAGATGCAGGTTTTTTTCATTGTGACTCGACATATGATAGTACTCTGCCCTGATGTTAAGCTGGAGGTGACAGCTACGGTTAGATAGCTGTATGTAGGAGTCACATCGACTATGCTGGCATAGTTGGAACCGGCAACTTACACGCTGAACCCAAAACGTGACTAAGTCGTACTTGTAAGTGGTGGTACTACCCCGGATCGGCAGACTAGGCACCGCTACCTACCACCCTTTAACAGCCAGAGCCGGACCGAATATCCGCCTCTTTATTTTATTAACAATTATTTATTAATCTAATATTTGCTCTGATCGGGAATCGAAGCCGGGAGCTTCCGTGCAACGGACTGGTTGTTAACCAATACGCCACTCCTGTCGTCTATAGATTAGGCGTTTATTTTTTAGTCGTCGGCACTCTTAAATCAACCCTTGCATGCTTACCATCAGGCAAGTCGACTCTCAATAAAAACCAAACAACTAAAACACACATTAAAGTAGAAAAATCTTATTCTGAAAAATCGAGATTAAAATCTAGGAACCTGAAAATTCGTTTTTAGTAATTACATGTTAGAATGGTTTGCACGGTGCATGCATTTAAATTGACTTCGGTCTCTCTTTGTTTAACTGAAACGCCTTCAGAGTTTCATACTTTGTTGTTATTGTTTTTAGGACGCTGAATGCGATTTCAGCATCGCTTTTTTACTTCACAAATGTTCTTTATAAGCAAATCTGATGCAGTAATCCTACTTATTATTATAAATGTTAATGTGAGTTTGTTTGTTAAGTTTTCACGCAACAACTACTTAACCGATCATCATGAAACATTGTACACATATTTTTGGAGGTACTAGAAGTAACATATCCTATTGAATTAAACAAATTTTATGCGGCTTACTATCGCTTTTATTTTGATTTTACAATTTTTCATAATAAAATTTGTTTTGCATAAAATTTGTTTAATTCAATAATGAATGTTCGCGCAAAATTTAAGAAAATACAACATATCCTATGTTACTTTTAATTAAAAAAAGTATATTTTTAACTGTTTCCAATTAACTGTAGTTTCAGCTGTTTGGAATTTTTCTATATTTATTTTTATTTCCGTCTGTCATTTTTATATGAGTTATCAAGTTATAAATACAAAAAAAAAGGACTTACAGTGAATTGAGAATTTCCTCCATTTTTATGACTGTTATAAACCTAATTTTACGCGGGTGAAACCGCGGGCATAGCTAGTTATACATAAAGTGGCAATAATTTTTTTTGTTAGCATTGTTTTATATATTTTATTTATTATATTTTTCGTTGTTTTATAACTACTTAAAAAGTGGTAGGCAGTAGTGCCCTGTCCGCTGATCCGGAGTAGTACCACCACTTACAACTATACAGACCGTGAAGATGCGTTTCGGGATCAGTTTGTAAGTTGCCGGCTACAACTAGGCTAGCATAATGAAAGTGACTGCTACTTTCAGTTATTGAACTGTAGCAGCGGTCACCTTCATTCATAGACTGCACTCCAGCGTAACATCAGGCGGAGTGCTCTCATATGTCGAGACATAAAGAAAAAAACATTATACTATTTCCTTGGTTACGGACAACGGTCAAGACCATTAAGACTTTTCCATTAGTCACGCGAACTCTGGAGCCCCTGCAAGTGCGCAGAACATGGCGACTCTGTGTGTCCTCTATCGCCTATACCACGAAGAATGTTTCGAAGAGCTCTTAAACCTTGTTTATACCTCGTCTTTTTACACCCGCAATACCCGCACAGGTCGGGGAAAGCATCCGCATTCTATCGACTGATTTCTATCGGTAGTCGAACTAAAAAGTTCGGTGCGTCTTTTCTTTGTAGAACAATCGACAAGTGGAATGCTTTGCAAGCCCATGTGCTCTCTCTTGGATCCTTCAAGCAATGCGTGAAGAAGCACCTTTGGCCGGCATAGCGACGACGACTGAGGCAGCCGTGAACTAACTTGTTTTTTTTTTCAGTCGTCGTCACTCTTGGACATCCTCTTGCATATTATCAGGTGGGTCGAGATCAGATGTCGTGTCACAACAAAAAAAGGCATTAACATTTTAATTAAAACAAATAATGTACAATAATTATTATCATAATTGATATGAATTCATGTATTTTCACACAATTTCAAAGTCAAGACCAAGGTTTATAACCATTCCTAGCCGAAAGTAATATAGCCCTAACTTTTAATTAGTTTTTCATTAAGCCCTTGGCACGGTCTTCATTGTTGTTTTATTCGCGAAAGGCCTTTATTACCTCCGGAGAACTCCGTTGACCAATGTAAAAACAAACTGAGAACTCTATAAAAATAGAGGATAGAAATGAAAATGGACGAATTATTTATTCATTACAAAGTCATTGTCTTTTTTTGTTATCTTATTGTTATACCTACCTGACACTGTGCAAATTATTTAAAGTCAATCAATAAATCAAATTGTCATGCCTTTTTCCCACAGGGATAGACAGAGACAATGGAACGCCACTTGCCACGATCCTGGCATAACTTCCTCGCTTCCCTCAAATCCACGATTCTCTTCATACAAGCTCTAAGGCTTGATTGGTTGGTCTCGCTGACGCTTCGTAGCGCGACCAATCATTAATCTATGCTCTAAGGTTATGGGCACTAGGCAACCCGGCTTTCTTGAGGATGTCTCCGATTTGGTTGGAAAACACCCTCCTGGGCTAGTCTTGTTTAACGCATCCATCCACATCAGATTTATAAATTGCTTTCGTCAATCTACAAATCGATTCAAAAAATATATAATACTAGTAATTAAAAAGTTAATAAATACATAATTATGCACAAAAATAGTGATGCTTTATCTTAGAAATATAAGCTAGAGATTTATTATAAAAGTGCTTGATCAGAGAAACAGAACCAAAGTACATATATAAGAGATACATTGGTGGTTTTTAAGTGTTTTTTTAACCCGTGCTCTAGGTTTGTGTAACCATTGCACTGCCACTACACCACGGTCGCCTTGATGTGTTATAATGTGTTATCTTTTTTTAGTAATTGTAAAAATAAGTAAGTTGTTTAAATTTATAAAAATAATTGTTATTTTAATAAGGTTATGTTTATTGTGTTTCCATTTATGGCAGCCGTGGTAGTTAGTTTTCTTTTTTAGATGCATCTAAATTCTGTTTACGAGCATTTCTGAGTCGATTTTGTGAGAGTGCCGCTGAACTGATGAGAATTTCCGCGTCAGTTATGAGACTCCTTTTGTTTTAGGTAAGTACACCTTTTTAATTAAATAAAACGTTTGTGTATTTGGTTTGGCATTATGGTAATATATTATTCTACAGTTTTAGGATGGAGAAAGTTTGTCACGCCTACTCCCACAGGAATAGGCAGAGACAATGGAGCGCACAACTTCCTCGCTTCCTTCACATTCACAATTCTCTTCATACAAGCTCGATTGTTATGGGTACTAGGCAACCTAGCTTTCTTGAGAATGTCTTCGATTTGGTCGGCAATCACCCTTCTGGGCCTGCCCTTCGGGTATCCTGAATGGATACGTTAAACGTATCCATTCACATGAAATTTATAATATCTTTTCGTCAATCTACTTTCACTCTACAATATCTCCCAGTTTATCTATTTTTTTATTTATTTAAATTAATTATTATGTATGATGGTCTAATCAATATGAAAGTAAATTTGTGAGAAATATGTACGACCTAAATAATATGTAAATCCTAAGCCCAAACTGTCACTTAAAATATATTTGAGAGAGGCAGGCAGTACCCAGGTACCCAGTCTTCCGATTCGGCGTAGTACCTACCTCAAATTAGAAGTGTATAGACAGTGAAGTGATCACATTTCGGGATGAGCTTGTAAGTTTGTATAATTTTTACTGTAACACCTTAAAGGCATATTAGTAAGTATTAAAACTCCTTAAAGAGCCCCAGGATTCTTACTGATGAGAAGAAAAAAATATATTTATATATTTTTTATCGAATACGTTAGATTTATTTTATTCGATCCTGTGAAACTCGCGCATCTACTAGTAGGTACTAGTACCCAGCTTGATGTTATGCTCGAGTGTGGCCATAAATGGTTGTCACTGCTATTACAATTTTAAGTAGCAGTCACATCCACTATAGCGGCCTAGTTGTAACCGGCAACTTTTAAACTGATCCCGAAACGCAACTAAATCGCTTCACGGTCTGTATACTGGTAATGTGTAAGAAGATTACAATAAGAAGGTGTATAGTACAATAAATGTGGTGAAGAGTGGTTGTTTTGTTTAATTGTAATCATCCAAAGTAGTGTCATTATACTCAATGCCATTATACAGTTTAAATTTATGAAATATGATATTTATGAATTTGGAAAACGGACCGATTAACTGCTGAGGAGAATAATTGTCCTTTTCTCAGTGGGGAAAAGGAGTGACAATTTGATTGATTTATTGAAAATCTAGAGAAGCACAGCGCAGTGTATGAAGTTAGAAACGGGACCGATTTACTGAGGAGAAAAGTTGATTTCTAGTGTGGTTAGTAGTGAGAAATACGTAGAACCAAAAAATAACATTGACATAGAATTAACAAGGCGAGCAGCAATGTCACAAAATGGCAATTAGGTCTTTTCGTAATTTAGTAGTGTGTTGTGGGCATAAATGGGCAGCAATTTGAATCCCCCACAACCGCCTAATGGGCCCAGTTGTAACATAGATACACGTGGGCAACGTAATCCCTATTAAATAATTGGACGCGGTTCAAACACTGGGAGAGGCGCGCGCCGGATGAAATTTTAACTGAATGCAGATTTGAATACGTCATTACACGTTTTTGGGGGATTATTTTTTTTAACGTCAAATAAAACAAATCCATTCGCCTCAATTCAATCAATTAATCTGATTGTCACGCCTTTTTCCCACAGGGTTAGGCAGAGACAACGGAGCGCCACTTGCCACGGTCCTGACACAACTCCCTCGCTTTCCACACATCCACAATTCTCTTCATACAAGCTCTATGGTATATAGACAACTCATCTTTCTTGAGGATGTCGCCTTAATTCCCACAGGGATAAACAAGAATATAAGAGTGGCAGGCAAACAGTTGATTGTCATATTTTATCCAGTCTGCCGAACAGGGGTAGTAGATCTGCCATTACTTTCTAGTTTATGAACCGCGAAGCGACTCATATTTAACTTTGGTATAGCAGTCGACTCCTTTTATAGACCGCAATCCAGACTAACATTAGACGGGGTGCTGTTATATGTAAAGCCACAATTTAAAAAAAAAACTAGTAATAAACTCATCACATTATACCAAGCCTAGACCGTAATACATACAGGATGCGATTGGCAAGCGAGCAAATATTTTTTTTAGGCTTCAGGTGTTAGTATTAGAACCCATTTTTGAAATAAAAAAGGATTTTTTTTTTCAAGATAATAAAAATTGTCCTGATAGTAAAACACTACTGCATGGTAAATAAACGGCGCGCGCGCCGCCACGTCCGGCGGCCTATACACGAAACGTGATAGAAGTGTGTCAAGGTCACCCCGCTTCCTTTAGTAGCCAGTCAGTAGCTAACGGCGCCCGCGAACGATCGCACGTGTCCGCCCGCATTGATACTTAAAAATGTCTTATTCATCTCGAGAGTGCTATGAAATGGTACGATGTTATCATTTATGTGGCGAGTCTGCACTCGCAGCCCAGAGGATGTACGCAGCAGAAACTGTTCCTCGGTTGCAAAATCAGGGCATATTACACCCTCGTGTACCAACACCCCGTACGATTGTGGTAACGGTGCAAAGACTTCTGGACCATGGCCAATTTTCATTGCCTTCGCATGCTCGAGGACATGGTGGACCAGGAGGCAATATTGAAATAGACGAAGAGATTTTTAATTATTTTGAGAGAGAGCCCAGAACCAGCACCCGAGATGCGGCGCGACGGTTTGGCGTTAGCAGCTTTAAAGTTTGGCAACTTTTAAATAGCTCTGGGTTATACCCATACCGTTTCCAGAAAGTACAAGCTCTAAATGACGCTGATGCCGCTCCCCGTAGACAATTTTGTGAGTGGTTAATCGCACACGGAGATTCGAACATTCTGTGGACCGATGAAGCCTTATTTACGCGAGTGGGTCTATACAACCAACATAACGAACATTGGTGGTCGTTTCGTAACCCGCACATGATTAGGGAAACGCATCACCAAGTACGCTTCAGTGTTAATGTGTGGGCTGGAATAGTGGGAAATAAACTTTTGGGGCCATATTTTATCGAGGGGAGATTAACGGGAGGACGTACCTTACAATGCTTCAAACAGTGATATCAGAATTTATGGACGAATTGCCGCTCGCGTTCCATAGGAATTTGTATTTCCAGCAGGATGGGGCTCCTCCTCATTTCGCTTCCGCTGTCCGCGCCTACTTAAATAGGGAATATGGTGACCGCTGGATCGGTCGTGGGGGTCCTGTTCCATGGCCACCACGTTCACCAGATCTCACACCATGTGACTTTTTTATGTGGGGCGAAATAAAGCGCAGAGTTTATGTTGAGGAAGCCCAAAACCGAGATCACTTAAAAACGCTAATAAAACGCGCGTTTAATGAACTAAAAAGCGATACGGTAGTTTTAAATAAAATAAAAAACAATTGTCAAAAGCGTGCAAAACTCTGCTTAGAGAAAAATGGAGTACAATTTGAACATTTACTGAAGTACTACTGAGTTATAATGGTAAGTAATTTCTGATAAATAATTAAAAGCTTTTACTTTTTGATAACAGATTTGTATTATTATTTTTTTAGGTATTATTTAATTTAATTTGACTTTTAGTTTTGTTAATTTTATTTCTTGTGTGAAACAAAACAATAGTTGTATAATGTATCTCTTTCTAACACATAAAGCTAGATGAGAAGCCATATGCATCGAGCGCGGCTTTTTCTATCTCGCTCACACCCCCGAGACTTCCTACGAAATAGAGAGAAACAAATACAGGCTCAAATTTCTTAAGTCATTCATTCAACATTCGCGCGAACGTAGTTTAGGCTCACAATGATCGTCGACATTTTCAGGAAAACTTCTCTGCTCCGTTACTTAAGATTTTAGTACTGAGTGGTATTAAAATAAAAAATACATAGTTACTTAATTTTCTTTTAGTATTTATTATAAAAATATTTGCTCGCTTGCCAATCGCATCCTGTATAAAAACTAGCGTTAATGAACTTCATGTCGGCGTTTACAACCATAAATGTTTTTTTTATTGTGACTCGACAAATATGACAGCACCCCGTACCCAGTCCGCCGAGCCGGGGTAGTACCACCACTTACAGAGATTCGGTCGCGGTTTCGGGGTCGGCTTGTAAGTTGCCGGTTCCAACTAGGCTAGCATAGTTGGATGTGGATGTGATCGCTACTTACAGTTATTGAATTGTAGTAGCAGTGACATCGACTTACTGACCACACTCCACACTCCAGCTTAACATCAATCGGGGTGCTGTCATCAAGACTGGTAGGCAGTGGTACCCAGTCTGCCGATCCGGGGTAGTACCACCACTTACAAGTATACAGACCGTGAAGTGATTTGGTCACGTTTCGGGATCAGCTTGTAAGTTGCCGGTTCCATCTAGGCCGGCATAGTGGACGTGATTGCTACTCACAGTTATTGAATTGTAGTAGCAGTGACATTCATTCATGGACCACACTTTGGCTTAACATCAAGCGGGGTGCTGTCATATGTCGAATCACAATAAAAAAAATAAAAAAATATGTCGAGTCACAATAAAAAAATCATTAATATTAATTATAGGTAATATAGATTTTAATCTATATTCTGTCGCTTGCTAATATTATATAGGACACAGGTGTAACGAAATATCCAATATGTATTCGCAGACTGTTTTGTTTATAAAAGAGACCATAAATAAATAGACGGCTTTTAGAAGGAAATTGCATGTGGAGAAAATTTATATTAATAATGCTTTATGCTTAAGATTATGTTAAAGCTGATACAAAACAAGTTCAAGGGAATATGCGACATCTAACAGTATGTACTCTGCAGTTAACAGTTATCTTTCAGCTAGGTATTTTAGTAAATTTTATTAGGTGAAATTAGACGTTACGTGTTTAGTTATTTTACATACATTTTTGGAATCAAATAACAATCGGATAATGAATTCATGTAGATATTTAAAAACAAATTAATATGCTCATATCTGTTTTTATTCATATTTGTTTTACCTTAAGGTTGGTTGCCTGAAAGAGATCACTTTTTAGTAACGAGGCCGCCAACTGTACAACTGTACGTTTTTTCTATTCTCATTCTATGTTTTCTGTTACTATAAAGTGTTCTGTCTGTATTGTGTAAAGGCGACCGTGGTATAGTGGTAGTACAACCACTCTCGGTTACGCAAACCGAAAGCACTGGTTCAAAACCACTTGCCGGTACCAATGTATCTTTGATATATGTACTTTGGTTGTCCTGTTTCTATAATAAGCACTTTAGTAGCTTAGTATAGAAATGTAAAAAAATAATTGTTAAATACACATCCTAAAACAATACTAAATTATCTATCTATCATGGGTATTTTTATTTATTAATGAATAATAATATTAAATTCTCACTCAATATATTTAAATAAAAGCACAATAACAATTACATAGTTAGTTATTTATGTGAGACTGGGACCTAAATACGACACGTTGGAATCATTTATTTTATTTTTTATTTATTTATTTATTAGGTTCACAAACAGAATCTTACATTATAATACATCTTATAGACTAACACAATTAACTTGCCTTATGTAAGTTCTATAAACAGTGAACACGTCATGCTCAAAAAACAAACAATGTCAAAAAACAAACTTTACACACATCAGTGCTAGTTTATGAAATAAAATTTACAAATAACAGTTCAATAAAATAGTTGCAAAAGGAAGAATAGAAACACTAATAAACAATTACATTTACACTATGTTAACAGTTTTCTTAACACAGCCTAGAGAACAATTTGATAGGTCAATATCATAAATTATAAAAATTACTTAAATGCATTTCAATACTTTATCATAATAGTGAAACTCATTAAACAATCATAATACAACAAATATTCTTTAATAATTATAACTTAACAGAAATATGGCTTCATTTATATATATGAAGTGAAGGTTGGGTATGGCAGAAGAAGCATGAGAGTAGAATTAACGCTGTAGTAATGCGGTCGTTAAGGAGTGTATGTGGAGTAACGATAGCGGATAGAATAAGGAATAGCACATTGCGTGATAGGTGTGGTTTGAAAGAAGATGTAGTGACAAGGATTGACAAAGGTATGTTTCGATGGTTTGGGCACATGGAAAGGATGAGTGAAAGTAGATGACGACGGACGACGAAAGGAATTCATAAATCTGATGTGGATGGATGCGTTAAACAAGGCAGGCCCAGAAGAGTGTTTTCCGACCAAATCGGAGACATCCTCAAGAAAGCCAGTTTACCTAGTGCCCATAACCACAGAGCCTGTATGAAGAGAATTGTGGATGTGAAGGAAGCAAGGGAGTTATGTAAGGATCGTGGTAAGTGGCGCTCTATTGTCTCTGCCTATCCCTGTGGGAAAAAAGCGTGACAATTTGATTGATTGATTTATATATATGTCATGTATTATATTTATATACCATGTAAACTGCTTTTCTAAGATTATCTACGTACAACTGCAAGAAAATACTACTCTACATAATATTAATTTACAAACTAGCTACTCATAATTTCGCTTGTGAAAACATAAAAACTAAATCAGACACGCAGCGTCCCAAAGACAGGCTCATAATGATGAACCGCCATTTTCAATCAATAGCAATCTAGCAATAAAAATAATGGACGCGAAAATGGCGGGCGATTCAATAAAAAAAATCCACACCTGACTAAACGATGCCGGCGACGAAAAATAACATCGGGTGGCTCAGGCCTATTGTGTCACCTCGGGAAAATCTGCCTTTGTTTGAACGTGAGTGGAATTGCCGATTCAATGGATTGTGTGCTGACAGGTAGTAGGACTCATGTTTAGAGTCAGGCAGACTGTTGGTGGTCACTTGCCCAGTCTGTCTATCTGAGTTGGTTAGTTTCAAGTGACTTTAAGTTGCCTGATCTGCTTAAAAGTTGTCGGCTTCAACTATGCCGGCATAGTTGACTAGGCGAACGACTATCAAAAAACTATGGATTGGTATATGTCACACCAAACTAGAGTGGTAAGAAATTGTGCCGCTTGCCTCAATATTCCTCGATTCTTTTAACTCCTGGGGTTCTTCCATATTGTCGGGTTAAATAAAATTGTATATTACCAAGAAACCTTAACAATAAAAAAGCGTGTATTTCTAGTGACCTCTTGTTATTTTTTTTTTGTTTACTTTTTTTTTATTGTGCCTCGACATTTGACCTCGACCCGCCTAGGTCAAGCCATGATAAGCAAGAGAAGATCTAAGAGTAACGACGACTATAACAAGTTGGTATACGGCTGCCTCAGTCGCCGTCACTATACTGACCAAAAAATACAATAACAATAATACCAATATTAAAATAACTTTTAAAAGGCATGGTCTTTCCACTTTGACGCGGGTCATTTGGAGGCAGTGTGTAGGTCATAGGTATTGTTCTTTGGGCATTCACTAAGCTGAAATATTGTCATTTTATTATTGTTGTAATGACAACAATAAGTTTTCGTAATTATGTTAGTTAGTTCTTTGTTTAGCTTTTAGCTCATTAACGCCTGAATAAATATTGGCAAAAGTTTATTATTATATTATGTGGATTAAATTAGGGTTCAATAAAATTAAGGCGTCAGACAGTGTTCGGTGCTAATAGGGTTTTACTTTTTTAATGTGTCTCGACATATGACACCCCGCCTGATGTTAAGCTTTAAATTAAATCTGAGCAGTTAGTGCGGTTCATGAATAGATGTCACTGCTACTACAGTTAAATTTTAATAGCAACGGCAACTTACAAGCTGATCCCTAAACGTAACTAATAGTAGGGGAGCCCAAGCGGGGATTTCTGGATTTACTCCAGCGTGACAGATTAAATTATGGGAGATACCTTGTACCCTGTAGAGTATATCTACCAAGTATTAGCCCTTAATACAGGGGGGTACGTGTATGGCAGCTGGTCAGAATTGTAAAAAAAAATCGATCTTTGAATATACTCGAGCGCGTCAGATTAAGCTAAGGTGAGTTAATTACATACTAATAAGTGCCCATTTTCTTAATCTGACGGATTGAGTATGACGGAAGAGAATGGGAAGGTCACAAACTTGTAAAAAAAAATCGTCACCTGGACATTCTCGAGCGCGGTCGATTTTAATTTTATTTTGAAGAAAAATGACTAAGAATTACTAAAAAACTATAATCTGTCAATTTCAACAAGCCGAAGTAGCAAAAATCGTTGATAAAGTTTTGTGCGAGCAGTTGCAGTAGAGCATGTATTCCCCACTTCGCGTCTCTCGTTCCCTTTCACTTCTTCTTTATCTATTACTCTCTTGCACAGTCTTAATATACAGGGTGTTACAAAACACCTCCTAAAGCCGAACCCCCTTAAAGGTGTTAAATGGTCTCTTATAAAATATTTATTTCAATAATTTGCCAACCCTGTTTCAGTGAAATTAAACAGTAAATTACATAGAACATATATTTTATGGAACGCCTATGAACATTTTGACCTAATGTACAATGTAAAAAAGTATAAACTGTACAAGAAAGAAGATTTTAAAATCTTATCTTAATAAGATCTTAATAACCATAAATTATATATACTTTTTCGTAAGTAAAGTAAAGTTTATAGTCTGTATTGTATGGATGGATGGATCACGCAAACTACTAACGCACTACTCTTTCTACTCTTTCACGCAAAACTACTAAATGGATTTTATTGAAACTTTACAATAATATAGCTCATATTCCACACAGTTTCTGAGATATTATTACTTATTAGTAAAAGTGGGCAGTGATTGTGAGTGAAAGAGAGAGAAATAGTCTAAACTGTACTGCGATTAGTGTGCTATAGTAAGTGTGTAACAATTACCTTAAAAAAAATTCGTTTTTTTTGTCAGATTAATGAAATCCCTCCAGATAATTGTCAGATTAAGGGTCAGTACAATTGGGTCATCTTACTGAACCTTCTGTATAAAAGACTGACGCGCTCGAGTATTTCAAATTAACGATTTTTTTTTACATTTTCAAAACTCCGCCACGAACTTGCGTCATGTCGGAATGGTCAGTCTTTTGAATGGGAGCTTCTGTGGGGCTTATTTAACATCCCCTCTGAATTTCTGACGCGCTCGAGCAAATTTTTTTTTTTTTGTTTTTCTACCTTTCCGTACTGCCACCCCCACCATGCAAACCGTCAGATTAACATACCTACAGTATTGTGGACACGTGGAGTATATACAATATCAAAATCTGACGCGCTCGAGTATATTTTTTTATTTGTTTTTTTTTACATTTTTGAAAATCCGTACACCCTTCCCCCACCGCTAAAACCAAAAACCCACATAACATTTAATTTTTTTTATCACCTAAACTTTAATATTTAATAGGTCCCTACGACGCTCGAGTAAATCCCCGATTAGCCTCTTGGGCTCCCCTACTATAAGTCACTTAACGGTTGTATACTTTTAAGTGGTGGTACTACCCAGGATCGGCAGATAGGGCACAACTATCTACCACACTACTTTGGTAGTGTTTTTCACTTTTAATTATGGTATTTCCCAGGGCCGTCTTTACCCGGGGGTTCAAGGGGTGCGGTGCACCCGGGCGCAGAGCCCTAGGGGGCGCATTTCGACCGCCATAAATTTCGATAGGTACCTACTACACTGAGACCACGCGAGCGGAGCCTTGACTTTCGCACCCCGGCGCTGAATATGCTTAAGACGGCCCTGGTATTTCCCAATATTCTTATCGACGACTTGAACTTTTTGGTGTCGATGCATGGTTTAATGGTTTTTGATGGTTGTTTGCCCAGACTACCAGATTAGGGTAGTAAGTGGAGTGGTACAGACCTAAATACAGCACTTCTGATAAAAGAATATTGGGAAATACCATAATGAAAAGTGAAAAAAAAAAATAGAAAAACATCAATTAAATTAAATTCCCACAGGTAATGCCTCGACTTGATCAAGGAACGATATTTTGAGTCATCGCCGTTTTTGTCTGTTTTACCCAATGACCTAGAATACGTAAATTAAAATACAAGCATTCTTAATGTATGGTTTTACCTATTCCTCATTATTGACTCATTATAATTATTGTAGGTGATACCAATGATAAACCAACCAACTATAAGGATCATTATACGAAATTGTATAACTAAAAAAAAATAAAAAAAATGCCCTCTTTAATTTTTTTCTTTCCAAATCTGTCATCATCGAACAAACCTGTATAGTATTAGCCTTGCGAAAAAAATATAAAGCGCCTCATTTTTATTTTACCACAAGAATTAGCACGACGACAAAATTATTTTATTCATTCTGTAGGCGTACAGAAACAATTTTATGTAAGATAGATTTAATTTTAAATAAATTCCTTTTTTATACTACGTTATTAAATGTGATAATAAACAGTATAATGAACAGCCAGATAATGTCCAAAAAGTCACGTATGGCTCGTCATAATGCGATACACCCAACATTCACTTCCATTAAATTAATATAGGGACAACCTATATTAATTTAATGGAAGTGAATGTTGGGTGTGGCAGAAGAAGCATTAAAGTAGAATTGAGGCTGTAGAAATGCGGTCATAAAGAAGTGTATGTGGAGTGACTACCAATAGCGAATAGAATGACGATGCGCGAAAAAAAAAAGTGGTTTGAGAGAAGATGTAGTGACAAGGATTGAAAAAGGAATGCTAATATGGAATGATATTTGGGCACATGGAAAGGATGAGTGAAATGTGATCCTTACTCTACAGTAAAATACAAAATATAAAATTCCTATTTCCATTTTAGTACATACGAGGTGTTCGTACAAAGGTGTTTATTTTAGTGCTTATGTCCATCGCAAACTTTTCACTTACAACTCGTTCCAGTTCGAAATTTTAATGGGGCAAAAGTTAAAACGGCTTTTTAGGCTATTTTAGTGTGCTGCAGAAGCGCACTTAATGTTTCAGTCAAAAGAGATGCATACACTTAGTTCTAAAAACATTCACATGTGTTTAACGTGAAATCCTTAAAAAATATAATTATAGTCTGTCTAAGCCGAAATGACGCGCCCCTCCACCGCATTTAAGCACACGAGAAAACATAAATATTAATGCAACACACCGAAAATGCATTTGTAATTGGTCATTCAGTTGCTGGTTAGACACAAAAGGACACAAAAGAACTCTACATATGCATATGCACATATACATATGCTTAACATGCTGCTCGATGTTAAGCTGGAGTGTGGTCCATAAATGGATGCCACTGCTACTACAATTCAATAACTGTGAGTAGCAATCGCATCCACTATGCCGGCCTTGTTGGAACCGGCAACCCGAAACGTGACCAAATCACTTCAAGGTCTGCATACTTGTAAGTGGTGGTACTACCCCGGATCGGCAGACTTGGTATCACTACTATACCCTACCACTCAAATATACTACTGATATACGCGAATATATATCTACGTCTATTCTTAAAATATCATTGATAAAACATGTTAATTTTTTATTTTATTTACATTTCTATGATAAGCTACTAAAGTGCTTGTATCATAGAAACAGGACAACTAAAGTATATATATCAAAGATACATTGGTACCGGTGGGTGGTCTCGAACTCGTGCTCTCTGTTTGCGTAATCATTGCACTGCCACTACACCACGGCCGCCTTAATCTTTGTGACAAGTGTAACTCATAGTAAAGCTAAATTTAAACGAAAACAGTTTCAAATACTGTTTTCAGCATTTGTATCTGTGTGTTTTTCTGAAAAACGTAACGTCAAAACAATGTTGTTAACATTAACGCCCTGTTCAGGGGAACGAGAACGATTCCTGAAACGATGCAACATGTCATAGTTCTGTGGACAAATTGTAACAGCTGCGTGCTCAAGACTAAAATACTGAAGACTAGTGATGCGATTTTGTCGAGATATCGATTATTTTTAATAATTACTATAATTTTTAATACTAGTACGTGTGGTTTTATTTCTTAATTAACGATTACCATCATTTTCACCCAAATCTCGCTGCGATAGGCAGAGACAAGCACCATTTTCCAGGATACGGACACAACTCTCTTGCTTAATTTTCATCTGCAATTCTTTTTACACACGCTCTTTGGGTTACCCGTTCTACATTTAGTAATAATCTTTTATTATTAAATGTTAGTGATTTATTTTTATTAAAAAAATCCACATAACTATAAAAAGAATGAACGTGGAAAATATTTGTGGAATTATGGATGTTACGTGTTTCACAATTGGTCGATTTATTTATATTGATAGCATTTAATGTATTGTTTTTATATTATTATATATTCAATCAATCAATCAATCGAAGTGTCACGCCTTTTTTCCACAGAGATAGACAAAGACAATGGAGCGCCTCTTGCCAGGATACTGACACAACTCCCTCGCTTCCATTACATGCAAGATTTTTTTCATACAATCTCCTACGGTTATAGGCACTAGGCATCCCAGCTTTTTTGAGGATGTCTCCGATTTGTTCGGAAATGAGGGCAAATGAGTAACATCTAAAATATGAGAAAAAATCTAGAAAGTGACAGTTTATAGTTAATACAACACAAGACCCAATAAAAGGATTAAATATAACATCGATAACATTCTACGGCCCGCACTAGTTAACTCCATGAGACACGCAGACAAAACTGAAGCTTACAGCAGACACATAATCATAACTCAATTAAATCTTTCATATTTATTACGATCGTTAAATCAACACACAACATCACTAAATTAACAACTATTAAGACTTCATTATATTCGTATTATATTGCGAAACGCTTGCTTATATTTAATACATTATATTTATTTATTGTGACACGACATGAGAAGTCCTTGTCTGATGGTAGGCTGGAGTACCGTAGTCGTATACTAGCATCTATAGCACTGGCCTCGTTGAAAACGGCTACACTTTTAATGCTTTAAAAACCTGAACTAACAGTTGACTCCATACATTTGAAAGTACTGGTACTAACTACCCCGGATCAGCAGACGGTAAAAATGAGCGCCAACGTTTTAACGCCTTGACCCGGAGCGAATTATACAAAAGTATGATATAATTATAGTATTATTCCATTTATTTTTTATGATTACTATTTTTATATTTTTAAAATAAAAATAACTTAAAAATATAAAAAATAGTTGTCCACCGGCATCGGGAACAGGGTCCAAGCCACCGGTGGTCAGGGCACCTGGGAAAGGAACCTTCTAACAATACGCACCGTGTCCAGGAGTACCGCTTTCTGAATCAAACGTTTGATTCAGGTACCTTGATCTAGCTACCTAACGAGAGCTTCTTTGGGTGTTCATCGAGGCTCTTGGCTATTAAGCCATTGGCAGTCACGACTATTGACACAATGATTGCTGCATCCACCTCCAACATGTCGACAACTTCGCGAGCCAGATCAAGATACTTTATACTTACTTACTTATCTTAGATACTTATCTTTCTCAGCTTTCACAAGGTTCTCGTCATGAGGGACCGCTACATCAACAATCATTGTGCGACGCTCTAGCCGATCTACCACCACTATGTCAGGCTTATAGTATTATTATTAGTATTATATCTGCCTTATTTTTTTGTTATGTACTATTAAAAAAATTGCAATTTCCAATCTAATAATTTGATATTGCAAATAAACTATATGAAATAAATCTTTGCTTTGCAACCCAGCTTTCTTGAGGATGTCTCCAAATTGGTCGAAAAACATCCTGCCTGGGCCTGCCTCGTTTAACGCATCCACCCACATCAGATTTATATATTTCTTTAATTAGCCTAACCATAAATTAGCCTGAAATAAATATTATTATTACAAGACTTGAGGTTCCGATTTTACACGAGTTTTTTAAATTATAAATGCACGAGTATGTATATTTAAATGTGCATAGTTGGTGATGATTTACCGAGACATTTAAAATATGTACTTTCAAGTGTAAAGGCCGTAAAATGGTCAGCCCGAGAGATGTCCGAATTCAACAAGGCCGGAACAGTGAATGCGTGCAGAAAAAAATCAATTAGGTATTTTTTCAATATACCCAATAGTATGTTTAGATGTAGGTATAATTAACACCTAAACATACTGAGGTATAGACATAATTAACAGTTTGAATAGTAAACGATGTATCAGACGGCAACAAAACCGCAGAGCGATGCGGTCGCAGCCCACCACATCAATGATACACAATTAAAACATGGTCACATGCCACCATCCAGTTGGAACAAATTAAATGTGGCAATCAAACCCACAACGATGTGTAGTGACGTGGGTAAAACCTATTCGTAGATAGGTGTCAAAAATTTAATTTAAAAGACACCTGTCATCAGAATTCCATCGACGGAATCGACAGTCGAACGAAAGGTACGGTGCATCGTTTCCTTGTCGACTAGTGGAATTGTTTTGCCAGTCCATGAGTTCTCCCCATCCTATAACCTTGGACCCTTAAGTCGAAGCGTAAAAAGGCATATAATAAAAAAGGCAGTTTACGGCTGCCTCAGTTGCCATAGTAACGGCAACTGAGGCAGCCGTAAATTGAGTCGGTTATCTTAGCTTTTGCGCGAATATTGATTAATGAATTAAACTTATCATCTCTCCGTGACCACGACAGCTGCAAAGCTCTCGAAACGTCGGAATAATAATAAAAAAATGTAAAATAAAAACCAAAATAAACGCGATAGTAAGCCGCATAAAATTTGTTTAATTTATAGTATTGTTATAACAGTATGCTAGATCAAATGACATAGTAAATAAGAGTTTGTGTCTGATTTAAATTCTAGATCTGTTTGTTTTCTTCTTTAAGATTGGATAAAAGGCGACCGTGGTTTAGTGGTAGTGCAATAAAAAGAAGAATAGCGATAATAAGCAGCATAAAATTTGTTTAATTCATTAATCAATATTCGCGTAAAATCTAAAAGATAACAATACTATGTATAAGCTCATCTCGTCAAATTTTTTTTAACGATATTACTGACACGTCACCTAGAACATCGATCCAATCAATCAATTGCTTTTTCTGACAGGGATAGGCAGAGATAATGGAAACATAAAGAAATAAATTGTTATTAGGCATCCGACAACTAAACGACAACTTTTGACGACGGGCGTGGACGAACGGTTTAGCGACTGGTTTGTTGCGCGTAAAGTCCCGGGTTCGATCCCCGGTCGGAGCAAATATTTGTTTCATAGCTTTTATTTGTAATATTTAATAGTATTAAATATTGCAAATATTTGTTAATAAAAAAAAAGAGATGGATATTTGCTTCGGGTCTGGTTATCAAAGAGTGGTAGGCAGTGGTACCCAGTCTGCCGATCCGGGGTAGTACCACCACTTACAAGTATACAGACCGTGAAGTGATTTGGTCACGTTTCGGGATCAGCTTGTAAGTTGCCGGTTCCATCTAGGCCGGCATAGTGGATGTGATTGCTACTCACAGTTATTGAATTGTAGTAGCAGTGACATTCATTCATGGACCACACTTTGGCTTAACATCAAGCGGGGTGTCATATGTCGAGACACAATAAAAAAAAAAACCTTTTCTTACGTGTAAACCGTTAAATTGAATCGTAATTTCGTGAGTTTCTTTGATTCTCTTAAAAATATGATAATTTGGTATAAAGCCTTAGGACAATGAGTTCACATACATTCGTTGAGAGGTTACGTTCCCATCATTGTTTCCCTAAAAACTGCACACAATATTGTTTATGGTACGCCTACCAATTGCCTCACATTCTACACGGCTTTCTGATTGGCTAGCGGCGTAGGGCATAAAGGATCAGTTAATACACGCAATCATTTTGTTAGTTAAACTCTCTTGCATTAAAATGATACGATATCAATCCTTATTCCAATCCTCTTAAAGGTGATAATGCCGTTTAGTTACGAGGAGAAAATTAACTTAGTTGCGCGGTGTAGTCTATAATTTTGGCACAATTACTCCGGTCACGACATATGGACGAATGTGGTGTCCCAATTGAATGATTATGGGTGCAGCTGTCATTGCGTTGGAAAAATGGTCAATGTAGTATAAAACTTTAAATGACATTTGAAACAGTAGTTGTTATCTACTTTGAAATAATTTGAGCAACGTAGTTGTGGTGTAATTAAATCATTAGTTTATTATCTGTGATGGAATCCGATTGGTCACCAAAAGGCGGACCGCGGTCCACCGATATATTATATTTTGGACAGACCTTAAGAGAACAGTAAACAAGCGTGGTAATCTAATCGCACTCTGTTCTGATTGCTGCTTATAACTATCATCTTTAAAGAGTGGTAGGCAATGGTACCCAGTCTGCAGATCAGGGGTAGTATGGTGGTAGTACCACGGTCTGTATACTTACAAGTATACAGACCGTGAAGTGATTTGGTCATGTTTCGGGATTAGCTTGTAAGTTGCTGGTTCCAACTAAGCCGGCATAGTGGATGTGACTGCTAATTACAGATATTGAATTGTAGTAGCAGTGACATCCATTCATTTATTCGACGAAATTGTTTTGACGAATCCGCAATGAAAGTAATTGGTGATCCCTGGTCTATTGTGGCACCATAAAATCATCTAGAATGTGATTTGTAATGAGTTTTGGGGGCAACTTGTAATGAGTATTAGTTTTTATAAATATTAATAATTATTGTATAATAATGATTAATTTTTTTATCCACTAATCAATTAAAAGTTCATCGAGTATAAATAAGTGATTTACAGATGCGAAACATGGTTTTTCGTGTTCCATCCAAGACTTCTTTTATAGTTGTAGTAAAGTCTTTTCGCCATTTTATCATTATCAACCTCGCTCTCATCCTTATCTTCTGATGAAACACCAAATAGAGATTAGATGTCTAGACTCCATAAAAAACTGCAGACTGCTAAAGAAATACGTAGAGACACATTACAAATACTTCTTTCCTTCTAAAGAATGTATGTACTTCCTTTATTATAGATGAAACTATGTATAATCTGCTATTTTAAGTTAAACTAAAGCCGACCAAATCCGAGACATCCTCAAGAAAGGTTGCCTAGTGCCCATAACCATAGAGCTTGTATGAAGAGAATTGTGAATGTGAAGGAGGCGAGGGAGTTGTGTCAGGATCGTGGTAAGTGGCACTCCATTGTCTCTGCCTATCCCTGTGGGAAAAAGGCGTGACAATTTGATTGATTGATTGATTGAAAGCGTAACACGCCAAAGTCACTTAAGTAAGTGTTGATACTACCGGGATTGACAGACTGGAAAAATGACCAAATAGTTATACAGTATTTACAATATTTTGAAGCGAAGTAAACTCTTTCGTCTTTACATTGTTTCTTATTAACACGGGCGAGTTTAAAAATAGAGACAAACATAATAATATGTTCTATATGTAGGTACTCCACTACATATTCTTCATGCGTTCAGAGATCGTCACAAGCCGACTGCTTCGTAGATTTTGAGTGAAACTTGTCTTTATTAATGGCATTCCCCGTGGTCGGCTGTCGCGATCTGCAAGACTTATAGCTCTTAAACTCTGCCTTGATGAATTCCGACGTGTGTTGCAGATAGTAATCTCAACACAATTTTAAACTTTAAAGTATAGGTCTTTAAACTCAAATTAGTTTGCAAGATCTTGTAGAGTTTATTGAAAATTGCACGTGGATTGGAATTAGGTTTCTATTATAAGCAAATTAGATGTTATTTTCGTTTGTTAAGGTGTTGCTTCGAAGATGGATACAGTAATAAGTAAACGTCAAATAGCCGACAAATATCGGATCAGTAGGATAATTTGTGTTTTAGCATAAAATGGAATTCTTTGTTTATTGTAAAATACAATTTATTTTAAGTGATTTGTATGGTAATTTGAAAGACAAGTGTTTGTACCTTTATTTAATATTTATTCTTTATCAGTCTATTATCATTGTTTTTTTTATTATATTAAACTATTAAACTATCATTGTCATCAATTGTCAAGTCTTAAATGAAACAGGGATCCGCAGAAACAACGGAGTGTTTGTGTCGATCAACAAACCTGACACATAATTGTCTTGCTTCCTTTACATCCATAATTCTCTTCTTAGGGACTCTATGTTTAAAGACACTGCATACCGAAGCTTTTTAAGCTAAGACCCAGATTTAATCAATTCCATTCCTCTCCGATTTATACAAACAAATTAAACCAACGCAACTTACCTTACTTAATCTTTTATATTTAATATTATTTGAGAGATTTTTCAAAAGTTGGTTTTACATAAAAGTTGTTACCTGTTAGCCTAAGCGATTTCCACATAAAGAAGGGGTATGCTTTTATAATTATTTAGCTTGTATGTAGAGGATTATGGATGTGAAAGAAGCGATAGAGTTGTATCAGGAACGAGAAAGGTGGCGCTCCGATGTTTCTGCCTTTACTCGTAGAGTAGTAGAATTTGATTTAAATTTAGTTGTCTTATATTAACTTATAAACTATATGCATTTAATTATATATATTAATTCAAATCGCTGTCAGTGATAAAGCGACAATAATAAATAGAAGTGTAGTTTCTAAACGTAGGTAAATCTACTTGCAACTTAATTCTTTGTATAAAATATACATACTAGGTATTAGTCATTGGAATCATAAAATATCTGGACTATAGAGTTTTTTAGTAAAGTTATTTTTCTACAGAGATAGGCATTCTCTGCATATCCCTGTGGAAAAAGGGTTGACAATTTGATTGTTTGATTGATTATTTTTCAAATATCATCGCATTATGTGTTGTAAAAACAATTTAGTCAAATTGTCTTATCTCAATCCCCACAGGAATAGTCAGAGACAACGTAGTGCCACTTTCCATGAACCTGACATAACTCTCTCGTCTTATTCACATCCACAATTTTCGTCGTACAAAATATTAAAATAAACGAGATAAGCAACAAACAAACAACGGGTTATTTTCACAATACAATATAAGCCGTTAGACAAATCTAAGCTTTAGCTTAAAAAACAGGTATTTTAAATATAAATTGGCATATTGTTGGCGTCCATATCGGTCGCAGGTCCCCGATATGGACGCGTAAGTTCTTCTGTAGAGCTTGTATGAAAAGAATTGTGGATGTCTCTGCCTATCCCTGTAAAAAATGGCGTGACAATTTAATTGTCTGACTGATTGCTTACTAATTTACTATCAATTTATCTAAACACCAAACCACGAACTTGCAGAGCAGTTAATATTAATGTGTCAATCCAAACCTTGTGTCTACCCTTAGACCCCAGAGGCATTGAATATAATCAGAGCTAATCCAGCGTTATCTGTTCCATGTGGTGCGAATATTAATAAGACGCCTAAGGGACTGTTGATTTATGCTCTTTGAGAGCGTTTGTTAGAATAAACTAATATATTTTGAACATATACAGCTTGGCACACTCAAAACAAAATACAACACATCAAAAATGTATTAATTACTTTGGTTTCCAAAATAAGTTCTTTAAGGCTGTCTCGCAATTAATTTATATTAAGAAAAATCTAGGTACACTTACTAAATACCAAAGGTTTAAATTATGTATGGGCTGAAATATGGAACTAGTAATGACACATGGAACTAAGACGTGGCCCTTAAATGTTAGCCTGTTCGAAAAGCTCAGAGTCGCTCAGCGGGCAATAGAGAGAGCTGTGCTTGGAAACAAGGATATTTGCCAAAGAACCAAAGTAATTGACATAGATCGTAAGATTTGCAAGCTGAAGTGGCAAGTGGCTGGCCACATCGCTCGAAAAACCGACAACCGATGAGGAAGAAAGCTTCTAGAGTGGAAGCAACGAAAGAGTGCAATATAATCTATTTATTATAAAAAAAATAGTAAATAATAATTGTAAATAAAAGTAACGAATAATTTAATGTCTGTTACAAAGGAGTGGTATATATTTTTGCACTATTCAATGTTTGCTAATGTGTTTTGATTTGTGCACCAGAGTATATTTAAAATATAGATACGCAGATGTTTATGCTGTTAATAAACACCGATTGCAATTACTTACAAATATTCTTGTTGACTATTATTAATGTTTTGACTCATTAATTTGTTTGTTTAATGTTTTATTGTTCGCTAATTAAATAATTAATTATCGGTTAGGATTTTGCGAATTGCCGATATTGGTTTTAAATAAAAATAACAAATAATAAATAGCGATTTGGAAATGACAGAACGTGCAATTTTATATTATTTGTTTCTAGAATATTAATGTGGTAATACTAGAGGAATTTAATAAATCTGATGTGGATGTATGCGTTAAACGAGGCAGACCCTGAAGGGTGTATTCCAACCAAATCGGATACATCCTGTATCTTTGATATCTTTGATATATGTACTTTGGTTGTCCTGTTTCTATGATAATACAAAAAATTGTAAACGTTGGTATCTTGTGTTGGTTAGGCACATTGAAAGGAATGTTGAATGTTAACCTGTTGTAACCTTGGATCCTTCAAGCATGGCGTGCATAGTGACAGATACTGAGACTTTTTAAACTTTATCGGCCTTTTCAGTCGTCAGTACTCTTGGACATTTTCTTGCTTACCATTAGGAAGGTTGAGGTCAGATTTCGCCTAATAATATTCTAAATATTTCTGATATGATGTCGGCCTTTAGTTTAGCCGTTTAAAAGTCGTGAAAGTGATTGCGTGGACGATTCGGAGATAGTAGTTTCAGGATCACTCGAGTAAAGCCACAGTGATTTCCGGCTTGACGTTGAGCTTTGGGACACCCTGTATATCTTTGTATAGACTAACAACAATGTATTTGAGGTATAACGTAATAAATAAATTAAAGAAGATGTTTCTTAAAAATGTATTTATTTTCCATTTTATTGTGCTTTTCAATATTTATAGAAGAAGGCATTACCCCCGAAATATTTATAATTACATTAGTGACAGTAATTTTTTATACAAAATGAACAATGATATAAAACATAATAAATATAAATTAAATTTATACAATAATAAAGAAAACAACAACAATTTCAGACATAATTTAAAGGCTGTCATCCACATAAATCAATTCACTCTTCTCATTACAGGTTTAGAGTCAATTTAGGTATCTTTCAAACTTCACCTAATTTAGTAATAAGAGTATACTTAATCTCTGTACTCAAATGAAAACAGTTACTTCTAATGACTTAAGTCAATGATAATTTAAGAGAAGACGTAGATATGCTATAGGCGTTCCAAACGAGGCACGTTAAAACTGTGCTAAAAAGCAAACCTGGAATCAGTGTCACGATGCATAGCAACATATATTTGTCTCTTTTACGACCTAAATAACTATTAGTCCGTCTTACTTTAGTGTATGTCTAGTCGAAGTTGATCGTTCAAACTTGTTCCATTTGCGAACATTAAAACTCGTGTATAAAACGTATCTACCTAATTTTACTTATTATCATTGATTTAAGCTATAATTATAGTTTTTGCAAGTTTAAGTGGACAACGCGATAAATACTTCTATAATTACAACCATTGATTTGTACAGCGTGTTACATAAATAGTCAATTAAATTAAATATAAATAAATATATTAACTTGATTGATTTTTAGACTATTTACGGGACTCCCTGCATAACACAATTTACAATAATTAAATATTAAAAGTGACTTGCGTCAGTTTAACGTTAATTTTCATCTTAATAAAGCCTCGTTTGCTGTACAATTTTCAAACGCAAATGTTGGTTGTACGTTATTATCGGTCGGTAATACCAGATGCGTTATTGCGATATCTGTTTTTAGTACAATAGATATTAGGACGGCTACGAAGTTACACACTGCTGCGATAATAATGACGCAATGGAAGTAGGACGCAGTTGTGTGCAAGGAATTCGGACGCATTATCGCAAAAACGCATCTGATATTATCGACCGATAATAACGCGCCTGTGTGGTAGAGGCTTTAATCTCTAATAAAAAGTGACTTCAGTTCAATATTACATTAATAAATATTTTGCTGTTTCAAAACACTGATGTAAAATAGCATAAAGCAAAGGTGCAAAATTTAAAAATCAAACTATATAATTCACATAGCACCAGTTTGGTTAAAAGGAAAATTGAAAATGTGATTATTTTTTAAATTTATTTTATTATTTAATTTTAATTGTGATATGATTGTAAAAGTTGTTTATTTCATTTGGTCACGGAATTTTTGTACCTTATACAGTCTACATAAGGTCTAAAATGCAGTGACCAAGAAAAATAAATCGTACTTAATAATAATTTATTATTTATAACCTATACAATATCTACAATATATAATAAAACAAATAAAAAAAAAGATACCTATTATGAAATTTATACACAAAAGAATTTTATAATTTATTAAGACTAGTTTCGGAATAAACTAATATTTAAAATATAATTTTTATTATAAACAAAAAGATTATTGCAAATTTTAAGTACAGTAATACATGCCTTGGACATTACATATTATAATTTATTATAAAAACCTATAAAGATCTGTACGTATATATATAATATACTCATATTACATATATATATATATATATATATATATATATATATATATATATATATATATATATATTTATATATATGAGTATATTAGCATGACATTATTGTGACCGCTATTAACCGATGTTAAGGTGTGATTCTGATGGAAACTGCAAACCGCAGACTGCGACTTCAGACCGCACTACTGGTTTGTTTGAATCTGTAAGAAGTTGATTCCATGCAAGGAGTCACTGCAGTCTGCGGCCGCGCCATACAGATTCATACAAACTAGTAGTGCAGTCTGCAGTCGTTATCGGAATCATACCTTTAAGCTGACGGAGTACGATTAGTATTAGGTATCAATCACATTCACCATTTGGCCTCTTCGAACAAAGATATTTTTTTAAATTATTATTTGCTTAGGTAGCATAGATCGTTCATTTTGGTCTACCAAAAGTCAAATTCGCTTTGCGTTTTATTGTAATTCTCAAGCTGAGTGTAAAACGTACTAATTCAAATATACTAATATGAAACGTACTTAGTTTGGCAATATTTTCAAGGGTTATTGAAGCGTATTTAAAAGACATACGCTACCTTAGTAGTTGTTTAAGGAAACCCGATTTATAAGCGTACAGATCCGCAAGTAAATAGTTAAACCGGAGAAGGTTACAAGTGCCAAATACTCGTAAACGCGATTTCCATACTAAAGTGTCATAAAGCGAATATAAAACCAGAAGTATATTGTTTATAATACAACATAGTTTAGGTGCTACTGCAAAATATAGGGACGTTAACTAAATTCAGAATGAATAATAAAATACAGATATTTAGTTGACAAGTTGTCTACTTGAGCAAGAAAATGTTTTTCATGCATTATTTGATTAAGGGTCAACTCACACGACGCGTAAAGATGTTTAAGCCCCTTGTTCACTGTGACTAAAAGACGCTATACTATGTATAAATTAACTATACATAAATCATCTAAAGTAACGAGGACTAGATGATTTATATATATTAAATTTACATTAGGCTTGTTATTTACGATACATCTATCTTCTACTTGCTTGATGGTAAGCAGCAGAAGATCTAAGATTGCGGACGACTGAAATAAACTCAGCTTACGAATGCCTCAGTCGTTGTCCTTATGCTGCCTTAGTCAGAGTGCTTTTTAACGTATCGCTCGGTAAGTTACATGTGATGAACCCTTAAAGGCCGGTCCCTTAAAATTGTCTTTATTACATTTATTAGCTACTATAGTAGTTTACATAAGGAAATGTTCCTTCATTATAATATTCAGTCAAATTCATAATCTACAAACAAATGCTTAATTCTACCTATACTTCCATCCGACTTTTATTTCGAAAGATATAATTGAATTCTATAATAATTAGACAGAATTAAACACATGTTTTCAAACAAACTGCTATAATTAGCTTTGACAACCCTAACGTGTGTTGTAATTTCAACGGTTGTGTTACATGATACATTACTCAGTGATTTTAATGTGAGATCCGATTTAAATCGACGATCAAAAGACTGGCCTGCATCGTGTAATGACAGCTTTATTCCTTTGTTGTCAGAGTGAGACAGAAAATAACTACCATAAGAATAAATTATCTATTTTGTACAGATTTGTAGAAAAATTAGAGTTTCTATTATATTAAGTGTATATAACAAGGCATTAAAGAGAGGCCAACGTACTGAATTTCAGTGTTTAGGCCATTGCGAAATAACTACTCACTACAGAACAGATTACAGTAACTTCCTGTTTTTATTATCTTCATCACTACTAAAGTTTAAATTAATTCACTATTTACATTATGTCTTTTATTATCACTTCCTCACAAAACTGTTACGGCACTAATGCCCAAAATTTGTCCACAAAACTGTCCACTGATATCTTCATGACATTGGAATTTCCGCTGATAACCGATGTCTTGACGACGCCCTTGTTCCACAGGTACCACATGTGTTATTGCTATATCCCGAATCTGAACCGAAGGATGAATCACCGCTAGGAGGTTTCGGCGACGCTCGTGGTCCTCTCCAGCAACCCATACCAGGTAAATCGCCACCAGGCCAGGCTCCTCCAGCGTTCACTGCCATAGGAATTTGAGGTCTTGCTCCAACCGTTCCTACTTGAGGGTATAACCTTAGTAATGCATCTAATAAAACACCTTCGTGAAACTCTGAAGGGTCTGGCGGTTGTAAATGTCTTGGCATTCTATGTTGCGCAGCCCGTCTCCTTTCTAAAGAGCGAGGCCTTCGATCTAAACGATGGTGTCTTGGACGGTGAGGCAAAGAATGTGGAGCAGGTGGTCGAGAACAAGTCCTACAAGGCGCTGCTTCACCGACTAGACTTAGTTCATCTTCAGCAAAATGATCATCGCTGTGAAGTGAATCGTCGGACCTATGAGGAAGTTCTTCATACAATGGAGCGCCACACGTGTCTCCCCCACAACTACTGCCTCCTCTCCATGTCCCACCTCCAGCCCCACAGACGAATACTCTTCCAGGATATCCTGGTCTCTTACTTTCTACCATCTGTAAAGAAAGAGAAATGTAATTAAGATCAACATTTACGAAATTTGTGTTGTTATTACTATTAAATATATTTTTTTTATATTGGCACGAAATAATATGACTGCTTATGATCTATGAATGTGTGGCGTCTACAACTACAGGTAATTTTTTGCAAGCAACAGTCTACTATTTCGGCCTGGCTAAACTGAATTTGTAAAGGTTAAAAGACTCACTTCTAATTGTGGTTGTAATTCTGGTCTCATAGGTAACGGTGGTCTTCTTGGTAAATCTTGAAGGTCTTCGTATAAAGGCGCTGGTGGTGGAGCTCGTCTCTGTGACCCTGTGTTGTTTGGTGCGGAAGACTTTGAAGGCAGAAGGTTGGTTACTTTTCGTTTACGTCTGTTGGCAAAAGGTAAAATAATAGTAAATTATTTGTTTCATGAAAACATATTCTCGCCATTGTTATTTTAAAAATGAAAAATAAAATCAATCAATCAATCAAATTGACACGCCTTTATTCCACGGGGATAGGCAGAGACAATGGAGCGCCATTTGCCACGATCCTGATACAACTCCCTCGACACAACTTGTACGAATGATTATATTTTTATGCATATGTTTTCTTTATTGTGATTTGACATATTATGACAGAACCCAGCTTGATGTTAAGTTGGAGTGTGGTCCATGAATGGATATCACTGCTACTACAATTCAATAACTGCAACTGCAATCACATCCACTATGCCGGTCCAGTTGGAACCGACAACTTACAAGCTGATTCCGAAACGCGACCAAATCACTTTACGGTCGGTAATTGTATACTTGTAAGTGGTGGTACTACTCCGGATCGGCAGACTGGGTACCACTACCAACCACTCTTTAAAATGATTTATTTTTTATGCATAAAATATGATTGCTATTGCGTTAGAATTGGCATGGCATCTAGTAGGAATTGGAATGTTTTTGTTTACTGTTTCGGTGAATCTAGTTATGCCCTACCATATTGTATCTGACACCCACACTGTTTCGTGTTCTGTCCATTACTACGGTTATTTCCGTTTTCTATACAATTGTATTGTATGACATTTATTGTTATCTTCTATATCAAAATGATCGTATACGTCACGCCAAGATTACTTAAAAGATAGCTCAGTCTGTTTACTTTCTACGAAAATATTTTAAACTGTATTATGTGATGTCGATATTTAATTTATTTTTTACAAGATTTTTTTATTACCTTAAGATCTTTATTTTATTACCAGATTGCTCGGGTTATTTGGTGTTTGTATTTATAGTAAATTTTTGTGATCAAGGCTTTCTTTTTTATTGTCTCTAGCAAATTAATTTTCAAATAAGTAACAGGGAGGTATTACAAATACAAATTGTAATTTAAGGCGACTATGGTGTAGTGGCAGTGCAATGGTCTTGCAAACCGAAAGCACGGGTTTAAAATTACTTACCGATACCAATTTATCTTTGATATAATAATGTACATACTTTGGTTAGCCCGTTTCTATAATACAAGCACTTTTTGGTAGCTTAGTATAGAAATAAATAAAATAAATAAAAATATTGACTTTTAATTATTTAAGGAGTTCATAGTATACTAAGATAGTAAAGCCAGTTGTGAATGTGAATGGAAAGTATACCTCTATATTCTCAGTCGATCCCTGTGAGATAAAAGGCGAGACTAACAGTTAAGTTGTAATCTCAATCAATCAATAAAATTGTCACGCCTTTTTCCCACAGGGATAGGCAGAGACAATGGAACGCCATTTGCCTGATCCTGACACAACTCCCTCGCTTCCTTCTCTTTATACAAGCTCTATGGTTATGGGCACTAGGCAACCTAGCTTGTTGTAATTTTGTAATTTAAGTTGTAATTTTTGCATCAATATAATTTATTATATTTGTTAAATAATCCACTTATCTAAGTCCCATTGAAATGGCTATAAGAGGGATGTACGGGTATATTAATTACATTTCAATACAAAACATTGAATATATCTAGTAAAAAAATATTAGTCCAATATTATTTGTATTATAGTTTATTGTGGCTTCTAATAGTCCGCAGTGTATTATTAAATATATTCGAATATATCATAAGAAATGTATGGATAAACCAAAGAATTTATTTATATAATTTTACACTATGACTAATCCATATCGCCTATTCGTTAACCTACCTATCTCTATTATAGTCAAGTACAATTATAATAAATTTATTTATGTGTTCATAGGATTAAATAAATACATAAATAAAGATTAATTTTAATTTTTAAAACTAAACTTGAATCTTGTCAAGTTCTCAATTTATCTTTTTGCCCTATTTTTACGATTATACAACTACATTCCATCGAACCATATATTTATAAGCTGCTATGTTATAATCTATGTATATCATATTAAACATCAAATTCTTCTCATTATGGTATCAATCAATCAATGGAATTGTATCGCCTAAACTCTCAAAGTGATATCTTGCATCCAAATGTCTTATCCTTATTATTCCAACACTAGTGTTGTACCACAAACCATTTTTTCATAGTCCATAGAAATAGTATTATTATAAATCGATTAGTGACGGTAATTTCACAATATATCTTCACGGACAGATGTTCGTATTAATAAGACATCAGGTAGTATGATTGAGTGATCCCTTGCTTTTAATTTTTTGGCGGTAATTCTAATTGAATACGGTTTTTATTGTGTTTTAATATTATTGTAATAACTTCGCTAAAGGTCGTTTCTTTAAGGTCGGAATTTTAGCAAGTGATTTAATTTATATGAAGAGAAGTTTTGATGTGAAGAAAGCGAATGAGAGAAAGCGAAATCGTGTAGAGTAAATACATACTATAATAGTCTCTGCCTATAATTGTAGGTATTGAGGTATAAATATTGAATGATTAAATTTTTATACTATGTATAAATAAAAAAAAGTACTTTATGTATATACACACATTAATATTGTATTTATAAGGTTATATCTAACTTATCGATAGAATTTATATCTAGAAATCAATGAAAATTTTAAAATTTCAAATTACATCTAAACTACTTTTAAAATTTCTACCAAATCTGTTTTGAGGTTCCTTATCAATGACACATATAAAAATAAATCTATGTTAAAACACTCGCATCTATAGATATGTAAAGAAGTTTATTACACGTGCCAATAGAAACACGACATTGCACCAAAACTCCCATTCATAACTTTAAAAGACCAGTATTTCAATTATCGTTAATTGAGGGTTAACTAGACCTAGGCCAAGTGGCAATGAAACTGAGCTTGCAAACTAGTTTAGTTTAGTTTTATTGAATAATTGATATTGATATTAAAGTTCTTAGGTCTCTGTGCCCACGATACTAGCAAAAAGTAAGAATAGAGTAACGTAAATATCCATTTGTCGTTGCCTTGATTGATCATGTTTTAGCTTATTTATTAAGTTTACCAATATAAAATATATCTAAATATTTCTTTTTTATTATAGCTTATAACTTTTATCTGTTTAAATGTCACGTTTTGAGTCCTATGGGGATAGGTTACTTTCTATAATCCTGACACAACTATTCACTTTCCTTACATACGCTATTCTCATGTAAGTTTTATGGTTATGGGCAATGCGGCCCCTGCTTTTTAAACAATGTCCTCGATTTAATCCCGATTGAATACCAAGGGTCGTCCCTGTATTATCTTAAGGTTGCATGTACGTTGCATCATAGTTACATGTACGTTTTGTTTAGTTATTTATTGTGACTCGACATATGACAGTACCCTGCTTGATGTTAAGCTGAAGTGTGGTCCATGAATGGATGTCACTGCTACTCCAATTCAATAACTGTGAGTAGCAGTCACATCCACTATGCCGGCCTAGTTGGAACCGGAAACTTACAAGCTGATCCCGAAACGCAACTAAATCACTTCACGGTCTGTATACTTTTAAGTGGTGGTACTAGCCCGGACCGGCAGGCTGGGTACCACTGCCCACAACTCTTTCAATTGCTTTTGGATTATGAAACCATATTTAATACAACCCAAACCAAGGTCTCCTTAAAGTGAAAAACCTCTATTTCTTTTAGCATTATTAACACACATAAAACACTCTCGTTGTCACTTTAATCTGGGATAAGTCGCGATTGATATATCGAGCCTTATTCTGTGGGATTTACAGAGGCGGCATGTAGTTATAAAGTTAAAGGAGATTGTCGCCGACCACCCACGTGAAACAATCGTGTTCTCCCCATATACGTAGACTTATAGGACACGGTGAAATGCCCCAATGTATGTGATCGAAGTGGTTTAGAATTCGTGAAAGTAAAACAGTCTTATACTAGGTTTACTATACTATTGGTAATTAGGTTTTTATTGTAAGACCACATTTGATCTTGACTTGCTTGATTGTAAACAAGAAGAGGTCCAAGACTACTAAAAGGCCGACTTAGTTTACAGATGCCTCAGTCGCTGTCAGAATGCCGCTTTAAGATGTTAACTTCAAGCTACGCCTAAAGGATGGTAGTATAGGTTATATAGAATAGGGACAACGCAGGTCTCACCGAACCGTTTATTTAGACTGTTGTTTCGGTTGACAGAGTGCGGATCCTTCCTGCGACCTGTGCGGGGCGATCACGGGAGTAAAAAGACGCCATAGGAACATGGGCAAAATAACTTTAAGTATGTTGGATTTTGAAAAAAGTATGTTGATGTTTCTTTAAAAAAAAAAAGAATACAATTTTATTTAATATTAAACATTGCCTATATCTTTAGATAAAAATAGCAAAGCAAGACAGGTTAGAGGAAGAGGCTGTGTACATCATTATTATAAATACTACTACAAATACTACTTTTTGACGACAGGCGTGGACGAACGGTTTAGCGACTGGTTTGTTGCGCGTAAAGTCCGGGTTTCGATAGCTTTTATTTGTAATATTTAATAGTATTAAATATTGCAAATATTTGTTAATAAAAAAAAAGAGATGGATATTTGCTTCGGGTCTGGTTATCAAAGAGTGGTAGGCAGTGGTACCCAGTCTGCCGATCCGGGGTAGTACCACCACTTACAAGTATAAGTAACAGTTGTAAGTTGCCGGTTCCATCTAGGCCGGCATAGTGGATATGATTGCCACTCACAGTTATTGAATTGTAGTAGCAGTGACATTCATTCATGGACCACACTTTGGCTCAACATCAAGCGGGGTGCTGTCATATGTCGAGTCACAATAAAAAAAAACATTAAATTATTTAAAGAGCATTTATCCAGTTCCCAACGGTTAAGAGTTAAATAAAATCTATAGAAATTTATAAACGATAATCACAATGTCATTAATAAACAAGAAAAATGACTCATTTTGTCAGGCAAAATGGCCGATTCTTTTACCCAAACAATAGTACAACCCACATGTTTATCTTCTATCAAAATTTTAAGATTATGACTATAAAATTCTTTATTAGAGACGAATATTGGATAGGAAAATCAACTTTACCACAATACTTATTAGGAGTGAAATTGTTTATGTTTTGTGTGGAGTTTACGTCGTTTTTGTTATAAGTACAGCGATTACACATCTTTAAAGGTAATTTCTATAAATCAAAGTAACTTATACTGTTAGCCGGGAACTTTTATATTATTAATTATTGTATATGTTTTGGTTATTTTAGAACAGTAAATAATTTAAAACTTTAGCGATCTTTTGAAATTTCCCTAAACCAAATGATCGACTATTGACTTATACTTTAAAATACATAGTCAAATAATAGAATAGTGACTTCCATTAATGGACCACACTCAAGTGGATTTCTGATTATGTCAAGTCACAACAAACAAAAAGCATAGTTTTATTTGACCCACAATTTACAATTAAGGTGCCCATAACCTTAGAGCTTGTATGAGGAGAATTGTGGATGTGAAGGAAGCGAGAGAGTTGTGTCAAAATCGTGACAAGTGGCGTTCCATTATCTCTGCCTATCCCCATGGGAAAAAGGCGTGACAATTTGATTGATACTTACACAGGTATAAAATATTCGAAGTCTATTCCTCTATCAAATCGGAGACATTCTTTAAAAAAGGAGTTACTAAAAGTATAGAGCTTCTATGAAGAGAATTGTGGACGTAAGGAAAGCCAGAGGTTCTTTGCAGGATCACAGAAAATGGCGCTCCATTCATTGTCTTTTCTTATCGCTGAGAGAATTGACACGTGACAATATTATTGATTGATAATCTACTTAAAATGAGTATATATGACTACAAAATTCCATAAAGCCAATGTGACATTCCAAAGAACAATTTTTATGGTCGTCATTATCTGTTAGAAACGTCGAATAGTTTTTCATAAGCCGCCAATCAATTTTATAACCGCGGTGGTGCGTCACTATTAATTATTTACAATTGGATAATTATAGACGCAACATTGTAACCAGACTCTTGGAACACGCCGTTCAACATGGCTTAGACGAACTCGACGAAACTTTTATACAAAAAGAAGTTCAAATAATAAGGAAAATTCCCTCCAAAGGAAAGCTTTAAGGAGCTTTTAATTATTAAAAGGTTTCTGAACATTTAAAAGTACATCATACAACAAGTAGGGATAAGTTGTAAAAGCCCTAAAAAAATCTGCCAATTCTAAATTATATTTAATAGATTTAATGTCGAAAAGGATTAAAGTAATCCGAAATTTTTATTAGATTCTAAAAAAACCGTTAATCCTAAGAACTCAAAAATTTACAAAACGTACAAGTCTTCGACCCCAAATCAACGGTGTGGTCCAATTAGTACGTCGACCGTCAAAAATATACACTTGGTTGAACAAATGTCTTTCGTAGGTGGCGCCCATCTCAGATGTTGGCCCCGGAAGGTGTCAGATACTTCAGTGAGAGGCGCTAAATGCGATAGACCCGGCTTTAACACAATATACACTTTCATAAACCAAATAGGAATTTTGATTTAAGTATAACGTATTTATTTTGGTAATAATATAATTTTAAAACTAATAATACATTTATTTAATCCTATATTGTATACAGACCTACAAAAGGAGGACTGTGCAGAATTAAGTGTACTTATACCCTACACTTAATTCTGCACAGTCCTCCGCAGAAAGCAAAAGTAAATATATTATTAAGTCCCTGCATTTATAACCTCCGCAACAATCATTTATAAATAACTAATCCTAATGAGTACAAAGTAAAATGAGTTCTTATTGATTCGCCAATAAACCTAGATTACAATACAACAGGTTTACGTTTGATAAGATGGACTTAATAACAATACAATATAATATACATTTAAAGAAAACGTCAAAAATAAAATAATAATAATATAATTAATAATATAATAGGTAAAAAAACTAAAAAGCACACTTAAATGATAATGTGAACTAAAAAATAAATAAATGGTAAACAAGAAGAGGTTAGAGACTGCCGACGACTGAAATAAAACGTGAGAGTTCACGGTTGCCTGTCGCCGTCACTGTGCCGGCCAAAAAAATATTAAATGCAATTATTGTATTGTCATCAGTTTTTAATACGTGTACAAAAATTTCAAATTATTCAGACCTCTAGAAGTGGGTGAAAATTAACTTGAAAGATTCCGTTACATAGTTACATACATTCAAGTCAAGCTAATAATAAAAGCGTCTTAATGATCATGTTAAACCCAAAACTTTTAATCCAAAGATCACGTTTATAGTTATAAAACTGGTGTATTATTTTTTAGCAAAACTACACGCGAATATTTTAGTCATATACCGTGCTTGTCATATTTATGCCTGTTATATGCTCGTAATGTTAGTTCAGTAGTAGCGAATAAGTCAAATGCTACCATGGTCTAGTAGTAAAACCAAGAACATCCGGTTCACACAAAAAGTTTAGAAATAACTAAGGATAATAAATAACAAATAGCACATGATAAAATAACTAACATCATTACTTCCACAAATATTAAACCTTGTTATATGTAATACTATAGAATATAAAATACCTCAAAGCACGTGTAGAAAATTAAAGAAAAATCGTATGCTTAATAAAGACACAAAATCGCAAAATCCTACATAAACGTTATTGATATGCCCACATTTTTTGACAAGGTGTAATGTTAGCGGCTATAGAGTGTTTTATGTTCATACAAGTGTGAATTGACGTGGGCGATACGTGTCAAATTACAGCGAAGTGAACCACTAAATAAAAGCAGCGAAGTGAATGAAGATAGCATTAAAGCTCCATACAAAACAATGCCGTGTTAAATTACTTAAGGTTTTTCATCTTAAAGGAATTGCGGAATTTCTTCGCATCCTTGTGTGTGCTACACATCAGTCTATGAGAATAGTTTAGGGGATAAAAGTCGATCGAAAACCTATTAAACTAAAAAGTTTATAATAAAATAGGAAATTACATTATTTTCAGTATTAATTTTTTACAATTTTATACAAGGAGTAAAGTTCGCAGCTTACTGATGTGGACGTGTGAATTTATAAACTAAGTTTTTAATAGAATTCAAAAATAATAAAAGACCAAAATACATATCCTAATGTTATAGGAGGTAAAAAAGGACTAGAAACATAGTCATCTTAATCACTTACAGAATATTTCATATAAAGTATATATAATATTGTATATGAAACTTTCTAGTTCGAAAAGCAATATTAATTCATGTTTACGATTTAAAATAAACAAAACACAGTCAATAGTAATTTGAGGTCGCTGTAGAATAAACTAATAGATGCAAACCGAACAAACCAATTAAAATTAGTTCATATAAAAACACAATGTGTGAAAAACTTGATAAATGGACGCCCAAAGCAATAATCAAAATGAATTCGATCAGAATTTACACTAGGTAGGCAGACGGAATATTATTTTAATACTCGTAAAATCAGTAGCCCTAATTTAGGTTACTGCACCGAAGTTTTTTTATTTAATTTCTGGTAGACAGCAAGTAGTGGCTTTTTAGGATAAGCTAGAAATATCCAGTTTCTACAGGCAATAGTGGATGCGACTGTTTCTTGCAGTTATTTAACAGTAGTAGCAGTCGCCTTCATTCATGAGACGCACTCTTGTTTAACATCAGGCGCGGTGCTGTCATTCTCATATTTTGCTTAATAAAATATAATACGGAAATACAAAATGTGTAATTTTATGATTGTAGTAAATATTAGTATAAGGAAAGCGAGGGAGTTGTGCCAGGATCATGGCCAAGTGGCGCTCTTTTCTCTTTGCCTATCCCTCTGGGAAAAAGGCGTGACAATTTTATTGATTGATTTTAGTATAATACATAGAGCTTGCATGAAAGTATTGCGGATGTGAAGGAAGCGAAGAGAGATATGTCAGAATCATGGTAAGTGGCGTTTTATTATGGCGCCTTACATCCCACAATACGCCTTAATGTGACTTTTTGATTTGGGAAAGTAAATATTACATTACTGTAACTTATCATTTGCCTATTGGAAAAACTTAGAGTCGCTCAGCGGGCAATGGAGAGAATTATGCTTAGAGTATCTTTGCGCGATAGAATCCGGAACGAGGATATTCGCCAAAGAACCAATGTTACCGACATAGCTCGAACGACCGTCAACCGATAGGCAAGAAAGGTTCTTGAGTTTAGGACCACGTAGCGGAAGACGCAGCGTAGGTAGGCCTCCCACTAGGTGGACTTACGACATAGTGAAAGTCACAAATAAACGGTGGACAACTGGCATCTTGTCGTTCAAAATAACGTTCTAAGGGTGAGGCCTATGTTCTGCAGTGGACGTCTTCTGGCTGATGATGATGATAATTTAGTAACCACGGTTATTTGAGTGTTGGCATTAAAATCAAAACACGCCATAATACAAGTATGAGCAATGAACAATGCGCTATCGAAATCGTCGGCTTACAATCGGCCAAATCCACGATGCGTGAAATACGCCGTATTCAAATCAGTGTAAAGGGAAATAAGAATGAATTGAGATATTATGTTAATATGACATTGTATGCAAATGGGCGATTAATATGTTGTTAGGCATGTACGAAATGAACTGTTCAATTCGTTCGCCATAATGAGATCGAAACAATAGGGCCTTAATAAAGACGTTAGGCCATAAATAGAAAACTGATCTGGAGATTGTATTAGCTTAAGTAAAAGGATTGGTTTATGTTGTTGCGAAAGCTTTAGCAGGCATGCAAGCAAAATGATTTAACATAACATAATTTAATTGAATAGGTTGCGGAGATATTTAAGTTGTGTTTTATAGTCTAATATTATTATGCAATAAATATAGCTAGTGCCCATAATCGTAGAGCTCTCAATTTTACGTATATTGATAAAAAATGACAAGCCTACATCAATATTTTTATAATGGATAATCGTCCTTAAGAAAGCTGGGTTGCCTAGAGCTTGTATGAAGTGAATAATCGTATTTGCTCGTAATTGAAGCACATATTTTATTTTGTAAGATTACATGATTGCTTATAAATTTACTATTGTTTTTTATTATCACCATTATTTTGTTTTTAAAAAAATTATGATTAAGTTAAATCTTATTATCTGTCTGTCGCGTAAAGTATATTTTTGGACACATTAAAATCTAGTAATGTAACAAATTTAAAAAAATACAGTGTAATAAATAAATAGGATATCCTACCTTTTATTTACCTAAATCAATCAATAAAATTGTCACGCCTTTTCACACAGGGAAAGTAGAGACAATAGAGCGCCACTTGCCATGATCCTGACACAACTCCCTCGCTTCCTTTACATTTACAATTCTCTTCATACAAGCTCTACGGTTATGGGCACTAGGCAACCTATCTTTCTTAAGGACAATTATCCACAGTATAAATATTGATGTAGGCTTGTAAATTTTGCAATGTACGCAAAATGGAGGTTCAATCTGTCGTCTCATTAAAAAGTGATTGTTTAACAAATATGAGAAAGCGTTGTTTGGTTAGCATTAATTCCTTTACTTGGGGTCTTAATTGTTTGTTTAAATATAATTAATTACTCATTAACAAATATTTAATTAGTTTATTTGTACATCAAAATTGATGCGGGTTTCGTTATTAGGGATTCACATTAATGATTTAAGAGGTAACTGCTACTACACTTAAATATCTGCAAGTAGCAGTCGTATCCACTTCACCGGCCTGGTTTGAACGCGACTTAGTCAATTCTCGGTCTGTACACATATAAGTGGTGGTACCACCCCGAGTCGGCAGACTTTGTACAGCGGCATACCACTCTTAAAATATTTATACTTTTTGTGTATGAATTGAAATATAATAAAAAATAAAACTATAAATACTAGAGAAAATAGTTTTATTTATGTAAAACAATTCATTTGCAAAAAAAAAAAAACAAATAAAATTCATTTCATAAAATAACCATTCAAATATTTACAAAGCAAAAACTGTACGGGAATCAACAGAAAAAAATGTAAAATTAATAATATTTTTAAAATTGCAACGTAAAATCCACAACCATTTCCAAACAAGAAAGCCCATATTATTTTGTTCGCAAACAATAAAAAAAAGAGTTTTTCCCTTAAACTCGTTGAGTATTTTGCAGCTCTCTAGAAACACTGCCAACACTCTAGGGCCAGAGCACAATAGACTATTTACTGGGTCGCTTTGTCTTAAAGCCGTAGAGTGCCGTTGTGAACACTCCTTTATTTGAAGAACTTACCCTGAGGTAAGCTAAGACGAAGTGGATCGGTGTACCACTAAGACCCTATCATGAAATTCACAACGTTAGCTGTTAACGTTTTCCGTTTAGATTTTACAAGTTGCTAGAGCATGAAATGGTATTTATTTATTTTTATTTATTTATTTATAATAGGTACACATAACAAATTTTAGCAAATTAAAATTTAAGAGTACAACTAAATGGCTTCTGACAGTGCTAAAATTCTTAACATGCATACACAGTAAGATTAATATATAAGTAGGTAATAATGTTTACTCACTTAAATCTATTTATAATATTTTAAATATTTTAAATCTATTTTTTAAGCTGGGTTGCCTAGTGCCCATAACCATAGAGCTTGTATGAAGAGAATTGTGAATATGAAGGAAGCGAGGGAGTTGTGTCAGAATCGTGGCACTCCATTGTCTCTGTCTATCCCTGGGAAAAAGGCGTGACAATTTGATCGATTGACTGATTTAAATCGATTTTAAAATTATTACAATAAAAATAAAAAAAGCAAACGAGAAAAAAAAGTAAAAGTACAGAATTTAAAATAGTATGATGGTATGATATGGTCTGAATGTGACTCCAGTCCAAAATTCCTTGCCGGTACCAATGTATAAAAACGTAAAAAAATCACAGTTCAAACATAAATTATCAGTAATTCGTTGCGGACATTTCCGCAAAGGATTCCGCGGACATTCTTTAAAAACAGATGTCTGAATTTCCTTTATTTCCTATCCTATTCGTAACCTAAAAGAGTTGTGGATGTGAAGAAAGCGAAAGAGTTGTATCAGCATTGTTGTGACGGTATCTCAAACCTATCCTTGTGGGAATCGAGGGGTAAAACTAATGATGAAAGATATATTTTTTGGCGTAGAAACGATATTTGTACACGTGTAGTTAAAAACTCGTGGTTAAGTTACATATATAAGGAACAAACTGCTGGCAAGTCTTGTTTTTTTAATAGCTATTGTAATTTAGCGTTGTTGAAGTTAGTGGTTATAATTTATTAAAATAATAATCAACACATAACGGTTTTTATATAAAATAATTATTATTCTATTCTGTAATTTTTGTATAGGGCAACACCAAAACGAAAGAGTTTTTAAGTTTATTAAAATATTAATAGTTTAGTTCTACACATAAAGGTTTTCATACAAAATAATAATTGAGTTCATTGTATAGTATTTTTAAATAGTGCAAATCTCTAACGACGTATTTAATTTTTAAATTAATTGTCAACAACTAAGCTAGAACTACGAAAGTCTAAGAAAAGTTTTGAAATGTTTATTATATTATTAATCTCGCACATAAAAGTTTTTATAAACATTTTTTAGTTTGGTTTGGTTTGGTTCTCCCATGGGAAAGCAAAAGAGAACTTAGTTCATACAGCCTTGTTATTTTTATGTCTTTAGCAGATGAATGATAAAGATGAACACTGCAGTGTTTCATCCATGACATGGAGGTGAGGAAGAAGCTGATGATGATTGTTTTAGTAATGCGGCAAAAAGCCTTTACTAAAACTTTAGAACCGACTTGCTCGAAGAACCGACAACCGATGAGAAAGAAAGGTTCTAGAGTGGAGACCACGAACCGGAAGACGCAGCGCTACCTAGGCCTTCCACTAGGTGGACTGACGACATAGTGAAAGTCACGGGTAACCGGTAATATAAATAATAAATTTGACGACAGGCGTGGACGAACGGTTTAGCGACTGGTTTGTTGCGCGTAAAGTCCCGGGTTCGATCCCCGGTCGGAGCAAATATTTGTTTCATAGCTTTTATTTGTAATATTTAATAATATTAAATATTGCAAATATTTGTTAATAAAAAAAGAGATAGATATTTGCTTCGGGTCTGGTTATAAAAGAGTGGTAGGCAGTGGTACCCAGCCTGCCGATCCGGGGTAGTACCACCACTTACAAGTATACAGACCGTGAAGTGATTTGGTCACGTTTCGGGATCAGCTTGTAAGCTGCCGGTTCTATCTAGGCCGGCATAGTGGATGTGATTGCTACTCACAGTTATTGAATTGTAGTAGCAGTGACATTCATTCATGGACCACACTTTGGCTTAACATCAAGCAGGGTGCTGTCATATGTCGAGTCACAATAAAAATAAAAAAATAAAAATATCCTATTAATGTATATTTTTAATGGGGCAACAATTTAACGGTTTTATTAAATGATTTCTATAGTACGTACTGCTTGAACTCGTCAAAGTCTGAAAAGAGTATTTCTGTTAAAAATAAAAGAATGCTGGTATAGTTTGAGTTAGGAAACAAAGTTAGGCGATAAGAAGCCTATATAGCGACGCACTAAATGAAATCCGAGATGAAAGCAAGTAGTTCTTTTGATGAAAACAGTGTTTTAAAAACACTGTTACTTGTAGTCCCGGGTTCGATTCCCTTGCTGAACAAAGATTTTTTTTATTTTTTTATTGTGACACGACATCTGACCTCGACCTGCCTGATGATAAGCAAGAGAAGGTCCAAAAGTGAAGACAACTGAAAAAACCGAGTTTATTCACGGCTTCTTCAGTCACCGTCACTATGCCGGCCAAAGGTGCTTCTTCACGCATCGCTTGAAGGATCCAAGGTCATAGGATGGAGAGAACACATGGGCTGGCAAAGCATTCCACTTGTCGATTGTTCTACAAAGAAAAGACGCACCGAACTTTTTAGTTCGGCTGCCGATTCGAATTTGTTTCATAGCTTTTATTTGTAATATTTTATAATTGGTTTGAATTTATTAAATATCAAAAATCAAAATCAAATTGTCACGCCTTTTTCCCACAGGCATAGGCAGAGACAATGGAGCGCCACTTACCACGATCCTCACACAACTCCCTTGCTTCCCTCACATCCACAATTATCTTCATACAAGCTCTATGGTTATGGGCACTAGGCAACTTTAATAAATACTTGTCATTAAACAAAAAAAGGCAGATATTTGCTCCGGGTCTGGTTGTTTAATGGTATGGTAGCCAGGCAATTGGTGGTCATTTGCTTAGTATGCCGAGCCGGAGTAGTACCATCACTTTCAAGTATACACACAGTGAAGGGACTCAGTCGCGTTTCCTCCATTTTACACGCTTTATATATTATGTACACACGCTTAATTTATTTATTGCATCTCCGCCCCTGGTGAACACCGCTGGAGTGCGGTCTATAAATAAACGACTTCTACTACAATTAAATAATTGTAGTTGGCAGCCGCTTTTAATATGCAGCCTAGTTGGATCTAGCAACTTTTAACCAAAAGGCGACTGTACTTTTGCTTTATTATTAGACATCCTCAAGAAAGCTGGGTTGCCTAGTGCCCATCACCGTAGAGCTTGTATGAGGAGAATTGTGGATGTGAAGGAAGCGAGGGATTTGTGTCAGGATCGTGGCAAATGGCGCTACATTGTCTTTGCCTATCCCCGTGGAAAAGAGGGGTGACAATTTGATTGATTGATTGATTGCTATAGGCACTACGTGGCTAGAATAACCTGCATAGAATCGACAAAGAAGCAAGAATTGAATACCAAAGAATGGAAAATGAATGGTTAAATTTGTGTATGCATGACGTATCTCTTATAAACCAACAATAATAATAATGTATATTCAATCAATCAATCAAATTGTCACGCCTTTTTCCCACAGGGATAGGCAGAGACAATGGAGCGCCACTTACCACGATCCTTACACAGCTCCCTTGCTTCCTTCACATCCACAATTCTCTTCATACAGGCTCTGTGGTTATGGGCACTAGGCAACCTAGCTTTTTTGAGGATGTCTCCGATTTGGTCGGAAAACACTCTCCTGGGCCTGCCTTGTTTAACGCATCCATCCACATCAGATTTATAAATTCCTTTCGTCAATCTACTTTCACTCATCCTTTCCATGTGCCCAAACCATCGAAGCATTCCTTTGTCAATCCTTGTCACTACATCTTCTTTCAAACCACATCTATCACGCAGTGTGCTATTCCTTATTCTATCCGCTATCGTCACTCCACATACACTCCTTAACGACCGCATTTCTACAGCGTTAATTCTACTCTCATGCTTCTTCTGCCATACCCAACCTTCACTCCCATACATTAATGTAGGAACAAGCACCGCATTATGAACAGCCATCCGTGACTTTTGGGACATTATTTGGCTGTTCATTATACTATGGATGGCACCGTTCACTACGTTACCCTTTTGCACTCTTCTCTCAATATCTTCATCACACTTTCCATCCCTAGTAAACATACTTCCCAAGTAAACAAATTGTTTGACTTGTTCCACTTTCTTTCCGTCTATCGTTATCTCACATTCTGTCATTTCATCCTCTCTTTCCAAAACCATTACTTTTGTTTTACTTACATTCACTTTCATACCTTTCTTTTCTAATTCCGCATTCATTATAGTAACCATGTCCTGTAACTCATACGCCGAAGATGCAAGGATAACTTGATCGTCGGCGTACAAGAGACATTTGATCACCAAGTCATTCATTCTTAAACCATACTTCCTTTCACGCAACTCTTTCAGACAACTGTCCATGAATAGATTGAAGAGCCATGGTGACGCTACACATCCCTGTCTGACACCTTTAGAGATGCCAAACCAGTCAGATAGCGCCCCGTTAATTCGAACACATGCACTGGAATCCTTATAGAGAGATTTCAGTGCACGGACCAAACGCTCCCCCAACCCAAACCCGGACAGCTGCTGCCACAATTCACTCCTGTTCACTCGATCATAGGCCTTCTCAAGGTCAACAAAAGCACAAAACACCTTCTGGTGTTTTGCCAACACTTTTTCGCTGACGCATCTCAGAGAGAAGATTTGATCCATACATCCCATCCCTTTCCTAAATCCCGCTTGCGCATCCCAAATTTTATCATCTGTTTCATGCATCACCCTTTCAATCAATACTTTCGCATACAATTTGCCAACAATACTGAGAAGGCTGATGCCGCGGTAATTTTTGGGTTCCTGTTGCGATCCCTTCCCCTTGTATAGTGGTACTATGACAGCCTTGCGCCAGTCACCTGGTACAAGACCGTTCACCCAGCACTTACGGAAAAGGAGACACAACCAGAAAGCCACCAGCTGACCACCGCCCTTCAGCATTTCGACAGTTATTCTGTCACACCCAGCCGCTTTTCCAGCTTTCATTCTTTTCAATGCATTCAAAATCTCTTTCACATCTATATCACATTCAGATTCGCTTTCATTCAGCGTGGAGGAAACATCAACACACTCTGGTGCTGTATTATCATCCCCCACAAATAAACTTTCAAAATGATCCTTCCATCGTCCTAACACTTTCTTCTCTTCAGTCACTAAATCACCATTCGAATCCCTAACCACATTCACTTTAGACTTCTCCAGTCCTCCCCGGGCTATCTTAACCTGTTTCCAGAACAGTTTAATATTATCCCGGAAATTTCTGGAGAATTTTCTCTCTATATCCTCTTTCACATCTTTCTTCTTTCGTTCTATGCATTCTTTCACTTTAATTTTTATTTCCTTATATTCATTCATTGCCTTACATACATCTTCATCTTTCTTACCCGCGTTTATTCGTCTACTAGCTTTAACTGCTAGTAGATCCTGCCATTTTTTCTTCTTCTCGCATACTAATACTTCCGTTTCCTTATCCCACCACATGTTGGGCCTCACATTCTTCCTCTTGCTTACTCCACACACTTCTTCTGCAGCTTCTGTCATACCATTCCTCAATTTCATCCATACTTCCTCCACACTATCATTCTCATGATTACAGGCATCTCCTATCTTCTCACGTAATTTACTTACATACTCCTCTTTCACTTCTGCATCTTGCAACTTTTCTCCTTTTATTCTTGTCAACGGTGTTGTCGATTTACGATTGCGGTTTCTCCAACCCTTGAACAGACCATTTATTCTTGACATAACAAGAAAATGGTCTGTTCCAATGTTGACCCCGCGATAAACTCTCGTATCGACAACATTGACTTTCAACCTTTCATCCACAATCACAAGATCTATTATACTTCTCTCTTTATTCCTCTCCCATGTATACATGTGAATCTCCTTGTGACAAAACTTCGTGTTTGTCACAAGGAGATTCTTCTCCAAACACACATTCAGCAGACTTACTCCATTCTCATTTACACGCTCATCTCCATACCTTCCCAACACATGGTCTACATTCATTCTTTGCACACCCACCCATGCATTAAAATCACCTAACATTACAACCCTTTCATTCGATCTCGCAACATTCAAAACATCACGCAGGCTCTCCCAGAACTCTTCCCTTTCGGCCTGTGGCTTAGATATATCGGGGGCATACACACCAACTACAAATAGTCTGTGCAGCCCCACTCTAAGCCTGACCCATAAGAGTCTGGGCGACATACACTCATACTCAGTCATACACTCTGCCATTCTCTCAGACATCAACATTCCCACACCCTGACACGCTCTGGCCTTCGAGTCGACCCCCGACCAGACCGCTGTGTAGGGACCATGGTGGGTGACATCTGAGCCCTTTCGCTTCGTCTCATTCACACACAACATGTCCAAACTCTTATCATCCATCATCTTACATACCTCATCTAACTTTCTCTCCATTCCTCCACATACATTCAATGTGGCAAAACGGCTCTCCGCTGCCCGCTTTTCGCCCCGTGGGAACATTTGGCGTGACTTTTGGCGAGAAATGTCGCCGCTAATGTTAGAATTTTTAAAAATTTTCATTGTGTTCCCACGAATAGCAAGGGAAATAAAGTTCCACTCCGACAGAGCCCCGCATGCCGGAGTGGGGCTAATTAGTGCCCGATGGGCGCCACTCATCGGGACGGCACGTTTGAGACTAGGCTCGCCCCTAGCCACGCATCCTTGGGCACGGCAGCCCATGGATTGGCATGGGATCTAGAAGATAGGAATTTGGGGATTGGGTAGGTGTAGGTGGATTTGGATACCATTACTATAAAAGGACAAGGGTATAGTAAATGGTAGCTCAAGGTGTCCGGGGTCGCGTACCCGAATTCATCCTATAAACACCGGACAGGTATTTAAAGAACGAACCCTCTGAACCTAATAATGTAATTATTAATTACCATTAATAAGAATAATAATAATGTATATTAATTACCATTAATAAGAATAATTTCTCACAACTCGAGGAAATATAAATCAATCACATTTAAATAATGGCTTTCATGTAAAATATATAAATATATAATAAGAGTGGTAGGCAGTGGTACTCAGTCTGCCGATCCGGGGTAGTACCACCACTTACAAGTATACAGGCCGTGAAGTGATTTGGTCACGTTTCGGGATCAGCTTGTAAGTTGCCGGTTCCACCTAGACCGGCATAGTGGATGTGATTGTTACTCACAGTTATTGAATTGTATTAGCAGTGACATTCATTCATGGACCGCACTTTGGCTTAACATCAAGCGGGGTGCTGTCATATGTCGAGTCACAATAAAATAAAATAAAATTCAAATTTGTGAAAAACAAATACAATTACTCTACTACTTTGGTTGTTTTTAAAGAATAAATTACAGAATTTTGCGCAGGTAACTCCAAAATATAAATCGTTATTTATATTAATAATCACAATTAGCGGTCGCATCCGCTATGCCGGCCTAGTTGGAACTAGTAACTTTTAAGCTAATCCCGTAACGCAACTTAGTTACTTCACGTTCTGTACACTTGAAAGTGATAGCACTACCTAGGATCGGAAATGGGTGCTACTCAATACATTTAGATCAGTGTATCCCAACGTAAAAAATAGACTCGACACGACTTTAACCCTTTCGCTTTGGGTTATTAAAATGCAATGCTAGATATCGGTGAGAAATTTAACAAATTTAACATAAAAAAATCCTGTATGCATTTATATTTCTTAAGGGAACAAAACAATTTTTAAAGGTTAAAAATTATGTTTGGGGGGGCCGTAACATTTTAGAAATGATAAGGTGGGCCATGGCCTATAAAAGGTTAGGAAAGACTGATTTAGATGATATTTTGATTCGTGACTATGCCAATAATTCCAAACAGAGGTTGGTTTCAAGTTGTTGCCTAATGACAAAAGCAAGAGGAGGTCCAGGAGTCCAGGAGTACAGTCCGACGACTGTAAAAAGCGATTCACGCAATGCTTGAAGGATTCAAGGCTATAGGATGGAGAGAACACATGGGCTGGTAATGCCATGCCATGTTGCAAGGTATCCAGAGTGCACGTATGTACTTTGGTTGTCCTGTTTCTATGATACAAGCAAATGTCTTTTTTGTACTCTACATGAGACAGTGAGAAGAAAACATTCTCTAGAATTTTCTTCACGATTAATTCCTTCACAATTAAATGATATTTCTTCATAGTATTTATGTCTAGAAATAAAATAGTTGAACAGATATAAATATATGCGCATGAGTTGCTATTTTGCCCGCCTCTTGTTGTCATTGGCCAGTGAAGTCTGGATGGGCCAATGAGCTCGGAGCGGAAGACGATGCGTATAATTTTGGCATAATTAGTCACGCATCACGTTTACAAGGCGATAGAGTGGAATAAAAAATATAACAGCTGCTCAACGTATAGTTTAATAAACTCTTTTTCTATAGAAATAAATCGTTTTTCTTTTAGGTTTTTTTTGCTAATACCTATAATAATAAAACCTGTAGCGTCGGCTCTGGTAGCCATTTTGTGATGTGAATATATAGTTTTTTTTTTATTGAGACGCGACATATGACTTCTCCTTTCATAGCGAAGTAAGCAGGCATAGCGACTGAGGCAACTGTGAACTGACTCTGTTTTTACAATCGTCGCCACTTTTGGACGTCCTCTTGCTTGCCATCAGGCAAGTAGAGGTTAGATATCGAGTGACAATAAAAAAAGGAAGTCCAAGAACGGGGAAGACAATTATGTTCTTCGTAATGTTCATTGTAATTTTGATCTTTCTGTTGGTTCCTAGGGCATAGGCATAAAGTTTGAAATAAATAAGGTCCAAAATAATAATAATAATTAATCAATCAATCGTCACGCCTTTTTCCCATTGGGATAGGCAGAGACAATGGAGCGCCACTTGCCACGATCCTGACACACAACTCCCTCGCTTTCTTCCCATTCATAAGTCTCTTCATACAAGCTCTAAGGTTATGGGCACTAGGCAACCCAGCTTACTTGAGGATGTCTCCGATTTGATCGGAACACACCCTCCTGGGCCTGCCTTGTTTAACGCATCCATTCACATCAGATTTATAAATTGCTTTCACTCATCCTTTCCATGTGCCTAAACCATAGAAGCACCCCTTGTCATTACATCTACATTAATCCTTGTCACTACATCTTCTTCATCAAACCACATCTATCGTGCACTGTACTATCCTTATTATAATAATAAATACACTGTAATTAAAATAAAATACGTTATAAAAAAAACATAAATAAATAGTAAATTAATTGTCATGTAAAATAAAATAATTTTACATGACAATCAACAAAATGTTTCTTTTTTGGTACCTTTTACAAATATAATACAATAATTGTCTTTGTAAAAGGTACCAAATAAGAAACGCGTGAAACAATTAAATTCATTACTGAAGGCAAACAAAGGGTGTGATGCCGCAAACGAGTAATGATTAAGGAGTTACAATTAATCATGCAGTTGGTTCATTTGCTTGGAAATTGTTCCCCATTAATTACAATTAAATGTATACACCAAATTCTGTCTTATCTACAAGTTATTCGAAATCCGAGAGAGCTGATTTGACGACAAGCGCGGCGCATTGGTTCGTGCACCGAGTCAGGTTTAAATTTCCGGTCAAAGCAAAGATTTTTTTTATTGTGACGCGACTTCTGACCTCGACTCGCCTGATGGTAAGCAAGAAGATATCGAAGAGTGCCGACGACTGCAAAAACCGAGTGTTTACGGCTACCCCAGTCGCCGCCGCTATGCCGGCCAACGGTGCTTCTTCACGCATATCTTGAAGGATCCAAGGCGATTGAGGATGAGGATAGATGGAGGAGAGAACACATGGGCTGGTAAAGCATTCCACTTGTCGTTCATAGTTTTAATTTTTTTAATTAGATTGAAAATAAAAAGGGGGCGATTATTATTGTCATAGAGTTGTAGGTGGTGGTGCCCAGTGCTTGTCTATGAGTAGTATTTAGAGTTGTCTGTCATATGCCTAGTCTACCGATCCGGAACAGTGCCATAACTTTTAAAAGATTAAAAGTTGCCGGTTCCAATTAGACCGGCATAGTTAATGCTACTGCTTCTTGCCAAAATTTAATCGCTTTAATTCATGGATCGCATTCCAGACTAATATCAGGCGGGGTGCTGTCATATGTCGAGCCACAATAAAACAAAAGATTGACGCAATGAATTTTTATGGGTAAGTGGATGTTCAAGACAGTGACGACCTAAAAAGTATATCTAAATTGAATGTAAATGAATTTGTATTATTAACTCTACCATAGTACAAACAATTAATATACTCGTTGGTACTATAATTTGGTACAGGCCCGAGGCTTTAATACGAACTAGGGAATAATATGAGATAATGCTGAGGGTTTTCTCCCCACAGCCGTGTATTCAGATTTAGTAATGTATAATATTGACATTGTAATGATTTATGAACAACAAACTGCGGCAAGGAAAATATCTTAAAGATCTATATAGAGCGCTGATATTGTTCATCTATTTTGAAGATCGTAAGCAGTTATGCTATAGATAACTATGTATGTCATCATCATTAATTTCACCCTTAATTCCTACAGAAATAGGTGGAGTTTTCGAGTTTTCACGATGAACATTTCTCTTGCTTCCTTTACATACACAATTCTCTTCATACTTATAAAGAGAATTGTGTATGTAAGGCGGCTCGTAATATGACAGCATCTCGCCAGTTAAGTGAATGCGTACCGTGAATGGAGGCGACTACAGTTAAATAATTAATTTTTTTTAAATTATTTATAAAGTTTAATCCACTATGCCAGCCTTGTTGGCAACTTTTAAGCTGATCCCAAAAAATCCACTTCACGAATTTGAGAATTTTGACATAAAGTAAGCGGAACTCTAAACCTACTTTAAAATCGTTTCACTGTCTCATTAGAACTCTGTTCGTATCGATGCTTATTGTTCATACACTTTCACATCCACTCTATTAATTTACGACTAAACTATAAAGAAAATACAGATGTTTGCTCAAAGTTTCTTGAGGCTGGGATACGTTGGTTTATTCAAGTATGTGATTATTAAGATTATATTTAGTTGATTGTACTGTGTTTTTATATTATAAAATATATGGTTTACAAAAACATATTCTTCTCATTTTTCTTTCTGAGACAAATAGAATAACCAAATTTTAAAATATCCCAAAAATAAGTTGAAATAGAAAAATAATATTTATATGATGTCAAACGTAAGGATAGCTTTAGACATAAGATGGCAATTGGTTTTTGAACCAGAACCTCTAGGTTTGCGTAAACATTTTAATAACACTAGACCACGGTCTCTTATTAGTATAAAAATTCAGATTAATAGTCTCATGTTTTTATCACATGTACATATGTCTTACTATTGATAAAAAAAGAACAAAAAACACTTCAAGCAAGGCGAAGGCGACCGTGGTGTAATGGCAGTGCAATGGTTACGCAAGCCGAGAGCACGGGTTCGAAACCACTCACCACTCAACCGGTACCAATGTATCTTTGATATATGTACTTTGTTTTTCCTGTTTCTATGATACAAGTACTTTAATATAGAAATGAATAATAAAAAAATAAACAGTCACAAGTCACATTAACCAGCTAGACTTATAGACGAGATTCCGAATTAAAAAAAATCTAATCCTACCTATTTGGGTCTCTAATCCTCACAAAAACCGTTCTAACAATTTTGATTGCATCAAATCGAGCATTGATAATATCGAGTTATATTTTGACATGTCTAATTACTCGGTTTCAATCTTGCTGTAGGGATTAAATATTGAGAAGGAGATGACAGTGTCTTTAATCGACTTTCCCGTTTCATTACCTCCTCAGAAGCCTTATTTACACGTCATTGCTGTTTAGTTAACTGATTTAGTTTAACTACTACTTGTTAATAACTGGACTGCATGCGATATACCGTTGTTGACCAATGGTATATCAGCTGTGCTCGTATTTAAGTTAACAAGAAGCTATATTTTTTTTAATTGTGACTCGACACATGGGAGCACCCTGCCTGATGTTAGGCTGGAGTGCGGTCTATGGATGGAGTTGTCTATGAATGGTCATTTGAATGTAACTACTATTACATTTAAATAACTTTAAAGCTTATTTCGAGACGCGACTAAGTCACTTCACGGTCTGTATACATGTAAGTGGTGGTTCTTTCCCGGATCGGCAGGCTTGGGCACCGCTCTTTGTTCATTGTAGTTCAGGATAATATGATAGCACCCCGCCTGATGTAAGCTGGGGTGCGGTCCATGAATGGATGCGACTGCAAGTAACAGTCGTATACACTCTGGCCGGCATAGTGACGGCGACTGAAGCAGCCGTAAGCTAAGTTGTTTTTTTGGTCATCGGCACTTTTATACCTTTTCTTGCTTATAATTTTTTCATAAATACATTTTTATTCATTAAAATAATTTTATTCATGAAATATATTATTTTTTATTGTGACACGACATCTGACTTCGTCCCGCCTGATGATAAGCAAGAGGAAGTCAAAGAGTCTCATCTTCATCAAAGTTGTATGAAGCGAGCCAATAAAATAGACGCCGCCTGTATCTACTACTTAACTTTGAAGTAATGTAAAGACGGCTTTACTGTACTCATATAGGAATGTGTCGACAGAGTTACGGTCGATTAACCTGTCAAAACCTAGAGTATTAAGTAACCAAGTACTAACTCACGAATTACATTGTAAAAGTGGAGGTGAATTTAAATACTCTGATTCACTTGATCCTAAATTGTTATTGTTAAAAGAACGGTCGTTATTGTGATTAAGATTTTTCAATATTTAATTTAAGCTACTATAATACATTTTAGTCTGCGGCTTACTATCGCGATTTAATTTAACAAATAATTTTGTATACTTCATTAATAGATGTACTGCTTCGAAATGTCATATTTATAGTTTGATCATTTTTCACACCTAAACTATGCAAAATTAAGGATAATTTCAATTGCATTGTAATCGTCGTACATTAGACTATTTTAAAATGTAAATGCAACTGTTAATACAATTAAGACCAAGTCACAATACAAAATTAAAGATGTCTTTTATATGTGTCGTCATCAGCAGAGATAGGCAGAGTCAACAGAGCGCCACTTTCCATCAAGACGCTGTTTTCAAGAAGATGTTTTATATGACTTTCTTAGCAAGTCTTAATTTATGTTTTAAAAGGATAATTAATTCGTAGAATTCTAAGCTCAGACAAAATTTGTTCTATGGTTATGCGTGTTAATTATTGTTCTAAAATTAAATTTGTGAGGATTATTTTGAATCTCATGTTTGATGTCTAGAGCCAGACTATAATCTCAAGACTTAATGGAAGTTCTACGAACTGAAATTCAGGTATTATTGTTTGTCCATGCGAAGTATTTGTCTACGAGTTATTCTAAAGCTAGTGTTTTTTGAACCCAGTTAAACTCATTTTTTTATTGTGACTCGACATACTAGTATGACAGCACCCCGCTTGATGTTAGGCCGAAGTGTGGTCCATGAACGAATGTCACTGCTACTACAATTCAATAACTGTAAGTAGCAAACAAATCCACTAGCCGGCCTAGATGGAACCGGCAACTTACAAGCTGATCCCGAAACGTGACCAAATCACTTCATGGTCTGTATACTTGTAAGTGGTGGTACTACACCGTATTGGCAGACTGGGTACCAATGCCTACCACTCTTTGATAACCAGACCAGAAGCAAATATCCAAATAGAAGCTATGAAAAAATATATGCTCCGACCGCTGTTGATTTTACGCGCAACAAATCAATCGCTAAACCGTTCCGCGCCTGTCGTCAATCTAAGTACAATCCCAATTTAATTTTTAATAAATAAAAAATAATTCTAGTTCCGTGAAATCGTACTATAGTTAGTACGAACCAAAAGCATTTTGGAACAGGAGAAATTGAAAAATGGAGCATCAACCGAAACTAATTTAGAACAACTTACTTTTATTTATTTTTTTATTATAATTAACATTTCTTTACTAAGCTACTAAAGTGCTTGTATCATAGAACAGGACCACCAAAGTACATATATCAAAGATACATTGGTACCGGTGGGTGGTATCGGTTTGTGTAACCATTGCCACTACACCACGGTCGCCTTATATTAATAAGCCAGGTTAATTTCTAAATGAACATAAATAAGTATGTATATATTAATTTGTACTTACTTCCATACGAGAACAGCTCCAATAAGGATTCCAATGATGAGTACGATGGAACAAAGACCTATAACAGCTGACGTCTGCAGCGAAGGGCTGTTATGATTGTAGGCGTCTATCTTCTGAAAAGAAAAAAGAAAAGTATATATATTATGTTTGTATTATAAATTATTTTCTAGAAAAATTGATATTTGAATTTTTGTTCTATTCATTTATGTTGTTGCAAAGGGAAGTTCAAATGCGCTGACAACTGAAAACAACTCCGTTACCACGATGGCTGCAAAGCTCTCGAAACGTCGGAATAATTAAAAATTGTGAAATCACAACTAAAATAAACGCGATAGTAAGCCGCATAACTATGCCGACTTTTCTATCAGCTCAGTAAATAAGAAATGACACAAATTGAAAAAAAAATAATCAAGGTTACATTCCTAAAAATAATGATTATAATTAATAGAGTCGAGACAGATCTATTTTTAAAATTGTGAAAGTCTTTGTCTATCCAAGTGACACAGTCGCGTTTAAGGAATAGCTTGAAAGTTCTGGGCACTAGGCAATATAGCTTTCTTGGGGGTGATTTTGTCGGAAAACACCTGACTTGTTTTGTTCGTTGATTTAATGATTTGATTTAAAAGTTATCAGCTTCAACTATGCCCACATGCGACAGCGACTGAGAATTTGCTGTCGCTTGTCGAGGACGCTGTCTTATGCAAACCACATAAAAGAATAAGAAGAAAGCATGTATATAGTATGTGCAAAACAGTACTAAAGCTCGTGTTGTTTGAAGTCTATACCCGAGAAGAACATTCAACGATTTGCATGGAATATCCTCTTCGGGTCTTACGTTAAGGAGAAAAATGTACGTAATTTGAATAATTCTGAAATATTCGACGAAGTATTTACATAAAAGAGAACAGAAATAATAAATGTATTTATACATCAGCTTAAACACAATAAGGCTATGTAGATTGGGAGCGGCTGGATCATTTCCAAACTTAACAAATAAAATAATAATTTATCAAATGGAGTCCATTGGAGTGTGCTATTTATTGACGATAGAAATTTATAAATCTGTTGAGGATGGATGCGTTAATGGAGGCAAATCTAGGAGGAAGTTTTTCGACTAAATCGGAGACATCTTTAAGAAAGCTAGGTTGCTTAGTGGCCATAGCCGTAGAGTTCGTATGAAGAGAATTGTGGATACGAGGGAAGCGAAGGAGTTGTTTCAGGATCATGGTAAGTGGTGCTTCATTGTCTCTGCCTATCTCTGTGGGAAAAAGGCATGTCGATTTGATTAATTGATTGATTAACATTAAACAGCGGTGCATATCACTGCCGGAATGGTGATATTGGCTTTTATCAGTCGGCGGGACTCCTGGACCTCCCGTTGCTTAGTAACAGGTAAGATGAAAGGTCACAATAAAAAATAAAGCAAGTTTTTGAATCTGAAGGACCAAAGCAAGCCTGATATAGCTGATGGGACTTTTTGATATATTGGCACGGCAAAATTGTATACCGGCAAACCCATATACCGCCTGATGTCAACCTTGAGTGTGATAAACTGCAGCCACAGACAGAAATAGCAGTCGCATACACCATCCTATTTAATTACCGACAAACTTTAAGACATTTTTTCATCATCATTCATTTTAGGTTAATAGAGACTTTCACTTATTAACCCGGTTCGACAGAATCACGGAATGTTTGACTATAATTCTCTCTGCTTTTAGACATTGGCAACATTGGCCTTTGTTCATGGATAGCATTGGAGCCTCAACAGGCTCCTGATTTTCTAATTTAAACATTAAAAGATAATAATAAAATGATGAAAATAAATGGATCGTTTCCATAAACAAAATTAACCAGCTAATTTATGAATCTGTAAAAAAAAGTTCACTGTTATGTGTGTTGCCAAATCTTCAGCTCATTTGGCTGATGTTAAAGAATTTTAAGGGCCATTAGCTTAATTGGATTTACAACACCTCGTAATTGAAAATTCAATTATGACCAAAAAACAACATGAAATATTGCTCGTAAATTTTACATGCTTGGACTGTGTCTTAATTAAACGCGATGACACGAATATCGTTTACGTATCACGACATTATGAGGAAAATTTCAGATGTATCTTTTCGGAGTATGGTGGTGGAATTACAAATGGAAATAGCATTTAGGTTGTAATCTTAAGTTGTGATTCCGATGGCGACCGTAGACCGCAGAGTGCGACTGCAGACCGCACTACTGGTTTGTATCAATCTGTATGAGATTGAGTCCGTGCAAGGCGACACTACAATCTGTGGCCTTACAAAATGTCATTTTTTCATAGAATTTCTAGGATAAAAGCCTGTAAACATTATATTGATTGTTTCCTTTTAATGTGCTGCGACATCTGACCTCGACTTGTCTGATGGTAAGTAAGAGAAGGTAAGTCATCTACTCAGATGACAGTCAGCGCCACTATTCTTTTTCATCAAAACATGTTTTTTTTGCACTTCACTTGTATGATCCATGGTTATTAATACCAATTGTTCGACATAGAAACAATACACCGGATAAATCTCTATGATATATATACATGAAGTATGGCGACCGTGGAGTAGTGGTAGCGCAATGGTCATGCAAACCGAGAGTTCCCGTTTCAATACTCTTTGCCGGTACCAATGATATATTGTACTTTGATCCTCCTGTTTCTAGGATACAAGCACAGATACTGTTATGACAGCTTGGTATAGATCTACCAAAAAAAAACGTTAAGGCTCTTAATTAAAAGGAATGAAATAAAATTGTTTATATAATAGAATTCGATATATTTTTGGTAGTCGAGTTGTAATTTGTCGCCATTCGTTTTACACCATTATTTATAGCCCTGCGAGTAAATGTGGAGTGTTACTCTTGGGAATAATTTATTTCGTCACAACATAAACCTATTTACAGTTTTCTACCTTCAATTGTTGCAATAAACATTCGGGGAAGTACTATAAAATAAATTATATTTGGTAGGCAGTCAGTATAAAGACCGTGAAGTGACTTAGTCCCGTTTTAGTATCTTAGTATTTTTTTATGAAGAACACGAGTTTGGCCGTCGTAGTGACGATGACTGAACCAACCGTAAACTCTATTGTTATTTTTCAGTCGTCCGTACTCAATTACTCTCCTTGATTCCCCTATTAGGCAAGCTAAGGTCTAATGTCGCGTCTTAATGACCTAAAAAGTCGGTTGAAGTAGTTTTTGTCGGATAAGTCAAATGATTATAATCCCTTAACTTAAGCTTTACTTATCCTATATTTTAACCTACTAATTAATTCAAAATCTAGACGTTTCTATATAATATAATAGATTAAAAGTGGTTTATTAATAGTCACGTTGAACTAGGATAAGTGACGCAACATCTACCTTATATCAATTTAAACTAAGCCTTTCAGGCTCCAACATAAATAGGAGTACGGTTATATAAATAGAACACTTTAAAACGATCCTCACAGGCCCCAGCAATGGCTAAATTTCATTCTTCAAAACCAACCCTTTTCTGAAGGGGGATTTCATGTCCGCAATACTCGTGCCTTTTGAGTCTTTAATTACAACCTCTCTTTCAATTCTGTCTAATATAAAGATCATGTTAACATCAAAGGAATTATACGGCTTAACGTATGTCGTAAGTGCACTAGACTATCACGCCTGGGTACACCAGCCTGGTAGCAAATGCTAGTGTGGAACTTTACACTCTTTATTATATAGTATTTATATAGAATAGATAGACAGTTAGTGGTATTTTTCCAGTCTGCTGTTTTGGGGTATTATCACCACTTTCAAGTGTACAGACCGTGAAGTGAAGTCTTGTTTCGGGATCAGCCGGCCGACTGCGTAAATCATTGTCAATGGGCTTCGTTCATAGCTTTAAAATTAAAATTACGACTGCGCAACATACTAAGAATCGATGTTCATTTTTATTAACAGTTGAAGCTCATTGAAACTTATTGTCCGAATAAATAAAAGTTTTCTATTGATTTGTTACCTACGAGAATGCTAAACATCAACGTTTTTCACTGCTTTTCCGTCGCAATATAATAAATATTAAATTGTATAATGAGGTGCGCGATAGATGTGATTGATGCGAAAGAAGATATTGTGACAAGGATTCACAAAGGAATGTTTCGATGGCTTGGGCACATGGAAAGGATGAGTGAAAGTAGATTGAGGAAGAAATTTATAAATCTGATGAAGGTCGCGTTAATCGAGGCAGACTCAGGAGGGTTTTTCCAACCAAATCGAAGACATCCTCAAGAAAACTGGGTTGCCTAGTGCCCATGTCCAAAACGCTTGTATGAAGAGTATTTTGGATGTGGGGAAGCGGGGGAGTTGTGTCGTGGGAATCGTGACAAGTGGGAGAAAGGCGTGACAATTTGACTGATTGATTGATATAAAAGTCGTGTTAATAAAGCAGTGGTAGTTCGTAGACCAGTTATTTCGCTGATTGTGTATTCAGATAATCGGGGCCTAGCTTAGTAGCAATTGCCAGTGTGGTTTAGACGCTATATTATAGTTATTATTAAGGATTTCGTTGGGGTGCAAGGTGCGTGGTTTGGAGGGATACGTGTGTATGTATTAATATTTTTTGGGGTAGAAAGGAGTCACGCTATTCTGATATATAGAGGAAAAAAGGTCATTTTGACACAATAGAAGTTTTTTTTTGATTGCGTTCCACGCCATGACCCTCTAAGTGGCTTTTTTGAAGTCGAAAAGGGACAGAGGTGTTATTATGTTTCTTTTTATTTATAATTGTTCTTGGTTTGTGATTATTTTTTAAGCAATCTTTGGGATTTTTGCGATTATTTTATCAGTCGATATTTTATTAAACAAGTATTTATTTTAATAAAATTTGTTTGATCCATTTTATAAAACTTTTTTTTATTACAGACAAATTTAAACAAACACAAATCAACCAATCAAATTGTCACGCCTTTTTCCACAGGGATAGGTAGAGACAAATTTATAAAAAAAATAAACCTTAAAATGAAGCGCATATAATTTTATGACCTGATACTTATTTTTATTGAGACGCGACATCATGCGCTGACGACTGAAAATACCGTTTATTGGTTGTCTCAGTGCACTAAGGTGCTTCTTCACGTTTGGCTTGAAGAGATTAGGATTATATTCGTAGGATATGTACTGACGGCGACTGGGGCAGCCGTGAAGACTCGGTTTTCGCAGTCGTCGGCATTCTTAGACCTCTTCTTGCTTACCATCAGGCAGGTTGAGGTCAGATGTCGAGTGACAATAAAAAAATAATTCTGTGTACAATTGACTTAGTCGCGTTAAGGGTTGCTTGCAGGTTGGCGGTTCTAGCTTAGCCAAAATATTGGATGTCAACTATTTGCAATTATTTAACTGCACTAGTAGTCACCTCAATCCATAGACCGCACTCCAGCTTAACATATGTCGAAAACAATAAAAAAATACAAATGAAAACAACATTTGGCGATAGTGACTAGAGGAAATAATTCAAAAAGCGCTTAGCCCCAAAATATTTAACACTCCTCATATCTCACATTAAATCTACCCTTATTTAAAAAACTATAGTTTTTATTATCATAAACATTTATGCAGAAAAAGCAATTAGCGAGTTCGTTCATAGAAATGAACTTATTATATTTAGTAATTGTAGTTTAAATGTTTGTCTGTTGGGCGTGGTGAAAAAATTCATTGTTGAGTTGATACACAAAATAATTAATTTATTTGCAGCTGTATTTGTAGGCGTTATTGTATGGTTTTCCAACCCCTTTTTTGAATAGATAATTGCATTTTCTATTAGCAAATGGTTTTCGGAATGACAATTTCAGATTAATATTAAACTGCATTATATTTAAAATTATTGTTCCCCATTTAATCGTGGTTGCGACTTTTTACTGTTTCTAACAGTACCTACCTTCTATACGATGCGTGAAGAAGCCTCTTTGGCCGGCATAGTGACGGCGACTGGGGCAGCTGACTGACTCGGTTTTTTCAGTCGTCGTCACTCTTGGACCTCCTCTTGCTTATCATCAGGTCAAATGTCGTGTCACAATAAAAAAAACCTTTCTGAATGTTTTAAATCTAGTTCAACAAATTTTATGCGGCTTACTATCGCGTTTATTTTGGTTTTGATTTTACAATTTTGTATTATTCCGACGCGACGTTTCGAAAGCTTTGCAGACATAGTGGTCACGGATCATTAATAAATATTTGCGCGAAATCTAAGAAAATATCTAGTTTCATGCTAAAGATTCGATTTGTTTTTATTGTGCTTCGCCATAACACAGAACCTCGACTGGTTAAGCTTGAATACGATCCATATAAGTTTAGGTAGCAGTCGGAGCACACGGCTTTGTTGGAACCGGCAACTTTCAAGCTGATCCTGAAACGCGACTAAGTCATTTCAATCAATCAAATTGTCACGCCTTTTTCCACATTATTTAACTATGTATCAGCACTATCAGCAGTCACCTCCATTCATGGACTGCACTCCAGCTTAACATCAGGTGGGATGCTGTCCTATGTCAAGCCACAAAAAGGCTCGCAAAGCAACCGTGGTATAGTGGCAGTGCAATGGTTACACAAACCGAATGCACGGGTTCGAATCCGCTCACCGGTACCAATGTATCTATGATATATGTACTTTAGTTGTCCTGTTTCTATGATACAAGCACTTTAGTAGCTTAGTATAGAAATGTATAAATAATTTATACGAGTATTGTAATATGTCCAAAAATTCAATAGTCATCGTTGATTAGTAATTCAAAACTATATTATTCTCAAGCTAAACAATAACAGTTATTTGTTTGTCCCTCTAATTGTTCACAATGAGATTGCTAGTTTTACTTGCCTAATAAAAATGCGCATCTCTTATTAGTATTCTAAATTATTTTTTCTCTCTACTCTCGTATTCATGAATTTTTACATTTATGATGAGGTTAGTTTTTTCGATTACAATAATTCTAAGTAATATTTTTTTGGAGGTTTTTTGGGAGAACCATATGTGACCTAGAGTGACCTGGAGTTATGTAAATCTATACTGAAAATACGAGCGTTGACTATTACCAAATCATATTTATATATTTAGAGCTTTTAAACTGGGCGACTAAAGAACTTATCAAAGATACATTTTGGTACGGATTATTCCAATAATAGTATATCAGAGTCAAGGAAGGATATATTTCCTCTATTAGTAGTTTCCTTGAATAAAAAGTTTTAATAAAATATTAGTTATAAAAAGATGTTGACTAGGAAGGAGGAGTTGAGGAATTGCAGAAAGAAAATGTAGTAAATTCTCGCAATTTTCAAAGAAGGGGTTGCTGATTAAGTTTAAATCTATAATTAATAGCGTTGAATAAATCTTAAAGCACATTTTAGGGTAAATTATCAAGAAGGGAATACCTAATAAGAAATTCAATTTTGTGTTCCGAATTCATGAAGATTTTCGTTTTTAATTTTTAAAAACGGCCGCAAACGCGCACCAACTTTTTCGAGGAAGGCGATAATCATAATTTACCCAAAAGTTCACTGCGAGAACCCAAATTAATTAAGGTTTAATTCAATTTTTTAAAGGAAAGACTTTTTATTAATTAAGGAAGGAGCATTGACAAATCGGCTACCGACTTAAGATGGACAGTTCGATAAGCCTCACGTCTCTGCCCGTTCTCGAATATTGTAGTTTGAAGATTTTTTTCGATATTGTCGCTGGAGATCTGTGAGATATGGCCCGATAAATTGTTCTGGGGCCGATGACGGATTTCTGTTCAGATAATGCCACGTTTAGACAAATTGACGTCCCTTATTCGAACTTAATGCATTTTGTATAGTGTACGTTTAGATGTAATCTACATTTTATGAATAAAAAAATATTGATAAGTCGATGACCGTACAGACATTTTAATGATGTAAACCTACACCTATTATTTGATTTATATATTATACTCACGCCTGATCGCTTAGCAGTAGCCAGAGATGATTGAGTACACTTTCTTGGTAATAAAATAGTAATTTTCATCTGATTTAGTCTGCGGTGATTAGTTTTGTATTTAATTTAATTTTAATTACCTTGGCTTATGAAGTTTTTTTAGAGGCATTGAACCAAATAAAATTAGTAGTACAATTTATAACAAAATCTATTGATATAATAAAAACTTAATCGACATTCAATAGGAAGAAGACCACCCAAACCATTCTGTGAAGTGTGACGAATCAACAAATAGATAAAAATTATATTGCGGTTAAAGGAACACCTACTGCGAACATTTTTATTCATCGAGGTGTTTTTCAAACGAAGCCAATTAGCAATTCGACTTTTTGATGTCTTAATCAGAAATAAAGTATTTGAAGGCGACCACAGGAATCCAAACGCGGGTGGTATGTAATACGAAGGCGATAAATTGACAATAAATCAACACAAAATTAGACTTTATGGCCCTATTATAACGAAATATAAACATTTGCGATCAGATTACCGCCGTCCCGTTGTCCTAACATTACCCCCATAAATATGATCAAATGAACGTTTTTTGATAAAATACATTTACTTACTTATATATATATATATAATATAAGCGACCACATAGGTGTTTTTTTTTGGACACGACATCTGACCTCGTCCCGCATAATGATAAGCAAGCAAGGTCCAAGAGTGACGACGACTGAGTAAGCAGAGTTTGTTCACAGCTACCTCAGTCTTAATAATATATATTAACAGGTGTTATATTAATATTACAAAATGTTAGTATAAATAAAAGAATAATATGAAATTTAGTATTTAAAAATGAATATTTGGGCCATTATTAAAACTGTATAATTAATCATGAAAACAAGAAACAATTGCGATCGGTGATCCAACCCGGTGTCTGTAGCTTCTAACTAGAGACCCCGTGACCAAGTGCTCGGTGTCGAAGTTGCGTTATCCTACCTTTGCATTGTGCAATTCGGCCAACTGCTGGCTCCACGTCGCATTTACGAGTAGCTGCGTTAATATGACATGCAATTCATGAGGAATTTGCAGTTAAAATTGTCGCAAATTAACGAGCCTCTTTATTTATTCTATCCAATGTTCATAACTAATTTATACAAAATGTAGTTTACTTTTAAGATTCATAAATTACAGCTATTTATCTAAAGTACAGCTGCGTACTCATTCATACTTTCGGTTAACTAAGAGTAGTACAAATTCGTGTGGCAAACATAAATTTCGTAATCGTTTAGTGAAACAAGCGTATTTGAAGAAGTTAAGAATTAAGGTAAACAAAAAGAGAGAGCTCGCGTGATAGTTACAATCATTGTTAGCACAAGCAAAGATACAAATAAGATACTGACCGTTAACTTCCCGTTTACCCTACAAGAATCATAGTTATAATTTTAACTCAAATAGAGAATTTCGAAGCACAGACAAATAAAAATGATGAGTAAGACCCGCTTTAAGCAAATGAACTTGTAAAACCGTAAAAAGTAGATAGTAAGATAATTTAAACAGTGCATTGTCGCTAACATGCCTTCATTAGGGCCCGCATGCGTCAAATATTTACTAAGCCAGATAAGAGGCGTTGAACTAAACTATGTATTCATTAAATTTTCTTTTTAAAACAAGGTGAAAAGAATAGCCGTTTAAAAAAGATAAGATAATATTGGTTAACTTTAGATTAGATTGAATTGTTCCTAAGGAATTAATCCAATTAATGTCTGACCGTGGAGGGATACAAACTGAATTAGAATAATAATACTTAACAATTCCCGGTGGGTTTCATTATAATTTAAATTAGCTATTTTATTCATTAGACTCGAATGCTACCGTGTTTCTGTTTACCGTTCCATACGAGAAGTTGTTTGGTCACTAATCGTCATAACTAACGTTAATTTAAAATACATCTTTAATTGACATACGTTTTTTTTATATTTCTATATTAAGCTACTAAAGTGTTAGTATCATAGAAACAGGACAAACAAAGTACCTATATCAAAGATACATTGGTACCAGTAGTGCAATAGTCATGGAAAACTTCCATGACTATTGCACTACTGGTACACCACGGTCGCCTTGAAGCTTACATTAACTAAAGAATTAATTAACTTACTGGTTCGGTGTCGCAGGTTTCAATATCTGGGATGGGATCATCACCACAGTAATATTCTGCTTGCAGAAACGGTGGTCTAGGGGGAGGTGGCAGCATGAACTCTGGAGGTGGACCTAGACAGTCACATTCCGTCAAGTCCGTGGGTTTCAAATCCCACATTTCTCCGTAATTATCTAACTTAACACTATTCACAACCTTTGCGTTGATATCACTATCAATAACATAAGCACTAGTATCACGTTTTTGTCGTTCATGCACTTCATTTGAAGTCCTTAATTCAATTATTTTTGCTATGTATATTTCGTCATCCACGTCACTCCAAACGTTTTTCCTAATTTCCTCGTCATCGTCGTCACTAATTGAATCAATCACATTATCGTCTGATTTTTCTAAATTTGGTTTTGGTTTTTCTTCCGCTATAAAACTTCTAGGCTCCGTTTCATAGTTAGAATTGCTTTTAAAATATCTTTTTGAAAATATGTCTTCATATCTTGTTGTTTCTCGAATACCATATTGGTCTTCTTTGAAATGTTTTCGAGATCCTAAGCTCTGCACTTGTCGCTCATTGTAATTAGCATTTTTAGGTGATGGACTTTTACTTTGATTTGTCCTAAAAGCGTACGTAGACGCTTCTTTTGGACTCTTGTTAAATCTTTCGGCCATACGCGGTTCTATCTCATCTGAAAATTAAGAAAAAAAAAACAAATTAGTTATTTCAAACAAAGTTTTTACGGCGGCTACTTAATGAGAAACTACATTGGGTACGAGTTATCTAATTTTATATCTGACATTGAGCGTACTGATTGTACATTAACATCAAACTACTTATTATTTAATAGAAGAGCTAACACCTCATTTTATATAACAAAGACACCGCAATTACAGACTACCACTTTTCAAAGTACAATGGGTACCGGGCGTGCGGCGATATCATCGGAACCTGCTTTCGTCTGTACTGCTTATTTTAATTTGTTTTTTATCGTTGAAATTGGACGGACGGGTTTCTAGCGCTGCTCTCTAAGGTATTTCATTACAATCGTGATGGTTCACTCGTCAGTATCAGGATGAGCTAATTTAGAAAGTTTAAAGTTCAATTCTTTCATTTTCAGTTATTGAATTTATAGATAAATCTAAACGTTATTGCTTAGTGCATATCTTTGCAAACCAATAAATCATATTGACTATTACAATACTCGACACACTTTATACAATTTCTCTTAAAGAAGATTTTAGTAGTGTATATGAGATAATGAATGCGTAGGGAGAACCCAACGTGGTACGGTGCCAGTGAGAGATTGCGAGGTCGCAGGGTCAAGTCGACTCGGATAGCTCTTAAGAAAATCTCTGTCCTAAATACAGAATAGCGTTAAATTTTTCGCATTATAATACAAGCACACAAAATATAAACAATAATACTAATTGGTGTTGGAATTTGTGGGTTATGTTAATTGCAATTCTTTTTCATACAAATATTTTCTCAATATTATTTTAAATACATGAGAGAGTTTATGGTACGAAATTAATTTTCTAAATTGGTCACTGTTGTTAACATGTCATCGGGCAAAGAATAATGAGCGTGATTTATTATCATTATTCGTTAGTCGTGTCAGAAACTAATTAACGCATAACCCAAAGAGGATAGGACAGCAAAACATATACAAATTATTATTAATCAATAACAGTCCATACGTATTGCTTGTAGATTCGACATCTCATTAACTTTTTGGCGGGCTGGCTCAGTGGCCACTCGAGAGCTGTCATCTGAAGACCTGACATCAGTACAAAGCCTGACACCAAGTGCACTCGAATCTCTTAACGAACCTATTCTGTTGGCTTTCTCATGTGAAATATTATCGCGAGTTGTACAAAAGTAACGGTCAACCTCTATTGTGTTTAGTATGAAATCTTAATCCGTTGCATTTTGCTTCTTACTTTATTAAGAATACATGTTGAAATTATGACAAGATGATCATGTAATTTATAGTTTCTTTTGAATAGCGACTATGGCATTAAAGCTTCAATCTTTATTAGTGATATTACTTACATCAAATGATTGATTGAACACACATAACCTGACAAATGACGGCTACTAATTAAAAGCTCTCCGAGTTAAAGATCGGTTTTAAAATATTATCATTACGAAAAGGGTGTGAAATTTATTCTTTATCTTGTTGAAATATTTTAAACTAAGAATTTGAATGTAATCTGATAACAGGCGGACTATTAGCATGTTACGGAGTGAATGCCAAATATTTTATGATGGTGGTACTGGAGTTTAACTGCCGATAAAAATGCGATGTGTAATGTCTTGAGAAGAAGGGAGGTTAACAGAGACAGTTTTTTGCGTTCCAGTTTCTGGCAAAAAGCATGAATAATGCTATGAAGTTATATTATATTTTAATTTACAAAATGTCTCAATGAATAAACTTTTCTGAAATTTTATATTAAAATATCCTATAAAATATACGTGAAATGCCGATTAAAGACAGACAGAAGGTGGTCATTTGCCCTGTCTGACGATCGGTTCAAGTCGCTTTTCCGGATCGGCTTAAAAGTTTGCGGTTCCAATTTCCGGCATAGTGGATAAGAATGCAGCTAGTAAGTATGTAAATTAAGAAGCAGACGCCTTTATTCATGGACCGCACTTAAATAAATTGAAAAGTCAAAATAAATAAAATAATACCAATTTGGTTGTGTGAGAATTTAACCGAGTATCCTTAATCGACTGCCAGTCGATTTTAAACTTGTTTTATCACGTCTTTAAACTGGCAGAAATTCAGCCGATCATGAGCCAACTAGTCTTTTAATGGACTCGAGTATAAAAAAACAAAATGAAATCATAAGTAATATATCAAACTATTATATGTCCAGGATACGTCACTCCAATCGACATTACAAATTTATCTATACCAATATTATAAAAAGATTTCTTTTAGGAGTGGTAGGCGTGCAGTTGGTGGTCTCTTGCACTGTGGATGCATCACTTTTAGGTGTATTGACCGTGTAAGATGCCAGCTCCAACTAGGCTGCTACTTGCAGTTGTAGACTGTAGTAACAGTCGCCTCCATTCATGGACCGCACTCCAGTTTGTAATCAGGGAATACACTCGCTTCTAATTCATAAATTCACTTATACTTGATACAAGACCGTGAAGTTTGGCCGCGTTTCGGAATCAGCTTGTAAGTTGCGGTTCCAACTAAGCCGGCTTAGTGGATGTGATTACTTACAGTTATTAAATTGTAGTAGTAGTGACATCCATTCATGGACCACACTCCAGTTTAACATCAAGCGGTGCTGTCATATGTCGAGTCACAATTTTTTTCCTATACTAAGCTACTAAGTATCATAGAAACAGAAGTATCATAGAAACAAAGTACATATATCTAAGATACATTGGTACCGGTGAGTGGTTTCGAACCCGTGGCTCTTGGTTTGCGTAACCATTGCACTGCCACTACACCACGGTCGCCTTATTAAAAAAAAATACAAACTAATTAGGCTATAAATCGCTTAGTACAATTGAGTCTGTAGTAAATACTTCAACGTTAAACTTAATCATTAGTTATTTTAAACGAAGCTAGTTTCCTTACACTAATATTGAGTTTCCAATCAATTTGTTGATAAATCCACGATATAAGTAACTCGATTTGCAAGTTCGTTACAAATAAAATTGTAACTAACAAATTTAAACTCTATTTTGAAGTGGTAGTGTACAAATTTGTGTGTGCATTTAATCTGATTGGAATGAAAATAATTATTTAATGTTGTATTTAGAGATAGCTTAAACTTCGGTGCAAAATGTTAATTGGTTTTCTCTGTACTTATAGATACTATTACGTTTAGTTCGGTTTTAATAACCATGTATTATTTGTAATATATATATATATATATATATATATATGCATTATAGTAAATATGATTTTTAATTACATAGACGAAAGGCGATTGACAAAAGAGATTTATAAATCAGAGATGAGTAAATCGGAGACACCCTTAATAAAGCTAGGTTGTCCATAACCACAGGGCCTGTATGAGGAGAATTGTAGATAATATTATGAAGGAAGTAAGGGAGTTGTGTAAGGATCGTGGTAAATGGCGCTCCATTGTCTCTGCCTATCCCTGTGGGAAAAAGGCGTGACAATTTGATTGATTGATTTATTGATTATTTGATGGAACAATACGTTTAATTCTTTCATTCATGTCTGATTTATAAATCTCTTTCGTCAATCTCCCTTCGTCTATGTAATTAAAAATAATATTTATCATAATGCAAATAATAACATGAAAGGACTTAAATTTAAGTATGGTATGTTATAGTATTTCTCTATAATGTTCAGAATATTATATTAATTATTATTAAAGTTATTATCGTATAATATAATGTAGTAACTTGTCATTAAATGTATGTGCATTTGGTTTATCTATTGCAATATACGATTTGACGTTACATTACTTTAGCCCCGCACAAATATTTTCTATATAATATACAATGATAAAACATATTTTCTTTACGACAAACATATTTTTATATTTAGACTTTTTTATTTTGAAAAATAACATTTGAACTATTTAAAACAAGAAACCCTTAATTATTTATTTATTTACGCTGAAGAATGGATACAAAACAAGAGAAATGAATATAAAATAAGCCCTTCAATTACCTTAAGATTTTTATAAATTTTGTATTTGTAAACGTCTTTGTCTTTACAGTTATACACATTTATTTCCTTGGAATGTTTTTCTTTAGGATTTATATTTTATAGATATGTTTAGTTAATATTAGTTCATTGTTTTCTGTGTGACTAGTTTTATACAACGTGAATACATGATATTCATATTGTAAAATAATTTAAAGATTCTTGTAGGATAGAATAACTTGTATACTAACTATTAAGGCGACCGTGATGTAGTGGCAGTATAATGGTTACACAAACCGCGGGCATAGGTTCGAAACCACCCACCGGTACAAATATATCTTTGGTATACGTACTTTGGTTGTCCTGTTTGTATGATACAAGCACTTTAGTAGCTAAGTATAGAAATGTAAATTTAAAAAAATAATAAAAACATGATTTTTTTCTGTTTCCTTAACCACGATGGCTAATCGAAACTAAACAAGTACTAGTAAACCGTAAATAGCTTATATTTTATTAGGCAGTGTTCTCGCAAAAATTTAATAAATATTAATAAAGTATTAAATTATAAATCGTGTCTAAAGAAATATAATGCAACGTTATCTAGATTATATAGTATGTAATCAGCTTCCAATGGACGCTTCGTGTTCTAGATCAGTTAATTGAGTTTCTTGCTGTGTAATATAAAATATATTATTTCCTATTTAACGATAACTTAGTTAAATAACTCGTAGTGTAAAGTTATGTACGGTGTTTAAGCATTTATTGCGTTTTCTAAGTTGTTTAACATTAATTACTATGTTGGTTCTAAGTGCTAACATTTATTTTGATGTTAAGTATTTCTTATGTGGCTGTTCGCATATATTTTATTATTATAAAATAGGGAGAAATCAAGTGCTTTTGTAAACAACAAACTGCGATTCATACCTATCTGCAATTGGTAAAAATAAAAAGATAATAGAAAACATTTTTTTATAAAATCATTAAATAACAATAAAAAAAATTATTTGAGATATGAATTTTATTGAAGAAAATGAACTTATTTTTATTGTGGGTCGACATTATGACTGCATCCCGCGTTGATGTTGGAGCGCGTTATGCTGGAGCTGGATTTAAGCTGGAGTGCGGTCCATGAAAGGAGGCTGTTAAATAACTGCAAGTAGCAGTAGCTTTCACATGTTGGCTTATCTTTTATTTTTTATATAAATATACTCCGCCTGATGTTAAGCTACAGCGCGTTTTGAGTAAAGACGACTACCGATTGACCACTCATGGATAGTACTCCAGTATTAACATCAGCTGGTGTGCAAACTGATGTAAAAAAATTGACCTTGACCATATAAAAAAATTATCTCTATATTATTTAAGCAATGACAGTTACGGCGTTTAAAAAAATTACCGCCAAACAAAGCTATTGGACGTTAATGACAGTAACCCATTGAAGTGTTATTCGTTTGAATTAGCAGAAGCGATTACCGACAAGGGAGTGGACAGAGAACAAGGGATCCACCGCCACTGGAACCATTAGCTGCCGCACTCACCAGAACAAACATCACTTAACAAATGACACTACACACAAAAACATAAACAACCTTAAAACCAATACAACAAAGTTCAAAATTAGATAGCTGAATATTGTGTAACTAAATATAAAGGCGTATGTACACAACGTGTTCTTAGCGGCCTCTTAAAAGCTACGCGTGTTAGCGGATTGCCTTTGTTGTGTCAAAGGATAAGGGCTAGATTACATTGTTGAAACATGATAGTTTAATTTGTTATTCGAAAATCATGTGAAGCGTTAAATTTATAGCCGTATTTTTAAAATTTTCCTCTAGTCGAAATCAAGGGAGGGAGAAGTTATTACTCGTATGTTGGATCAAATGTTAACAATATTTGTAATGTAATAGGTAACTAGCTTTAATTGGCAGTTTAAGGTATGTTACGACCTATCTAAATAATTAGATACATATAACAAATTACAAACATAATACACAGCTGGTTTGTAACGTAATAACAATTAAACATCGTGGAATTAACAAATCCAATCCAATCCTTAAAAAGAAGTGTCGATTCAAGAAAGCTTTAAGGGGGTTGTAGTTTTTAACTAATATCACTCGTCGTGTGGATACCCATGACTGTAAGAAAGCACCGGTGGTGTATATGGCGGCAACTGCTTGTTGACATTGTTATATACTCTAATTATTTATTATCCAGAAGCCTTATCTCCCATTTCTTTAGTTGGTTTACAGGCAGACATCCTGATATCTATAGCAGATATTTGGTACATATTGCAAGTGGACGTACTACGCTTGGTATAAGTAAACGTGATCTCCATTCGAAAACTTTTATTAATTATTTTACCCCATTAGTAAAATAATTAATTAGCATTTAGCAAAATAAAATTATAATAAAGTACCTTTTTAAACGATATTCAATTAAATTTATTTGAATATAAAAAATACATGCGAACATTTTTATCGACGGAGAACCGTGACAAGTGGCGCTCCATTGTTTCAGCCTATCCTTGTGGGAAAATGCGTAAAAAAAATTTTTAATTGATATATTTAATAATACCGATAACAATGATAAAATACTTTTGAATATATATTACACACAGAGACATAGTCTGTAATAAGCCTAACAGCGGCTTAGAGTTTGATCCGTGAGGGCTGATTCGGTGTTTGACTGTACCCCTGAGGTTGGTGGCTGTAATTGGAGTAACATACAGTATAGTTTATTTAACGAAACAACTTCATTTCCGAGGCATGTTAAAATGTTATTAAAACAGAGCGTTTAAAAAAAGTTGTTTAATTAGTGTTCGTGTAATTTTGGGGTTTCCGGCGATATAACTTCATTTTAAAATGGTTCGCTGTTTTCTGTTTATTTATATTTAATTAATATATCAACTACAATGTTTCATTTTGTAATGAAATTTGGATATTTTAGAAAACAATGTTTTAATAATCATTTATTATTACTGGTATATTTAATATATATATATATATATATATATATATATATATATATATATATATATATATATATATATATATATATATATATATATATAATATATATACTCCTATACGACTATATAGGTATACTTACTTTAAAGGTACATTAAAACATTTGAACCGCTAGGAATGTCAATTATACAATTGTATAGAAACTGTGAAGTGATTTAGTCGCGTTTCGGGGTCAGCTTGTAAGTTGCGGGGTCCAACTAGGCCGGCATAGTAAAAGTAACTTCTACTTACAATTATAAAATTGTGACATCCACTGCAGCTTAACATTAGGCGGGGTGCTGTCTTATGTCGAGTCACAATAAAAAAGTAAAATTCCACATAATTAGGTATGAACCTAATAGGTTAAAACATAAAACAGTCAAATTTAATAAATATATATATATATATATATATATATATATATATATAATATATATACTCCTATACGACTATATAGGTATACTTACTTTAAAGGTACATTAAAACATTTGAACCGCTTGGAATGTCAATTATACAACTGTATAGAAACTGTGAAGTGATTTAGTCGCGTTTCGGGGTCAGCTTGTAAGTTGCGGGGTCCAACTAGGCCGGCATAGTAAAAGTAACTTCTACTTACAATTATAAAATTGTGACATCCACTGCAGCTTAACATTAGGCGGGGTGCTGTCTTATGTCGAGTCACAATAAAAAAGTAAAATTCCACATAATTAGGTATGAACCTAATAGGTTAAAACATAAAACAGTCAAATTTAATAAATATATATATATATATATATATATATATATATATATATATATATATATATATATATTATATATACTCCTATACGACTATATAGGTATACTTACTTTAAAGGTACATTAAAACATTTGAACCGCTTGGAATGTCAATTATACAACTGTATAGAAACTGTGAAGTGATTTAGTCGCGTTTCGGGGTCAGCTTGTAAGTTGCGGGGTCCAACTAGGCCGGCATAGTAAAAGTAACTTCTACTTACAATTATAAAATTGTGACATCCACTGCAGCTTAACATTAGGCGGGGTGCTGTCTTATGTCGAGTCACAATAAAAAAGTAAAATTCCACATAATTAGGTATGAACCTAATAGGTTAAAACATAAAACAGTCAAATTTAATAAAACAGCAAATAATAAAATCAAAATTAAAATTTTAAAGGAACCCCCGAAACGCCTGGAACCACTTTGGTCATATCATCAGCTTTATAGTAATAAACAACATTAGTCATGGCTCAATAGTTATATCCCTTTAATATCCCTTGGATCCTTATGGTGCATCATCAGATAACTACTCCAGGTCTTCAATTTGATAATGGCCCAGCTAATGGCTCATAGAGAGTAACAATTTTAGTTAAAGCACTATGATATTATCTGTTATTGATTTGCTGATCTGAGAGGATTCATAATCAGATACTCCCGATCTTCAATTTGATAACGGCCCAGCTAAAGGCCTAGTTAAAGCACTACAGTTCTATCTCTTTTTTTGCTGATCAATTGATATCAATTTGCTGATCTGAGAGGATTCATAATGGTGCATCATCAGATTGCCCGGTCTTCAATTTGATGACGGTCCAGCTAAATGCTCTTAGTGAGTAACAAATTTAGTGAAAGCACTATAGTTCTATCTCTTGTTGATTTGCTGATCTGAGAGGATTCATGATGGTGCGTCATCAGATACTCTCGGTCTTTAATTTGATAACGGTCCAGCTAATGGCTCATAGTGAGTAACAATTTTAGTTAAAGCACTACAGGTCCATTTCTTGTTGATTTGCTGATCTGAGAGGATCCATGATCAGATTTTTTAGATCCGGAATGTTTTATTTTATCGCACTAACTTTTCTACACTTAGTTTCCTACCTTCAAGACAAATCTAATAAGTCCAAACTTAGTATACCAAAAAAAAGTTTGAACACATCCAGGATTTCGTCTCCTACCTTCGAGTTCCATCATCAGAGTAACTCAGTGGTACCAGTTAAAACACACATGTATTTGTATACGTTTTTATTTCAAATGTTAAGTCACAGATATGTTTAAAAGTAAATACCTATAAGGCTGGGAATACAAGTCCGATTTTCCTCTCCGATAGTCCGATCCGATAGTCACTCGTGCCATACATTTGTTTGAATACTTAATACACGTCAGATCCGATAGTCGGATCGGATGTCAGAATCGGAAACAACGCCAAGGCGCTTATGATTTTATGGCCGATCCGATTGTCTGAAGGTGCAGTTTTCATACAAAATACAGAAACAAAATAGACGTCCGATTCCTACTTCCGATTTGTAAATAATTTGCTCAGCAATATCGGACGTGTATTCCCAGCCTTATGCGTGTTTAGAACGGGCAACCCTTGTACGTCGCTATGCGACGAAGATTGTTATTTTATGTCAAATAAATATGCCATTGTTAAAACACGTAAAAAATGTTATAATTTTTCCCCTAAAATATTCAATCAAGGTAATCGATCTAAACTGCAAACCAACCTCGCCATATGAATATTTTAAGGGAAAAATTATAACATTTTTTACGTGTTTTAACAATGGCATATTTATTTGACATAAAATAACAATCTTCGTCGCATAGCGACGTACAAGGGTTGTCGTTCTAAACAGCGCGTCTAAGATCGCTACCGCAGCTAACAAATCGAGCTGATGACCTTGAAACCCCTGATCAGATCTTCATCAATTGTAGCTAAGAACCATCTCGATCACGTCAGCTTTCAAATGAAACAAACCGCATCGTAATCGGTCCATTCGTTTAGGAGCTACGATGCCACAGACAGACACACAGATACACAGAGCCACAGATACACAGATACACAGATACACAGATACACAGACAAGTCAAACTTATAACACCCCTCTTTTTTGGTCGGGGGTTAAAAATGGAACGTTAAAAGCGAATGTTAGAGCAAACATTTATAAAATGCAGAATGAAATGACCCAAAAAATAACCATTGACACAATTTCTTAAGAGCATAAAGAATACTCTCAAGTAGGTATGTTTTAATTTTGAATGTTCAAAAGACATGGGCAGGGCACGACTTGTACAAGACTCTGCCAAAAGCCGGTGCCAAAGCTGAATATATACGTTACACGAATGGATGAGAACAAGCCGAAATTTATAACCGTAAAGATGGAAGGACCAACTTTTAGGATGAGAAATCATAGTCGAATTGACAAAAGTAAGTTAAAGTACTTTTAGGTAATATTTGTGCATCAGAAATTTTTGTTAATAAAAAAAGTGTGGATATTAAAGACTAGTAGGTAGTTGGTGATCATTTGACCAGTCTTTCTAGTGTTTAGACCGTGAAGTGAACGTGGCCGGTTACAATTGGGTCGACGTAGTGTATGCGACTGCTATTTGCAGGCGGTCGTCTTCATCCATGGACCATACTCCAGTTTAACATCAGGCGGAATACTGACATATGACGTGCCACAATTACAAAAACAGTGAGTTGAAAACGATTGCTTGATTGCAAGAATATTTTGAGAAATGTTTAATTTAATTAGTATCGGCAATTTTTTATTAACTTAATAAAAAAAATACATACTTATTTATTTATTTATTTCTTTTATTAAAAAAAGAAATAAAAGGCCGTACTTTTCTCTAGTTCACCTTTCAATGTCTATTAAAGTGATAGTGACCCCAAAATGTCTCGTACAATCATAGATAATAGTCAGTTGTATCTTGATGGACATTTGCCCCTCTTTGCGTTTTTCTGACACCTCCATCCCCCCCTAGTATTTTGGCAACAATCCCATCGCATATTGAGTCAACCATTTTGTTTGGAGAAGATGAGAAACTTTAGCCAAATAAATGGTGCAATTCATTCCGTTTTTCGAGGATTTATTTAAATCGTTCGCGAGTTGTTACTGCCTTCCATTAGTTTATTTTATTTTAAATAGGATTAAATATTGGAGAAATTAATTTTATCATTGTGTTTTATTGTTTTTTTTATATTTTATATTGTTTTATATATATATATCTAATAGAATTAAAATCAACTAAAACATTACAAATAAAATACTATGAAACAATTATTTTTTTCCGATCGGGAATCAAATCCGAATCTTCACGCGTAGTTGACTGATCCTTTACCATGCGCCACACCTCGCTGTTTGGGTTTAGCAATTTTCTACCGATTTGAATGCATAATGAAAGTTAAGAATTCTTAAAAAAATCATTTTAGTCTCAACGATCAAAGAAACGAAAGTTATTTATACAATTAGGTCTAACGTTTCCAATTTAAAAAGGTACATGTTTCCTAACATTGATTTAGGATCGATCGATCAACTTTATTTCGTCGTATATCTTTAAATTATAGTCGTAATTCTCGTTCTAAGAAAATCCCATTGATGTGGTATTTAGTAAGTGTTATACATTAATAATTTAGACACATTTAAGAGGTTGTTACAGTAAAAATAGATGTCTTATAATACATGACATTGATTGAAAGGCAGACAACTAAGAACTACTCGAAGACAAGATAGATTTTCGTCGTTGTCGATTAATGGCTTCCCATGATGTGTCAATTTACGGATTATCACGCACCTTAAACTGCCTGTTGGTAAGCAAGGGAAGGTCCAAGAGCGCCTACGACTGAAAAAAAAAACTGACGAAAAAGTTTACGACTGCTCAGTCGTCATCACTATCGGCCAGATGTGCTTTTTCACGCCATACTTCCAAGTTTATAGGATGGGCAGTATGGTAAGGAACCTTTACTTTATCTAACAATTGTAAGGGCTTTCGCCATGCTGGAATAAGGCCCTAATGTGATGGTTCTTCTCGCATCTGTAAGTGTATATAAAATCTATAAATATAATTTACTAGAAACAATTTCTCAAAGTATAATTAAACTTTTTAGCCACTATTTCTCTCACTAATAAGAGTAGTTTCAACATAAAGAAGTCGTTTATAAAGACGCAGGACACACGCTGTCTCAAAGGAGACATTTCCACGATGTATGTAGATTTTAGTGCTCCATCGGGTAGATAAATTTATTTATATAAAAAATATATACTTTTTATGTAAGAAGAGAACATGTATCATGTTTAAAAATTAAGTTTCTCTCTTCTCTCTAGTACAAAATATATTACTAGCTGCCATCATATAGAGTTTGAGCACACCGAAATGATGAGTGAAAATATATTGACGAAAGGAATTTATAAATCTGATATGAAGGATTTATTAATGAGGAGTTTGGAGGAGTGAGGAGTTGAATGAGGAGTTTTCCGACCAAATTCAGAGACATCTTCAAGAAAGCTGGGTTGCCTAGTGACCATAACCGTAGAGCTTGTATGAAGAATGTGAGTGTGAGGAAAACGAGGGAGTTGTATCAAGATCGTAATATGTATGCAAGTGGCGCTTCTTTGTCTCTGCCTATTCTTGTTGGAAAAAGTCGTGACAATTTGATTTGATTTAGAGTTTTGTGTTAGCTTAATGCTAGGTCAAGCCCTCCCCAGCGATCTCCACAGTGGTCTGCGTCCATGGTTTATTTAAATAAAATATTTTTAAATAATTTATGTACCCGTATCGATAAATTAAATAAATATCACATTTACATAATCTGTCATTGAATTTTCATTCGAAAACAGAAGGTTTTCCGCATAATTGATTTTTTATTTGTAGATCAAAATCGAATACACTTTAACAAACTTTGGTTTATTTCGTATTAATGATATGACAATCAAAAGCGTATTTGTAAGCTATCTTTAAAACGTATTTTGATCGAAACCTATAATATACGAGTAGGATTTTAAATAAATTCCATTTTTTTAGCATAAATTAATAATGTTTAATAAAATTATACCATATTATTTAATGTATGTTAGCGACCTGCCATATATACCTAATAAGTTAATTATTATAATTAAAATATATAATATATATATTAAAATGTGAGTCGATATCTGACCTCGACTTGCCTGATGGTAACTAACTCCTAGTTTCACGAGTGTCGATGACAAAAAAAAATCGACAGGGCAAACTCAGAGGAACGTTGCTTTCCACAATCCTGACTCCACAAATCTATCTTCATATAAGTTCTATGGTTATGAAAATAAAATTTAAAATGTTCCATTACCCAGCTATGTAACGTATTGTCAGTCTATTGCTTCTACTGAGTAAACATTTAGAATTTAAATTATACACTAGAATATAATAATAATAATCATATATTTAAAATTTAATAAAGTCTAAAACTTCATTATATAGTTTTAATTTCACATTTGAATATGCAAAATTAGAACGCCTATCACGTCGCACAATCTAAGTGGATGGTAGACTATATTATTATTCCAAAGACGATGAACTGATGCAGGCAAGCGTTTCTCCAGCTAAAAACTGAACTGACTTAATTTAGATCTCTAACGACGCCAATTTACAAGGAATCCTCATGTGATCATAGAGTTAAGAAGCTATTAGAGTCGCTCCCAGAGTCGCTCGTAAAAGGCTAATTAAAATTGTAAGAATTTGGCATTCTTCCGATTGCGATTTCTTGTTCCATAACGAAGTAGACTTTTTGATTGCGACCCGGTTTTATTGGCATATTTTAGTTTAGTATCTCAGACTCTTAAAAAGTTACTTTGTTCAAATGTTATTTATCTTTATTATCTATTATTTATCTAATTTCCGTATTAGATCCGCGGATTTCATAAACTGAAATTATTGTAATTTAGATATGTTTGCAGAAACGTAGATTTATTCTTATTTATTATTGTGGTTTGACAGCACCTCACTTGATGATAAACTGGTGTGAAGTAAATAATGAAAATTTCTGCTACTACATTTGAATAACTGCAAATAACAGCCGCATCCACTATACCGGTCTAGTTGGAATCCTTAGTACCTTTTCTTATTGTGACTCGACATATGACAGACCCCGCTTGATGTTAACCTGAAGTGCGGTCCATGAATGGATATCACTGCTACTACAATTCAATAACTGTCTAGTTGGGACCGACAACTTACAAGCTGATCCCGACTAAATCACTTCACGGTCTGTATACTTGTAAGTGGTGGTACTTCACATGTTTCAGTGTGCCGCGTAGTCGATGCGAAGTGTATGGGCATTAAGCCTTTATGAGTTGCCTCACCATCAAAGTATCAGTTTGTATCAGGCACCGACCGTCCATAAACGCCTTGGTATACTAATGCATTGCAGCCCTGTGTGAGGGTACCTCAAGTTTAAGCCTGTAACTTGGCCTAATCCTGTCAGTCCATCGGTTGGGTGACTGTTATTATAAGCTAGAGTAGGTATTTTATATATTTTTTAATTATTAAGACCGTTCTACAAATCTATTTTACTCTATATTAAAGTAGTTGAGTCTCTTCTAGTTTATGTTGTCAATAAAACTGCGTCCGCGCCTCACGTAGGTACAAACATAAAAATGAATAGAAATAGTAACCGGTGACTCTTTTGACATTTCTTACTGCACAAGTAGTGTTTTGAATGTTTAGCAATCTTTTTTAAATATTGTTATCAGAATAAATGTTTAACTGAATAGGAATTGCTAATGTTTTCTTAGATTTTGCGTGAACATTGATTAATGAATTAAACAAATTTTATGCTGCTTACTATCGCGTTATATTGTAAAATCAAAACCAAAATAAACGCGATAGTAAGGCCGCATAAAATTTGTTTAATTCATTGCTAATGTTTTTCTTTTCTTGGGGGACTAATTAATAATACTTTATATTTATGTATTTTTTTATTGAGACATTTGAACTCAACTTTCCTGATAAGCAAAGGGAAGTCTAAGAAGGCCAACGACTAAAATCTTGATGCACTATATGGCTGTCGTCGTCACTATTCCGGCCAAATGAATAATTCACATAAATATTTATTAGATGATTGATATAATAGGTTTTTTGATTGATATTTAAAGAGAATTGGGGATGTGAAACGAGAGTTCCGTATAAGTGGCGCTTTGTTAACCCTGTAGGATTTGAGTAAAGAAACTCACTTTTAAATTTTGTATTGTAATAAATTTACGGTTTAAAACGCTGTCAAATATTTAACCCAAGATCTTTTAACCCGTGTTGTATAATTACAATAAATAAATATGACCGTGTAACATCAGCCCAACATAATAACGAAGCTCACACTTCATAGTTATTATTAGTTTGAATTATACTAAGGCAATATAATAAGAATATTAACAAGCGCTAGAAAACAAACTCTAAAACACCACTAACATTAATAATAACGAAAACTTGTTTATTTCGCATTCAGTACGCATGTTAACAAGATGGAGTATTATAATAGTGCAAAGAAATAAACAAAATGCTTTTTGAAGCCAAACTATTTATAGATTACAAAGATGAAAATTGTTGCTTCGGGCTAACACATACGCATACTAATTTATAGAACAGTTTAACAGGCCTCGCAAATTGGTTATGTAAAGCAAGCAGTCTTTTATTTTATTTTTTAATATTCCTATACTAAGCTACTAAATGTGAGGGGGTTATGTGAGGATCGTGACAACTGGCGGTCCATTGTCTCTACCTATCCCTGTGGGACAAAGGCGTGACAATTTGATTGATTGATTATTGATAAACGTGTTTGTATCATGGAAACAGAACGAACAAAGTGCACATCAAAAGATTGGTACTGCAAATTGGTTTGAATTGGGGGCTCTCGGTTTGCGTGAATGTTGCACTACTACTACACCACGGTCGAATTTATTGAGTCGACCAGGTGTAAAATTGTTATTTTGGTTATGATTTTACATTTTTTTTATCATTCCGACGTTTCGAGAGCTTTGCTGCCATCGTGGTCACGGAGACATAATAAAAAATTGTAAAATCAAAACCAAAATAAACGCGATAGTAAGCCGCATAAAATTTGTTTAATTCATTAATCAATATTTGAGCAAAATCTAAGAAAATACCAATACATTTAATAATACATAAAACCAATAAGTAATAGAATGAATGATTTAACAAAGTGCATTAGGCTTTGGCCTTTTCAGACAAAGGTTTGAGTAACAAATATATTCCTTCGTAAAAATTTAATTATTTGTTTCTTCCTAGTTAATAAAGAAAAACTAATATAACAGTATTTTGTAAGAACACTAAAGCTAGGAACAATGTAAGATAAACTTTTACGAGAAACTAACATAGGAAGTAAACTTAATAGAAAGGTATAAAACAATACAAATATCGCAAAAGAGAATACACTAAACTCTTGTACCGTTAGCATATTTATTGGATAAGTATTGTACAAATATTCCGCTTGTCGATTGTATAGATAGCGAGTTCCATCTCCGGTCGCAGTTGACCGAATTTTTTCCAAAGTTTTATTAATTTTTCATTCAATCGGGTTACATTTTGCATAGCACCATTCCTGAAACATAAGTATTTTAGAAATAGCTTCTACTCCTCTACACTGAGGGAAATCCGGAACTTTATATATTTTTATAGAAAATCGACATTTGACCTCGACTTGGCCGATGGTAAGTAAGGGGAGGTCCAAGAGCGCAGACGAATGAAAATTACCAAACGATTTCATCAGGCGCCGTCACTAAGCCGCCCGGACAAAGATATTAAATAAACGATGTTAAAATTATTAAACCCAATCAATCAATCAAATTGTCACGCCTTTTTCCCACAGGGATAGGCAGAGACAATGGAGCGCCACTTACCACCACGATCCTTACGACCCTTGCTTCCTTCACATCCACAATTCTCTTCATACAGGCTCTGTGGTTATGGGCACTAGGCAACCTAGCTTTTTTGAGGATGTCTCCGATTTGGTCGGAAAACACTCTCACACATTATTATTGGGTTTAATATTATTAAACCCAATTAATAATATTAATAACATAAAAAGTTTATTCGTGTGTAAAGCTACCAAACAGTTCTAAAAGATAACAGTAACTTATTCTTATGATTAAAATTCAAAATAACCTCATAAACAAAAGTAATATCTTTAAAAATAATAAGTTCTTTAACCATAACTATTCTTTTTCAATTCATAAAAAGACATTGGCAATTTACATAAATTTTCTAGAGCTTTAACAAGTCCTGCAGTAGTATGTAGGTACCCATATTTATATCTACCAGGGTCAGATCAAAGTACAATAGGGACCAACGATTTTTTAAACTAAAATAATGTTGGTAGCGGCGCTGCAGACAGAATCGTGATTCAGGTGGTGTCTAATGTATAAATTTTATATACTAATTTAAAATTTTTACGTACGTAAAAATAATTTTATATCCAAAAGCCATCGAGCGCGGTATTTTGAAACAAGCCATCGTTATTTCGCAAAATTATAATTAACAAGTCACACATTCACCCATAAATCATGCAAAACATCTAAAGACTATGTTGACATATAATAATTTTATATCTGTACGCATTTGTTTAAAGTTTAATAATAAATCTGTCTGTTTATCACAATATTAATGTTTTCATTTGATTATGCCCGTGCAGTGGGATGGAATACAAACGCATTTAAACAGAAATGTCAAGTTGATGCACTGTTTTAAATTTAGCAAATTGTTTCCACGTACTTTTATTGTTTCATTATTAAATGTTAAACACAGAATATAATAGATGTGCACACAAGCCAACATAATGACAGAGTCTGACGCAACCGTGAAATGAAACAGGTTTTTTAGTCGACGGTGGTTTTGGATCTTCCCTAGCTTATCATCAGGCTAGTCGTGGTCAGGTGATGAGACTCGAGAGCAAGCATTATTAAAAAAAAACGATAAAGAATTTGTACATACGGCAACCGTGGTCTGATGATGCATAAATAGTTACCAAGAGCCAATTCAAAACCATTTACCGGTACCAATGTATCTTTGTACTTTGTGCGTCTTGTTATACAATCACGTTTAGTAGCTTAGTTTAGAAATGTAAAAAAAAACTTTGTGAAGACTATGTTTTATTATAACACGAAATCTGACCTCGACTTAAAGTAAGCAAGGAAAGGTTCAAAAGTACCGATGATTAAGACACAGGCTCACTTTTCTTCGTTACATCGAATAATGAATACAGGCACCCATCTCCAATGTTTATTTTGATAAACACTGAGCACGCCATTAAAGGTAACAAGTCCGCATCAACATTAAATTAAGTAAAAGTAATTTGCAATTTTACAAGAGAAGAAGAATAATTTACTGAGCGCACCTCCATTAGTAATTGCAATTAAATTTGTTTGCCTCTATCCACACAAAAGGACTATCTTTAACATAGCAAACTCTGCTTTAGAAATTTAAACTCTAGCCCTAAGAAATAACGTTTAATTTAATTTTTATTTATGTTTTTAATCAATAATTTGTGTTGCTAACGGTACTGCCATCTATATTAAAGATTCCTCTTTTCCTTCAGATATTGATAAGAGTGAATGGCAGTTGGTTGTCAATAGCCCAGTCTGCTCATCCGGGGTAGTACCACCACTGAACATTGTGAAGTGACTCAGTCTCTTTTCAGGATCAGCTTGAAAGTTGCCGGACCCAACTATGCTGGCATAGTAGATGCAACTGCTATTTGCAGTTTTTCAACTGTAGCGGCAATCGCTTCCATTATTGAAGCAAAATTCAAACATCAAGCGGAGTTCTGCGAAAGTGACATTTTTTACTAAATTTTAGTACAAATTGTAAAATTTGTATAGCAGTATTTTTAGGAACATTAGTACTTTTTGAGATAAAGGATTAATTTGCAAATGGACTTTGTATACATTTTGAAATGCAATTAATTTAGAGAGGCGCCTGAGAAAAGCGACATAGTTTATGAGTGAAATTGTAAATTCAGATTCAGATGTCAGAAATGAAAACACACACTAACATAGAACACGTCATCACCATCACGTAAGTCATCAGTATTCCAATAAAGTGCTTGTATCATAGAAACAAGATAACCAAAGTACAAATTATATCAAAGATACATTGATAGACAATAAAACACCACTTGCCACCTGTCCATCGCTTCCTTCACATCCACAATTCTCTTCATACAAGCTCTACGATAAAGAGCATTAGGCAACCCAGCTTTAAAAATTTCAACACACGATTATTAGCGTTTCTTTTTACATTTCTATACTAAGCTATTAAAGTGCTTGTATCATAGAAACAGAATGACCAAAGGACAAATTATGTCGAAGATACATTGGTAGACTTGCAACGCCACTTGCCACGTGTCCATCGCTTCCTTCACATCCACAATTCTCTTCATACAAGTTCTACAGTAAAGAGCACTAGGCAACCCAACTTTCAAATTATTAGCGATTATAGTTGATAAAGTATTTATGATTATTTTTAAAGTTATTGCAAAAATCAATCTAAACTAAAACGTGATTATTTTGGGTGTTTCTCTTGTTTTTAGTAATGTAATTAAAACAAATTTTACGCGGCTTACTATATCGCTTTTATTTTGGTTTTGATTTACATAGTAGTCTCAGAGAGGCGTTTGACGACAGGCGTGGACGAACGGTTTAGCGACTGGTTTGTTGCGCGTAATGTCCCGGGTTCGATCCCCGGTCGGAGCAAATATTTGTTTCATAGCTTTTATTTGTAATATTTAATAATATTAAATATTGCAAATATTTGTTAATAAAATAAAAAAAGAGATGGATATTTGCTTCGGGTCTGGTTATCAAAGAGTGGTAGGCAGTGGTACCCAGTCTGCCGATCCGGGGTAGTACCACCACTTACAAGTATACAGACCGTGAAGTGATTTGGTCACGTTTCGGGATCAGCTTGTAAGTTGCCGGTTCCATCTAGGCCGGCATAGTGGATGTGATTGCTACTCACAGTTATTGAATTGTAGTAGCAGTGACATTCATTCATGGACCACACTTCGGCTTAACATCAAGCGGGGTGCTGTCATATGTCGAGTCACAATAATAAAAAAAAAAAGAGAGACCGGCAGCCGGTGTTTGAGCCGCATAAAATTTGTTTAATTCATTTTTCAATGTTCGCGCAAAATCTAAGAAAATACTTTTAGTAATGTATTTTGGTTTTAGACATCAGCTTTAGGATACATCTACCTAATTAAGATTAATGTTTCTAGTATTATAAATTCAACACTTTTAATAAAAATACTGGCTGCGAAACACATTTTATACAATTATGACTAGTTTAAATCATGTATCTGTTTCATAAGGAAATTTCAGCATAATAAGATTTATTTTATTTTTTATTTTATTGTGACTCGACATATGACAGCACCCCGCTTGATGTTAAGCTGAAGTGTGGTCCATGAATGAATGTCACTGCTACTACAATTCAATAACTGTGAGTAGCAATCACATCCACTATGCCGGCCTAGATGGAACCGGTAACTTACAAGCTGATCCCGAAACGTGACCAAATCACTTCACGGTCTGTATACTTGTAAGTGGTGGTACTACCCCGGATCGGCAGACTGGGTACCACTGCCTACCAGTCTTTGATAACCAGACCCGAAGCAAATATCCATCTCTTTTTTTTTATTAACAAATATTTGTAATATTTAAGATTATTAAATATTAAATTATTATTATTATTATTATTATTATATTATTAAATGTTACAAATAAAAGCTATGAAACAAATTTTTGCTCCGACCGGGGATCGAACCCCGGACTATACGCGCAACAAACCAATCGCTAAACCGTTCGTCCACGCCTGTCGTCAAGATACATTTATGACAAGTTTATGTTCATCTTAATTAGTATAGCTAGTTTTCAACTATATGACGACTTCGAAGTTAGTTTCGAGTGGTAAGCAGTGGTACCCAGTCTGCCGATCCGGAGTAGTACCACCACTTACAAGTATATAGACCATAAAGTGTCTTAACAGTTTAAACTAGGCAGGCATAGTGGATGTTAATGCTATTATTTAACTGTAGTAGCAGTCGCCGTCTTTTAAAGACCGCACTTGATCTAAACATTAGGCGGGATGCTGTCATATGTCGAGTCACAATATTTTTTTACAAACAACACCATTTGCGAGGTTAAAATTAAAACTAAACTATTACAGTGAAAGGCAAAGATACTTTCCATAATCCTGACACAACTCTATTGTTTTCCTTGAAACAATTATTAAAAAAAACTATTTTTGGCTAATAAAACCAAAAATAGCTAAATAAATAGTACTACTGCATAAATAGTGAATAGTTAAAAAAATAGTTTAAATCCCGTATCAAATGTTTAGTCGTGCAATAACTCCGGAAGATTATCTATTTCATTCTAACACAAACAAAATATCCATCTTTCTCTTTCACTCTAACCAAACTCTGAGTTGGCGTTGTGACAAAGTAAATCTGTTTTTTATTCGATCTGAAAACGTGATCGAATAAATGTACGTGCATATTAATTTATAACAAACTTTAGAATTGATGTCGTAATCTATAAGTTGAGACATTTAATCGGGTTTTTATTCTACATAATAAAAAATGATTATTTTTATTATCAATCAATCAATCAAATTGTCAAGATTTTTTATCAGGAACGAAATAAATCATATGTGTATTTATATTTTGTAAGTATTAAAGTAAAACAATAGTACCATGTGTTCTTCTCGTACTTTGGTATAACCTTCAAGCGGACACTGAGCCACATTTCGGTCTGAAAGTGCCTGTAATATCCCCGGGAAAACGACCACCAACCTTCTGCCTTTGTCATCATCATCATGAACCAGAAAGCGTCCACTACTGAGCATAGGCCTCCCCCTTAGAAGCCATTACGAACGACATGATGCCAGTTGCATCCGCCGCTTATTCGTGACTTTTACTATGTGATCAGTCCACCTAGTGGAAGGCGTACCTACGCTGCGTTCTGCCTTCCACTCTTAAATGTATGTTTCTTTCTTTAAACCAACTTTTAATTATTAATGAGCTTGTTCTTGTACACGATAGAAACTTAAAAACCTTAAGTATACTATTTCTCAGCTGTTACACCAAACTGATCGATCAAATTTTCATCATTGTCATGGGAGGCAAACGGAATTGCCGATTAAAATTACGATTTTAAACATTAACGCATAAACTTCGACTTTATTTCTAGTAAAGAGTATTATGAAATAATTGGAAAGTATAAATCTCTGTGGATGGATGCAATGAACGGGGCTGGCCCAGGAGGGTGTTTTCCGACCAAATCGGAGACATCCTCAAGAAAGCTAGGTTGCCTAGTGCCCATAACCACAGAGCCTGTATGAAGAGAATTGTGAATGTGAAGGAAGCAAGTGAGACAATAAAACACCACTTGCCACCTGTCCATCGCTTCCTTCACATCCACAATTCTCTTCATACAAGCTCTACGATAAAGAGCATTAGGCAACCCAGCTTTAAAAATTTCAACACACGATTATTAGCGTTTCTTTTTACATTTCTATACTAAGCTATTAAAGTGCTTGTATCATAGAAACAGAATGACCAAAGGACAAATTATGTCGAAGATACATTGGTAGACTTGCAACGCCACTTGCCACGTGTCCATCGCTTCCTTCACATCCACAATTCTCTTCATACAAGTTCTACAGTAAAGAGCACTAGGCAACCCAACTTTCAAATTATTAGCGATTATAGTTAATAAAGTATTTATGATTATTTTTAAAGTTATTGCAAAAATCAATCTAAACTAAAACGTGATTATTTTGGGTGTTTCTCTTGTTTTTAGTAATGTAATTAAAACAAATTTTACGCGGCTTACTATATCGCTTTTATTTTGGTTTTGATTTACATAGTAGTCTCAGAGAGGCGTTTGACGACAGGCGTGGACGAACGGTTTAGCGACTGGTTTGTTGCGCGTAATGTCCCGGGTTCGATCCCCGGTCGGAGCAAATATTTGTTTCATAGCTTTTATTTGTAATATTTAATAATATTAAATATTGCAAATATTTGTTAATAAAATAAAAAAAGAGATGGATATTTGCTTCGGGTCTGGTTATCAAAGAGTGGTAGGCAGTGGTACCCAGTCTGCCGATCCGGGGTAGTACCACCACTTACAAGTATACAGACCGTGAAGTGATTTGGTCACGTTTCGGGATCAGCTTGTAAGTTGCCGGTTCCATCTAGGCCGGCATAGTGGATGTGATTGCTACTCACAGTTATTGAATTGTAGTAGCAGTGACATTCATTCATGGACCACACTTCGGCTTAACATCAAGCGGGGTGCTGTCATATGTCGAGTCACAATAATAAAAAAAAAAAAGAGAGACCGGCAGCCGGTGTTTGAGCCGCATAAAATTTGTTTAATTCATTTTTCAATGTTCGCGCAAAATCTAAGAAAATACTTTTAGTAATGTATTTTGGTTTTAGACATCAGCTTTAGGATACATCTACCTAATTAAGATTAATGTTTCTAGTATTATAAATTCAACACTTTTAATAAAAATACTGGCTGCAAAACACATTTTATACAATTATGACTAGTTTAAATCATGTATCTGTTTCATAAGGAAATTTCAGCATAATAAGATTTATTTTATTTTTTATTTTATTGTGACTCGACATATGACAGCACCCCGCTTGATGTTAAGCTGAAGTGTGGTCCATGAATGAATGTCACTGCTACTACAATTCAATAACTGTGAGTAGCAATCACATCCACTATGCCGGCCTAGATGGAACCGGTAACTTACAAGCTGATCCCGAAACGTGACCAAATCACTTCACGGTCTGTATACTTGTAAGTGGTGGTACTACCCCGGATCGGCAGACTGGGTACCACTGCCTACCAGTCTTTGATAACCAGACCCGAAGCAAATATCCATCTCTTTTTTTTTATTAACAAATATTTGTAATATTTAAGATTATTAAATATTAAATTATTATTATTATTATTATATTATTAAATGTTACAAATAAAAGCTATGAAACAAATTTTTGCTCCGACCGGGGATCGAACCCCGGACTATACGCGCAACAAACCAATCGCTAAACCGTTCGTCCACGCCTGTCGTCAAGATACATTTATGACAAGTTTATGTTCATCTTAATTAGTATAGCTAGTTTTCAACTATATGACGACTTCGAAGTTAGTTTCGAGTGGTAAGCAGTGGTACCCAGTCTGCCGATCCGGAGTAGTACCACCACTTACAAGTATATAGACCATAAAGTGTCTTAACAGTTTAAACTAGGCAGGCATAGTGGATGTTAATGCTATTATTTAACTGTAGTAGCAGTCGCCGTCTTTTAAAGACCGCACTTGATCTAAACATTAGGCGGGATGCTGTCATATGTCGAGTCACAATATTTTTTTACAAACAACACCATTTGCGAGGTTAAAATTAAAACTAAACTATTACAGTGAAAGGCAAAGATACTTTCCATAATCCTGACACAACTCTATTGTTTTCCTTGAAACAATTATTAAAAAAAACTATTTTTGGCTAATAAAACCAAAAATAGCTAAATAAATAGTACTACTGCATAAATAGTGAATAGTTAAAAAAATAGTTTAAATCCCGTATCAAATGTTTAGTCGTGCAATAACTCCGGAAGATTATCTATTTCATTCTAACACAAACAAAATATCCATCTTTCTCTTTCACTCTAACCAAACTCTGAGTTGGCGTTGTGACAAAGTAAATCTGTTTTTTATTCGATCTGAAAACGTGATCGAATAAATGTACGTGCATATTAATTTATAACAAACTTTAGAATTGATGTCGTAATCTATAAGTTGAGACATTTAATCGGGTTTTTATTCTACATAATAAAAAATGATTATTTTTATTATCAATCAATCAATCAAATTGTCAAGATTTTTTATCAGGAACGAAATAAATCATATGTGTATTTATATTTTGTAAGTATTAAAGTAAAACAATAGTACCATGTGTTCTTCTCGTACTTTGGTATAACCTTCAAGCGGACACTGAGCCACATTTCGGTCTGAAAGTGCCTGTAATATCCCCGGGAAAACGACCACCAACCTTCTGCCTTTGTCATCATCATCATGAACCAGAAAGCGTCCACTACTGAGCATAGGCCTCCCCCTTAGAAGCCATTACGAACGACATGATGCCAGTTGCATCCGCCGCTTATTCGTGACTTTTACTATGTGATCAGTCCACCTAGTGGAAGGCGTACCTACGCTGCGTTCTGCCTTCCACTCTTAAATGTATGTTTCTTTCTTTAAACCAACTTTTAATTATTAATGAGCTTGTTCTTGTACACGATAGAAACTTAAAAACCTTAAGTATACTATTTCTCAGCTGTTACACCAAACTGATCGATCAAATTTTCATCATTGTCATGGGAGGCAAACGGAATTGCCGATTAAAATTACGATTTTAAACATTAACGCATAAACTTCGACTTTATTTCTAGTAAAGAGTATTATGAAATAATTGGAAAGTATAAATCTCTGTGGATGGATGCAATGAACGGGGCTGGCCCAGGAGGGTGTTTTCCGACCAAATCGGAGACATCCTCAAGAAAGCTAGGTTGCCTAGTGCCCATAACCACAGAGCCTGTATGAAGAGAATTGTGAATGTGAAGGAAGCAAGTGAGTTATGTAAGGATCGTGGTAAGTGGCGCTCCATTGTCTCTGCCTATCCCTGTGGGAAAAAGGCGTGACAATTTGATTGATTGGAAAGTATAATAAATAATTGGAACGATTCAAAAACGTGAATGATAAATAGTGGAGCTAGAGACCTGTTTAAGGATAGTGAATAAGGGCGTTATTTTATCTGCCTATCCCCGTGAGAATTAAGACGTATAACTTTGATTGATATATAAATATAACTCGCATAGAGAAAATCAAAGACAATGAAGAGTCCATGATCCTCTTCTTCTTCTCATTCCACAATCATCATGTTTTTCATGGAACTCAGCTTGTTTTAAAGAATATCTTCTATTTGGTAGGCAGACTGCTGGTGGTCATTTTCTCAGTCAGCCAATCAGCTAAACAGGGGTAGTATCACCAGTTTCAAGTGTAGAGACTCAGTTTCTTTCGGTATGGTATGATAAATGTCTGGGTAGCCAGCATGTATGGTGGATAATTAATCAGTCACCTCTGCTAATAGATCATAATCCATCTCAAAATCTTGTGGAGTGCTGTCGTATGTCAAGTCAATATTAAAAACCTTATTAGAAAAACACTCAAAATTAGGTACGTAACAGATTGATGCTAGTTTGGAAAACGTTCTAATTACTAAAGTCATTATCAACAAAAGGAATTAAAAGATTTAGAGAACGATTTGATCATAAATTTTGGATTAAGATTCGAGGTGTGCTTATTTGAGAAATCGAAGCTTTAAGTGAGCCGTTTTTCCGCAAGGTGAGCTATTACAAGTCGTAAATCTTTTGAGTTTTTCCCCAGTAAACGAGGTTGACGTCGCCGCACATTGGATTAAGCTGCGGGACCTCCGCGAAGATCAAAAAAAGAAATTTTGACTGCACTCCACCTGGCACAGAGCAATATTTAATCAGAGACTACAATTTTTACCTCTTTTTAAAATTATTTTTCGTTGTGTTTAACGTTCGGTTTATATTAAATTTACATATTTATAAATATGTAACATATAATATATTTAGTTACATATCCGTCTATAAAGGATGTTAATTAATCTATTAATCATAAAAAGGAGATGTTGGTACATATATATCGTCGTCATTCTTTATTAAATTTCTTGTTGACTTCACAGTTCCTAACATTTATTAATTTTTGGTATTTAAAATATGTTTTATATTAATCTAAAATGCAATTGGTGCATCAATGGAGTGGAGTCTTCTGCCACAGACATGACTGATGGCTCAGTCAGTCGCGTGTTAACTATGCTGACCCAGTAAGATTTAGTAATAAAATTTAATATTTAGTTAAAACTTTAGAAGATTTATTATCATTAAAAACTTTATTGCACAAATTGCACGTCCTTAAGATAACTGGATATTCTTTTTCAGACAAATCTTAGGGATATTTTGAGCGTGCAATAGCTCATAATAATAAATAGGTTATATCGTTTTCTCTATGTTGATTTTCACTCTGTTATACTAAGTTGAGTTTTTCGTTTGAGAGTAATGTCCGCAGTCATCAATCGTTTGGTTGGAATTATTTTGGTGGGTTTAGCCTTCGAGGCTTTTGTTCTTAGAAACTGTTTCCATTCTACATTTCAAATAAAATATACTACAATCTATATTTTTATACTGTAAGAAAATATCTTACCTTCAATTAGACCTAAATTTTGCTTAACCTTATTGATAAAGAGCATTTTATTACTTTTTTTTTTACCTTTATTTTAATATAATAAATATGGAATCAAACATTTAAATACCGTCCAAATGAAACAAAGAATTATAATAAATATTATAAACAAAGTTAATAACTAAATTTTTCACCAAAAACAACATTAAAACCTTAGAATAAAAAAACTTAATGTAAACCATAAACAACGCAAAGAAGTTATATTTTTAAAAGAGAATCCATCTTGCATTTTCAAATAAAAAGAAAATTAACTTTTAAACTTTATTCAAGTTAAGCCATTAAATAAAAATTGTGCTTAAATTAATGACTATAAGAGGATTCCTATGTATTTTTAGTAACGAAAGAATTAAATTCACATAAATATGTTTTTTATTATGGGAGTTTTCTAATGCCTTAATTTTTTATTATTCTAGGAGGTTATACGCATCTTTTAATTGGTTATGAAAAGAGTAAAGTAATGACTTGAGAGGTAGGCAAACAGTTGGTTATTTTTATTAGCAGATTGTTCAGGGTAATACCACTACTTTTTTTAAAAATTTTTTTATTGTGACACGACCTCTGACTTCGACTCGCCTGATGATAAGCAAGAGGAGGTCCAAGAGTGACGACGACTGGAATAACCGAGTCAGTTCCCGGCTGCCCCAGCCGCCACCACTATGCCGGCCTTTCAAGTACTTACGTGAAAGAATTTGAAATAAGTCGCGTTTCGGAGCATTCTTAAAAGTTGGCAGTTCCACTATGCATTAACTATATGTCGATATAGTGGATGCGACAGCGACTTGCAGTTAATTAACTGTAGTAGCAGTCGCCTCCAGGGGAAACCCAAAACTCTTAATCCTATAAAAAATATCATTGTAACTTTTAGCTTTAGCTTTTACACGGATATGACTAAATAAAAACAAAACTGTACACAAAAAATCTCATATTTAATTATTTTCTTTTATTAAAATCAATTAAAATTAAAACCACAGGGAAAGGCAGAGACAATGAAGCGCCACGATCCTGACACAACTCCCTTAAATCCGTCATTTTCACAATTCTTTTCATACAAGCTCTTCGGTTATGGGCACCAGGCAACCCAGCTTTCTTGAGGATGTCTCCGATAAAATATTTATTTTATTTTATTACAACATAAAAAAAATAAAGGTACAATGAAAACGCGTATTTTTTACTGAAGTATCTGTTGCAATTACTACGCCATTTGTCACCGATAAAATACAAGTATCTAACATTGAAAGGCGGCAAACGTTAAAGTTTTGTAATCTTAATTGCTCTTTGATTCCTATTGATTGATAGACGTGTTGAATTCAACTGTTCTTAACTATACTTAAAATAGTATTAAAGTTAAAAGTAATAAGGTCCGTTGTGTCACAATATTTATATATTATATTTAAATTAAATATGTTACACAATAAAGAATTAAAGAAATTAATACTTATTTAGCATTAGATAATTTACATTTCTATACTTAGCTGCTAGTATAACAGGTACCTGGTTTGCGCGACCATATCACAATCACGAGACCACGGCCACCTTATCCTGCTTCCATCGCTTCCTTAATTCCTAATTAATATACATAACAGCAGGTAGATAGACAAACTATTACCTACATAGATATTTAAAGTTAGCATGTATTTTGTTTTAGAGAAATCATTTTCAACTAAATTACGCTAAAGATATTTATATTTTAAAAAGATATTTATAAATCATAGGAAGAGTTGAGGGATAAAAAAAAAGTCACAGAAGATTGTACTTTATTCAAATTGGAGATATCCTTTAAAACGGCAGCTGTGCATCTATATAGAGCTTATAAGGAAGAGAATTGTGTATATGAGAAAAGAGAAGGTTGTGACAGTATTCTTAAATCTGACTATAAAATCGCTATATAAACATATAAATTCAAAGCTAACAATAAATAGCGTCAATTTTAAACGTGACTATTGTAGTCACTATGGTATAGTACCGTGATAAAATAACGAAAGTTTAATGTATTTAACATTAGATAGATAATAATAAGTAATAAGATAGTAGATAATAAAGCTTAAAACAATATCCACCATTTTGATTTTGAATATTATTCTACTGATTTGGCATATAGAGTTTCAAATAGACCCAGGAAACCTTTCAAGAAACAAGGTTGAGGAAGAGATGTACAAGTATTTCTGACAAAAGTATTTATTTAATAGGTTCATCTATGACGACAGGCGTGGACGAACGGTTTAGCGACTGGTTTGTTGCGCGTAAAGTCCCGGGTTCGATCCCCGGTCGGAGCAAATATTTGTTTCATAGCTTTTATTTGTAATATTTAATAGTATTAAATATTGCAAATATTTGTTAATGAAAATAAAAGAGATGGATATTTGCTTCGGGTCTGGTTATCAAAGAGTGGTAGGCAGTGGTACCCAGTCTGCCGATCCGGGGTAGTACCACCACTTACAAGTATACAGACCGTGAAGTGATTTGGTCACGTTTCGGGATTAGCTTGTAAGTTGCCGGTTCCATCTAGGCCGGCATAGTGGATGTGATTGCTACTCACAGTTATTGAATTGTAGTAGCAGTGACATTCATTCATGGACCACACTTTGGCTTAACATCAAGCGGGGTGCTGTCATATGTAGAGTCACAATAAAAAAAAAAAATCTGAAACAGAACAAAGTTTTTCAAAATTATTAGTTGACATCTGGCCATATAAGTCGCCATCCTTATGCCGGCCAGCACCCAATGTAGTTTTTCATTTTGTTCTATTTTAACGTAATTAACATCTTCAACATTAAATCTCCAATCGCTGGACATGGCCTTTTAGACAGTTGCCTGGTTATGTATATAATTAAAATACTTATGTAAGTATAAGCATGGACCCTCCGCAAAGCATTATAGAAGAGAATCGTGGATGTAAAAAAGCGAGAGAATTGTGCCGGGTAAAAAAAGTGGTGCTCCTCTTTTCTCTGCTTTTCAGTATAGGAAATCAGTTGCATTAATTCAATTTTTATTTTTGCAATAATATAACTTTAAACTTTATAAAACCTAATACAAAAGTCTTTGGTGTAGAATTAAATATAATATATACTTATATTTCCTATTTCTAATTAATCTGCATACGAGTAAAAGTAAGATAGCTGGCGGTTATCAACGCGGTAAACATCAAAGGCGATGTAGAATGTTCTAGCAGTTAAATAAGAAGCCTTTTAGAAATCTTATCGTCAACTTAAATAATAGTTAGTGATCAATAAATCAAAAGAGATTGTGTGGTTTTATTTTTTCTTGAGAGAATCAAATAAAACTACAATTAACTAAAAGTAATTTTCTACTTAATAACAAATAGGAGCGATTACGTATTTTAGCACTGTGGTTTTATTCATTATGATCTAGATTTTAATGAATAAAACCGTCTGCTGATCCAGGGTAGTACCACCACTTAAAAGATCAAGTATACAGACCGTGGAGTGACTTAGTCGCGTTTCAACATCAGCTTGTAAATTGGAGGTCCTTGTCACAATCCTTCACACTATTCCGTTATAAAGTGTATTTTTGTGTTATTGAACGCTTGTTTTTAGCTTGAAGGATCCAAGGGTGTTATAACTTTTTTATATTTCAGTATAAATACGTATATATATATATATATATATATATATATATATATATGTATATATATATATGTATTTTTGGTTGTATGTGCATTTATATCATATATTTACTAAGACATACAATGTCTGTCTATCTGAATCTGTGTGCCTTAAGGCAACCGGGAAACTGTTCTTTTCCTAATAATTATTTTTTAACTGTTTAGTTTGACGTCTTTATAAACAAAGGACTTTAATAAAATTAAGTCACAATAAAATTTGTGCCCGTGAATCTTTGGTTTAAATACAAGAAAGGTTAATTATAATGCCTGTCTTCTTTATCTCTCTCATAATTGGATTTGGGACTGTCTCGGATGACAGTTAATTTCATTCCTTCGCCCCCTCTGACATGTTTCGTTAAGATTTGTAAAAAGTTATTATTTTCTACCAACTTTTACAAACGAGGTCCATCTAGCTTATTTGGATGAAAGCCAATTACAAAATTTCAGCGAAGAAAGAGCACTTTTGAGGTTTATTTACTTTTTTACGATTTATGTTTTGTTTTGTGGGGTGGTTTCGCGAATATCTAAAAGTAATAAGTTTTAATTGTGATTGCTTCATCTAGTTAAGTAAACCTTCCACAGTTCATTTTACATTTATTCCTGGATGACTGACTATATATTAAAGACACGCATGGCACACACAATGCGTAAAGTCCCGGGTTCGATTCCCGATCGGAGTAAAGATTTGTTTCATTGAATTTATTTGTATACTACCACTAAACTTCATTAAAAGTAATAATTAACTATAATTAAACTATAAATAAAAAATATCATCTAATGACGTCGCATCAGAGATAGTCCCAAGGAGACTGGCAACATTTCCCCTTTGTATAGCAAGGCAGAAATTAATTGCCAGCTTTCCTGTCTCCAGACTTCTCCGTCAGCCGCCTGGACAACTCTTTGGCCAATTTATTTGTAATATTTTATAATTTGATTGAATATTTAAAATATTTATTAATAAAGAAATGTGGCAGATATTTGCCCATACTGCTGATCGGAGATAGTACCATTACTTTCATAAATGTACAGACCGTGAAGTGACTCAATTGCGTTTCGGGAACACCTTGCAATAAACTGTAGCAGTAGCCTCTGTTTGTGGACCGCACTCAAGCTTAACACTAAACGTATATGCATCCGTTTATGCAAACGTTGTATGTTTAAGGCGACTATGTTGTAGTGGCAGTGCAATGGCTACGTTAGCCAGGTGGCACGGGTTCAAAACCACTCACCGGTACCAATGTATCTTTGATATAAGTCTGTATTTTGCTTGTTCTGTTTCTATGGTACAAACACTTTAGTAGCTTAGTATAGAAATGTATAATAAAATAGTAAATAGTAGGACGGTAAACGTACTCATTTTTTTTTTAACTAAAAACATTGTTAATAATTTAATTGATAAAATAAATATGAAGAATATACGAGTAACTAAAAAGATACATAAAAAAAATTAACGATCAATTTATCAACAATTTAAACCGGGCGTCTGTTGACAAATGGCGATGTAATTATTCACTAAGAATTAAAATTGGATCGATCGAGTGACATTGCGTGTTCCGTTCGCTAACAAAAACCGCTGTCAAGACAAACAAGTGGTGTTTTTGCTCGTACAATAATATCAGTAGCAAAAAGTTGAATCAAAATGTATGACACTCTCATATCCGAGGCCCTGTCCCTGTTTTTGTGTTGTCCTTCCTCTTCATTCCTAACGAGAAAAACTCGACATTGTACAGTTAAACCTTTTGGAAAGAGAAAAACATTAAATAATCATTTTTTATCGTTTTAAGGATGGGTAACTACATAGATTTTTTTATTGGGGGTCGACATTTGACAGCACTCGCCCGATGTCAAAACGGAGTACGGTCCACGAATGGAGGCGACTGCTACTATAGTTAAATAACTGCAGGGAGCAATCGCAAACGAATATCAAATAAGTTTTAATCATCTTAAACAGATAAATAGATTGAATAGGTTGTGTGACAATTAGATAACGTATATCTTCTGATGTTATGTAGGAATACTATCTAAAGTAATGGCACAAAATTAAATCTGAACTTTGTTTCGAATCGTAAAAGAAAAACAAAATCAGTCGAAATGATAAAATGAATATGAAGGCGGTTTTACTGTATTTAATATTTGGTATAGCTTAAGTGATTTTCGTCGTATTTAGTTGCCAACTTTTGGGTAACTTTTACTTCCTTGGCACTGAAATGGTGTTGTTAAGTGAACCTTTTAGATAGGTACTTGATGTATATTATAACATTAACATTCTTCTGATTGTTAGACAATTCAAGCACTTACGAAACGTATATATATATTTTTATTCTGACTCAACATATGACAGCACCCCGCTTGATGTTAAGCCAGAGTGTGGTCCATGAATGGATGTCACTGCTACTACAATTCAATAAGTAGTCACATCCACTATGACAGCCTCCAACCGGCAACTTGCAAGCTAACTAAATCTCTTCACGGTCTGTGGCTGGGTACCGCTGTGCCGATCACACCCTGGATCAGCAGGCTTGGTACCACTGCCTACCACTCTTTAAAAATTTCTTATTATGAGTTTACATGCGGCTCATGTAAACTAAGTTTAGAAATCAATTTACATGAGCCTGAAGCGAATGCGAAATAGAGTGTTTATGAACGGTACTTTTATATACTTATATTATTATTTTATTTATTTTTTACTTGTCACGATTTGATTCTCAAAAAGATATAGATATAGCCAGATATAATGAAGTACTTTTAAAACAATTTAAAATATTTTTTAATAATTTAATATGTAATATATATAAAAGAAGTATAGAATTTTATTGTTCCAATACTTCGGTATATAAAAGTCTTCTAGAATAAAAACACGCACACATTTTTGTGATTCAGGTTGGGGAACGCATCCAGCATTTTGTTGACAGACAAACTAAACGGTTTTTCGCGTCGATTCTGAATCGAACAATTGACAAGTAGAATGCTTTATCCGCCCATTCTAGACCTTGTATCTAATCGGTATAGTGACGGCGACTGACACATTCCGTTTCTTCAGTCGTCCGCTCTCTTGGATCTTGGCTTACCAAGTCAAGTCGAAGTCATTTACGTTTATTTAAATTTACATTTCTATACTAAAGTACTAAAGTGCTTGTATCATAGAAACAGGACAACCAATATACATATTTTAAAGAACATTGGTACCGGTGAATGGTTTCGAACTCGTGCTCTCGGTTTGTGTAACCATTGCACTGCCACTACACCACGGTCGTTTTAAATACGTGTCACAATAAGAAACACACACGCTTTAAAACCCACCAAAGAAGGGAATTCGTTTACAAAAATATTTCGAGAATGAAACGAACGGAAATAATTCAATCAGAAGCAATAAACGCTGAGAGCAAAATTAATAAGCCGGAGACAGAGTTGATCTTGTTTCACGATGACAGATGCCTTACAACTGAAATGCGAAGACAAGATTGTATTCTGTTGATCACGTGTTCCTATCCTACATACACATGCCTACGTAGTATTATATAGATGTTTAGCAAAATAAAAAGCTCTGTGTAGCTGATTATTTGGCGATAAAATATGCAAAAACAATAATTTGCAAAAAAGAAATTGGGTATGTTAAACAAATGATTCTTCTTTTTATAATAAATAAATCAATCAAATTGTCACGCCTTTTATCTTAAGGATAGGCAGAGATAATGAAGCGCCACTGGCCACGATCAAGACACAACTCCAATGAATGTAATTAATTGATAAAGGAGAAAGTACGAGCAACTGAGGCAACTGTAAGTTCAATTAGTTTTTTCAGTCGTCGAAGCTATTGGACTTTTCTTTGCTTACCATTAGGCAAAACAGGTCAGATGTAGAGTCTCAATAAAAAAAATTTATTCCTTAACTTTCACCGGTAGAGCCACTTTAGATGATCCTGTAACAACGTTTTTTTCCTTCTCCAATATTACGTTAACGTTGTCGCTTATCCTCAAGTTATAATTTATTTATTTAATAATTTTTATTTTCTATGAATAATATTTTGTACAATTTTCACGTCTGCACATCTTTTACAATATTTAATCGAAATAAAAGGATTTCAAAATCACTGAATACTTAGCCTTTGTTAACAATTAGAATTGATTGGTATTAATTGGTTGCCTAGTGCCCATAACCATAGAGCTTGTATGAAGAGAATTGTGAATGTGAAGGAAGCGAAGGAGTTGTGTCAGGATCGTGGCAAGTGGCGCCCCATTAACTCTGCCTTTCCCTGTGGGAGAAAGGCGTGACAATTTGATTAATTGGTTGGTATTAAAAATATATATTTAAAATTAATTTCATCAAAAGGTTCTCCGAAAACATTAACATAAAATAGACTTAACACCTTTTAACAACACCGACAATACAACACTAATGTTGTTAGCCAAAAATATCCGAATTAAAGATAACATACACTTGTTAGATCTCATTCAAGAGCTTGTAAGTAATAAAACTGAAGATTTTATGGATATACGAGACCCCTCCAACAATGTTACAACTTGGGTGGTCACCACGGCAGATGTAATTGTTATAAAAAACACCATTAATGTTTAATCTAAAAAAAAACTTATATTTATATAAGATACATCTTACAGTCACTTGGACAGTACCTAATTATAATATATTTGGTACCTATATATTAATATTTCGTCAATCGTCAGTCGTCAATTTTACACCTTAAAACCCACTAGAATAAACATAGACACTTTTCACGATCCTGCCATAACTCTTTTACTTCCTTCACATCCATAATTCTTCTTATACACGCTCTTTATTTATGGGCACTGCAAACAGCTTTATTGAGTATCTCCCAAATTAAATTTAGAAAAAATGACAATTTTCTTTTATACATTTTTGTAATGTGCCCAAAATGTTATGCCCTTTTCCCACAGGGATAGGCAGAGATAATGGAGCGCAGCTTGCCTCGATCCTGACATAACTCCTTCTTTTTCCTCACATCCACAATCCTCTTCATACAATTATAGTTATAGGCAACCCAGCTTTCTTGAGCATATAATATCTCCGAATTGGTCACCACAACTAGTTGGTGTTATCGTGATATTTAATATTATATTTTTGCTTAAAAGGCAAGGGTCCGATAGAAATTGTATGAAGAGTGTTGTGGATATAGAGAAGTGAGAGAGTTGTGTCGTATTTATAGAAAGTGCCACTTCATTGTCTGCCAATCCCTGTAGTAATTTCGTTGTCTTTAACGAGTTATAAAGTTTTTTTTGTGTATTAATTAGAAATAGATAAAAAATATTTATTTTCATTAAATAAATGAAATCAAAGCTTTTAGTTAATTAAAAACTAATAAACATTATTTACGAAAACAATAAAACAAAGGTCAAAGAGATTCACAATATTTACAATTAAAGCAGGTACATACAAAGTACATACCTTCTGGTTCACTTTAAATATAATACTAATATTTCATGCTTGAATTTAGTAACTAATTATACTTATAAAATATATGTATAATAAAGTATAATAATGTTTAATATTGTCCCCCTTTACGAGTCATTACGATTGTAATCCGATTTTTACGTTTATGTGCAATAAAATCTTGGCATTTATAGTATGTTTATAGCAATACCTTTGGTAATTTACTAAGTTTTCGTATCAGATATAAAATATAAACTTTACGAGGGTATAATATTTCATAATTTAATTATTAACAAAAATGTAATTTATTCCAAAAAAAACTTATTAAAAAGTCGTAACTATTTTATAAATTAAACAATCCTATTAATCAAACTACCACGCCTCCTTTCCCACGGAAAATTCAGGCCCAATAAAGCAAAAATATCCACGATCCTGACATAACCTTCTTGCTACCTTCACATCCACAACTATCTTGTCACCGCACTACACCTATATCTGTTATACGTAAGTACATATATCTGGCTGTATTTTTACAACTCTATTATAATGTTCATAAGTATAATGTAAGATATCCTTATAACGAGACATTCTGAAGAAAGCTGGGTTGGCACTAGCCCAGTACCTCCATTGTGGATGTGAAGGAATCGAGAAAGTTGTATCAGGGTCGTGGAAAGTGACGCTCAATTGTCTCTGCCTATCCCCGTGAGAAAAAAACGTGACAATTTAATTGTTGAGACTCGATCTTTTTCATTGTGGCTCTACGTATTCGTAGATTTTGGGATTGAGCACGGGTTATGGATGGAGGCGACTGTCACTATTTTTTATTTATTTATTTAAAAACTTAATGCACAATAGTACAAAGGCGGACTTAATGCCAAAGGCATTCTCTACCAGTCAAACCTTTAGGATGTTGATCCGACAATGTAGATAAAAGGTAGGGTGCAAAATAAAATATAAAAATAGGTAACCAATTACATTATGAGAAATATATAAATTATTCATATATACATAAATATATTTATAGATATATAGATACACAAATAACATGTATAATACATACATACTATAATACAATACAATATAACATAAACAGTATTATCATTGGGTAATAAAATTAAATACACTTAAATTTATATGTGTAATATATTTAAAATTAATTAGTTTGCTGAAGGAAGTATGAATACACCAACTTTTTGAAGATAACTTTTTGGCAAATAACTGCAAGTAGCTTTCAAGGTGAAAACGACTGAGTAACTTCACGGTCCATATATTTGAAAGTGGTGATACTATCCCGAATAGGACCAAAGGACTACCAAAAACTACACAATGAACGCCATTTTTTACGATTACACACCTCTCTCGCCTACCACTGCATAAATAACGTCATAATAAATAACCTAGATTACTTTATATACATTCAATCTTAACAAAACCATGGTATATTAGATAGTAAAGTTGTACAAAAGGACATCGTTCGTACCACGATAAATTTAAGATCTAACACCGTCTTCCTGCCTACGCCCATAATTTAGTAAGATATATTTGTATAAATTAAATAAACATTTCATTTTAGACATTTGACATACAGAACGAATGTCGACGCAAAATTATGCGTTGTTCGCACTTTGACATAGTCGCATTTTGTCACAACCTAAATTCGCCACTATCGCCATTATATGGATCACTTCCAGCTTAACATCATACTGGATGCTGTCATGTGTCGAGCCCCAATAAAAAATATACGGTCCATTATTTTTTATCTACATTTCTATACTAAGTGTTTGTATCATAGAAACAGGACAACCAAAGTACATAATTATGTCAAAGATGGATCAAGGCAAGTGTTTTCTTATAATATACTAAATTGTTTGTTTATTAAAAGGATGGATTTTTTATTTATTGTGACTCTAAATATGACATCACCCCGCCTGATCACCCATTCTTGGAGAGTAGTCCAAAAATGGAGGTGACTGCTACTACAGTTCAATAATACAGCAGACGCAACCACTTTGCCTTCACGGTCTGTATACTTGTAAGTGGTGGTACTACCCCGGTTAGGCAGACTGGGCACAACTGCCTATCACTCGTTGATAGCCAGACTTGGAGCAAATATCCGCCTCTTTTTTTATTAACGAATATTATTTGAGTGTACAAAATATTATTTGACTCTATACACTGTCACCCGTGTATGTGACGAAACAAGAATCTGTCGAAATGAGAATGAATCAAATTATTTGTGTATTAATATTACGGTAACAATTTGAAACGGTATCCTTATTTAGATTTATTATTAGTCTCTATTAATACTTTACGCGTGTACAAATTAAACCACATTCGGTGCCATTAATTTATATTACGCACCATGTCGAATGTACGAGTATACATAGTTGTTTGTTTTGAAAATAAGGTAAGTATGTACACCTACATTATTTACATTAATATATTACGTTTATATACATTCACATAACATATAAACGTAAAGCGTTTCCAAACATGTAAATAATTGTCAAACAAAAAGTGTGGATTAAACAAGTGTGAAGATTAAAGAGATAGGGGAAAAACCCGCTAAAATCCCCACAAAATACCGGTGAATGCAAATGGCGCTCTTGTGCGTTCTAAGGGGGAGGCCTATGTTCAGTGGTGGACGTCTTCCGGCTAATGATGATGATGATGATGATATAAGTTTCCGGTTCCAATATAGTGTAGTGAGACTGCTACTTGGAGTAATTAAGTCGTCTCCATTCGTGGTTTCCATTCGTGATCTCCATGCGCACTTGAGCTCAATTTAAGGGCAGGGTGCTGTCATGTAGTAATCCACGAAATATGTGTCTGTCACTATCAATGAGCGAAATATAAAAAGACCATGTTACCGTATAAAGAATATTATTAAAAAAATGTGTTAAAAGACACTCCCTTAATTAACAAAGTACATTAAACGTTTATCGTTTATAGTCATAAATGATGTTTACATGCCTATAATTAGACGAAATAGTGTTGGCAATTATGGAGAAGACGAACGGTCAATGGCGGACATCGGCAAACATAAAAGTGACTGTAAAAACATTTCACAAAGTCTAATCGATTAACAACCCATTGAACCTTATTTTTTGACCTCTAAGTTATGACCTGTGCGTCCGTTTCTTAATGTTAAGGGTCGTGGCTCCCAAGGGACGTAGTTTCCTTTATTGTGGTAAGATATAAGACAGCACCCCGCCTAATGTTAGGCTGGAGTGCAGTAGCAAGTCGTATCCACTATGTCGAACTATCAACTTTTAAGTAAATCCCGAAACGCGACTAAGTCACTTAAAATGGTACAATAATACCGTGGACAAATGACTACCACTTGTTTTTTTTTTTTAATTATTAATTTGGCTTTGAGCAGGTTATGCTGGAGTCAATCAATTAATCAATCAATCGAATTGTCACGCCTCTTTTACCGCAAGTAGCAGTCGTACCCACTATGTTGAAACCAGCTAATTTTAAACTAATCTCAAAACAAAACGGTCTGCACAATTGAAATGACAATCAAATATCTGCCTACCACTCTTACTTAAGGATAATGCTAAAATGAAAATAAATGTGTAAAATAAATGTACAAGGATAAAGAATAGTGTAAAACAGGAGTCAACCCTGTCCATAAAATTGAACAGTAAAAATGTTTACAGCTGGTAAAACATCAAAGGCGATTAAACCTACTTACTATAGTACTAAACTCCATTAAGAGAAGCAAAATCGGGAGCATTCGAACAAAAACGTAATCCCACCCATTTGGAATGATAATTCAAGAAATATGACACTTTGTTATTTTAATAAAAGGTTTTATGTTCTCTTTTATTGTTGAAAAAACGTTTATGTACTAATTTAAGAAAATTTCTAATTATAATGTTATTTTATTAGGTAATAAAACGAATATTAACTATACGAATGTATAGTTACGAATAAAAGGTGTAAGGCAGACATTTAGTGGTCATATGCCTCGTTTGCCGATCTGGGGTAGTACCATCATTTTCAAATGCAAAGAGCGTGAAGTGGCTCAGTCTCGTTTGGGGATCAGCTTAGAAATTGCCAGTTCCAACTAGACCGGCGTAGTGGACGCAACTGCAACTTGCAGTTAATTTACTGTACTAGCAGTCTCCTCCATTCATGGACCGCACTTCAGCTTAACTGTGATACTAGTGTAGGTACATATAATTCGGTCTACACTAGAAATAATTATTACATAAATTGTCCCATTAAAATTCCGTCCAATTTATCGTAGATTTATATAACAGGCTAACATTTGTATTCGAATCAAAACATTAAAATTCATCAATTGCATGAATAATTCAAATTAATTCGAAAATTCAATTTGAATTTCACAAAAACAATTAGCACTATTTATTATTACTTGTATTTTACTTCAATGCAAAACCTTTGTTTTTACGTCAAAAAAATATATTTGAAATTACAAAATCATTCTATAAAATTCAGAGTGCCTTTGTTTAAATAAGACCATTAATTTGCTTCAAGTAAACATTGTAACTCGAGTGTAAAATCTAAATTATGTAAAATGTCAGGTTTGTTAGCTGTTAGGTTCGTGTTAGAAATGTAATAGTCTCCCTTGTGATTAGCTGAACATTCAATTAGACGAAACAGGCGCGGCGCACTGGACATGTTTACAGAACTAACGACATCGACAGAATCGACGCAAATATTTGATTGCACATTAAACAAATGAAATTCGACGTGGTACTCGCTAGCACTACTGCACTAGCGTTTTGGGGGAAAATCGGAATTCCAAATAATATGGGGAAGAGAACAAACAAAAATGTCCATATATCGAAGCGACTGTTGTGACATCTGTCCGTGCAAAAGTGTTATTTAATAAAATAGAATTCTGTTTGTTTATCACGACGACAAGCCCAGTACATGCCAATCAAAATAAATGTAAGTTGCATTAACTTTTTTTTATAACTTACAATCATTTATCACAAAACGCTGTAAATATTTTTATAGCCAATTAGCTACAAACAAGTTCTTTGTGTTCGATTAACTCTATAATGTCGCTTACAATTTAGATGATTTCATCGATAACTTTTTTATTATAAAATTAAACTTATAACTTCAATTTAAATATTGAATATAGCCAAAGTTCATGTATATGCTGCTATAATAACAAACAAGATGTTTATATAGTTATTACCAATTTCAGAGCTCATTAAGTAGATACGATAGGACCGCACGATCCTATAACGGACGGTCACTGCCCAGTCCAAAAAAAGTACAAAACGACAGCTGTTACGTCGAAAAAGGACGCAGCTAATAATGAAGTAGAAATTATATCGACGGACATTATCCATTATCTTAATTTTGATACGCTTTACAAAACAGCGTTAACTTGTGCGACATGTGGCTCGGAACCAACGGTTGGGTACACAGGATTTTGGTTTTAAGGGCATTTATCACATTTTTTTCCTTTACCTTTTAAAGGATCTGGGAATGTGATGGTAGCAAGCAGATAACCACCCCCTTTGAGCCTATACACCTCATTTGTAACAAAGGTTTTTATAAATGAGCAATTACACAATTTCTCCGTATGAATAAATTTTAAATTTCCTCTTTCGGCTTACAGAAAGTGTAATTTACGTAATATGTCTCTTCAACAGGCGCGAGTATTGTTCCTAAAGAAATAATAATATGTGAATGTCACATACATTTCCAGTCAATATTTCAATCCGTTCCGTATGACTGTTGACAGCAGCCGGTATGGCCATCGATAACTGCCTATCTCTTTTACTCGTCTTGACAGCGTATGGGCGCTCGCCACCGACGTTTCGGCAGAGGACACTATAAAAAGAAACAGGTACTGACTGAACCTTCGTTAGCGGTATCGAGCGCCAAAGCAAAAAAAAGTAAGATAATCATCTCAAGTTTCGTAGAAGTCAAAATTCGTATTCGATTTGTTGAAAATTTTTGTCTCTTGAATGTATAATTTATCGTCATCAACTGTTCACACATTAGACGCGTTGATTTTTTGAAACAGATTTTAGTTTGGTTGAAAATAAGACGTTTGGTTTGTCGTTACACTTGACGAGTTTATGTTTTAGTTAGTTATCAGATGTCGTTTGAATGTGAGTTATAGACTTGATTCCCATGCAGGAATGTGACATGGAGATACGGCGTATTTGTGGCCAATGATCCGCGGTCAGTTACAACCACCTAGAATTCCTCAATATTGATAGGTATAATTTTATTGAGTAATCAATTTGGAATTCACGGATTAAAATATACCAATGGAGATTACAATTTATATTATCAATCATTTCCTTTTGAATTCCCAAATTTATGAAAATTAACTTCTCGTCGTTTTTGTAATAAATGCTTCAATCGCAAATTGAGCAATAATAATGTAATAATAATTACAGGTGTTTTTACCTGTAATTATTAACAATGGCGAGCATTAGTCTGATATCTGATAAGCATTTACTTCCAGGGTAAATGGGTTGAGTATCAATAGATTTAGATGGGTGCCTCGTATATAACGATAAATAGATACAATAATAAATTATAAATCTGATGTGGATGGATGCGTTAAACAAGGCAGGCCCAAGAGAGTGTTTTTTGACCAAATCGGAAACATCCTTAAGAAAGCTAGGTTGCCTAGTGCCCATAACCACAGGGCCTGTATGAGGAGAATTGTGGATGTGAAGGAAGCAAGGGAGTTGTGTAAGGATCGTGTTAAGTGGCGCTCCATTGTCTTTGCCTATCCCTGTGGGAAAAAGGCGTGACAATTTGATTGATTGATTTAAATAGATACACATTATTTTATAAATTAATATATGCTACTAATATGACCTTGTAAAATGTTTTTCGAGTTAATTTAATATAAGTGTTGACACAGTATGCTGTATGTTGACACAGTTTTTAAATGATTTGTCGTTAACTATTTTATAAAGCCAAAACTAATGTTGCAGTGTCACTTTTGCTTTTGTGTTATATCTGGTAGCCGTCGCCTACGTCCAGTTTTCTTAGAACCAATTCTTCTTTGCTACTATAATACAGTCTTCCCGTTCCGAGTCCATAAATTGAGATGTCTTACTATTTTATTGGCATGTCGGTGTTATTGTCACTTTTTTTACTATATTTTTTCTTTGCTCAGGTAGACGATCGAAGGTCCGTCGCGGTTGCCACGAGCATATTGCCGGCAACTTGTGGCTTTATTAGAAAAATGATTAATGAACGTAACGTTTTAGATAAAGGTGTAATAGTTAGATTTTTATGTATTATAATAAATAAGAATATTCAGAATGGTGGGTAATATCATTAAGGAAGCGGTTTTACTAATAAAAGTTTTATCTTAGACGCCTAGAAATTTGTAAATTGTAAGCAACCAGGTAATGGAACAATAAGTATAACAAAGGTAATTCTATTTAAAAATTTAGTAGACACTCCAAGTAAAGAGGCTATTGTACAAAGCTCTTAATGGTTTAGAATCCGTAGAAAACTACAAAACATAGATGAAACAAAATAAAACGAACAAGTATTTAAGAATATCGCTTATTGTATGTTTTTTACAACTGGACAACAGCTTGGAGAAAACAATTCAGAAATTCTAAAGAGTCTGTCAATGTTTACTAAATTGTTATTCCTCGGGGTTTTAATAAATTTAATGATCTTAAAGTATTTTAGATCTTCAATATTTAGAAATGACGGTACCATTTAATTAGAAATCGTAATAGTTGTTCCATGTATATTTGATATATTGATTTGGTCGTACAGCACCTATTATACAACCACGTTTAGTAGCATGGTATAAGCACACGCAAATTTTCTAAGGATTTAGACACGTTATATTATAGAAGCAGTTTTCTATAAAGGTTTGAAGTGTTGCTCCACACAATAAAGAGGCATAGAGGGAAGTATGTTCATAATTGAAAATGTTTATATAATTGAGTTTAATCTCTAGTAAGAACCCAAAACAACTCAGAAAAAAACGGTTAGAATAGACATCGGTAGCGAAATATTTTGTCGAGTCATCACGGACAAGTGTAGGGGAACGAAAACAAATAATCTTTTAAAATCTTTTTGAGGGTGCATGTAGAAAAAAATCTCTACTAGTCATTGTTTTTTAAGTGCCATCGTAAAACTGTTGTTGCCCACGCGTTTCGGTTTTGTTAGCGCCACGTCTATTTATAACAGGATATGCTATTCAAATATTGTTTTCGAATGCTTTTATATTCTAATCTGTATATTCAATGTCGACATACACACTACATATTATTATAAGGCTATAAGACCGACATGTCCTTCATTTTTTCTATCCAATGTTCATTTTTAATGTTATCAAAAAAGTGCAATAAAGACAGATTGTTTCAAATGTATAATAAGGAAAGTTATCAAATTTAATTGATTTAGAATGTGTTCTTTCTATACGTCCTTTATCGCCGATACCTCGGGAAACATCTTTCCTGAGGTATAGGCGATAAAAGTTCTGAAAACATCTTTAACCTCGTGTTTTTACTCTTGTGATACCCGCACAGATCGAAGCAACCATCCACATTCTATCGATAGTCGATCAATCGACTATTGGAATGATTTGCCGCAGCGAGGCATGCAAAAGCTTCTGGCCGTCATTGTAACTAAGACAGTCATGGCGTTATTAACAGTTATTAGTGTTAATGTAATCCTGTATTTTATATTATTCAAATATTGCATTGTCATTTTGCTTGTTGTCACATTTGCCTTTCACGGCAGATGACTTTCCCTTGCTAGCAATTAGACAAGTTGAGTCAAAATGTTGCGTCACATTAAAAAAGGTGACAATTCACAACCTCAAGGTTGATAGAGCATTTCATCCATGGCTTTAAGTTTGCCTGTATGTAGGAAAATAATGTATAAATATGTTATATCCCAAACAATTAAAGGTCCACATTATTCCTCATAACTCATTGAGGTTTTCAAATAACAAAATAAAATATCAGTTTTTTTTTATTGCAAATATACCATATGTCGTTCCGAAATTGGTTCCTTTTATTTTTAGGGTAGCGCTTTGGTCAGGTAATTCGGAAGTCCTTTTCATTATTCTACCTAATTTAAGTTATTAAATAGTAATTTTGTTTCTTTATAATTATTATGATCAAGCAAAGAATCGCATAATTTAGTTTATTTCGCTGGAATATATTATCGTTGGAATTTATGTATTTTTAATGTACTAAAATCTTGAATATACTATGGCTATTCTAAAATTTAAAACCCAAATTGTTATAATAGTATCTAAATTTTTCAAAATACTAGATTTATTTAGAACATAAAATACAGAATGTAGGAAGCCACAATAAGATTGAATAAAACATTAGATAACATATGGTGTTCGTACCCGTGACCAGCCCCACCCAAAAGCACCCAAAATAAGGAAACTATTCACACAAAAATTTATAACACGTCAAAATCTAAAGAAATGGTTTCCTCGTGTTAGGAGAATAGAGATGTTATTTTTATATAAAATTAATCGTGCAGTCTCAAAACGCATCTGCCGCGTCCTTTTTTTTTTCATCAAACATTTTGTATGTATGTCTTATTTGTAAAGATGACAGTAAACATTTTACAATTGTATTAAATCGAAAGATATGTAAAAAAAAACTATTCAACAATTTGTTATTTAATAATAAATGGACGAGATTTTTGGTCAAAATATTTTTTTAACGAAAGCCTCTGAGTTATTTAAAAGAACCGTTCTACAAAATATGCAAAATAAACTATTTAAATTATTATAAAATAAAAGCAAATAAAATGCTAGTTATCGTTATAGATGTATCGGAATACTAAGCATGTTCGTTCGGAATATCTTGTTACAGATTGAGTTCATCGTAAACTACTGATAAGAGGGACATGGAGCAAGAAAAGTATGGTCATATTACAATTCAATTACCATATAAAATGTTCAGACAAGAGCGCTATCCAACGCAACTCGATGTCGATAATCATCTAATCAAAGATCATTCAATAACTTTTATTCGAGCGCCAAGATGCGATGTAAAATTCAATCGAATTTAAAACTTAAGTTCAATACTATAAAGAACAAAATTGTTTAATATATAATTGAACAGCACCAATGAAATCTCTAGTATAATCTCAAAGACATTATCACAATTTATTCATTGCTGAACTCCAATTACAAAATAACTAGAGTAGAAATTGTTTTTAGGTTAAAACAATAGAACCCTTTACATCTAGAACATAATCCTGTATGTAGGAAAGTCGATGAGTATTGGAAATTAGAAATTAGACGAGCACAAGATTTTATCGATAAAAATTTCATTTTATACAGATTCTTGCGAGCAATAACAAAAAGCATTAAGTTTGGAATGAAGTCATTACAAGATTAACAACTAAATAATAATAACAATGATAAACGAGACGTTGTATTTCAACAAGTTTTTGTTTCACGATGGACATAAAAACACTGAAGAAAACTTTACAACTTAATTACAAACATCTGTTAAAGCGGACAGACTGACACGATTTATAATGCACCTTTTGTGCCTCAATAAATTGAAACAGAGACAATAAAGTTATTTTGCGGGGGACGAAAAAAACAAAATAGGAAACAAAACGTATAATGAATTAAACAACATAATAAGGAGCATGGCTATAGATTTGGTAGAAAGAATCACAAAGCACCTGCACAACAAAATGTCTTCATTAAAAATGAAAAAGAATAACCTACAGGTGCGCTCTGTTGAGATGCTGAGCGTACCGCCAATTTTGATCCGCTAACATAATTGATACGTGTAGACTAATGAGTTGTTTGAAATGGATCAAATTTAATTTCATCCCTTTCATGTTATTATATAACATCAATTTATATTGAATATCGTTTTTTGTTTCTGTACACATTTTTACACTTGAAGGACGTAACTACGTATACATCAGTACAGACCGCTCCCACAACTTTCATTATTAGCACCATTAATTCTTATGTCTCGACTGTCGGTCCTTGTCGGATGTCTAATTATACATACAATAAAACACAAACTCTTTATTCATGACTGTACAATTCTTTATAAATACATTTCTAATTTTACAAACATATTTATTAAATTACACGTTCCAAAGGGCTTTTAACATAGCATGTTTACAAAGTCGCCTCAGCGTAATTGTTTCGTTTATTTTACCGACGGAACCTCGCAGGTCTCCCTAGGGACTCCAATTGGCGGGAATCTCGCAAGATGGCGGCCGACCTCGCCTGACCCATCCGTCAAGAGCTAAGGTGGAACATCTGTTTTAACATGTCGAGTTCGCAGTTAATAAAAGCATTCCCTTGAAGCGTAGGTTAGGATCTTAATTTCACCAAGTTTTTGTGCTTCTTGAGATTGAGGAATTATCTTTTGACAGGCACAATATTGGAAGATATTCCTAGAATTTTAATAGGATATTATGACGTTGATTTAAGAGTTCCTGTCATCGGGTTGCACACCACAAAATGTTTTGCACGTTTAGCATAAAATAAAATAAATTGTAAACTATGTTATTTAGAAATTTGGTATATTAATTAAACAGGTAGAGGTAAATAATTTGTAGGATACAAAGATCTTTGCAAAATTGTAACCAAAATAGGGTATAAAGTTAATATAAAAGAGTATAAAGGTTTGGCCCTGAGGCGCGCAATTTCCGCCGCTTCTGTTCGCCACCAAAACTCTCAGAATTCCCGACAAAACTTTGATTGTACATCACTCTCTTTGCTTGTTTACAACAGTCGTTAGCATGTCAGGCGATCATTGCGGAATTTCTAAATTTATTACTTTTTCGGATTCTTTGAAAAATAATGGAGAAAATTATAATGGAGCTTTTACAGCAAAAGAATTTACCGAAGCTTTACACAACTCTGACATTGTTTAGAAAAAGATATAGGAAGAATTTTCAGGGCTTCAATATCCAATATTTAGAGATTTTGTTTCACGCTCTACGTATTTAAAACACATGAGGCTTATTTCACGGTTATTTACACATCCAATACATAAACAAACGCGCCTCGAAATAATATGCAAACACGAGAATTGCTACGACAACAAATTTTATGGTTCGTTTATAAAAATAAAACATATTTAGACGGCAACGCGGTTTCGCGGATTTATATTATACGAGTATTTGTTATTTTTCTAAAGAGAAGTGAGCAGAAAATAGCGTATATTGTAAAAAATATATCTATACAACAAAAAAATACCTTTCTAGTAACAGCATTAGGAGGTTTTTGTACTGCATCTGTAACAAGCAAAATATAAATGTATTAATCACCAATCAATCAATCATATTATCACGCCTTGATTCCCACAGGAAATATTAATATTTTCCTAAACTTAATTTATCCCTTACTGTACGTATATGTAGACAATACTTAATGGGAAGGTTGTGTTAACTACACAATTACATAAGTGCGTTGCGTTTCAAAGCTACTACGGCCTTGTTATAGTGACAAAGCGTATTTTTTGTCCATGTCCATCATTACATCAAAAGAGAATAAAGGCAAAAACAGCCTAATGATTCCACATCTTGTTCCCTTCACACGTTCTTCCTATTACCTGGAAGGTGTTCATCGATGCAAACGCAAGTGTCTTTCACTGTTCCTTCATCTCACTCTTCTTTAACGTCTTTTGGATTAACAATATCTCTTTTATCTCTTTCTATCAAAGATTGGTCGAGTGTTGAACCCTTTGCGGCATTGAGATCTGGGCAAACAACGCATGCGTTCTGAATTAAGCAATTATGGTTAATTTCGAGTCTCCCAGTATTATGGCCGAGCATCGTGTCGGCGAGAGAAATGTGTTATTTTGAATCATAATTTGTGAGAAGGCATCCGGCTGAGCAGCTGTAAATTATATACTATACGATCTTGCTCAAGTGCGTTTACCTTGATAGGAGTTTTAGTGAACTACCAGAAACATTACGCCATAAACGCCGCACTAAGCTCCGATTATGTCATCTACTTAAACTCCAATTGACGGCTTTAAATACTAACTCATAAAAAATAATTTTGAAATATTTTTCGTATATTTAGTTAAGTTAATTTAACTGTACAAGTATATTCCTTAATAAATATTGATATTTACGATGTGAATATAATTTAAATAAAAGTGATTTAAATTCGATTAAACCATTTCCTTTATTGCTAAAATTAAACAGACTAATTTAGACGTTGAAACTAATATCATATTCAAATTGTTGAATTTATTATAACGGTTCCAATTTAAAATAGTAACTAGTGATTAATATGACCAGCTTTGACAGTCCATGTCACCGGTCTCTAATACGATTGGACGTTTCCACATAAATTATATCACCGGGCGGGGCTTATTGGTATAATTAAAAAATTGTACAGATCATTATCACCTACCAACCCAAGCTTCCGGCACGTAATTGTTAATAAAGGCTTTTAAATTTTTAATGAAACCACACTACATTGTTTCGGTGTGAAATCTCCGAATTATGTGATCATATTGAAGACATTTTGGGTAAGCCTGCCTCTTATTGACTCTAAATACGGGCGTACGAAATTTAAGTCTTCGCGTAAAATTAAATAGAGTTTTACATTAAAAAATATGATGAATAAAGTAACGCTTATTAGAGTAGCCTATATTGACAAATATTCATAACAAAATAATATGTTATTAATTTTTCGTTGTAATTATCATTAAAATGAGGTAAAAAATGAAAAAAAAAATGGAGGTGAAATGCAAAACGTATAATAATTATTTAGGTATTGTTTGAAAACGCTTTGAAAAATCGCTGTGATATTGTTGTTTTGAACAAAGACTAAAAAGCAGCTGCATCATAACATAAAAGCGGCTAAAGTCGCGGCCATTAGCGAGATGGCTACAAGGCATCAATACGCGGTGAGCCTCCATTAGTCCACCGAATTACGCCCAACCATAGACGCTCAAATCCATAGAGTAACTACGTGCTCCAAAATCTCTAATATAACTTTATTAATTTCGAATATACAATTAGAGCGAAAGCGAAATATACATGAAGCAAAAAGTTATTTTAATAAATCAAACCTTTACGCGAGATGTATACTCAGAGACAGTGGAGCGCTACTTTTCACGATCCTGACAGATAATTTCTTTTATATTCATTTTCAACTAAATCTATCAAATTGACTCGCCTTTTTCCTACAGGGATAGGCAAAGAGACAATGGAGCATTACTTGCCACGATCAACACTGGGAAGCTTTCTTGGGCATGTCTGCGATTTGGTCAGTCATGACCTAAATTTTTCTATTCATTTTTTATATCTAATTTATACAGACAGCACAGTACTAATAATACTAGCTTTCGAATATGTCAAAAATAAAATTAAATTTAAAGAAATATTTTCCCTATCCAAGAAAAAAATCATATAAAAATAATAAAACGTTAAGTTCTTTCTATAAATTCGTGCTACTAAAACAATAATGAAACCGCTAAAGTAAATTTTATATGCAAAATATTTTATGAAATTATTTATGAATTGCTGGTTTTTATTTGCGAATGGAATGTGTGAATAATGAAGGTTAATGGTTTTTTTTTATACTTTTATTGTTATTTTAAAAAATACATTTTATAGATGTTATTTAGGGTGTAAATGTCGTGTGATATTGCTGAATGATTTTGGCGTAAGTGATTGTAGTATTCTAAAACTAAAGCAACTTAGGAATTCTTTATCATCATCAATTTCTGCAGAAATAGGTAGACAATGGTGTACGAGTTTGTATACAATGGGCATAGTGGAAACGTGTGCTGTGCTACTTACAGTTATTTAACTGTAGTAGACCGCACTCCAGCTTAACATCGGGCGGTATGTTGTCATATGTCGAGCCACAATAAAAAAAACTCTTTTTATACCCTTATACAGATGAACTTTTTGAGTATACCTACGCAAATGTGTACTTACCCACAATAACATAGCCTAAACCTAGTACCTGAGCTTAGCGGTAAGCTCTAACCACCAAGCCATTATTACACATAACCCCGAAACATGATACCAACAGTGGAGTACATTAAAGGCAAAATTAGCATAACAGGGACAACCTTAGGTATTGAGGCTCGGTGATTCAAAGCACACTAATTTTAATCAATCAATCAATCAAATTTTCTAGCTTTTTCTCACATGAAAAGGTAACAGCTATTGAAATACGTTAGTAAACGGTTAAACAATTGTATTCTATATTACAACGTTAATCCAACGTCTGTTTGTAAGCCATCTATTCTTACAAGGCGGCCGTGACTGTGGGCGACCGTGGTCTAGTGGTAATGTAATGGCCAAGCAAGCCGAAAGCTCCCGGTTCATAAATCACTTGCTGGTTTTTATGATACAATCTCCCTAAGTACCAAAATTATATAAAAAAAGTAAATTGTAAACCTATTGTACTCGTAATGAGCTCATAGCGTTAAGTTTACTTCGGTAAGTCATTCTTTTTATTGTGAAGCCATATTGATGGGGACCTTCTTACCTGATCGTAAGTAAGTCCTCATAGTTGACACCCCCAAATAAGGGTGCCTTAGTTAACTGAGGCATCCCTCAGTTGTCCTCACATATAGAATCTATAATCGCTTCCTATTGTTACAAACTATTGATAGGACTCTTTATATTGACTCTTTTTAGGGAATGTCATCGTTCCATTCTTCCACTTATCCTAATTAATAAATAAAGTAATTCTTGTTTAAGTACAGTTTTATACAACCAACCCTTCGTGTAACGTACAGTAAGGGATATAATTTATCCGCATTAAGTTGCAATTTAGCTAACTCTCTTGTCATATTTCTTGAGGATATGAAGTGATAATTTAGGGTGACATGATAAGGAACAGGCGGCTCTAATATTAAATTACGTCTAAATTTAGTTCTCATTACTACTGAGGTACAGTTCTGTTCAACCAAGAACAAGATTCGGGTATTTTTGAGTGTCTATATGAATGAATTAAACAAATTTTATGCGGCTTACTATCGCGTTTATTTTGGTTAATATTAGACATGTTTTTTATTATTCCGACGTTTCGAGAGCTTTGCAGTAAGTAAGCTGCATAAAATTTGTTTAATTTATTAATCAATATTCGCGCAAAATCTAAGAAAATATTGTCTATATGAAATTTAATATTAGATAAAAAATGTATGTTTCTGTGAAATAAGCTTCCGAAATTTTCTTTCGGTAAAATTGAAATTTACAGCAAAAAATTCGTCATAGTGTTTGTCAAGCTTGCCATAAACTTCTCTCTGTTAAGCCTTTCCCAAAACAGAGAACAGGTTTGACAAATGTCATCGTGCGATGACTTTATTGACGGCAAAATTTTAGTTGATTGGTGAGATAGATCCACAGTAAAAGCCAGTACTAACGGTTATTACAATTTGGCGGAAACAATCAAATAACATTTTTTCGCATATGATATTAAAATGAAGTGCGGTCCAGGGATGGAGGCAGTTGCTACTAGAAACCTTTTAAATACGCCAGATCGTCAGCCTGGGCACTTGACCACCAACTGTCTGCCTATAACTAGTAAAAGATTAAAAAACAAAATTATGGTAAATCATTCTCTTTACCTTGTAAAAAACAACTAAAGAAACTCCGAATCTTGTCCGTGCTTTAACAGAATTGTACTTTAAAATTTAGACGTTATTACAACTGAGGTAGCAAATGGACTTTATTCAACGTCTTTAATGTGTCTTTAGAGAGAAAGGGTCTTCCGTCTGCCAAGGCGAAGATTTTTTACTAAAACATATGTGTCAGACGTGTTTAGACTGACGTGATTTACTTACCTAATTTAAATGTGAATTTTAAATATAAGTTGTGTTCACACCTAGCCCTAACCAAAACGTGATAAACTTCGTCGATATTATTAATAATGTAAATATTATTCTTTTAAAATAAACAAAAGATGATAAACAAGATTTGAGTGTACAAAGTAATTAAACATTTACACATTGATAACCTAAATGAGTGTTGCATTCTGACAAGTTGAAAGAACAATGTCCGATTGTAGAAATATTACAATTTTAATGTATTTAATATTCTAAAGTCTTAGGGCTATTTGCCTAGACTAGACTACCGGTATACAGTCCTGCCTTTTGTAAAAAAAATCTTCTGAAATTTATAGATGTGTTATTATATATATACATAAATACTAGCGAACTTGACAGACGTTGTTCTGCCCAAAAGTAAAATAGCAGCGACACCTACCGAGTCCAATTATGAATCCTAAACCAGCTTTAATAGTTGAACTCGTAATATCAAGCAAAAGAAAATAACTTTTTCCTTCAAAGTGTCACAGAAGACAGTATGATTACTATAATTATAACTTAAATTGGCAGAAGTTAAGTCCAGCAACACGTTTTTATTTTTATCTGAACCATTTTTTTAAAATTAAGTCATTATGCCAATTGTCAAAGTAATTGGGGCTTTAGGGGATTGAGTCGTCATGTCGTTTTAAGTAGATGTGACATTGTTTTAATTTATTTAATTTGTATGTATGTAGACTTTTGATTGTTCTTTTTGAGCAGTAAAATATGTTCATGAAATATATTAATGTTTTCTTGCATATATTAGGTACTGGCCGTGAGTGCTATTGAAAAACGCACCACATAATTCTGATAATCAAAACTATGACGATCAAATAATGTACGTTGTTAATAGGTAGAGACAATGGAACGCCACTTTCCTCACATCCACAATTCTTAAATATTTTCTAGTATTATTTAACTATTAACTAATTTTCGTAAAAAGTCGTAAAAAAGTCGTATTTTGGTAAAATTCGACAAAGGTGTGAATCTGATGAAAGCTCTTCATACACCTAGAAGCTAGTTCCATATTAATTTGACATTTCAACGTGTATTTCTGTTAATGTGTACACATACATTTATAATGCGAATAGCTTATGATGTTGATCATATGTGGCTTATAGCTCTCCGTTTCAATTAGGGTATATTTATGTTTCCATATCATATCATATTGTAGGTTGACGTGTTGGTTTGTTTGTATATATATATATGAGGGTGGTTGATGCATAATTAGGTTCAATTAGGAGTGTTCTGCATTATTATTCTGGATAATTTTTTATTTATTTTTTACATAAGTAAATAGATGACTCTTTATTGTGTAAATTTCGGCTTAAAAATTATACATAAGCAGGCATAAAACACAAATTGCGGCTATTACCAATATGTGTTATATAGCGATATCTTCTAGGCAACCAAAGGAGTTTAAAAAAGTTTATGGAATCTAAAAATATATATAAAATGAACAGCATATTAGATTAAAATAAAGGGGAGAGAAAGCAGGTATTTGAAGGTATTTTTCGGATAATGATTGTACAGTTTTCTGATAACGCAACTACATCACCTGTTTTATTTATAAGATAGAATTTTATCTAGCCAAAATATGTCTCTAAAAATTCTTTGGACCGAAAAAAAGAGATCGTGTATTAACTTTTCAACATTCCAAAAGAACAAAAGACAAAAACTGTGTCATTTACAATACCAATACACAAATTACTAGTGACTTCATGCTTTGTCTGCCCCCCAGTAGACGTCCAAAAACGAATTTCTTTAATAACTCCATTAAACAAATAACAGTCTTAAGCAAAAGTTTTAAGTGTCAAAATCGTTTGAACGTTTCATTTTTTTCGTGGTCGCTGTCAAATTCGCTGCATCACTGTCCCGGCACGCCGTGACGAAACGAGATGAAGACGTCAATTCCACAGCATTCTCAATAAAACCAACAAGTAAATAAATAGTATAAAAAACTAAAGCGTGTCCGAATTCGTGAGCCGACTACTAATGCCCTCGTGGTTAGTTTAAAAAATTAAACGGTTCCTAGACCAAAATACGTGATGTTTATATGACAACAGACCACTATAAAGCATTTACGGAATGCCTGTAAGACGTTGAGAAGCATTGTGAAACGCTACAGTCTGTCTGAACTGCAGCGTGAATAAATTTAAACACATTCTGAAACGCGACTGAGTCACTTCAAGGTCATTAAACTTGAACCCAGGGATCAGCACACTGGACTAATGACATATGCTATTCTAAATTCGTCACTTAAATTAGAAATGTTTGATTTCGGTCCCAAATTTGCTGGAGAAATCAACATAGATCCACGGATTTTGTTTTAAATCCACGGATGTCCCTATATACCTATAGTCCTATATACTAATATTTCCTTAAATTAAAATTGCGTATTTTACATTTCACACTTCGGAGACATCCTCAAGGAAGCTGGATTGCTTGTAGAGTATTGTATGTAGAGCTTGCATGAAAAGAATTGCTTATGTGAGGAAAAAAGTTCTCAGGATCGTGACAAGTCTCTTCCTATTCCTGTAGGAAAAATGCATGACAATTTGATTGATTGATTGACAACAATTGATTGATTAGAGCAACAACTATTCAGTTTTCAACCACTGCTTTAATCGCGTTATATTTTGATGGTCGTTGGCCTTAGATGAAACCGTGTCAAAATCGTCACGTACTTAAGTTGTATTATTGTTTCCGTTGTATTATTGTAGTTTGATTCATTATACAGGAAAACTCAGATTTTTATTTGTTTAGAGTTTTTAATAAATTTTTGATTGATTATATCAAACAGAAGTACGACCAAATCGGAGACATCCTCAAGAAAGCTAGGTTGCCTAGTGCCCATAACAACAAAGCATGTATGAAGAGAATTGTTGTGTAAGGATCGTGGCTCCATTGTCTCTGCCTATCCCTGTGGGAAAAAGGCGTGACAATTTGATCGTTTGATTGAAGTACAACGATTGCGAAATAATAAAATAATTGTGATTAAATACACGACCCGCGTGGCGCACATTGCAACACTAGTCTTCTACTCGTGAGTTCCGGGTTCGATTTTCGGTCGAAGCAAAAATTTGTTTTATAGCATTTATTTCAATTATAATGTTTTCTCACATCCAATTTTCTTTATACAAGCTCTACGGTTATAGGCAGCAGGCTTTTTACCTTAGAGCTTTCTGTAATATTAGTATTTATTTGTAATATTTAATACATAGATATATTACAAATATTTTTAATATATATAATATATATAGTATATATAAATATATATAATATTTTTGTAAAAAAAATGAGACAATATTTGATCCGGATCTGTGTGTTTAAGAGTGGTAGGCAGACAGTTGGTAACCATTTTCCAGACTGCCAATCCAGTAGTACTACCACTTTCAAGTGAACAGACTATGAAGGTCTTAGTTGCGTACCAACATAGTTCACGGAACACAAATATATTTTGTATTATTATTATTTTTTATTTTTTATTGTGACACGACATCTGACCTCGACACGCCTGATATTCATATTTGTTATTATAAAAGAATTTAAAAGCAAGTCATCAAGAGAGTCGCCTTTGCATATTTTAAACCTTAACACAAGCCACCTAATTGCTTTCTAGTGAGTCCTTATTCGGAATATAACTTTGCTACTTAGAAACAGAATTATTAATAGACACGTGAAACACAATATGACGTAGAAGGGAAGACTTATTCAAACATTCATACAAAGATTCTGGGAAACTCACAAAAGAGACAAAGTTCCTCCTATCTTATGTCATACATCATTCCGTTTTAGTATTCTGCGATTCCAATTCCATGTACCACTAGGTCAAATTAATATACTTATTATTATATACACATATGACAACATCACACCTGATGTTAAACTGAAGTGCGGTCCACGAGTCGACGTGACTTATTGGATTCACTATGCCGGCCTAGTTGCAGGCAACTTACAAGGTGATACCAAAACGCGTTCAAGTCACTTCACGGTCTGTCTGTATACTTGTAAGTAGTGGTACTACCCCGGATTGGCAGACTGGGCACCACTCCCTACAAGTCTTAACCACAGAGAGAGTACTTATAAAGAGAGAATTGGGCATATTAACAGGATCAAAAACTCTTGCTTATTTTAATGTATTAATTTTAATTGCACAGCTGCTGAAGAATATTTATTTAATAAAAAATATGAATAATATGATTATAGCTATATAATATAAAAAAACGATTAATCTAATTAAACACATATAGTAGTACTAAGTTCTGTCAAAAAATTTGGATAAGCAGGTATAGAATTTTAAAAGCATAATGATGTATATATAGAGAAGATATTAAATATCTGTGGGGAGAACGTCAAAATTCACATTGACTAAATCAAATTACCACTAACCCTCTATTTTGGTGTAAGTAAAATAGCCGCCATTTTGTTTTGAGCTCGTTACAGCTCGACGCACGCCACTGGCCCTCGTAATTATGATGTTAAGCTTAACGTGCGTGTGTGCCTATACAAAGTGCGAATAAAATTCCTAACACGTGTCTATGTGTGCGTAAATGTTGTAATCGAACACAATATTAATTTTATATGTGCGCTTGTGTGGGTGCGCGGTGCTTTTTGAGTTGTTTGGAGCTTGTCTAACAATAATTACTATATACCTTACACCCGCAGGCGGCGCGTTGACGACGCCCCTCTGTGTCCGTCCGCCTTTTGCTTCAGGGTTTATTTCTTTTTTTAAGACTTTTTTTCGTTTCGTATGTCTTAATCACGACGTGCGTCTTGGTGCTGGAAGGTTGTGAAGGCCGCACGCGCCTGGCGGTTGGCCAAAATGTTTCAATACCGCACTTGTTGTTTAATGGTTAATCGTGATTGTTATCGCTTTTCGATTATGAGGAGAACAGGCTTGTGAACATTAAATATTGTTCGATTAAATAAATATTGGCAGTCCTTGTGTTGGCGACAACCGATATTGATGTTTGTTTTGTTGATTGTTAAATGGCTACGAAATGTTATATACATTTTCTGATAGTTCATTACTTTTTGTCACTTTTAAAGACATTTAAGAGTCGAGAAATAAATAATATTTAATTGTAGAAATGAATTATTAAAATCGAATTGATCGTAAAATATATCTTGATAAAACCCTTTACGAAATATTGTATACAACAAAAACTCTGTAGAGAAGCAAAAGCAATAATCAACTCCAAAGTTAAACATACTATCTCAAACATAAATCTACGATGCAACATAACTATAGGTAGATTGTCTGTAATTTGAAACTAAAACAAAACATTGAACGGCCCTTGAAGGCGCGAGTCTTGGAGCTGAGTAACGTCTCAATCTTCCTCCATTTGCCTCACTCAAAACAAGTTATTCACTCGAGTTTAAAGCAAACGAGATGTAAATGTTGAATAACGAACGTAAATACAATGAAAATGTAAGTAACAAAGAGATAAATATAAACCAAATGTTAAAGTGCGGGTAGAATCATGAGAACTGCCCCTCGACCAACTCTCGTCCCGACTCTGCCTTGTTAGAGCGAATCAATTGTTTCTTTTTTAAATAATGATTTGACCCAGATTTTTTTGGTATTTAGAAAAATAATAATTAGAATTTATGAACGCTTTATAGCAAATTATTAGAAATATACACCCCTATCACACATTTTAAATATTATAGGTTATTATTGGTTTGTTTTTGTTATTATATTTAAGAAGTTTTGTTTTATGTAGTCTCCTACTATAAAATAAACAATGTACCTACTCGCCTATGTACAAAGTTGCCTAGTTTCCACCTGTTTTTGAGTTTTGGTTAAAGGATATATGTGTGGTTTTAGGTTGGGAAAATTAGAACCAAAAAAACGGTAGAAATACAATAACAGTGTTCTCTTTAATATTAAAGCTGTATTCGGAAGCATTTAAATATAAATTAAGACATTATAAGTCATTAAATAAAACGGTTGGGAAATAACTAAAAAGTAAGAGACTTTCAAAATACAACTAAATCACCTCATTACTCTTGACCGTGTGAATATTATATTGAGGTTAAGTAAATTGTTTCAGTAATGATTAAGTAGAAATAGGTCCTAAAATTAAGAATAGAGGTAATTTAAGTTAATTTGAATTAATATTTTAGTCTACGTGTAATATAAAAGAGTGAAATAGTGACACCTGTAACGTACCCAAAAAAAGTAAAATACCAAAAAACAATAAAGTTTAATGTTTCATAATTTAGTAGGAAAACTATTCATAAAAAAAATAGAACCAACAAGAAATTCCAGTCCAAGATGCCCATTCCGATAACAGTAGCCAAAGAAAAATCACACAAATTAAGCATTCCTTAAAAGAGTTGTCAGGGCTACCAAATTAAGTTTAAAAGTGGACAGTGAAAAATAACGTACAAATAGGCATTATCAAGATTGTGACTAGAAAAATAAATGAGTAATTATTAAAACAAGATTATTATCAAATCGCTATACGTCTCGTAAGTTCAAAACAAGTTTCTTCTAGATTAATAAATAGATGTCAGTCATTAACGCTTCTACATGTAATTACCTGGAACTATTATGATGAATTGTTACATTTTTTGTGGATATTTTCTCACACAAGGCTTCAATGTTAGCTTCAGGGATAATGAGTAAATTTGGGAACGTTAGTCTATTCAATTTTTTTCTTTCTAATATGAATGTAGAAGTTTTATCAACACTTATTCTATTGAGTCCACTTTTTGTGATTCATATGGTTCGTTTGTGGGAATTATTTTCTATTAAAAGAAAATGGTCGACACATGGCGACGAAAAACAGCTTTGGGAATCTTTTATAATTTAATTGTGGTTTTAGGCAACACCTTTTCTAGATAATCATTTAGACAATTCAAGTTGTTCCTTTTAGTTCTCCCTGTGTATAACAGATCGGCTTAGAAAAAATAAGTTTTTAAAAACAAACTTTTTCTTTCAGGATAAGTATATTTTTAAAATCTTCTTCAGAATGCTAATTTCATTAGGAATACAAAGTAACAAATGAACTTAAACTCAAGTCTTATTTAAATTAGGCTCTAAAATAAATACAGTACGCTCAGCTGAGTATGTCTAGGAAATCTGAGCTTTTTACTGCCAGCCGCGTCCCGGACATGCTCTTACCGAAATTGTATTATTTTGCATTCATTTTTGTAGATCTTTAGGTCAGTGTATATTTAGGAGACTTTTACGTTAACTTTTGAAGGTTTTAGCTCCGTTTGTAAATATATCTTTACCGAAAATTGATTAATATTTCTGCATATTTCTCGTGCAAGCATTTAAAACCTTTAAAGATAAAGATGTAAAATTAACACCCCCGACGAATAAAAGAATTATTCACGGTGTCGTATCGCATATGGTATCATTCAGGGACTAGTTCTCCAATCATTAGAACTGATGTTGAGATATTTCGTAGTCGTAGTCAAAAGACGAAACAAAATTCTATTAAAACAAAAAATAAGGGAGTTCATTCAATCCTATTATTCTCGAAAACGTCTTAATTAAGAACTACGTCGATTATTTTTCGAGTCGGAAATATTTTGTGAAATTTGCGGCGCATAAAATTAATTAGGACGAAGGCTGTTGTTTCCATTTTTTCATAACTTTGTCATTAGATCGAATGAATGCTTCGTTAAGTCCGCATTGTGGTTCGTAATTAGAGTTTACATCAAAATTTAACCAAACAACGTGATAAATAATTTTATGTTTTATAAGTCTTATTTATGTTTTAATCTTCCTAACAATCTATCGATTCTTAACAAAGAGTAAGTATTTTTTATTTTTTTTATTTTATTATATACATCTTCCCAATCCTTTTACTTACGGATTTTTTAATGTGGATTAACAACCCTCCTGTTAGTGAGCTGAAGTGCGTGTGGACCGACTACAGTCAAGTAATTTTAAGTAGCAATCTCATCTACTATGCCGGCCTAATTAGAACTGGTAACTTTCGAGCTTACCCCGAAAAGCGTTTAAGTCACGCGTTTGTATCTCGTACTAACAACATATCTAGCGTTAAAGGCAATGAAATAACGCTTATTTCGTAACTATACACAAATTTAATAAAGCTAATAAAACTAAAAGCTTTTAATTCCAAGGCTTTTAAATGAATACATCAGTTTCTTCGTATTTCCTTGCAGCTGCACTTTGCCGTTTAATTTTGGTTTCAACTTTTTAATTTTAAGACGGATCAATTTCGTTCGTCGCTAATTCAGTTTCGCAATGGCTCGTTAGGAATCGACCTTTGAGATTGTACTTTATTAATTGAGACATCAAGTTGAGAGAAGGGCTCGTGATTCAATACTTACTTAGGTATGTTTCCATACTAAGTAAGCTTAGTCATTACGTTGAATTACTTTGTGGTGGTTTCTATACATTTCTCGCACAATAAATAATTATTTAAAACTTGATCTTTGAGATTGGTAATTAATTTAATCTTTATACGTTTGTTTATTTAAAATCAATCGACTGCTGCTAAGGGTAAATGAGTACAAATAGCAATCTCCTCTATGCTGGCCTTGTTTTATCCGGCAACTTTTAAGTTCATCCTGAAACGCGACTAAGTTACTTTTCGATTTGTTCACTCAAAAGTAGTAGTACCAAAATTATGTTATATTTTATTAAAGAATTTATAGTTTTATTTAGTTTAAGCTAGGAGAAGTGGTTAAATAAAAGCAGTACAAACTAATAGTGCTAAGTTCAATAAGTCTTATTTGACTTACCGTTTACAAGTAATAAAAAAATTTCCTCAGTCAAGCTGTCTCCATACTAATTTAGATATCAAACCAACGAGACCGACAAATTGCCGTTCGCATTCGATTCGTAGAATTAAGACATTTGTCGGGTGCTTTGTTCTTATACCCCGCTATTTTTGGTCGACAAACCAGACATTTCAATCAACTATAAAACAAGATTTTTACTTTTATTTTAATTATCAAATAAAGATTATTAGGTGTTTTAGGAATGGGAATTTTGTTACCTACTCTATTAAAGCCATCTAGGACTGACTTCCTTCGCGTCAGCATAGATTCCTATCGTATCGCATTTTTCTATTAATAACACGTCTGACCTCGGCTTACCTGATGGTAGGGTCTAAGAGTATCGACGACTAAAAGAACTCAATCAGTTTATGGATGCTTCAGTCGTCATTGCTGTGTTGACTAAAATTGAAGTTTGGATAGGTTATTGAATTGCAAGAATACACAATTTACTTAATGATTGTGTCATAGATCATGCGTCTGGCCGAGATAGTAAAGGCGAGTGTAGCTACTGTAATTTAAGTCTTTATTTTGTTACAGACGCACTTGGACCTTCTTTTAGTTACTATCAAGCAATTTAAGATCACGTTGCTAATAAAAAAATATCTCTAGCCTAAATGACGGATAAAAATGATTGTGTAGAAATATTTTATGTATGTATTTAATTAAAGTAATTATCTTAATTAATAAATGTATAATTAAACAAAGATCGTTGAGTCGTATTTGATACATTACGACCGTCAATATAAAACTAATGCGGCAACTAAATAACTATTTGCCGTAATAATCATAAATCATAAACCAAAAAAACGAGTGATAAATATAAAGCGTTATAAACTATAACCATAAAACCGGACTCGGTATAAAAAAGGAAAACAACTAAGACACTGGACTAAATACAACGTCAAAATTATTAATTGAAATGAACTCAAATTTCCACCTCGTGCAGCGATCCGTTCAAAATTAAAGAGCCTATATTCCAACAACTGTTATTTATGATTTTGAATTGTATTAATATGTAAATCTTAGACCTCGACAAGGGTTAATTGATGTAAACGATAAATTACAAGAGATATATGATTATTTGAGACGGTGAACGTAACTTTACACCTATGTTAATGTATTAAATGAAAAATCAATACTCAATTCTGATTGGTGGTATCATAAATTTATGGAAATTTTGTCGGCGGAATGAGCCTCTATAATTGAACGACGCTATTTTGGATGTTAATAAAGAAATTAGTAATGTAGATTTGTCAGTTAACATTAATTTTATGAAAATGTAAAAGGTTTTTTGGTCGAATAGTTATTTAAATTGTTATTAGACAAATTGGTTTAGTTCGTTAGAAGAACAATAATATTGTTATGTCTTTATTAAAATATTGAGAAAACAAAAAATACGTCTGATAAGTTAATTAATTTTATTCAAATATATTCGTTTACGCTGAAATATTTTTAGCATAGTTTTATAAATTAGTAATAAAAATTGTATGTGGCATTGACCCGGCTATATGCGACGTGAACTCATAAGAAAGGACTGTACGATGAAAAGAAAGGATATAAGAACTACAACTTGAGTACTCTCAGTGGTCAAATCCGTCGCGCGTTAAGGAATAGACTGATAATAAACGCAAATTACTGATTTATTAAGTAATAGTAAAAGCATTAATATATGCCAAAAAATATAATAAAAAGTTTAAGTTCACAATAGTCTTTATAGTTTAAGATTATTAAGAACTTCATTAGCAAATGAATAAATAACTTATTTGCAATCGACAAGTGGAATGCTTTACTCTCCATCCTGTAGCCTTGTGCCCATGTGTTCTATCCTTAAAGTGCTTCTTCAAGCGTGAAAAAGCACCTTTGGCCGGCATAGTGACGGCGACTGGGGCAGCCGTGAAGATTCGGTATTTGCAGTCGTCGGAACTCTTGGACTTCTTCTTGCTTACTATCAGGCGGGTTGGTATTGAGAAAGAGATAAACTTATATATATAACTACATACATAAATAAAAAATATCGTCTAATCACGTCGCATCAGAGATGAATAAATAACTAAAGTCCATTATAATTTCATAATTCGTACAACATAAGTAAACGAGAAGGAGATATCCCTTGGGATAACAAACGCAATTTTCTACACGGCATTATGTACCACGGAAAGTATAATGTACAGGAAAAGTTTAACTAGAACACGTCTCATTTCCATTTTATCCATACTTACCCAGTTGGAATGGACTTCATAAAAGTGAAACATGTCCAGTAAGAATGCAAATAAAATGTCACGTGTAATGTATGGTATGATCCTAGTATTATTTGGCTTATTCCGTTGATGTAGCCTACATAAACAAAAATTGTATGGCACGAACGTGATTGTGCATGTATTTTGATAATCCACCTCCCATATCTTATACAACAAATACATTCTGTTTTGCCAATGTACTGTATCTTCAGCTTTTTTAGCTTATTCTCTTTTATGAGTGTGTTGTAAAAAATGAGGGCTTATTATTTCATTGATTCTTTTTCCGACATTCGGACCACTTCGTATCGAGCCTGTATTTTCCTCTCTTATTATATACTGTTCCAATTTGTGACAATAGTCGGTAGTATAGGCCTTTTTATTTTAGGACTTTTGTGTGTATATTCTTGCTATAACTCACTCCTATAATACTCATATTTTGGGATAGAAGATAACAACAAAAAAATATTTTAGTAAATCCTAGATGCTCTCGTATACTTTAATGTAACCTTTCGTTTTAATAAACATTTTTTTATTGTGATTAGACATTTGATCTATACTTGCCTGGTGGTAAGCAAGGAAAGTTAAAATTGACTAAAATTTAGTTGAAAAATGCTGACTGCTGAAGGATCCTTAAATAAAATGATTTTTGAAGGATTTCAATTCCAAACCAGACCACACGTAATGACAATCCAGATCAAACAAATGTGTCAATAGCCAATATAATACAAGACTTATTTATAATCTTCGATAAATAATTAAGTGATAAAATACAGAGTAAAATGCGCATACATTAAGGAAGTTACAATATTAATGCGTTCAACAACGCCTAAACGGTTGAAGCGATAGAGCCACCGGCTATTAAGCTGTTAAATATTCAAACTAAGCACGATCAAGCTAATGCTACAAGACATTAATATTTAGGTGTCGCTTATGAACTTCTCTCTCTATTAATAATAATTATTAATCTTTGGTACGTGTTTATAATGAAATGAAAAATTATTTAAATATTAAAGAAAATATTCCAACAGAAAGTACATATCATATCGGTAGCAAAGAGAGAGAGATATCAGAGGGTAAAAAATTATTGAAATTCTGTGATAAATATTTTTTATTGTGGCTCTATATGTGACAACATCCCGCCTGATGATGAACTGGTGTGCGGTCCACCAATGTAGGTGATTTCTAATACTGTTAAAGTTAAATAACTGCATGTATCAGTCGCAGTCCATATTAAGGCCCTTATTAGAAAAACCTACTACGACCTAAATCAATAAATCTAATAATTGTTCTTAACAATTGTTTCTTAAATAATGTAGGAATATGTATTATTATTATTAGCAGTTTTCCATGAGTTTTCAGTCCTTGCCTCAAACTATCGCCGTCTTCGTTTGGGCCTGCCAAGATGTCTTTTGCAATCTGGAATCTACTCAGTAGTGGATTTTGCTTATAATCCAGAAGTGCTTATACAACAGAAGTGCGGAATGTGAAATGAATTGAGGGAATATTAGTGTTTAAAACAAATTTGTACATAAAAACCAATAAAAAAATATGATAGTTTTTATGTAATACAAAGTTGTGACTACATTGAACAATGAAATAATATCACACGTTGAAAAGAACGGTGAAATAAAAATATCAAGTTACATTTTACACCTTACCTGGTGACATGTAATATATTGATATCAGATTTTATATTTATTTCGATACTAAAACTACAATAATTCAACACAGCGAAGACAATTTTATATAGCGGAATCAACTCACGTACGTGTGTAACCGATATGTGCGCGCAAACGAACACCACGTGAAGCAATCTTTGTAAAATAAAACAACTAAGTCCAAGTGAATAAATTATAGCAATGTAAAGTATGATAAATGATGTTAAGGATTGTAATGAAACGGCATGAGGCTGAGACGCCTCACATAGAGTCACAGCGGGAGATCGAACTAGCCTCAACTCACTTACCAATGTTTTAATCTTTAATAGAGTGAATGAAAAGTCTAACCACGATTCATGTGTTCTTGATTATGATGTTACTTGGAACATAATTAAAGTTCCGACATTACAAGATCACGAGTTCAGAGGGCAAATCGTTGATTTAATAGTGCTTCGGTGTAGGTTTGCATGTAGATGGAAATATGTGGATCAAGCTCGGCGACTAATCGAAAATGGGTCGGGTCGAGACGATCAAGTTGAGTTTTGCTTTTGACATGCTAGTTATAGCACGACGTGGAACCTAACAATCGTTTCAAGATATTTTAGAAATTGGAAGGATAGAGATATTACTATATGTTTTAGACGATGTTAGATTTCACAAATATTGTTCGAAGATTTATAGTAAAAAACTGTAAATATTTTTTAATCTATTTATTGAAAAGTCTGGTAATTTGTTTTATTTTTTCAAATGCGTTTTAAGTATATATTTTAAACATTTTTACAAATAGTTAGTATATGAAATGATTAAAAAATGATTAGGCTTTGCATTTATTAAGTAATATTCAACAATGTTATTAAATATATCAATAGTATGGGGGTAGTGCAATTAAGTTGCCGGTCCAATATTCCATACTTTTCCCTAAAGGTTAGTTAGTTAGTCCATACTATCCCGAAACATTTGACAATATAAAATCAATATGAAGCTAATAAAAGCTTATTAAAAATCCAATTGATTTTACTTTAAAATAAAGGTTAATGATCTCATTAAAACATTTCATATTATTATTTTAAATTTCGTACCCGAACACGATTAACATTTTAAACAAGAAAATTGTACGATCGTTTTAAAACAAGAAGTGGTTTATAATTATAATGGTCGAAGGTATGATTCTTTGGCAAGTCGTGTCTCGGTCTGCGGGACGCCTTGTAATTTCAAAACTGCGATGAGCCGCCACACTACGCTTGTATTATTCACTGCAATTTACTTGAAAGACTGATGACTTGATTACTTAAAGAAATAATGAATTGTTTTGCGCTGTGAGCGATATAAATGGATGCAGCTGTGAAAGTTATGAAGATAACATCGTGAATTTTGTACTTGTACATACATACAATAATTATTGTGTGTATTATACGAACAGATTAAGGCGACCGTGGTATAGTGGTAGTGAAATGGTCACGCGAATTGAGAGTCCCCGGTTCAAAAGCACTTGCCGGTACCAATATAAATGTTTGATCGTCCAGTTAATAATTATGATAAAAGCATTTTTAGTAGCTTAGTAATTGAAAAATAATCTAAAGCTAATGAATTACATTTAAAGGATTTAATGCATAATGTAACAAGAAATCTAGGATGCGACTCCTGCTTCCAGTTATGTAACTGTAGTAGCAGTCACCTCTATTCATAAACGATACTCCAGCTTAAGATTGGGATTTTGGGCGGGATCATATGTAGAGTCAAAATAAAACATAAAGAAACGTATTGGTTTAAGTTAAAATTCAGCATAATTACACGGATTTTAATAACTCAGTCGCGTGCGTGACGTTAGGAAACATAATTTTCATGAAATCATATAAATTAATATTATAAGTGACAATAAGACGATGCACGAGAAGACTTAACGCATTCGAACTTTGCGTTGCGTGTTCTTGCATTCGATTACTTCATTTAAGTACCTCTATCCTGAGTTTTGTTACTTAAATTCGGTATTCGGTAGTTTTTTGCATGTTTAGACACTAGTGAAATTATAGATATAATATATTAAAACCAGTAAGTAGTTTTGAACCTGGGATTCTTGGTTTGCGACGGTTTTCACGCAGTTGAGGCAGGACAGTGCAGGATAGCTGACCCAACACATGTTCGTCGGAGCCGAGTCCTAGCTCCTGAACTTTATTAAGCAAGCTAAACTTGACCTCTGACTCCGTCGACGATTATTATTGAAACTTTACCAGAAATCAAGAAAGACAAAGGTTTACCATATGAAAAACAGACAGGGAATTTTTCGATGAACAATTTAAGTTTCTTTTGATAATGTACGCATAAGTTTGATGGGGTGCTATCGGAAACACGAGCAGGGTTAGGTTATTTCCACTAGCATTCACCCATCTAACTACTGACCATGCACGACATTACTTAATTCGTCGAATGATAGGTAGTAGGCCAATAAATAAATAAATACTTTACTTTTAAATTAGGACTATTTATTGAGACACGACATCTAACCTCGACTTGCCTGACGGTAAGCAAGATGAGATACACGTGTACAGAAGTCTACAAATCAGTTTTATTATACGGTTAATGAATTAAACAAATTTTATGCGGCCTTACAATTTTATTTTATTATTCTCACGTTTCGAGAGCTTTGCAGCCATCGTGACCACGGAGACTCTGACTGTTAAAATTGTAAAATCAATACCAAAATAAACGCGATAGTAAGCCGCGTAAATTTGTTTAATTCATTAATCAATGTTCGCGCACAATCTAAGAAAATATTATTATACGGTGGTCGCAATCGCCCGCACTCTGCCGGGCCAGTCTCCACTACTGCACTCGTGGTAGGAGTTTTATTACGCATTGCAATTAAACGTATTGTTATGTTAATCAGATTTCTTATTGAGATACAGCCGTTCGATGATTTGAGATAAGTATCTTCTTATTGGTTGTTCGCGTGTGAGATTTATAGTTTTGTGCCTGTACTTACGTATATTGTATTAATGGTATATGCGATTAATGATACTTCTTGAATAAATTTCACTAGATACATTGTTCTTTTGATGTTTTAATTTAAAACTTTAATACGTACGCTATTTATAGCCTTCGGGTTATTGCGTTTCTTAATTATTTTGTTTGAAGCGAAATATATTTTGCGTAGGGAGACAGAGTTGTCTAATAGACGATCTTATTTTATCATTTTACTCAAATGTATTGTCTCTGCCTATGGGAAAAAGGCGTGACAATTTGATTGATTGATTGATTATATAAATTCGTTTTATTTATTTTAAGTTGTATAATACAATTAAAGTATGTAATTCTAAACCATATATTATTTGGGAATTTGGGTAACCCTTACAAAAACAACATTACACGAAGTCACAACAAACATGTAAATTGTGTAAACACATTTCAGATGTATCCATATCTAATTGTATACATTTGTTTCTAATTAGGCCGTTGAAATACTCAACTGGGAATCCATTTCAAGATCGGATGTCTGTCTCCTCATCACAAGTTAATACTACAAAGACGGGCGATGTAAAAATATTAGAGCTTTTTCATTGGGAATCGATATATGACAGTTTGTTAGGCTGGAGTGCGGTCCATGAATGGAGTTGCAAGTAACAGTCGCCTTCACTATGCCGACCTAGTTGGAACCGACTCGACATCTGAATTCGACCTGGCTGATAGTAAATAAATAAATAAATTCCTTACACTCATAGAGTAAAAAAAGTTTTTAAGAGTGGTAGGCAGATAGTTGAAAAGCAAAGATCTTGTGCTCTTGTATCAAGAGAATTATGGATGTGACAAAAGCGAGAGAGTTATGTCAGGATCATAGAAAGGAACGCTAGTATAGCATATCCTTCCTTATCCCTGTAAATATCACATTAGATAGAAATATAATTACACGTCATTTTTTTTTCAGTCGGCGGCACTTTGTAGGCAAGGGATAATGACGGCGACTGTTGCAGCCGGGTGACTCAGTTATATGCATCGGGCAGGTCAAGGTCAGATGTCGAATCATAATAAAAAAAAGTGATATATTAGGTTATATTATTTAATATTATATAATTTTATACAATTATATAATATTAAATACGACGCAACCGAGAACAAACTCGGTTTTCTCAGTCGTCGTCACTCTTGGACCTCCTCTTGCTTATCATCAGGCAGGACGAGGTCCGATGTCGTGTCACAATAAAAAAAAAAGTTAAAATTCACCCGTCATTTAAGTGTTATTAATCCGAATATTCTCACTCAACACATGTGCCTTGTGCTACTGATTTATTATTATTATTTGGATTTTAATTATGTGTTAAGTGGTCCCAAGCAATTATGATTATCCCTCATTGACATTCCTTCTAAAGATACATTTTGATTGTTGTTGAAATGAAACAACTTAGCATCCATGGATTCTCCATGCGGGTGCCGGCAGGCGTGGCAGGCGGGAGAGTGAAGGTAGCGTTCAGGACTTGTGACCGAAATGTAGGTTTCAAAGCTTTTTACGACATGTCAACACTCACCTTCCCTGCCTTCTCTATCCCCTCTACCCAACCAAATATTGTAAGACCCCACCAACGCCGCCTTCAACATACGATCTCAAAATATTCTTATCTTTAATTATTAATTTTGTATGAGATTTTTTAATTTTTTATTATTATTTACAAATTTATACTAAGCTACTAAAGTGCTTGTATCATAGAAAAAGAACAACCAATGTACATATATCTAAGATGCTTTGGTACCGGTGGTTTCGAACCTGTAACCATTTTACTGCCACTACACTGTGGCCCTCTCAAACTGTTTTAGTTTACTTTAGCAAATCCAGAAATAGTAGGTACTCTTTGTCGCGATTCCGACTCCAATTTAACTTTATTCAAATTTGAAGATACAAGTTTGGGGCAAAACTTTTTGTACTGTGTAATAGATCCTGGCAAATGTCTGCTACGAGCTGATTTAATACCTTAATCTTTATTTACTGAGTCGTTGGTGCTTCCAATTTCGCGTTTGAATTTATAGTCTAAGTTCTTAATGAGTTCAGTGGAAACTTCTAGATTCACGATACAAATTACTAAGAAATATTGCATATACTTATATTCAACAATAAGGTACAATGAAGATATATTACTCGTAGGCTTAAAATAAAGATATTAATTATTTCGTAGGTACACCGCCCTTAGCCGCAGAACTTGTACACGTCTTTGTCTTTTCGGTCGTGTATTTTCTACTCTGCTAAAATTTGTGTACATTAATGTTATACCTATATTTCTTTTTTTTTATTTAACATTTTTATACTACTACTATACTAAGCTTTCTATGCTTGTATCATAGAAACAGGACAACCAAAGTACATATATCAAAAATACATTGGTACCGGTGGGTGGTCTCGAACTTGTGTTCTCCAGTTTGTGTAACCATTGCACTGCCACTACACTACGGTCGCCTTATATATACCTATATTTTTTTATTAAGTTATATAGTATACCCCTTGCTAGACATCAGAAAAGTCATTATCAAATGTCGCTTCATATCAAAATATATTTATAAAACTTATGCAATTCCTAAATTCTGCTCTTTAGTTTTAGATTGGTGTTATAAAAGGCAAACTAGAAAGCAATTAATTTTCATTAGCTCGACGCTAAGAGTTGACTTAATTTCTCCAGTGTCAGCTACTATTTGACTTATTGAAGTCATTACTAGCTCTGTTATCTTGATTTAACAATACTTTTAGTATACGTTAAAACGGGTCTTAATGTCGCATTAACTAATTATTTTCCTTGGCGTTTTGGCTATGCAAAAGCTACGCATCGTCATTAATTTCACGTCTTATTTCAGGAATAGGCAAATTCTTCTAAGAAAAGGGCCAAAACCTCGATGTAAATAAAACATGTTTATTAAAGCGTTAAAACGGTTAATATCCATTTCAAAATCGCGTTAAAACTTATGCGGTTAATTCGCATAAGTTCTTTTATTTTTTTTATTGTTACTCGACATATGACAGCGACCCGCTTGATGTTAAGCTTGAGTGTGGTCCATGAATGAATGTCACTGCTAATACAATTCAACAACTGTGAGTAGCAATCACGTCCACTATGCCGGCACTACATGGAACCGGCAACTAACAAGCTGATCCCGAAACGTGACCAAATCACTTCACGGTCTGTATACTTGTAAGTGGTACTACCCCGGATCGGCAGACTGGGTACCACTGCCTACCACTCTTTGATAACAATAATTAAATTTTGCATGCTAATCTTTAACATTCTGCAAAGCTCTGAATCTAATGTATAAAACTATGAATTCTAATATCATTGCAGTATTTATCTTAAATTAGAGATACTAGGTAAACGGGAGTAGAGGCATTTAAGTAGCCGGCCTCAACTAGGTCGGAAGAGTGGATGCGACAGTTACTTGCAGTTATTCAGCAGTCGCCTCCATTCATATAGCTTGAAATCAGGCAGGGTGCTGTCATATTACGAACCCCAATAAAAATATTTGATTGCTAAAGTTGTATCATAGAAACAGGAAAACCAAAGTACATACATCAAAGATACCACTGTATCTTTTTATCCGTGCTATCGATTTGCGTAACTATTGCACTGCTACTACACCACGATCGCCTTGCAGACTGTATTTATTTTAAGGGAGTAAAACTCCGACTTAAACCACATAATGGGGCGTTCTCACGAGGCGATTTTAGTTGATCAATATTTATCGTTTAACAAAAAATCGAAAGTAAATATTGACTGTAGCGTTCTCATGGTTCAATAATAATCGACTCAATTTAACACGTGTTATTACACTGTCTGTCCATTTTTGCATTTTTCTCGTGGATGCGGTCGCCATAATTCACATTTTATTTTACAAACAAACAAAATACTGGTGATAGAGGAATGCAATATACAGTACATAGGTACTCAATCGCGCTGATTGGACTGATTATTCAATGCAAGTTGAACGAACACATTCAGACGAAATTTGCTGTCAGCTATCAAATGAATCAACAAAAGTCGAAAGGTCTTTAACTTGAATAGATATTTATTGCTTCAACTTGATTGAAAGTCTGTTCAGACGGTTCAAATCACGAACGTTGATTTCGCAGTTTATCAACTAAAATCGCCCCGTGAGAACGCCCCATAAGCTTCAAGTCTACAATAATACACATCAAGAATATTGTTTACATGTAATAACGACGTACCGACAAGTTTTTTCAAACATCGCCTAATGGATGGAGTAGCCCGCTAAAGCGAAGAAGTCATTTTATGTTAGTCCCCTGATGGTTTTTCAAATATTGACCGGTCGCTGGCCATTATCTAAGGGGCAGGGCAGTCGCGCCAGCCTTTGATAAGCGAAGCTAGTGTGACGCCCGCCGCCGCGACGACAAACAAGAGCAAAAAATATTGTTTGTTTTACTTAGGTTACGAACCCTATCTCGTATTATAACTGTTGATCAAAACTTGGGGAGTGTTTAATTAACGGTAGTTTTCGGGTTGTATTTGTTGTCCATTAATGTATAATAGTTGTTTGATTAGTCTGTTCGCGCCTTTTTTTATAGAGATCGTTTTGGTACCGCACCAGTCTGGTACGTGTACAGTCCTGGGTTCGATTTGTAATATATTTAATGAAAATGAAACAATTTCTTAGCATCCATGGATTCTCCGTGTGGGTGCCGGGTCCATCGCGTGGCAGGCGGGAGAATGAAGGCAGCGTTCTCGACTTGTGACCGAAATGTAGGTTTCAATATGATAGTATTTTGTATTGATTGTTTTCTTCATATTATTCTTCCTTCATTATATCGTAATATTGCATTAAGACATGTGTCAATTATAATAATTCGCAATAGAAAATTTCAAAGCTTTATCTTGAAACATTGTAGAATATTTCCTGGATAAATATTACCTTCAAACAAGCACCTCAAATAATCTGATTGCATTTTATTCAATTGTTTATTTTACAAGATTTTACAAGCTTAATAAGGTTTACAGAGTCTGCTTTTAAAGTTAATAATTTTTCAATATTTTTTTAATTTAAATTTCTATATTTTCTAAATTTTCTAAATTTCTATATCACGGAAACGGGACAACCAAAGTACATATATCAAAGATATATTGGTACCGAACTCCTGCTCTCGGTTTGCGTAACCATTGCACTGCCACCAGTTCCATCTAGGCCGGCATAGTGGATGTGACTGTTACTTACACATATTGAATTGTAGTAGCAGTGACATGTATTCATGGACAACACTCCAGCTTAACAACAAGCGGAGTGCTGTCATATGCAAGACACAATAAAAAAATATTTAAAAAAAAACATTCAATCAGACATTTTTCTTTTTCTGCGTATAACCAGTAAAAGAAAAATGTATTCCAGAGTAGAAAAGATTTTGTATAAATGACTTGCAATTGTACATTTAAAAGCTTAAATGGATAAATGTAAAAGCTGTACATAAATGTCTATTAAGCTATAAAAATACTTACGATTACACAAGAGAAGATTCGTGAGAAAATAAGCACCTTACATCAACTTACCTGTGAAAGAGATAAAACTATAAATATTGGGTACATTCACAGAATAACTACTTTTGGACTTATTTATTATTTTATTGTGACTCGACATATGACAGCACCCAGCTTGATGTTAGGCTGGAGTGTGGTCCATGAATGGATGTCACTGCTACTACAATTCAATAACTATAAGCAGCAGTTGCATCTATTATGCCGGCCTAGTTGAAACCGGCAACTTTCAACCTATACCGAAACGCGACTAAATAAGTTCACGGTCTGTATACTTGTAAGTGGTGGTACTACCGGGATCGGCAGACTGGGTACCACTGCCTACCACTCCAATCTTCACACGATTGGTAATGAAAACAAAATTGAATAGGACAACAAAATGCTCTAAGAATAATTTAGTTTATACGATGTCCTTTACTACATAAATGTAGTAAAGGACATCATTCATTTTGTAAGGGGACTTGGGCTTAATTGTATTAAAAGTTTAATATGCATTTTAAAATAGTTGAATGTACGAACATTACAATGTAATTGGAATATATCCTTTATTTTGCATAGTTTAAGTGTGCAAAATGATCAAACTATAATAATGAGAGTTTATAGCAGAACAAAAATGGCGTTGATTGACAGACGATACAAAATCCATATCTTATTTTCCAAATAACTCAATTGCACAGCAATTAAAAGCATAATTGTTATTAGTTTTGTCAATGCAAGTATCGATACTACTCTTTATATATTTTTTCATCATTGGACATAACAATAGTAGTACATAGAAGCCCAAAATGAATGATGTCATTTGGAAGCTTTATTTTATAAATAGGTATGTGGTGTCTAGCTGTACTTAGTCTGTGGTTAAATGTCAAACGTTAATGTAAGATTTAAATAATGTCTTTATAGTATTTAAGCATTCTTGTAACGACATAGAAATTGTAATGTACGACTACTTCTATTAGTCTCTTATTATTTAAATTTCGAATTGATTTTTTTATATTCATTCTGGACACATAACATCTGTTCCCGTCTGATGTTAGGCTGAAGTGCGGTCCATGAATAGAGGTGACTGCTACTACAGTTAAATAACTATAGTAGCAGTGACATCCCCTATGTAGGAACTGGCAACTTTCAAGGCTGATTCCGAAACATGATTTAGTCACTTTACGGTCTTGTAAGTGGTGCTTACCAATATCAACTTCTTTAATAATATCAATATTACAATTTTGATAACATTTTGATAACTATTCTATTATGCTATGTTCTTTTAAATTTACTTCTAATTTGAGTTATTGTTAGTGACAACTTGTAAATGGCTTTTAGTTTATAAATAAATAAATAAATTATTGGTATATCAATCATATTATCACGCCTTTTTTCCACGGGGATAGGCAGAGACAATGGAGCGCCACTTGCCACGATCCTGACATAACTCCCTCGCTTCTCTCACATTCATTATTACACTTAATTATAATCTAAATATAGTTTTCATATACGTTCATATTTAGGTATTTAAAATTTTCCTGTTTCTTATTTTATTTTTGCTTTATCACTTATTACTAATGGTAACTAAGTTAAGCGCCGATGACCAAAAATATTAACCCAAATAGAAACCAATATCACTTATTATCGTGTCAAATTCAGGCAGAATATTGTCCGAATGTTGGTAAAAGCATATAATTCACTAGCAAACAACTTAATTTTCCACGTGTCAATCGCTAATGTAATAAACGCATTAAATCTATAAGTTTTATGGTCAAATTTATGGTAGCCACACCCACACGGTGCTACAAGTATTAATAACATTGCATTAGTGCTATATACAAATTATGTATACGACTATTTGAATACGCTGGATGAAAGAAGCTCTGTGCCTTTCTGTTTACCGATAGATAAAACCGTGTTTCCAAGACGCCTCACTCTACTAAAGATTACATTTTTATTTAGTGCCCCAAACTTTACGATAATCCATGTCTTAATTAACCAAACGCATACTATCCTCTACTATGAAAAATAAATTATAAATCGCCTTCTTTTTTACTATTCCAGAAAATTAAACTTTACTGCTTCTATGTTTAAGTACAATTTCCTTTGTAAAATTGCTTTGAAAATTAGTTTTAGTGGTCCAGATTAGCGTTAGTTGAGACATTGGATGGGTTATAATGGTGAAGGCCACTTTACATGTATGTTGTCGGCGGCTCTATATCCATTTGCTTCAAACTGATTGGATTAGAAATTATTTTCGGTAAACTCTCTCTATATTTTATTTATAAGTGTCAAAATAAGAATTTTAATTGTGGCCCTACTTTTCTCAGGATAGATAAACACTTTAATGTTATAATTAAAATGAAAGTGGAACAAAAGACACTTAAAGGCGAAACAGGTTCAGTGAAGCCATAATTCTGTCGTCCGAAGAAAATTTATCTAAACATTTCAAATCAATCAGATACCGTAATCCAATAAGAACATAAACAATTCCGAACAAATGTCCATAAAATCTTATTTTACGACCTGCCACCTCGTTTATATACCTCCAAGACCAAAACAAAAGTTCTGGGTGAGGCATTAACAAAATGGGCCCAGAGTATAGCTAGTTAGATTAACTAATTTACGATTATTCTAAGTAATATAATTGTTCGTAGGGAATTCACGTCATAAAAATAACCTTTGAAGTTCCTGATTTATTGCGGCATCTTTGTAAATCTTTTTATTGTGGGACCGATTTACTCGTACCATATACTCGCAGTTGGGTTATTATCTACTGCCCTCCTTTTGGTTCGTGATTATTTCCTTCTGTTGGTGACACGTGACTATACAAGTAAGTCTAGATCCATCTACCAGATTTTCTTTTAAAGAACAAAAAAATTACTTCATTAGTTTTATTTATTATCATTACTGTTTAACTTGCCACATATATCAACTCAGCAATATGCGTCGTGTACCCAGCAATTGGAAGAGCTGCATTAGCTTAGTGGTCAGATTCGTCAAGCGTTAAACATTAGGCACCGGTTTCGACCCCGGTCGCACTTGACCGATGTGCACGCATAGATTTTTATGCAAAGTCAATTTATTATTAATTCGGTAACAACTAAATTAATTTGGTATATTCGATACTAACATTATAACATTGCATTAAAAATCTACTGAACTCTTGAATAACAAAGTTTTTGCGCTAAATCTTACACAATGAATCTGATTGGACTTCCATTAAATTTGATAATAATTTAGAATTCCCAGAAAATTCTTCGTTGGTCATAATTTGGCCATTATGTTTAAATATTTGTGTGAATGTGTTATTAGAATAACCGTCTAGACATTGTCAGACTAAGGTGTTAAATACGAATTGATATTTGGACTCTTAGAAGTTATTTTTATATCAATAGACTTCTGTAAAATTATCGGTCACTTGTAGTATTCTGCAAGTAATTCAGTCAATCAACTTTCTTGTTATTTATTTAACCGGACTTTGATATTTAGCATACACCTATTATAAAACAGTAATTAGTGCGTTAGAAACTAATATAAAGTTGGTTCACAAACTGGGGCAGCCGGGAACTGACTGTGTGAGTCAGTTCCCGTCTGTGAGTCGTCTACACTCTTGGATCTCCTTCTGCTTTATCATCAGGCAGGTCGAGGTCAGATGTCGTGTCACAATAAAAAAAAATCTCTACATCTATATAGTTTAAATGATAATATAATAAATAATTCACAAACATTTATGCTCTACAAAAGGAAAAATAAACGTAAAAGTTTCAAAAAATAATAAATTATTTATATCGATATTTTTTTATTTATATAATAATGGTTATGAATATGAAGTTATAAATTGTCCTTGGTAATAGTTAATCGCATAAAGGCATCAGATGCCATTATCTAAATTTATAACTGCATGTCTTAATTGTCAAGAGCATAAAATACAAAAATAGTCATAAACTATAGACATAATCTTTAAAATTCCAAACCTATAACAATGAAAGGAGGGGAAGTAAAAAATAACTCAGCTAACAGACACATAGATAAAGACAAGTAAATGACATCTGACTCACGAAATCATAGCAATGCACGGACGCACAGAAAACGTCAGACGACTCAAGTATTTGAACGTGAAAAAGATTTGAACCTTTTTTGACAAGGTCACAGCTCGTGTTAAGCTACGAAGATTGATATTACGAGGTAAGCCGTACAGTTGGCAGTATTAACGCTTCCGTTTTGAAAATGTTAACTTTAGTTTACCATAGAAATTTATTTTATATATAAGTAATTATTGAATAATTAATTATTGCAAGCTGCATTAAAAACAGAATGTAAAGTTTTTTATCTTATAAATAAACAAAACCGAACTTAAACCATACCAATGTTTTAGAAGCAATAAATTTTATTAATAAAACGCAATTAAATTCGGTAGATAAAACAAAAATAAATAAAAAATCTCTAACTAGAATATTGAATCTTTTGCGGGTTAAAGATTAAATATGAATAAATGTGAATAGTATTACAATATGATTTCTAATGCTATCTGTACAAAAGAAAAGAACTGTAACAGCCTGAGAGGCTACAGGCCGAGTATTAGGTAATAACGGTTGGGTCGTGATTAATATCGCTCGCCTAGAGGATTGAGGTAAAACCGTAGTAAAAGAATTTCAAGTGGCTCGTCGTGATAATTTCATTAGGAATTTGGTTATGAGAACAATGGCAAACGTTAATGATAACTTAAGACTACCACGAGAGACATAAATTTTAATTAGGTCTTAACTCCAAAGACCATCTTGTATTGAATTACCTGACCTATTTCAGAGAACTAATATAGTACGGTTTGACATAGCTTCAAAGGTTAACTGAGAAACGATATAATTAATTACTAATTCAAATATGAAATAATAAAGCAAAATGGCATCCTAGAAATATATTCTTTTAAAATACATTTTCCATAAAATGGAACAATAATAATTGTTCATCCAAATGTACAACAAATCAAATGCGATAAACAGCAAAAACCTTTTTGCTCCTAAAGTACTTTACAATAATAAAAAAGCTTTTAAAACCAATACACAAGCGAGAGAACGCTACGGTAAATAATAACCTAAAAGCTCATCAAGAAAATTGCGATTCCATCAACGAGATTCTTTTTCTTTTATCAATCCTTGTTAAATTTGACAAAAAAAAGCCGCGCTGTTCGCTAACTAATAAGAAGTTGAGGATAGCGACGCAACGTGAAAAAAAGGAAGAACATTTGTTGAGCCCACGGGGCGAGCGCAACAAAATGAAGAAATTAACTCAAAATCGGTGAAATAGCGGCAAGATAACTTAATCGTCTTCTCGTACGAAGAACCGGTTTTTTTTTCACTTCAAGGTAAGGTCAGGATGGGCTTACCATCACTCTGCTGTTTGTATTTTGCCGCCAAAGAATAATGTTACTTCAAATTCGAACTATTATTTTTACATAATCTTCACGCGAAACTCTAATAAACTTTTGTATAGAATCTTATAAACCTTTATAACTTCATTTACGTTCATTTTATTAAGCAATAAAAATCAGCGTACAAAATCGTGAGAATATTAACACGCTCTCTGACAAGCATATATTTTTACATTCCTATTACAATTCAAAACGCGCAAATGTGATTACCGCGTTTTCTATACATATCAATCGTTTCGCTTCCATCATTCGTTACAACCGTTCCAAATGTATACTTCCGAAATGTTCGACCAACCAATTTTTATCTGTAGTTCCTCTACCTTGACTTTAAGTAATATGGGATGTTTCCTGTTATACCTGTCGTATTGTTAGGAAGCGTACCTAAAGAGTCAAGGATATTATCCCACACAAGCACACCGGTTGGTCCAGAGATCACGAAGTTCGCCTTGGGTGAGATAGATTATTATTTTTATAGGACGCGTCGTACTTTGTACAGATTGCTCGTGATTCGAGGCTTTACACCGAGCCCATAGTTTAGTGTGATTTTGGTAATGTATGAGGAATTTAAATTGTGATTTATGTAGTTTGTTTTATTATTAATGTCTTTGTTAACAACTTTAGATTTAATTTAGTTCATGTAAACATTAGCAATAAAATATTGTTATTAAATTTCTCTCTGTATATTACTTATTATAACAATAAAATAAATATATTTTCATATACAATTATTATTAAGCGTCGAAATTCGTATACACCTTGAAAGCTTCTTATTTTATTCTCGGCTTGTCTGATGGCATTATTCAAATTTTAATCCACGACTTGGGTCGGCGTGCAATCCCTAAAATTAAAAATAATAAAAGGTGGAGAGTTAACAATAAGGCGTTACGGCCTGTCAACGAGTGTTCTTATAAAATTTATGTTAATAACACGATAAAGCATCTGATAGGTCAACGGAGTGGCCGAGCTTCGGCAGGTTCACGGTTCGATGCCGACATCTTTAATTTGCTCTTTGTTTGTTGCTTTGTTATTCAAAGAACTTCCTTCGGATTATACAACGCCCGTCTATTTTAATAACTTAGGTTAAGTCCGGTTATACTTCCTTTATTACTTCACAATCTTTAAAATCTCTTAAGAACTTAAATTTGTTTAAACAGTAAGTAGAATAGATATCTAATTATAGTGTAACAGGAAGATTACAAGACAATAATGAGGGCTTAAATTCTAAATTCCATAACGGACAAAACAAACAAAGTGATATCCGTGCAATACACCATCAATCATGATACGATAAGTCCAACCCACGTGGCGCCCAAGCTAATACATTATCATAACATCCTTCCACTTAATAAAATGCTGTCTCCCCATATTTACAAAATGATAAACTTGGTAAGTCGCTACTGACGCGACAACTTGTCAACCCGTGTGATAAAATTGACGAGTCGTAGATAAAATAATGATGTAGCATATACAAACGTAGAATATTATTAGAGGGTTAATATCTATTGTTAGATATAGTGAAACCTTTGAATATAGGTTATAACATGAATTACTAAATTGACAACAATTATTGATCTATATAGCGGTAATGCCTAATTGGGAATTATTAGATTGGAAGATAGCTCGTAGAAAAAAAAATGCCGAAGATGAAAATTCTCATTAAAAAATCGCGTACGGGAAAACGCAGTGTAGGGCGTCCTACTATACCCACAAAATGGACTGATGATTTGAAAAAGGTAGCAGACCGCTTCCAGCGGGCCACTGTGAAGACCGCTGAGAAAGGCATATGTATATCCACCAAACTAATGGCTGACTTGGTGATGTTGGCTTATTCTATAGACAATTCAGTGTCATGACAAATACAAAATTTAAGTGCTGGTAAGTTAATTAAGAGTACTATTAACGTTTGTAGTTGTAGTCGTATTAAACATAAATATACTCCAGTTTTAATTATAGCCAAACCAAAATTTACATTTAATTTTCTCAATCCTATGAAATAAATTCATATTTTAACGACAACATTCGATAATCGTTAACTGTTTAATCTATTATAGCTCATTCTCTATTCATATAGATTGTCATATTCCAACTAGCAATGTCATTTGATGTATGAGACAATTAGCGCAACAGTATAATTAACAGGCACAGAAAAAGTGATAATGTTCTATGTCTCGCAAACAGAAGGTTAGAAGTGCTAGATTTATAGCTCGTATTATTATATACTTACTGTTTCAAATAACAACTAATAATATACGATGAGACGAAAGGACGAGACAAAGGATACAGACTGTGATCGTTTAATAGGAAGTTTTTGGTTCTAACTAGGCCGGCATAGTAGATACCACTGCTACTTGCAGTTATTTAAATAAAGTAGCAGTGGTCTTTATTAATGGACCGCACTCTAACTTATTATCGGGCAGGGTGCTATGCTATCATATGTCGACCAACAATAAAAATAATGATTACCAAACAAAAGGATTATTTAAAAGTTTATATATGACAAAATATATATTCATCTAAATATGTTATATGTATAAATATAAAACACTTAATTGACTTCTAAATAGTGAGTTACGTCTACAGACCGAGTAATTATAAAATAGCTGTTATCTACGAAGTGTCTAGATTCGTTACATGCAATTAAATCGCCTCTTAGGGCTGATTCAGACGCGCCTATACCGCTACCATAAACTATAAAAATTACATGCACAAAATTGTATAGTACCAACACAATGTTCATCAATTCAAAATGTGGTCAATAACTATGAGAGTTCTTTGAAGTTATAGACCTAACACCTAAGTGCCGCTACAAACATAATGCATCAAAAGATTTAAATTATTAAACAGGTAGATTTAATTTATTAAACACATTCAAGTAATGTTTAATTTTTTTCTGCACTGCCCATAACCAAAGAGCACATATATGATGAAAATTGTGGATATGAAGGCAGCAAGACGACCGTGGAATTTGCCCATTCACGTGGGAATTAGGACGCGAAATTAGCGATGATAATGATTTCAAATAAAAAAATAAAAAAATAAACACCAATAGATGCGTTTACAACAAACACAAAAGTATCTATCAAGACTTAAAGTCAAGCAGCTGTGCCGACTTGAGACGATTCACACGGGCTGAATTCTGATATTATTGGCCTACCTGTGTGTACAGATCCTTTGAATTACACAAATGTAGAAATGCCCGTTCTCTCAACTATAATTACCGCTAAAGGTACTTCTATGCCGTGCGAGTTGTCGATTAAAAGACACACGACTTTAATATGCGGCAATTAAATATAATTAAATTTCGTATTCTAACAGAATTCATTTTGGTTTACACTTTATTTTTTTGAGTTTAGTCCACAAATTAAACTGAAGCTTTTAAAGGCAAAAGTCAAAGGTAGCACTTATTGTCGTGCAAAATAAATTAACTTTTTAATTGTCAATTTCAAATTAAATAATCCCTTTGCAGTCTTAATTAAAGGGACTGGTATTTACAGCTACTGTTTACATCTCTATCTTAAAGAGAAAGGCAGTTGTCACGCACCTGAGTTAAATAAAGTACTCAGAGAATTTCTCTGTAAATAGACCATTAGGTCGACCCCTAACATAAAAAAGACGAACGTCTATAAAGAATTTAGGGGTTTGCACATCCCCAAAAAGTGGCCTAATTTGTTTCCAAGGAATGCTGTTTAGTTAGATTTTAATCGTGATGATTCCTTATTTTCCAATAAACATTTCTTACTATAAAACCCATTACTGAAATTGCGGTAACTGTAATAGTTTCACTTTTGGACCCTCTCTTCCTCTCCATCAGACCAGTCGAAGTCAGTACTCGTATCAAAATAAAAATATACACCCATAGAAATAGAACAATGAAACCTAAATTGTTGACATAAAATAAGTTTATTTGATCAGCTTCGAACTGGCAGCCGCACAAATATTGAAGCGTAACATATTTAAACTGAATTCAAACAATCCCTATTTCCGTTTGACCGGAGCCTTTGATTATCTGATAGTTGAAAAAAGTATCTACCTGAATGTCAACCAGTGATGTTATTCGATTTACAAAATTGTTTATTTTATTTGCAATTCGTTTTTTATACACTACGAATATTCGTATCCGTCAAACACAGATATTTTGTTTTACTTTTCCAATCAATTTATTGTGAGCAACATTGAGTATACTGTTAAAACTCGGGCACCCATACATACATCATAACTCTTTGGGCGGCATAGTGACAGAGACAGAGGGAATCATAAACTGAATCTGTTTCTTTCATTCGCCAGCTCTCTTGAGCTACACCTTACTTACTATCAACAAGACAAATCGAGGTCAAATCTAGGCCCTAATTTAAAATAATATTGCTATGAAAAAACAATCGTACACTTTAAAATATTTAGGTAATCTTATGATTCAAAGATTCAAGTGTAACTTTGAATCTTTGAGCAAAGCTCTAAATAATAATACGAGAATGTACTTGGGGACATGTTTTTTAAGGAGACCGTGGTGTAGTGGTAGTAAACCAGGAGCTTCCGGTTCAAAAAACACTTGTTAATACCTACGTATATTCACATTTGGTCGTCATGTTTCTATGATACAAACACTCGTAGTAGCTTAGTTTAAAAGTGTAAAAATTTATGTTATTATTATTTTAGCATTATTCACGTCACTACTGTCACCTTTATCAACTTCGTTCATAACTTTTACAATACATTGGATATGTCAACGTATTGAGTTGGGGTTTGTAGGAAAAAATCTTGACACATTCGGCCCGCCTTGACAATTTGTTTCGCTTACATATAGAACCTTGATAGATAGCAATATTTCAATACATGAATCGTTAACGAATCTTCGAGAAGAATAGAATGTCGCAAGAGAATAAATGATAGTAACTAATGGTTATACAAAATATAATCTAGTATTTAAATTAACTTGGATGATGTAACCGTGCATGAGAGTTGTGTCAGGGTTTTTGTCTCTGCCAAAATAGACTTTTTTGGGACAAGATATCTTAAGGCGACTATGGTCTAGTGACACCGAAATGGTCTCGAAAACCAATAGACCCCGGTTTAAAACCACTTGCCGGTACCAATGTATTTATTGATAAAAGTACTTTCTGATACTCTACATTTACTAGTTTAGTATGAAAAAGTAAAAAAAAAATATATATTTTTATCTGAGCTCGATTTGACTGATAATAAGCGAAGGACGGACGAAAGGACGAAAGTCAAAGCGCTGACGACTAAAAAGCCGATTCAGTCCTCGTCACTATGCTGGTACTGGGAATTAAGACGTGATTTGGTTGATTGATTAATTAGTTAACTAGTTTATTTAATAATACTAATTTTAACTCTATAATTTATAATTCAATTCTCTATTATAATAGAGAAACTAAGACCAAATCCAACGTAACAACATTTTAACGTGACTGATGTGCCGGTATTAAAAGTGTTTCGTATAAAACAACCAGCACTTGAGTAAAAAGATCATAAATCAATACTTAAATAGATACATTTTATCTCAAGTACTTGGGACATATGTTTTAAAAATTGCGTTACGATTACTTAATTACTCAAAATTGCTCCTTTATCTCTGCCTATACCAGTGGAAATTCAGGCGTAACAATTGATAATTCTCATCGACCCATTTATATAACTAAGAATTTAATATAACGATACTAACTGTACTTACGATACTAAATTCTCTACCTATCCTTATGTTGCCACATACTATACTATACATACGATACATAGGCAGAGACGAAATAGTGCCAACTTTACCGATCGTGATATAATCTCGCTTCCTTTAAATCCACATTTCTTTTCATACAAGATCTACATAAAATAATATAGTAAAAATACTAAAATAAGCTACTCTACAGATTTCATGTCCCAAAGAGAAGTAGAAGAAATAAGTAATATGAATAGGAGCGTCCCGAGATATGTTCCAATAAAAAAAATTGCCAAAAGAAGCAAAGATATTGACAGGACAAAACATCGAACAAAGTGGAATGAAACCCCTAACATGGGTTGATACGCAAGAATGAAAGCTGCCCAGAGCGCCTCTATTCATATGAGTCTGTATTGTACTCATCTCAATAAAATATATAGGACACAATCGTTATTTGTTGTCATTTATGTTTTTATGTGAATCCTGTCCGCTTTACGTTTATTAATACTAGTATTATAACCCAAACTTCCGGAATACGAAGACGGAACAATAACAATTCCATTTGTTGAAAAAATTGAAGGAAATAATATTATATTATTCGTAAATTTTGTGGTTTAGCTCATAATAAATGATAGTTTAAATATTGCTAGGGTATTCATTGCTTTTATAATTTAAATTGAGAAGTCTAAATTCGGCTGGATTTTCTAACAATGAAAACATAAAACACTATTTTCAGTTCGACTCGAAATAAAATCCAATAGCCTTTCAAGCAATCCACTTTCGCGGGTATCATAACTCAAGACTCAGGCACGTGTCTGCAGAAAATAAATTTCCAATTTGAAGTATTGGAACATCTTTTATAGAATCAATCATTCTTTCTATTCTAAAATCCTTTAATCCAACAAATACTTTTAAAAAGTCATTAATAATCCAAACGCTGTTCTATTCATCTTAACCGTCAATTCTTATTTTATCCCTTCTCTTCTAAAAGCCTGCAAAAATATGGAATAAAGGGTTAGGGGCTCGTAGGTAAACAAACAGTATGATCCTACTGGAGTCATGTTACGTATGAGATCATTCTATGTTTATATCCATCCTCAAGTTTGACATCCATTGTGTAAGAAAACTGGAATAACATTTCTGTTCTTCGTATCAAATTCTCACGGCAATGAATATTTTATATTAGTATTATATCTTATATTATAGGTTTATTCAAAATGCGTAGTTTTCGAGCCATACCTTGTTGATCTTGCAAATTATTACTAAAATCAACTGTTTTGAATTCAACAGTTATAATGATGAAGTTATTCTGAAGTACGAATATTTTAGGGTGTGAGGTTGTTTGGGTCTAAAAGAATCCCTTGGTAAATATTGACACTTATTCATAAAAATACTGCATGCAAAATAAACAAAGCAAAACTTATTTTTGTCCCGATGAAAGTCTGTATTAGCAATGTTTTTAACAATACATCTGGGTCATGTTACAAGCCGGTCCTATAACTGTATAATAACATATAAACCCTCTACAATGCAGCTTTTACTATACAGCCCCCTCGGAGGTAATCTTGGTTCAAAGTTTTATATGGTACTTCCTGTGAGGAGAGTAAACTGTAAATGTTTTATTTCTATTTTTATTATCAACCGTACTGATATCTTCTTCAAACATTTTCTATGGACAGCAATTTGCTTGCATCTTTCATCTTTTATATTTGTTGATGTATTATGCAGCGAGGGAAAACAGCGAGGTTTTTAAATGGAATTAAGTAATCATTTTTATCTAGGTACCTTTATTTAATCTGCTCTCGCTTGACTAGTATTTCAAGTTGTTATTAACTTTGCAAGTGTATTAAAGTTGCTCTTTTATGGTTGGTCAACTATCATACTTATTATTATTAAAATTATCAGTTAATAAACATTTTTGAATTAACATAAAAGAATAATTTAGGTACAATTACAGTTTCTTTGTTGAACTCGTCCATTGGGGTGGTGCGTTCTATAGCATATAAATTTGGTTAAATAGTTTCAAAGGGGACTATAAAATCAGACATAATAATCGGATCAAGTTTAGGCGCGTTCCATTGATACGAAATACAAAGGAGTCAAATTTCGAAATTGAGATACAAACGAAGGACGAACCAGCGAAATAAATACGGATTAAATATTTTTTTATTCGTATATGTTGTTAAATTGTTCGGGACTCTATGAATGTGGTATCGCTTTTTACACTTGATATAACCTTCTCGGATGTCTAGTAAGATGTTAATCCGTTCAAAAAGAAGCTGTTTCATTTTATTTTTTTGAACTAATACTCAGGTACGCAATTTTTTGTTGTAGAATTACGTATAAATCTCAATTTTTTTTTTGAGTCATGGTTAAATTCGCTTTTACGCTAAATCTATTCGATAATGAACTCGTTTGATTCAATATAAAAGAAATTGCTTATTACTAAAATTATTGGTCCGGGAAAATGTTCCGTGGATCTCGGCCAAATTTTAATGCGAATCCGCGAAGGGATTTATTAAAACGTTGTTCAAAAAACGCTTGGGAATTGAAATATTTCACGAGAATCACCTCTTGCTGAGGCACCAAATCTCTTCCCTACAAAATTAATATTTTCTATAAAATAACAATCTTAATACTTATTACTTTGTAGAATGAGTCGGTTTAAGATTTTAAATAATTTTAGACTCAATTAACGCCTCACTTTATCACGCCTTAATTTCCACAGGGATAGTCAGAGACAAGGATCGGCGGAAGCATCCGCCCCCTGCCTATCAAATCAACAGTTTAATTAAATACTTGACCAGCCCATGTGTTCTCCTCATCGGTACTTTTAGACGAGTCGCGAATCACAACTCTGGCCAGCACAGTGACGGCAACTGAGGCAGTCGGTCTGTTTTTTCAGTCGTCGTCACTTTATATTTTACTCTCGTAATACAGGTCGTGGGAAGCATCTGCATTCTGTGAACCAAATAGGCAGTCGAACTAAAAGATTCGTTGCCTCACATCTTTGTAGCATGACCGACTGGTGTGCTTTGCCACGTGATATATGTATTCCGCCATTGGCAAGCAAGCCATAGTGACAGCGAGTGAGGTTTTTTCGTTGTCAGAACTCTAAGCCTTGGCCAAGTTTGATTCACAAAAAAAGTGTTAAATTATTAACAAAACCAGTCACATAGTCAATAAAGCTAAAATTCTCTTTAAAAAGGTAATAAATTCGTAATACAAATTAATAATTCAGTTTTAAGAATGGCTAACGTGAATATCATATTAACTTTTATTAAAATATCATTAACGTGGAAGACATGCTGTTGTCAAAGTAACCGCTGAATCATACATAGTAAACAATTACTTCTAATGAATTGTCTAATTTTCATTTTGAATTGACATCTATGGCCGATGTATGGAAAGTATTTGACATACTTATCGAGGCATCAGAATGAAAAGCGCGTAAGTCATTTCTTTATAGAAAAATTATGCTTAAGGATATTTTTTATTGTGACACGACATCTGACCTCGACCCGCCTGACGACGACTGAAAAAAACAAGTTAGTTGACGGCCCCAGTCGCCGTCACTATGCCGGTGTAGTGGCGGCGGCTGGGGCAGCCGGGAACTGACTCGATTTTTCCAATCGACCTCCTCTTGCTTATCATCAGGGTCGAGGTCAGATGTCGTGTCACAATAAAAAAAATTGAATAGAAACTTTTTATTACTTTTTTATTGAGACGCGACTTGCGACTTTTTAATCTTGGATGCCTCCTTGCTTATCATTAAGTAAGGAGGCATTCAAGATTGCCGACGTTTGCCACAGTCGCCGTCACTATACTGGCCAATGGCGACAACACATGGCTTAGCAAAACATTTCACTTGTCGATTGTAGTAAAAAGAAACGACGCACTGAATCTTTTAGTTCGACTGCCGACTCTGTCTACGGAATGCAGATGCATAACAGTTAATCTATCAAAGAAATATGACTTGTATCATAGAAACAGCACAACCAAAGTACATATATCAAAGATACATTGGTACCGGTGGGTGGTTCGAACTCGAGCTCTCGGTTTGTGTAACCATTGCACTGCCACTACACCACGGTCGCCTTTAAATACATTAAGAGAACTTTCTTCTCACAGATTAACTGTATGATATTGTATTTATTTATTAAAAAGTCATCAATTATAATATAAATTGATGTTTATTTTTTTTACTATTTGGCCTTATTGAATCGGTTTGTCGTCCTTACTCTTGGACCTCCTCTTGCTTATCATCAGGCGAGTCGAGGTCAGATGACGTGTCACAATAAAAAAAATACAGAAATATACGAGTAGATATGTAATCGCCCTCGTGGTCGAATAACATATTAAAGTATTTTCGTATCATATGTAGTAGGTATATGAATAATAAAAGAAACGGAACAAGCCAAAAAAACTTAATATACGTTTAACAGAGCGTTTAAGAAAAAATCAATAGTCATTGTATAGCAATAACATATTCGTAATAAGATGTTAAAAAACTTCAAACAAAACAAGTATGAGTTCATAATATATGAAAATTGGTCTTTGGTTTTTAAGCTAGTAATTTTATTGTTACGTTGTTACTACGAACTAGATTTATTTATTCAAGGTATTTTTTTTATCTTTGCTTTTATTTTACATTTTTATACTAAGCTAATAAACGTGCTTTTATTGTAGAAACTTGTTACTATGTTTCGAATGGAACGCAAAAATTTCCTACTTCGATTTAACTACTTGTTAACTACAATACTAATATGTACAATACTAACTAAATATGTTAACTACTAAACGATATTTTATTGTATTTTTTTTCGAATTTTGACGGGTATAAATTTAAAGAACATTTAATGAAATCGGCCAGCTGTGACCAAGAATTGATCCCGATGCCTGTCGCTATACGCGCTTGTCGCGAATAAATAAATACATAGAATAAAAAAAACATAGATTCATAAAGGTTTTTTATTTTTATTGTGACTCGACATATGACAGCTCCCTGCTTAATGTTAAACCAAAGTGTGGTCCATGAATGAATGTCACTGCTAATACAATTCAATAACTGTGAGTAGCAATCACATCCACTATGCCGGCCTAGATGGAACCGGCAACTTACAAGCTGATCCCGAAACGTGACCAAATCACTTCACGGTCTGTATACTTGTAAGTGGTGGTACTACCCCGGATCGGCAGACTGGGTACCACTGCCTACCACTCTTTGATAATCAGACCCGAAGCAAATATCCATCTCTTTTTTTTTATTAACAAATATTTGCAATATTAAATATTATTAAATATTACAAATAAAAGCTATGAAACAAATATTTGCTTCGACCGGGGATCGAACCCGGGACTTTACGCGCAACAAACCAGTCGCTAAACCGTTCGTCCACGCCTGTCGTCGACTGGTCGACGTTTGACTGGTAGAGAATTCTTTTGGCAATAAGTAAATAGTCTCTTGCTGACCACTATGGCTGCAAAGCTCTCAAAACGTCGGAATAATAACATAAAATGTAAAATCAGAACCAAAATGAAGCCACATAAATTTAGTTCAATTCATACATACATATTTTCGCAAGCTTCACAGATATTCAATAAAACAAAAAAGCTAATAGTAATTTTACAAAAAGGCTTTATACCGCTCGCAATAGCCGCAACATTGAAGCGCGCCGTCATCACTGAGTTATTCCGAATCAATTACCCGTGTAGTAATGAAGACATTACTCGGTATATCTCAGACGATATCTATCTCAAGATCGTTCGCAATAATCGCGATTGCTTCACTAGAATCGTGTTCTATGGTACAGTCAGCAAAACAGTTCTGTGTTTTATTATATTTTTCATTATTACACTGCTTTTGAAGTTATTACTTTTTTAAAGTGCTTGTATCATAGAAACATCAAAGATACATTGGTACTGGCAACTGGTCTTAAAACGGTAGATCATGGTTTACGTTAACCAAATCACCACAATACCACGGTCGCCTAAACTATATTTAAAAAAATTATACTTTATATTTTTATTTAATTTGTTATTTTTCAATAATAAATTTAATAAGGTATCCAGGTTGACGTTAAACTAGAGTGCGGTCCATGAACGAATAATAAATACCTGTAATTGCAAGTAGCAGTCGCATCCACTATGCCAGCCTAATTGAAACTGGCAACTATCAATCTAATCCTAAAACCTAACTAAGTCGCTTCACTTACAAAATGGTCGTATAGACTGGCAAAATTACCTCCAACTGTTTGCCTACTACTCTTAAATCGGTATAACTTTTAATACCACAGGAATAGGCAGATCCTAACACAACTCCCTCGCTCACCTCCACAATTCTTTTCATACAAGCTCTACTATTATGGGCAATAGGCAACACAGCTGTCTTGAGGGTGTCTCCGATTTGGACAGAAAAAACCCTCCTGGGTCTGCCTCGTTTAACGCATTCATCCACATCAGATTTATAAATTCCTTTCGTTTATCTATTTTCACTCATCCTTTCTATGTGCCTAAACCATCGAAGTATTCCTTTGTCATTCCTTGTCACTACATCTTCTTTCAAACCACATCTATCACTTACTCCTTATTCTATCCGCTGTCGTCATTCTACATACACTCCATAATGACCGCATTTCTACTCTCATGCTTCTTTTGCCACACCCAATATTCACTTCCATACATGCGTGGACGAACGGTTTAGAATTGGTTTGTTGCGCGTAAAGTACCGGGTTCGTTTTCCAGTGGGAGCAAATATTTGTTTCATAGCTTTTATTGGTAATATTTAATAATATTGCAAATATTTGTTAATAAAAAAAGAAATGTATATTTGCTTCGGGTCTGGTTATAAAAGTGATAGGCAGTAGTACCCAGTCTGCCGATCCGGGGTAGTACCACCACTTACAAGTATACAGACCGTGAAGTGATCACGTTTCAGGATCAGCTTGTAAGTTGCCGGTTCCATCTAGGCCGGCATAGTGGATGTGATTGCTACTCACAGTTATTGAATTGTAGTAGCAGTGACATTCATTCATGAACCACACTTCGGCTTAACATCAAGCGGGGTGCTGTGATATGTCGATACACAATAAAATTAAAAAAGCACTGCTTATGAACAGCCATCCATTATACTTTTAATATAATTACATAATAAATATTTAATGTACATACATATGAATAGGTAACATCAATAACGATCCGTATTAGTTAAGAGTTAGTTATTTCCCTGTGAATGTATCCTTTGGTGCGGTGTAACTTTCCCTCCTATCGGCTTATTAGTATTCCGAACAAACTTTTGGGTCTTTGATTTAGATTTGTATCGAAAATGTATACGGTATACGTGAACTGAAATACTATTTGATTTACACGTATCATTGTGTCAATTTTATATGTTTATAAAAATGTGGGTTTTCCGAGATTTTGGATATAGGTAAACTTAGATTGACAGTCAAGTAAGCTGGGTTGCCCATAACCGTAAAGCTTGTATGAAGAGAATAGTAGATGTGAAGGAAGCGAGGTAGTTGTGTCAGGATTGTGGTAAGTAGCGCTCCTTTGGTTCTGCCTATCCCTGTGGGAAAAAGGCGTGACAATTTGATTGATTATTGAATGTGAAAATAATTTTGAAAAATTCCGTGGAGTACAAATGATTACAAATTTAATAATAAAACTGTATATCTCTCTTTAAAATTAAAATTTAAAACCCATATTTTTTTAGAGTGGTAGGCAGACAAACGCTGGTCATTAAGACGTGGTTATCTTGAAAGTTTCAACTAGGCCGGCATAGTGGATTTAACTGTAAGTAGATGTCGCTATTTTTTTATTATACAACCCAGAGCAAACTAGAGAATAAAATTTAAAAAAATAAGTACATGATTAAAACATTTTTTTCGGTTCATTCAAAGAAAGTACTCGTACAAGCCAAATTAACAGACAGCTTCATGACAAGCTACAACTACGAACAGAGTCGAGTTCTTTTGTAATACTTACAAAGACAATAATAAAAACAAAGACTTCCCGACGAGCGGTCAACATCTCTCTCTAAGATGATATTTCAATTTTACAACTTTTTAGTTGAGTATTAAGGAATTATCTTTATATATGTGTTCTCTCCATCCTATAACCTTGGATCCTTCATGCGATGCGCGAAGAAGCACCTTGACGGCATAGTGACGGCGACTGGGGCAGCTGTGAAATGACCCGGTTTTTTAAGTCGTCGTCACTCTTGGACCTCCTCTTGCTTATCATCAGGCGTGTACATAATTTTAACTACTCGTTTAAAATAATATGACCGTCTGTAGATAACGTCTTGTTATCTACAGAGAAATAATTTAAAAATCAAACAAATATTCGTCCGTCAAAAATGTTGACCCTTGATCTAAAGTTACCTTTTGCTAAAAGCTAATGGTTACTGATACCTAATAAAATCACAGCCTGATATTGAAGCTATTTGAAATAGCATCTCTACATCGTAAAAGCTTTAAAGCCCGTTACATATCAATCGATGACTAATAGAGTTGTAGACAATTTCAACGTTTTCATTTAAAGAAAATAACTATAGGTATCAGTCAATTCCACTATGTTGTCCTAGTTGAACCGGCAACTTACAAGCTGATCCCGAAACGCGACTAAGTCACTTTACGGTCACTAAAATATATTAACAGTTTTACACATATGAAGGCGACAGAGGCAAGCGTAAAATAAGTCGGTGCTTTTGGATCTCCCCTTAATAATCAAATATTATAACACAAATAATGTCCATACCCTGATATTTAACTTTATAAAGAAATTCCCAGCAAAACATCGTGAGACATAAATAAACATGTAAACTTAATAAATTCATTACTCAAATAAGAGATACGATTAAATAAATCAAAATGAAATAATAGGAGACAAAACATTGTAGCAAAAAGGAAATCCTACGTACAAACAGATCACGATTGCATTTCTACCCTCAGAAATCGTGATAAACTAACCGCGAACAGTCACGCCGTGAATTTATTAACAAAATCAGCTTTGAAATCATCATTTGCAACTTCACCTTAACATTTATCACAAAATAAAATTAAACCATTGTTACAACTGGATATTAAACGATTTGCATTTTGACCTATTTCATACAGTCACTGCTACATTATCTGTGAACATACCACTATAGTGGATATACGATGCACCGCAACACATATATGCCTATTTAGGAATTGTAGACAGATAGCTGGTTGTCGTGGTTGTAGAGTTATTTAGTTATCGTAGTGGTCATCTGCATTCATGGACCGCACTCCAGCTTAACATCAGGGAGGGTGCTGTCATATGTCGAGCCATAATTTTTAATTTAATATTTTTTATACATTTCTATACTAAGCTAAAGTACTTGTATCATAGAAACAGGACAACCAAAGTACTATCAAAAATACATTGGTACCGGTGACTGGTTTTGAACCCGTGCTCTCGGTTTGCGTAACCGTTGCACTGCCACTACACCACGGTTGCCTTAAATAAAAATACATATAAGCTTTTTTATTCTAGCTTAATTGTGTTATAAAAAAATATTTATTATTGTGTTATAAAAAATAATGCGAAGATCAACGCACAGTACTGAATTGGACCTTACATTGGATTGAGCTTCTTTTTACTTGGGACTAAATTTAAAATATGATAGTACACAGTCACTGGTTAAGCTGGCTTTCGAACCATGAGTAAAGATAAATGTCTGCAAACTGTTTGCCAACCAAACTGTGTTGCCACCAAGACCAAAAAAGCAATGGAAATAGTCTATAGATACTCGTCTAATATGACTATATGAAACTATCTAATAAGGTTCTGAAATAAACCTGAAAATAAATGTAGAGTGGAAGGCAGTGGTAGGAAATTGGCCTAATTCGGGGTAGTTGGTACTATTACACATACAACTATGTCGTGAAGTGACTTAGTCGCGTTTCGGACTCAGCTTGTAATCCTGTTTACTTACCAGCTTAACATCAGGCGGAGTGCTGTTATATGTCGAGCCACAATAAAAGAAAAAATTAATAAAGTAAGTACTTAAAATCAAAACAACCCCAATCATCTATTACGATTAAACTACAAGTATCGTGGAGCTTTCATGAAAATGTTTCACGTCTTTCTAAATGCAAATCAGGTTAACCTTTTTCAATTCAGTGAGCGTTAACTTTCAACACGAGCCAAACGAGCCACTTGCCTTATTGAGTTAGTATTTAAGCAGAGGATTTATTCAAAACAGGGCCAGCGTTTACAAACGTTCACTCGTACATACAAATGACCGTAGAATATTATGGTTTGGGAGGCTGCACTCGTGTTTTAGCGATTGTTTGTTTTAAAACTTTTGTCGTATTACCACAAAAAAATTGAACACGCTTTAGACATGCATTAAACATGTTTTATGTCAATTTAGTACCACAAAATGAAGTTTGATTTCATACGAATATTTAAACGCGTCTTTAAATATTTTTTGTAGTATGTCCGTTGGTGTAGTGCCTTACAATCTTTTGGTAAATTATACAAAATATAATTCTAACCTTATATAATTATTGTGGGAAAAGGTGTGACAATTTGATTGATTATTAAAAGAGTTTTAGGTAAATATTGCCCGAGGCATCGCTGAACTCTTATGAACTCGTATTTAATTTCAATTAAACTGAACTCCTCTTGCATTGTGTCCATGAGAGCCGATGACTAAATAAACCGATTCAATTTGCAGTTGCTTCACTTGCCTTTACTATGCTGGGCAGGCGTGATTTATTGCTTGCTTAAATATCCATGGTTATATAATACATATATACAGGAGATTATATGGGTAAGTTCGACAAGGAAAGGATTGTTTTTTTTTCGGATGTCGATTCATTTAATAGATTGCGGTGGCTTCACATGACCAGTCAGAGGAGTTAATAGACGGCGTAGATTTAATAGTTCATCTAAACATTTTACATGCTATAGGCGTAAAAGTACGCATAAAGCCGCATGTTTGGGGCGAAATTGGGGAGGCTCTGACATCGTTTCGTGACTTGTGGGAATTGAGGGAAAAATATGTTGATTAATTGATCGATTAAAGAAATGTCACTTTTAGGAATCAATTTAAGCTGCTGTCTCCTTTAGTAAAATATGTAAAGATACTGTGGTTTCTAAAAGAGGAATCTCTAAAGAAATTTATGTTAATACAGAGCCTTCTTAAGTGCCTTATTTTGAGTAATTCATAAGCTCATACCGTGACTCGGTTTTTAACTAAATATTCAATTAATTTTTTTGCTAATATTTAAATATCTTATATGTATTACTTTATGTCTATTTGTTGGTATTTCATGCGTCACCATGACGCGTCACCATGCGTCACCATGCCGACGCATGAGACAAATGTGAAGTTATTTTTTTCAGTTGTTAAGGCTCTAAGACCTCCTTTTGCTTACCACTAGGCACGTCTTGTATACAGACCGTGAAGTGATTTGGTCACGTTTCGGGATCAGCTTGTAAGTTGCCGGTTCCATCTAGGCCGGCATAGTGGATGTGATTGCTACTCACAGTTATTAAATTGTAGTATAGTATAGTATAGTATAGTATAGTATAGTATAGTATAGTATAGTATAGTATAGTATAGTATAGTATAGTATAGTATAGTATAGTATAGTATAGTAGCAGTGACATTCATTCATGGACCACAATTCGGCTTAACATCAATCGGGGTGCTGTCATGTTGTTTCGGCTCTGTTACAAGAGTCGTGGTTATCGGAATAAAATTATTAACCATTAATAATTCGGTGTAAATTTTCTCCATCTAGTAATATATAAATTACATACAATTTACGTTGGTATTAAGTAAAACAGTTATTGCAATTTACTTGTCAGTTTCTACTTAAAATAAGTTTGCGTGAGAGAATAAGTTATCCACAATATTTTTCTTCTACGACATAATTGTAGCTACAAATGTAAGAAGTAACCAGTGTTAATAATTATTGTTAATAGGTTGTCGGCAAGTTTTTGCAGAAATCTACGATGATAGTTTTTTTTTACATTTCTAAACTAAGCTACTAAACGTATAATTAATACTTGTATCATAGAAACAAGACGACCAAAGTACCTACATATCGTCGATATTGCAATACGTTTTGTTTTTTTTATAAACAGAATTTTTAAAAATAATTGAAATTAATAGGAACAAAAAATCAATCAATCAAATTGTCACGCATTTTTCCCACAGCGATAGGCAGAGACAATGGAGCGTCACCTTCCACGATCCATCGGATATCCGAAGAAACATCCCTGGTTACAAGCACTTCGACGCAGGTTCTATTTACTTGAGTTTTACACAAAATATGATTCAACATAAAACAATAACGTCTTCTTATATTCTCACGCTGCATTTAAACCTCCGTCCGATCTTTCAGTCTGTCCCCAGAATACTAATAAGTTAATCTTTTATATCGTTATTTTGAGGAACAAAAGCGAAACATAAGAGATCTCTTATGCGGTCGAGTGCGAGGCCTTAAGCAGTTATGGAATTATGTTTAGTATGCTTTCGGAATTACTAATACAATATGAAAGAAGCGCGGTGTTACTACAAAGAAAATAAGGAAATTAAATGCTATTGTTTATCGTTATTTCGTTTGAAAACTGAATTTGTACGTTTCATTTTACACAGAGCTTTTGAAACTGACTTTTTATTAAGGCCACCGTAGTGCAATGGACGCAAACCGAGAGCGCTGGTTCAAAACCACTTGCCGGGTTTAATATGAATCTTTGATCTTTGATGGTTTAATATGTACTTTTCTACATATTAAACCATCCTGTTGTCCGGTTGTCCTGTTTCTATGATACAAGCACTTTAGTAGAATAGAATGGAACGTAATAATAATAGAAACGTAAATAATAATAAATAAATAATATCGTGGCTCGGCCCGCCTGATGTTATGCAGGAGTGCGGTATTGATTAGAGACGAGTGCTAATACAGTTAAAGAACTAAAAAGTTCGGTGCGTCTTTTCTTTGTAGAACAATCGACAAGTGGAATGCTTTGCCAGCCAATGTGTTCTCTCCCTCCTATGACCTTGGATCCTTCAAGCGATGCGTGAAGAAGCACCTTTGGACGGCACAGTAACGGCAACTGAGGCAGCCGTGAACTAACTCGGTCGTTTCAATCGTCGTCACTCTTGGATCTCCTCTTGCTTATCATCAGGCGGGTCGAGGTCAAATGTCGTGTCACAATAAAATAAATAAAACAAAAGTAGCAATCGCATTTAGTTCGCCACAGAAAGAAATAATCATGATTGTGTTTTTAAAAAATTGTTTTAAAAAAATGTTTGGTCCCCTTGCTTATTAATCTCGTCATGTCCCATCAAGAATATAAAACTCATTCCGTTGTCCCAGGCTTTGGTTCATATATAAAAAAACTTCTCTTAAAAACGCAGTATTTGTTATCCAGTAATCATTTTTAAGTTGATCAATATAAACAAGTTTTTTTTTTTTTTATTTTTTTTATTGTGACTCGACATATGACAGCACCCCGCTTGATGTTAAGCCAAAGTGTGGTCCATGAATGAATGTCACTGCTACTACAATTCAATAACTGTGTGTAGCAATCACATCCACTATGCCGGCCTAGATGGAACCGGCAACTTACAAGCTGATCCCGAAACGTGACCAAATCACTTCACGGTCTGTATACTTGTAAGTGGTGGTACTACCCCGGATCGGCAGACTGGGTACCACTGCCTACCACTCTTTGATAACCAGACCCGAAGCAAATATCCATCTCTTTTTTTTTTTATTAACAAATACTTGCAATATTTAATACTATTAAATATTACAAATAAAAGCTATGAAACAAATATTTGCTCCGACCGGGGATCGAACCCGGGACTTTACGCGCAACAAACCAGTCGCTAAACCGTTCGTCCACGCCTGTCGTAAGTAATTTAAAGATGTGAAACGTGTTTCTTCGTGTTCCCTCCAAGACTCCTTTCGAAGTTTTAGTAAAGGCTTTCCGCCGCGTTACTAAAATGATCATCATCAACCTCACTATCATCGTCATCATTTGATGAATCACTCGCGTGGTTCATCTTCATCTTTACTTGATAATGTTTTCACATTGAACCATATATTTTTACTTTGACACTGGCAAGTTAAATACTAAAGCCATAAACAAGAAGAAAGAAAAACGCAATATTGTAAAGACATAATAAAATCCAAAGAATACATTATGAATAATAAATTGTTAAAAAAACTCTTTATTGATTTTTATAAGTAATCAAATTAGTGTTTATATAAAAGGAATATAAAAAATAGAAACCGGAAAGTTTTGTTTCTATAGAAAACAACATTTATACATATCCCAATGCTAATAAAAAACTTTACAAAGACGCGACGTTTTTAATTAAATTAGCACTCGCAACTAAAAGTTTCTCTTGATAATAATTTTTCCCAGACTTGGGCCGGCACAGGAGTGGGGATTAGACGTATCTTGCAGTTCAGTTGGTCCTCCGCCATCTTAGTAATTTAATTTATTACGAATAAAATAACATGAATTTAAGAGAATTGTGGATATGAAGGAAGCGAGGAAGTTGTGCCAGAATTGTGTCTCTGTCTATCCTTGTAGGAGAAGGACGTGACAACGGTTATGGCCACTAGGCAACCCAACTTTCTTGAGGATATCCCCGATTTAGTCGGAAAACACCCACCTGGATCTGCCTCGTTTAAGGCATCCATCCACATCACATTAATAAATTAAGGTTTGCCCGTAATTTCGTTTAGATAATTCAAGCAATAAAAAAAATTGTCGGATGACCCGTGTCCCACCCTATATTTTTCTCCTTACTTAGAGACATCTACTTCTTATACCTTTAAAACAATTATAGAAATTAGATAGTTTCCCATAGGAATTGTAAAGTTTCCCCTATAAATATATTGTTAGAACAAGAAGCTTAGTCTAATGAAAGGAATAAACCATTTTTATTGCCACTTAGTGTTTGCGGATAACTATTTAAGGCAACTATTGGTATCCTTATATAAAGCTGTTTACCTATTTGGATATGTCACGTAATTACCATCCAATACATGGTGTAGGAGTATAATAACTGATTCCAGCTTAACCGTTGCTTCTACATAAAGGTTGAAAGTATAATACATTAGCAAAAAAAAACACTATTATTAAAATTTACTATTCCAAAATTTGGTATCAATATTGATATCGTAAGAGAAAAAGTCTCGAATAACCGGTGGATGCAACTGGCTCAGAATGACGTTCTGAGGGAAGGCCTATGTTCAACAGTGGACGTCTTCTAGCTGATGGGATAATGATGATGATTGATCAAAGCTTGTATAATTTGAGGAAAGCGAAAAAAGTGTTAAGTAGCACTCTGTTGTCTCTGCCTATCTCTGCGTGATAATCTGATTTGACTGATTGATTGTTTGATAGAAAGTTTAAACGACAAAACATTCAAGCCACTAGATATTTAAATAGTATTCGAATAGCAAATTTATCTAAAACCACTTACCAGGTCAATGTATCATTAATATAATTGACTTTAGTCGTCCAGTTTCTATGATACACAAGTAGTATAGAAATATATACAATAAAAGATAATCTATTATTATTTTAAAATTATACTTCATTAAATAAACCCAAAATATAAATTAAATTTAATAAGTCAATTTAAATTCAATTTATATTTTGATCCTAAAAAGGTCACCACAAAGACAATTGAAAGGCATGTAATAGCCAAATAATATTTTTTACAAAACGAGTGTGGGTTTGTAAAAATTAATACTAATTTTATTAGTTCTAATTATTCCTATTATATGTCTATATATGCTAGAACCACGCTTTATATTAAACTGGAGTGCGATTCATGAATAAAGGTCCGAAACACGACTAAGTCACTTTACGGTCTGTACACTAAAAAGTGATGGTACACCGAATCGACAGACTGGGCAAATTACTACCAGCTGTCTGCCTAGAACTTTTATTTTTTTAAATTAATATATAATTCAATACATTTAAGACTTATTATCTAGGCGGATTTGCAGGTCCACGGATTTCCGGATTTCGTTACAACCTATAAAGGCTTCATAGGCATACCTTATGATTTTTCATTCGATTTTAGTTCTACTATCGATTCGATCAATAGAATGGCGGATGCCTATTACGACTTGTACGTGTATCACGGCTGTAAAAAGAAGATTGAGAAACAAGGTGAAAGAGCTCCTCAGAACATTCTCCGTGGTATAGTACAAACTTAAATTTAAACACCGAACCAATAATATAATCCACGATCACTCTTAAATAAAGCATAAAAGTGTTTATTAACAACAGATTAACAATAAAAATTTATTTATAGACTTAATTTATTTATTTGTAGCCAATTTAGAACTTATGTAAAAAACTTAATACTCTAATAAAGTTGAAATTTAAACTTACGAGTACGAATTATATGTTTTATAATCAAAACATAAGTTACAGCTTTAACTTAAAAATTAACAGCTGAAACTTCAGCTATTAACGTATCCATGCACTATTAATTTATTAACTATATTACTATTGTAGATATAGAGATCGTAAAAATAAAACTCTGAATGAATTGTGTAGGAGCGCTGAAAGTTTTTTGTCAGGATCGTGATGTGTCTACCTTTATCTTAAACCTATGTATTTATTTCTATTGATGCATATTTATATACGTAATTTTATGTATTTATTAATAAACCAGTATTGTTAAATAGGTGACGAAGTAATATCTAACTGTATTTGTCTAGATTCAAATTAATAAAATTATTACTAAAGAGATGGAATATTTAACTTAGCTCTAAGAATGAAATGTTAATTATAATCCTGATGTTTATATTTCTAATTAAGCTTAGGTAAATTGTTAACTCGGAGACAAGTTTAAAGTGTGAGACAGCAGACTAATTCCCTTAAGAGGACGCGTTCCACTAAACAAAACAAACATGACGCTACAAGCTCAAAATAAACTACAAGATTTACAGTTCTTTTAAAATTAACAATATAAATTTTCGTTTGTGAGTTCACGCTAAACTGGCCCTTTTCTAGAAACTAATTTACAAGTTATCATAACTTATATTAAAATGCAAATGAGGAATATAAATTTATTCTTTGCACCTATGTTAAAATACCATTTCTCTCTTGTCCCCTAGCAGAGAATGTCCAAGGGCATAAGTTTACCTATGGTATATAAAATAAAGTGTTAACATAAATATAAAAAAAAATTATTTACATATATTTTTTTGTTAATAAAAAATTAAATGACCGTAATAGCTGATTAGGCCATTATAGCAATTCCTGAAGTAATGTTTCTCCCTAACTGCAATAAACATCAGCGTGAGAATCCAAATACAATATAAATGCATTGTCTTAAAGAGAAATACAAAGAAAAATAGCATCGATTTACTCCATTCCCATTTAAGTACACCTCTAGAATAGATGTCTGCTAAAGAGTGAAAACCGAAAAAGGGCATGCGGACTAGGAAGAATGGACGTGAATAATTTCATAGGCTATTACAAGTCCATGTTCTGGTGGTTTCGACCGCCGGGAGGAGCATGCACGTTGAATCGTCACGACTGATGCCGCACTTCCCGACACGCCAGATTAATGATGTTAGATTATTATGTTGACTGTCGACCTAACTGAAGTCGTAGCCTCGATTCCAACGCTACACAAATCATTAAATATTATAATGTTTTTTATTACTTATTTATTTACATTTAAAGCGTTAAAGACGCATTTTTGTACGAGGAATTGAGTACAAAACTACAAACAGTATTCTAGTTGTGAATCAGCGCAATAAGTATTATTAAATTGTCTAGCCAACTAAGTGAAGCCTTAATAAAAATGCTAGACGAAGCTTAAAATATTACTACAATAACAAAGAAGTTGAAGAATAAGACATTATTGCCTTTTCAAGAGATATCGATACAACAATCCTCGGTATTAATCTCTTGTTGATTTTTATTGCTCGCTTTCAAGTGATTATAAATATTCGTTTCAATATATATTTTTTGTATATTTTTAGTAAGTAAATGCAAATCGATATATTTTGATTGCGGAACCTCATAAAAGATATTTTATTTATTAAAGTAAACATTGGTTTTTAGTTGGATTAAGTTTACGAAAATTGGAATTTTTGGATCCACGAGTTCAAGGTCCAAATATTTATACACGTGCTGTATTTATAATTATTATTGGTAGATGTCGAGTTATGATAATAAAATGCCGTTGCTTTTGGTATAAACTATCAAATTTCAATTAAAGCCAAAACTTTAAATCGATAACAATCTCTCCTAACTAATATAAAACAATAAATGATTATGGTTTCTTCAAACAGGTTTCACAGAATTATATTTCGTCAGAGTAAAATTATGATGAAGATGAAGAACGTGATCTTAAAATGAGTTAGAAACTTTTTAATGCCACTAATAGGTAAGGCGTAATTTTTAATTGTATTATATAATATTATTATAGACACGGTTTACTTGGGAGTTTGTGTATGTGAGGTAATATTGGCAAACTTTGGACGGATAACAAGGAACTCAACATTTCCTTACGTTATAAGTGAAACTTTGTACTTCTGTTAAATAATAATTTGCCACGCTCCAATTCTGTCTAACTTCATATAAATGCTAATGTAGGTAACTTGAATTTTATCTTGCCTCGTTACCATTTGGGCTGGTATTGAAAATTCATAACTTAGCGAGAGCGCCTCTGAAGGGTCCTAATGTACAGCAGATAAGGATGTGAGCAATTTACTTTATACCCCCATCGAAGCAACGGGAATTCGGAGCGGGTTGAGGAAATAGAAATGTTTCTAACAAAGAGGTTTATCGATACGAATGTTAGCTACGTTTTCGCGAAAGCTTACATTAGCTATTGGGGTCTCGAGGGTAAATAAAAATTCTTGGAAAACGCTCCCAGCCAATACACCGATATTCTATTTTTCTAATGAAAATAAAATCCACTGTAATACAGTTTTTTTTACTAGAATACACGTACATAAACGAGAATACACGTACTCGTGTCTCTAATAGTAAATCTTGACAAAATGAGCAGAACTTTAGACTAATCCAAATAAATTCCTTCATAAATTTTAGATTTCATACAATTTTCTTGATATACAACATTGTATAAATGAAATGCAATAAAACCTTAAGTAATATAAGATTTAACACAGACAGAAACTGATACTTATCCAACAAGATGTAAAGTTATAGTTGTCGACGTCCAGAGCGCGCTCGATACCGATAACATAAAGTAAGATGACTTCCATCTACAACTACACATTCGAACTGAGACAATGTTGAGATTATGCGTATTTCCACCGCAGAACATCTAACTGCTTTGAATATTGTTATAGAACTTTAAGAATTTCATTATAGAAATTGTTATTAAGTTTCCTAAGTTACATCTACATTTCCAAATGCTCCAAATAGATTTACGTATATTCGAACTAAACGTTCATATTGTATATATTATTTGTGCATTTAGCATTTAATTAAATTGCTATGATAAAAGCAAAAAAATATGAACAGCAAAATAATAAAGAGGATCTCTCAAGCTGTACAGTTATCGAGTCGCGTCGTCCACATTGGCACATCAAAAGCGATACCATAAAACAAGCTGACTTAATCTCTCGCCGATCAGCTAAGCCCAGCGGTGGCTCAGATAAATTCCGAACCAATCCCCTAATGCATCAGTACGTACGCTCACTAGATGGATTTTATGCAAATCTTCACCAGTAATTGCACCATAACTTGAATGCTCGTTCATTAATGTTGCCTGCCTTGCGATAGTGGCGACTGGAAAATTTATAAGTGTACGGCAACTTTTTACTGGAGGGAAACGTTCTACCGGTTTTATTAAGACATTAGAATTGGAAGCCGGTGCCTCGATGATTGCTAATGTTCTGCAACGGAATGGGAATAATAATAATCTTTAATTGCTCGAACAGGTTAAAGTGTTTTATTTAATTTTAATTGCCGTAATGAAGACTAAAGGCTATAGCTAAGCAATTACAATCAAGTGCTGTTATGATTTATTTTGCTTTTATGTTCTATTTTATAAGTTCAACATAAATTTATAACTCAATTTCCGACTAAAACTTAATTAAATAAATTCCATGTTCAAATAAATTCTATACTATATCAGGATTTGTTATTATTACAGTTATGACAGCACTCTGCTTGATGTTAATGTCAATCAATCAATCAAATTGTCGCGATATTTTCTCATAGGGATAGGCAAAGCCAATTGAGCGGCACTTGCCACGATCCTGATACAACTCCGTCGCTTTCCTCACATCCACAATTCTCTTCATACAAGTTCTACGGTTATTCGCATTCTTCGACCCAGCTATTTCTTGAGGATGTCTCCGATTTGGTCGGATTTGGTCTCGATAGTCTTCAACGGCACTGTTACTACATTAAAGGTGGTAGTACTATTGCAGAACGGCAATCTGAGCAAAAGACCACCAAGTATTCTCTGCATATGCTAGTGTATGTTCTTAGTGAGAAATTCGTTAGGTATTTAAGTTATATTTATTAACCTATTTCTGATTAACTTTTGCTGCTCGCCGCCATAAAGACGGCAACTGAGTCGTTTGCGTTTTTGAACCTCCCCCTGCTTACTTACCCATCGACTAAGTCGAGTTCAGACGTCGCGTCTTAATAAAAAACTATTATTGTATTTTCTCCAAATAAATACATAATTAAATATCTATTTATTATTTATTTTGAGTTCCTAAGTCAAGAGGTAATAGTATACGTAATTCACAAAGGACAACTAATTATATTAAAGCTAAATTTCAATGGTATAACGGTAAAATAAAATAAGAAAGGATATATCTATTAACACATCCTCATTAAGTAGGGTTTAATGAATAGAGCCACTCAATAAAATTCTTTTGAACGAATGAATGGGAAGGGTCTTCGAGTGACTTTGGTAACAGGAGCACTCTTCCCGTTGTAAATTGTTTTACAGCTTTACAAAGAATTACGAGTGATTTTAACATTTCAACAAATAACACAAAAGAATACATTTGAAACTCTGTTGGGTACAAAAATTTCGAGAGGGTCCTTTTTGTCATTATGTGTTTATTTTTTTTATATATTGTGACTTGACATATGACAGCACCCCGCTTGATGTTGGCTGGAGTGTGGTCCATGAATGGATGTCGCTGCTACTACAATTCAATAACTGTAAGTATCAGTCACATCCACTATGCCGGCCTAGTTGAAACCGGCAACTTACAAGCTAATTCCGAAACGTGACCAAATCACTTCACGGTCTATATACTTGTAAGTGGTGGTAATACCCCGGATCGGCGGCCAGGGTACCACTGCCTACCACTCTTTAAAAATGAACCCAATTCAAGGATTTGGCATTTATTTACATTAACTATACTACTAGCGAAAACTGTGAAAGTTTCTGCGGTAGTTAGGTGGTACCGACGCGTGGGGGATGTTTTTACATTCACATGTCATTCTGGGCTCCGGTTTGTCTTAATACATCATGGCGACGAAGAAACAGTGAAGTTGCATCACTGTTGGACATTGTCGCAGGTAACCAATCAGAAAATAACAAATCAATAGGTAAACTATATTAATTGGTCACCTGCGGGGATGTCAAGTGGCTACGCAATTTCACTGCTTTTTCGTCAACATATACATGATTAGGAGAACCTCCACCAACGCCAACTCAGTTTAGCGCTGTATCTGTAATAATTAATTTACTTATTACGTGTTGATTTTTATAATGTTTAAAGCGCTATTTAGGTGATTATCGCTGACTGGGGGTGATTATTGATTATAAATTATGTATATATTTTTTTAAATATTGCGCAAATATTGATTAGGAATTAAATAAATTTTATGCGATTTACTATTGCGTTATTGAACTGAACACGATGGCTGAAAAGCTCTCGAAAGTTTGCTCGTCGGAATAATAAAAAATGTACAATCAATAACCAAAAATAAACGCGATAGTAAGCCGCATAAAATTTGTTTAATTCATAAATTATGTGAAATAAAAGTACTGGCTAAACTTTCAATAAAATAATTAAGTAAGTAAAAATGTTTTTGGAAACTTTTGCAACGAATGCAAAAGTTAGCTTAAAATCATTAATCCTTATAGAAGTTTGTTTAAGCTTGTTTTATGTTTGTGTTTGTGAGGTGTGTATTTACGCACACATGTTTACGTTTACACACGCATAACAAACATGGATGTATTGGCATCATCTTTCATCTTATTAACACTGAAAAGACAGGAGTTTTCGTTATGAAAATAACCCTAATTTGATAAAATAAAGAAACATATAGATTTATAAACGTCAATTCACCAATCGATCCAATTGTCAGCCCTATCCCACAAGGATAGGCAGAGAAGATAGAACGCCACTTTCCACGATCGAGGATTGAAGCGTGATTAACAATAGATAATTACAACAAAATAGCCTAAATATTATTGTATTGCAGCAGTAGGGCAAAGTACATGTTTCTAAATTATTAAATGTGTTATTATTAATTTATTTAATTATTAAATTATATTAAGTGTAAGGATCGTCGCAAGTGGAGCTCAATTGACTTTGCCTATCCCTGTGCGAAAAAGACGTGTTAATTTGATTGACTGATTGATATTGCATGAAACTTAAAGCTAAATTTTAACACATAAGCGAGTTTAATGGCGTTATCTACCAAGCTAAATTTTAAGCACAATGAAAGAACTAGACTTGGAAAAGGTCTAATTTCAGCATTGGATGACTACGACCAAAATCAAATTATTAATTTCTCATAGGCCCTCTGGCTCTTGTGCATTGTCAGACTTTACCATGAAAGGAAATCAAAAGAAACTTGTCAATTATAGCCAAATAATTAAAAAAATATGTAGGACTAATCATCAATTTTTAAACCAATAAAAATGTAAGCAATAAATATTTTGACTGAATCATAGAACAAAAATATCAGCTGCCTTCTGTAGTTATGTGACCGTCCTGCTAGTGTTAATAAAATGGAGTAATTTTGAAACTCGAAAGGAAGTTTCAAAACGACGTTACTTAAAAGTTTGCAAGATGTTTAATGAATCAACATCTTTTTTTCTTCTTATTTTTCTCTAGTTCCAGTTTAATTTTGCCACTTTTTATGTTCCTTCGTAATGGAGTCGGAGTAAACGATATCCGTCTGAGACATTACCAAGTTCGGGAGTGTGAAATGGATCCCGAAAATATTTAATATAAGGAAGAAGATTGGTATCACGGAGAGAAGTTGCAACCTTCAGTGCGGTGACAAGATGAGAAAAGTTTTTTAATAAAAATATATATACTAGCCACCAAGTAAGACCAGAAGGCGTTTTATATTCCTTCCATCATTTTTGTCATATTTAGTGAACTCTGTTATATTTAGTAAAATTGTAAATTAACCATAACTCATAGAGCTAATATGAGGAGAATTGTGTATATGAAGGAAGTCAGATTTTTTTGTCAGGATCGTGGCAAGTTGCGCTCCATTATCTCTGCCTATCCCTTTGACAATTTAATTGATTGATAATACATATATTTTACATTTAACTATATTATTCTTTTAAAAGTAGATACAAAATTTTATGACTATCAAAATAATCTTTCCCCCTGATAAATATCTAAATTTAACACAAATTGGTCTAACGCATTTTGTCTCGCGGCCTACGTCCATAAAATACACTTTACGACAAATTTCGTCCGTTGTTTGTACTATAAATCACGGGCCATGATCTGTTTTTCCCTCGCCAAAGAAAAAGTTTCAAAACTAAGAAATACTTAGCTCGCAAACTAATAGTTTTTATCCACGTCTTCAGAAGATACTCGTAAATCGTAAATATGTTTTTAAGATATTGTTTTTCAGTTAGTATCAATTGATTTGTTGTGACAAATGTTTTATAGGGTTGTTTTATTGAAGCTTGACTTATTTGTATAAGGAATATCATTACATCTTGCAAACACCTATAGTTATCTGTAGTTACCAATCCTTATAGATATAAGTCTAAACTAAAGTTATTTTATTTATTAGATATAGGTAGATACTTACGAGTATTCTTTTTTATCGCTCGAAGAACCGACAACCGATGGGGAAGGTTCTAGAGTGGAGTCCACGAACCGGAAGACGCAGCGTAGGTAGGCCTCCAACTAGGTGGACTGACGACATAGTGAAAATCACAAATAATCAGTGGATACAACTGGCATCTTGTCGTTCGAAATGGCGTTCTAAGGGAGGCCTACGTTCAGCCTTCTGGCTGATGATGATGATGATTTTTATCAATCAATCAATCAAATTGTCACGCCTTTTTCCCACAGGGATAGGCGAAGACTTTTTTATACTATACTTTATAAATCTCCAAACATAAAATGAATTTTAAAATAGTTTAACGTTTAATAATACAATCCTGTATGTATTGTATACTATAAACATTTCTATATTTAATCCTTTGATCCGTATCAAAATCTCGCTTGTCTGATGAAATTACATTTTGGTTATTTTTACTTTATTTTAAAGGAACAAAAAATAGCTTATAATATTAAATGTAGAGGTATTAAAGATTATTAAAATGGCAATATAATTATATTAAAGAATTGAATTCAACGCCCCATTCAAAATTTAAAAAGAAATTAATATGCAATAACTTTAAACAAAGATAAACACAAAAACAATATTAAAAGGAAATGAATCACCGGAAACTTTAAAAAATATAAAAATCTTACGTTACTGTTTGTTTATTAATACATTTGTAAAGTTGTGATAGGATGTTACGATATTTTAAAAGAAATAAACATTGTCAAGTATTAGAGGATATGTTGGATATAACACATATTGGTTTTTTTAATAATTATTAAGACTCGACATCTGACCTCGACTTGCCTAATGGTAAGGAAGAGGAACAAAAGCGCTCACGACTGAAATCAATTTAGCATACGCCTCAGTAGACGTCACTATGCCGGCCAAAATAACTACACTATGATTAGTGTAGGTAAAAACTTAACATCATTTCGTATCTTGAACAAGCATTAAAACAGCATTAAATCACACTAACAGGCTGATTTTCGCAGCCTGCACTCGGTCACATAACAGACAGACACACGACTCAAACACACCTCCACCACCGCCAAAACCACCCAGAGCCATTCGCTAATCGCCCCACTCTAAAATCTCTTCCTACAGGAAGACTCTAAAGAAAAAGCCTCGCCCTCATTAGCCAGCTAGTACCTCCAGCATACCTAACATTCATTGACTTCAAAGTCGGGCTTCCCTTGACTTTGGAGTCAATTCGATTTCTCATGGATTATCCGCGGTCCACCACTTAATCGCGCTGACATATCCGAATAGAATACAGCAATTCTTCTCACAAAAAAAACATTAAAAATTATAAATATACATTACTAAATATTATTATCTATTAATATGAAATTTAAGCAGGTCATTTATATGAAGAAAACGTATTAGGCAAACAGTGGGCTGATGTCACAATCTGTCCGCTGGATCTCACTAATGACTAAGAACGTTTGCGAAGGCTCTTAGAGAAGTTCACATCATTATCTTGGACACGAAGTATTATCTATTCAAATAGGCGATGGCGCACATGTCTCCTTTTATCGCACTTTGAAGACTGCAGTTTGATACCGTCAGCAACGACGCCCTAATGCTCCGGGAAAAGTTTGTGGAAAATTGTTTTAATAGTTTTATGGGGATTTAAGTACTTGTATTTTATATTGTTACGCTGGGGTGCTGACTGCAAGTAGCCGGTAACTTTTAAGCTGTTTCCGAAGCGCGACTAAGTCACTTTACGGTCTGTACACTTGAAAGTGGTGGTAGGCCCTAGATCGGCACTATTACCTACCCGAACCCGAATAACCACGAACTGTCTGTCTACCTCTGTTAAACTCTGTAGGTACTTGGGCAACATATGTCTTGAATATTTAAAAGTTACGGACTGATTTACTTGATAATGGTCAACATTATAGAAAAAACCCTAAAATTCTAAATACAGTTCTAAAATTTCGTCATCGTCATCGTTATGTCAGTCATTAATCGTTCACTGTAGCAATCTCGACAGTGGCCTGCTGGAAGCAGTCTGTTAAATGATCTCGACTTGCTTTATGGCAAGGAAGGAGAGGTCCAAGACCGCCAACAACTATGGTAAGCGTGATGGATTTTTTTTATTTTTTAGGAACTGTTTCATTTTACGCTTGCTTGCTTCAGTTACCTATGTAGGCCAGGTACGATATAAGTAAAAATATATATATTTATAAACCCTGTGGATTTATTTATAATGTGCATCAAATAAACAACATAATGTCGACAGTCCTTTGATAGAAATCTTAACCGACTTAATATACTGAATATTCGAATGCGCCTTATTTTATTTTATTTTTATTTTATTTTATTTGGCACAGTAACAAATTGTAAACATAACTTATATAATGAACTTAATAATATATAACATTTAACAGCCTACAATTCAATAACAACTATGCACAACAATTTTAATACTTAATAAGACAATTAACTAAGATAAAATACATACAAACTAAAATTCCAAAAATAAACATTTTTTAAAATTGTTAAGTGACATATTAAAAATATCATATTTACTATCAAGGGAGTTATATAGACGAGTCATTCTGATAAATGGATTGTTCAATGATATGTTATTGTTTGCTCTGGGAATACTGAACAACTCACGATGTCTAGATGATCTGGTCGTGATTTTAAACATTATACAGTTGATAAGTTGCCCATCTAAATCACTGTTCACAATTTTATATAGTATGGTAAGGTCACTGACTGAACGTCTAGCTTGTAGACTCTGAAGCTTAAAATGCTTCAACCTATCTGCATATTCAGGTAGGGATTGGCGAAGTCCACTCTTAATACAAAGGTGTCTGACAAATCGTTTTTGAATAGATTCAAGTCTGTTAGTGTGGGTAGCATATATCGGTACCCAAATAACAGAGCAATACTCCAACAAACTTCTGACTAGAGCTGTGTACAATATAATCAAACTGGCAGAATTTCTAAATGGTTTGGTTGTGCGTATTATAAATCCCAACAGCTGATTAGCCCTAGATATGATCGAATCATAATGAGGTCGAAACGATAGTCTCGAGTCAAAAATAACACCCAGGTCACGTATGATAGTAGTTCTATCTATGGGTACACCATTTATTGTGTAAGAATAACTACAAGTTTTATTTTTTCTTGAGAACGTTATACATTGGCATTTACTAATATTAAGAGACATCAGGTTAGATTTACACCAGTGAGAAACCAGATCTAAATCTTGTTGTAGACGTTCGCAATCATGGACAGATGTGATAGTACTAAATATTTTAATGTCGTCTGCATATGCCAAACATCTACCATTTAAGCGGTCTAATAGGTCGTTTATGAAAATCAGGAACAATAACGGACCAAGATTGGAACCCTGTGGGACGCCGGATTCAGCGAAAAACGGCGCAGAGTCATATCCATAGACTGAAACCAGCTGTGTGCGATGCTGAATATATGACTCAACCCATCTCAACAAATTACCGTGTATGCCCAAGTGCTCAATTTTAGATATAAGTATTTTGTGATTGACGCGGTCAAACGCCTTGGCAAAATCAGTGTACACCACATCAGTTTGAGATCTTTTGTCAAAGGATTTGCAGAGATAATTGGTAAAGTGAAGCAGGTTTGTCATAGTTGATCGTTTCTTCATAAACCCATGTTGTTGGGAGTTCAGTCTATGTGAGATATGATTGTAAACTTGATTGTATATAAGGCATTCAAATATTTTAGAGAAGCAGTTTAAGATACATATGGGTCTATAGTTAATGATGTCACATTTACTGCCCTTCTTATGAATCGGCATGATTTTTGTTAACTTCCATAGACTGGGAAAAATTCCCTCTTGAAGAGATTTTCTGAAAATAAGGGTTAAAGGTTTGGCCAAGGCGGATGCACACGTCTTGATAAAGAAAGTAGGGAGGCAATCCGGACCTGCTCCCTTGCTGACATTTAGGGATTTTAACATTCTAAGAACTTCACTCTCAGATAGTATTATGTTGGTCAGATTGTAATTGCTGGGTGGAAAGTCAGGTTTATATTGTGTATAACTGGAAGAGTCATAAACCGAAGAAAAATATTCAGCAAACAGATTCGCGATGTCATGACCACTTGCTGCCACCCGATCGCCGTAACACATACGGTTGGGTATATTGTTTGTTACTTTCTTAGACTTGGTGTAACGCCAAAACGCTTTAATGTTCATTGTCATTTCTGATTCAATATTGGATATGTAATTTTTAAAACAATTGTTCATTACCTGTTTAACTCTAGACCTAAGTAGGGAGAACTCATCATAGTCACGAGGATTTCTATGTTTTTTGTATTTTAAGTGGTGTCTATGTTTCTCCTTCAGGAGCTTAATAAGGTTAGTGGTGAACCATACGGGGTATTTTCTTTTTCTTATCTTAGCTTTAGGTGTGTTTTTATCAATAGTATCCCATATCTTGTTATAGAAAAAGTGTAAGAATTCGTCGGATGTTAGTGACAAATGCTCATCCCAGATTGTATTTTTTAGTTCTTCAATACATTTACAATAGTCGGTTTTCCTGAATTGATACTTGCTTATAATGTTTTCAGGTAGGGATTTTTGTTTTGAATATGTTATTAGTAATTCCAAAGGTGGATGATATGAATCAACTTTACTCATTGGGCTAGATTTGTTTAAAATCACTTCAAGTTCTGGCGAGGTCAAGATTAAATCAAGTATTTTGCCACTATTATTGGTTATATAATTTTGTTGTACAAGACCTGTTGCAAACATCAGATCGTTAAGGCCTGAAATTTTTATATTCTGTAGGTTAAGTGATGCATAATTACCTATTAAGCCTCCATTCCAATTAATGTTTGGGTTATTAAAATCTCCCAATAAAGTGGTTTTGCAATGAGGTGATAATAATGTAATTGCCTCGCAGTTTTTCAGAAATGCTTCGTACAAATTATCTGGAATATAGGAGGGTAAATATACTGTGCATAAGTTAAGATAAGTAGAATTGGATAGCTTTACACGAACCCAAAGGTCCTCAATAAGAGAAGATTGCCAGTCCAAACGGCGTTCTACAGTAAGCTTTGTAGAAACAGCTATCAATACACCACCGCCGTGATGTTTACCAAATCTTGTCTTAAAATCATCGTAGCGATCGCGACGGAATACTACATATCTGCTATCAAATAATTCCTCCGAATGAATATCATTGTCAAGCCAGGATTCCGCAAAGCAAACAATATCATAGTCATTATTAAGAACCGCGTTAAAGATATCAAGACATTTACTTCTAACTCCTCTTACATTTTGGTAGTAAATTGATAGTACCCCTGTTGACATGCAAGTATAATTAAAACAAAAAATACTCTAATTAGACAAAACAAATAAAAAATAAAAAAGAGCAACAAGCACAGTAATATACACAATTTAGGACAAAGAATTTAGACAATCAAAATTTTTTACAGTCACGATTCTCGATATCTCGTCCTTGCGTAGATGAACCCGACCGTTGCGTACCCACACGTATTTGTATGATAGCTCTCGCGCCTTGACTCTTGCAGCGATGTGAAGTTGTTTATTGCGCGGAGAAAGGTGTTCAGACACGAAGACTGGTGCCCTTTCGCCACCAAAACCCAGCAGTGAAGTGTTTAATTTGTTAGTTGGATTCGATTTATTGTATCTTGTAATCGCAGAGAAAAAATGGTCTCGGCAGCGCCGGCTTTTAAGTTTTATAATGACAGATCGTGGTCTATTGCTGTTATTATTTTGCTTAGCAACCCTGGTAGTGTGGATGATGTCCGATTCCTCTATGTTGTAAGACACAGTTTTGGCAGTTTGTAACAAAATACTGACTAAATTTTCGGTGCTATGTTCGGGTATACCTTGGAATTCCAAATTACACTCACGCAATTGTTGTTCTAGTTCATTGAGACGTTCTTCAAGTTGATGTATTTTTGGCTCAATACTGTTCAATTCCGTTTTGCATGCGGCTATGTTGGTGCCGAGCTCGAGAATGGTTCCTGTCGAGCCGTCTTGCTTTACACCAATATCTTGTACTGCCCGTTTTAACTCAGATATATCACTTTTAATGGGTTTTAATTCCGTGGTTAAGGTGTTCTTAATAATAGTTGATATTTCATCCGATAGCGCGCTTTTGATTTCTGCTCGAATGGCCTCTATAGTGAACCGGTCTAATGTCACGGTGCTAGGTTGTTCAGATGTTAAACTCACTTCGGGGCGCACTGGAGTGTTAGAGTTGTCACTAACTCGCGGCTGCCTGGCTTTGCAATTAGGACACTTCCAGTTATTTTTAGCTTCTTTTGAGAGTTTTTTAAAATTTGGTAAGCTAATACTGACGCATAAATAGTGAAAACGTCGTTTGCAGAGTGAGCAGGCTAGAGCGTCACCAACATCTATTGCTTCTGTGCATCCATCGCATCTACTCATTTTGAGTTAATCGGAAAACCAGTAATGAGCAAACAAGTACGACAGTTTGAGAATTGAATTTAATTATTTTATTTTATAATAAATATTTTTATACTGATATCTTATGCATTCACTCAATGATTTAAGAAAACACAAATGAAAAAATAAACATAAATTTTAAAGTAAGAATTGAACCCGCGGTGTTACAAATATAATTCTGTGTTTACTCCCACTAGGCCATTCACTACTTGCATGTGAAACGTGAATATTATGACCACTACCCAGTTCATTTGAAGTAAAAATAAAAATGAGGGTAATGAAATATAACTTTGTTGTTGATTCAAACACAATGTTTTATAATTATAATATTATGAACCACACTCATTAATGTCACACATAAATAATATTTCAATAATAATAGTTTATAATAACCACCGATCCTAGTCGTAGTCTTTGTTCACAATTTTATTTTAACGCAATTTATTCAAACGTATTATTATTTTAATTGTTATCATTTCCACCATTCAATTATCACGTCCTCCAATTACTACAACTTTCGTTTACACTTTAACACTATATGATGACGTTAAAATATTCTAAATCAATTTTAATTTATTTTAATCGACGGAGCGACAATTTTGCTGTGCTTCACGCGCCTGAATTATGGCGCGTGAACATACCTACTTTGCTTTATACGAAAGCAAAGTAGGTATGTAGGTGCAGAAATTGTGAATTTTCTTACTGTCGGTGAAATCGTGCTAGATTTCCTAGTTGGGATAAATGTAACGACACGTTTTGAATATCATTAAGTCACATATTTCGAAGTTTCTGCGAGATCAGGTTAGATTTCCTCGAATCAGTGGTAAATGTAAATTTTACCCGGCAACCATTCTTGGCAATTTGATAACTTTATAAATATTCCTTTTGATAGTAACTCGTGTTGAATTACGCAAATTGTATTATTTTGTTTCCCACGTTCAGAATATGTAGGTTAAATTATTAACTGTTTTAGTACTTTTATAGGTTTCTTAGAATTTTTGATTGAAATTTTTACACTTATATTAATAATGCCTGTCCTTATGGGAATAATGTCTCTGCCAATTCCTATGGAAAAAAGGCGTGACAATTTTGATTGATTTATTAATTAACAATGTTACTTTCTATATGTTTCTGTGCAAAATCATGGAAAAAGGTACCACTCTTTTTCCATGATTTAAGACATTTTCCGACGAACTATAGCAGAAGTCTATCTCATCTCACCATCTCCGTTAGGGCCTACCGCGGTGTATTTTGTATTCTGAAGTTTACTTAGTAGCGAACTTTGTGCATAATGCATCGGACATGCGGCAGATATAATATGCTCGGTACCACTTATTTTTTTAATATTTTTTATTTACTAAAGTGCTTGTATCAAAGAAACAGGACAACCAAAGTAAATATATCAAAAATAGATTAGTACCGGTGGGTGGGTTCGAACTCGTGCTCTTGCTTTGTGTAACTATTGCACTGCCACTACACCACATTCGCCTTCTTTACTTTAGTTTGTCTGTTTTATCGGTAACTTTAGCAATTTGAGTTTAGAGCGTATGGTGTTTAGAATTATATATGTGAGATTCACGCCTAGATTAATGCGCTCCATAGATATAGTTCTTTGACAAATCCCGTAATTAATACCTTATACCTACCTATAATACCTAATACACCTACTACATCTAGAACTACTGAAATTTGATATTTCAAAGCCGTTATTTAACATGTATAGAAATTTATAAATTTGATGTAGATGGATGCATTGAACGAGGCAGATCCGGTAGGGTGTTATCCGACCAAATAAGAGACATCATCAAAAAAGCTATGTTATCTAGTGCCCATAATCGTAGAGCCTTTACAAAGATTATTGTGGACTTGAGGAAAGCGAAGGAGTTATATCAGGATCGTGGCAAGTGGCACTCCATTGTCTCTGCCTATTTCTGTGGGAAAATGGCGTTTGTCTTGATTAATTTATTGATTATTTAGCATTTTATTTTTTGGAAAATCGATAAAACACGTAATTGTATATAAAAATGTGTTTATAACAGTAAACGATGATTTTAAAGAAACAATCCGCCTACGTAGGAGAGTGAAGATCAAAACCTGTAGTCAACATAACTTGATATAAAAAGCGTACGATGAAATTCTCTCTCAGAAGCCCACGAAAGGCTCCTTTATTTATTTTTCATTTTTCATCCTCAAAACTCTAATGATCTTTAATGAAAAGAAGCCGATACTGACACCATTTTTTTGCTTTGAGCTCTATAAAGAAAGATGCTACGTATTTTTTCAGCTCAACAGTTTTGAATAAACTTCATTAATAAATTAGATTATTGGAAACCAAAGAAAGCTTGAGAAGAAATTTTTCAAACTTTATTTTTGTCCGTTTTTATATTTTCTTGATAACAAACGCAGAATTTAAAACAAAAAATATAAGTACAGTACAGACAGACTTATATTAGATAGATATTAGAGAAAAAAATATAGAGAGACAAATATGTGAATTCTTTTTTATTACACCAAATGCAAATAGCAGTAGCATCCACTATGCCGGCCTAGTTTAAACCAGCAACTTACAAGCTGATTCCGAAATGCAACTAAGTCTTTATACGGTCGGTATCCTACCGTACTACCGCGGACTGGCAGACTGGCCAAATGACCACCATTTCTGCCTAACACTCTTAAAAATTAATATAGAGACTAAAAGACAGTTCATTTTCTAAAACAATAAAATCAATACCGAAACAAAAATAAACCAAAGCAGGTGATCACCAAATGATAGCTAAGAAAGAAGGTGCATCCATCAAACAACAGTCTGACGTTCAACCGGAGAACATTTGTAACGAATTGTTCGTCTTGAAAGGAACATAGATACCGAATACGTTATGATAAATCTACGTAGCATTTGGACCATCATGTAAATGGACTGATAACATTCCTAAGGTGTTATGAATAGACGAAAAGGATTTTAAAAGAATCACTCCTAATTATTTTAAGTCCATGTTGTCTAAACCAAGAATTTCGAATCATCGACCAATAAAACTAATTATTCTATTATGTCGTAGCCTAAACTTAAATACGTTTTAAATTGTTATTAAATAAAATTAGGCGTTTGTGAATTTGACGAAGCTGAATTAACTCACTTGTTTTTGAAGACTAATTTCCTCGTTTAGAAATGTACTCCGAATTTCTTCGCGACAAAATTATTTGTGAAATTTCTCCTCTGTTTCTTCAATTTATATGTAGGATTAAACAGTCGATTTTTCTGTATTGTCTTCCTTATTCCTGTAGATATTTTTTGGTTATTAATATTTTCGTCCCTGTTAGATCGTTAGTCTTATGGAGTGGAAAAGAACACTGACACCGTCTAATCTACTTTTTGAACTTCGAACAGCAATAGCAGAAAATTTAAATGCTATAAATCATAACGTAAATAGATCTATAACGGTAACATTCCTATTGATGTTGGGCAATAAATTGATATAATATAAATTTAATAGTTTCGTGCTGCCCAAGGAAATGATTCTCGAATGATGCTACACAAATAAAAGTAATTTATGAACAAAAAAGTTGTAGCTCAATCATAAACAATTCTTCTATTGTTATAATGAATTGTTTTGTTATGCGTTTTTAAACTTGCCTCTTCATTGTTGCCTTTTATTCCGCCCACATATTTAAATTTATAAATTAACTTAATTAGTTCTGTTATCAATTATTCAATTCTTTCCATCTAATTAAATCGTATGTTTTTATTCTATTCTGTAGACAGTTTTATTTATTTATATTGTGGGTGACACGTTTATTGAACTGTAAAAGTTAAAAATTTACAAAATGTTTTGTAAACAAAAGCTCTTTATAAAGTTTCTACTCCACCTATCCTACTTCAGCCGTTTAATGTGTCTATCCAAACGTCATAACGTTTCCGTGAAACTAAATCATTTAATGTTTCCGTTTACATGTTTTCATGTGCATTTACGCGCGCTATACCATTAAAATCATGTCAAACGCCAATATGTTACTCAACTCTAATATTATCTTCACTAACATCCATATGTTTACTTTAAACGATCAACAGATCTCCCTAATATTGCAACATATCGCATTCATCAAACGTTGCGGTCGCGGTGCAGGCATTCCACTCCAAAACTAACCAACAAGAGGGACCACTCACATAGATAAACACTTTCACACGAAAATATTGTGTGCAAACTTTCGTTCAAATTAAAGCTCACAACACTCCAGTTTGGTTCCACAGCACAGTCACTAATAATCCCACCGACGACGGCGCCGTGTGAGTCAAAGCGCGGGGTGCACTATCTAGGCACAAACATCCCTATACAAATAGGCCGTTGCACCGGTCCGAGAGACGATCGCGCGACGCGCTCAAAGCCGGCTACAAGTCCGCCACCATACGCTCCCTCCGACGTTCGGAGAGCGACTGCCTAGTGAATTAAGTTTAGCTGCGGGGCATGCCGGCTATGCATCCGAGCATAAACGAAAACGGCCGAATAGGACTTTGGAGGTAGAAAAGGGATAGCGCGTTTAATGGTACCGTGCGACGGAGATAGAGATTTACAGGTGGGGTGGGAGGTGGCCGTCTGCATTTCTAGTAGGGGATTTGAGGATGCAGGTTGGAGAATGAGAGAGTGCAGTGGACCGGGCAACGCGGCGGATGTTCGGGCTGCTTGCGATCCTGAGGAGGCATTCTTTGCCTTCGGGCATAGCAATGAAGGGAACAATGTTTATTGTGAAATAGAAACTAGATATTTATGATTTTAGCAAATTGTAGACCCGCTGACCTATAAAATAATTTAATATTGTGTATTATTTTAACTCTTTCGCTACGCTACATACGATAGACGCATTATCTCGTCGTAATAAAACCGCTCCTAAATTGGTTTACGGATGAGCTAGGTTGACAAACTCATTCACCACACGACACTCTTTAGCGCAAAACGGCCTATGTAGATATACGACATAAACGATACAAGCTATATTTACTACTCAGCTAGGTACCCATATTTAGTTATCCAGACAATTATTCTAAATACACATAAAAAGATGAATAATATCCTCTTATTATTTTATATAACAATATTTATTGTTCGCAGAAGAAACCTGCGGGGTATATTTTTATTCTCCACATTGCTAGTATAAGATTTATTACCCTAGACCTAAACTTAGGGCGAAACTCGTTTAAAATAATGTTAATTGGCAATAACTTAGTGGATTGGTTGTAAAATCCAAATAGGTAATATAAAAAACATCACAGGTAAAGTTACAACCACTATACAGTAGATATAATATTAGCGTACAAGGCTCTTAACTTGTAAAACCCTCAGCAGCACAACCAATATTTTACGCAAAGCTGACGCGCCCGAGTGAGAATATTCAGTAGGCAAAGATGATTTGCACAGGGGTCCCATATTTATGGAGCCCTTTCGTATTGAAAATGTTATTGAGTTGGCAACTAGAATGGCCTCCCCGTAGTATGCAATTAGCTAGCTTGTCTTTCTTGATATTTATAACGCAATCGTTATTTTCGGAATGTTCTGACTTGATGAGAAAATTGCTCGTGACTTGCTCTTGTTTAAATGGATGGTTCCAAGGTGTTATTTATTATTTTTTGCTGGTATTCTATGTGTACTAGATAGTATATTATTTACCACATCGGAGACATCCTCAAGAAAGTTGGTTAGCCTAGTGCATTTGCAATGAAATGAAAAGAATTGTTTTTTTTATTGTGACTCGACAATTGACCTGATAGTAAGCATAATGGAGATCCACATAACCGAGTCAGTTCACGGCTGCCACAGTCGTCGTCACTATGCCGGTCTAACAAAATGTAAAGGAACCTGGGAAAATGTGACTATCCATTGTCTCTCCCTATCCCTATGGAGAAAAGGCGTGACAATTTGATTATTTAATAAATAATATAATAAATATTGTTGCCTTAATTATATTATCCGATAAATAAGGGATATATTTGGTCTAGGTGTTAAAGAACGGTAGGCATAAAGTTCGCCGTCATTGCTTCAGTCCACAAAAAACTTTTTTTAATGGGACGCGGAGTCTGAGCTTGCCATGCTTGACGGAAAGCAAGAGGAAGTCAGACTGAGGAGATCGATAAAGCTTTTTATTTATGTATTTTCTTACAATGTTTCCATTCGCGTCACCGCTGACATTTCTTACAAGAATGTACAAAAATTGTACCACATACCAATATCATTCTAAACGGAATTTTCTAATACGATTTTTGGATATATTGGGAGTTTACATCTCTAATGGGTAAGCCAAGAAGGCCAAGTGTGCCGATGATGAAAATAATTCACCTTACTGTCAGGCTTAGTCATGATGGCTAAGTGTTTTTACACACTTCGTTTGAAGGATTCAAAAACACATGGGCTGGTAAAGTACTTGTCGATTGTTCTACAAAGAAACAAGGCGACGAACTTTTTAGTTCGACTCCCAAATCAGTCGTCAGATTGCGAATGCTTCCCCCGACCTGTGCGGGATTACGGAAGTAAAATTACGAGATAGGAAGCAGGTATTTACTCCCCAGAACATTCTCCGTAGTATGGTTAATTTTTTATTATTGTGACTCGACTTATGACAGCACCCCGCTTGATGTTAGGCCGAACTGTGGTCCATGAATGAATGTCACTGCTACTACAATTCAATTACTATAAGTACCAATCACATCCACTATGCAGGCCTAGATGGAACCGGCAACGTAAAAGCTAATCCCGAAACGTGACCAAATCACTTCACGGTCTTAACAGGCTGTTGTAAGCCTGTTACTTATACTTGTGTAGTTATACTTGTAAGTGGTGGTACTACCCCGGATCGGCAGACTGGGTACCACTGCCTACCACTCTTTTTTTAATACGATAGGTATAAAGTAAATTTCGAACGACAACCCATAAACTAGTGTGTAACTCGTATTTTAAGCTTGTTTATTTGAAATCCTGGTAAATAGCTTGACTTATTGATGCGTAATGTTGTCCTGAAAGGGTTTTCTGTTTGTGGGAAGGTCCAGTTGAGATCCGAAGCCGCACTTCAAACTATGATTTATGTTGTCCGGGTGAAATAAAAACAGAGGTTCTAAATCATTTCACCGATGCGACCAAGCGATGACATCAAAGGCTATTTTGTATGTTTGTCCGTTCGCTTCAACATTCAGTTAGAATTATGAATGGAGACGATTTTTAATGTTTTTTTTAATTTTAATTAATTTATTAAAAGTCGCTTGTTAACAGCGTGGTCACTTGCGACTACATTAAAGTACATTATAATACTAAAATTCAACAATTTAAATTTTGTTATAAAAATTAATAAACTTTAAAAAACTTAATGTGGTAGCAAAATTATCCCAATTCAAGCACTCACGTGTACTATCCGGTAACTTAAATCTGTTTCTTTCACATCTGTTCCTTTAATCTTTGTTTAGGTAAAAATAACACATAAAATCATTATAATTTTTTTAATGGTCCGTCATTGTCTATATTATGAAGTTTTTTATATTGCCCGGCATAGTGACGGAAATTGAGGCAACCGTATCTTGAATCGGTATTTTCAGTCGTAGTAACGCACTTGGACTTCCCCTTACTTATCTTATCTTAGGAGTTGAGGTCAGAAACCGAAACCTCGGCTTAAAAACCACCAATGTATTTTCAACAATATAATGTACTTTGATCGTCCTGTTTCAATGATACAATTTAAAGAAAAGTATAGTAACTTAATAAATAAAAATGTAAAATGTATATTAACCCTCAATTTAAGTCATTTTCTTCTAATTCCCAATCAGTGAACGGTACCTAATTTAGTATATAATAGACATATTATACAAATAAAAGATAATATTTAATAATAAGAAATAGAATAAAATGCACATAAAAATAAGGAAACGAGCTAGGGGTTTTTATTATAAATTCATGTCTTGAAGTGTAGTACCGCGAACTGGCTCAATAAAAGGATGAACTATAAAGCGTCGATGCATACGTCCTACGCCCGGCCCTGTGCGTTAGTCACAGCCTGTTAAGTACACTACTAACAGCTTGAATTGACTGTATGCAACTATAATACCAGGGATGTTACGGAGCTTCGACTCCGGTTCCGTTAAGTCGGAACTTCCGATTATTATTACACCTTCGGTTCCGACTTCGGCTCCGACACTTTTAAATCTGAGGTCGGAGCATAACATAGGGGCGGCGGCGGCCTGTGTCGACTATTATGAACAGGTTCATACATTTTGCGTGGACAATCCCCCGACTCCCACTACGTGGGACGTCAACTATTTTTCACTTGTTAATTTGTTACGCACACGACACGTTCATAGGTTATAGAATTCTGATCCTGCCTCCGACTCCAATAAAACTACCTCCGTTACATCCCTATATAATACTATAGTTTATAATAACGGGCATCCCAACAAGAGCGCTGGATCTAAATTTGCCGCTATTTTTTGTGGCTAGATTGATGTGAAGGACATGTTTTTCGACCAAGACGGTGCGACCTGCCACATAGCACGTGAAACACTACTGCAGCAGACAATTTTCCAGGTCGTGTCATTCCGGCCACCAAATTCGTACGCCCGATGGACCGTTTTCTTTGGGAAAAGGTGTATGCGAATAGGCCTGAAACAGTTAAATATCTTACAAGAGGAAATACGGCGCGTTATTGGTGAAATACAGCCATATTTAATCGAAAACGTTATTCAAGAAAATTTCGACAAAAGAATAACCCTGTGACAGAGGTTTCGTGGTGGCCTTTGGCCTGATTTTGTATTTCATGTTTAATCGGAACTATTAAACATAAAATAGTTTTTCCGACCAAATTGGAAACATTCTCAAGAAAGCTAGGTTGCTTGATGCTCATAATAGTCGAGCTTAGAAAATAATTGAGAAAGTGAGGGAAGCGAGGTGGTTGTGTCAAAATCGTGGTGGGTGGCGCTCCATTGTTTCTTCCTATCCCTGTCGCAAAAAGGCGTGCTAATTTATTGATTGATTGGGTATATAAAATCGTGTGACTATAGTTTTGGGTCGCATATTGACGGCGATTGAGGCAAACCTAAACTGAATTAGTTTATGCAGTGATGGACTCCCCTAGCGTAACATCAACAGTCAAGTCTCAATTAAAAAATAATGCTAACTATGCCGTTCTGTATATTCTAATATTTATACATACAGATTTGATATGATTCTTTTAGCTTTTTTTTTATAATGTAAACAATACGGAAGCCGTACAATTATCGACCCAAAGCAAAATATTTAAATTTGACGTCACATTGAGTTCCCATTTTAATCAACCGGACAAGGGATAACACGGGTCACTTCATACTACGTGACATTCTAAATATTGCTGGCTATGTATCGATAAACTGTATTGACAATTTGAAAGGGTAACCAATTATTATTTACGTGTATGGTACGCTATAGGGTTTTCCTTTGACACGTTGCTTAACGACAAGGTTCAACTTGTCGTAAAGTAAAAAGATGTACTAGTGTATTTTGTGGTGTAAATACTACAAATGTTGATTTAAAATAAGCCTTAAAATAAATAAAAACAAAATGACACGCTTCGTTCCCCAATATAAACAATCTCAGTCACAACAAGGTGCCACTCTTCCATCATATTCACAATAATATAATATATATTCGCGTAATATAAAGTTGAATGTTTAAATCTATAATCTGATTTATTTACAAAAAATCGATTGGTGTTAATGCTTTTAATGTTACTATCTACGGAGAACCACGTAGCAAGTTCATAGTTATTGATAAAAATCGACAGTTCAAAACGTCACGTTTTTACGTATTTTTTCTTTAATAATTATTATTATATATTGTTATTATATAATTATTATTATTATATATTTTTACAAACTCAGAGTAAAAATTACCTTTATATATATCCTCTAAGATTACAAATAAAATTTGTGAAAGTCACGGATAACCGGTGGATGCAACTGGCAACTTGTCGTTCGGAATGGCATTCTAAGGGGGATGCCTATGTTCAGCAGCGGACGTCTTCTAGCTGATCACGATCTGAATTAATACAAATATATATTTTTAAATTATAGATATTGCTTTTTTATATATAATAGATAATGCATATTTATTAGCAATAAATTAATTATTTATTAATTGCAATTCAAGTTGTCCATATAACATTTCGCTGAGTACTGCGATGCTCATCGTTCCATCGCTCGTCGTGTTTGTTTCTCAGTTTAATTTATGCGGACGTAAAAAGATAATGAAACAATTTATTTCGCGTCGGGCGACCGGTTGCCCGATCAGTTGTATGCGTCCACCATTTATGCAATAAGTGCCATTCCATACGGGTCCTGATTTGATTTCCGTTTAATCAAAGATGTGACTCGCCCACGTATTACTTTGTAATTTTATTTTAATACTATTTGTGACCGGCGGTTTCGCCCGCGTTTTTAAACTTTGTCCATCGTTAGATATTCAATTTACATAGATGGCAAGTGGCGCTCCATCAGTGTGACAATTTGATTGATAGTAATAAGTTTAGTGTAGACTATAGCTTAGGTATATATTAGAAAGGACCACAATAATTTTAAAAAACTTAAAAATAAAAAAAAAGGAAATTAAAAATAAATAATATGATTTCAATGACATATTTTTTATGACACGTTAAATTTGACCTCGACGGTTAAGCAAGAGGAAATTCAATAGTGTCGTACAATTAAAACGATTTAGTTAACGCTTGTCACTATGCCGACCTAAAAAATCCCATTAATTTTATTACCACAGGGTAGGCAGAGAAAACGGAGCGCCGCTTTGCACGATACCGAGTCTAACTCATAACTCTTTATTACATTTCTACCAGAAGTGTCCCTAACAAAGTAACACTTAGGCCGGCATAGTAGCGGCGGCTGGGGCAGCCGGGAACTGACTCGGTTATTCCAGTCGTCGTCACTCTTGGACTTCCTCTTGCTTATTATCAGGCGAGTCGAAGTCAGATGTCGTGTCACAATAAAAAAAAATAAAAAAAAACAATAATAATAATACATTATTATTCTTATTAGTACCGGCAAATGGTTTTGTACCAGGACTCTCGGGTCCCCCCATTGCACTACCACTACTCTACGATCGCCTTCACGGTCTTGCTTCATTCATATCCACACTCCCGGATATGAACACAATAGATACCAGTTACTACTTTAAAAAAATGTCACGTCTTTTTCCCAAAGGTTCAGGCAGAGACAATGAAGCACCACTTGCCATGCTCCTGACACAACTCCCCCGCTTCCCTTAAATCCACAATTCTCTTCATACAAATACGGTTATAGGTTACCCAGCTTTCTTGAAGACGTCTTAAATTAGATCGGAATGCACTCTCACTTAATTAAATTATAAATACAAAAACAAACAATATATTAAGAAATCAAATTAAAATATAATAAAAAAGATAAACAGGGATCATTGTTGATTAAGATAAAGTTAATTAACACATTAATACTGAGGTTAAACACCTCATGTGTAATAATTAGGACTTTAAATTGTATTTTTGCGCACATCGCTTTATTATTTTTATTAATTACGTTATTTTAATTTTAATATTTGCATTGTTATTAATTTAAATGAGTTTTTGTTGTTACTGTTGTTTTAGAATGCTTGAGTCTTTATATTTAATCCAATAATGTTTTAAGAAACAGACGTTATTATTAAAACAAAATATTATACGTAGAGCTAGTATGAAGAGAATTGGATGTGAGGGAAGCGAGGGAGTTGTGTCAGGATCGTGGCAAGTGGCGCTCCATTGACTCTGCCTATTAGTGTGGAAAAAGGCGTGACGAATTGATTATTTGAGAGTATTATATTTAGTGTAGCTATCATTTAAGTATGACCCATGTGTTCTCTCCATCATATAACCTTGGATCCTTTAAGCGATGCGTGGAGGCGACGATATTAGGCGACTGGGTCAAGCGTGAACTGACTTGGTTTTTACAGTTGTCGCCACTCTTGGATTGAAAACGGAAACTTTCAACTTGAACTTGAAACAGGACTGAGTAACTTCACATTTTGTACTTGTAAGTGGTAGTGTTGAGGTAGACCTCGTTTTATAATATTTTTTACTCGAAGAATTTTTAGACAATGACAAAATATAAATGTTAAAAAGAAATGTCAAAAGAACTTTCAAATATAGTAAAAAATATTATAAAACGAGGTCTTCCTCAACATGATCCGGCTCGAAGGACCAAAAAATATTATAAAACGAGGTCTTCCTCAACAGGTAGTCTAACTAGAACTTTTTTTATTGTGTCACGGCATCTGACCTCGACCCGCCTGATGATAAGCAAGAGGAGGCTCAATAGTGACGACGACTGAATAAACCGAGTAGTTCACGGTTGCCTTAGTCGCCGTCACTATGTCAGCCAAATATAAAACATATAATATAATAAAAGACCTCTCGCTTACCATCAGACGGGTCGAGGTCAAATGTCGAGACTCATAAAAGGTAAAGCATAAAAACTAGTTTTCCGTTAAACATCTACAAAAATGTAGATTAAATTTTGATCCATAGTTATTGTGTAAATAGTTAAGTTACAATATCAAGTTAGTCGGCGCCCGTGCGTGGACAGCGCGGCCTCTATAAACAAACACTGGACAGCCGGCGCAAGTAACTTCCGAAACCAACTATAATCAAAGCGTGCGGCTTCCAAACGATGAATATTAACACAGATAGGTATTTTTTGTGTACGTAACAAGGGGGATTAACTGCCAATTGTTCGCGATAGAGGGCGCGAAGTCAATACGACTAAAGATGACTGTCATTTTAATACAAATTATTAACTATTGAATTAAACTATCTATCTACTATTCTACTATCGGGTTTATTTTTAGTTGTGACTTGACATCTGACCTCGACCCGCCTGATAGTAAGCAAGAGGAGGTCCAAGAGTGCCGACGACTGAAAAAATCAAGTCAGTTCACGGCTGCCCCAGTCGCCGTTACTATGTTGGTCAACGCATCGCTTGAAGGATTCAAGGTCATAGGATGGAGGTAACACATATGCTGGTAAGGCGTTTCAATTGTCAATTGTTCTACAAAGAAACGACACACTGAACGTTTTAGCTCGACTGCGGATTATGTCAAAAAATGTTGTTTGACGACAGGCGTGGACGAACGGTTTAGCGATTGGTTTGTTGCGCGTACAGTCCCGGGTTCGATCCCCGGTCGGAGCAAATATTTGTTTCATAGCTTTTATTTGTAATATTTAATAACATTAAATATTGCAAATATTTGTTAATAATAAAAAAAAGAGATGGATATTTGCTTCGGGTCTGGTTATCAAAGAGTGGTAGGCACTGCCGATCCGGGGTGTTACCACTACTTACAAGTATACAGACCGTGAAGTGATTTGGTCACGTTTCGGGATCAGCTTGTAAGTTGCCGGTTCCATCTAGGCCGGCATAGTGGATGTGATTGCTACTCACAGTTATAGAATTGTAGTAGCAATGACATTCATTCATGGACCACACTTTGGCTTAACATCAAGCGGGGTGCTGTTATATGTCGCGTCACAATAAAAAAAAAAGTGGATGAACAAATTTTTAAGATTGTACATTTTTTTATTCCAATTTTTCAAGAGCCTTGCAGCCATCATGGTTACGGATTGACAAAGATTATATTTATAATAAAGATATAATCTTAGCAATCTACCTTTTTCAATTATTATTATTTATTTTAATATTTATTATTTATACTCCTAAAATATATATTGTAAAGGATGTTATTGTGTGAATATAAGAAAATGTATTCAATATTCTCGTAAATTTGCATTAAATACATAACACTAAAACTTTGTACTTTACATTAACATACACGTTTGTGATGGAAATTGATGCTTGTGAGTTGCAAAATACTCACAATAAATTTAAGCGGTTCTACGCCTCCTTACCTGAATGAATTAATATGAATAGTGCATTTATCAGTTTACTATTTTGGTAAGAATTATAGGCTGTTAAGAGTTCTAGGCAGACAGTTGGTGGTCCTTTGCCCAGTTTGCCCAGGCAGGTCGAGGTCAAATTTCGAGTCACAATACAAAAAACTTAACCGTAGAGCTTCTATGAAAAGAATTGTGGATGTGAGGAAAACGAGTGCTGTGTCAGGATCGTGGCAAGTGACGCTTTATTGTCTCTGCTTATCCATTTAGGAAAAAGACGTGACAATTTAATTTATTGATTTGATAATAAAATACATACATAAAAATAAAATGTTATAAATCTAACAGCCGGTTGTACCAAAAATTTTAATTTACGAATTCATAAAAGTTACTTATAAGTAGAAGAAAAAAGAAAAAATGTGTTGCAACACTATCTCGTGTATGTTGTGTGTGTGTTTTCAGACAACATATACGACATACACAACACGAGAGAGTGTTGCAACACATTTTTCCTTTTTTTTCTACTTATACGCAGTGGCGTAGAGTGGCGGGGGCGGAGGGGGCGGCCCGCCCCGGGCGGCACATTTAGGGGGCGGCAAAAATTAAAAAAACTAATTTATTTTAGTTGAAATTTGAACCTAAAATTCATATTTTTGTTGTACCTATGAATGAAACTCCTAAATAAAGGGGCGGCAATTTTTTTTCCGCCCCGGGCGGCCGACTACCACGCTACGCCACTGCTTATACGTAACTTTTACGAATTCGTAAATTAAAATTTTTGGTACAACCGGCTGTAAATCTTTTGCAAAATATTATAAAATATAATTTATCCTAGGAAGTTCACATGCAATAAAACATATTTTTCTTTATACTGCTCATCCTTTAGGAACTATTTTGCTGACCTTATAAAATTTTCAAATCGTTGGATTATCTTCTAAGGGCAAATAGTTACATATTCGTTGAACAGGAAGATTAATCTTGTTAGTTTGACATGGGACAAAGTTTTGAAAACCTAAATCTAAACAAAACCGTATATACGCGTATAATGTCGATAAGTTTTAGATATTCCTAAAAAAACAGGTGTCATAACTTGAGTTTGTATGAGGTGAATTATGGATTTAAAGGAACCTAAAGAGTTCTGTCAGGATCGTGGAAAGTGGCGCTCTATTGTATCTGCCTATTCCTGGGGGAATTTAAGCGTCAAAATAATTTTAAAATATTTATTTTTATTGTTAACTTGACTAGCCTTGACTTGACATAAACTTGTCTTGGACCTGCAATTTACTAATGCCTCAGTCGTCTTTACCATGTCGGCCAGAATCATCATTAGATATACAAGATTTTCGAACAATAATAATAAAACCCATATCCAAATCTGAGTACAATAAAACCAATACTCGAAATTCGAAGATAAAGAGCGGTAGGCAGTGGTCCGACGTAGTACCACCACTTATAAGTATACAGACCGTGAAGTGACTTAGTCGCGTTTCGGGATAAGCTTGTAAGTTATCGGTTTTAACTAGGCCGGCATAGTGGATGTGACTGTTACTTACAGTTATTTAACTGTAGTAGCAGTCACCTCAAATCTTGGACTGCATTTCAGCTTAACATCAGCACCCCTTTCATAATGTTTAGTCAACATTAAAAAAATCGAATACGACAATAAAACTTATATACAAATCCTTATACAAATTAAACCAATATTCGAAATTCTAACAAACCTCAGAAATAGCGCTGCAAATGTCCAAGTATTTGTGTCTAACTAAAGCAACACATTAATGTTATTGTTGGTGCAAGCAAAACCGTCGTAATGGCACCGCACGCAAAAACTTTCATCTAAGCCGGTACGTTCTGCAAAGTCCCATATTTATGACGCGACGCTGTTACGAGTTATGACGATGGGTGGATGGGAGACGCAGCCGACCGGTAGCCATTACAGTGGCATACAATGCAGCCATGTTGACTATAGATGTGGCTCTTTGAAGGATTGTTATTGGCTGCATGTTTCATAATTAGTTAGGTGGGCGCTTTGGTGGTCCTACGTTAATGCTAACCTTGGAAATAAATATATATAAATACCATGAATAGGGTCGCTGAACTATTAGAAGCTTTTTCAATGAAAATTGGCAAATGACAACACCATATGGGTGTCCTGTCCGGGATTGTACCACCACTGATCGTGAAGTGGCTTACATACGTTTCGGGATCAGCTTGTAAGTTGCCGGTTCCAATTAGGCCGGCATGTGACTGCTACTAACATTTATTTAACTGTAGTAGCAGTGACCTTTATTGATGGACCGCACTTCAGGTTAACATCAGGCGAGCTACAAAATAAAACTATACGTAAAATATTGACGAACGGTCAGAGATTGGTTTGTTGCGAGTAAAGTCTCGGGTTCGATTCCCTGTCGGAGCAAATATTTGTTACATAGCTTTTATTTGTAATATATAATAATTATATTAAATATTGCAAATATTTGTTAATAAAAAAAGAGATAGATATTTGCTTCGGGTCTGGTTATAAAAGAGTGGTGGGCAGTGGTACCTAGTTTGCCGATCCTGGATATTACCACCACCACGACTTACAAGTATACATACCGTGAAGTGATTTGGTCGCGTTTCGGGATCAGCTTGTAAGTTGCCGGTTCCAATTAGGCCGGCATAGTGGATGTGACTGCTACTCACAGTTATTGAATTGTAGTAGCAGTGCCATCCATTCATGGACCACACTCCAGCCTAACATCAAGCGGGGTCCTGTCAAATGTCAAGTCACAATAAATATATATATATAACAAATACTTCAACTGGTATTGTTATAATCTTTGAGGAAGTCATACCACTTCTTAATCGCTGTCGCTAATGGATTTCTACTATAGTATTAAACAAAAAAAATGTTATGACGTCGTGAGTGGTCGAATAATTGTACCACCCAGACTACATTTGGGAATGAGTCAATAGTCCGCAGGATGTTATTGCTAAAACACTGTGATAAGCTCTATGGAACAATGGCATGGTGAACTTGGAATGTAAACATTGAATTTTTAACTGCTGATTGTAGAGTAAGTAACGTAGGAGTTGCAAAAGTATTTGTATTGTAAATAAATACGATTGTTTATGAGTTTAAATTATTTTAGCAAATGTTATTTAGTCGGCATAATACGGCAACTGAGGCAACGGTAAGACGAGACGGTTTGTTCAGTCTCCGTCGCTCCCGGACTTAGATGTCGCGACTTAATAAAAAAAATATATGTATGAGTATAAAACATCATACAACATCAAAAAGCGTTTTTATCATGTCCACGTGTCCAAGATTTCTTTAAATATAAAAAAAATTATTGATTTTGTATTTTGATTTTTTTGATATAACTTAAAAAGCCGGCCTAATACGGCAACTGAGGCAACGGGAAGACGAGACGGTTTGTTCAGTCTCCGTCGCTCCTGGACTTCACCTCGTTTACCATCAGGGAGTATAATAAGATGGGAGACATACAACATCAGGAAGCGTTTTTAACGTGTCAACTAGTCCTAGTATACTAATGATTTGTTAAAATTATGATTTTTTTAAATTTATAACATGGCTACTATTAATTATTCAATTTGTCACGCCTTTTTTCAATAGAGATAGGCAGAGACAATAGAACGCCACTTGCCACTTTCCTGACACAACTCCATCGCTTCTCTCACATCCACAATTCTCTTCATACAAGTTCTACGGTTATGGGTTTGGCTACTAAAATTAGGTAAAAATCGCAATTGGATGCGAATCATTCTAACATAGCTTACTCAAGCACAGAACAAAATATTCAACCTTAGAATTCGAAAATACTTTGGTTCTATATAACTATTATTTGACAATAACATTTATCTAAACATTATTTTAAACATTCTCACAGACAAAACCAGTAGTACGAAAGCGGTTACGGAAATCTAAAAACAGATTTCTTCTATACCCGAAGCGTGTAACCTGAGATACGTCCCAAGGGATATTTTGGCAAAACTTTATCAATTATGCAGTGTCCATGGCCGTCTACTTTTGGGACCAGTTGTTTCGTAAATAATTTATACCTAAGAACTAATAACGGTCCAGTTTCATTAACTACATTATTGACCGAAGGGATCTCTGTATTATGTATAGTATTTTAGTTTAGATACGACAATAGTTTGCCAAAGTTAAGTTTTTGCCTTAATTATTTACCTCGTGTCTGTGTTGTTAGTTTCAGATAGTCTCGTATTGAATAGTTTATTCCTATTTATTTGGTCTTTTGTTTTTTATTACTTTTTCCTTATCTATTTCTAGTGAATAAATAAAACGATCTTTTAGTTTAGAACTTAGTTGATTAAGATTGAGGTTTGGTGTTTTATTTTTGATGTTACCATGTGGCTCCAATAAATTAAAACACGCTTTTTGAATATTATTTGATATTTTTTATAATTAATCAATCAAAATTGTCACGCCTTTTCGCCAAAGGGATAAGCAGAGACAAGGGAGCGCCACTTGCCACGATCCTGACACAACTCCCTCGCTTCCTTCACATTCACAATTCTCTTCATACAAGCTCTATGGTTTTGGGCTAGGGAACTTACCTGTCTTGAGGATGTCTTCGATTTGGTTGGCAAACACCCTCCTGAGCCTGCCTCGTTTAACGTATCCATTCACATATATATTATATTTTATATAAGTATTTCTAATTTACTATTTTATTTTAGAATTCTTATCTTATAATTTAATTTGTTCTACGTGATTTAATTTACGTCTGTTAAGTAGGTACAGTCAGCATCAGATATATCTGAGCACGCAAAGTGATCAAAAGTATCTATACATTCAGACTGATCATAAATATCCTACACACATTACTTGTCATAATGATGTGAGCATTCAATGCGTCAAAAATATCTACACACTCACTTGTCAAAAATATGTCAACAGACAATTCAGTTTTGTTTTAAAATATTACATATTTTATGAGTGTGTAGATATTTTTGACGCATTGAATGCTCACATCATTATGACAACTAATGTGTGTAGATATTTATGATCAGTCTGAATGTATAGATACTTTTGATCACTTTGCGTGCTCAGATATATCTGATGCTGACTGTACTTGTTATAACTTAAAAGGTTCGGCGCGTCATTTCTTTGTAGAACAATCGACAAGTGCAATGCTTTACCAGCCCTTGTGCTCTCCCTATCTCACAATCTTGGATTTCATAAGAAAAGCGTGAAAAGGCACCTTTGGCCGGCATGGTGATGGTAGCTAAGGAACCATATAACGAAAATGTTCCAATCGGCGGCGCTCTTGGAACTGTCAGGTAAGCCGAAGTCAGATGTCGCATCTATATAATAAAAAAAAGTTAATAACAATTTAACATTATTTTCTACTGCAAGATTATTATCTGTTTTTAATCAACAACTCACTTCCAATTACGCCACATCCGGATTCGATATTCTCTTTTAAAATATATATTTTCACACCAACATTTGATTCTAGATTCAAAGGAAGACTTCTCAATTGATCGATTTCAGTTCTCCTATCTCGGAAGGTATTTGCGGACATGGTTGGATGCACTACGCGTGGGCAGTCGTGTTTGTCCCCCGACATCCCATACGTCCGACATTTAGACTATAATCTGCAGAGTGCGTATGATGTAGTATGAACCGTCGGCACTGGTGTGAACATAATTAAAGCAGCAACATATTAATTGTACAGTACTTTGTCATAGATAGTTATTTCGGACTATCTATGTTAACGCAAAAATAAAAGATTTTTGCAAGTTACTATTGCGTTTATGTACTATACCGAGAATATAATGGCTGCTAACCTATCGAAAAGTCAGATGTGAATAAACTTTTGCTTATTATTATTAAATAAGTAATAATTTTATTATTACAAAGTATTACTAAGTAAAATTAAATAAGTAATAATTTTATTATTATAAAATTATTACTTATTCAGAAGGTTTTCAAATCTACTCAGCCATTCTTTAGTTCTTCAAAGCCAGACTTACTTTAAGGGTTTTGCATTCAATTAGTGCAATGGACATAAGCGATATGCAAGCTTTATTAGATCTATACGCCAAAGTCTGACACGATATATTGCGTGTTGTAAGATCGCCTTACGACATAATACAAGCTATATTGTAAGCTGAGAACACGGCAAATCTTATCCTTTTTTTTAAGTCCTCGATTTACGATCACCATGTAAGTGAAATTTGTTGTCGCAATATCGATTTCCTATTATGTCATTTCTATATTCATCCCGTCTGATATCAAGCTATAGCTGGATCCACAAATGGAGTCGACTGCTACTACAATAAAATGCAAGTAGCAGTCGCACCCACTATGTCGGCTTAGTTGGACCCGGCAACTTACAAGCTGATCCCAAAATGCGACTGAGCCGCTTTACGGTCTGTACACTTGTACTACCCCGCGGCTGACTGGGCGTCACTGCCTACCACTCTTAGACAACCAGACCCGGAGCATGTTCGTCTCTATATTTTATTAACACATATATTTTTTTTATTAATCAATCAATCGATTAATCAAATTGTCTCGCCTTTTCCCATGGGGATAGGCAGAAACAATGGAGCGCCACCCGCTACGATCCTGACACAATTACCTCGCTTCCTTCACATCCACATTTCTTTTCATACAAGCTCTATAATAAATATTTGTCACTCTTGGAGTGCTCGCAATCTGGTATTGCGCGGAGCGACGGCAAGAGACCCGACGACATGAATGTTGGGCGACTTGTGTAGCCCCATAGCCCAGTCTCACATCCAAGCGACCTTGTTAAGCGCGGGAAGTGCGGTGATTTCTAATGAGAACCACAAGCTGCGCAAATACGGCAACCTCGGTATTGGTTACGAATTTGCGCCGTTTGCGGGTCGACACGATGGGCCCTTGGGGACCTTCAGCTAAGCGCCTGGTCAAGGAGTTGTCCAAACGGCTGACGGAGAAGTCTGGAGACAGGAAGGTTGGTAAATATTTCTGCCAACGTATTATAGATGCTATACAAAGGGCAAATGTTGCCAGTCTCTTTGGAACGATCTCTGATGCGACTTCATTAGATGATATTTTTATTTATAGTTAATATACTTTTAATTTTATCTGTATTTCAATAAAGGATTCATTATAATAAAAACTATGAAACAAATCTTTGCTCCAACATGGAATAGAACCCAGGACTTTACAAGTAACGTGGTGAGCTAGCCGATGCCCCACAGGTGACGCCAAATCTCGTGTCATGGAATTTATTTCATACAATGTACCAGATGATATTCCTTTTCAATTCCATAAAAGTTGTGTGAGTCACATCATTGTCTTCGTATTGTAAAGCCGTCAGCGAAAAAACATAAACGCTTGTTTTGCCAAGATGAGCGTTTCATTTTAAAATTGACCAGAAGTCTCATAAAAATATTACATTGTATTATTATACGTGAATCATAATATTTTAATTTATTGGAAAAGATAAATATTATTTTAACCATATATTTATGGAAATGAATGTTGCGTATGGCAGAAGAAGCATAAGAGTAGAATTAACGCTGTAGAAATTGAGGAGTATGTGTGGAGAGATGATAGTGTATAGAATGAGGAATAGCACAGTGCGCTTTAGATGTGGTTTAAAAGAAGATGGTGTGACTAGAATTGACAAAGGGATGCTTTGATGGATTGGGCACATGAAAGGGATAAGTGAAAATAGATTGACGAAATAAATTTATAAATCTGATGTGGATGGATGCCTTAATCAAGGCAGACCCAGGAGGGTGTTTTTCGACCAAATCGGAGACATCCTCAAGAAAGCTGAGTTGCCTAGTGCCCATAACCATAAAGCTTGTATGACGAATTGTGGATGTGAGGGAAGCGAGGGAGTTGTGTCAGGACCGTGGCAAATGGCTCTTCATTGTCTCTGCCTATCCCTGTTAGAGAATGGCGTGTTAAATGTCCCACTGCTGGGCAAAGACCACCTTTTTTTTTTTAATCACAACCTTTGCGGTTTCTCGCTATTGTAGGAGTCTATCTCCGTCTATCGCGATGTCTTTTACTATCTGGACTTTACTCAGTAGTGTACAGTAGTAGTGCCCATAATGTCCAATCGCACTTCAGTTTGGCGGCTATTTCGCCTACATCGGCAATTTGGGTTAAGAAGGAGACAATGGTATTTCGTACGTTTCACTCCTATAATACTGCGCTCTTCCACGATCGAAACCCCCGATCCATAATAACTCAATAAATGAACTTAAATAACGAAGTAGAATTCTCAAATACAAGTTTATTATAATAATTTTGTGAACCTGCTTACCTCCGCGATGAGCTACAACTTCATTGTGCGTATACCTGTGCTGGCATAAGAGCCTGGTAATATCGCAAAATGTATATTCATTCACGCATTATCTCTGCAACATAAAGCCGTCAAAACGACGATTTACGAAGCTATAAACCGCAATTCGACATTGTGCTTCCTCTAATTGCGGGATACCGCTGACTTGTCGATTATTCGTGAAGGATCGAGACAATCGGAACGGCTGTTCATGTTTTTGGTAGCTGTTTCACAATTGTTATTTTAGTCTTTTTATGTGGCTCGACATATGAAAGCTCTCCGCCTGATGTTAAGCTGGAGTGTCATCCATGACTGGAGCTGACTACATTTAAATAACTGGAAGTAGTAATCGCAACCACTATGCTGGCCTAGAACCGGCAACTTACAAGCTGATCCCGCGACTAAGTATCTTACCGGTAAAGTCCCGATCGAAGAAAATCTTTATTTCACGGCTTTTATTTGTAATAGTTTATAATTATAATAACATTTCATAGCTTTAATTCAAAATTGAAGTTAGTAGAAAACAAAACAAATCTCCGTGTAGAGACAGAAAACAGAAATCAATGTTTAGCTTAACCCATCTTAATAATTTACACTTAAAAACTCAACAGGTCTTTCAATATTTCAAACACTTAATATTCAAAAGATAATTAAAGGTAAAATAAATAAACAATGTCAAGACAGGCGTTTTTATTACAACGGTCCCCCAAATGTAACCAAAACCTCGACGCCTCAGGAAAAAAATACTTGAGACAAAAACGCCGCCTACAAAGTTCTGATCCTCTGTGTATACCCGCAAATTTATGATTTTCGACAAACCAACACTTACATTGAATTACGAAGATAATATGGATATACTATTACTTATTAAAAAAGGCTCATGACTAAAAACACTAAATCCCTTGTTATCACCACAATATTATGTGCTAACTAAACTTTTCACCACCTTACAAAACGCTTTCGCAGTTATGTGCTTCGAGTAAAAAAAGAGCTGTCGCGAGAAACCTGGCAGTAGTAAAACATAGATTATATTATCGTTCTATGGAAAGAGTGTTGAAAATAAAATGAAATGCTATAAAATAACTATTAAATTGACTTCACAAATTTTTTTTTCATATAGAATACTTAATAAATCTGCAAAACATTATAAAAGTCTTTTAATGTCGTAATTAGGTAATGTCGAGTCATTGTTTTGTCGAAAACAAGGATCAGAGGTCATGTGAATTTGCAGGGGCTCAGTGACAAGGCTTTATGCGTCGTTTATCACCCAAAACAACGAAGAATATTCCGAAGAGATCTATAACTTTGTTACCACCCAGACTTTTCACACCCGTCGGGAAAGCATCCGCATTCTGTCGACTGAATTGGCCGTCAAACTAATAGGTATCGCGCGTCTTTTCTTTGTAGAACAATCGACAAGAACAAATCGACTGGTAACAGCATCCCTGCTTAACCAGTCTATTTGTTCTCACCATCCTATAACCTTAAATCCTTTAAGCAAAACATATTTTACGGCATAGAGACGAAGACTAAGACAACCTTAAAATAAAACAGTTTTCCTAGTCGTCGGAGCTTTTGCTTACCATCAGGAAAGTCGAGTCCTCAATAATGAAAATGTATAAATAAAATTTTGTAAAGAAAAGTACCTATATATCTTTTATTTTTAATGTTTCTTAACATTAGGTATACCACATCCAAAAACAAACTGCTATACTATTATAGTTATATACTTCAAGAAATTTCTCAACGCGTCGTGATATCGTTTTAAAATCATTTATCATACACATCGCTCCTTCGAGTCCATTCGGATGATCTTCCGGTTTTGTGGGGACCAGGATTTATTTGTGTTCCGAATTGGATCCCTTTTGTTAGTTGGCCTTAATGTTTTCAGAAGGGTATGCTTTTTGGGTATCGGAATGTTTATTTCATGTGTGCATTCTTGCTGTATAATGTTGTGCTCTCTGAATGAAAATGTAAATGAATATTTTTGATATTATTATTTTGGTGAACATTGGGAGCTATTACTCTTCTTAGATTTGAAAAGGGGAGAGTAATGAATTCTAGGATTTCATATTATAATGACTATATAATATTACGTAGTTATAGGTTTAAGTATTTGTGAATCACGAAAGAAATAAAAGTAAAGGAGGCCTTTGCGCAGCAGTGGGACAATTAAATGGGCTAATAATATTTATATAATAATAATAGGTTTAAATTCTTATTACTGTTTTTTTATAGTGGTGTATTTTTTGGATGTGGTTTGAAGATCTGGTGACAAAGGAATGCTTCGATGGTTTGAGCACATAGAAAGGATGAGTGAAATTATAAATTGGATGTGGAAGCGTTAAACGAGGCAGACAAATATTATGTATTTAAATAACAAAGTTTACAAATAAATATAATTTAACAAATCTTTGCTCCGACCGGGAATCGAACCCGGGACTTAACGAGTAACGGACTGGTGTCCTAACCAATGGGCCATGCGTGTCGTTATATGTTCATATTTTATTGAAAAATACCGCACAATAATATTTATTTGCGGATGATAGTGAAGGCAATTGAGGTGACCGTAATTTTATTTCAGTCGTCGCCGCTCTTCAATTCGACGAGTTTTTGACCAAATCGGAGACATCTTAAAGTTGCCTAGTGCCCATAATCGCAGATTGTATTTAAAAAAATGTGGATGTGTGGGAAGCAAGGGAGTTGTGACAGGATTGTGGCAAGTAGCGCTTCATTGTCTTTGCCTATCCAATCTAATCAATATCAATATGTATTTTTTTCATAATTTTCCAGTCTTGTTTTATTATTTATGTATTCGGTCGCATCACTCAGCTGTGTGTTTTCTTTTTTAATCAATCAATCAATTTGTCTCGCCTTTTTCCCATATTTTATTTATTTGGATATAATTTTCAATGTGTTTTACCAATTAAAAAAAAATTAACTCTTACAAGTTAAAAAAAACATTAGAAAAAATGCAATAAAAGTTACTCACAGAAGTCTTTCTCTTCTTCCTCCCAAAAAATACAATTAATTTAATTATCTGAACCACATATCTGATGGCTTACATCTATCTCTAGCCATTAAACACCTCCCTGGTGCTTACTACAATAGGCCGAATTTACATTACAACAACACTCTTCCGGGCTATTTCACATACAGCCTCCATTCATTTCATCTCTTTTATAGTATAGTTAAAATATTATTTATAACGTGTACAACGCGACGTAGGAAATCAATCTGTTAATCAAATTGTTATTGATTCCAATAGTAACGGACGGACAGGTAGAAACCATAGTGTAAATTTTCACGATCTTGACAAAACTCTATTGCGTCCCCTGTGTCCACAAAATCCTTCATAATACACAACTTATATTTATTTATATGTACAATAATATCGTTTAATTATCCACAATTTTGGTAATGAAATATAACATATTGATAAAAAAAAAAATTAACTAAAATACATTATTAAAAGGAGTCCCTTTAGGCAAGGTTCCGAAGATACTGGCAGCGTTCCCCCTTTGAATAGCTAGACTAATTCTTTGTCCGAGGTAGCTGCCAACTCTTCGGTCTCCTGTGATGTCGACTAACCTTTTTGATATTTCCTTAAAAAGCCTTAAAGCGCTAGGACCCCACGGACCAAGGGTCTCGACACCGAATGGGACAAAATCATACTCGGAGCCTAGACCCCTGTATTTGCACGCTTTAGCTTTTTCAGCCGCTTCACAAGCCGCACCAGCTCTGCTGTTGGTTCCATGTATGTACAATAATATATCTTTTTTCTTACATAAACAATCAACATTGGATTTAAATGGTTTAGCGCGTCGACAATCGACAAGTGGAATGTTTTCAAAGCCCATTTGTTCTTCCCATCCAATAACCTTGTCATGCTTAGCGAGCAATGATATTAATAAAATGAGGTAGATACGTTATATACACTAGTTTTAGTGTTCGCAAATGGCATAAGTTTAAACGGCCAATCACGACGTAGTAATTGGAAGTAGGACGTATTGATAGTTATTAGGAGCGAAATATATTATAATTTGTTGCTCTGCATCGCGATACTAAGTTAGGTTTAGGTTGCTTGCTAGCATAGTTTAGACGTGCCTCTTTTGGAGGGCGTATAACTCTACGTGTTTTCTTATACCTTTGCGTACGATAATGTCAAATATCATTGTAACTTCGTTGCCACGTCATTTCACTGTCGTGTATTAAGAGAGTCGGAGTCCTGAGGGCGTACCACCATTTCTTATAGCATTATTGTTTTAATCGTCAAATGTCAATTCGTACGTCAAATATTCTTGTTTGTATTAAATTACTACCCAGTCTGCCGATCCGGGGTAGTACCACCACTTACAAGTATACAGACCGTGAAGTGATTTGGTCACGTTTCGGGATCAGCTTGTAAGTTGCCGGTTCCATCTAGGCCGGCATAGTGGATGTGATTGCTACTCACAGTTATTGAATTGTAGTAGCAGTGACATTCATTCATGGACCACACTTTGGCTTAACATCAAGCGGGGTGCTGTCATATGTCGAGTCACAATAAAAAAAAAATAATTACTATTTGCAGTTTTGTGACGTCACATCAATCAATATTCATTCCAAAGCGTACCACCGTAAATACATAAACAGATAATATAAGGTTTAAGTATTCAAATGCAGCAGCAATACGTTTCGGAACATAAAATCTATGCGAATGAAGAAATGAATTGGAAGGAATGAAACAAAATTGCAAATAAGGCGACCGTGGTGTAGTGGCAGTGCATTGATTACACAAACCGAGTTCGAAACCACCCACCGCACCGGTACCAATGTATCTTTGATATGTGTACTTTGGTTGTCCTGTTTCTATAATACAAGCCAAGCACTTTAGTAGCTTGGTATAGAAATGTAAATTAAATTTAAAAAATTAGAGATGATGGTACGAAATTGAGTAATCTTGTTTTATACATCAAACAGTACTGTCTTGAAACATGCTTGTTTATAAAAGTTGGTGGTAAGCTTTACCACCAACTTCAGGCAAGACAAGGTCAGATGTCGGGACAGTATAGGAAAAATATAAAATAAAACGTTGGTATAATACGAAAGATCATGCAGTCGAAAGCAGTGCTGACCGAATTTACATTACAAGTAGGGTCTTCCGGATAAGGCGGTCGAGTGGGAAGTATTATGCGAACACGTCTTTTGTCCCATAGTAAGTCCTTTTGTTAGTGTAACCCGGTGCTAAATATTGTTCTGGACATCTACCACGAGTTTTGGCCGCACGGAATTTAATGCTTGAATTTTTTTTTTTTTTTTTTTTTTACATTTCTATACTAAGCTACTAAAGTGCTTGTATCATAGAAACAGGACAACCAAAGTACATATATCAAAGATACATTGGTACCAGTGGGTGGTCTCGAACTCGTGCTCTCCAGTTTGTGTACTGCCACTACACCATGGTCGCCTTGAATTTGACGGTTAATTTACCGTTCCCGAAAGTAAATCAATATTTTTTTTTTTATTTCGGCTTGTCATTGACAGCCTCTCGAAATTAAAGTGTGCGTTCAATGGATGCAAGCGACTGCAACTACAGTTAAATTACTGCAAGTAGCAGTCGCATACACTATGCCGATCTAGTTGGATTTGGCAACTTTAAATTTAATTTGAAAACTCGATGAAGTTAACGGTCGGAATACTTGAAAGTGTTGTTACTATCCCGGATCGGCAGACTGGACACCACACTTGGACAACCAGACCCAAAGCAAATATCCGTTTCTTTTTTATTAACAAATATTATGTATTATTTATTTAAATAATAAAGTTTACAAATAAGAAATAAACAAATAAATCTTAGCTTCGACCGGGAATCGAACCCGGGACTTTACGAGTAACGGACTGGTATCCTAACCAATGCACCATGTGTGTCATTATATACCACACAATAATGTTTATTTGCAGATTATAGTGGCAGGAATAGTGAAGGCAATTGAGGTGACCGTAATTTATTTTCAGTCGTCGCCACTCTTGAGTTCGACGAGTATACAGGCCGAAGTGACTTAGTCGCGTTTCGGGAAGTTATTGAATTGTAGTAGCAGTCACCTCTCCATTCATCGACAGCACTCAAGCTTAATATCAGGCGGGGTGCTGTCATATGTCGAGTCACAAAAAAAGCATTTTTGACCAGGCATAAAAAACGTAGTCAGCTGTATTCAAAACAATCATAATAGGGTCTCTGCACAAACCGGATGTACAACTTTTTTTAAATATAAGTTTCGCAAAACTTGCGGCCATGTCTTTGAGATGAGAATAACAAACTTCTAACTTAATAATATTGTTTTTAACTAACTTGTTCTTATATATTTAGTTGGTTATTTTTTCTATATAACTAATAAATGAACAAAAACAAAATGAATGTATAAAAATATATATATATAATAACTGGGTTGCCTAATGCCCATAATAGTAAAGCTCGTATGAAGATCGTGATTGTGTCAGGATCGTGGCAAGTAGCGCTCCATTGTCTCTACCTATTCCTGTGGGAAAAGGCGTGAAAGTAAGATTGATTAATAATAATAAAATTACACTTTAATGTACATTACGGTGTAATTTATAAGTATTTTATTAAAATTACATAAAATAAATACCTTTGAGAATATATTATTATATAAAGATTAATAAAAAAGGCTGTAAAATGTGACTTATTTAAGCCGTCGGCGCTCATGGACCTCGCCTTGCTTACCACCTGGTAAACAAGGTCAGACGTCGCGTCACAATGAATAAAGTTAATAATAACTTATTTTGTTAAACATATCATCATTTATTTATGAAAATAATTTTGGATGTGACGGAAGCGAGGGAGTTGTGTCAGCATCGTGGCAAATGGCACTCTATTGTCTTTGCCTGTCCCGTGGAAAAAAGCGTGACAATTTGATTGATTGTTGTAAATTAATACATCAAAGGGGGCTTGAAGCTGTGAGGCCAAAAACGGTATGACATTTAGTTGTATACAATTAAATGTCAATCAATCAATCAAACAAAGTTTCACGTCTTTTTTTCACAGCGATAGGCAGAGACAATGGAGCTCCACTTGCCACGATCCTGACACAATTCCCTTGCTTTCCTCACATACACCACTCTCTTCATACAAGTTCTACGGTTATGTTTTTATTTAAGTTAATAATTTATAATATTAAAGTGAGGATAATCCAGGCATATGATGACTATTAAATAAATCTTTTTACACACAATATAATCTTAAATAGTAACAAAATATGCGTAAATAGATAAGCAATAAATGACCTGCATACCATAAAAAGATACTACATACAAAGTAATGTCATAATAAATACATGGATTTTCTTTTACACTGGTCCCCGTTCACCAAACTGTAACCGTTGTTTAAACGTAGATTACTTAGTTAACGAGTGATAATTCCTATTTACGACAGGGGTGGCGTATTGGTAGCACACCAGTTCGTTAGGCGGAAAGTCACGGGTTCGTTAGAGCAAAAATTAGTTTAATAGCCTATTTTTAATAGTTATTCTAAGTGTTAAGATTTCAAATATTATTTGTGTCAGGATCGTAGCAAGTTGCGTTCTATTGTCTCTGCATATCCCTGTGGGAAAAAGGCGTGCCAATTTATACTTACATTGAATTTGAAAAATAAGAGGTTGATATTTGCACCGGGTCTGGTTACTAACTACCACTACTTACAAGTATACAGACCGTAAATTGACATAGTCGCGTTTCGAAATCAGCTAGTAAATTGCCGGTTTCAACTAGGCCGGCAATTTTAAGACTCCAAAATGTTAGGTCATAAAAATTTTAGTTTTAGTGCAAAAAAATCACATTAATATAACTAAAGTTTAATCATTGATTAGTGATCTAGAGTTTAGCAATACACTTAGTACAGATTGAATAACCCGCCCTAAGGTAAATCTTACATAATCCAATGCAGTTATCAATGTGGCCTTTCCATGCGAATGCTCCACAATACCTAAATAGTACATGCTTGGATGCCCCAGAATGACAACATAACAATATGAATACTCCTTACATTAATAGCGAGAACATGAGTTACCCTTTAGCTCTCTTGTGGTTTTGTGCGAGCGGAGAATTTTGTATATTTATTCAATTATTTGAGGCGGCCGTGGTGTAGTGGCAGTGCAATAGTTACGCAAACCGAGAGCACGAGTTCTAGACCACCCACCGGTACCAATGTATCTTTGATAAATGTACTTTGGTTGTCCTGTATCTATGATACAAGCACTTTAGTAGCTTAGTATAGAAATGTATAATAATAATAATAAAAATTCAGTCAAATTAGTTTGGAGACGTTTTTGCATTTGTAGTAGTGCGCCTAAGAGCACGTTTCCACTATTAACACACGTAATAGAAAAGCACGAAATTTGTAACGTAAGTACCGATGAGCGCAAAAACGTCTCCGCTACTAAAAAGCTTGTATCATAGAAACAAGACAACCAAAGTACATATATCAAAAATACATTGGTACCAGCGAGTGGTTTCGAACCCGTGCTCTTGGCCTGCGTAACCATTGAACTGCCACTAATCACGGTCGCCTTAGAATTGTCTTACAGGTTCTAAAGCATCGTTCATACGAATGTATCTTTGATATAATCTGTAGTTTGATAGTCTGTTTCTATCATACAAGTACCTTTAGTTGCTCAGTATAGAAATATAAAAAACAAAATAGGTATTTTTGCGTGAATCTTTTATTAAACGCTATTCTCATATAAAACCATCAGTTTAGTATCAGTTTCTTCTTACATTTATGATAATGTCGAATAAGTACGACATAGTCGATACTAACAATCGAATTCGAACTCGGTTTCAGATTCCGAGAATGAGTTCATGAGCGATTTAAGAATTTTTATTTGCGTCGTTTAAACTGTTGGCTATCGAGTTTAATGCGTTTAGGGATCATTTTTCTTTGAGGGCTTGTGTCTGTGAAACTTGCGTGGCGCATTGCTTCATTTTAAATTTTACATTTCTATACTAAGCTACTAAAGTACTTGTATCATAGATCAAAGTACATATATCAAAGATACATTTGTGAGTGGTTTTTGAACCCTTGCCCTCAGTTTGCTTGACCATTGCATTGCCACTACACCACGGTCGCCTTTATTAATAAACTTGGACTTTGAAAATATTTGTAAACTAAAAAAAGTTATGTAGAGTTTTAACGAAATGGGCGTTTAGCAGGGGTAGTCATTTAACACAGTCTGCTGATCCGTTGTAGGCCATAGCTTTTAAGTGTATATGACTTAGTCGCGTTTCGGGATCAGGTTAAAGGTTGCCGGTTCTATATTCCCAATATAGGCCAAAATAGTGGTTGTGTTTTTGCAGTTAGGTGAAAGCTAGGTTGCCTGGTGCCCATAACCATAGGGCTTGTATAAAGAGAATTGTAAATGTGAAGGAAGCGAGAGAGTTGTGTCAAGTGGCGTGGCAAAGTGGCGCTCCATTGTCTCTGCCTATCCTTATGGGAAAAAGGCGTGACAATTTGATTGATAAACTGTGATATTCGATACCTATCGATTTGATAGTTCTTTCCGATTGCGTCTGCTCCATGCGGAGTCTATTAGTAAGTGGTCTTTAACATGAAAAATAGTGATTACGTTTATATTTGTTTAAATAGTTTTTATTTATCTTATAATGTACATAGCGAATTGTTTGAAATTTGAATAGAAATTGTCACATTAGCTTTTGTGGCGAGTTCTACTCGTATGAGAATAGTGTAAAATTATTATAATTTTTTTATGTTTTTTGTTCTTGGACTATAGAAGTTTATTTTTAAGTGAAGTTTTTTTTAGTTATTGAATTAAATCGCGTTTATTTTGGTTTAGATTTTACAATTTTTTATTATTCCGACGTTTCGAGAGCTTTGCAGCCATCGTGGTCACGGAGAGACTTTGTAAATCAATTGTAAAATCAAAATCAAAATAAATGCGATAGTAAGCCGCATAAAATTTATTTTATTAAATAATCAATGTTCGCGCAAAATTAAAGAAAATACTTTTTTTGTTATTTTAGGCATAATTATGAAAAAAAAAAGATTTTTTAAATATGATTTTTGGCACGTTTTTACCACGATTTTGATACGAAATAAAACTCCTTCTCCTCTTTTAGCTCCTTCTCTTTTTTCCATGTCACAATACTTTGCGAACTCTCGCCACGAACTATTGTAGGAGTCCCCATGGGCTTCCCTTTATGTATGACCAGGCAACTAGATATCAGATGTTGCGTTTCATTAATGTATTGAGTCCACTGTTCTTTTATGCTTCAGCTTGATATTATCTATTAAAATCAATTAACAAATTACGGGATAAATAAATCGAAAAATTGTCTTTATACTATTAAGACGGATGTGGTGTAGTTGTAGTGCAACGGTCACGCATACCGAGAGCGCGGGTTCAAAACCACTCACCAGTTCCAATGTGTCTTTGATATAAATGTACTTTGGTTGTCCAGTTTCTATGATACAAGCACTTTGGTAGCTTAATATAGAAATGATAAGAAAATGTGGTTATAAGGTGCAAATTACGGCACCCCGCCTGATATTAGACTGAAGTGCGATCCATGAATCAAGGCGACTTCTATTATTGTCAAATCATTGCATGTAACTATGCCGGCCTATTTAAAACCTATATACCTATAAGATCTAAATACAAATAATATAAAAGGAATGTGAAGTATTTTTAACAATTACTGACAAAGTATGGAGGTCTTCCATAGACTAGTTTTTCGGTGCATATTTCCTTGTTAATTTATTACAATGTCTCGTTGAAAAGACAAGTAAAAAAGAGGAGATTAATAATTCATGTCTGCTTTTAAAATTAACGTCTTAATACAATGCCATAGGTAACGTCATGTTTATAGAGTTACTAAGAATTTAGAAGTCACTTTCCCTTATTTAGGACATCAAAAAATCAAAATTATTACGCCTTTTTTTCACAGGGATAGGCAGAGACAATGGAGCGCCACTTGCCACGATCCTGACACAACTCACTCGCTTCCTTCACATTTACAATTCTCTTCATACAAGCTCTATGGTTAGCTCTATTTAGGACATTTACTTCTCATATTCAGTATCTATGTAATTGGTGGTGATAACTTATTACGAGTTATTTTCTTTTTAATGTGTGGATGTGAAGGAAGCAAGGAAGCTATGTAAGGATCGTGGTAAGTGGCGCTCCATTGTCTCTGCCTATCCTTATGGGAAAAAGGCGTGACAATTTGATTGATTGATCTTATATGCTAAAGACAAATTAAAAATTGTTGACGAATTATATTTTTATTGTGTCTTGAAATGTGGACAGCACCCCGACTGATGTTAAGTTGGTGTAAGGTCCTATAAAAAATTGCGACACAGCGAAGCAACCAACGCGAACTTTGGTTCTTTATTCACTTATATCTTATAGTAGAGCAACTTGTTTATCCAATGTTAGGCCAATTTTGTTTATTGTGACTGTACATTTGACCATAATTATGGGCCTTATGGCATGATAGTGTTCACGGCTGCCTCAATCGCCGTCACTATGTCGGCCATAACATACAGTTAGCTACTTGAGTCCAACACGTTCGCTGTACGAGTATAACCCTGCCTTGTTTAATTGTGGAAGCGAGGGAGTTGTGTCAGGATCATGGCAAGTGGCGCTTCATTGTCTCTGCCTTTCCTCGTGGGAAAAATGCGTGACAATTTAATAGATTGATTGATATTTTTAAAATTTTCTATTCTATGCTACTAATAGAAACAGATCGACCAAAGTACATATATCAAAGATACAATGGTACCGGTGAGTGGTTTTGAACTCGTGCTTTAGGTTTGCGTGACCATTGCACTGCCACTACACCATAGTCGCTTTATTGTACCTAATTAAATATCAATTCTATTCAATACAAACTCTTTAGACAAAGTTTAGTAAAACTGGAGCGACAAGTTAATCGTGCGACGTGATCTCGGGCTACCGATAAAACGAAAAAAAAACGAACGAACAAGAGCGCAAATTCTGTCCTGTACTTTTATAACACAACCAAATGAAGTATCCTTTCTGCATTGTTCCTAACATAATTAATCGATACTTTTTAATACTGTTGGTTTATAATTAAAGTGTTTTATTTGTTGGAATGACATTTATTATGCAGTTTATTTACGAGAATATCATTAAATGGTTGATATTATAGTTAAAGAACCTGAAATTCAATGTGAATAAATATCATTATTATTTTAATAAGAGACTTAAGTGTTTACTGACTATGTTAAGGTAACTTGTAAAAAAGCAATGGTCTGCAATGGTATGACAACAGAGAATGAAAATAATTATAAAGATATGAAGAGAGTTGAATTGTCCCAATTTGAATTGAATAAAGAGATTGCCTAGTGTCCATAACCTTAGATCTTGTATGAGGAAAATTGTTGATGTGTAGAAAGTGAGGGAGTTGTGTCAGGATCATGGCAAGTGGCGCTCCATTGTATCTGCCTATCTCCGTGGGAAAAAGGCTTGACAATTTGATTAATTTATTAATTGAATTGGTGGGAAGTAGCGTTTGTTTGTACACCGAGGTAACAGGGTAATTATTCACAGAAAATATTTAAGAACTTACCACCATTTGGTAATTGAACTTATTGGCAATTTTGAGGAATTATTTCAAACACATAAAGTAATAACTAGGCCGGCATAGTGAATGCGACGGCTACTTGCAGCCAAATATTAACCTAATACAAGTATATCTATATTTTAAATCCTTCTACCTACCAGGACGACATGAAATCATATTATAACAGTTTTATAATACTACAACAAAAATAACATGTTACAAGTATACCAAGTTCTGAAGAATACTGCACAGACCATCGCTTGGGGCATGTACTTGTATTCGATAACACAGCGTGATAAAAAATGTCTACAATGAATATTATACAATATAATACTAAAATAAAGTATAATAAATAAGTTCCAATATATTTAGGCATTTCAATCAATCAAATTGTTAAGCTATAATCCAACAGGATATGCAGAGTGATGGCGACTGAGGCAACTGGATAATTGAGCGGGGTTTTAGACGTCAGTGCTATTGGACTTACCCTTGTTTACTATCAGTCAACTTAAGGTTTTTAGACGACAGGTGTGGACGAACGGTTTAGCGACTGGTTTGTTGCGCGTAAAGTCCCGGGTTCGATCCCCGGTCGGAGCAAATATTTGTTTCATAGCTTTTATTTGTAATATTTAATAATATTAAATGTTGCAAATATTTGTTAATAAAAAAAAAGAGATGGATATTTGCTTCGGGTCTGGTTATCAAAGAGTGGTAGGCAGTGGTATCTGCCGATCCGGGGTAGTACCACCACTTGCAAGTATACAGACCGTGAAGTGATTTGGTCACGTTTCGGGATCAGCTTGTAAGTTGCCGGCTCCATCTAGGCCGGCATAGTGGATGTGATTGCTACTCACAGTTATTGAATTGTAGTAGCAGTGACATTCATTCATGGACCACACTTTGGCTTAACATCAGGCGGGGTGCTGTCATATGTAGTCACAATAAAAAAAAAAGGTCATACGTCAGATGTCGATTCACAATAAAAATATCTTAAGACAAGCTTTACGGTTAAAGGCACTGCGGTCCCTTAAAGGCAAAATCGTTTATATATTTTATAAACAAACGTAAAGAATTTCCAAACAATAATAATAATACTCGTATTTATGACTGACTAATTGAACAGGTTCACATCCATACTTACACTTTTAAATAAATTTTGACAATAAATTTTCGAACCAGGTGAATTAAATTGCTTCTGAACTTGGTTTTGTTATCGTTTTAAAAGTCCAAGAATAGAGCTTTGATTCCCAGCCGCGCATATCATATGAGTGGGGACCCTCAGATTTGTCAAGCAGGTTTTTCGTGCGAGAGCATAAGAGGGTTAGCCGACATGATTGACTGTTCGACCTTCATAACCCTAAAATTGAACAAGCCATTTTAGGTCACTTGACAGAAGTATTTTTTGTTATTGGCATAATAAGATGAATGCTTATTGTTAGACATTTTTATCCTCTTTAGTTTCTTATTAAATTTTGAAATATACATATTATTAAATATAATATTATGCAGGAATACTTTTCCGTCCTATGTGTACTCTCCATCATATAACTTTGAATCCTTCAAACGAAGCGTGAAAAAGGAATTCTGAATGGCCTAGTGACCACGACTGAGGCAACCTTTTTTTAAGTCGGCGCTCCTGGACTTCCTCTTTTTTACCATCAGATGTCGCATTTGAAATTATGAAATAAATATTTTATATGAGGTAAGCGAGGGAGAAGCCAGGATCGTGGCAAGTGACATTTGATTTTTTTAAAGTTAAACAAGTTTTTATTAAAATAAATCACTTTATTTGTGTGCAATATTTTTTTTTACACTAATACGTTCTATTAACCTGTTTTTACTACAAATAAAGATTTTATTACCGATTCACTTAAACTAATAAAAATAATTAAATAAAAGAGATAATCATTTCAAAAATAAAATATAAAACATAATTTTAAAAAGCAACATACTGTAATAATATTTATCGCAGCCTCTTATTATAGAAATATGAAGAAGCGATCGTCCGATAGACGCTGTGATCTAGTAGATTTTATTCAGCGCGCGCGCAGCTCACTTGATTTATATCTTTATTGTGTAAGCGAGATATAAAATATATGGGTATAGGAGCCCGACTACCTGTTGCATTTTACTATTATGCGAGCATACTTGAGAGGAATTTTCACATAGATAAGTACCATGTGTGTGGTTACGTTAGATTATCCGTACCTAGGTACCTGGGATGTGATGTAGATGTGAAGGGAGCGAGGGAGTTTTGTCAGGATCGTGGCAAGTTCCGGGTTCGTTCCGGGATAGTATCGCCATTTTCTAGCAGTGACTCAGTCGAGTTTAGGGATCGGCTTAAAAGTTGACTGATCGGCATAGTGGATGCGAGTAGTACTTAGCTTCTAATACTTTAATGCAAACACAATATTTCTAAGATGATATTCTCATAGAAATAGAAAACAAAGATTGAGAAAGGTTATTCGTTTGGGCAGGTTTATAAATTAAAAGTTACGTTAGTTTAGATTGTAGATAAAATTAGATTAATTCTAAGATTCTTCTCGTGACAAATATAAAAAGGTATATACTAAAACATGAGTCCTACACTACGTTTTGTTGTCCTAAAGTGTATTGTGTTTATAAAAATAGGCTTATAACATAATGGCCGGTGGCTAACATAGAAATAATCAAGTGACCACGTTCAACCCTCGTCTTTTCTACTTCATCGGCTATCCGCTGTCTCATATCAAAACACAGTATAGATTATTTTAAATACATACCAAAAAAATAATAAAAATTGTAAATGATCAAAATGATTTTAATTATTTATTAATAGAAATAAACTATTATTTTTATTGTTATTATTATTCCTAAACTAATAATGTATAATAATAATTATTTCTAATACAAAATATATTAGCGATAAAATGGTGTAAAGATCGTGGAAAATAGAACTTCGATGTCTATGCATATTACTGTAAAGATTGACACGTAACGACTTGCTTTGTTTGTTTTAATAATTAAATCTATTACTTGACTAATATGTTGCCGGCATAAATAAACAATATGACAATTTAAGCGACTGCGTTTAGAGTAGTGAACTACTACTACAATTTTATATTAATTGATATACTTAACAATATTTTTTAATTTTATTATTTTTAATTTTTTACATTCCTATACTAAGCTACTAAAGTGGATCATAGAAACAGGACGAATAAAGTACATATATCAAATATACATTAGTACCGGAAAATAGTATTGAACCCGTGCTGTTGGTTGATATAATTAATTGATATACCTAAGTACAGTTTGGTCTGATATAAAAAATATATTAAAAAATTAGGTATACTAATTGTGTTTTTGACCTCCCCCATCAAATTGGTTTGACATCCCCCGGTCATTGGTTTTTATGTATTTATATACTTGTCAGCCAATACATTATTGGATTTTTCTGAAACAAACTTTGTCAGGACTCAGTCCGAACTTTGATTGAAAATTGTTCGCGAATTGTTTCCAAGTTTGATTGCCGGTTTGACATGTAAGAGATGTGTCATTTTATTTAAGTTTATAAATTGTTTTAATTTATATTTTTACTTTTGTTGTGTTTACTTTTACACGAGCTTACAAGCTTTACGGCCTGTGCCCATAACCATAGAGCTTGTATAAATTGTGGATGTGAGGGAAGCGAGGGAGTTGTGTCAGGATCGTGGCAAGGGCGCTCCATCAATGATTTGTTAACAATGAAAGTAATAATTTTAAATTTTAGCTGAATCAAATCCAACAAATGAAAGTGTCACGCCTCAATTTCCACAGGGATCATCATCATATTGTCAGCTATTAAGCCGACCGTGGTGTAGTGGCAGTGCAATGGCGTAACAAAGCGAGAACACGGGTTCTTAACCACTTGCCGGTACCAATGTGGCTTTAATATATTTTCTCCTGTTTCTATTATACAAACACTTTAGTGGCTTAGTAAAGAATTGAAAATAAATAAAAAAGTTATTCGCTGCCTGCATTTTTCCATCTTGTGGGCGAGCCTTCTGCGTTTTTTCGCATGTGTTTTTTTATATTTATTTTTTTACTGTGACTCGACATATGACAGCACCCCGCTTGATGTTAGGCCCATGAATGGATGTCACTACTACTACTAATCAATAACTATTAGTAGCAATCAATGCGGGCAACTATGGCACTGGCAACCGGCAACCAGCTTACAATCTGATCCCGAAACGCGACCAAATCACTTCACGGTATGTATACTTGTAAGTAGTGGTACTACCCCGGACTGGGTACCACTGTCTACCACTTTTAAAGTGGTCTCAATTCGAGAAGTTTTCGGCCTCAAAGGTTACTGTTCTCCAAGCTTTTCTGCAGGGATAGGCAGAGACAATAGAGCGCCAAACGACCATTATAAAACGTGAAAGCACTAATACATTTCCAAGTTAGTGCTAAGTTAGAGATAGAATGCGGCGTACACGTTTCTTAGTGAAACTATTTCAATGGAACTCACTAATTCGATGCAACGTCTACACACAGTGCACACAACATAGATTACATGCCTATAGACACTGTGGTTATCATTTTGGTTAAGTTGGAATACAGTCTATGAATTGATACGAGTAGTGGATATTAAGAAATTACATTGCACTGGCATAAGCCCTCGGAATAAGAGGTATACCTTTTATTCCGAGGGCCTAATGTGACCGTACTTACTACATGTCTGTTTGGTATATAGTCTGTAACACATAAGTAGAATATCGACCCAGCACTTCTACTAGTCTGGAATGTCAGGCCTCGCTCACAGACTAACATATATTAACGTCTATTTAATTGTTGGTAATTAAATTTTAGATACAGAATGAGAAGGATAAAAAATATATAGTTTACTTATTATGTATGTACTAATATAATTTTTCTTATTAAGGCATTATTAAAAATGATTCTTCTAATATTTTTTTACATTCTCTTTAACATTTTACATTTTTTTTACATTTCTATACTAAGCTACAGGACAACCAACGGACAAAGAGACCGAAGAGCACTTCAAGTGCGGAAACGAGCCCGCAAATAACTGTAACTGTAACAGGACAACCAAAGTTAATTTATCAAAGATACATTGGTACCGGTGAGTGGTTTCGACCCGTGCCACTCGGCTTACGTAGCCATTGCACTGCCACTACACCACGGTCGTCTTTATTATTATATGTTGTCATTACGATGGTTTTAAATTGTGTGATTATTAATTGAATTTAAATTGAAGTGACTATGACTGGGGCAACCGTAAACTGAAATGGTTTTAGCTGCCGTCGCCGGCCCTCTTAGACCTACCCTTGCTGACTACCAGACAACCAGACTACAAGACAAAGTTAAGCGGAAGGTCCGTTATGAAATACACACGACTGCTACTACAATTTACTAACTCCAAGTAGCAGTCTCATCCACTGAGCCCGATTGGAACCATTAAGCTTTACAAATTCTGGTACAGAACCGAATCTAAGCTTCTATCACCCCATTCTGTAATAAGCTAATAAATTTATATATAAACATTATTATACACAATACCCAATATGTCTATCAGATCAGATTGTCGTGCCACTTGCCACGATCCTGACACAACTCCCTCGCTTTCTTCACATCCACGGTTCTCCTCATACAGGCTCTACAGTTATGGGCACTAGGCAATCCAGATTTCTTGAGGATGTCTTCATCCACATCAGATTTATAAATTTGCTTCGTCAATCTACTTTCACTTATCCTTTCCATGTGCCCAAACCATCGCAGAATCCCTTTGTCAATCCTTGTCACTACACCTTCTTTCAAACCACATCTATCACGCACTGTACCAATTTAGCTTCTATCGCCCCATGGAGTAATAAGCTAATAAAATTATAATATAATGTATATAACATTATTATACATAATACCCAGTATGTCTAAGGTTTATTTAATACATTACTAAACCATCCCGATACTAGCGCCTTCAGCGAACTTGATTATCTATTCTATTCGAAGGAGCTCGATGCAAGATAACGGTAATCGAATAGCAACAAAATTTATTCGACGAGGCAACGCTCTGCCTTGCTAAGGGAGGGTTTGACGTTATTGCATCTTGGAATTGTATGCTAAATTATTTACAAGATCGATAGTTTTTAGTGGGTGAGATTTTTGTAGAGTTACTCGTATTATATTGCTTGAATAGATAGTTTATTTACTAAAAATAAAAACTGTAGACAATCATAAAAAAAAAAAAAATTATTGTGGCTCGACATTTGACAGCATCCCCCCTGATGTTAGGCTGGAGTGCGTGCCATGAATGGAAGTGACTGTTAGTAAAGTTGAATTATTGCAATGTCGGCATCCACTATGCCGGTTTCACACATACTATTAAATTAACAAAATATATTAACGTATTAATTAAATAATAATTAATACGTAAAAAAAAACGATAGGCAGAGACAATGGAGCGCCACTTGTCACGATCCTGACACAACTCGCTCACTTCCCTCACATCCACAATAATCATTCATACAGGCTCGACAGTTATGGGCACTGGGCAAGTCAGCATTCCTGAGAATGTCTCAGATTTGGTCAGAAAACCCCTCCTAGGACTCCACCTCTTTAGAATCTAGAGTAATTAAATTTGAATTAATTTTTGGTCGGAAAAGTGACTGTGAGTATCAAATAAGCAGACGCAATATGTCATGTCCCGATAAATTAAAATAAAACTAAAATATATCAAGGTTACATTAAATTTTTTACTCTATTTTAAATGACTACTAATATAAATGACTTGCAAATACGTCTCTTTGCCGCTTACGATTTAAAAGTTACTATCTTATATTATAATGTGCATAAACCTATATAATATTCCTAAATAATATGCAAAAATTATCGTCATATAAAAAGAGTTCATTAAAGCTTAAAACCCCATATAAATTAATTCCCTAACTGCCCTAATAAAACCGCAATATAATAGAAGTAAATAAAAAACAGTTTATTTATAAACTTTTAATCTCTTTTAAATGAAGCAAAAAAGCCAATAATAATGTCACGCGACTCGAACACACGGAGTCGTAAAAACGCAACAAAACGAGCGAATAACTTAAAGTAAAAAGCTAAAAAGAGTACACGTTTAATCACACCCAACAAGATGGCTTAATTAAAAAAGCGAATACTAAATAAGGGAATCGAGTCGCTGAATAAATTTAACTATTAAATGCAGTAAATACTCGCTTGTATTAAACCTGTTTCACACTGAGCGAAAAGTCAGACATAACTTTTTTTTGTATTAATTTGATATGACTTAGTTTGATATGACTTTTTTTATTGTAATGCGATATCAAATCTCGACTTGATTTATTGTAAGCAAGGGAAAGTCAAAGAGCGCTAAGGCCTCAACTATGTCGGCAAGAGGTGATTTTTTTACGATTTGCTTGAAGGATACAAGTTTATAAGATGGCGAGAACTTATGATCCTTTTTTTCGTGGGGAAATCCTCATGGATACTCCTGGTTTCTCGGGGTAGTAACCAGGATTATGCCGGACTCGTACCGGCTAAAACCCCTCGGTAGCCTCCGTCATCACGAACGCTGAAGATTGGGACCTGGGGTACATTCCTCCGACTTCTCCGGCGGTGAGAACTCATGAATCTCGCCGTATGGTAAACAAATCAGAAGTTGAAAGTTATTTATCATTAAATTATTAATAAAGAGCTTCTATTATCCTAAAAGAAGGTAGAGAAAGGTGCTAACTGTCATTAAGTCTGCTTTTATGCGTCATAAATATATCAAGTTTTGTATAAATAAAGTAATGACACTTGATCATAATTGAAATATGAACAAAACATAATTTTAAATAAATGGAACACAAAAACTCTAGGTTAATTACTAAACTAATTTTTCGGTACGAGTACTCTCGGATAACAACTTTTTAAAAAAAATCTAGTATTGTTTCGCGCAATGTTTTGCAAGTTACTATGGCCGACATAGCTACGGCAACTGGGGTAGCCGTGAACTAACTCGGTTTTTTCAGTCGTCGTCACTCTTGGACCTCCTCTTACTTATCATCAGGCGGGTCGTGGTCAAATGTCGTGTCACAATAAAAAAAGTTATACGCTAGTCACAAGATTTTCGTGACATACTAATGCGATTGTATGTTAAAGACTGTATGTTCAAATGACATTTTTAATGTAAATACGCCCTAAATTGTGTAAAATATTGTTTGGCTTTTAAACTTAGTTTTTGTAACGACGATGTACAATCTAAATATAAAAGTATAAATGGTATATTTATTTTGTTACTTAGTACTTTTGTAACATAGTTGTACTTTAATTTCTTAAATGTACAGCTTGTTATCTTAATTTTTAGGCATAAATTCTATTCCTTTGAGTAAATATCATTATCTCTAAACCAGTATAGCTTGACTAACTATAAATGACGCGCTCCTCCACTTTATTAGTTTATTTAAATGTGTGAATGCAAATATTACTAACTATACTTCATCAGCGTGCTCCTCCTTTTGTGTCCAACCAGCAACTGAATAACCAATTACAATTGCATTTTCGATAAACATTATCCATATTTAATATTTGCTCGTTTGCGTTAATGCAGTGGAGGGCCGCGTCATTTCGGCTTAGACAGACTATATCAGATGTTTAAGAGTAGTTTAAATTTCTGTTAAACTAATAATATGTTCGGTAGTTATTTGTGTTTTCTTATTGTGACTAAGTACTCCGCCTGATGTTAAAAGTGCGGTTCATGAATAAAGGTGACCGCTGGTACATCTAAATAACTGCAAGTAGCAATTGATTCACAGTGCCGGCACTTGATTTATGTCTTAAATCAATCAATCATGGGGATAGGCAGAGACAATAGAGCGCCACTTGCCACGATCCTGATACAACTCCCTCGCATCCTTCAATTCACAATTCTCTTCATACAAGCTCTAAGGTTATGGGCACTAGGCACCTATTTTTATTTCTTTTATTAATTTTAATATTGCAATGTATTATTAAATATTATAATACTATTTACATTTCTAAACTAAGCTACCAAAGTGCTTGTATCATAGAAACAAGACAACCAAAGTACATATATATATATATATATATATATCAAAGATACATTGGTACCGGCAAGTGGTTTTGAACCCGTGCTCTCGGTTTACGTAACCATAGCACTGCCACTACACCACGGTCGCCGTTAATATTTCATATTTGATAATAGCTATAAGCTTAAACCCTTTAAAGTTATTTTACTTTTTTTAAAGTGTTTTATTTGTAAATAAATATTGTAAACACATCTTTATTACGAAAATAAACACTTTCCTTCCACACATTTGTTTCCCTTTTTACCGCCATGCAAAAATTAAGTCCGGTCCTGAAGGGTTAATGCCAATTAGTAGCCCTACAATTTAATTTTATGGGATTAAAATTGAAATGGACCTCAGGCCATTATCACTCTGAAAGTGTAAAGATTGGCTGTAAGAATGAATACACCCGACCAGCTGCTTGCCTCGATCCTGTTACAACTATCAAACATCTTCTATATTCACAATTCTTCTCAGACTAACTCTGTGGTTATAGTCACAAAATCCAATTTTCTTTAAAGAATCCAAATTTCTTTAAAAAACGTTATAATTGAAAAACGAAAAGGATTAGGGAAAATGCCATTAATAAACTAAATTGCCACGAATCTATTCCCGCAAGTTTAGGCAAAGAAAACGTTCTAAAAAGACTTTCTTACTTCTTTCACCATCACAATTATTTTTGTAAATTTTAATTTGGTTAAATTATATGTCCAAATTAGAATAACCCTCTCTGAAAGATCATTAGCATCATTTAAACTCTTAACATCTTAATTTAAAAGTTTCGATTCGATTCCCCGATTGTTTCGAACAATCGTTGTCGAAAAGTTGAACGAATAAGTAGTAATTGTTTTTTTTTGTCCCTAAAGCGGAAGACAAAGTTTTTTTCGTTTCGTTTAATGACATTGTTTATTTAAATTGCTTGTTTTTCTAAAGAAAGGAATGAATGCAAAACAAATAAGTAATTTCTTGTTAAAATTGGTCTATAAGATAATTTATAGACCAATAAAGTTTGCAACATTGATAAAAAATGTAAAAGTATCCTACTTTTTATACTAATTTGGTAGCTTAGTACGTATAGTATAGAATAGTGTAGTATGGTATAGTATGAGAATGGCGCAGTAAAATGAATAAAGACCGGTGATGTACCTACTTGTATAAGCAAGTACAATCTAACTCCGCTAATAAATTATAAAGTTAATAATAAAGAGAAAGATACATCTTCAAGTGAGTATAAGATTTCAAAATTACTCAACAATTTATTTATTAGTCAATTATTTTCAATTTAACTCGACATTAAGATTAAACGAGGCTACACTGGCGGTCAACTAACACCTTTACTTCTATTATGACTATTCTATTATACGAGTATGATTAAACTTAGAACGTTAAGTAAACTCTGTGTCTACGGGATAGGGCAGAATCATCCCATCCCACAGATCATCCTTATCACATTTAAAATAATCATGTTAATAGATCCACGAAAACAAAATTCATACTGTTTATATACACTGTTATATCTAAACAGAGTCATGAGTTCGGACATGAGTTAAACAGTCTAGGCTCATTACTACTTTTGAACTCATAACAAGGATACAACATATCTCTCTATGCCACTAGTCATTCATTGCTGGACACAGGCCTGCAACCAGATACTTTTCTACCACTTTAATTTATATTTAAATCTCTTGGGTAGACGTCCAACGCTCGTTTTTTTGTACGTGGTCTTAATTCAAGAACATTTTGCACGTTTTCGCGCGTTGAAACAATCTCAGAAATACATCCTAAACAATCAATCAAATTGTCATGCATTTCCCACAGGGACTACAATCCTGACACAACTCCCTCGCTTCCCTTACGTCCACAATTCTTTTCATACAAGCTCTATGGTTATACAGTTGGTTTTTATTGCTTCGTATTCGATATACAGCGATACTAATGGCAAAAAATTGAACTAAAGCTTTGCATGTATCGTCTCGAATTTACTGAATCACGTATACATAGGTAACTCGTAATAGAGGCTCCGGTAGTAAGATGGAAATCTTTAAAGTAAGTGCTACCTATTACGCTTTGCATTAAAATAAAGAGGAGAAAATATATTTTCCACTATCTTCAATTACCCTTATCTTCTTATACTTAAAACAAAGACTTTGTGAACTTTAAGAAGTATTTATGTTAAAGCTTCTTATGGATGATATTTTTATTATTAGGTTAAAGAATTTATTAGACCGGCATTGCGGATTCAACTACTGCTGTAAGACATTTGTCTGTAGTGGCATTCGGTCATATACAACTCAGGACCTACCGTTGTTTGTCTCTGCCTCGCTCTGTACTAACTAGAGACGTGAGATTTTATCAATCAATCAATCAATCAAATTGTCACGCCTTTTTTCCACAGGGATAGACAGAGACAACGGAGCGCCACTTGCCATGATCCTGACACAATGCCCTCGCTTGAGATTTTATGTTTAAATAAAATCATAAACCAATATTAACGCGATAGTAAGCCGCATAAAATTTGTTTAATTCATTAGTCATATGATTTTAATAGATTTAATAGAAAATAAAATAACTGCATCCACTATGCCGGCCCAGTTGGAAGTTGCAACTATTGAGCACATCCCTAACTGAGTCAATTTACTGTCGGTTCACTTGGAAGTGGTAGTGCTACCCCGAATCAATACCTACACTAGTAGAAATATCTACTATTGAACCAACTGAAACTCTCACTTACTGAAAAAATATAAACCTAAATTCTTACGAAAAAAAACTTGTTTTTTATTGTGACTCGACCCGCCTGATGGTAAGCAAGAGGAGGTCCAAGAGTGCCAACGACAGTAAAAACCGTCATACCGGCCAAACTTAACGCGTTTTTCCCGGGTATAGGCAGAGACAATGGAGCGCCACTTACCACGATCCTGACACAACTCCCTCGCTTCCTTCACATTCACAATTCTCTTCATACGGGCTCTAAGTTTATGGGCACTTGGCAAAAAGTGTACTAAAATGAAGAAACATATATTTTGTACCGACAGTATATTTGTTAAGGAAGTAAGTACAATTAATTAGGGGCTTTTCATTGCGATGCCACAGAGTATTCTATTAATCAGATACCAATGTACACAGCCTACTTAATTTCAGAGTTCTCATTTATTATTTACAACTGAAGCCGTACAACACTATTGTAACGCGACCGCTGACCTTAACTTGTCTGATGTTAAGCAGGGTGAGGTCACTATTCTGGTTACAATCCTCTAGGTGCTTCTGGGTGGGTGCCGTTTTGTCTTTCCGATCACCTTCGAAGTCCGTGGTGTACAGTCGAAGTGGTAGTACAATGGTTACACACGAAAACACGGGTTCAAAACCACCTGCCGGTTCCAATGTATCTTATCCAATTGTCCTGTTTGATACAAGCAAGCACTTTTAGTTTAACATAATATTAAGGCGACCGTGGTGTAGTGGTAGTGCAATGGTCATGCAAACCGAGAGCACGGATACAAAAACACATGCCGGTGCCAATGTATCTTTAATATTTGGCTTTGGTTGTCACGTTTCTATGATACACAAGCACTTTAGTAGCTTAGTATAAAAATGTGAATAAAAAAATGTTAGTTTCCCGGTGGTTAATTATTTAGACGCAAAATAAAGCCTCGCTTGAAGCGATTGTATTATTCTCACATTTATTCTTTGATAATTTATTTACGGTAGATACACAATTTCCACTCAAAAAGCAGCGACATTAATACATTGAATTAATATTACTAACGCTAGTAATATTAATTTAATGCAATAATAAAAGATCTATTTAATGTTGGACTTGCATTTATTCTCAGTCCAAAATGATACAAGTTTATACTTCAAAACAATGTGGTAAGGTTCAGTTTACAATTCACATCAATTCACTTACATGGTTTATATTAGTGTACGTGAATTCAGACGCGCGGACACTTTTAGGACATTATTTTGTATGGGACTATGTATCTATTAAACATATATGATCGATGCATTCATCCATACATAATAATATGGGAGAGTCTAGTGCTATGTGTTCTGTACCTATTAATCAGTTACTGATGTCTTAGATAAGAACGGGAGGAGCGGGTCTCGCAGACCCACGCGAGTGTTTAGCTTGTATCGTTTAACAGCTAGGTATATATTCAAGTATTATATTACATAACTAGTATTTTGACGACGGGCGTGGTGTATGGTCTGTTATGTTGAAAGTCACGGGTTCGATTCTCGGTCGGAAAAAAAAATGTTTCATAACTTATTAATTTGAATCCAAAGAAAATATAACTATTGAGCCATGACTAATGTTGTTTATTATAAGGCTGGTGATATGACTAAAGTGGTTGCAGGCGTTTCGGGGGTTCCTTTTATTTTCCCTTTACTTTCATTTTAATATTAATTTTGTTTTTATATTATTTATTTAGGAGTTAAAAAAAATATATTAAACGGATAATGGACAGTCCATTATAAGATTTGGCTTAAGAAATGTATGATTATGTGATATATCGTCAAAGATGTAATATAGCTGTAAGTCTCTAATGAACAAATCAATGAATAAAGAAGAGACGGACATTTGTTCCGGGTCTGGTTTTCAAAGAGTGGTAAGCAATAGTGTCCAGTCTGCCTATCCGGGGTAGTACCATCACTAACAGACCGTGAAGTGACTCAGTCGCGTTCAGGATCAGCTTGTAAGTTTCCGATTTAGACTAGGCCGTCATAGTTGATGTGCTGCTACAGTTACCTCTATTAATGGACCGCACTCCATTTTAATTTTAGGCGGGGTGCTGTCATAGTCATATGTCCAGCCAAAATAAAAAATGTAATAATATAAAATTGTAGATTGACATATGACAGCATTTAGTCTGATGTTAGGCTGGAGTAGGATCCGATAATGAAGGACTTGTAAGAGTGGTAGGCAGTGGTACCCAGTCTGCCGATCCGGGGTAGTACCACCACTTACTAGTATACAGACCGTGAAGTGATTTGGTCACGTTTCGGGATCAGCTTGTAAGTTGCCGGTTCCATCTAGGCCGGCATAGTGGATGTGATTGCTACTCACAGTTATTGAATTGTAGTAGCAGTGGCATTCATTCATGGACCACACTCCAGCTTAACATCAAGCGGGGTGCTGTCATATGTCGAGTCACAATAAAAAAAAAATAAAAAAAACTTATTTAACTGCTACTACAGTTATATAAGTGCAAGTAGCAGTCGCACCCTCCACGCCCGTCTAGTTGCAACTAGCAACTTTTAAGCTGATCCCGAAATGCGACTGAGTAGTGACACGGTGTCACGGTGTACTACTCGTATTAATAAACAGATGCATGCAGGAGTCGCATCTATGCCGTCCTAGTTAAACTGAACACCGACAACTTTGTAATTGATCCCGAAACGCAACTTAGTCACTTCACGGTATTTAAACGTAAATAACTTAGTTTATCGTTTATATTGTTAAAAATTGTTTTGTGGAACTTTATCGATATTGTGATGGGTAATAATAAAATCCAAAAAAATCTGGGTAGTGCTTACAAAAGTTTTCCCGAATTCACCATAAACGTCAAGTGAGTGTATAAAAGTAAAATGTATGTACGTAAATTAAATATATAAGTACATACCGCCTACATTTTTTAAGCTGCTTAAAGAACGTCTCATAATTTGGGATTGTCTTCCGTTGATACAGATAACCTTAAGTTTCATACATTTTGCATTTTATTTATACAGTGAAACCTCTTTCACAAGACAACAACCACAAGTTTTTTTTTAATTTTTTTTACGTTTCTATACTAAGCTACTAAAGTGCTTGTTTCATAGAAACAGGATAACTAAAGTACGTATAATATCAAAGATACATTGGTACTGGCAAGTGGGTTTGAACCCGTGTGTAATTATTTGCGTAACAATTGTACTACCAATTTTGTAAAGTTATTTAGTTTAAAATTCTCTGATATAAAAAAAAACATAATTTTAAAGTAAAACTTTTATTAATAGAGATAGTACGAATGAAGGCATTGACAATTTGATTGAAAGATTATTTATTTGATTTTTCTTATTATGATATGATGATATGGAGTGCGGTCCATGAATAGAGCCTACTACTAATATAGGTAACTAACTGTAAGTAGCAGTCGCATTTACTATGCCGGCCTAGTTGAAACCGGAAAAATAAAAGATGATTCACAGTATGTATAGGTTCTTGTAAGTAGTGGTACTACTTACAAGGCAGACTGGGCATCACTGTCTACCACTCTTTGACAACCAAACCCGGAGCGAATATCTGTCTTAATTGATTAGTTATTTGATTTTAAATTATGGTTGTAGAGAAGTAGTCTACAGCTGTAAAACGATATAAGAAGATTTTTGCTCAATATTGAATTTGCGGCTTACTATCGCATTCATTTTTGGTTATTGATTTAATTTTTTTCAATTTTTAAAAAACAAATACAAAAAATAAATGCGATAGTAAGCCGCATAAAATTTGTTTATTTCATTATTGAATATTTTTCTATTCTGATATATGAAGGTCTGGTGCTGCTGTAGTCGGGTCTGCTAAGCTAAGCTACATGATTCTGGTGATGATGAAGGTTAAACTGTAATTTGTTTTATTTTATAAATCACAAGCATATGTTATTCCCATAGAGGATTGAAAAAGCATTGGTGGCCTGCCGCCGACCGGTTCCATGCCCTGAGTACTGGGGCCTACCCACCGCGTTAACATACGTACAGTCAGCAAAGAAAATGGATTAATCTTACGTCTTGTTTAACTATTAAATTTAACTGCATTTAACGTCTTATAAATTGTTATAATCTATTCTCTTTTACAATTATTTTATTTCCAATGATTACTAAAAAATAATTCGTTAAAAGCAAATAAATGTAACAATAACAATAAATGTAAACAATGTAAATTCTTACAAACCCTTCGTTGTTTTATATAATAAAGATTATTTTTTCACTTTAATTTCTAAATTAGTAATGCAAATGGAAAGAAAAAAAGTTTATTTATTATTTATTTTTAAACTTTTATTAATAATTTATTACATACGATAAAATAATTTATTACTCGTACTTATTACAAACTAGCATTATGCGAAAATTTAATTTAAAAAATCTGGATTTATTTATAATTAATGCTTATTTATAATTATTAGACCAATACACATCGGGCTTTGGAACAAGTTAAACGGCTAGCTTTGTTCTCTACAAAGCTAAAAGAACTCCGTTGGACCGTAAGTTAGAGGTAGTAGAGGTGATAGAGACGACGGCGGCTGAAATTTTCCGACTATATCTTTGCAAAGCCATTGTAACTAATTGTTATATTTTTTTTGCTCACCGTACACAAACACAGATATCTCAGAGGTGTATCCGCTAAAATAAAATGTGCGCTTACAAAGTTCTCTGACCTTAACCCACTCGCCAAATTCAATAATCATTACTTAAGTTTATCACAAAATGTTTACTTTCAACTTGACAACGGAATCTACAAACATATTCTTGTTTATTTATATATATATATATATTATTTGCAAAGTGTGTTCAGTAGTTTTTTTTATAAGTATATACATTTGTATTGTGACTCGACATCTGACCTCGATCTGCCCGATGGTAAGAGTCTGCACGGCTGCCTCAGTCGCCGTAAATATGCCGGCCAAAGGTGTTTCTTCACGCATCGCTTTAAGAACCCAAGGCTATAGGATGGAGAGAACAAGGGCTGGTAAAGCATTGCACTAGTCGATTGTTCTACAAAGAAGACGAGGGACGCATCGAACTTTATTTTATTGCTATAGAGTAAGTTTTTATTTCAATTTTTATATTTAATGAGTCTTGACATATAAAAGCACCTCGCCTGATGTTAGGCTGGAGAGTGGTTTATGAATAAAGGTGACTGTTAAATAAATAATAGTAAGTAGCATTCAACTAGGTCACTATGCCGACCTAGTTGATACCGGCAACTTACAAGCTGGTCCGGAAACGCGAATAAGGCACTTTACGGCCTGTATGATGCTGTTATTGTTTCCAAAACTATTCAACCAATACCCCAGTCTCTCCGTGACCACGATGGCTGCAAAGTTCTCGAAACGTCGGAATTACAAAATAAAAATCAAAACCAAAATAAACGCGATAGTAAGCCGCATAAAATTTGTTTAATTCATTAATGTTCGCGCAAAATCCAAGAAAATACTAGTTGTATTATGTTCTTAATTGAAATATACAGGATGCGATTGGCAAGCGAGCAAATATTTTTTTTAGGCTTCAGGTGTTAGTATTAGAACCCATTTTTGAAATAAAAAAGGATTTTTTTTTTCAAGATAATAAAAATTGTCCTGATAGTAAAACACTACTGCATGGTAAATAAACGGCGCGCGCGCCGCCACGTCCGGCGGCCTATACACGAAACGTGATAGAAGTGTGTCAAGGTCACCCCGCTTCCTTTAGTAGCCAGTCAGTAGCTAACGGCGCCCGCGAACGATCGCACGTGTCCGCCCGCATTGATACTTAAAAATGTCTTATTCATCTCGAGAGTGAGATGAATAAGACATTAAATAGGGAATATGGTGACCGCTGGATCGGTCGTGGGGGTCCTGTTCCATGGCCACCACGTTCACCAGATCTCACACCATGTGACTTTTTTATGTGGGGCGAAATAAAGCGCAGAGTTTATGTTGAGGAAGCCCAAAACCGAGATCACTTAAAAACGCTAATAAAACGCGCGTTTAATGAACTAAAAAGCGATACGGTAGTTTTAAATAAAATAAAAAACAATTGTCAAAAGCGTGCAAAACTCTGCTTAGAGAAAAATGGAGTACAATTTGAACATTTACTGAAGTACTACTGAGTTATAATGGTAAGTAATTTCTGATAAATAATTAAAAGCTTTTACTTTTTGATAACAGATTTGTATTATTATTTTTTTAGGTATTATTTAATTTAATTTGACTTTTAGTTTTGTTAATTTTATTTCTTGTGTGAAACAAAACAATAGTTGTATAATGTATCTCTTTCTAACACATAAAGCTAGATGAGAAGCCATATGCATCGAGCGCGGCTTTTTCTATCTCGCTCACACCCCCGAGACTTCCTACGAAATAGAGAGAAACAAATACAGGCTCAAATTTCTTAAGTCATTCATTCAACATTCGCGCGAACGTAGTTTAGGCTCACAATGATCGTCGACATTTTCAGGAAAACTTCTCTGCTCCGTTACTTAAGATTTTAGTACTGAGTGGTATTAAAATAAAAAATACATAGTTACTTAATTTTCTTTTAGTATTTATTATAAAAATATTTGCTCGCTTGCCAATCGCATCCTGTATATTGTATCAAATTATAATTTTATTTTGTAGGGGATATGACGCCAAAATTACGGATGTAAAAGTTAGAGAGTTGTTTTAGAATCGAAGGCGTGACAATCGATTAGAATTTAGTTTTACAAACATTACACTTACTTGTAAACGTAGAACGAACGCTTATTTAAACGTTTATGTTTTGAGGTACTGAGATATTTAGGATAAGAAGACATTTCGTAGTTTCCCGAACACTGCTCGAGGTTTTCCGTAGTTTTCCAAACCGAGTTGAATTCGTTTCAACGCTTGGGAGTATTTTAATTTATACCCAAAAATGCAAAGTATCAACTTTACAAAGCTTCTTTTTGAAAAGTTGATATTTTAACGAGCCGTCTGTTTTAAATTTATAATGTAACATTTTAATCCTTTCTACGAATAAAGACTTAACTAAAAATAATAATTTTTACAGTTATACTATTTCGTTTTTGAACTTTCAGATTAAGATATAGGTATATCTAACAATTATCATGAATAATTTTAGCCGTAATTATAATAATAATCAATCCAATTGTCACGCTTTTTTCCCACAGGGATAGGCAGAGACAATGGAGCGCCATTTGCCACGATAGCGGATAGAATAAGGAATAGCACAGTGCGCGATAGATGTGGTTTGAATGAGGATGTAGTGACAAGGAATGCTTCGATGGTTTGGGCACATGGAAAGGATGAGCGAAGGTAGATTGACGAAAGTAGTTTATAAATCTCATGTGAATGGATACGTTAAACAAGACAGGCCCGTCTCCAAGTGTTCGCTGACCAAATCAGAGACATCTTCAAGAAAGCTAGGTTGCCTAGTGCCCATAACCATAGAGCTTGTATAAAGAGAATTGTGAATGTGAAAGAAGCTTGTGTCAGCCGTAATTATTGGTACTTTATTACCGTAATTGGCGACAACTCATAAAACGTTATTCATAAAACGAAAAACCGCCATAGTAAAGTTTTTTTTTTGTTAATTTTTTGTTTACTCTGGTGACTTACGAAAGCAGTCCGAATTATGTAATGGATAATGAGGATCTATTTTAATATCTTAGTATGTGGGTGCCTACCTACCTATACTACTCACATCTTATCAAGTTATTAATATAATATCTTAGTTACCAAATCTTATACCAGTAGCACGATATGTTAGCCGCTTTGACGTTTTAACCGTAAATGAAGTTTCGTATCTATACATATAATAAAATTGGAGTGTCTGTTTGTAATATTGAAATAACCGTTTTTTAATACATGTATATGAATATATATACGGTACATACACCAAAATAACATTTTTTACAATTTTTGTCTGTCTGTCTGTCTGTTTGTTTGTTCCGGCTAATCTCTGGAATGGCTGGACCGATTTTGACGGGACTTTTATTGGCAGATAGCTAATGTAATAAGGAGTAACTTAGGATACTTTTTTTTTTGAAAAAATTCCTTTACAATAAATAAAATAAAATAAAAACATTTTCCCATACAAAATTGCGTGCGTTTAGAAATTGATTTTGGGTAAACTAAAGAAAATATATCAAGCTGTTGAGAATTGAAAACAAATTATTATTATTATCTTACTATTATTATAAATGTGAATGTCCGTTTGTTTGTTACGCTTTCACGCAAAAACTGCTCAACCGGTCATCATGAAATTTTGTACACATATTCTTGGAGGTATCAGAAGTAACAAAAAATACTTTTTAATAAAAAATAATAAAAAAATTACGAAAAATAAAAAAGTTGTTTGGCAAAATTTTATTTTTCCTTTAATAAAAATAGGTACAAGGAGTTGGTTCAAACCCTGAGTACTATAATACCATCGCACTGTATTACCGTCAGTCACGTCAACATCTAATCCAATCAACTGTACTATGGAGACTATACACTATACTTTCCATAGACTATACTTTCAGCTGTTTGACATTTTTCGTTATTGTTATTTCCTTCTGTTACTAATGCATATCCTACTATTGTTATAAATGTGAATGTGAGTTTGTTCGTTACGGTTTTTATTTTTAGAGGTACTAGGAGTAACATGGGTTACTTTTAATTAAAAAAACAAATTTTTGACTATAGTTTCCAATTGACTATAGGTTTAACTGTTTGGAATATATATTTATTTTTATTTCCGTCTGTCATTTTTATATGAGTTATCGAGTTATAAATAAAAAAAAGTCGAATTGAGAACCTCCTCCTTTTTTATGACTGTGTTATAAACCAAATTTTACGCGGGTGAAACCGCGGGCACAGCTAGTTAATTAATAATTACGTTTGAAGGAGCAAATTGCTGTTCTTTTTTAGTGACAATAAAAAACGACAATTTGATCCTTTAAACGTATTTAATAACTTATACGAAACTTCATGAACAGCCAAACGTCAAAGCGGCCATCATATCGTGCTGGTGGTATAAGATTGGGTAACTAAGATATTAAATTAATAACTTATTAAGATGTGAGTAGTATAGGTAGGTAGGCACCCACATACTAAGATATTAAAATAGATCCTCATTATCCATTACATAATTCGGACTGCTTTCGTAAGTCACCAGAGTAAACAAAAAAATTAACAAACAGTTCAGAACCAAAAATGACAAAAAAAATAAACTTTACTATTATGGCGGTTTTTCGTTTTATGAATACGGTTTTATGAGTTGTATAGTATGTATAGTAAGTAGTAATCAAAAATAAATAGTAATAAATAATAATAATAGTAATAAATATTACGCCTGACGACAGGCGTGGACGAACGGTTTAGCGACTAGTTTGTTGCGCGTAAAGTCCCCGTCGATCCCCGGTCGGAGCAAATCTTTGTTTCATAGCTTTTATTTGTAATAATAATATTAAATATTGCAAATATTTGTTAATAAAAAAAAAGAGATGGATATTTGTTTCGGGTCTGGTTATCTAAGAGTGGTAGGCAGTGGTACCCAGTCTGCCGATCCGGGGTAGTACCACCACTTACAAGTATACAGACCGTGAAGTGATTTGGTCACGTTTCGGGATCAGCTTGTAAGTTGCCGGTTCCATCTAGGCCGGCATAGTGGATGCGATTGCTACTCACAGTTATTGAATTCTATTAGCAGTGACATTCATTCATGGACCACACTTTGGCTTAACATCAAGCGGGGTGCTGTCATATGTCGAGTCACAATAAAAATAAAAAAAAATAAAAAAAATAGTTCAGTATTTCTTTCATTTAAAAACATCGAGAGCTATACTCTGTTATTCGATTAAGCCTTCAATTTATACATTCAACACTCAGATGTAACCAATTTCGTGAATACGACTTGCAATGCTTAACAAAATAATAAAAAAAATCGCCAACCATTGTATACGAAATAAGAGAATTATTTATACGTATGCGGGAAAATAATGAGATCCAGTCAAATAAGGATATATCATATTATTCTATTTTGATCAAAATATAAGAGGCTGTGTCTCAAGTTTATGAATAGTCATCTTAGCATGTTTTTGCCGGCATAGTGTCGGGGAATAAGGCAACCGTAAACTAAATCTTTTTTTCTAGTCGTCTGCGCTCTTGGACCTCCTCTAGCTTACTATCAGGGAGGTTGAAGTCAAATCTCGAGACAACAAAAAAACATAAAAAAGAGAGGCCTAGAAATTTTAATCCTTACTGTCGATTTTCATTTGAAAAAGCTGTTTCCGTACAAGGTGTTTTTTTTTTAAATATAATAGTGACCCGAGTTGTCTGCCTGCCAAGTGAAACATTTAATAAGTGAATGAATAAAATGAACATTTACCAAGAAAATAAATCTCTTCTTAAACATAATAGTAAAGATTATAATCACGTTCACGATTCATTGAAACATAAAATATTTTTATTTACTTTTTATTGAATTCGGTTTCCCTACAGCGCGTGTTCTTTAATAAATCAAGTTATTCGTTACGCCCCAGACCACATTGTCCTCGCCTCATGTGAGAAAATAAGATTAAAAAAATAAACGAATTTTTGAAAATCGAACACGTCAGAAATATTGCATCGAATCGCGATCGCCAATGGCGTCGATTCGTGTGCTCGAATTCTTGGCTCCTCTATAATGGTGACAAAATTATAATGATGATGAAAAATTAAAAGAAAATGAATCACGACTTTTTCACGAATGGGGTAAGCAGAACTTCGTGGAATACGCGTAACATGTTAATATTTACTGTCGGATGCACAAAACAGTATAAATTTATGAATTCAGTTTTAGTTTACAATTCTATTCTAAGCCACGAAACGTGTGTGTATCATAAAAGCAGGACGACTAATATGTTATTGTATATATCAATGATACAATGGTTTTAAACGGGAGGTTCTCTTAATTTGGTGGTAGTGCAATGGTCACTGCACTACCACTACAACATACTCATGCTATTTAGTAGTATACAAATATTTTAGGGTACATTTTAAGGTATATTTTATGGTACAACGGACACGGAGAAGTTTTATGTGAGAAGTATTGTTGTATTCCAATTAGAAATTTCAGCGCGATTAAGTGGTGGACTCACCGTAAAGCGGGTGATCCATGAGAAATAGAATTGACTCCAGCCGCTGTGAAGCCCGACTTTGGAGTCAATGAAAGTCAGGTATACTGGGGGAAACTACATAGTTGGCTAAGGGAGGAAGAAGGACTTCTGGTGGGCGAGGCCTCTTCTGTCGAGTCTTCCTGTGTGAAGAAATTTCATAGTGGGGACACGGAGAGTCTACACCTTTATTATATGTATAGTGTATGGATTTATAAAAAAGAAAATTATACATGTGTCCATTATAGAGGAGCCAAAAATAACAAGCAATGACGGCGGCCCCAGAACAATGGGGTCGGCGGCTGTATCGATGGCACTTGTCAAAAAATAAAAATGCGCCACAGTCGCCGCTGTGCTTTCGATAGTTTTCGTTGTTTTTTAGCTTGTTTGCGTTGGAGAAAGCGTGTGTCTCTCCATAGGTATTATAATACACATAGATATATGATTTGTAGATAGTTTTTATTAGTAGAGCTTGTATGAAAATAATTATGGATGTGAGGAAAGCGAGAGAGTTGTGTCAGGTCGTGGCAAGTGGCGATCCATTGACTCTCCCTATCCCTGTGGGAAAAAGCGCGTCAATTTGATTGATTTGTTATTTGATTTTAAAAGTGTTTAAAAGGTTCAAAAAAAGCGGATATATTAGGTTGATGAAACCTCCTCTAAATTTTTGTATGTAAATTTAAACAATTTTTGTATGTCTTGTTCGAGGGAATCTATGTCTTAAATGTGTAGACCGTAAAGCGACTCAGTCGAGTTTCACCCTAAAAGATGCCTAGTTGAAATTTAGGTTGGCAAAGCGGCTGCTACTGCTAGCTGCAGTTATTTTACTGGACCGCACTTTAGCTTAACATTAGGCAGGGTGCTATATAATATGACGAGATACAATTAACATTTTGACGACAGGCGTGGACGAACGGTTTAGCGACTGGTTTGTTGCGCGTAAAGCTCCGGGTTCGATCCCCGGTCGGAGCAAATATTTGTTTCATAGCTTTTATTTGTAATATTTAATAGTATTAAATATTGCAAATATTTGTTAATAAAAGAAAAAAGAGATGGATATTTGCTTCGGGTCTGGTTATCAAAGAGTGGTAGGCAGTGGTATCTCTGCCGATCCGGGGTAGTACCACCACTTACAAGTATACAGACCGTGAAGTGATTTGGTCACGTTTCGGGATCAGCTTGTAAGTTGCCAGTTCCATCTAGGCCGGCATAGTGGATGTGATTGCTACTCACAGTTATTGAATTGTAGTAGCAGTGACATTCATTCATGGACCACACTTTGGCTTAACATCAAGCGGGGTGCTGTCATATGTCGAGTCACAATAAAAAAAAAAAAAAGATATATTCTATAATTTTATCTCTAAGTAGTATACGAGTAGAGTATAAAATCTATAAGTAGAAGCTGTGGACTGTTGTCTCTAAATTGATCGATTTTTAAGTTATTAGAGATATTAATAGGATTTAATTAGATTTTATTATTCAGACCCGACTTTTGACTTCAACTTGCCTGAGGTTCAAGAGCGCAAAGACGACTTAAAAAGCGGTTTTCATTTTACAGCCAAAAAACAAATTTTCATAGCCGGACTATAGAAAATCGGATATTATTATTTTAGTAAAATTGATTTTTATTAAAATAAATATTTTATTTTCGGAGACTTCCTCAAGAAAGCTTGTGCCCATAACCACACAGCCTGTATGAAGAGAATTGTGAATGGGAAGGAAGCGAGGGAGTTGTGTCAGGATCGTGGCAAGTGGCGCTCCATTGTCTCTGCCTCTCCACATGGTAAAAAGTCGTGACAATTTGTTTGATTGATTGATTTTTATTAACAATAGTTTAGGATATAGATACCAGCACTGACCTTTGCCATGTTTAAAACACTTTAATTTTATTCTAGAAATAAATACTATAAATTCATATAAATATGGTAGTACAGGTTCAGTTAAAGTCAGTCTTAAGCTACGAAATATGACAATGATCTCTACAAGATAATGTTTCAGTGTGGCTTTGTTTAGTAAGGATGCGCGCGCGCAGGTCTAGTACAAAACTAGCGACATCTCATAACGAGCGTGTCAACTAACTCGAACCAATTGCTTATACATAAACATTGCGACTTAGGGTTGGCGATTTTTTATTTTTTATTATTATTATCTTTATTTTATTGTTACTCGATATGTTTAAGCAATCCGCCTGATGTTAAGCTGGAGTGCGGTCCATGAATAGAGGCCATTGCTACTACAGATAAATACCTATCCACTATGCCAGCCTAGATGGACCTGGCAACATACAATGGCGACTAAAACACTTTACCGTCTGTATACTTGTAAGTGGTGGTACTAATCCGGATCTAAAAGCACCACTGCCTACCACCAGTGGCGTAGCGTGCAAATCGGCCGCCCGGGGCGGAAAAAAAATTTGCCGCCCCCTTATTTAGGAGTTTCAATCATAGGTACAACAAAAATATGAATTTCAGGTTCAAATTTCAACGATTTATTTTAGTTTTTTTAAATTTTGCCGTCCCCTAAATGTGCCGCCCGGGGCGGGCCGCCCCCTCCGCCCCTGCCACGCTACGCCACTGCCTACCACTTTTTGATAATGAAACCAAACCTGGAAAAATATCTGCTTTTTTAAAATTAATGAACCTATATATTTATTATATTTAAACTAAACACACGCGTGCACATTGTTTACAAACCGTAAAGTGACAAAGTCTAGCTTCGGGATGCCGGTTCTAACTAGGCCGGCATAGTGGATGTGATTGCCATTTACAATTATTAAACTATAGTAGCATACACCTTTATTTGGCCGCCACAGAGACGGCGACTGAGGCAGCTGTGAACAACTCGGTTTTCTCATTTGTCGTCACTCTTGGACCTCCTTTTGTTTATCATCAGGCGGGTCGAGGTCAGATGTCGTGTCATAACAAAAAATATAAAAAATCATGGACCGCACTTCGGCTTAACAACAGGCGGAGTGCTGTCTCACAATAAAAAAAGTTATGCCTATTATAAAAGTACTAGGAAAGCATGTATTAGACGAAGTGCGTTAATCGTGTATTAACTATTGTAGGTACTGCATATAGGTTTTCTTTGTAAGTGTTAATACAAGTATTATTCTCAGTGAGTCGCAACTCTTCATCAATCACATAGCAATCAGAGACGTGAAATCAATAGTGTGTAGACAACAACATGGACAATCATATTTTGGATTGTATATTGTATATTTATTATCTGGATAATATTTTCAGATTTATAAATTGGATGTGAATAGATGCGTTAAACGAGGCAGACTTAGGAGTATTTTTTCCGACCAAATCGGAGATATTCTCAAGAAAGCTGAGGCTTGATTCTTTTAATACATTTCAATCAATCAATCAATCAGATTGTCACGCCTCTCTCCCATGGGGATAGGCAAAGACAATGGAGCGCCACTTGCTACGATCCTGACACAACTAACTCGGTTCCTTTACATCCACAATTCTCCTCATACAAACTCTACGGTTATGGGCACTAGGCAACCCAGCTTTCTTGAAGAACTATTCGATCTGATCGAAAAACACCCTTCTGGGCCTGCCTTGTTTAACGCATCCATCCACATCAGATTTATAAATTGCTTTCGTGAATCTACTTTCACTCATCTTTTCTATGTGCCTGAACAATCGCAGCATCCCTTTGTCAATCCTTGTCACTACATCTTTTTTCAAACCACATCTATCACGCATTGTGCTAATCCTTAATACATCATGACGCCGAAATCAGTGCAATTGTACCGCAATTGCAAGTGACCAATCAACGTAGTATTGATTTGTAATTTGCTGATTGGTTACGAAGATGTCAAATATCAGTGCGACGTAATTTCACTGCTTTTTCGACGCCGAATATATTAAGAGAATCGGACCCCTGGGTTGCCGACTGCCACAATAGTAGAGCTCGTATGAAAAGAATTATGGACGTGAGGAAAGCGAGGCAGTTGTGTCAGGGTCGTGGCATGAAGCGCCCCATTGTCGTAGAATCCAGTTCGTAGATTTTTTGAGTCGTCAGCGCTCCTAAACCTTCCTTTACTTACGATCAAGCAAGTCGAGGTCAGATGTTGTAAAAAAAGTGGATGCTAACCTCAGTCGTCGTCACTATACCAGTCAGAAAAAGATATCGCGTCCGAATAGTATATTATTATTCCAGTGTTTATGATAGTCTGCGAGTTCATAGCAGGAGCCATTTTGCGTTTTATTTTATTGTTTCAAGTTAAAATATCTGCAATGCATTCCAGAATGATCGATTGTCTCTACTGACTTTCCATTAGGTTGCTATCAGTGAAATGATGACAACTCTATGGAGAAATTGTTTCAAGCAAAAGTCCATAATGCAATATTCCATAATGTTTATTTTTATATTCCTTTTTAATATTATTTTTATATTTATAAATTCGCATTTGTTAAAGGCGACCGTGGTGTAATGGCACTGAAAAGGATACGCAAACTGAGAGCGCCGGTACCAATGTATCTTTTATATATAAGAACTTTGGTTGTCCTGTTTCTATGAAACAAACACTTTAGTAACTTAGTATAGAAATGTTAATAAGTAAAAATGTATATTTTTTTATTGTAGGGTAATATGTTAGTCACGTCATGTTAGTAGTATAGGATTTTCAGTCTGGGTCGCTCTTAGACTTTCTCTTTCTAACAATTAGTTAGGTCAAATCTAAAAAAAATAACCATAAACAAAAAAAATAATCTTATTGAATCGGCAGTCGAACTAAAAAGTTCGGTGTGTCTTTTCTTTGTAGAACAATTGACAAGTGGAATGCTTTGCCAGCGCATGTGTTCTCTCCATCCTATGACCTTGGATCCTTCAAGCGATGCGTGAAGAAGCACCTTAGGCCGGCATAATGACGGTGGCTGAGGTAGCCGGGAACTAACTCGGTTTTTTCAGTCGACGTCACTCTTGGACCTCCTCTTGCTTATCAACAGGCGGGTCGAGGCCAGATGTCGTGTTACAATAAACAAAAAAAAAAAGTCTGCCTATTTCTGTGGGAATAGGCAGAGTTAACAAATAAATGAACAAAAACAAAATTTTATTCAATAATCGTTTATGCATTATAAACTATATACTCGTATAAGCTTTAATATTGTTAATAAGAAACTTTACCAGTCTTACTAATTTTATTTTATTGGGACTCGACATATGACAGCACCCCGCTTGATGTTAAGCCGAAGTGTGGTCCATGAATGAATGTCACTGCTTCTACAATTCAATAACTGTGAGTAGCAATCACATCCACTATGCCGGTCTGTATACTTGTAAGTGGTGGTACTACCCCGTATCGGCAGACTGGGTACCACTGCCTACCACTCTTTGATAACCAGACCCGAAACAAATATCAATCTCTTTTTTTTATTTATAATATTTGTTTTATAGCTTTATTTTGCAAATAAAAGCTATAAAACAAATATTTGCTCCGACCGGGAATCGAACCCAGGACATTACGCGCAATAAACCAATCGCTAAACTGTTCGTCCACGCCTGTCGTCAATCAATTTTTTTTATTGTGACACGACATTTAACTTCGACCCGCCTGATGATAAGCAAGATGAGGTCCAAGAGTGACGACGACTGAAACAAACCGGATTATTCACGGCTGCCTCAGTCGCCGTCACTATGCCGGAAAAAAAAAATCAAAACAGTGTTTAAATATTTGTATACAGCCAAATGTCATTTTGTGGTACTTACCAAATTAACTTAAACATGTTTAATGCCTGTCTAAAGCGCGTTTAATTGTTTTTGTGATAACATGTTTTGCAATCTACATAACAAACCTCACAAAAGTACACAAACTCTATAATCCACAATAAACACTACACACACAACCCTTAACCATAGACATCTAATTTAAAATTCCCACAAAGCATTGTGGTCGTTTTACTATATGGGTAATATTTATTCCTTACACCAGGTTTTGTATCCTCTCTGGGATTCCTTAGAAGGTGTGCTAACTGCCGCAACTTACATACAAGCTGAATTATTTCATTCCATAGTGATGTGCTTTAATTGAGCTAGTTCACTTTACATTAATTAATTTTAATATTGTAAAAGAAAACGATGTGTGGTTGAAATAGGAGTATAGGGCGTCGGTGGTCTAGTGATAGTAAAATGGTCTGGCCAACCAAGTGCCTCCGATTTAAAACCTAATGTAACTGTATTTTCCATATGACTAGTTTTTATGATACGAGGTTTGTAAAAAAGTTGAAACAAATTAAGAAAGAAAATGCTTTTATTGCAAATTAATTTAGGTGTTATAAAGAATATATCTAAAATACATAGGTCATAATCATTGGACACAACTTTAACTTGTTTACACTAGTTATATAGTCGCCTCAATTGTCGCTGCCACAGTCATAATACAATTCATAATACAATTCAAAAACCATAAAAATATATTTAAAAGTATAAATAACTCAGCACAAAACACTTTTTTCCTATATTTAAGCACTACAGGTTATGCATATATTACGGTTATATTATTATTAGGTTTTTGTTTTTATTGGCATATAAAACATAAAACATAAAATAGTTATAAAGAAAACTATATAAGTAGTTAAGTAATTAATAATTAATTAAGTAGGTTATTAATAAGGGAATTAATTAGTATTTAGTATTTAATATTAAGGCAAAAAAGGTAATTTAAACAGAAGTATAAACTACGAAGTATAATTTAAAATTATAACCATATTTCTAATAACTAATAAATCATATCAATATAAATTGAATTTAAATTTCAAAACACAAATCGAGTAAGAAAACTTTTTACAATGGGGAATAGTACATAATATTGTGCAAAAATCCGTAAACAAAAGCGAATTCTAAAACTCCTAAAACTCATTCATTTCAATAAAGAGAGATGCACAAACTTTTTGAATTGAATCAACTCTGTTTTGCTGCAGTCTGGTACATCACTACTTCTCTATATGGCACGGAAAGGATTAGCCTGTCGATATATCTAGAAACTTCCTATTGTTTTCTGATAGTTGTAACTTGTATACAAGGAAGAGAGATAAAAACTTATATATTATTATGTAGTACCCTTTTCAATACTAAATTTATAGGGTACCCTCTTAGGAATTCATTCTAAATTATTTAGAAAACTTTTACGCCTCTATTCTCAAAGGATACAACAGGCTACTCGCCACGATTCTGACACAGCTTACTTTATTCTGACAATTTAAATTTTCTGAATTTTTTTCTTAATTTTTTTATACTAAGCTACTAAAAGTGCTTGTATCACAAAAACTATGCAACCTAAGTACCCATATATTTGTATATCAAAGACACATTGGTACCGGCAAGAGGATTCGAACCAGGGTGTCTTGGTTTATGGAAGCATTTTATAAACACAACTGTTACTGTTATTGTTCATCGACTAAATCGTTGATCGACAACGTTATTAAACGTTGACATCCTCAAGAAAGCTAAGTTGCCTAGTGCCCAAAACCATAGAGCTTGTGTGAAGAGAATTGTGAATGTGAAGAAAGCGAGGGAGTTGTGTCAGGATCGTGGTAAGTGGCGTTCCATTGTATCTGCCTATCCCTGTGGGAAAAAGACGTGACAATTTGATTGATTGTTAAAAAAACAGAAGTCCTGTAATGGTAGAGTATATAAAGAAAATTGTGGATGTGAAGGTACAGAGACATTTGTATCAGGATCGTGTAAAGTGGCGTTCTATTGGCCTATCCTACATGGAATGGAGGCTTGACAATTTAATTGAATGAGTTTTCTTATAGGATTTAATACAATAATACTCGTAAACTATAGGTAAAAAACTATAGCTTATATGACAATGTGAACTAAAAAGTGAATAAATGGAAAAAACCGAGGAGGAGGTCCAAGAATGATGTAAAAATTGAGTCACGGTTGCCTCAGTCGCCGTCACTATGCTGGAAAAAAAAATAATGAAATTATTGTATTGTCTTCGGTTTTTAATACGTGGATAAATTTTCAAATTATTCAGACTTCTAGAAGTGGGTGAAATTTAATTTGAAATATTCCCCTATATAGTTACATCGATACAAATCAAGCTAATAATAAAAAAAAAGCGTTTTAAAAAACGATTTATTTTATCATTTGTTTAGTAATTAACAAATAAACAAGCAAATGAAATAGATTTATATATATCAACAGAGACTTGTAGTAAATTTTGGCAATAGTAGCAGAATTGGACTCTTGGACCTCCTCTTGCTTATCATCAGGCGAGTCGAGGTCAGATGTCGTGTCACAATAAAAATAAAAAAAAATAAAAATCTAGCTTATATTCACATGGCACCTTTTATGCGAACACAGATAATACATTAGATTGGACAAAAAAAGCATAAAAGGCGTTTTTTATTGTTATTAGGCATATAAAGGCGACCGTAGTGTAGTGGTAGTGCAACAGTCAATCAAACAGAAAGCACCCGATTCAAAAACACATGCCGGTACCAATGTATCTTTGATTAAGTATGTACGAGTACTTTGGTTGGCCAAGCACTTTTAGTAGCTTAGCATAAAAATGTATTTTTAAAAATCAAATGTAAATAAAGAATAAATGAAAAAGATCTCGATATCTGATGAATATCGATCTGATCTTGTCGTGCCTGATGGTAAGCAAGAAAAAGTCAATGAGCGTCTCCGACTGAAAAATCGATTCCACTTACAGTTGCCTCAGTCGCCGTCACTATGCCGTCTATTGTTGTACTCTTACGCTTCCTATTAATTAGTGACCATTTATCTTTTTTTTATTGTGACTCAACATCAGCACTTCACTTGATGTTAAGCTGCAGTGTGGTCTATAAATAGATGTCACTACCACTATAATTCAATACCTGTAAGTTGCAGTCAGATTCTACATTCAATTTTTCTACACACATTCTCACAGTCTACACTCAAATTTTGGCGGGTCTAGTGGTATTTAACCTGTATGATACGCACAGTTAAAAAATGAATTCATAGGTATGTTGCATCCCACAACTCCGCAGTGCGACGTACCACTATTTGTCCGGCCGCTATGAAAAATTAAATTGTGACTATTCTGCTGTTAGTAATTTACATAGTTTATGGTTTTTATTAAGTACTCGCATGCACACTGTTTTGTATGAAGTTTAAATATGATTTTAAACTTAAAGCCTAATTTATAAATGTTTGCTCTAACTTTTATAAAATTACAATTAAACTGTCATGCATCAATTTCTACAGAGATAGACAGCGACAATGGAGCGCCACTTGCCACGATCCTGACACAACTCCATGGGTTATGGCACTATGGTTATGGGCACTAGGCAAACTAGCTTTCTTGAGGATGTCTCTGATTTTATCGGAAAACACCCTCCTGTGCCTGCCTTGTTTGACAAATCTATCTACATCAGATAAAGATTGTTTTTAACAAAAATCAATCAAATTTTCAAGCTTATTTCCCACAGGGCTAGGCAAGGACAATGGAGCGTCACTTGCCACTATCCCGACATAACTCCTTCGCTTCCCTCACACACTCCTCTTCATACACTCTCTACGTTTAATATAAATTAATAAAGGCATTCAAAGATCGAGGCTCATAAAGATAATGGTCTGCCTGCCGCAAGCTCCCGCGCAATCCGCCCTGCGCCTGCGCTGGATTGTGCCAGGAATTGCTTAGAATAACTTTACACCTAGATCTAATAGGATATACTAGAATTTGAGATATATTTATACTTATTTATTATTTATTTATCATCATAGTAATTAAATAAATCAAGTATCCATTGTACGTAAAAGGAAATACTTATAAGGATAGAATATAAAACAAAATAGCAAAACGCAAGCATAAAGGCTCGGTCAAATCGAATGCGTGAGCGTGGCGTGGCGTGCGCAGGCACCGGTTGTAATGTATGAAACTCTATGAGAGATGACACACTGGATGCGTTACTTGTGCGCGTGAACTTGCTGTCACGCGCACGCCACGCATTGCTGCACGGCGGCTACAAACAGGGTCCTTGCACGCGCTAAGAGAAGCGGCAACGTCGCACTCAATCTAACTGCAATGACGTTGTATTATATGGCATTCCCCGTTAGGCGTCAGACCGAGCTGTCACCTGCCTTGGCTGCACAGCAACTGCGTCAGCAGCGTTGTATATTTTTACAAGTTTTGAAGTGAGTTTTGTGATATTTTATATATTTATTTTGTGATATACAATGGACAAGGAAAAATTAATTCAAGCAGTGCGTAAATACGAATGTATTTATAATACAAAACACAAAGAGTACAAAAATAGTGTTTATAAATTATCATATCGTTATAAATATCATATCGTGGACCCAAAGCCTCTTTGGAGCAGATTCTTGGCATAGCACCAACAATAATGCTTCTTCATCAGAAGAACTGCTGCTTTCCAACATCTTTTCGCCAAATGCACACAATATGGCTTCTGTCAAAGTAGCTGGCACGCATCGGTACTCTGCGTGACGTGTTCAGCTGTCCGTGATGTATGCAGCTCTGCGTGACGTGTGCGTATGCAGCAATCCGGTGTGTCTGTGCTGGAACGCACACGCATAGGTTGCGAACACGCACACGTCACGCGCTGCGCTACTTCTGACCCAGCCTTTAAAGTTTACAAATACCTGCCCCCATAGCACGGCAATCCAAGAAGCAAGATAAAGAACTGCAAGGAATATTATTGCAACTCATTTTAAATAACGTATTAGGCCGACACATCAAAATGTTTAAAAAAATACTTACTTAATGTTTTTAACGTTGTTTTGTATAAAGTTTTACAGTACGTTTAAATATCTTTTTTGGTAGTAAAATATTTAAAATGAGTTGGAATGATACTCTTTGCAAGATTTTATCTTGCTTCTTGGATTGCCGTGCTAGGAGGGCTGCCGCGACTAATATTTTTTTTTTCATTTTTTTTTTATTGTTACACGGCTTCTGACGGCAAGAGGAGGTCCAAAAGTGACGACGACTGGAACAACCAAGTCAGTTCCCGGCTGCCCCAGCCGCCGCCCAAAAATATTTAGTACGGATACAAAAATATTTAGGCACAGGACAAAGGTTCATATACTTTGTAATAAAAAAAATGCCTCTAGTAATTTGGTGTTAAAAATTTATCCTGGATCCTGGCCCAACTATTAATATTAATGTTGTAGAAATGAGGTCATTGAGGAGTCTACGTGGGACAACTATTGTGGACAACATGAAGAATAATGTGCATCAAAAATGGGATTTGAAAGAAAATGCAGTGACATAGAATAGATATTAAAAAGAAAGGATAAAAAAAGTTGACAATGACGATAATTAAAAAAATATAAAAGGGATATCCTCAAGAAAGCTGGATTGCCTAGTGCCCATAACCGTAAAGCTTGTATAAACAGAAGTATAGATGTAAGGAAAGCAAGGGAGTTGTGTCAGAATCGTGGTAAGTGGCGCTTCATTGGTTCTGCCTATCCCAGTAAGGAAAAGGCCTGACAATTTGATTATTAAAAGTTACATTTAATATTTCAAATAAATGTCCGCAGTGCCCACAATAATATTTATAATCCCATGCCTGATGCCTAAAATCATAGAGTTGTTATAAAAAAAAATTTATGTAAGGAAAGCGGAATGGTTGTGTCAGAATGACTGCACTGTGAAAAATGAGAAGTGACAATTTGATTGATTGATGGATAAATCAAATAACAGGCTATAAATAGGAACACATTTACAACACTAAGGCCAATCCCCAGAAGTCCACACCTCTAACTGAACAAAGTAATGTGACGAATATGTTTTGTAAGGAAAACACGATTCTCAAAACGGGGAAGTATCAAACAGTAATTTATATTCGGCCGAACTGCCAAAGCAATATGGGCTTCCGATACGATTAAATGGCACTTGGTGGGTACATAATGAAAGAGGGGTAACGAGTGACGTCGCTGATAGGCCAAGAGTCTAACGACCATATTTTTTATATTTTAAATATTCTACATTTAGCTTTTAAGGTTTTACATAATTAAACTTTTTTATTTATTCTTCAATTAAAAATATTAAGAAGGCTACATGATAGTTAATATTTAACTGTAGTAGCTGTCGCATTATTCATTGATAGCTCTCCAGTCAACATAAGGCAGGGTTTTGTCAGATGTCAAAGTGTACAAAAAACTGTGAAAAAAATAGAGAGCAAACTTCAATTAGTCAATATAATTATTGCAGTCAGTGAGTGGTTTAAATATACATATATATATACTAAGTTACTAGAATGCTTGTATCATAGAAACAGGACAACCAAAGTACATATATCAAAGTTACATTGGTACCGGTGGGTGGTTTTGAACACGTGCTCTCGGTTTGTGTAACTATTGCACTGCCACTATACCAAGGTCACCTTATAGCCTTATATAGGCTGACAAAGATGATGAAAACAGTATTGGGAATTTGAATTTAAACCAAAAATTAAAATTTTAAAATTGATCTAAATAGGCTATCGCTTAGAGTATAATTGGTAACATTGTTCCACCCTTTGACACGTTCCTACACCTACCGTGTAGGGTTACCCAAAGTTGTCCTAATGGCTGGATAATTGCGAGGCTCTTGTTAACTTTGACGAATAGCGTAAAGGGTGCCGTCATCTGATGTGAATCAATGAAGCACAATTTTCTTACTCTGAAGATATGATTTCTATTTCTAAACAAAAAAATCAATAATACTTTCAAGAGTTGAAAGATTAATCACGAAAACATAATCTTTAACATTTCAGTTTTCCACTTGAATTTGTGGTATGTATTCACATTTCTTTGCTAAGCTACCAATAGAAACACAACGCCCAACTTACATAAATATACACTGATATCGGCATGTGGTAGTGTAATGTTGGGTTTACACTACCATTTATACGGTAGTCTTTTCTCCCTATCCTGTAACCTTGGATCCGTCAAGTGAGATGTGAAGTGAAAATGTATCTCTGGCATGCGCAGTCATAGAGGTGAATGAGGCAGCCGTAAACCTATGCTTACTATTACAAATTAAAAGTAAAAAATCAGCTAGGCCTACATATCAATCCATCAAAATGTCACGCCTTTTTTCACGGGATAGGCAGAGACAATGGAACGCCACTTGTCACGATCCATACACAACTCCCTTGCTTCCTTCACATTCACAATTCTCTTCATACAGGCTCTGTGGTTATCCGCGCTAGGCAACCCAAATTTCTTGAAGATGTCTCCGATTTGGTCCTGCCTTGTTTAACGCATCTATTCACATCAGATTTATAAATTCCTTTCGTCAATCTACTTTCACTCATCCTTTCCATAATGGAGATGCTATTTGTGGCACCAGTCGTCTGTATACACAGAGAGGTTGTTTAAAAGTTCGGACAGTATGCCCAACCTATTATTAGGATATTTTTAAAATAAAATACTAAATCAACCCTTACTACTCGTATTAAATTAATATAAATGAATGCAACAATGACTATTAAAAAGGCTTTAGACACCTTCAAGTTCTGATATAAAAGCATTCACAAAACTTGCTTATGACGTGTGTCCGTGACGACACGCCACATTGCGTGTTGTTGATTATAATTAGCAGTCGTTACATTTTAATATTACTTCACGGTGTTACGTAAAAGATTTGGATCTCATTACCTGTACCTGTTTAGGAATATTGGGTTTAGAAAGGTTTCTTTATTGATATATTATAAATCGTTTCTTTATTGTATTTTCTGAGGTTTTGCAAGAACATTTTATATGACCACGATACTACAAAGCCTTCAAAACGGTTTCAAATAATCAATAATATTAAATTATAATTATTTATTGCACAATTAATTACAATAAATTACAAAAGACGAATTATTTTTAATTTGTTTAGCTCTTCAAACAAGAGATGTTTCGATTCGTAGTACATTAATTATACTACATTCAAGTATGCGGTCGTATTCAGAGTTCTAACATGGCTGGCATAGTGCTATTTACTTGTAATGATAGCAATAAAGGTGGACTGAGGACGATAACCGGTAGTAAAAGTCACGAATAACCGGTGGATGCAACTGGCATCTTGTCGTTCGAAATAGCGTCCTAAGGGGCTATGTTATGTTATGGCTATGCTCAGCAGTGGACGCCTTCTGGCTGATGATGATGACGATGATGAATAGCAATAAATAGCCTCCATTTATGTACTGGACTCTAGAGCTAGCTAGCTTTGCGTTGTCATATCTAGAGCTAAAATAAAACTTAAAAGAAAAATAGTACCTGTTTTAATAATTTTATTTCTTACTATAACAGCTTTTTCTTCCAATTTGCAATATACTACATTCTAGAATAAATATTTCTCTAAGAAGTGGCTGAATGTTGACTCGAGGCTAAAATGTTGCGATCAACCGATTGCTGTTTTAAGATCTTATGCAAATAAGGTTTTATCGGCCGGTCCGCCATCGCAGCCTTCCCTTTGTGTAAACAATCGTTTTTCTATTTGGATATGGCAAATTGATTTTATTTATAAGAGGTCGATAGCTTCTTTTCTAGTATTTTAAGTGATTCTACCAGTCTTTTTTTAATTTCAATAATTTAAAAGCAATTGCCGGGGGCTGATATTTAAATAGAATTCACTTTAATTTAAAATTTACTTTCAAGACGTAATGAAAGGCTTTTGTCAACATCTTAGATTTAAAGTGGTAATAATAGCATTATTATTGTTAGCACTAATATTTTCTTAGATTTTGCGCGAACATTGATTAATGAATTAAACAAATTTTGTGCGGCTTACTATCGCGTTTAAATTTTGGTAATAATAAAACGTCGTAAATAAAGAAATGTACAATCATTAAGAAATAATAAACGCGATAGTAAGCCGCATTAATTATGTTTAATTTATTATATCTGTACCTAATAATAAGCTGCCCTGTATAGCTTATTATAGTTATTCTAAACCGCTATGATTAATATGTTGTGACAAATCTATCAAATCCAAAAACAGTCTTACTATCGGCTTACTATCACTATGGCTCCAAAGCTCTCAAAACATCGAAATAATAAAATTTGTAAAATAAATAACCAAAAATAAACGCAATAGTCTTTCGCATAAATTTACTTAATTTATTGTTAGCACTTTCATGTCTATACTCAGTCGAAACGCGACAAAGTTACTTACGGTCTGTATGTACACTTAAAAGCAATGCTTCTGCATGGTGTCGGCAAACTGTCAAATAACCACCAACTACTAAAAATAAGCCTAAACTCTAAAAAAATAGGCCGACCGATGTGCGGTTGATTTTTACCTGCATTCAATAAATAATATGTTTATAATCAATCAAATTGTCAAAACTTTTTCCCACAGGGATAGGCAGGGACAATGGAACGCCACTGGCCACTTCTGGCACCACTCCCTCGCTTCCTTCACATCCACATTTTTTCTCATACAAGCTCTACGGTTATGGGCACGAGGCAACCCAGCTATTTTAAGGATGCCTTATTATATTCATTTATAATATAAATGATCCTTCTCCTAATTTATTATTCCTTTTCTTGATCCGTGTATTGGTTTTAGAATCGCTTCCAGTGTTTATCTTGTGCATTTTTACAGATTTATAGAGTGATCTTAAACGCTGATTGCTATTTGCCTTCGGGCTATGACACTAGAAGTGAGATGTCCTCAGGGATGCATTGTAGGACCATTAACATCGATTAGTATGAACTTGTTTCGTAATAGGGCATTATGTTTGTATCCGTATTCATTATTTAAATACAATTTAAACAAAGTATTATAGTATTTTCTTAGATATTGCGCGAACATTGATTAATGAATTAAACAAATTTTATGCGGCTTACTATCGCGTTTATTTCTCTCCGTCTATGTCTCTCCGTGACCACGATGGCTGCAAAGCTCTCGAAACGTCGGAATAATAAAAAAAATGTAAAATCAAAACCAAAATAAACGCGATAGTAAGCCGCATAAAATTTGTTTAATTCATTAAAGTATTATATCAAAGATATCAATATATTTTTGATATAATATTTTGGTGGGGCATGGGGGGGGTGGAACAGGATATTTGGATTCAACTTAAACTATCGCATATTTGGATTAAACGCAGTTCATATTTTCACACATCCATCAGAGAGAGAGAGAGCTCCATTTTCACGATTCTGACACAACTATGTTGCTTCTTTTACTGATCATGAAGTTCTGGAGTGCGTGAATGAAAATAACTGCTACTAAAATTAAATAACTGCAAGTCGTAGTTACATTCTTCTGCAGTTTCTATGCTTTATTCTAGATGTATGTTGCCCTAGTTGGAACCGGCAACTTACCTGGGATCAATCCTGGAACGTGACTGAGTGACTTTATAGTTTGTATACTTAAAGTTGTAGGTTGACAGTTTTTTATTGTAATATCCTAAAACTAAGGAATAATTGCCCCAATCAAGATGCATTGAATATTTTAAAAAACTCTTTAACTTTGTTCCTACATACATGGTATTTTGACTCCTGTATTATCCGCAAAGGTAATACAAATTCGACAGCAAAGTATAATATTTAGTTAGAAGTATTATATCTCTAGAATTTTCTTAGATTTTGCGCGAACATTGATTATTAAATTAAACAAATTTTGTGCGACTTACTATCGCGTTTAAATTTTGCTAATAATAAAACGTCGGAAAAAGAAAATGTAAAGAAATGTACAATCATTAACAAAAAAATAAACGCGATAGTAAGCCGCTCAAATTATGTTTAATTTATTATATCTGTACCTAATAATAAGCTGCCTTGTATAGCTTATTATAGTTATTCTAAACCGCTATGATTAATATGTTGTGACAAATCTATCAAATCCAAAAACAGTATATTTAGAGTCGACATAATGCAAGCCCTTAGTTAAAGGACGACGTGTGCGACAGTGAGCGCTTAACATATCCCAACAAGAACTACATATCTAGTTAAACACTTACATAAACACAATAAATAAGTAATCCTATCTTTATCGCAATAGAGTCAAAAATTCGTTGGCTATATTTTCAGATATGCAATTAGAATCGTGTGTAAGAACAAACAGGACTGATTTATTTTATTGTAGCGATAAATGAGAGAGCGGCGAGTGGCGACGCGATTCTCAAGAATTGTAGCTAGGAGATAAATTTTGCCAGAAACTGTGGTGGAAATCTGTGAGACGTATAATTAGGTGCTTAGAGATAGTGCCGAGTCGGTCCAGTGTCGTTTTGGTTAGCTATAAAATTGCGTTACACGTTTCCGCTTGTGAAAATTCCACGCTCGTAAATAACAACGCTTCCTCTGTAAAGATTCCACTTTACGCATATTTTTACTCATTTTTTATTGTGGCTTGACTTGACAGTACATCTTCTGATGTTAGGCTGGTAACGGAACTGTCAGATACGATAGGTATTCACTATGACGCACTACTTAGACAAGGCAATTTTAGAGTTGATTCCGAAACGCGACTAAGTTACTTTACGGTTTGTACACTTAAAGGATGCCTTGGTGCGCCTGAAGGATGTAGTATTATTACCAAAATTATTATTAAAATATAATATACAAACTTAGTATAAAAACTAAAAACTTTCAACGCTAGACAACTAAAATTAGAATTCATTAACGACCGACACTCGCTACTGAAACTGTATATTACTTCAAATTTAAAACTGACACATTTAACAAATTATATAAAAACAAATTGTCAGCGGGTGATGCACTTTAGGCGCCGCCATAACGTAGTGAATAAATTGTTTACTTAAATACAAAGATTTTAAAAACTTTGAACCGTAAACACATTAGCTGTTTCCCCCCACTAAGAGTTACATGGTCTTAAGTGACGAATAGGGCATAGAGTAGTCAAATTTACAGAGAGATTTTAAATTTTTATTTTAAAATTATATTTAATCAAGACGGTTGAATTAATTTGTCATTTTTTAACAAATATTATTTTTATTTAAGAAATGTTAAGTTTATTATGGACATTTTGCATACTTAGCTTTTAGTCTTGTGCAATATTTTTTCTAATAAATAAAAAAAAGGTTAAGTATGGCGTGACAAACTGATTCAACCATGTTGATTAAATACAGATTTAAAACGAAAAATGATTAGCTTGGTTGTTGCAATGATAAATTAATTAAATTATGAAAATATACAAAAAATTGTAGAATTAGTAGAATAGTTAAATACAATGCCTGGAATACAAATATAAGGTCAGAAACAATAGAGTCGACTCTCCAGTAATCTGAAACAACTCTTTCGCTTCCTTCACAATCATAATTCTCTTCACAAAAATAGAGCTTATGTTTATATTCTTTCTATGACGGTTTCTATTTTCATACGTCATTTAAATTTTTTTCGTCTTTTTTTGTAATAAAATAACAGAACTCATGTTGTAAATTCTGGATGTTAAAAAAACTGCATGATGTAAAGAAGTAAAGATGTTTCGACACGAGTACGTAGTGTTAGGACGCTCAGTGATCAGAGCGATTACAAGTAAACTGTAATTTAATACAGAGTTTATTCTGATCGCAGCTGACCGATGATCAATCGTTAAACGTACTTAATATTTTAATTTTTATACCGGTCATTGTATTCTCTGTCCCTTTAACTACTCTGTACAGATAATGGAGTTCTTATTAAAAGCCCAGCAATGAGCTTTATACTGGTGATGTTGATGGAAAGAATCTTTGATCTCCTGGTGATAATAATACAGCTTTCTGGATATTATTTAACAAATACGTGGGTGGTGAACCAAATGCTACTAAATAGCTTTTAACTATTACAATATTTATATTTTGGTATGCGCGTTTCATAACTTTAAAATGACATGGGATTATTTTTAGATATCATTTACCGTTAAATTATTTTTTTATTATTATTATTTCATTTCTATACTAAGCTACTTAAACACTTTTATCATAGAAACAGGACAACAAAAGTACATATATGAAAAATACATCAGTACCGCAAATGGTTTTGTACTAGGGGCTCTTGGTTTGCTAGGCTATTTCACAACCACTACACCACGGTCGCCGTATATCAAATATTTACAAGTTGGGCATTTAGTATATCTGATACAAGAATAAATAATTGTAGACATCCTAAAGAAATCAGGTTGCCCAGTGCCCATAATAGGAGAGCTGGTATGGAGAGAATTGTGGATGTAAGGAACGCCAGGGAGTTATGTCAGGATCGTGGCAAGAGGCGCCCTATTGTCTCTACCCATGCTTGCGGAAAAAGGCGTGACAGTTTAATTGATAGATACAAGAAATTTAATTACCAGGGTTATTTACTTAATAATTAAGTGCAACTGCCAAAGTATGAATATAAATAACTCATATTTAGTATTTTCTTAGATTTTGCGGGAACGTTAATTATTGAATTAAACAAATTACTATCGCGTTTATTTTGGTTTAGATTTTCAATTTTTCAATCCATTTCAATCCATTCAATCCAAATCTAGACCAAAATAAACGCGATAATTTTTAATGTAAGCCGCATAAAATTTGTTTAATTCAACTCTTATTTATTTATCCTGCTCCACACGTACAAAGAAATTGCATTATTAAAAGAAATCCGACACCCAAAAAGATAACAAGCAAATTGTATTTATATGAAAGAAAAATCTTTGAAAAACTGTCACGTACAAACTAACTATGGGATCATCTGATTTGGACTGAAATTTTAAAGTCTATTCACTAAAAAACGGGTGTAGCGACAAAGAAATCCCATTAAGAGGACTCCGTAGCACCTTCTAATAAAAGAATCGGCGCTATCTATCATTGGAAACGTAAAAAGAGACCGAAATCAGCTCACAGTCGCCTCCATGCCGGAAGTTGAACGTGCCCGGCATGTCGGCAGTGCGATATAGAAGGTAATATTTGAGGAAAAATATTATGACTACTCCGTATTAACATAGTCAATTACGTTCTATTTTCTATTGTGATGATATTAGTAGGTATATGTATGTATGTATATACATAATAATATTTATACACATATATGGTTTGGGCACATGGAAAGGATGAGTGAAAGTAGATTGACGAAAAGAATTTATAAATCTAATGTGGATAGATGCTTTAAACAAGGCAGGCCCAGGAGAGTTTTCCAACCAAATCGGAGACATCCTCAAGAAAGCTAGGTTGCCTAGTGCCCATAATCAACGAGCATGTATGAAGAGAATTGTGGATGTGAAGGAAGCAAGGGAGTTGTGTAAGGATCGTGGTAGTTGGCGCTCCATTGTCTCTACCTATCTCTGTGGGAAAAAGGCGTGACAATTTGACTGATATTTTAATGCTTATATTATTACTGTATAAAATAATTTAATTTTAATATGATTAAACCCAGTGTCAGTCTATTATCACGCTACCGCTACATACGCGTAAAAGTTTCTTTCTTTGAAAAAAAAAAACATAGCAAATAAACGTGCACTATTATTTTTTTGAATTACCATGTTAGTATTATCAATCAATCAAATTGTGACGTCATTTTCCCACAGGGATAGGCAGAGACAATGGAGCGCCACTTGACACTATACTGGCCCAACTTCCTCGCTCCTCTCACATCCCCAATTCTCTTCATACAAGCTCTACGGTTATGCACACTACGCAAGAAAGACCCAGCTGAAGTGTGGTAACTTTAAATATTTATCTATCTAACACTAAATTTTATATTTTTATTTATGAAAGTTACATTCTATGTCTTCAACGTCGGAAGCCACATGCTAGAACCTATTTCCCAACCGGGTATGCTACTTAGGGAGGTTTTTTTATACTGTGTCATTCATATGGTGATTCAAACTTAAATACTGAAAGTCCCAAGTACTTTTTTACATTGATCTACTGAACATAGCCATCTGAAGTTATTCTGAGGGATTTTATTTTAAAGATTTTATAATATTTTAATCTATCTTAATTCCTAAAAGTAAGTAAATATATTTTTATATATTTATTTATAGTGACTTGATATATAACAGTACCCTGTCTGATGTTAAGCTGGTGTGCGGTCCTATTATCTATATGTATCTTTTTTGGAATTAAAACGAATTAAGACGTAACCTAAAGAATATTTATCTTCTTCTTAGTTTTAAGAGTTGTAGGCAGTGGTTCCCAGTCTGCCGATCGGGGTAGTAACACCACTTACAAGTATACAGACCGTGAAGTGAATTGGTCACGTTTTGGGACCAGTCTGTAAGTTGTCGGTTCCATCTAGGCCGGCATAGTGGATGTGATTGCTACTCACAGTTATTGAATTGTAGTAGCAGTGCAATTCATTCATGGACCACACCTCGGCTTAACATCAAGCGGGGTGCTGTCACAATAAAAAAAGCTTGTAAATAGTGATACTACCCCGGATCGGCAGACTGCCTACCACTCTTTGATAACCAGACCCGAAGCAAATATCCACCTCATTTTTTTTATTAACAAATATTTGCAATATTTAATATAATTATTTAATATTACAAATAAAGGCTATGAAACAAATATTTGCTCTGACAGGGAATCGAACCCGGGACTTTACAAGCAACAAACCAATCGCTAAACCATTCGTCCACGCCTGTCGCCTAATTACAAACACATCTCAACGAATATAAACACTAATAAATCTCATAACAAAACAATACAATAACACTTAAACTTAAATTTAAACAAAACACAATAAACGTGTACAATATAAACTAAGCCGAGACGAGCACGTTTCCATCACGAACCGATATTACTAAAATTAGAAATTCGAGACCAATTTAAAATTTAAGCTCCTTAGTTATTTCAAGCATACAAGGTATCCTGAACGGGCTGAGTAAAGCATCAATCTAGGCCAACCGAGGTTGAATTACCACAGTGTATTCAATTACCCCGTTAGGCCTCTATCTGACCAACGGAATTTCTACGGGAATATCTCGAAATTGGCAGTATCGGTCAAAGACTATCACTACAGCTTGAAAAGAGTCTTATTTCGAAGCCTTTAAGGTTAAAATTTGTACATCATAAATGTTTATCTATTTAAGGGAAGCAGCAAGTCTTTGATTGGATATCCTAACGTCTACCACTAAGCTATTACTTACTATAAGTAATTGTCTTGGGCCATGCAAATTTCGGACTATAAAATTGAAATTATGACAGGACTCCTGTTGTGATATTGTAGATGCTATTATATTTTATGAATGACCAAGTTTCTTAGCAACAACATCAAATTTCACTGCACCAATTAGAAGCTTATGAGATATTAATCCACGTTGTTCTAATATTGAAACTTCTAAAGTTTGCGGTTTGAGACGAGAAAGATTATATCGCACATTTACTGAGTAGAGCATAGGATATAATTTAAATATTTATATAACATAGAATATTTTTACATTAATATAAAAAATATATTACGTAAAACTTATAGTTTAAAAACATATATTTCTAAACAAAGAAAAAGCAACGTCTATTAGTAGGTACCTGTAGTTAGGTTAGGTTAGGAATAGACCCCGTGGTCGTCCACAGACTATGTCTGTGGCGACAGCAATCACGCGCAGGTGATTGCTGGAGTTTTGCTGTTCTCCCATCGGGCGCGTTCCCGGGTGGCGGATAGGGAGCCGCGACGGTGTACTCCGTCGCGGTATCGGGACCCGGGCGTAGTGCCCCCGGGTTCCGACGCGGACCAAAACCAGCGTGTGGGCGCCCCGGCCTAACGGCCAGCGTGGCGCAACCCGAGGGCGGTGAACTTGACACCGCCCTCACCCCGTCCTCTTCCTGTTAGCCTCTGGCTACCAGAGGCGCATCGGGAAGAGGACACGAGAGGATTGTCCCAGCTGGGTGCCTTGGCGCCTGGCTGGGACGGAGAAGCGAGTGCGTCGCCCGGGCAATGACCGAACATTGCCTGAGCGGCGCACTACTAAGAGGTGGCGCTGCCTTGAGCGGTTGCTCGGCAGCGCCAAAACTCGGTGCTCCCTCGGGCAGTGCTTTTTAGCATAGCCCGAGGTTGAGCGATTGGAGGATGCCGCTGCCCAAGCCGGGCAGTGGCAGTAAGGGAGAGACGTGCAACCGTTTCCGCACGTCTCTCCCAGAAAGAGGGGCCCGCTCGTCGTGTCAGCAATGTCGCGACTGAGCGGGCCACATTGTTAGTTGGGGCCCGAAAGGGCCAACGTCGGCGGAGTTACGCGGGTTTGCTAAACGCGATACCAGTGCTCCGCCGATGACGGTTTGTGGAAACGGCGTGGGAGGTTTTAGCCGGTGAAAGCCCGGCACCTCGGCTGGTAGAGCTTTCCTCCCACGTTAATAATAATAAAAAAAAAAGTTTAGGAATAGAGCATTTTTAAAGAAAATGTAAGATCGAAAAAGAAAAACAAGAGTGTCAGGATCGTGGAAAGCGTTCCGTTATCTCTGTCTATACCACTTGACCAAGATTATTTTTCAAAAATGTCTTTGGATATATACAGGGATAGGTATAAAAAAGAGACCGCAAGTAATTCCTAATTCCGTATACTTCAATCAATCAATCAATCAAATTGTCACGCCTTTTTCCCTCGGGGATATGCAGAGACAATGGACCGCCACTTGCCACGATCCTGACACAACTCGCTTGCTTCCTTTACATCCACAAGTCTCCTCATACAAGCTATACGGTTATGGGCACTAGGCAACCCAGCTTTCTTGAAGATGTCTTTAATTTGATCGGAAAACACCCTTCTGAACCTGCCTTGTTTAACGCATCCATCCACATCAGATTTATCTGTATACTTACCGATAGCTTTTATGGTTTAATGATTTAAATATGCAATATTAACTTTCAAATATAAGTATAAAGGTTTATACATAAATAAAGTTTATACATTTGACAAGTACCTATAATAACATAAACAAGAGTCAAAGCAAAAAGAGATACACGAGTATTCCATAACATATATTAAATCTCGTATTCAAATTCATTCTCATTGCTCGGCTAGACAAAGTCTCTCCATATGCTTTTACCTTGAATTCTTTAGGAACAAGAACCATGAAAAAGCTCACAACCGCAGCAAAATGGACGTCAGTTACACAAATACAGACTCAAGTGGCTTCTTTCAACTAAAAATCTTTTGTTCATTCCTTTCTACGTTCCAAGTTAGCGCGGAATCATGATGTACTAAACGTGGATGTGGTATTTCTGAACATTAATAACGCTTCCTGGTTTTTGTGTGCGGTATCTGTACGAGCTATAAACCCAGCTACTTAGAATAGCTTGATTGATAGAATAGCGAGTTGAGAGATGTGAATAGTGGAAAGCTTATTTTAAGACATATTAATTTTAAGGTTTTTTTCTCATGATGTTTGTCTTCTGCAGGTACGAGCCATTATTTTACTACAAGAAAATTACCTGGGATTAGGATACGTATCCTTAAGAACGCGAGTCTATGCCTCTAACAATCTGACTACGTTCATTTCTTTGATATAAACTTCCATGAGTAAGTTTCTCAAAAATTATCCAGGACACCTCAAAACCAGGACATGTCCTAAGAAAACAGTACGGTTGGCAACCCTAGCATACAGACCTACAGTTTAAAGGTACTTGTTTGTATGGGATTTATTTCTTGCAAGACGATAATAGTCTGCAGCCGCCGCATTAATATTGTTTCCAAATATTATATTTATGACTTAACAAATGTTGATTGTCACAACAGTATCGCCTTGCACGGAATCGATCTCATACAAACAAGCAGTCGCCGGCGGAATATCACTAACGTGCAATTTAATGCCACATCAAAATTATTTTCTAACTCGAAGCCACTCTAGTTTCAATAGAAATAAACTGCATTGTGACGATACTCAGCGTAATGACGCGTTATTCAAATATTAGGTAAATGTGTTTATAATGAATAAGAACTAAATTGTTATATTCATTTGTAGTTTTTTTTGACAATATTAATGTGGGTAAAGAGCGTGTCTTGAGATATTTTGACGAAATTCATACACTTAGCTGGTTATTTCATTGTTGTCATTTGAATTTAAAAGTACTACAGAATTTCATATTATCTATATCTATTCTGTTTAGAATTTGATTTTATGTCTTGAAATTATTTGAAATTATGATTAATTTTTTTTTACAAATTATAGTATTCTTAAAAATAAGAAATAAAATATGTTTTATGTGAAGCTAAAATAAGTATTTTTGCAAGTAGGTTATTGATTTGAAATTAAGTAACTAAGCCAAGGCGTTGTGTCAGGATCGTGGCAAGTGGTGCTCCATTGTCTCTGCCTATCCCTGTGGGAAAAGGTGATGCAGGAATAGTGACAATAACTGTGGCAGCTGTAACAGAGTATTTTTTCAATCGTCAGCGCTTTTAAGAGAAGTTCAAGAACACTGACGGCTGAAAAGAAAAACAATTTAGTTTACGGTGGCCTCAATCGATGTCATACTAAGTTTTATTAAAAAATCTGTATTAAATTTTATATAAAAAATACATCCGCACTTTATTGAAAAAATACACAGCTTTTCGTTTGAAGCACATTTTTTAATAAGTGGGCGAAATGAAAATAAAGTTAAAATAAAGTTATTATATATTTAAAAACAATTTGGTCTTAATTGGAACTCAAAGAAGATTTCTGATCGAAAGCGAATCCAAATTAGAAAGGACTCCTAATTAGAAAGGTTTCTAGCTTTTAGTAACATTTGAATCAATCAGGCGACCGTGGTGTAGTGGCAATGCAATGGTTATGCAAGCACGGGTTCGAAACCACTCACCGGTACCAATGTATCTTTGATGTATGTACTTTGGGTATTGATATATGTACTTTAGTAGCTCAGTATAGAAATATACAAAAAAAACTCTTTTATTATTATTAGCCTATTTAGTTGTGGTAAGTGGCGCTCCATTGTCTCTAACTTTATTGCCCCACTGCTGGGAAATTCCCTACCCCCCCTTTTTCCATAATTTACAAAATTTTGCACTCTCTTTTTTTAAATAGAAAGAATCAATCAATCAATCAAATTGTCACGCCTTTTTCCAACAGGGATAGGCAGAGACAATGGAGCGCCACTTGCCACGTGACACAATTTCCTCACTTCCTTTACATTCACAATTCTCTTCATACAAGCTCTATGCTTATGGGCACTAAGCGTAATTTTTTTTTAAGTTAATTCAAAATAAAACATACTTTTTTATTCGTTTAATTCCAAGAACAAAAAAATCATATCTCGCTAGATAATTCTTATTATTTACAATAAAAAGTAGAATTTACTTTTAAATCTTGAGTCACAAAAGTACCTTTGCGAGTGAAACGAGTTGCGGTTGCAGCAGAGAGTTTTGTCACTGAAAAATACGAGTCACGCACTAACAACTTGTTGTAACTGTAATTGTATACGATAAGCGGTTTTTCATGAAAGTACCGGCTATTCTAACAGTTCTTTGTTACTGTACTGTAAGAACTGTTTACTTTCAAACACTACTAAATTGACTTAAAACATGTATAATACCTGTCTAAAGCGCGTTTACTTTTTTGTGGTAACACGGATAATGTTTTTGCTTTTCTTTTTTTGTTACTCGAAATATAATAGCACCCCGCTTGATGTTCATCCATGTTGACATGGTGTGTGGTTCATGAATGGATGTCACTGGCTACTACAATTCAATAACTGTAAGTAGCAATCACATCCACTATAAGGCGACCGTGGTGTAGTGGCAGTGCAATGGCTACGTAAGCCGAGTGGCACGGGTTCTAAACCACTCACCGGTACCAATGTATCTTTGATATATGTACTTTGGTTGTCCTGTTTCTATGATATAAGCACTTTAGTAGCTTAGTATAGAAATGTATAATAATAAAACAATAAACAAAATAAACTATGCCGGCCTAGTTGGAACCGGCAGCTAACAAGCTGATCCCGAAACGCGACCAAATCACTTCACGGTCTGTATACTTGTGGTGGTGGTACTACCCCGGATCGGCAGACTGGGTACCATGTTTGGTATTTTCTTCGTAGAATGCGATAGACTCATACAATAAATAGTTCAAGGCGAGTGTCGAGAGTCATGGAATAATTATTCTTTATTTGTCACACATTAACTCTCATAGGAATAGGCAGAGACTACGGAATACCACTCTCCACGATTCTGATAGAACTGTCTTGCTTCCTTCACATCCACAATACTCATTATACAGACCCATGCTATTTTTTTAATGTTCCGATTTTATTAGCGTACCGCTGGTATAAAGAGTAATTTATTAAACTTATATAAAACAACACTCCTAAAGTGCAAACAAATTATAACCGGCTTCCCATAAGTTATATTAATAGAATCGTCCACGCAATTTTGACATAAACTCATTTTTACAAATGATAACGAGTGAGTAAATTAAATAATATGTCTCATGAGAAGTAGCGAACAATGGCTTGATTATTTATGAATTGTTATAGGCCTAACTGTTTTAAATTGCTCCTAAAGTTAAAGGTATTATTTACTCGAAGATGTAAGGCGACCGTGGTGTAGAGGTAGTGGTCACGCAAACCGAGTACCACCGCTTCAAAAACACCCGCCAGTACTAATGTATATTTGATATATTGTATATACTTCGGTCGTCCTGTTTCTATGATACAAGCATGTTCAGTAAAAATGTAATCAATAAATCAATCAAATTGTCACGCCTTTTCCCACAGGGATAGGCAAAGACAATGGAGCCCCACTTGCCACAATCCTGACACACTCCTGCTCTCCTCTCACGTTCACAATTTATTTCACACAAGCTCTAAGGTTATGGGCACTATGCAACTTAATTTTCTTTCCATTATACCAGGTGTGAGTTGGCGTGACAATTTGATTGATTGATTGATTTGATTCTTAGTTGGTATGAAAATAAAACAATAGTAATAAAATGAATCTTAAATAATATATTTATAATTGACGGCATATCGGTTTGTATTGGACGGTTACTGAACTGTAACGATTGATTGGGCTGTGTGAACGGTTTTAGTTATTCATGATAGTGACACTAGGTTTGGACGGCTTGAATTGGCTGTAAACGGTTTGGTACTAATAAAATGTTTGGTGCATCGTTTCTTTGTAGAACTATATACAAGAGGAATGCTTTGCCAGCCTATAATCTTAAGCGATCCTCTCGAATCGATCCGATCCGAAGCAAGAAAAACACTTTTGGCCGGCATAGTGACGTAATATGCATCGTAAATTACGTCAGTTTTGTTCAGTTGTTAATTGAGAAAGGTATTATGATGACACAATCAAAGAATTGATAAAAGGTAATTGACGATAGAGACTTATAAGAATGGAGAGTGGAAAAATAAAATGAGGACGACCAAGAAGATTGTTCCTCAAACAAATTAGGGAAATTTAAAAAAGCAGAGGTCCGCCATGCCCATAACCACAGAGCATGTATAAAGAGATTTTTGAAGACACAAAGGAAGCAAAAGAATAATATCAGGACCGAGAAGGCTTAAAATTAAAGATGTATGAATTGGGGATGTGAGGGAAGTAAGGTAGTTGTGTCGGGATCGTGGCAAATGGCGCTTCATTGTCTTCGCCTATCTCTGTGGGGAAAAGGAGTGACAATTTATTTCATTGATTGAATTAACGATGATTGTTAAGTCTTCGACTTGTTTTTCGGACTTATTCTTGCTTGCCAATAGGCAAGTTGACATTAGACAAGTATACAGACCGTGAAGTGATTTGGTCACGTTTCGGGATCAGCTTGTAAGTTGCCGGTTCCAACTAGGCCGGCATAGTGGATGTGACTGCTACTCACAGTTATTGAATTGTAGTAACAGTGACATCCGTTAATGGACCACTCCAGCCTAACACCAAGCGGAGTGCTGTCATATGTCGTGTCGCAATAAAAATAATAATAAAAAAAATAGATTTCGTGTGTCCATAAAAAACGAAATGAAGATAGTGTTTTATTTTAACAGCCAATTCACCCTGCCCATACTACAATGATTGATCCATTATTGATAACGAATACTCTTATTTCGGATGTAATTGATCGGCAGAGAGATAAATTCACGGCGTTAATGTATATTTTTTACATTATTATATTCCTTTATTTTGTTCTGATATGCAATACAAACCTAAATTATACTAGTAAAGGCCAATTGGCAGTGTCACTCTTTAAAATAGCAATTTAATAAAATAGATTTGTCATTTATTTGGTGTTTTCCGATCAAATAGGACATCCTTAAGAAAGCTAGGGTGCCTAGTGCCCATAACCATAGAGCTTGTATGAAGAGAATTGTAGATGTGAAGGAAGCGAGGGAGTTGTGTCAAGATCGTGGCAAGTGGCACTATGTTGTCTCTCCCTATCCACGAAGGCGTGAAATCATTAATGATGATAATTACTAAATTATGCTACTATTTTTAATGTGACTCGACATCTAATTGCTAAAGCCCGATTGGTCTAGTGGTGAACAGGGAGATCCAAGAATGCCGAAGATTAAATAAACTTGAATTAAACTAATTTTATGCGTCTAAGTATCGCATTTATTTTGGTTTAGATTTTACATGTTTTTTATTATTCCGACGTTTCGAGAGCTTTGCAGCCATCGTGGTCACGGAGAGACTGAGGTGTTGGTCGTCCTATTGGTTGATCCTGTTATTGTTTCCAAAACTACCCCGTTACGGAATAATAAAAAAATGTAAAACCTAAACCAAAATAAACGCGATAGTAAGCCGCATAAAATTTGTTTAATTCATCATTTGTTATAATTATTTGATGTTTTCCAATCAAATCGGAGACATCCTCAAGAAAGCTAGGTTGCCTAGTGCCCATAACCACAGAGCTTGTATGAAGAGAATTGTAGATGTGAAGGAAGCGAGGGAGTTGTGTCAGGAATTTGGCAAGTGGCGCTTCATTGTCTCTGCCTACCCCTGTGGGAATAAGGCGTGACAATTTAATTGTTTTATTTGTTATTTATGGACTTACGTGTCAGGTTCGTGAAATGTGGCACTATGTTGTCTCTGCCTATCCACCAAGGCGTGAAATTATTAATGATGATAATTACTAAATTATGTTGCTTTTTGTAATGTGACCCGACATCTAAACCCGACTGGTCTGATGTTGAACAAGGGAGATCCAAGAGTGCCAAAGACTAAATAACCGACTTGGTTCACGGTTGTCTCATTCACCTTAACTATGCCGGCCAGATATACGGGAGTATGAGTTTAATTCAGGTAAGCTCGCCCATTGTATTGTTTTTACTGTGCAATAAATAATTTTATAATTATTATAAACTCGATGATTATAACCACGGAACATGTTATTAAAAAGCTGTATTTATGAGTTTTGTGATTGACTACTAATAACAATTTATTGTTGATTAATAATTTTTATTTCATTCTTTTTTTATCTTTTCAAAATAAGCTACTAAAGTGCTTGTATATTTCTAACAAAGAAAAAGCAACGTCTATTAGTAGGTACCTGTAGTTAGGTTAGGTTAGGAATAGACCCCGTGGTCGTCCACAGACTATGTCTGTGGCGACAGCAATCACGCGCAGGTGATTGCTGGAGTTTTGCTGTTCTCCCATCGGGCGCGTTCCCGGGTGGCGGATAGGGAGCCGCGACGGTGTACTCCGTCGCGGTATCGGGACCCGGGCGTAGTGCCCCCGGGTTCCGACGCGGACCAAAACCAGCGTGTGGGCGCCCCGGCCTAACGGCCAGCGTGGCGCAACCCGAGGGCGGTGAACTTGACACCGCCCTCACCCCGTCCTCTTCCTGTTAGCCTCTGGCTACCAGAGGCGCATCGGGAAGAGGACACGAGAGGATTGTCCCAGCTGGGTGCCTTGGCGCCTGGCTGGGACGGAGAAGCGAGTGCGTCGCCCGGGCAATGACCGAACATTGCCTGAGCGGCGCACTACTAAGAGGTGGCGCTGCCTTGAGCGGTTGCTCGGCAGCGCCAAAACTCGGTGCTCCCTCGGGCAGTGCTTTTTAGCATAGCCCGAGGTTGAGCGATTGGAGGATGCCGCTGCCCAAGCCGGGCAGTGGCAGTAAGGGAGAGACGTGCAACCGTTTCCGCACGTCTCTCCCAGAAAGAGGGGCCCGCTCGTCGTGTCAGCAATGTCGCGACTGAGCGGGCCACATTGTTAGTTGGGGCCCGAAAGGGCCAACGTCGGCGGAGTTACGCGGGTTTGCTAAACGCGATACCAGTGCTCCGCCGATGACGGTTTGTGGAAACGGCGTGGGAGGTTTTAGCCGGTGAAAGCCCGGCACCTCGGCTGGTAGAGCTTTCCTCCCACGTTAATAATAATAAAAAAAAAAGTTTAGGAATAGAGCATTTTTAAAGAAAATGTAAGATCGAAAAAGAAAAACAAGAGTGTCAGGATCGTGGAAAGCGTTCCGTTATCTCTGTCTATACCACTTGACCAAGATTATTTTTCAAAAATGTCTTTGGATATATACAGGGATAGGTATAAAAAAGAGACCGCAAGTAATTCCTAATTCCGTATACTTCAATCAATCAATCAATCAAATTGTCACGCCTTTTTCCCTCGGGGATATGCAGAGACAATGGACCGCCACTTGCCACGATCCTGACACAACTCGCTTGCTTCCTTTACATCCACAAGTCTCCTCATACAAGCTATACGGTTATGGGCACTAGGCAACCCAGCTTTCTTGAAGATGTCTTTAATTTGATCGGAAAACACCCTTCTGAACCTGCCTTGTTTAACGCATCCATCCACATCAGATTTATCTGTATACTTACCGATAGCTTTTATGGTTTAATGATTTAAATATGCAATATTAACTTTCAAATATAAGTATAAAGGTTTATACATAAATAAAGTTTATACATTTGACAAGTACCTATAATAACATAAACAAGAGTCAAAGCAAAAAGAGATACACGAGTATTCCATAACATATATTAAATCTCGTATTCAAATTCATTCTCATTGCTCGGCTAGACAAAGTCTCTCCATATGCTTTTACCTTGAATTCTTTAGGAACAAGAACCATGAAAAAGCTCACAACCGCAGCAAAATGGACGTCAGTTACACAAATACAGACTCAAGTGGCTTCTTTCAACTAAAAATCTTTTGTTCATTCCTTTCTACGTTCCAAGTTAGCGCGGAATCATGATGTACTAAACGTGGATGTGGTATTTCTGAACATTAATAACGCTTCCTGGTTTTTGTGTGCGGTATCTGTACGAGCTATAAACCCAGCTACTTAGAATAGCTTGATTGATAGAATAGCGAGTTGAGAGATGTGAATAGTGGAAAGCTTATTTTAAGACATATTAATTTTAAGGTTTTTTTCTCATGATGTTTGTCTTCTGCAGGTACGAGCCATTATTTTACTACAAGAAAATTACCTGGGATTAGGATACGTATCCTTAAGAACGCGAGTCTATGCCTCTAACAATCTGACTACGTTCATTTCTTTGATATAAACTTCCATGAGTAAGTTTCTCAAAAATTATCCAGGACACCTCAAAACCAGGACATGTCCTAAGAAAACAGTACGGTTGGCAACCCTAGCATACAGACCTACAGTTTAAAGGTACTTGTTTGTATGGGATTTATTTCTTGCAAGACGATAATAGTCTGCAGCCGCCGCATTAATATTGTTTCCAAATATTATATTTATGACTTAACAAATGTTGATTGTCACAACAGTATCGCCTTGCACGGAATCGATCTCATACAAACAAGCAGTCGCCGGCGGAATATCACTAACGTGCAATTTAATGCCACATCAAAATTATTTTCTAACTCGAAGCCACTCTAGTTTCAATAGAAATAAACTGCATTGTGACGATACTCAGCGTAATGACGCGTTATTCAAATATTAGGTAAATGTGTTTATAATGAATAAGAACTAAATTGTTATATTCATTTGTAGTTTTTTTTGACAATATTAATGTGGGTAAAGAGCGTGTCTTGAGATATTTTGACGAAATTCATACACTTAGCTGGTTATTTCATTGTTGTCATTTGAATTTAAAAGTACTACAGAATTTCATATTATCTATATCTATTCTGTTTAGAATTTGATTTTATGTCTTGAAATTATTTGAAATTATGATTAATTTTTTTTTACAAATTATAGTATTCTTAAAAATAAGAAATAAAATATGTTTTATGTGAAGCTAAAATAAGTATTTTTGCAAGTAGGTTATTGATTTGAAATTAAGTAACTAAGCCAAGGCGTTGTGTCAGGATCGTGGCAAGTGGTGCTCCATTGTCTCTGCCTATCCCTGTGGGAAAAGGTGATGCAGGAATAGTGACAATAACTGTGGCAGCTGTAACAGAGTATTTTTTCAATCGTCAGCGCTTTTAAGAGAAGTTCAAGAACACTGACGGCTGAAAAGAAAAACAATTTAGTTTACGGTGGCCTCAATCGATGTCATACTAAGTTTTATTAAAAAATCTGTATTAAATTTTATATAAAAAATACATCCGCACTTTATTGAAAAAATACACAGCTTTTCGTTTGAAGCACATTTTTTAATAAGTGGGCGAAATGAAAATAAAGTTAAAATAAAGTTATTATATATTTAAAAACAATTTGGTCTTAATTGGAACTCAAAGAAGATTTCTGATCGAAAGCGAATCCAAATTAGAAAGGACTCCTAATTAGAAAGGTTTCTAGCTTTTAGTAACATTTGAATCAATCAGGCGACCGTGGTGTAGTGGCAATGCAATGGTTATGCAAGCACGGGTTCGAAACCACTCACCGGTACCAATGTATCTTTGATGTATGTACTTTGGGTATTGATATATGTACTTTAGTAGCTCAGTATAGAAATATACAAAAAAAACTCTTTTATTATTATTAGCCTATTTAGTTGTGGTAAGTGGCGCTCCATTGTCTCTAACTTTATTGCCCCACTGCTGGGAAATTCCCTACCCCCCCTTTTTCCATAATTTACAAAATTTTGCACTCTCTTTTTTTAAATAGAAAGAATCAATCAATCAATCAAATTGTCACGCCTTTTTCCAACAGGGATAGGCAGAGACAATGGAGCGCCACTTGCCACGTGACACAATTTCCTCACTTCCTTTACATTCACAATTCTCTTCATACAAGCTCTATGCTTATGGGCACTAAGCGTAATTTTTTTTTAAGTTAATTCAAAATAAAACATACTTTTTTATTCGTTTAATTCCAAGAACAAAAAAATCATATCTCGCTAGATAATTCTTATTATTTACAATAAAAAGTAGAATTTACTTTTAAATCTTGAGTCACAAAAGTACCTTTGCGAGTGAAACGAGTTGCGGTTGCAGCAGAGAGTTTTGTCACTGAAAAATACGAGTCACGCACTAACAACTTGTTGTAACTGTAATTGTATACGATAAGCGGTTTTTCATGAAAGTACCGGCTATTCTAACAGTTCTTTGTTACTGTACTGTAAGAACTGTTTACTTTCAAACACTACTAAATTGACTTAAAACATGTATAATACCTGTCTAAAGCGCGTTTACTTTTTTGTGGTAACACGGATAATGTTTTTGCTTTTCTTTTTTTGTTACTCGAAATATAATAGCACCCCGCTTGATGTTCATCCATGTTGACATGGTGTGTGGTTCATGAATGGATGTCACTGGCTACTACAATTCAATAACTGTAAGTAGCAATCACATCCACTATAAGGCGACCGTGGTGTAGTGGCAGTGCAATGGCTACGTAAGCCGAGTGGCACGGGTTCTAAACCACTCACCGGTACCAATGTATCTTTGATATATGTACTTTGGTTGTCCTGTTTCTATGATATAAGCACTTTAGTAGCTTAGTATAGAAATGTATAATAATAAAACAATAAACAAAATAAACTATGCCGGCCTAGTTGGAACCGGCAGCTAACAAGCTGATCCCGAAACGCGACCAAATCACTTCACGGTCTGTATACTTGTGGTGGTGGTACTACCCCGGATCGGCAGACTGGGTACCATGTTTGGTATTTTCTTCGTAGAATGCGATAGACTCATACAATAAATAGTTCAAGGCGAGTGTCGAGAGTCATGGAATAATTATTCTTTATTTGTCACACATTAACTCTCATAGGAATAGGCAGAGACTACGGAATACCACTCTCCACGATTCTGATAGAACTGTCTTGCTTCCTTCACATCCACAATACTCATTATACAGACCCATGCTATTTTTTTAATGTTCCGATTTTATTAGCGTACCGCTGGTATAAAGAGTAATTTATTAAACTTATATAAAACAACACTCCTAAAGTGCAAACAAATTATAACCGGCTTCCCATAAGTTATATTAATAGAATCGTCCACGCAATTTTGACATAAACTCATTTTTACAAATGATAACGAGTGAGTAAATTAAATAATATGTCTCATGAGAAGTAGCGAACAATGGCTTGATTATTTATGAATTGTTATAGGCCTAACTGTTTTAAATTGCTCCTAAAGTTAAAGGTATTATTTACTCGAAGATGTAAGGCGACCGTGGTGTAGAGGTAGTGGTCACGCAAACCGAGTACCACCGCTTCAAAAACACCCGCCAGTACTAATGTATATTTGATATATTGTATATACTTCGGTCGTCCTGTTTCTATGATACAAGCATGTTCAGTAAAAATGTAATCAATAAATCAATCAAATTGTCACGCCTTTTCCCACAGGGATAGGCAAAGACAATGGAGCCCCACTTGCCACAATCCTGACACACTCCTGCTCTCCTCTCACGTTCACAATTTATTTCACACAAGCTCTAAGGTTATGGGCACTATGCAACTTAATTTTCTTTCCATTATACCAGGTGTGAGTTGGCGTGACAATTTGATTGATTGATTGATTTGATTCTTAGTTGGTATGAAAATAAAACAATAGTAATAAAATGAATCTTAAATAATATATTTATAATTGACGGCATATCGGTTTGTATTGGACGGTTACTGAACTGTAACGATTGATTGGGCTGTGTGAACGGTTTTAGTTATTCATGATAGTGACACTAGGTTTGGACGGCTTGAATTGGCTGTAAACGGTTTGGTACTAATAAAATGTTTGGTGCATCGTTTCTTTGTAGAACTATATACAAGAGGAATGCTTTGCCAGCCTATAATCTTAAGCGATCCTCTCGAATCGATCCGATCCGAAGCAAGAAAAACACTTTTGGCCGGCATAGTGACGTAATATGCATCGTAAATTACGTCAGTTTTGTTCAGTTGTTAATTGAGAAAGGTATTATGATGACACAATCAAAGAATTGATAAAAGGTAATTGACGATAGAGACTTATAAGAATGGAGAGTGGAAAAATAAAATGAGGACGACCAAGAAGATTGTTCCTCAAACAAATTAGGGAAATTTAAAAAAGCAGAGGTCCGCCATGCCCATAACCACAGAGCATGTATAAAGAGATTTTTGAAGACACAAAGGAAGCAAAAGAATAATATCAGGACCGAGAAGGCTTAAAATTAAAGATGTATGAATTGGGGATGTGAGGGAAGTAAGGTAGTTGTGTCGGGATCGTGGCAAATGGCGCTTCATTGTCTTCGCCTATCTCTGTGGGGAAAAGGAGTGACAATTTATTTCATTGATTGAATTAACGATGATTGTTAAGTCTTCGACTTGTTTTTCGGACTTATTCTTGCTTGCCAATAGGCAAGTTGACATTAGACAAGTATACAGACCGTGAAGTGATTTGGTCACGTTTCGGGATCAGCTTGTAAGTTGCCGGTTCCAACTAGGCCGGCATAGTGGATGTGACTGCTACTCACAGTTATTGAATTGTAGTAACAGTGACATCCGTTAATGGACCACTCCAGCCTAACACCAAGCGGAGTGCTGTCATATGTCGTGTCGCAATAAAAATAATAATAAAAAAAATAGATTTCGTGTGTCCATAAAAAACGAAATGAAGATAGTGTTTTATTTTAACAGCCAATTCACCCTGCCCATACTACAATGATTGATCCATTATTGATAACGAATACTCTTATTTCGGATGTAATTGATCGGCAGAGAGATAAATTCACGGCGTTAATGTATATTTTTTACATTATTATATTCCTTTATTTTGTTCTGATATGCAATACAAACCTAAATTATACTAGTAAAGGCCAATTGGCAGTGTCACTCTTTAAAATAGCAATTTAATAAAATAGATTTGTCATTTATTTGGTGTTTTCCGATCAAATAGGACATCCTTAAGAAAGCTAGGGTGCCTAGTGCCCATAACCATAGAGCTTGTATGAAGAGAATTGTAGATGTGAAGGAAGCGAGGGAGTTGTGTCAAGATCGTGGCAAGTGGCACTATGTTGTCTCTCCCTATCCACGAAGGCGTGAAATCATTAATGATGATAATTACTAAATTATGCTACTATTTTTAATGTGACTCGACATCTAATTGCTAAAGCCCGATTGGTCTAGTGGTGAACAGGGAGATCCAAGAATGCCGAAGATTAAATAAACTTGAATTAAACTAATTTTATGCGTCTAAGTATCGCATTTATTTTGGTTTAGATTTTACATGTTTTTTATTATTCCGACGTTTCGAGAGCTTTGCAGCCATCGTGGTCACGGAGAGACTGAGGTGTTGGTCGTCCTATTGGTTGATCCTGTTATTGTTTCCAAAACTACCCCGTTACGGAATAATAAAAAAATGTAAAACCTAAACCAAAATAAACGCGATAGTAAGCCGCATAAAATTTGTTTAATTCATCATTTGTTATAATTATTTGATGTTTTCCAATCAAATCGGAGACATCCTCAAGAAAGCTAGGTTGCCTAGTGCCCATAACCACAGAGCTTGTATGAAGAGAATTGTAGATGTGAAGGAAGCGAGGGAGTTGTGTCAGGAATTTGGCAAGTGGCGCTTCATTGTCTCTGCCTACCCCTGTGGGAATAAGGCGTGACAATTTAATTGTTTTATTTGTTATTTATGGACTTACGTGTCAGGTTCGTGAAATGTGGCACTATGTTGTCTCTGCCTATCCACCAAGGCGTGAAATTATTAATGATGATAATTACTAAATTATGTTGCTTTTTGTAATGTGACCCGACATCTAAACCCGACTGGTCTGATGTTGAACAAGGGAGATCCAAGAGTGCCAAAGACTAAATAACCGACTTGGTTCACGGTTGTCTCATTCACCTTAACTATGCCGGCCAGATATACGGGAGTATGAGTTTAATTCAGGTAAGCTCGCCCATTGTATTGTTTTTACTGTGCAATAAATAATTTTATAATTATTATAAACTCGATGATTATAACCACGGAACATGTTATTAAAAAGCTGTATTTATGAGTTTTGTGATTGACTACTAATAACAATTTATTGTTGATTAATAATTTTTATTTCATTCTTTTTTTATCTTTTCAAAATAAGCTACTAAAGTGCTTGTATCATAGAAACAGGACGATCAAAGAACATAGGTATATCAAAGATCAATTGATACCGGCAAGTGGTTTTAAACCCGTGCTCTCGGTTTGCGTAACCATTCCACTACCACTATATCACGGCCGCTTTAAATATAATCCCTAAACAACAATTAAATGAAGGCGATTGCTACTATGCCGGCCTAGTTGGAATTGGCAACTTTTAAGCTGAAACCAAAACGCAACTTATTCACTTCACGGTCTGTACATTTCAAAGTGATGGCTGGTACTACCCTGGGTCGTCTCAGACTGGGCAAATCCACTCCTTGCCTACTACTCTTATTGACGATTAGAACAAAATTGGATTTATTTAAAGAGTTACCACTCTGTTACCGATACCATTAATAATTATCGGTTAAACATCTTTGTTTTCTGTTATGAGTCGGCGTTTTTTGGTTGTGTTCGGTGCCCATAGACAACACACTACTAGACACCGCATAGAATAGCAACCCTTCTCACAAAGGGTCGAAAATGTGATCTTGAATTAGCTACCCGTTTACGCTACTTTTTTGTTGATAGTGTATCGAAATAAATTTATTTATTTATTACGTTTCGTACTATAATGCATGTACTTAATGCTAGGTAGTATTTCTTAATTTGATTACTAAATCTGCTTTAACTGAGTTATTAAACAGATCCATTATATTTTTTGTCTTATTTATAATTATTTATTTATTTAAAAACTCAATACACAATAGTACAAAGGCGGACTTAATGCCAAAGGCATTCTTTACCAATTGTTATACCTCTATACCAATCTAATTGCAAGCGTCAATTGAAAGTCAGTGAAACAAATCCCTCTTGCACTTGATTGGTTTATTATGGATTACTTTTTTATTGTGACTCTACATCTGAACTAGACCCGACCGATGGTAAGCAAAAGAAGGTCCAAAAGTACTGACGACTAAAAAAACCGGGTCAGTTCCCAGCTGCTCCGGTCGTCGTCACTATGCCGGCCAAAGAAAAAGGCTATGAATATTCATACCTACCACATATAAACGTATATAAACGTATAAACGTATAAACGTATAAGTATAAACGTATATTCGTAGCAGGTATAATAAGGTACCCTATCACATTGTTTCTTTTACCATGTTTATAGATGATGTGGATGGATGCGTTAAACGAGGCAGACCCAGGAGGGTGTTTTCCGATCAAATCGGAGACATTCTCAAGCTTGTATGAAAGGAATTGTGGATGTGAGAGAAGCAAAGGTGTTATGTCGGGATCGTGGCAAGTGGCACTCCATTGTCTCTGCCTATCCCTGTGGGAAAAAGACGTGACATTTGGTTTATTGATTGATGTTTCTATTATATATTACTTCTTTTTTTAAATTATAATATTATTATTTTTTTTTACTTATGCAGTATCTGTGACTCTATGCTCTGTTTTACTGCCGTTTATGTTATTTAAAATGGAATATGGGGTTACATTTATAATCTATACTATTTTATCATAAATGCTAAAACTATCACCTTCGCATTAAGCGATCAATGATTTAATAGAAGACATATTTTTTATGTGCTCATTAAACGATACAAGCGTATCATAGATACTTAGCGACGGTATTATTAAGGTGTTTTATTTTATATACGTATGTTAATTTAGATTGTGGTCCTGGAGCCAAAACGTCTGCTGACACGGATAGAGATCTGAGCTGGCAGGAGTCCTGCCGTAATGCCGACAATGGAATAAGCAGTTGCGTATTGGGATTTAGACGACAGGCGTAGCGTATTGGTTATCATATTAGTCCATTATGCGGAAAACCCCGGGTTCGATTCTCGATCGGAGCAAATATTTGTTTCATAGCTTATTTTTATAATTTATTCAATATTCAATTCAACCATATTCAATAATTTGGTTAATTATTACAAATATTTCTTCATAAAAAAGGCGGAAAGGACATCATTCATTTTGGGTTATTTTTGTAATGCCCAATGATAATAAAATATATAATGATACTTTAATTGGTAAAACTAATAACAATTTTGTTTTTAATTGCTGTGCGATTGAGTTATTTGGAAAATAAGATAAGGATTTTGTATCGTTTCTCAATCGCGAAGACACGACATATTAACAGTTCTGCTTTGAACTGTTATAATTTTAGTTTGACCATTTTGCACACCTAAACTATGCAATTTTTGGAACGAAGTTCATTATCGCGCGTTGCGAAAGGGGGCTAGACGGAAAATATTAAGACCAAAAGTTGTAACGACACTTTTTAGGGTTCCATAGTAAAAACCGGAATCCTTATAGATTCGTCATGTCCGTCTGTCCGTCCGTCCGTTCGTATGTCACAGCTACTTTTTTCCGAAACTATAAGAGCTATAACATCGATGCAGTTTTTTCAAGCATTTAAATAAAATAGAATCCCAAACATATGTTTCCTACTTCAGTTACCACAAGTCAATTATTACTAAAATTAAGCCTACTGATTAAGTTTATATTACATCATTATTGTTAATAATAAAAAAAAATATTATAACTTAAAAAAAATATAATTCCTTCACTAATTAATCGAAAGGAACTTCGTTCCAATTGGGTGTCCCTTGACACCTCTCAAGTTTTTTCAATTACATTGTAATCTTTGCACATTAAACTATTTTAAAATATATATATGCAACTGTTAATACAATTGTGCCCAAGTCCACATACGAAATGAATGATGTCCGTTGCTCCGCGTACTCTTGTCAAAGAGTAGTAAGTAGTAGTAGTGGTGCATCTGTACTGCCGATCCGGGGTAGCACCATCTTACACCATCACACAAATATGTGGAAGTAAAGGCGTGACAGTATTATTATAATAAACGAATAAAATATCCTAAATGAAGAGATCAGTATCTTTACGACCGGTCCGACAATAGACAAGTAGTTGACAGAATTATCAAAATGATCAAGATTAGTTGACCAAATACCTAACTGCGATGTCACTTGGACTTGATATATTCGAGTCGTGAATTTTTTAGGCGAAAACAAAACTGTCATAAAAGATTGGCATGAACTTTTTCCTTGATTATTATTTTTATTGTGACTTGAAATTTTTGACAACACCCGCCGGATGTAAAGCTGACGTGCTGTCCATGAATAGAGGTGACTGCTATCACAATTCAATAACTGTAAGTAGCAGTCACATCCACTATGCCGGCCTAGTTCGAATCAACAACTTTCAAGCTTACCCCGAAACGCGGCTAAGGTACTTAACAGTCTGTATATTTGTAAGTGTATACTGGTATACTTGTATTACCCCGGATCATCAGACTATACAAGCTGCACGCTATGAGAGCCGTTTTGACGTTTGGCCTGCTCATAAAGTTTCATATAAATTAATAACTACGCTTGAAGGAATAATTTTTGTTCTTTATAGTGACAATAAAAAACAACAACGAAATTATTAAATTATACGAAACTTCATAAGCGGGCCAAACGTTAAAACGGCAATCATATCGTGCCGCTGATTTGCTGGCTCTAATGATTACCACTCTTCGACTAACAGACCCGGAGCTTCCAGACGGGGTGTTGTGATAATGTGCCACTAAGAAAAATATATCAAAACATCTACGTTGTATATAATAATTAACGTACAAATTATTTTAATTCCTAACATTTTACATATTATACAAATGTATGAGATTGGAACCAGCTGTAGTTTTCAATTCGTCGCCCCGGGCTCTCGATTCAAAGAGTTGAGATCGCGATAACAAGTGGCTGCGAGTCTATGATGAACGGTCACATGCAATAGGAATAAAATAATAATAAAGTATTTCATATTTGGAATAAAAATCTTACTTGTACATCTTTCTTACTTTTGTTTTTAACTTTTGTTTCTTAGTTTGTATTATTTATACAAACCGTGAAGTGACTTAGCCGCGTTCGGGATTAGGTTGTAAGTTTTCAGTTACAACTAGGCCAGCATAGTGGATGCGACTACAGTTTGCAGTTGTTTAACTGTAGATTTTTCAAAATCATTGATCATTTCTTAATTTAAAATATTGAGTTGTGTACAAATTATGTACCATAGAAACTGGGTAAATCCTTTAATTAATAGCTATAATTAATAAACATATTATGTGAATAATAAATAAAATTAAATTAAAAAACATTTTCTTATACAAAATTGCGTGCGTTCAGAAATGTATTTTGGGTAAACTAAGGAAAATATATCAAGCTGTAGAGAATTGAAAACAAATTGTCAGTTTTGGCATATCAGTATAAATATATTGTTAAAAAACCTAATATGTTGTATTATTTATAAAGAGAAACGATTATATGTCGAGTCACAATAAAAAAACCTCAATAAACAACAAAGATTTAAATCGATTGAAATTGTTGATTGACCCGACTTAAGTTCGGCTAATCTGTAACATAACATTCATTGACTTTTAAGCGGTAAAAACATACATTGGTACCGGAAAAAGTTTTGAATCGCTAAATCTTAATTAGAGAGACCATTTCTTAATTTCACTACCACTAGACCACAGCCACCTTACGAGTATATTGTTACCGTCACAAAAAGATTTCTTTACCACTTAGTTTTAATCCCTATAATAAATATAAAATAATGATTAATAATTTTCGTAATTTGCATAACGCCATCCCATTTTCACTGACCGCCTCTCATATACCCTAATGGCTTAAGGCAAGATCTTCACATGGCGTTTTACAACTCTGCGCCGCCGGCCCGTCAATAGAGTTGGGCCAAAGTTTTAATCGCAAAAGTAGCCCGCTATTTACACAGCACCCTGTATCTTATCACGTACTTAGATACAAGGGATTCTCCTTCAACTCTAAGCCAAGTTTTGCAAGTTCTAGTTTTATTTTGGAGTTTCATTTACTGTAAATGTGGTATCATTATTCGCTGCTTGGTCGCTTTATTTTCCTTCTTATAAAGAATGTTTTTTATTTTTTATATGTTTATTTATTTATTAGTGACGGCGACTAAGGCGTGATCAGAGTTGGTATTTTCAGTCGTTGGCACTCTTTGATCTCCATTAGGTAAGTCAAGGACAGGTGTCGAGTTACAATAAAAAAGTTTTATTCATAGTAAAAAATACCACTGTCATACCACTGAGTTCATAACAATGTACAGTACATTGGTCATCCAGGAACAAATAAGATAAACTGTGGACTCGCGCCTGTCTTATGGGAAAAGGATTTTCAAATATTCGATGCACACTTAAATTATTAAAACAATGATTTAACTTAGAATATGAATATGATAGCACGCCTGATGTTAAGCTGAAGTGCAGTCTATAAGTGGAAGCAACTGCTTTCACATTGGGAGTAATAGTCGCATCCACTATGTTGTGACATCAGACTATAAGCTGGAACGCAATCCTTTTTTTATTGTGACTTAATATATGACAGCATCCGCTTGATGTTAAGCTGGAATGTGGTCCATGAATGGATGCTACTGCTACTACAATTCAATAACAATAACAATTCAACTAAATAATTCCTTATTGAAAATAGAGTATATTGATGCCACAAATATATGGTATATAGACAGTATTTTTTTCAATATTAAGTCGATTTATGACCCCGCTATGAGAAAGTAAGTAGGCTATATTAGGCGGCATATTGGCAATCATAAGTCACCTCCAATATGACGCATAGCTGAATCATTCTTTTCAGGAACTTTACATCTGTATTACAAGCTCTCTGACCCGAATCTCTTTTTCGAATCTGTTTCTCCCTCTCCACAAAAAAATAATTTTGGTATAATCCCACCAAATTATATAGTTTCATTAGTTTTTTTCATTTCATATGACAAAAGTGAAAAAACAACCAGGAACCACATCGTTACGACTTACTAAACAATTTGAATCAGGTGTTCTTTAAACCCCACGAACATCTACGTCTACAGTTCCAAAAATGCGTAAGCACATCTTAGTAGTCATATCTCTAGTGAAAAATGGGCTAACAAATATTATGGTTATCGTCGTGGTACAATAAAAAAAACTGTAATAATTTAAATATTCATGTATTTGGTGTTTTCATGTACCCCTTGAGTTGGGCTTGCTTAATCATTTCTACTAGGGAATCCATAACTTCCTCGTTGTTTGGTAGAATTTGTTCTTCTGGTAGTATGAAAGTAGACTTATCACGGAGTTCATAACAATATACTAGAGGTATATTCAGTCGTTCTTTTACCCAATCAATGCTGCCGCCAGTTGCAAGGTCTAGAAAAATACAAATACATAAGGATTGACATACGATAGCACACAGAATTTAAACGTTAAACGCCAGTTAAATAATTGCAAGTGGAAGCTGAATCTACTTGGAACCGGCAACTTTTAAGCTAATCTTAAAACCCAACTGAGTCACTTCACAGTCTGTGCACTCAAAAGTGGTGGAACTACCCTGGGTCAGCAGACTGGGCTAATGATCACCAACTGTCCGCCTATCAATTACTGAATTCTACACCCGGCTTTATTATTGTTACAATCCCAATGGTCACCATGACAACCAGAGGTTCTTTTGAACTCTTTGCCTAAAGGATGGGGAGATCGACCAATGTAATAAATGTATCGAATGATCGCATATATACGTATACTACTGTGATAAAAAAGTTTATTTTTCTGACCTTTCTGCTACGTAGGAAAAAAAAAGTTTATACATTTGGATAAGTCTAGGAATTTTAAATTAAAAAGTCTTACTTTTTTCGATCACAGTGTTATGAATAAAATTAAAGACATAAATATACTAACATATAGTTTCTGCGATATTGCCGAGTGTGTACTCTGTACCATGACGAGCTTTTAAAGCATCAATTGCGTGCTGACCTATGTAAACCTGAAAATAATTAATATGAATAAATCGTGATAAAAATGAGATGGGGAGGACTTTTACTATATGAATCAGATCACCTTCATTCATGGACCGCACTTCAGGTTAACATCAGGCGGGGTGCTGTCATAGATCATAGGCAAGTAAAAGGTCCAAAAGTGCCGACGACTGCAAAAACCAATTCTTTACGGCTGCCCTAGTCGCCGTCACTATGCCGGCCAAAGCTGCTTCTTCACGCATCGTTTAAAGGATCCAAGGCTATAGGACGGAGATAACATATGGGCTGGTAAAGTATTCCACTTGTCGATTGTTCTACAAAGAAACGACGCACCGAACTTTTTATTTCGAATGCCGATTATCGTTATAGAGGCCTCGCCGAACTTCAGCAATGGATTTTTGATTGTGGTTATGTATTTCTATGTAACTGACATATATACTTACAGCATCATCATAATTAGCTAGGGGTTCTGTTGTATTCCCAAATGGCACCAAAAGCATTTGACCGTATGAATGGAATGTGATATACAATTCCAATCTATCACTCATATCCATCATATATGCTGAGATGGACCTAGTCTCAATTTCAGAGAAAGGACCTGGTCCAGCATATGTATCTCGAGATGGATCATCACTAGATCCTTCACCTGTAACAAATTAATTTCTTAAAATAAGCCCAATAGATTCTCCAACGACTAACCAAGAACTTACGAAGCCAATGGTGATTCCAGTTTCTATTTAAATCAACGCCAAAATGTTCTCTAATTGGTCGTCTATTTTTTCTCCACAATCTATTCTGTAAAAAAAATAGGTTGATTTTTTTGTAACAAATATTGAGAAATATATGTATCTATTACGCATGAATGTTTTGAAACAATCTCTTGTCGACCAGTAATCGAACCAAGTATCTGGATTAACTAAGTATATTCCAGGAAAACGTTAAAAAAAACATAAATATTCAAACCATACAAGACTCACATTAGTAAAAGACCAGATATATCCATCTGGATTTGTTATTGGAAATATGTACCAATCATAATTTATAGCAGCATTTCGAATATCTTCATCATTACTTGTTAATAACTCGTTGGTAATGTAATTGACAGTGGCAGGTGAGATCCATTCTCTTGCGTGTAATCCCCCTTCTAAGAATACAGCCTTTCTTCCTCTTCCATGAGATATTCTAATACCTTTTATTGGTCTACCTTCATAAGAAACTCCACCGATAATTTCAGAAACTTCAGAGTATGTTCTAATTAGATCATCAAGCCAAGCATTTGTATCATTCAAATCATAGTATTTATTCCATGTCATACTTCTAAGGTTACCCGATTCATATTTGCCTATTTTTTGTTTGGCGAATTCTCTAAAAAATATTTAACAAAGTTTATTTACCATTCTAGCGAAAATAAAATCGAGTTTATAAGCCTAAAAATTGTGTAATTGTACTTACCTTTGAATATCTTCATAAGCGACCTCTGTTGGAATATTGTTTTTCTTAAGAAATCTCTCCAAAAACCCTTTATCTTGTGGACTACTTAAGACATTGATATATTTAGATTCATCACCGGGAATATTCCAAAAATCATATTCTCCATTCTCTTTATATAATTTTTTTATAAACTTTATTTGATCTTTAGTTTTTGGGTTCAATTTGTATAAAGTATAATTATCGAATCTATTATTTTCGGCGAGAGCGAGAGAAAGAAAAATACAAATCACAAACGATTTAACAAACATCTTGGATGGTAATAAAATAAATTATTATTTTATTATCAAAAAATATTATCAATAAATATTTATATCAATTTAATTTGTAATTTATTGTACACTATCTATTGAATGATTATACTTAATAAAACGATAATCATCATTTTATTGTTATAAAATATTTTTATTTGGTATTATAATAAGTAAATTATCAAAAGATCGATAGATAAATATCGTGACGAACCAAAAAAAGGAGATAACAATCTTCGAGTATTAAACCGAGTATAGTACCCTGTAAATTCTCCATGTTATCACATTTTATAAACCAAATAAATAATAGTAACTACGACGTAGACGATGAGCTTGCCATATGTTACTACTTATTACGTAGAGTCGTAGACCCAGACGTAACTACCACTAACTAAAATGGCAAATCTTTTGTGTGCATATATAAAACTATACTCGTATATGGTTTCGCGAGTCACACATGGGCACAACACAATACGGACGTCTACGGCAGGAGATCATGAATAACACTTATTAATTATTAAAGTTATTCTCTACTTTGCTAGATGTGATGATTAGAAATAATTATATATATAAGTAGTAGACTTATATCTAAGCCTAAATCATAATATAAAAATGGTGTACGAGGTGCAAGTAGTTTCAATAATTTATTCACGATACAGGCTCGACCTAGTGTGTGGACCACAAGTAACTAAAGATACACATAATAAAGAAATAACATAATTTTATTTTAACTAACCAATATCATGTATCGCTTGTATTAGGTAAAGTATTATGGAAAATTGATTTCTTATTAAGTATTATTTCAAGTTTTAGGACCCACAGTTACTAAAACAAAATAAGAAATAATAATGAAGAAGCGAAGTAAGTTGTTTACACAGTTATAGACATAATACTTGCAAATAAAGTTACATATAAAGATAAAACAAGGTTAGAAGAAGAATTCATGTAACCTAATCGTTTACCCTCTCTTATGATTGCTAGTACTGAATCCATAACTTCTTCACTGTTAGGTAAAATTTGATCAGCTGGCAGTAAGTGGCCATATGTACCACGATCACGAAGTTCATAGCAATATACTATAGGCACATGTAATCGCTCCTTCACCCAATCAGTACTACTCCCGGTGGCATGATCTGTAATGTAGATATCTTGATGTAACAAATTAGGCTCGTAAATTAAGACCATAGATTTAGAACGCACGGATAGTTTAACGTATTTAGGTATATGATTAGGGCCTACGTCCTTGGTTTATCTAGAACTAATGGTGTACCGAATTTTATGTATCTAGTAATAAAGATTTTATTATAAGTCTTACATATAGCTTCAGCGACATTTCCAGTGATATATTGTGTACCATATCGCACTGAGAGCGATCCCATTGCACGTCTGCCAATTTTTACCTGAAACAAAATACAAAACATGAACCTACAGGAATAAAAGGATAAAAAATATTCAGAAAATCATATTTATTTACAGCATCGTAATAGTTATCCAAAGGTTCAGTTGTATTTCCAAAAGGAAGTAATAGCAGTTGCCCAGAAGAATGGAAAGAGAGATAAGCTTCCATATTCGGCGCTAATTCCATTATCAATTTAGAAATAGAGCTTGTTTCGATTTCTGAAAATGGTCCTGGTCCAGCGTAGTTGTTCGAACTCGGGTTGTCACTTGTCCCTAAACCTAAAAAATCATAAAATGTTAATCATTTATTTTAATATAATAATTTTATATTTAGCACATTTATTTACCTCCCCAATTGCTATTCCAATTTCTATTAAGATCAACCCCGAATTCTTCACCAAATGGTCTACGATTTTTACGCCATAATCTATTCTAAAATAAAAGGAAATATATTTTAAAGACAAGTTTTTCGAACCTACGGTTTGAAGTATAATTTTTAATATAGCGTAAATTTAAAACACTTCAAAATATCATGTACCTCTTCATGTGTCCAAACATAACCATCAGGATTTGTCACAGGAAATATATACCAATCAAATTCATTTGCAGCCGCTATCGTTTCTGCATCATCGCTGTATAATAGTTCATTTGTTATATAATTAACTGTAGCCGGTGATATCCATTCCCTTGCATGAATACCACCTTCAATGAATATGTTTTTTTTACCAGATCCATGTGATATTTTTACGCCGACAATATCACGTTTTTCGTACGTTGAACCACCTTTAATTAATGTTACAGTATTGGGATTTTCTTCGGCTAAATCTCTGAGCCAATTATAAATTTCGTCTAATTTATAATAGGTATCCCATTTCATTTTTGATCCACTTCTAGCTTGGTTTGACTGTACTACTTGGGTATCGATGACACTGAAAATTGTATTTAGTATTATATGATTTAAAAAACATGATAAATAATTAGATCGCTTACATAGCAACTAACAATAGGGGAACTACTATACTACTATACACAGAAAGCGACCGGTTCAATGAATAAAATATATTAACAAAAAATAACATCAATTTTACCTTTGAATATCTTCAATAGTAATCAATGATTCAATACTATATTGTTGAATGATACTATTTAGATAAATTTTAAACTCGGGCGGAACTACAACACTGACATCATTATTAAGAGAAACAGGATCATCCCAAAAATCCAATTCTTTTTCCAAATATATATTTTGTAATACTTCTAATTGTTTTTCTGTTCTAGGTTTTATTTTGTAAAGACTACAATTATCATAACGTACTTTTTCACAATTCACTATTAAAAGAGTTAATAATATTTGTAACACAATGAGTTTAATCATTTTCTTTGTTTTTGTTTTAAACAGAACGATCTTCACGGTAACACGAGTCTTATTTGATCAGTATTTGATCTAACTTAACATATATATATTTATAATAATTCCAAACTATCTTTATGACTAATGACTGTAAATTTATACTGCTTATAGTAAATTTTTATTGACACAATAACCATTTCGTTCTTTTATCCTTATAACTAAAAGGTTCGGCGCGACATTTTCTTTTAGAACAATCTCTTCTAAAACGTGTTCTCCCCATCCTATAACTATTGATTCTATGTCCGACATAGTGATGGCGACTAAATTGTCTATTTCAGTCGTCGTCACTTTTGGACTTCTTCTTGCCTACCATTAGTAAGGTATAGCTCCGAGTTTCCGTCTCAATAAAAAATCTTTGGATTTTAATTTCAATAATTGATATGCAACTTATACTGAGTAGTTGACGTTAGGCAGTAACATGCAGTGTGTATTTGTACCTGTGGGAATTGCGCATTGAATTTGATTAATAAATTTGTTATTAGGAGAAGAAAAATAAAAAACGAAACAATCTTTTAATCTATCTTTATATTTATTATACTTATATTTTACCTTGAAATTAAAAATTATCTTTTTTTACCGACAATTGGGTTAGTTCCATTTTGTTTTTAACCCCCGACTCAAAAAGCAGGGTGTAATAAGTCTGTGTATCTGTGTGTATCTCTGTGGCATCGTAGCTCCTAAACCAATGAACCAATGAAGCTGGCATGATCAAGATGGTTCTACTCAGATGAAGATCTGATCAGGGGTTTCAAGGTCATCAGCTCGTTTTTTTAGCGCTGCGGTAGCGATCTTAGGCGCATAATTGGTAATTACTTTATTTTTAAACATATCTGTGACCTAACATTTGAAACACAAACGTATACACATACATGGGTGTCTTAACTGGTACCACTGAGCTACTCTGATGATGGAACTTGAAGGTAGGAGACGGAATCCTGGATGGGTTTAAACTTAATGGGTTTCCTAAGTTTGAGCTCATTAGATTAGGTCGACTGTAGAAAATTAAGTGTAGAAAAGTAAGCGCGATGAAATAAAACATTCTGGATCTAAAAAAACTGATCATAAGTTCAGCAAATCAACAAGAAGTGGAGCTATAGTGCTTTAACTAAAATTGTTACTCATTATAAGCTTTTATGACAAATGTTAAGATGTTTAAATAATTAATTTAAAAAGGTACTTTTTGCGCGCACGCCAGCAGCGCGCGTAGAAGAGAGAGCCGCCGCAATAAACCAAATAAATAATAGTAACTACGACGTAAACGATGAGCTTGCCATTTGTTACTACTTATTACGTAGAGTCGTAGACCCAGACGTAACTACCACTAACAAAATGGCAACTATATATGGTTTCGCGAGTCACACAAGGGCACGACACAATACGGACACGGCAGGAGAATATTATTCATAACACTTATTAATTAACTTTTTTCAGACTTTGCTAGATGTGATGATTAGGAATAATTATAATTATATGTATATCTAAGCCTAAATCATAATATTACAATGGTATACAAGGTGCAAGTGGCTAATATATTATTCACGTTAAAGGTTCGACCTAGTGTGTGGACCATAAGTAACTAAAGATACACAACAAAGTTTTAACCAACCAATATCATGAATCGCTTTTATTATGTTAAATATTTTGGAAAAAGTTTTTTTTCATTATTTTATGTTTTAGACCATAGTTACTAACAGAAAAAAGGAAATAATAAAAAGAAAGAATAAGCGAAATAAGTTGTTTATTTACACAATTATGGTCATAATATTTGCAAATAAAGTTACATATAAAGATAAAACAAGGTTAGAAGAAGAATGCATGTAACCGAATCGTTTACCCTCTCTTATGATTGCTAGTACTGAATCCATGACTTCTTCACTGTTAGGTAAAATTTGATCAGCTGGTAGTAAGTGGCCATATGTACCACGATCACGAAGCTCATAGGAATATACTATAGGCACATGAAAACGTCCCTTCACCCAATCAGTACTACTCCCTGTGGCATTATCTGTAATATAGATATCTTAAATTTAATAAATTAGGCTCGTAAATTAAGGCCATAGATTTATAATGCACGCATAGTTTAACGTATATAGGTATCTAGAACTAATGATGTACCGAATTTTATGTAGCTAGTAATAAAGATGGTAATAATTATTATACTCGTAAGTCTTACATATAGCTTCAGCGACATTCCCTGTAATATATTTTGTACCATGTCGCACTGAGAGCGATCTCATTGCACGTCTGCCAATTTTTACCTAAAACAACATACAAAACATGAACCTACAGGAATAAAAGGATAAAAAATATTCAGAAAATAATATTTACAGCATCGTAATAGTTATCCAAAGGTTTAGTTGTATTTCCAAAAGGAAGTAATAGTAGTTGCCCAGAAGAATGAAAAGAGAGATAAGCTTCCATATTCGGCGCTAATTTCTTTATCAATTCAGAAATAGATCTTGTTTCGATTTCTGAAAATGGTCCAGGTCCAGCATAGTTGTTCGAACTCGGCTTGTCACTTGTCCCCAACTCTAAAAAAAACCATAAAATGTTAATAATTTACTATAATAATTTCATAATTACCATTTATTTACCTCCCCAATTGCTATTCCAATTTCTATTAAGATCAACTCCGAATTCTCCACCAATTGGTCTACGGTTTTTACGCCATAATCTATTCTGAAATAAAAGGAAATATATTTTGAAGACTAGATTTTTCGAACCAGTTTTAAGCATAAAATTTTATGTTCTACGGTTTGAAGTTTAATTTATAATATAGCGTAAATGTAAAACATTTCAAAATATCATGTACCTTTTCATGTGTCCAAACATAACCATCAGGATTTGTCACAGGAAATATATACCAATCAAATTCATTTGCAGCCGCTATCGTTTTTGCATCATCGCTGTATAATAGTTCATTAGTTATATAATTAACTGTAGCTGGTGATATCCATTCCCTTGCATGAATACCACCTTCAATGAATATGTTTTTTTTACCAGATCCATGTGATATTTTTACGCCGACAATATCACGTTTTTCGTACGTTGAACCACCTTTAATTAATGTTACAGTATTGGGATTTTCTTCGGCTAAATAACTGAGCCAATTATAAATTTCGTCTAATTTATAATAGGTATCCCATTTCATTTTTGATCCACTTCTAGCTTGGTTTGACTGTACTACTTGGGTATCGATGACACTGAAAATTGTATTTAGTATCATAATATTATTTAGAAAACATGATAATTAGATGGCTTACATAGCAACAAACAATAGGGGAACTATTGGCAGTGCACTGCTGGATACTCAGATTTAGGCGACCGGTTCAATATATAAAATATATCCTTTTCAGATAAAATATATCAACAAAAATAACATCAATTTTACCTTTGAATATTTTTAATCGTAATAACTGATTCAATACTATATTGTTGAATAATACTATTTAAATAAATTTTTAACTCAGGCGGAACTACAGCACTGACATCATTATTTAGACAAACAGGATCATTCCAAAAATCCAATTCTTTTTCCAAATATATTTTTTGTAAAACTTCTAATTGTTTTTCAGTTCTAGGTTTTATTTTGTAAAGACTACAATTATCATAACGTACTTTTTTACAATTCACTATTAGAAGAGTTAATAATATTTGTAAAATAATAAGTTTATTCATTTTCTTTGTTTCACAAGAATGATCTTCACGTTAATCACCTTAAAAATATTATATATTTTTATAATAATTTTTAACTATCTTTATGACTGATAACTGTAATTTTATACTGCTTCTAGAAAAAATAATTGACACAAAAACCATTTCGTTCGTTTATCCTTATAAGGTTCGGCGCGACATTTTCTTGTAGAACAATAGGCAAGTAGAATGCTCTACTGGCCAAGTGATCTCCCCATCATATAACTTTTGATTCTTTGGCTGACATAGTGATGGCAACTAAAGACTGTTTAACGCGAGTTCAAATAATAATATAAGTAGATCTATAATAATTTATTTCTCAAATAACTTTACGATATCTTTATAGCACATTATTTGATGACTGGCTGTAACTTTATTATACTTCTTTATGTTTAATTATATTGATACAATAACTATTGCGTCACTTTTGTTTATGACTTTATAATCGTCTTTACATATAAAAACTAGTGTTTTCTTATTTTTTACCGCTACTCGCGAGCGGTCAGCGGATCTATGAAAAAAGAATGTTGCTAAGCGCTAAACTCGAGAACGGCAGGAACAATTTGGCTTAATAATTTTCATATGTTCCTTAAGTTCCACGGAAGGTTTTTATGGGAGAAAAAACATAAAAAATGCGTGGAAATTATTAAAAACAACACTTTTCTTTTTACATACAAACCAGGTTGTCAAACGTTTGAAGTAACGTATTTTTTTAATTTTTTTTTGTCTAGGCATTGGTTTGGCGTAACGTAAATCGTCACAGACAATCTAACCTAAACATAAGTGCGTTTGAATTATTTTTGGTATAAATTCAAGTTGATAGACTGTAAGTATATTAATCAATACCTTTCTAAGAACGAAACAACAAACAGTTAATATTTAAACTATACTTCCATACTTACTCCATTCTATATTATTATAAATGTAAAAGTAACTTTGTTTGTTGTTTATTTATTTATTACGTTTTTACGCCTTAATCGCTGAATCAATTTTGCTGACTATACCAATAACCAATAGAGATAAATTGGATCTTTAAGACGAAAAGCCTACCTTTTGTCCTAAAAATAAAATTTAAAAGAGGTGTAATAGGGAATAAATATTTGTATGAAACTTTTTACTGCGTCGTATGACGTGCTTCAATAATTAAGTATTAAGGGTAAGAATCCATATTTTAAGTTTTGCGTTCTTAATTAGAAGCAAACATACACGTGAGATGTATGCCCTATTATTCTCCCGTAGTGCGTATACAATTTAGTTTTCATACCGCAATAAAATTTCGTATCCGGAAGTCCAGTGGTTCCGATGGTATCCCAGCGCTTGTCCTTAAAACGTATGCAGCAGAATTGACTTGACGAGGCTATACCGGCTCTCGTACTCGTCGGGCTGTGTGCCTTGGGCTTGGAAGGGGGCCAATGGGTTCCAAAATGTCGTGGCTTTACGATCTCCTATCATTGTGTTTAGTTTTAGCTTGGAGACGTTTTGGCGTTTGTAATAGTGTACAGTCAGCAAATAAATAAATAAACAACTTTTTTAAATTTTAGTTTTTATCATTTAAATATTTTCCCGATTGCCCTTCGATATATGCCGCATTAAACCTGAAGTGCTTCCATCTGTCCAAAATTTCGAGAGGGTATGTGACGTATACATATTTATATATGTTTCGTCGGTGAAAACAATTGGTCGTTTTTGTACACGATATTCTGCAATTTTTATCAAATAGTTAATTAGTAAGTACCGAATTTCGTGCTTTGCTATTAAAAGTTTCTGATTATCTTCCGTTTGCTTTCAATTAAAACCTAAGAACATGACGTGTTTTCGTAACGTGTGTTAATAATGGAAACGCGTTCTTAGGCGCACTACTACAAATTCAAAATCGTCTCAAAGCTAATTTGACTGAATATAAAATAAAAGGCTCAGACATATTTAATATGAGAAAATAATAGAAATGAGATCCTTCCTCGTATAGCTAAAAATAAATGAATGGACTGGTTAAAAACTGGATAGAAATGGAATAACGAATATCATTTTTATTTATTTTTATCTTGAAAACTTACATCTCCGTTCCGTAGTTGATAAATCAAAATTCATATTCATTGTTTCGATGAATTTTTTGGACGAACCTCATGGATGAATAGTCAATAGAGTTTTTGCATTCTCTGTTAGTACGAGTATACTGTTTTATATTATTGTACTGTTTTATATTGAACGAAATATTCGATGCATAATCAGATGCATATAATAAAAACACAATGTAAAAATATTCTTTTTCAATTTTCATTTAAAAAAAGTTCATTTTGTATTCTTTTTTATGTTAGGCGTTTTTTTATAAATTGATCTTTTACTATTATTATAAAAACTTTTTTGTATAAATTGGTAATGAAATTTGAATATAAATAATCAGTTGAACTATGACCGGAAATCGAACCCGATGTTAGTTGGTAAGGCGGAGGCCTCTCTGATGCCTATGAACTTAATACCTGATACCTGCTTAATTTATTGATAATCTGCAATAAATTAAGCAGGTATCCACTATGGAGACCATTGGGGGAGGTCTTTCTCCGGTAGTGGACAACTAATAGATTATGTAACAGTATACATTTAGTTTTTATCGACATTGGTCTAGTGGTACTGAAATAGTGACGCAAATCAAGATTCACCGATCCAAAACCACTCCACCAGTGCATATTTGATATATTTTGGTCGTCCTGTTTCTATGAGGACGTTTAGTAGCTTAGTATAGAAATGTAATAAAGTTTAAAAGTTTCCTATTGCTTCTTTTAAACGCATGATTTTAATGCAACTTTGCGAATTATGGATATTTGTTATGGCTCGGCATATAACAGAATCCTGCTTCATGTTAAGTTGGAGTGCAGTCTATGAATGGAGGTGACTGCACCTACAGTTAAATTACTACAAGTATCTGCCGCATTCAATATGCCACCCTAATTTAAACCGACAGCTGATCCCGAAACGCGACAAGTTTTGTAACTACATTACATGGTATAATCTATTCATAAAAAATAAATTATACAAAAAAATATAAATCTTCTAAAAAATAATATATAAATTAATATTAATATTATAATATTAAAATAAAATATAATTATTTATTTTAAGTAAAAAATTTTTTATTACTTAAAATAAATAATTATATTTTGAGATAATAAATCAATATTTTTAAAATATTTTTAGTTTAGTTATTTTTCTAAAAAGTTTTTTTATAGTCGGCATACTGGGCACCACTACCATGCTATACAACAAATGCTAATTTATTATTTAACGTATTTTTATTTCGTGCAGCCATCATTTGAATATACGGAATATGCACATGCAACGGATTGAGGAAAATTAATTTCCGCTTGTAAAGGGAACGTATTGAAAATATTGAGAGGAAAAAATAGGGAATGGCTCGCATTGTGTCGTCGAAATGGGTGATTATATTCCAATTTTGTGGTTTTTCAATTCCAATTATAATTCAGATCATATTGTTGTTTATTTATTTATTCATATTGCACAAAATCTATATCACAACTTATTACAATCTACAGCATAAACTTGACTTATTTTTTATACTTATCAATGTCCTAATGACTTATCTAATCACTAGCTGTGCCCGCGACTGCGTCCGCGTGGAATAGTTATTTTGGGAATCATATTTTCACAATAAAAAAGTGTTATTGTGAAAATATTAGAAACAAAATACTATACTTAAAACAAACACTACCTACTATAGAGAAAACTACTACAAAATGAAATTGTATAAAAAAGGATTTTGCACGATGATATTATATCGTAAAAACAAATTAACGCTGCATTCAACCGATCAGTAGGGAGCCGACCGCATAGTATGCTTGTCTGTCTATAAATGACGCGCCCCTACACTTTATTAGTTTATTTAAATGTGTGAATGCAAATATTACTAACTATACTATTAAACTTTGTCACGTTCGTTCCTCCTTTGTGTCTAACCAGCAACTGAATAACCAATTACTGCATTTTCGGTGTGTTTTATCCATATTTTATACGTATGCGTAAATGCAGTAGAGGGGCGCGTCATTTCGGCTTAGACAGACTATACCTCGTAGAGCTACACCCCCCTCCGCCTAGCCCGCAAGCACCGCCTCTCCTCGTCCGCCGGTTAGCGCTCATCGTGCGACGTGTGTGAATTTTGTTTCAGAGTTATTTTAAAATTGTATTATAATATCTTATGTTTATTGAAATTAGGTGATGTCAATGACAATTTTGTTCACAGTTAAATACTCTTAATTAATAACACATTTATTTCGATAAAGAATAATATTATTATGTTAATACAACTCTGACAAATAATTAGTAATAATGCATTAATTTAGACCAAATTTGACTATCATAAAAACGGTTATTGTGAGTTAATCTTAAAAGATAGACATATAAGGTCGCGGACATTTTTTTAGATAATTTAAAGAGGAATAATTCTTTCATACATATTTTTTGGGTATCTCGAACGGTTTTCGCAGCGCACGCAACGGAAACCCTCAAAGACGAATAATATTCCCCGTTTTTTCCACATTTTCGACTGTTTCTTCGCTTCTATAAGTCGCACCGTAATGTTTTATAGCCTAAAGCCTTCCTCGATAATTGGTCTATCCAACACAAAAAGAATTTTTCAATTCGAACCAGTAGTTCCGGAGATTAGCGCGTTTAAACAAACAAACAAACAAACAAACAAACAAACTCTTCCGCTTTATTATATTAGTATAGATAGTAATCAAAGCAAAATAAAAACAAATTCTTATAAAAAAGTTTATTTTATTTTAATCTATTTTGAAAACTATTAAGTACAAAGGTGAACTTCATTCCGCTAGATTCTCTCTGCCAAAACCTTTAGAACCAAGTTAAAGGAGGTAAGGTGAAAAAGAATAATAATAAATACACTCTAATAAGAGTAACATACATTTATAGAAAAAAAAATACATGAATAAATACATAAAACTATATTATAAAATACATAACCGTGGAGCTTGTATGAAGAGAATTGTAGATGTGAGGGAATCGAGGAAGTTGTGTGGGTAAAAGGCGTGACAAATTCATTTGATTAGATTACAAATACATAAATAAATAAATAATAAAATATGAATAAATATGATATTTACATAACTATTGTTATTTAGGAAAATGAGCATAAACAAGCTTGTTAATTCTATTTGAAGTCTGACAAATGGAGAAAGGAAGACTACTAAAAGGAACTAGAAAAAATTAATAAACCTAGCTTCTCTAATTAGAGCTAGAATAGAATCAAACACTTCTTCGCAATTTGGTAAAACTTGATTAGGATTGATCGCATATCCGCTGCTTCCTTCATCACGTAACTGATATGTAGCGACCATCGGTGTATTGTATCTTGCTTTGACCCAATCAGCTGCATTACCAGTTGCCCCATCTAGAAGTAAACTCATACCATTTGGTTTTCAAGTTATAAAGGCTAGTAGGCAGACCAAATTGGTGGTCTTGTCTAACCAGTTTTAGTACCACCACGTTCAGTTATTTTTAGAAAGATGTTGTGACAAGAATTGACAAAGAAATGCTTCGGTGGATTGTGCACTTGGAAATGATGAGCGAAAGTAGATTGACGAAAGGAATTTAGAAATCTTATGTGGGTGGATGCCTTAAACGAGGCATCGGAGGGTTTTATCGTAGAGCTTGTATAAAAATAATTGTGGATGTGAAAAGTAGATGTGAGGACAGCGAGAGAGTTGTGTCAGAATTGTGACGGCGCTCCATTGTCTCTGCCTATTCCTGTGGGAAAAAGGCGAGACAATTTGATTGACAGATTGTTTAATTTGTATAAAAATATACTCGTTAAACATGTAGGAAATAAGCTACTAAACATATAGTACAGCTAGTTCCAAATTTTATGGCGTCTTAGCTGCGACAGTCATAATAATAAGCTCTCTTACCTACTTGAAGCCTCGCTATGCCATTTTTAATGTGTTGCGCGTCGACATGCGCCTAACTTCACAGCCGTTAGGTTTAAATTGAATTATACTAGTTCCCACATGTTCAGCACATGTGTTCATAATCTCAGTTCACTCACCTCCTAATTCTCCTGATGTTCCAACTTGATACAAGGTTCCATGTCTAACAGCTAATGAACCCATTGCTCTTCTGCCAATTACAATCTGTAATAATAATTTGATGTAATACTTTTTATGGGGAAGAAAGTTCTTGAGTGGAGACCACGGAATGGAAGACTTAGCGTAGGTAGGCCTCCCACTAGGTAAACTGACGACATAATAAAAGTCACGAATAACCGGTAGATGCAACTGGCAGTAGACGTCTTCTGGCTGATGATAATTATTTATTATTATTATATTTTATTCACATATGACATATAGAAGATTTTATTCTAGTAGCTCAACATACTTGTATGGCACCCTGCCTGATGTTAAGCCGATGCATTCCATGAATGGAGGCGATTGCTTGTACAGTTAAATAACTACAAGTAGTTGTCGCATCCACTTTACCGGCCTAGTTGGATCCGGCATCTTTCAAGCTGATCCTAATACGCGGCAAATGACTTCACGGTTAGTATATTTATATTTTAAAGTAGTGGATTGCCAGACTGAGCAAATGACCACTAACTGACTGCCTAACACAATATTGGCTAATGTTTTTTTTTCAAATTAAAACAAAAAGTTATATTTACTAATAAATAATAATTTAAAAGAACTACATTTTGACATATTATTATTAATAGCATAAAAAGCAACAACACAGAGCATTAAAAAATATTTCATAAACGTAATTTTAAACATTCTTTGTTTGCCTACCATCTGGTCATAATTCTCTTTGTGTTCAGTTGTATGAGCAAAAGGAAGTAACAGCCTTTGTCCGAAGCTTCTAAACGATATGTAGCCAATAAGGTTATCGCTTATACTATCCACAAATCTGGATAATGTTCTAGTTTCAGATTCAGAGAACGGTCCCGGGCCAATGAAGTTATCATGCGCTGGATCGAAACTCCCTCCTGATTCTGAAAATTCGTAATATTTTATTATTGTATACAAAAGATTAAGGTTTAAAATTAGTCCATATTAGTTCACTTCTTCTAAATGAAAGGACTAAAACAGATTAGGGAATTACCTATTCTAAAATTTATTAAGGTTTAGGATATAATTATAATAAAAATAAAATCTTAATCTTAACTACTTAGAATAGAGTAATGATTATTTGAAAGGTCTTATTTTAAACATTAGATTAAAAATCATGTATCATACATATTACCTACATATTTTTTTATTGTGACTCGACATCTGACCTCAACCTGCCTGATGGTAAGCGTGATAGAGGTCCAAGAGTACCGATGATGACTGAAAAAACTAGTCCGTTCACGGCTATTACAGTCGCCGTCACTATGCCGGCAAAATGTGCTTCTTGCGCATCGCATCGAATCCAAGGTTATAGAATGGGAAGAACACATGGGCTGGTAACGCATTCCACTCATTTGAACTCGTATAAAAATTGTGCAACATACATAAAACATAGTTTATTATCCTACAAATAAATAAGCCATTTATCTTTATATTATCTACAAAATAATTAACTGTTATAAAATATTACAAAATAATTTGATATTTAATAACATTAAATATCGCAAATATTTGTTAATAAAAAAAAAGAGATGGATATTTGCTTCGGGTCTGGTTATCAAAGAGTGGTAGGCAGTGGTACCCAGTCTGCCGATCCGGGGTAGTACCACCACTTACAAGTATACAGACCGTGAAGTGATTTGGTCACGTTTCGGGATCTGCTTGTAAGTTGCCGGTTCCATCTAGGCCGGCATAGTGGATGTGATTGCTACTCACAGTTATTGAATTGTAGTAGCAGTGACATTCATTCATGGACCACACTTCGGCTTAACATCAAGCGGGGTGCTGTCATATATCTAGTCACAATAAAAAAATTAGAATTGATAAAATAATGAATTATACCTCCCCAATGAGAATTCCAATTTCTAGTTAAATCAACACCAAAATTGCCGTCAGTTGTGGGTCTTCTGTTACGGACCCAGGTTCTAATCTGTAATAATCAGTAAAGGTAGAAAAAAAATCAGCTGAAATACTGATTAGTCCCTATGTGTATAAACCAGAGAATGAATAACAAAAAATATTATTATTGGCCCAATTTTATCCAACTGCTGGGAAAGTGCCTTTCTCTTTATTTCCATGCATGAATTACTCGCCACTAACTATTGTAGAAGTCTATCTCATATCGTCATCTTGGTTAAGGCCTACCGCCATGTCTATTGCAATCTAGAGTCCACTCAATTATTTATAGACTGAGTGGACACCGTCTATATTTCACTAGATAGGTTATTTATGCACCATAATGGATATGTAACCTAGCAAGTTTAGTTTGGCAAACCTTATTAATGTATTTGTATTATTAACTAACAACTCTGTAGTTTTTAGACATTAATTAAATTGAAAACTATTAATCTCAGAAACAAGAATGTTCCACTTTAAAAAAAAACTTTCAAAAGACAACTATGATTATTCATTGGTACATTGTGATTAAACACATACCAACAAGCACAAATAGTTTAAAAGCTTTAACAAAATATTTGCAAGAAACCGTAATAAAAGAAATCTTACTCTGTCCTGTGAATATTCGTAACCATCAGGATTTGTCACAGGAAAAATGTACCAATCAAAATCATCAGATGCAGCTCTGGCCTCAGCTTCACTATTCCTTATCAATTGATCAGCAATATAGGTTAATGTAACTGGCGATAACCAATCAGCACCTTGCATACCAGCTTCTAAAACCATAGCCCTGCGACCACTTCCTCTAGAAATTCTGATACCAGTAACATTTCGGCCTTCATACGTAGTACTAGTTGTGATTACAGTGACTAGATTCGGAAATTGTCTTTGAAGGTTGTAGAACCAATGGTTAATGTCGTCTAGAAGTTGAAAGTTTGTCCAGTATAAATCGTCATCAGCATTTCTCCGTTTCCTAGATATTTTTTGGTGATTAAACGCTCTGAAATTTAATGCATATTTCACTAAAGATTGCTTGATTAGATATTTTAAAATTACGTATGTACCTACACATATTATAGAAACATGCATTTTAATAGATACAAAATTAATAAAACACCTTAATAAATAATAAAAAAAACTTACTCCTGAAGATCATCTAAAACAGCTTCACCGTTGAGTTCATGCTTTTCCAAAAATTCTTCAAGATCTTTTCTTAATTCTGGTGGAGCAACAACACTAATAAATTCATTTATTTGACTCGGAAGTCTCCAAAAGGCAAAGCCTTTTTCTTCATCGTGTAAGTTTTTAAGTAATCTTAATTGTTCTTCATTACTTGGCACAATTTTAAATAAACTATGGTTAGTATACGTCACTGAATCTCCTGCTACCGTAGTTGCAATTAAAGCTAATATTACAACAATTAACATTTTAAAATAATTTGCTCTAAATAAATTAAAAACACAATCAAATTCTAAACATTGGATTGTGCGATTATCTATGGATTTCATTTTTTGATAATTATTATCTTTATACCGATTTATCAAAATAATATCAGGCACATTATTTACTTAATCTATTTTGTTTGATAATGTAATTTATATTTTATTGCTTGTCAATAATTTTCGTATAGGTGTTGGTTTAAAGGATCAATTTTATAGGGATATAGGAACATTCGAACTAATGGTTTATTTTGTTAACTTCTGTCAACAACAGCTTCACTCTAAACGTCCCCAACAAAACCTGGTATTTTTTCAACACTTAGCCATTCAGGCGTAATACGTGTCAGTAATTAGGCGTCGCTACCGTCGACACTAATGAACGGGACCAGCCACAATCACAATTTGTTACGCTATCCAGAGCCACGCGAATTTACAAGATTGATTGCCCGAAGGTAATTAGCAATGGATCGGTGGTTGAGGGGCCTCTTTGCAGTTCATTTTTAACTCTTGACGTTTTGACAGGTGCGGTTTTAGCTCGGAAACGGTTGTATTTATTTTAGGACGGAAATTAGCTTGGCTGTAATGAAAGGCTTTACGGATTTTCGGGGCAATTCGGGTTAATAGGACACTCGGTTGTTTCCTATTGTTTTTGTTGTCATTTGATGTTGTATTGTTAGGGGCTGTGATATTAGGGAAGATTTGTGAACGCGTTTAGGATAATAATGGATAAGTTAAGTCAAATACAGCGGTGATGTTACGTCAAGTACACAATAGCTAATTAGTAAATACATATCTGTTGAAACATATGAAACAGTTTGTATTTAACACACTTTGACGTCAAACAAAACTAATTAGAATATGGTTGGTTTATATTAATTAATTAGGGTATCTCAAGTATTATTAAAAGCGTGTGATTTTAACCCCTTAAATAAAAATATATGTTTTTTTTTAAAAGCAGACATTTGCTTCGGCTTTAAGGTGGTAGGCAGACAGTTGGTCGTCATTTGCCCAGTCTCTGCCGACTCAGCCGCATTTTGAGATTCGCTCGAAAGTCGCCGGTTCCAACTAGGCCGCTATGGTGGATGCGACTGCTGGTTGCAGTTATTTAACTGTAGTGGCAGTCCCCTCTATGCTGTCTTACGAGTAAGTCAAATTACAACAATAATAATTATAAAAACAAATCAGATAGTTCATTAACACCTTGTGCCGGCACCATACTATCGAATTTACCTGGGTCGAAAGACTAGAATATAATACTTTGTACTTTCATTAATTTTGTAATCTGTATCAGTATAAAGCACTTGGTAAAGGGGATAATAAAAATAAATTTTCTAGTTGATATTTCGGTAGGCCTACGCTGTTTTAATGATGAAATATAGTTCGGTACTAAAGGTTTATGTACATGATGCTACATAAACGTTTACTACAGATAAAAATATTGTGTCAGAATCGTGGAAAGTGATGCTCTATTATCTATTGCCTATCCCCTTGGGTATAAAGACAATTTAATCGTGGATGGATGCGTTAAACGAGGCAGACCCAGGAGGCAGACCCAGCAGGTTTAAAGAGTGGTAGGCAGTGGCACCCAGTCTGCCGATCCGGGGTAGTACCACCACTTACAAGTATACAGACCGTGAAGTGATTTAGTCACGTTTCGGGATCAGCTTGTAAGTTGCCGGTTCCATCTAGGCCGGCATAGTGGATGTGATTGCTACTCACAGTTATTGAATTGTAGTAGCAGTGACATTCATTCATGGACCACACTTTGGCTTAACATCAAGCGAGGTGCTGTCATATGTCGAGGTCACAATAAAAAATAAAAAAATAAAAAGGTTTTTTTTCCAACAAATCAGTGACATCCTTAAGAAAGCTAGTCGAGGGATTGCCTAGTGGCAGCTTGTAAAAAGGCGTAACAATTTGAATGATTGATTGAATTTGATAATTGATTGACTGATATTACCTTTTGCACTTACTACGTTTGTCCATCAACTTACAAGTGCAGGTTAAAATCTGTACCGGTTATTTAGGACAGAGTTGATTTAGAATCGTGGACAACTGCAATGTCTCTGCCTATCCCTGTGATTTTTTAAATTTTAATTTATTATTCTATATTAAACAAATAAAATTCTTTTGTCATAAAAAAGGACAGCCAAATCAAATATATCAAAGATACATTGGTACTGGAAAGTGGTTTTGAACCCGTGCTCTCGGTTGTCGGGGTCTGCAGTGCCTATAACCAGAGAACTGTAAATGTGAAGAAAGAGAGTTGTGTCAGGATCATGGCAGAGACCCGTTGTGTCTGCCATGATCCTTACGCTCCGTTGTCTCTGCCTGTGTACAAACCGTCGCATTTCGGAATCAGCTTGAAGGTTGCCAGTTCCAACTGGCCGGCATAGAGAATTCGACAGCTACGATTGAACTTTACCTCAACATCAGGCTGCAATCTGTCATATATCGAGCCTAAATATTCTTATATAATAAAATAAATTCTAAAGGCTTCATGTAATGGCGTGTTAACAGAAAAAACATGGTTACAAACAGAAAATGAAAACAAACGATTGTTTCATGTGAAACAATCGTTTGTATGTATGTATGAATATACGCGCTACATTTTTTGGGCTTTAACTGGAATTATTAAAAATGGTAAATTCATAGAGTTGAAATTTAGTAGGAATTATTAGACGACCGTGGTGTAGTGGCATTGAAATCAAAACCTCTCACTGGGACCAATGTATCTCTGATATATGTACTTTGGTTGTCTTGTTTCTATGATACAAATACTTTAGTAACTTAGTATAGATATGTATTAAAAAAAATTAAGACCACAAACTCATAAGATAATAGTAGTAATAGGTTGTGAACACATTAACACTGACTTTAAATTATGAATTTGAAATAAATAATAGTGAAACTTTATCTCTAAAATATTTATTCTTTAATGTTAATATTTATATTAAGGTAAGATTTTAAAATAAAATTGTCATAAAAAGTACCAAATAAGTACCCAATTCATCGAGGGCATTTTGACATAAACAGAGACGGTTTTTCTGTAGTTGGCTTTAGTTGGACCTCCTTGTTTACCATTAGTTATGTCAAGACCTGATGTCGCTTCACAAGAAAAAATAAATTAGTTACTAACTCTTTGATGTTTCTGATTCATTGTAGCACCGAGCTGTCCAAATTATATAAAATGCAGATGCCACGCGAATACTTAAGACCTTGCTTTATTATTTTATTTATTTATTTTCATTGGTGTGCAAAACAAATTGCAATCTTTAATTCAGCAAGAAAAAGATGTTGTTTCCGTATGCGTTCTTTATCGCCTATACTACGGAGAAAGTTTCGAAGAGCTCTTTACCCTCGTTTCCTTCTCTATCATGACACATTATTACATATCTTAGTACATCTAGACACCCGCGCAGGTCGGAGGAATATACGCATTCTGTCGACGGGATCGGCAGTCGACTTGAAGGTTCGATGCGTCGTTTCTTTGTAGAATAATCGACAAATGGAATACTTTACCAGCTCATGTGTTCTCTCCGTCCTATAACCTTGGATACCTTTGGCCGACATAGTGAGCCGTAAACTGAGTCAGTGATTTCGGTCGTTGGCGTTCTTGGACCTCCTCTTGCTTACCATCTTGAAAATCGAGGTCGAAATTCGAGTCACAATAAAACTTAATAATTTTTCATAATTCTTCATAAATTTTAGGATAATGAAAATTAACATTTAGAAAGTAATAATTTAGAAACACAATATAAATATCAATAATTGAACGATATTAAAATTTATTTTGAATGTAGGTAAAAGTAAATCTTATTAAACGAAGACGTTCAAATAATATTTTGCATTGTCTTGAGAATATTCTTGTATATTTCTCGTGTATACTACGTGCCAATGAGAATTGAGGAATTCGTAAACAGCGTAGACATTTTATTGTCTCTACTGGCTTTACCCTGCATAGTAACTTTTTGGACGGCATAGCGACGGCGACTGAGGTCGTGGCCTTAACGTGTGAAATGACACATTAACCCAGGGCAAAATTTCTTAATTAAAAAATAAGTTTTTTTTTTAAGTTTTAATAAATATTATTATAGTATTTTGCGCGAAAATTGATTAATGAATTTAGAAAATTTTATGCGGCTTACTATCTCGTTTATATTTGGTTATTGATTTTACAATTTATTATTATTCCGAAACCGAAGCTCTCGAAAAGTCAGAATAATTTAAAAAATGTAAAATTAATAACCAAAAATTGTAAATTTTATTCTAATTAATGAATATTACTAATATAAGACAAGTCTTATGCGGACTGGCAATCGAACCCGAGACTTACCCACCACAGAGTTAACCAATGCGTCACGCAGGTTATCTTATTAGAATTGCAGGTTATCTTACAAGTATACAGACTGTGAATTGATTTGGTCGCGTTTGGGGATCAGCTTGTAAGTTGCCGGTTCCAACGCAGGCATGGTGGATGTGTTTGCTACTCACAGTTATTGACTTGTAGTTGCAGTGACATCCAATTATGGACCACACTCCAGCTTAACATCAAGCGGGGTGCTATCATATGTCGAGTCACATAAAAACAAAACATTTTGAGATACGAGCTTTATTTACGAATTGTTTCATTATAAATGTAACTGACTGGACTCAAATATCATAATGGCTGCATTATACCATTCAGGAGTTGCAAACTTAACAACGTTCATTCTCTTTGTGTCGACACTGTAGCGAATGCTGAAATCCTCAATGTATGGACTGTATAAATGACTATTAAATATCATTCAAGCATAGACACTTGAATCACAGAATGTTCTAGAATAGGATCAATGGATTTATATTCCATGAAATAGAATAAAGAAACATTTGAAATAAAAATGGATCATTAAACTGCTGAACATCTTTTTTTTATTATTGTGGCTTGACATATGACAATTTGATGTTAAGCTGGAGAGCGGTCCATGAATGGATGTCACTGCTACTACAATTCCATAACTGTAAGTAGCAATCACTGGATGTGCGGCTGAGTTGGAACCAGCAACTTACAAGCTCATCCCGAAACGCGCCTAAATCACTTCACGCAATATACGCCTCTTTTTTATAACAAATATTTGCAATGATTCATATAATAATAAATATTACAAGTAAAAGCTATGAAACTAATATTTGCTCCGACCGGGAATCGAAATCGACATTACGCGTGACAAACTGGTGTGCTAACCAAACGGCCGCACCTGTAAAAAATCTATTGCTCCATTTTCTGAATCGGCAGTCGAACTATAAAGTTCGGTGCGTCTTTCCTTTGTAGAACAATCGACAAGTGGAATGCTTTGCCAGCCCACGTGTTTTCTCCCTCCTGTAACCTTGGATCCTTCAAGCGATGCGTGAAGAAGCACCTTTGGCCGGCATGTTTCAGTCGTCGTCACTCTTGGATCTCCTCTTGCTTATCATCAGGCGGGACGAGGTCAAATGTCGTGTCACAATAAAAAAAAACTTAATTCATTTTCGAAAAGTTAATTAATAATTAATAAATTATTATTTTGTATAGGCTTCGGTCAGATTGGAATCGCTCATAAGGGTTATAAGTACAGTGTACAAGTATAAGTATTTTTTAATTACAATAGATGGCTGAAACATCACTTTCGCCTTATTTCCACAGGGATACACAGGGACAATAGAGCGCCTCTCGCTACGATCCTGGCACAACTCCCTGCTCCTTCACATCCATAATTCTCTTCATACAAGCTCTAAGGTTAGGGGCACTAGGCAACCTAGCTTTCTGGAGAATGTCTCCGATCTAGTCAGAAAACACCCACCTGAGTCTGCATTGTTTAACGCACCCATCCCCATTAGAATCCATCGTCTTTTCTTTCATCACTTAAAGTGAAGAAAATCGTTACACCGTCGCGGTAATTATCCGGCTCGTCCAACAGATATAGCCGATGGGGAAGGGCTAAAGCGCGAACTGAAAAGTAAACTACGATAGATGGCAGACGAGGGACGTCGCGACGAACGACCGCCGAACCATTAATCACAATTAGTGGGAACTGTCTTCCAGGTGCGGTTATATGGAAAAGGATTATTATTTTAATTCCCAGTTTTTGTGGTCTTCTTTTAATGCATTTTTTGTAATATTATCGTTTAAAGCTTGGATTTTAAATAGGTTTATTTGGTAACATTAATTTTTAAATATCTTAATAATTAAACTATATTTAATAAAACTAAAAAACCGCCTATATGACAATGTGCACTAGAGTGTACTTTTTTTCGACATCTGACCTTTTGGCCTGATGGTAAGCAAGAGGAGGTCCATGAATACCGATGACTAAAAAAATGAGTTTACGGTTGCTAGTCTCCGTCACTATGCCAGCCACAAATAATATTTTATGAAATTTATGTATTGTCATCAGTTTTTATTACGTGTACAAACTTTAAAATTATTCAGACCGCTAGATGTTGGTGCAAATTAAATTGAAAGATTCCGTTACATATTATAAGGTACATACAGACAAGTCAAGCTAATAAAAAGCGTGTTAAAATTACAAATGTTAATAAAAAAGAGGTGGATATTTCCTCCGGGTCTGGTTTTTAATAAGTGGTAAGCAGTGGTACCCAGTCCACCGATCTTGGTCTGTATACCACTTACAGGTATATAGACCGTTAAGTGACATACTTAGTCGCATTTCGGGATCAGTGCTGGTTTTAACTAGGCAGGCATAGTGGATGTGACTGCTACTTTTTATGTACCTGTAGTAGAGGTCACTTCCATTTATGCATCACACTCTAGCTTAATATTATGCAGGGTGCTGTCATATGTCGATTCACAATAAAAAAAAAAATTATTTTTTGGGGAATTAGGGAAAACGAAGGCTAAAGGAACTAAGTATTGTAATAAATATTTAGTTTTAAACTGGGTGCTTTAGGTTTTCGTGACTACCACTACAGTACAGTTGCTTTATTTTCACAACGACGCAGAGGTTTCCACAGATGCGCTCGGCACTGCCTCGATCCTGACAATTCCTTTATTAGAATATAATTATATAAAAAAATAGCAATTAAATCAAATTGTGACGCTTTTTTCCCACAGGAATAGGCACAGGAGCCAAACACAACTCCCTCGCTTCCTTCACATTCACAATTTTCTTTATACAAGCTCTATGGTTATGGGCACTAGGCAACCTAGCTTTCTTGAGGATGCGTCCAATTTGGTCGGAAAACACCCTCCTGGACCTAAGATAAACAATTCACATGAGATTTATAAATTATTTTAAAATATTATTTTTATGTAATTACATAAAAAAATATCATGTTGTTAGTTACTTTCTTCTTCATATAATCATCAATAATTTAATAATTATCGTAATATCTTATCATATAAAAATTAAAATTTCATAAACAACAAATGTCTGTTTCCATATTATGGTAGCTTCTTTATATCCATAATATCTTGACGAAGGTGAAGGGGTGTGAGTCATTAACAGTAGCAACACAAATCGACACAATATTACTTATAAATATACTAATATTATGATATATGAAGGAAATGATTTATTTCACCTTAATGTTTGAGTGTTGAGTACGTCGTCGGTGTCAGTCCGTTCGTCAACAATTTATTTATTTACTTTCTACATTGGAATAGTTTAGCTATAAAACTTTAGTAAGTTTTAATAAATGATCATAGAAATATTATCAATCAATCGATCAATCAAATTGTCACGCCTCCATCGCCCAAACCATCGCAGCATCCCTTAAAATATATATAATAAAAATATATCTCTATGTAAATGATTGAATTTTTTTTAGGTGTAATTTGACATTAAAATTACTTCCTAACATATAGTGTTTGTAAACTTTGTATATAGCAATCTGTATAAAATGAGTTTGCCTTGAAAAATGATATACTTCTTTTACACTGTGAATAAATAATAATGAATAAATTAATCTTGTTTTTACGAATTTTTAAGTTTTTAACCATTCTCATCCTTTCTTGTATGTTTTGTATTACAGCGCTTATCCATATTATATCTGTATGAGCTTGTATCTGTAAATAGTCTAGGTTTAGTTTATAATGGGAATGGCATCGCCATTTTATGTGCGTAATTCCCCTAATAAAATTGATAAAAAAAGTCCTTGAAAACCCTTCACCCAATCGAAGTCTGGTCGTGGAAAGCATTTGCATTCTTTCGACCGGATCGACATTTAATCTAAACCGTTCGACGCTTCCTTTCTTTGCCAAACAATCGACATGTAAAATGATTTAGATCCTGATGCGTTCTGGATACATGGTGATCCATTATCCCTAGATGATGACACTGAATCTTTAGGATTAGGAAGACGTTAGGAAGACCTCTTAAGCACTAGGCAACACGAGGTCAGTTGCTTATGTCAAATTGTAATTTCAAAGAAGTCAAATTTTTCAAGAAGGGGATAAACATGCATTTTTAAATTCGTAATTTAGAAGGTTGTCACTATTTTTGATGATCATTTGACAACCTAATTTGACAAAATATTAAATGGACTTTTAATTAAGCAGTATTAAAAGTCAACCACAATTACAAGTGGTTGTAATAGCAAAAAGTAGTGACAACCTTTGAAAGAAAGGAATAGTAGTCTCTTTCAGTCACACATGGTATAAACATAGTATATATAAGATAAATAATACTAAAATAATTCTTATTTTAGCACAGATTCTATTCTTTCCATATTCTTAGTGCGTCACAATAATTTTTTTTTTCCTTAAACTGAGGTCAGTCAATAGAAAATCTCAGTGAAGAAGAGTAAATTCCTGTCAAAAAAATCTCATACTGTCATCTGAACGAATTAAGAGACATTTAAAAAGTTCTTTGTTGAGAACACTTTGAAGCGATTCCAGCAATTGGAAACTGTCTCTCAAAGACTTTAAACGCGACCCCATTCCTTGTAATCAAATAAGCTGTAGATTTTTAGGTTTTCTATTCTGTTTTTATAACGATGTTTGTAACGAGATGTTATTTCGTTTTACGAGTACTTTGTGCAACTAATCGAGTTGTTTTTAGCAGGTCTCCAACCTAACTAATCTATCTTTAGTCCTTAAAAATAAGTAATATTATACTTAAAATTAATTTTTGTGCAATTTTTTAAATAATTTTTTTGCTAGATAATACTGTACTGATCCCTGGTGTGTGTTTTTATCCAATTTTTTATTACTCTTTCATACAGAATTTAAAGGTATTTTCTCAATCAATTAAATTGTCACGCCTTTTCCACATAGGCAAATACAAAGTAGCGCTACTTGCCACTATTCTGACAAGGCTTCCCTCGCATCCATAATCCTCTTCATATAAGCTCTGCGGTTATGGGCACTAGTCAATCATTTTTTATTTAGGATGTCTCTGATTTAGTATGTACGTAATAACATGAAGAATAGATGTAGCTTAAAACAAAATATAGTATTGGATTGACAAAGTAATGCCACGATGGTTTGGTCACATGGAAAAGACAAGTGAAAGTAGATTGACGAAAGGAATTTATAAATCTGATGTCGATGGATGCGTTAAATGCGTTAAATTTATTTATGTTGAGAAATCTCTCTTTTTTAAGTATAGCAGTTTACTAACTACTAACTAGTGCACTGCATTATTTTTAGTACAATCTTTTATTTAGGACCTAAAAATACCGTTCAGTCGCTATATAAAAAAGCTTCCTAGAAGAGAATCTGGCAAAGGAATATGAAATCGGGTCCGACCGTAAAAGAAGAATAATTTTATTGAAATTATTTCCTGACTTGCTTCGAGGGCTTTTATAGTTCTTAATATTTATGAGAAATCTAAAGTAAAGAAGAGGTTTACGTAAATTAAAAATAAAAGTTCAAAGTTCAGTTAGGTCGGCATAGTAGATGCGATTTGTGCTTTATTCTGCTTGAAGCAATATTTATCTGTGGATGCGGTCGCTTTCAATCCAGCTTATCAGGCGAGTGTGTGCAATTGACGACAGGCGTGGACGAACGGTTTAGCGACTGGTTTGTTGCGCGTAAAGTCCCGGGGGTCGGAGCAAATATTTGTTTCATAGCTTTTATTTGTAATATTTATTAATATTAAATATTGCAAATATTTGTTAATAAAAAAAAGAGATGGATATTTGCTTCGGGTCTGGTTATCTAAAAGTGGTAGGCAGTGGTACCCAGTCTGCCGATCCGGGGTAGTACCACCACTTACAAGTATACATACCGTGAAGTGATTTGGTCATATTTCGGGATCAGCTTGTAAGTTGCCGGTTCCATCTAGGCCGGCATAGTGGATGTGATTGCTACTCACAGTTATTGAATTGTATTAGCAGTGACATTCATTCATGGACCACACTTTGGCTTAACATTAAGCGGGGTGCTGTCATATGTCGAGTCACAATAAAAAAAAATACAAAAGTATCGCATCCATCTTTTCTCCTATAGCGTAAAATGTGTCAACTCACAAGATGGACTAATTAACTGTTAAATGTAGTAAAAAGACTTTCTTTAATTCTTAAGGGGTAGACAAAGAACACGGAGCGCCACTTTCCAACTATTGCTGCCCTCACATCCACAATTTTCTTCATACATGGTTATTTGTCAAACCTGCATTTATTAATATCAATCAATCAAATTGTCTTCATACAGGCTCTGTGGTTATGGGCACTAGGCAACCCAGCTTTCTTGAGGATGTCAACTATTTGGTCGAAAAAAACCCTCCTGGGCCTGCCTTGTTTAACGCATCCATTTATTATTATATGTAACTATTTATAAATTAAGTCAAAATGCAATGCTTGATTATTGCAATTGCAATGATTATGCAATGCTTTCCACGACCAGACTTCGACTGACTGAAGGGTTTTCAAGGACTTTCCTAACAATTTTATTGGGGAATTACGCACATAAAATGGCGATGCCATTCCCATTATAACCTAATATATAGCGTCTGCTGTTAAGCTGGAGTGCGATCCATGAACAAAGGCGACTGCAGTGACAAGGATCAATCAATGATGTTTGAAAGAACAGTCGGATGTAACTAACGCAAAAGTAGGTAAAAAAATACTATGGTTAATGCTAGTAACAAATTTATGTACAAAATAATAATAAAAAATAATAATAAAATATTTATTTTCAGAAACATTTTATAACAAAATATAGGTGAGCGATGATAACTGCACTAGTTAAAACTGTGTCGCAGCTATCAACACGTACAGAGTTACATATTATATACATTTTGTTTTAATTATAATAACACAAATTATATTTAAATGATAAAATATTAAAAAGTGATAATTAGTAATAATTAGTGCTTTGTGTGTGTGCATGTGTGTGTGTGTGTGTGTGTGTGTATACATACTCTAATTTATTTTAAATAATTATTTATTTATTTCACTTTATCGTTCTATTATTCTAAAGAGGTTGCATTGCAGCCAATTTTTTACTATTTGCTTACATCTCGTAGTGGTAAGTGGATATATGTTTAATGTTTTGTTTATACTATTATATAATTTATTACTTAAGTGTTAAAAGTACATTCAAGCTACGTATAGAGCTAATAATAAGCATAATACGTAATAAATAAACTACTACTTGTTCTTCAACTAATAATATAAATAGTTAGACAATAAATAATCTGTTATTCATACGTACACGTGTTCGGTGAACGCAAACACACTTTTTAATCTTATTTTACAGCAAATTCTTATCCGGTCCAATAACACACGTTTACTGAAGCGACAACCTTGATTTATTCGCTCACCTCCTGCCCTTAACGACTGCGCCGTGATGCATTGCTGAAAAACCAACCACATCGAATGCAGAACTTATTTTTACTTTTGTACCCGTTTCGTATAATAGATTGATTCGGCTCGTGGGACGAATTGCTTTTATCAATGAAATTATTAATTATATTCATACGTAGGAGAGTGTTTTCCGACCAAATCGGAGACATCCTCAAGAAAGCTAGGTTGCCTAGTGCCCATAACCACAGGGCCTGTATGAGGAGAATTGTGGATGTGAAGGAGGCAAGGGAGTTGTGTAAGGATCGTGGTAAGTGGCGCTCCATTTTCTCTGCCTATCCCTGTGGGAAAAAGGTGTGACAATTTGTTGATTAATCATACGTTTAATGTTTCTTTATATACATTTAGTTTAAGTATATATACCGTATGTGGTTAAACCGATTTTTTTGTGTGTTTTTAAGAAGGTAGGTACCTGAACATTTACGTTCACAATTAGATCCAGTAGGTGGCGCTGTAAGTGGAGCTGCATTAAAAATATCTGATATGATTATATTATGTCATTATTTATCTAGCCAAATCGCTCGAAAAACTGACAATCGATAGGGAAGAAAGGCAGCGTAGGAAGGTCACCCACTAGATGGACTGACGACATAGTAAAAGTCACAAACAACTGACATCTTGTCGTCAAGAATGGCGTTCTAAGGGCTGATGATAATTATTTATCTTATAGCCGGCATAGTGAAAGCAACTGAGACAACTGTGAAATGTGTTTTTTATTGAAATGTGTGGACTTCCTCTTGCTTACTATCAAGCCGAGGTCAGATCTGAATGTAGAGTCACAAAAAAAGTTATTTCTTGTAGTTAGTACGACTAATTGTTGAATCAGACGAATTTATGTTTGTTGAAATACGACACTAACCCTACTTGCAGTGAGGACAAAGAAAATTAACTCACGATGAAGTCAGCCGTAAGATCGTCTACGTATCTTCGAAGATAAATTACTTTTCGTATTAAAAAAATAAAGAATTATTACTCTAAAACAATGCTTTAAAAACTTGTGAATTATTTCGCAATCAAAAAGAGAAATGGTAGAAATAATTTATCGTGTATAAAACGAATAAAAAATAAGTTTATGCTAAAAAATATTTCATATAAACAGCCAAGTTTTCAACATTCTTCATTGAGGAATTTTGAGTCAAATATCAATCAATCAATCAAATTGTCACGACTTTTTCCCACGTGTATAGGCAGAGACATGTCATGATCCTTACACAACTCCCTCGTTTCCTTCACATCCTCGATCCTCTTTATACAAGCTTTGCTATTATGAGAACTAGACAACCCAGATTTTTTTAGGATGTCTCTGAGAAACGTGCAAAGTTGCATAAACAATTTTGCACGTTTTATACACGTAATGTGAATTGATAGCGCCTCGCTGTTAACTGAAGTGCAGTCCATGAGTGAAGGCGATAGGTATCTTACTCTAAGAGTGGTAGGCAGAGGTCCCTATCCGGTCTTAAGGTCTTCCGATCCGGGGTAGTATCACCACTTAATAGTATACAGACCGTGAAGTGACTAAGTCGCGTTTCGGGATCCACTTGTAAGTTGGCGGTTTCACCTACGCCGGCATAGTGCATTCCAAATAGGCTTGCAGTTATTTAAAACTGTAGTAGAAGTTGCCTCCATTAATGGACCGCACTCCAGCTAACATCAGACGAGGTGCTGTCATATTAGTCACAATAAAAAAAAAGTTTCCACCGCACAAACAAGCCGATCCCGAAATCCGACTTAGTTATTTTACAGTTTATACATTTGAAAGAGGTGGTACTAGCCCGGATCTGGAAACTGGGAAAATATTAGAATGACAGTAGTATAAGCATGCAATAAAAAAAGTGTATTGTTCTATACTATATTCTATACAGTATGTAAAATTATATACATATTTATTTGATTGATTGATTCATCTATCAATAAACCTTTAATAGTAATAACAAGATTTCATTCCAAAATTTCAGTCCGAATGAAACTAGGAATCCTTCAGTGGAACCTGAAGGCAATCCATCAAATAACCGCATTAATTCAACCAGACCAAGATAGTGCAGTGCCGGTTCTAAGATTTTTGAATTTTATAATAGGTTAAAATAAACATTTATTTTAAATGTTATATTCTTAAATATTCTCGTCTTTTTACATTTATGATCTGTCGACTAACTTGAAAGGTTCGACGTATTAATACTTGGACAAATAATCGACTATATTATGTTCTCCCTATTCTATACCCTGGATCCTTTGGCGGCATTGTGACTTCGACTAAAGCAAACGTAAACTAAATCGTCTCTTTTTTATCGCTGACCACCACACAAACCGTGGTAACGCCTCATGAAAAAAATATATGTTTAAAATTATCAATAAATTATTCGAATTATCACGCCTTTTTCCCATAGGGATAGGCAGACACAATGGAGCGCCACTTACCACGATCCTTACACAACTCCCTTTCTTCCTTCACATCCACAATTCTCTTCATACAGGCTCTGTGGTGATGGGCACTAGGCAACCCAGCTTAAGTGTAAAAATAGGTAATGTTATAATGCTTATGACCGTGATTGTTGTATAAACCTTGTTCTAATCCACGATTGTTTAACTACATCTGCAGATCTGTTGGCAACAATCCAGTCGTGGCGCACTCTCTAATTGGGATTTGTCGATAGTATAACACTATTATACTTATGAAATAAAAGATTTTTGCCGCCTACTATCGCTGCAAACGATAATTAGTAATTTTCTATTTTGAGTTATAAAATAACTATGTAGCTAGTTTCAGTTATACTTGAAGGAAATGTTTTTAAGAGTTACGGATGTTTATGAATTAAAAATAAAGCGCGTGAGTACGGGAGACGTGTTGTCCGTACTCGCGAGTCTGAGTACCACCACTTACAAGTTTACAGGAAGTGAGTCGCGTTTCAGCATAGTGGATAGGACTGTTACTTATAGTTATTTGTACTGTAGTAGTAGTATTCATGGACCGCGTTCCAGCTTAACATCAGGCGGGGTTTTGTCATAATAAAACAAATCAATAAATATAAAGTTTCTCCTAAAATGGGTAAGATTTGGAACCATGTTTAGTTTATTTTTGGTTAAGAGTCTTATTCATAGCATAAACATATTTATCTGGCTAAGGTATATATTTCTTACATTATGTATTTTTCTGATAATATCTATCAGAAAAATAGATAACAGAAATTGACAAAGTAACAATGTCGACCAGTTCTTAAACTAAGTAAACTTTTTGAAGTGATTAAAAACTGGAGTGGTATCACAGAATATTACGTGAGCAACACTATAATAAATTTAGTGATGTGATTCCAATCGATAACTAATATCTCGTATACATATTATTTATTATTTGTATTTTATTATTATTTTTATCTGGATTATACTTTTATTGGATTATACTGGATTTATTTTTATTCAGCTAATTTTTGCACAAGTATAACCGAACACATCACTCAAAGTTTAACTGACAGAAAATACTTAAATGTATTAAGTTTGCATTGACACGCCCTAATACCCATTGGGATAGGCAGTCAATAAAGCGCCACTTACTCGTACCATAATCCTGACACAAATTACAAAATTGTATTTCCACTTACCTTTTATAGATCACGTCAATCTTCTTTCATGCATATTTTCATGAGTCCAAGCTAACGCAATATTTAACGCAACAAGACAAAGGCTCTTCTTTGAAATACCCGTTTCAGTAAAAGCTATAGAGTATCAATTAATAATTCTATTGATTTAGTGTTTTTATTTTTTATATTACAATAAATGACCTAAATAAAACAGCAGCTTTGACGTTAGAAATATTATACAAGAAAATCGTGGTGATGATGAATTCGGAATCATTTTATATATGTACTTTGGTTGTCCTGTTTCCATGATACAAGCACTTTTATAAAAGTAAGCACTAGCTTTGTATAGAAATATAAAAAAAATGAAAATATAAAAAAAAACGAAAATCAGCTGTCTTGTAAATCAAATTCATTCCATTAAAGCTCTAGATTAGGTCAAATCTCAGCAATTATCGACATGTGGTATCGATAATACAATGCCCTGCCCTATTCTGAAGTGTCTATTGTTTGTCTATATCTCTGTAGAATGCACAAGGAGTTTTCTGGCATCAATCCAAGGTTTCTATGCGACGTAATTAATTGGTACATTCTCGATACTTCCATCTAACTTTCGTATTCTGGGGACTTTTGAAACTGGATTAATCTAGGGAATTGTACCAGGCTTTCTGCCCTACTTATTGTTCAAACAATAGATGGAAAATAAATATTTATGATATTCGTAATAGAGTTGATTGGTATGTGATAGTTATTGATATTGTAGGTGAGCAAGAATTGTGAATTATGAAAGGACTTGGAAAATATATAAAAAAGAGCGAAGGAAGAAAAAATAACATAAAAAATGAGTACCACTGACAATTAAATTGCAGGAACATAGACACTGAACATGAAGAAATGTAAATAGTGACAAGCAAATTTTCGTATATTTTAACCAAGCGTATACATGAATTAAACATAAACGATAGTAAGCCGCATAAAATTTGTTTAATTCATTTCTTTGGCCGGCATAATGACGGCGACTGGGGCAGCCGTGAACAAACCCGGTTTTCTCAGTCGTCGTCACTCTTGGACCTCCTCTTGCTTATCATCAGGCGGGACGAGGTCAGATGTCGTGTCTCAATAAACAAAAAAAAAATTAATCAATGTTCGCGCAAAATCTAAGAAAATACTAAGCGTATACATGACAACGTTTTTATCATAAAATATATATTTTTTTATTGGGCCTTATACTGGAGTGTGGTCCATAAATAGATGTCACTGCTACTACAATTCAATAACTGTGAGTAGCAATCACATCCACTATGCCGGCCTAGATGGAACCGGCAACTTACAAGCTGATCCCGAAACGTGACCAAATAATCAATTCACGGTCTGTATACTTGTAAGTGGTGGTACTACCCCGGATCGGCAGACTGGGTACCACTGCCTACCACTCTTACTCGCGTCTTAATAAAAATAAATACTAAGAAGAAAATTTCGAACTTAAATTGTTAAATGTTAAAAACTTAATACGATATAACGAATTTGGTTTTTAACCCAGAAACTTAACTAGAGTGCACAACCAATTCTTAGTCCGCAATTTTCTTTGCCAAGAATGCCGTTGTATCTTTTAATTTTGTGCTATTTTCTGCTTAATCTCAAGTGATTATTAAAGCTAACGAGCATCGTGAGTCTGGATTTAATTCCGCTTCATTTGGAGGCTTCTGTGAATAGCACTTTTTGTTAATAGGATGCATTTTATAGTTATTATGGGTCTTTAGCATTATAATTAGTGGATGTGAAGGAAGGCGTAACGACATTGAGGATGATATTGACAACAGGCGTGGACGAACGGTTTAGCGATTGGTTTTTGTTTCATAGCTTTCATTTGTAATATTTATTAACATTAAATATTGCAAATATTTGTTAATAAAAAAAAGAGATGGATATTTGCTTCGATTGGTTCCCAGTCTGCCGATCCGGGGTAGTACCACCACTTACAAGGATACAGACCGTGAAGTGATTTGGTCACATTTCGGGATCAGCTTGTAAGTTGCCGGTTCCAACTAGACTGGCATAGTGGATGTGATTGATTGCTACTCACAGTTATTAAATTGTAGTAGCAGAGACATCCATTAATTTTTTCACTCCAGTTTGGCATCAAGCGGAGTGCTGTCATATGTCGAGTCACAATAAAAAAAGGATCACTCTTATCACGCGATATGCGGTCATATCGCGCCGTTATAATAAATATTAATTTTGTGTTTGGAACTTATCACGGTTTAACAAAATGAATATTAAAACTTAATATGAGGTTAAAATTTCAATTGAAATAATAATTTAATTATGATTCAATTTACCAGTTGATTGATTTCTAATTTATTAATGACTTAATTAATATGCCAAATATATTTAATGGGTAATGAACCTTAATTGAAATAGCAATTTGCTTTTCAATTATCATATTTCAGATAATAAATAAAATAATAAATTTATATTTATAAATCTCATGTGAATAGATGCGTTAAACTAGGCAGGCCCAGGAGAGTGTTTGCCGACCAATTCGGAGACATCCTCAAGAAAGCTAGGTTGCCTAGTGCCCATAACCATAGAGCTCTTGTATGAAGAGAATTGTGAATTTGAAGGAAGCGAGGAAGTTCTGTCAGATTCGTGGCAAGTGGCGCTCCATTGTGTCTACCTATCCTAGTGGGAAAAAGGCGTGACAATTTGATCGATTGATTGATATTTCAAATTAGTTGCTTTTTAATTTAGTATTGTAATCTAGTCTAATATAAATAATCAAACAAATTGTCACGCCTTTTTCCCACTAGGATAGGTAGACACAATGGAGCTCAATAATATAAATAAAAGCACTTCAAAAACAACCCTTCCCTTTACAGTCCTTAAGGAGTAGATTTTATGATAGGGTATAATTTGTATAGATGATTTTATAAATATTAAATATTCAACGTTAGCTTGTAAAGATTAGCTGGTAGAAAATGTCACTAGACATTAAGCTCGCCTACTATATGTATGTATATGTACATGTTAAATGTGTTTTTATTACCTGTGCAATAAAGAATTAATCTATCTATTTATAAAACGTTTAATTTAATTTTATTTATTTAAATATCTATAATTTAAATAGTAATTAATGGCCCTTACATATTTTTATTTATTAACACGTATATTTAAGCTAAAGAAAATCACTTTGACCTTCTTCGTATTATAATATAGCTTTATATAATATTATGTATATCATGTATACCGGCAAGTGGTTTTGAAGCCGTGTTATCGGTTTGCTTGACCATTGCACTACCAATACACCATGGTGGCCTAATTTATTTATTTATGCCGACGTGAGGCAGCCGTAACGGTTTTTTTAAGTCGTGAGCATTATTGGAATTTTCCTTCCCATTATTCAAGACCAGGTCAGATACCGAACAAAATAAATAAATAAAAATTAAAACATTACCTATTATAATAATTGTTATTTATGTTTCATTTATTATTTATTAGGTAATATATAGCAACAAAACTTACAAAACGATAAACAAAAATTATGTGATCCCATAAAAAATACACGATTTTCATAATTACAACATTATTACAAACTACACGCAATTAATTGAGACGAAACTGATATATTCCTCAACATTATTAAAATAATAATTAAATCCTAGACCTTGCATTATAAACTTTGTTACTTAGGAATTAGAGTTCATTATTGTAATTCTGTGTATCTATTAATGAAGGTGTGCTTCGTTGAACTGCGGTCGGTCACGTGATCAGACGATTTGACCTAACTCTGAAACGATTACATGGATCATTAGTCATATTCCCACCTTTGTGTATTTTTTTTTACTTTCCCCATCGGGGCATTGCACCTGGCTACCGAATTTGAACCTCTGGGAACTATTTTCTGAAAATATACATTTAATATTTTATTTTGTTTTAAATCTTTATGATGACTGGCATAGTCAACATTAACTAAAGTCCTCTAAAAAATTTAGAATATAAACAAAAAAAAGTATGATAAAGGAGAAACTAATGCCGCTAGATATTCTGTTTGTTAACCTTAGGAACCAACAGAAAGATTAAATTAAAGAATAAAGCAATAAAAAACAGGTAAAACTTAGAGTTGATTATTATAATGAGTGGAGGGATAAAACGAAGACAATAAAGTTTCTCGACCAAAGTGGCTACATTGAAATTTTTTAACAATGTACAAGTGCGATGTATTGTATCGTAAACATAGAGACAGTATAAAGAGAATGTAGATGTGAAGGAAGAGTGGGACTTGTGAAGGGAACGTAGGAAGCCGCGCTCCATCCTGTGGGAATTAAGTTTTGTTTTATTGTGACACGACATCTGACCTCGACTCGCCTGATAAGCAAGAAGAGGTCGAAGAGTGACGACTACTGAAGTAACAGAGCTGCCTCGCCGTCACTATGCCAGCCAAAATATTTTTTGCGTCTTATTTTAAATATTTTATAAGCAACCATAAAATACGATAATAGTAAAGAGTTTCTTCTAAATAAAAAGTATTCGAATACGTAGGCAAGTGTATTTCACAAACGCAGGCGAGTCCTTTTACGGCATATTTTTCAGGTGTAATAAGTTGCTGAAATTTAGGAAGGCCGATAGCGGATGCGACTGTTAATCTGCAGTAAGAGTCGCTTTTGTTTAAACATCCGCACCAGCTCTACATCTGACGAAATACGGTCATATACATATATGTAGTAGTATAAAAACAAATGCATTTTCCTTTGACCGGCATAGTGACGGCGACTGGGGCAGCCGTGAACAAATTCGGTTTTCTCAGTCGTCGTTACTCTTATACCTCCTCTTGCTTATCATCAGGCGGGCCGAGGTCAAATGTTGTGTCACAATAAAAAAATTAAAAAAAAAGTATTGAAATCGTAAAATTATTCCTAGGTTAAGTTTAAACTACATGGTACCCATATAGATACGAAGGTACAAATACCTTAAACATAATAACATAATCAATCAAATTGTCACTCCTTTTCCGCACAGGGATAGGCAGAGACAATAGAACGCAACTTGCCATGATCCTGATACAACTAATAGATTTTCTTACATCCACATTTCTCTTCATACAAGCTCTACGATTATGGGCATTAGGTAAACATAACATAACTATACAATAAATTATGATTAATAATAATAATAATAAAATTCTTTATTGCACAGTAAAAACAATACAATGGGCGAGCTTAATGCTAAATAGCATTTTCTACCAGCTAACCTTTGGGAGAGGGGTAACAAAACATGAGGTGGGTGCTTATATCTAATATTTAAAACAGAAATAATATATCAATTCATATATACATACCTACATATATATACATACATAACATTATAATAAGTTATATACCTACATATTATATACCTATTAATAAATAAATACATTTTACCAGAGAAATTAAAATCAGAATCCTACACCAAATTTAGTAGTCTTGACATTGCTTCGAAAGATAATGTCTATAAATTAGTCTTTTGAAACCATTGGCGGAGAGAGCGCTTCTGACAGACAAAGGTAGCCTATTCCATTGGCGTGCAGCATCTACTGTAAAAGAATTCGTATACCGGCTGGTTTTATGCTGGGGAATTTTTAGCTGATTATTAATCATTGTATTGTTATGTTACGAGTATGTATGTATATATATAGTAGGCGACCGTGGTGTAGTGGCAGTGCAATGGCTACGCAAGCCAAGAGCACAGATTCGAAACCATTCACCGGTAGCTTAGTATAGAACGACAGGCGTGGACGAACGGTTTAGCGATTGGTTTGTTGCGCGTAAAGTCCCGGGTTCGATTCCCGGTCGGAGCTAATATTTGTTTCATAGCTTTTATTTATAATATTTAATAATCATATTAAATATAACAAAAATTTCTTAATAAAAAAGGTGGATATTTGTTTCAGGTCTGGTTATCAAAGAGTGGTAAGCAGTGGGGTACCCAGTCTGCCGATACGGTGATTTGGTCACGTTTCGGGATCAACTTGTAAGTTGCCGGTTCCAACTAGGCCTACATAGTGAATGTGATTGCTACTAACAGTTATTGAATTGTAGTAGCAGTGACATTCATTCATGGAACACACTTCGGCTTAACATGAAGCGAGGTGCTGTCATATGTCGAGTCACAATAAAAAAATGTTCATAGGAATTGCATAATGAAAATTAAGCTAGATAATTTTAAGAGTGGTAGGTTGTTGGTTATTTGCCAAGTCTGCCGATCCAGTCGTCACTATTAATAAGTGCACAGACCGTTAAGTGACTCAGTCGTGTTTGTCGTAAGTTGCCAGTTCTAACTAGGCCGGCATAGGCGACTGCTACTCGCAGTTATTTAACTGTACTAGCATTTATTCATGTAGCTTAACGCAGGCGAGGTGCTGTCATAAAAAAGTCAGGATCGTGGCAAGGGGCGTTCAATAGTCTTTATCACTGTGTTTTTTTATAATTTAATTTTTTTTTTTTTTTTTTTATTGTGACTCGACATATGACAGCACCCCGCTTGATGTTAAGCCAAAGTGTGGTCCATGAATGAATGTCACTGCTACTACAATTCAATAACTGTGAGTAGCAATCACATCCACTATGCCGGCCTAGATGGAACCGGCAACTTACAAGCTGATCCCGAAACGTGACCAAATCACTTCACGGTCTGTATACTTGTAAGTGGTGGTACTACCCCGGATCGGCAGACTGGGTACCACTGCCTACATTTCTATACTAAGCTACTAAAGTTCTTGTATCATAGAAACAGGGCAACCAAAATACATGCATCAAAGATACATTGGTACCGGTAGGTGGTCTCGAACTCGTGCTTTCGGTTAGCGTAACCATTGCACTGCCACTACACCATTGATCCGTTATATTAGATGAAATTTTAAAATTATACTTTATTTATAAAAGGCAATCTATCAAAGAAGATTGTTCGCTCCGAATTAAAAAATGCAACCTAACCCTGCAGGTGAATTCAAACACGACAGCGAAATCAACATACACGATACATTTACCTAAGTGCATTCATTGAAAAATGACCTTTGCGCTCAAAGACATAGTGTTCATAACCGCGTAAGAAGTTTTGAGGTTAGTCAGACCGGAACACTACGCTGATTTATGGGACGGTCATAAATTTTCGGACACAATTCTAGACATACTCGACCACTTGCTATGACCACTATGGGATTGTATTACTGTTATGGGGTGTCCTATAGATTTACGAGCGGCTAGTGTCAATAATATAGTTTATAGCGAGCAAAGTCTGCTAGATAATGTAGTTAATAATATCGTAAATCAAAACCGTAGCAGACTTGAAGTAGGTACTAAATCCAATTCGATTGATGCTGGTTCAACAAGACATACCAAGGATAGGACGTTTTCTATAGCGATTCCAAATCAGCCTAATAAATTTAATAAGATTAATAAAAGACATCATTTATTTTGGGCTTCTTTGTACTACTTTTGTAATGTCCAATGATGAACTTATATAAATGGTAGTTTTGATACTTGTATTGATAAAACTAATAACAGTTTTGCTTTTATTTGCTGTGCAATTGAGTTATTTGCAAAATAAGATATGGATTTTGTTTCGTCTGTCAATCACGGAGAGGCGCCAAAGCTTTGAACTGTCACAATTAAAGATTGATCATTTTGCACACCTAAACTATGCATAATAAAGGATATACTCCAATAACATTGTAATCTTCGTACATCAAACTATTTTACAATGTATATGCAACTGTTTATACAATTAAACCCAAGTCCCCATAGATAATGAATGATGTCCTTTAAGTTTATTAATCTGTTGTCTATAATCAAACTATAAACTAATAATAAATTCTAAATAATACAATTTTAAAGCAATACTATAAAAATTGGCTAGCATAGCGACGGCGACTGAGGCAACCGTAGACATAAGTTAAAACGTGTTTTGTCAGATGTCGGCGCTTTAGGAATTTTCTTCAGAATCTGACATTGACATTACTGTTGGTAAGCATGGTAAAATCTTATGTCGAGTCCCAATAGTTTTCATTGTAATATTTTGTATTATGAAGTCGCGATATCTGACTTGACAAGAGCGCCGACGACTGACCAACCTCTTCTAGTCTACTGCTGCCCCGGCCCTGTCACTAAGTGCTTTTCCCCGCTTCGCTTAAAGGGTCTATATTATACTCCTTATAAAATTTTAAATGAACAGGCTTTCTTCTTGCCTACTCGAAGAAGAAAGATGCGACCTGATGCGACGACTAGAATTGACTTAGTTATTATAATTTTCAGGATAACAATATAATATAATAGTTATTTTATCTTTTAGATTTCTATACTGCTGTACTAAACGTGCTTGAAACAGGACGACCAAAGTACACAATATATTAAAGATACATTGGTACTGGCAAGTGGTTTTAAACCGGAGGGTTCACAGTTTGCGTGACTATTGCACTACTCTGACACCAGGATTGCCTTATAAACCAAAAGCTCCTGAAATCCGAGACCATAGTCACCCTAAAATGACCTCACAAATAAAATGTTGTTATTATTATTGTTTTATATTATTTTTATTATTAATTGATACGGTAATTGGGTACGTATTTTAAAATATATAATATAACCACAGAGGCACCGTCGAGTCGCTATTTGATATCGTTAGTTTTGCTATGCTGCAATTTAATTAAGTAGTTTCAAACTGAATATTGCTTAACTTTCATACAGTGCGGCGCGTGTCGATAACTGAAATATTTAAGTTCATGCCGTAAAGACATTATAGTAAGTTACTCTAACCAAATACTTTTAGCAAAAATATCAATATTACGAGTTTGCGTCGTTTTGGACCCGAGATGATGGACCCTTGGGGACCTTCTGCCAAGCGCCTGGCCAAGGAGTTGTCTAAGCGGATCATGGATAATTCTGGAGACAGGAAGGCTGGTAATTATTATTGCCAACGTATTAGCCTCGCTATATACATAAAAAGAAGAAATGTTGGCAGTCTTCTTGGGACTATCTCTAATGGGACGTCTCTAGAGGATATTTTCTATTTATAGTTGAATTATTATATTTTTGTGTATATTTTAGTAATACATAATTCTAATGAATATATAGATTGTAAAATATCAATCTTGAAACTGGTTTATGACTTTTCTTCTGTCCCTTAAGAACGACCAATAATGTTCCTTGATTAAATTGGGCACGTTTTTGAGAAAGCAGGCTCTGCAGTGCCCATTGCAATAGAGTCTGTATGAAGAGAATTGTGGATGTAAAGGAAACTAGAGAGGTCTCTCAGGATCGTAGAAAGCGATGGGTTTATAAAAATACACATCGATCTTTTTAAATTTTAACTAGGTTCCATTTATGCCTGAGGAACGCGATTTTATAGAAAAATTCACATGCTGTTTTAATTTATTGCAAAATTTAAAAATAATTATATAGTTTCCTTTGAAGAGAGTTTTCAATCTACTAAATTTTAAGCAGTAAAAAGGATATTTTGTTAACATGAAAATGTTTTTGATCTATATCAGCTTAGAACTGTTTTTGTTTTAAATGATATATTTATCAGTATTTTTTTTCAGTTCTAAATATTTTTTATTATGTCACTGCTACTAACAGTTATTTAATTGTAGTAGCAGTCACCTCCATTCATAGACCGCATTCCAGCTTAGCATCATATGCCAAGTCACAATAAACAAGTGGAATTTCAAGGTTTTTATGGGAAAGTATTTGTATATCTCATTTTTTGACATAATTTATTTTAGAAATAAATTGATATATTATAGAAAAATGGTTATAGATAAATAGAAACCGTTTTTCTAGATTAAAGCACAGCAAGTTAACAAAATCGATAAAAAGGTAAGCTACGTAAAAAATCATTAAAAACTATAGAAAATTCCTAATAATTATGCACAACCCATTAATTTTTTCACAAGTATAATATAAAAATTAATACAACTTTAAAAATAAAGTTCATGAAAAAAGTGAAAATAACTGAAACAAAAAACGGTAAAAGAAGCCGCGCGTCCGTCGACAGAGTAATGCGAAAACTTTTCCCTCTACAGCAGAAGCTTATCGCTCCCAACTAAAATAAACTTTACACTATTTCAATTTGTAGCGCTTTTCAGCTAAAAAAAAGGTACTAACTGAATATACTTTTAACTACTAGAGTCACAATAAAAAAAAATTAACAAGTATTATTTAATTAATTTATTTATTCTATTTTCTTTTGTTGTGGCAGGCGGTGTGTTTTCCTTTTTTTTATTGTGACACGAAATCTGACCTAGACCGCCTGATGATAAGATAGAAGGAGGAGGTCCAAGAGTGACGACGACTGAAAAAACCGGATGATACACGGCTGCCTCAGTCGCCGTCACTAGCCAATATTCTTCATGCTTCGCTTGAAGGTTCCAAGGTCACATGGGATGGCAAAGCATTCCGCTTGTAATCGACAATACATGTTCTATAAAGAAAAGACGCACCGAACTTTTTAGTTCGACTGCTGATTTGGTCGACAGAATGCGAATGCTTTCCCCGACCTGTGCGGGTATTACGGGTCTGAACAGTCTCCGTTCTACATACACAAATTACGATGTATAGATTATACAAGTTTGTAAAGCAATAGACATTTTACTAAACCACTGTAACGCAGCAAAATACTCTGTAAAATATTAAATGAAACAAATCCCAAAACTTTCCCACATATATAAGCATTGAAAATAGAGCGCCACTTGCCACGATCCTGACACAACTTCCTCGCCTTCCTCACATCCACAAATCTCTTCATACAAGCTCTACGGTTATGGACACTAGACAACCCAGCTTTCTTAAGGATGTCTCCATTTGGTCGGAGAACACCCTCCTGGATCTGCCATCCACATCAGATATATAAAATTCGTTTCCTCAATCTACTTTCACTCGTCCTTTCCATGTGCCCAAACCATCGAAGCATGATATAATAAATCATTAAATACAATATAATGAAACAATTTGGACGAAAGCTGAAATAATTTCGCGTTATTAGGTATTCTTCATACGATTTAATGGCCCAGAAAAGGGCCACATAATTTATTACCTAGCCATAAATCCTATACAATTGGCCAACACGCCCCACCACTTACAGGGAATCAGGGTATTGTTAGAAAATATTAATAAATATTACTCGTGATTAAAACAAAGAACTCGGGAATCGTTAAAAGATTTTTTTCTATTGTGACTCGACATATTGTAAGACAGCACTCCTCCTGATGTAAAGGTGGAGTGCGGTCCGTGGATGGAGGTGACTGTTTCTACAGCTAAATAACTGTAAGTAGTAGTCGCGTCCACTATGCCGGCTTAGTCGTATCCGGCAACTTACAAGCTGATCTCGAAACGCCTAAATATACAATCTTACCTACTCTTTAAAATTGGTAGTTAGGATTTTATATACACAATCGTTTTAAGTTTTGATAAGAGCTCTTCAAACTGTTAAGTTCAATTATCGATTTAGTCAACATGATGCGTGTGCTTTCTTGTGCGAAGTCAAAAAACGAAGCGGGATCAAGCTCCCTGGAACATTCATCCTTTGTGTGTCTTTGCTTATACCAGTAGCAATTTTTTAGTTCTTTTTTATAAGTCTATACTAAGGTATTATACGTGCGCGACAACGACTGATAAAAACGACCCAGTTCACGGTTGCCTTAGACGCCGCACCTATGCCGGCCAAAAGAAAAGATAAAGATTTGTAAAAGATAATTTTAAAAAAATACAGAAATTAAAAACTCTTTTCTTCTTTGTTGTCATTTTGACATGTATCAATTTTATGTACAAACGCCAATGGTGATTTATCCAAAATTTTCCGAAAGAAATGAAGTTGTTATTAGCTTTAATCCAAATTAATCATGTATTTTGTTTCGTGTCTTACAAGTTTTATACATTATACGGCGCAGTGCCGGCAAACGAACAGCAAGTTCAATTAATACAAAATTTAACTGATTTCGTTACGGTGGATTTCTGGAGATTTTCTGAACAAATTAACCGACCGGTGGAATTTATTATTGGACCAGATGAAAATTCCGTTTTTACCAGATTGGCCGATGAACTTGGGTTAAATTATACTATGCACAATAATGACGTTCAAAGGTAAGGACACCTACATTTCCAAATGGATACGCACATAAAATAGGCACCGTATACAGACCGTAAAGAGACTTAGTCGCGTTTCGGGATCAGTTTATAAGTTGCCAATTCTAAATAGTTTTTTATCATTGGCTCCAGTAATAAAAAAGTATACCACCAACTGTTTACCTACTATTATTACATTACTAATTTGTATTTTAGCTTGTTTGACAGTCAAAGCATAAAAACTTATACCAGGAGAAAGATGCGCACTTTTGACTGGGAACATTTTTATCGAATAAGAGATATTTATGCCTGGTTTAGTGACTTAACAAACGCTTATCCAAATAAATGTCAAATTATAAAACTTGGAAAAACATTCGAGAACAGAGATATTCTGGCTATGAAAATCCATTTGAAACCTAACCCTAGGTCTGTTGTAATTGTGGAAGCTGGCGCTCATGGAAGGGAATGGATTGGGCCAGCTGTGGCTAATTACTTGATTAGTTCTATATTGACTGCGGAAGAGAAAAATGATAAAGTAATGCTGTCATTGGCTGAAACATACGAATGGTACATTGTGCCAGTTTTAAATCCTGATGGCTACGAATATTCTTTTACGAGGGTTTGTATAGCTTTTTTTATTGTGAATCGACCAGCCTGATGGTAAACATGATGGCGGTCCAAAAGTGCCGACGATTGAAGAAAGTTCACGGCTGCCACAGTGCCGTCACTATGCCGGCCTAATTCTTTACGCTTTACTTGAAGGATCCAAGGTTATAGGATGGGAAGAACACAACCTGCAAATCATTCCTTTAGTTATTATTAATATTTTTTATTGTGACTCGACATATGACAGCACCCCGCTTGATGTTAAGCTGGAGTGTGATCCATGAATGAATGTCAATGCTACTACAATTTAATAACTGTAGGTAGCAGTCACATCCACTATACATACAAGCGGATCCCCAAACGCGACTAAATCACTTCACGGTCTGTATACTTGTAAGTGGTAGTACTACCCCGGATCGGCACTGCCTGCCACTCTTTAATAACCAGACCCGAATCAATTATCCGCCTCTTTTTTATTAACAAATATTTGCAATATTTAATAAATTATTAAATATCAGAAATTAAAGCTATTAAACAAATATTTGCTCCGACCGAGAATCGAATTCTGGACTTTCGCGTAATTGACTGATAATCCAAGTAATAAAATACGAGTAACTATTATAGGATCGCATGTGGCGTAAAAATCGTCGTCGATTCCATGACGGTAAAGGAGTGGATATAAATAGTAATTTTGGATATCATTTCGGAGGTGGGTAGTATACAATATTTTAAAATAGAGTTCACTGCACACAAAATATATTGTGACTCGACATATGACAGCACCGCGCCTGATGTTAAGCTGGAGTGCGGTCTATGAGTGAAGGCTACGGATACAACAGTCAATTAACCGTAAGTAGCAGTCACAAGCACTATGCCGGCCTAGTATTGGATTCGGCAACTTAAAAGCTGATACCGAAACGCGACTAAGTCACTTCACGGTCCTTATACTTGTAAGTAAAAGGAGACTGGGAGACTCGGCAGACTGGGCACCACTGCCTACCGCAGCACAGTGCAGCAAGGCGCTGTCTGTCTGTCTGCGCATTTTCTTCCTCCAGTTTTTGGTAGATCCTTAATTTTTGTCGACCAGATGTCATATTTGGTAAACAGCTGCTTTTCAGTTCTAAAGATATTCATTAAAGTCATAAATGATTTAAAGGTACGACGTATGATAGCACCCCACTGACATTGGCCTGGAGTGCGGTCCATGAGTGGAGGTGACTGCGACTACAGGTTACATAACTGCAAGTAGCAGTCATCTCAACTATGCCAGCTTAGTAGGATTCTATAACTTACAAAAGACGCGACTTTTTTTATTGTGACTCGACATATGACAGCACCCCGTTTGATGTTAAGCCGAAGTGTGGTCCATAAATAAATGTTGCTACTACAATTCAATAACTGTGAGTGGAAATCACATCCATTATTCCGGCCTAGTTGGAACCGGCAACTTACAACTTGCTACGGGACTAGGTCACTTCACGTTCTGTTAACTTGTAAGTGGTGGTACTACCCTGGCACTACTGCCTACCACTCATTGACAACCAGACCCGTAGCAAATATTCGCCTTTTTTTATTAACAAATATTTGTCATATAAATTCCATTTAGTTTTTAAAAGTTACAAATATTTGCTCCGACCAGGAATCGAACCCGGGACTCTCGCGTAATGCACTAATCGCTAGTTAGATTTTTTGTTTGTTTCCTATTAGGTAACCAGTTTGCATAGTATCTGTTAAGGTGATAAAAGTATATGCTTAACATAATATATTTTTTTCATTATCGCTGATAGTTGTTATTGCACTGGGACATTGTCTAAATAACAAGACGTAGAAATGCCCTGCGGGGTTAGGTTGGGCAAGTTGAAACTATTATCGTCTCTCGTTGACCTCGACCCGCCTGATGATAATTAAGAGGAGGTCCAAGAGTGACGGCGACTAAAAAAACCGAGTCAGTTCCGGGAGTATTTTCTTTGTAGAACAATTGACAAGTGGAATGCTTTGCCATTCCATGTCTTCTCTCCATTCTATGACCTTGGATCCTTTAAGCGATGCGTGAAGAAGCACCTTTGGCCGGCATAGTGACGGTGACTGAAGAAGCCGTGAATAAACTCAGTTTGTTCAGTTGTCTTCACTTTTGGACCTTCTCTTGCTTATCATCAGGCAGGTCGAGGTCAGATGTCGTGTCACAATAAAAAAAAATTGGTCAATACAAATAAAGCAGCAAAACACTCCAGCTTTATGTAATGCTGTTATATATCGAGCCACAATAAAATAAAAAAAATAATCCGTTTATAACAATCGCCGCAACTCATAGACAGCTCTCTCAGGAGCAAACATATATCGTGCCAAAAAAATAGAAAACAAAATATTAAAATCTTGACTCATGTCCTAAACTATATTTTTCAGCTAGCGGCACTAATGACCATGCCGCATCGCCGCGTTACTGTGGAACCCATGCATTCTCCGAAAGAGAAACAAAACTGATGGCAGACCTAGTTGATGATACAAGTAGCATGTTGGAATACTATATATGTAAGCGGGACAAGTCAAACAATATGGAAAGTGTGTTTATAAGAGATGGGAAATGACATGAAAAAAATGAGAGAAGAGTGAGGGCAAATTTATCATAGTGAACAGTGCCATCCATAGTATAATGAACATCCAAATAATGTTTGTAAAGTCACGGATGACTATTGCTAATTCATAATGGTGAATGTTGGGTGTGGCAAAAGAAGCATGAGAGTAATGCTGTAGAAATGCGGTCATTAAGGAGTATATGTGGAGTTACGATAGCGGACAGAATGATAGATGTGGTTTGAAAAAAGTTGTTGGGACAAGGATTGACAAAGGAATGCTCCGAAGTGCCTAAACCGCACATAGAAAGGGTGAGTGAAAGTAGATTCATGAAAGAAATATATAAAACTGATGTGAATGCGTTAAATAAGGCAGACTCAGGAAGACGTTTTCCGACAAAATCTGAGAAATCCTCAAGAATGTTGGGTCGCGTAGTGGCCATAACCGCATAGCTTGTATGAAGAAAATTATATATGTTAGGAAAGCGAGGGAGTTATATCATGATCGTGGCAAGTGCCGCACCATTGTTTCTGCCTAACCCTGTGGGAAAAAAGCTTGACGATTTGTACTCTTTTACTCTTTTAATCATTTAAGCAGTGTGTAAAAATACTTACCACCAGGCAAGTAGAGTTACTGTGCCAAGAACTGAAAAAGAACGACCAGTTCACGCTTGCTTCTGTCGCCATCACTATGCCAGCCAAAGGTGCTTCTTCATTGTTTAATGGCTGAAAGGATCAAAGGTTATATAGGATGGAAAGAACACATGGGCAGATAAAACATTAGACTTGTCGATTGTTCTATAAAGTAACGAACGCACCGAACCTTTTAGTTCAGAATGCGGATGCTAAAGGGTATAAAAAGACGAAGTAGAAACAAGAAAAGTAGCTCTTAGCCAAGAAAATTCACTTGTTTAGTTGATCAATACCTATCTCTGTATTGATCGGCAACGACGTGTCAGTTTTGTGTTAGAAGGATCATAGAATAATTATGATTTTATCTATTATAGCATTGCACGCATATGGACAATATTTGAGAGTACCGTACCCTGATGAAGCTAATCATTTGGACAACTATGCTGAAGTGGTTAGTTTTGTTACAATATATCTTTTTATTGTGGCTCGACATACTCGTATATGATTTTAGGCCGAAGTGTGGTCTATTCATGCGACGGCTTCTTTCCGGCCTAGTTGAAACCAGCAAATTTGAAGTTGATCCCGAAACTCGTTCATTGATCATTCATTGTACACTTGAAAGTGTACACCTTAGATTTTTTAGTTTGATGGAGCAACTAAAATTTCCGATCCAACGTTTCTTATCCGCCAATACGAACGTTTTTCTAAAATCTTTTTTTTACCTTAAAATGTTAGAAAGGTTTTCAAATTAACATCCTAAACATATCTCTAACTTTTTAAAAAATATGCCTTCACCCCGAAAAAAGGCGTGAATCTTTGGCAGGCGCAGTGACGGCGACTGAGGCAACCTTGAACTGAATTGGTGTTTTTTATGTCATTCGCACTCTGGGACATCTTCTTGCTTACCAACAACCAAGTCGAGACACAGAATAAAAAATACTGTGACGATGCAGATATTTAGGTCGAAAGATCACGGCGGCATTGTACCAATTCAAGTAAAATGCAATATGCATATTACGAGAAGAAATCACAAGAAACCCTTTAATGGGGCCTAGCACGGGCGTGTTCGATAAGATACTAATCATCGTTAAAGATGACTAAATGTCGCGGAATGGCATGGTTGATATTACCTCATAGACTGGCGGCTGAACAAAGCCCCATTGTTTAACAATATACAAATAATTAAAAACCGTAAAAAAAATGTTTCTTAGTGATTACCAAAACCCATCTGCAACTACACATATAGTTCGTTATCTACTTAAGTTAATTCAAAATTTTAGATTAAAATGTGCGAAGAAGTTGCTGCTGTAATTCATCGAAAGCGTGGAACTGAATACGTTTATGGAAATTCACTTGAAACTGTTGGTATGCATTTTTATAAATAAGTTTTCAAGAAGTCTCTTTAATATTAGTATCCAAACTATTAACCAAGACAGTTGCAATAAAACATTGTCAAAGTATTCAAACGTGACATGTACCTCTTACGTCATTCGATGGAGATCCACGGTAGAGTTCACCGTATTGTAGACAAAATAGTTCTGCAATGCTGCTATTAGATGCGACTAAAACAAGTAGCGTCCTATCTACTATGCCGGCCGGAAACTTATAAGTAAGTGCTAGTACTTACAATTAATTATTATACAGACCGTGAAGTATCGATGTTTCGGGATCAGCTTGTAAGTTGCCGATTCCAACTAGGTCGGTACTTGCAGTTATTTAACTGTAGTAGCAGTCACTCTAGCTTAACATCACATTATAACTTTACTTTTGCACAGGTTATTATTCTTCTGGAGGTAGCACTGCGTGGGTAAAGAAATATCACAGGGTTCCGTAAGTATAGTTTTAGTAATTATTCGGACTCGGACTTCTCAGACAAAATTAGCCTTTTAAGCCCGGCCGCACATTATGAGTTTCTAATAGAAAAAACCTCGCGCACGCCGATCCGATCGTCAGCCACCACGCCCACTATGAGGTCCGGCGATCCGCGTTCAGTTTTCTCTATTCCTTCCCTATGTTTTACACAACATTCGAAAATTATTAACGTGGTTTACCTATTTTTAAAACTAATAGTAAACTACAGTGAATAGTCATTTAAAAAAAAAAGTAGATATTTGCTCTGGGTCTGGTTATTAAAGAGCCCAGTCTGCCGATCCGGCGTAGTACCACCACTTACAAGAGTATAGACCGCGAAGTGGCTTAGTTGATTTTCGGGATTAGCTTGTAAGTTACTAATTACAACTAGGCCAGCATAGTGGATGTGACTGCTACTTATTTAACTGTAGTAGCATTCGGAGCCTAATGTTAAGCTTTTATATATCGAGTCAGAATATAAAATAATCTTTAATTCTTCTTGCAGTTATGTAGTGACAGTAAACCTTCCTGATAATGGCAAATTTGGTTTCGCGATACCACCAAATCAAATAAAGCCAACATGTGAAGAGACTATTGATGGTTTGAAAACATTCTTTAGGCCGAGGACACCTGAATTTAGTAAATTAAGAAACGACCCGGCAAAATGTTCCTCCGCGTTCAGACCTTTTAATTGTGACGTCATATTTTTATTAAGTAGTTTTTTGTCTATTGTGATGTTTTTTTAAAGTTCACAATGTTTTTACATTGAAAGTTTAGTGACATCTTTTAATTAAATTTATTTTAAATCTACATATTTTTTTATTCGTCATGTGACACAGCACCCTGCCTTATGTTAAACTCGAGAGCGGTTCATGACTGAAGGTTACAGTAATTGGAACCGGCAACTATCAAGCTGATCCCAAAACGCGACTCTGAATCACTACGATTTGCACACCACCACGGTACTACCCCAGAACGGCAGACAGGGCACCACTGCCTAACACTCTTAAAGGTAGATAAATTAAAATACCCATGGAATTTTTAATAGGTTGATCCACAGCGACTATGGATAATGACTTCGTGTGAGAGATTCTTAATATTATGTCATTAGCACGAGGTTTACAGATATTGTAAGCGGGGTTTAAGCGGCATTTTTTTGTGACTCGACATATGACAGCACCCCGCCTGATGTAGGGCTAGAATGCGGTCTATAAATTAAGGGGAGTTCTACTACAGTTAAAAAACTGTTAATCGCAGTCACATCCACTATGCCGGCCTAGTTGAAACCGGCAACTTACAAAGTGATCCCGAAACGCGACCAAGTGTGCTTGTCTTGTAAGTGGTGATACTATTCCGGATCAGCTGAATAGGCACGACTGCTTACCACTCTTTTAAAAAACTACACAATTTTAAGACGGCGGAATGTGAAGTAAGTCAATTACGTTTGGGATCTGCTGTACCTTCTTTGACTGGCATAGTGAAAACTAAGGCAACCGTAAACCGAATTAGATTATTCAGTCGTTGGTAATCTTTGACATTCTTTTACTTACATAACATCCTTCTTAACCAATCAAATCAAAATGTAACGCCTTTTTCCCACAGGGATAGGCAGAGACAATGAAGCGCCACTTGCCACGATACTGACACAACTCCCTCGCTTCATAACCATTTTAAAGGTTAAAGCAAAACATGTTATGTTATGTGATATGAGAATTATATTTATTTAAATAAAATGAACACGTCAAGCTGTCAACTGAACGGAAGGATAAAAAAAAAGTGATTCATCTTTAGATACAGAGTGAATACGATTGAGTTTTATTACAATATAAAATATGTTTCTTTTACTAAAAAATAATTATTATAAAGCGGCTTACTATGGGTTTATTTTTAAATATTGCACTCACAAAATTAAAGTGCTTGTATCATAGAAACAGGACGACCAAAGTACATATACGAGTATATTATATATATGTATATATTATACATTTAACAGTTTTGCATTAAGCTATTAAACGTGCTGGTATCAAAGAAACAGGACGATCAAAGTTTATATTTCAAAGAAACATCGGTACCGGCGAGTCGATTTTAAACTACATTAAGGTCGCCTTATATTAATTTACAAATTTTATTTTTTATTGAGACGTAATCTTTGACCTCGTCGCCTGATAGAAAACTGAATAAAACGATTTAGTTTACAGTTGCCTCAGTCGTCGTTGCTATTCCACCTAAAGGTGCTTTGTCACGGGCATCTAAGTCGACAAAATTGAATTACTATATGATTCATAGAGACCCTCACACTAGGCAAACCTGTGTCGTGAGGATTTTGAGTCTATAAAGATTATTCATGAATGTATAAATTTATACCGCCGTAGTAAATTGTCTCGGCCTCTTGAAAAGGTGACAGGACGCAAACCCATCTCTGTATGAATGTTTATAATACCAAAAATATTCCCCCGTGACGTCACGTGCAGGAGATATAAGTGTAACAGGAAGATAAATAAAGTACGTACCCCCCTCGCCACAATTTGACGCATGACTGAAATCAGATGTCACTGCGCATCCACAAATCATAATGCATACTCTGCCCCTAAGTTTGGAATAGCGAAAGGACTGGAGTGGGTGCATGTGTAGAAAATACAATTATACAATATAACCTCTCCGAAAGTTATTAGAAATTAGGAAAATATAATATAATTGAGAGATTCTTCTTGTGTTATAGATGTTTGTATATATATAGTATATTTTTAAATATACTATATATAAATAAATGCAAAATATAAATATATAAATATATCGCATAAATGCGATGAACATCCCAGTAAGGTGGATGTTAAAACATGTGAGGTTAAACAGAAATACTATGGAATATATGTATGTGTCTGTAATGTTGAGAAGAGAGGTGGCTCGACTCAACGGTGTAATGCCAATAAACGGTGTATTTGAACGTATATTTTTAATATTATTATGTTTACTGTATTTAATATTTAAATGATAAAACGTAATAGTTAACAAATAGCGGTCTTTGGAATTAAAAATGCATTTAGGATATCTTTTCGTGATATTTTTATAGAGGGCGGATTTTTATTCCGCTGACACTCTAAACTTAATTTTAGAATGTCAAGTGTTTATTTATAATATTATTTCATAAAGAAATTTTTTTCAGATCGATATTTAAATAATTATTTCATCAATATTTCTACCAAAATGACATTGTTGTTTATAATTTTTACAATATTATCCACAGTCGTAGATACTCCATTTTCAATCAATCAATCAATGAAATTGTCACGCCCTTTTCCGACAGGGATAGGCAGAGACAATGTAGTGCTATTTTTTTAAACAGTGAATTTTGTAGTTGAATGCTTCCGTATTCATTTCGTTGTCCATTGTCAAGATTCAATTTATATGATAATATTTTGTAATGCCTCTCATTTTATTGTTTTCTTTGCTAACCGTCCGTAAAATTAAATGTCGATGTTGGCTTTTCTTATGATACCACAGATTATTACTATACCTATATAATAATAATTTCGTTTTATTTACATTAATAAATAGAATTTATTTAATATTCTTACATTTACACGAATATGAGTCTGTATGAAGAGAATTTCGGATGTGAAGGTAGCGAGAGAGTTGCGTCAGGGTCGTGGAAACTGGCGCTCCATTGTCCTTGCCTGTTCCTGTAGGAATTAAAGAGTTACAATTGATGATGATGACATAGCCTTAAAATGAATTGTATGTCTGATAATATGACGAGTATGCTGGTACTCGTCATATTAACATTTTGTTTAGTAGACATTTTTGTCTAATGCTACAGCCACACTATGCTCTTCGCACTGCTCCTCGCGCTGCTCCTCGTGCTGTCGTGAATATTGCCCTAACAGCCACATACTCGCGATGTTCAACTTTGACTCGCACTACAAAACCGCCAAAAAATGGATCGCCGGGCATGACGAGCGGCATGACGAGCAGCAGGACGAATAACGCAGCCACACTATGTCTCTGCCCATTTCCCTCGCTATTTTTCTCGCCACTTGTCGAGTGTGTGGCAGAAGGGTAGGCAGACCGTTAGGCGACATTAGACCGGTCTGCCGAAGGCGTGACATTGGATTGATTGAAACAGAGTGGACAATTATTATTTTGCGAATATTAAAAAAAATTAAAAATACTATACGTGGAGTAATAATTTTAATAGTTTATTTTCTCTTCAAAAGAATGTACTTTAATAGATCTTTTATGCATGCGAGCAAACGATGTCGTAAAAATTTTAAATGTCACAAAATATCATAAAACCCTTTTGATCAATCGTTCACTAATTATTACAAAATGACATCCGCCTTTTAAGGGTTAAGTTTCATAGAGGAGCGCTATTTTTGTTATGATAGAACTATAGAAATCATCATTTTTATTGCGATGGCCGGCACAGTTAAGGTTTCAGACAACCATCCGTTGCTTACAACTTTTAAATTTGGTTACTTAATAAAGGAATTATTAATTCACTCAGATTATTGGTTTATCTACGTACAATTAATCCATCAAATTGCCACAAATTGCCTCTCAAAACTGAAGACACTTTCTACAATGAAATAAACAAATAGGACAACTAACATCTCAGTCTTTCGGTGATCACGGTGGTTGCAAAGCTTATAAATAATAAAAAAAAATATCAAAAATAAACGCGTTAGTAAGCCGCATAAATTTGTTTAACTTAGTTGCCTAGTACTCAAAGCCAAGCTCTATGGCTTGAGTACAATGAAGAGAATTGTGAATGAGAAGGAAGTGAGGAAGTTGTGTCAGGATCGTGGCAAGTGGCGCTCCATTGTCTCTGCCTATCCCTGTGGGAAAATAAACCTAATTTTGATTTCTATACTAAGCTACTAGTTGTAAAATCAAAACCAAAATAAACGCAATAGTAAGCCGCATAAAATTTGTTTAATTCATTAATCAATGTTCGCGCAAATCGAGGAAAATATATATTTTTTTTCTTATAGGCAATAATATAGTTATTATTGTAATAAAATGAATTATTGTATTAGTGTCTATTAATGTATTTTTTGTTGGTGTTTAAAATAAATAAATAAAATATAGCATTGATCTTCTCGCCGTAACTGCACCATTGGTTTAAATTCCCAAAATAAAGCCAACACCTCAACTCATTCATAAAATTTGAACGCATAACCATTCCTGTCATAAGTTTATGGCATTTATAATTTGTATAGAAATAAATCGACCATTCGCTTCTATAGTTTCTGTTCTATTTCTATTTAATCTCGCCCTGATATTCAGATTCTTACACAGTAGATGGAACACGTCTATGGGATACGTAGCTACTCGTATTGATCGGGTAAATTACTCAATTCACTTATGCTTTATAAAAACTAATTTGATTGAGACTGTATATAAAAAACACCCCGGTTGATGTTTAGCAGAAGTGTCGTCACATCCACAATGCCGGCTTAGTTGATCCCGAAACGTGACTAAGTCACTTAATGGTCTGTACACTTGTAAGTGGTGGTACTACCCCGGTTTGGAAGACTGGTCGGCACAGGCGACCACTCTTTGTAAACTATTTTTGACTAAAAACCATTAGATATTAGTTTTTTTTTTAAATTTAAAAAAAAAAATCTGTACCTTGAACCGCTTTGTTATAAGGAACCGCTGCTCTATTCTTAAGAGTTGTCAAACAGTAAGAACACGACCAAAATTTTTAATCAACGTTTAATCAATGATGTTATATTTTTTAAATAAAATTGTTTTTAATTATAAAAGATTTATAATTGTAATTTGCTTTTAAAAATAACGAGCACATTGCAGACAAAGATCGGGAGTAAATTGGCGAAGTTAATTTCACCAAAACGATCTTCCTTTAAAGGAAGAAGTCATAACAAAAAATGAAAACGTAAATTAGACATTTTTTTAATATGGTTCTGTATGCTCACTTTTTTTATTGCTCTTTTTATGTGACCGCAAACTTTTTGATATGCAATCGATTTACTTTAAGATATAGTTTTTTCATTGAAAATTTTATAATTAGAATAGATTGAAACAAGTTCTAACGAGTTCTAGAAATACTTATTAATTGTTTCGAAGCCTAAGTACTGTAATTTATAAACTCTACCTTACAAGCTTAGGTCTAACTGAAGAACTGAAAATAGATCCCATTTTCAACAACATATTTTAGATTTTAAAGATATCAGACGCTAAACTAAGTACTTAGCAATAATTGCAATCATCGACAAAACCAAACTAATCATCAGATCTTCAGTCACAATCAAAAAAACGGTTAGGGAAACAGTCAACAAGTAGAATGCTGTTTAGCTTGCTTAACCACCTAGTGTTCTTCCCACCCTTAACCTTGGATCAAGGGAAGTGTGTGCAAGAACCTCTGACCAAAGATTTATATCTTTGCCTCTGACCAGTGGTGACGGCGATAGTCCAGTATTTTAGTCGTCAGTGCTATTTGACCTCTTTTCCCTTGCTTTCTATCAAGCGAGATCAGACATCAAGTCATAATAATAATAGACAATGCGGTGTCTATTTTATCTCGTGCCAATAAAAAAAAATGAACACGATGTTTAAAATTCACATACAACCACAATATTACCATAATAGGTTACAAAAAAAGACAAAAAAAACACTACATGTGGTACCCTAAAAATGAAAAAAAAATCAAACGATCTTAGGAAGCTAATAAACTCGATCCTAATTACGGACTAAAACCATTCCAGGAATTCCCCGGAGTACTATTACGGGATCTTTAAGCAAAAAAATCATCTAAATAGACCGGGTTTCACACAAAATATTCCCGTAAACTGTTTACGTTGACAGTTTGAAAAATGTTTACGGGGCGTGTCGGTTATAACTTATGAATGGTCGTATGTCAAAATACCAAGGGCTTTTAGTCGACACCTTTACACATGATTTTGGGCACGGTTTTTCAAATATAATTGAACAGTTATAATATTTAATTTAATGAGAAACATATAAAATTAAAAGTATATTAACTATAATTAAACTACAAATAAAAATCTAATTTAATTCCCCTTTGTATAAATTAGTCAATACGGCAGAAATAATTGCTAGTCTTCCTCTCTCAGACTTCTCCGTCAGTCGCTTGGAAAACTCCTTGGAAGGTCTTCAAGGGCTCATCGTCTTGACCCCAAACGTCGCAAATTCGCAGCTTGAGGTCGCTTGTGTGTGAGATGGGGCATGTGTCTACACAAGTCGTATCCCACACCAGACCTGCCAAGTTTCCACTGTATTGAATTTGTATTTCAGTTTTCTTACTTTAATAGACACTATATAGGGTCGACTAAGAAGACAATAATATATCTTAGGCCGGCATAGTGACGGCGACTTAGGAAACCGTAAACTGAATCGGTTACCAGCAGAAAAGTCGACGACTGATGTCGAGTATTTAAAAAAAATCATTGTCTTTATTTCTATAGGACATAATCATGTTTCCCAACAATTTCTAATGCACTTGGATCCAGTCAAATAACAACGTGATAAAGTATTCGTGGCGAAAAAAAACGCCAGTACCGCGGTAAGACGACCGTGGTGTGGTGGCAGTGCGATGGTTACACAACCCGAGAGTACGAGTTCGAAACCACCCACCAGTACCAATGTATATTTGATATGTGTACTTTGGTTGTCCTGTTTCTATGATACAAGCACTTTAGTAGCTTAGTATAGAAATGTAAGAAAATATAAAATATAATACTTGTAAATACTCTTTTTTTTATTTATTGTGACTCGACATATGACAGCACCCCGCTTGATGAAGCCAAAGTGTGGTCCATGAATGAATGTCACTGCTACTAAATTCAATAACTGTGAGTAGCAATCACATCCACTATGCCGGCCTAGATGGAACCGGCAACTTACAAGCTGATCCCGAAACGTGACCAAATCACTTCACGGTCTGTATACTTGTAATACTTGTTTAATTTCTTTGCACTTTTTTGTGTAGATTTTCTTAGCCCAGTGTGCTGATGCAGGGCACTATTATACAGACCGTCATGAATCAGTCGGGTTTACTACTCGCAGTAACAGTGGACGGCTATGTCTCGAATGTTCGAGAACCGCACCCAATATAAAGGAAAGCAGTGTTGATATACCAGCCCGTATTATGGTTAAGCAGTTGTAAATTTGCCTTTTGTTTACTTCATTAATAGAAATTCTAATGACGTATGCTTTCTTTTAGGGGAAGCAAAGTGACATTAATGACTATGTGCCGTCCTAAATATATTTATGCATTATTGTCATGCATTTTTATAATGGTAAAATTTTCTTAGATTTTGCGCGAACATTGATTAATGAATTCAACAAATTTTATGCGGCTTACTATCGCGTTTATTTTGAGCATTGTGGTCACGGAGAGATGGCTGCAAAGCTCTCGAAACGTTGGAATAATATCAATCAATCAACCAAATTGTCACGCCTCTCTTCCACAGGGATAGGCAGAGACAATGGACGCCACTTACCACAATCCTTACACAACTCCCTTGCTTCCTTCACATCCACAATTCTCCTCATACAGGCCCTGTGGTTATGGGCAACCTGGAAAAAATAAAAAAATGTAAAATCATAACCAATATAACGTATAATGCTACCAATAACCAGTATAATGTTTGTAAAATTAAAGAATGTATTATTGTATGCGATTTAAATAATTTAATTTGTCCAATGTTATGTATAGCCCCGGTAGATAAAAAGAGCGATGACTTTCAAGCTGCGCAGTATACTTATCGGCAGATAAAGATAGCTCTGGGCGACTGCGGTGGATACAAGTCCGCCTATCCATACATATGTGCATATAATAAGTATTATTTTTAATTTTATACACAAGTGCAAAAACGAAATGTAAGTAGGTAACAAAACAAGAGAATGCGATCTACCTAAAGATGGGGAACGAGTTAAATAGGTTCGGGGGCTGAGGTGCGGTGGAGCGTCAAAAAAAACCCCACCCGTATCTTAGTGGCCGCTTTTAGTGACCCTTATAGCTCGGCGATGTCATTTAATATCGATAAAAACGTGTCCATATTTTCTTTGTTTGATTATAGATAATTTAGTGAGTTAATTGAATAAAATAGAGTCGTCATCCGTAGTTAGGCTAGATTCATTATTAGAAACGTGATTAATGTGTGTGAAAAATAAATAAAAATACATGCAGTCACTATTCCCAAAATTGAATTAATACATAATTCATTAAAAATTGTTGCTGTCTAATGTTTATACTTCAATTTAATACACATTTATAATTTTTAACGCAGTTCACGGTCGCCGTCACTTCAGCTAATAAATTTTAATATAATAAAACATTAGCTATTTATTTGGAGCTGTAAGTGACAAGACAAAAGGGAAAGGCATCTTGAAAAGTTGTGAAAACTTCTAACTGAATCTGAAGACACTTGAAATGTGACGTCATCTCTGAACACATTATAAAAATGCTCTATTCTTGCGTTTTTAAATAACATAATTGTTTTAGTAACCGGAAGTAATCATATTTTGTTTTATTTACACAGGATTTAGATTTTCTTACATTTTGCGCAAAAATATATACATAAACGCGAAGCCGCATAAAAAGTATTTATTACACAGGATTTATTAAAAAAAAATGAGGACCTTGACCTACCTGATGATAAGCAAGGGGAGGTTCAAGAGCGTCGACAATTGAAAATCCGCCCCCTTAGTGTTGCTCTTAGTCACCGTCGCTATGCCGGCCAAAGAAATATTTAGCAATTAAGTATTTTTCTCATCGTTTCTATTTGCTAAGCGACTTATACCATGAAAGCTTCTAAACGTGCTTGTATTATAGAAACAGTACAGCCAAAGTACTTATATCAAAGATACAAAGGTACTAGCAATTGGTTTTTAACTCGGGGGGCTCTTGGCCTGTTAATTGGTTAAAAGAGTAATGTTTGAAAATTACAGTAAATAATTATGTCAGGATCGAGCAAGTGGCATTTCGTTGTTTCTGCCTATTCCAGTGGAAAAAAGGCGTGACAATTTAATTGAATTATTAGATATTAACATTCGGATTTTTTATAATGTTTGAAACGATTAAAGTTTTATCCATAATGTTTTAAGTTCGATGCGTGATTTTTGAAATATTATAGTGTCAGTTATATTAAATATTTTATTTGCCATTATCATAAATTTTACACCTTAATTACCATAATTGTCAAGATTATCTATCTATTTATCTAGTTCTGTTTTTTTTAATGTCCCTGACTTTATCAAGAAATTATGTTCTTGGCTAACCCAGTTTTATATTTTCAACTGCCTCCGATTACTAGGAAGTTCCCTTACGTCTGTTAGACCATTTTCTTTTCCCCTGTCCACAGTAAAAGTGAAACAGGCAATTGTCTTCGAGTTATTCGAATAGCACCCCTCAGTCATCTTTTGTTACCATGAAATTACACTTGGAAAATTTATGTAACAACTCCGTAACATAATTAATTGGCACTTAGTGTAACTTTGAAAACTCCCGACGACAAATTCTCGAACAAAAACATTTCGAGATACAAACTCGAGTGGCTTTTTGTTAAGTAATTAATTTTCTTAGAGATTATTATTATAGATGCAAACTTCACATTGTTCCATTGTTGTTTATGTGTACTTAAATGTTTTGTTTTCATATACGAGTGAGTATATGGAGTATAGTTTTTTTTTATTGTGACTCGACATATGACAGCACCCCGCTTGATGTTAAGCCGAAGTCCGGTCCATGAATGAATGTCACTGCTACTACAACTCAATAAATGTGATTAGCAATCACATCCACTATGCCAGCCTAGATGAAACCGGCAACTTACAAGTTGATCCCGAAACGTGACCAAATCACTTCACAGTCTGTATACTTGTAAGTGGTGGTACTACCCCGGATCGGCTGACTGGGTACCACTGCCTAACACTCTTATAGTATTAGAATAAGAAATGAATATCATTTTGTGAATGAGTTATAAAAATTTGTATACTAAATTGAATTTCTATTTATTATTAAGCCTGAAAATGAATAGATTTATTTGTATGAAGAATATTATAGATATATTTGGAAATGTTGCACTATTTTCTCCGCCTGTCTCTGTGGGTATTAGGGCGTGACAATTTAATTTAATTTAATAATTTCGTTAATTCTAATTATATTAGTAGGTACTTAGTTATAAAAAAAACGAGAAATGAGATTGTAAAGGATTTCTTAAGCTTTAATTTAATAGAAAATATAGTTAATTATTAATTATTTTTTTTACATTATACAAAGCTATTAAAAATGCTAGTGTATCGTAGAAACTGGACGACCAAAGTACATTGATACCAAAGTACAAGATATATTGGTACTAAGTAGTTTCGAACTAGTGACACTTGATTTTGTATTTATAAGCTATATTTTTTCAAATATTATATTTAGAAAATGCAATCATAATTATAATCTAGGAAATTATGACAAAAAATGGCAATTATTGCATGACTATAAGATCCTTTTCTTAACTATAAGCAAAACACTTTAACACGTCCTAACTAACAAACCTAAACAAATCATTTTGAGCCTAATCACCTACAAAATAAACTTCAAAATTGTTTATCGATTCTGAAGTTTTATACGTAAAAGTTGCGTGCTATTGTGGTAGTAATGACAGTAATAAATCATACGCATCGTTAGGCACCCCTTCGCGGTGTGTCGGGCTCTCGGTTCGATTCCCGGATGAAATAGCGTCATCTGTCAATGGGCCTACATGAACCTAGTGACGTGACATGCTTGCCTAATGGACTTGCCATGTTATAATGCCTTTAGAAATCACAATACAAATCACAACCAATAAGCGAAAAGAATCGAATATTTATGTTTGTGTATAAGGAAAAAAATAAACAACGAATTGATTTTAAAATATAATTGAGATATTTGTCATTGTATTGTGTAATAAATATTTACAATATTAGAATATTTTACAATCAATCAATCAATCAAATTGTCACGCCTTATTCCCACAGGGATAGGCAGAGACAATGGAGCGCCACTTACCACGATCCTTACACAACTCCCTTCACATCCACAAATCTCTTCATACAGGCTCTGTGGTTATGGGCACTAGGCAACCTAGCTTTACAATATTAGAATATCAATTCAATCGCCAGCCATAGTGACGGCGATTGAGGCAATCGTGAACTGATTCGGTTTTTTCAGTCCAAGGCGCTTCTGGACCTCCATTAAGCTTACCATCAGGCAGATTCCTCTTTATTCGTATAAGTATAAGAAAAGGCCGACATAGTGACGACGACTGAGGTAGCTATAGACAAGGTCCGATTTTTATTCGGCAGAACTCTTAGATCTTCCTCTCTTTCCATCACAGTTTTTATTTTTATTGTGACTCAACATATGACAGCACCCTGCTGTCATATGTCATAGCACCCTGCTGCTATATTTTATTATACTGTGCAATAAAGAATTTATCTATCTGTGATAAGCCGGAGTGTGGTCCATATTCAATAACTATAATAAAGTAGCAATCACATCCACTATGCCGGCCTAGTTGGAACCGGCAACTTACAAGCTGATCCTGAAACGTAACTAAATCACTTCACGGTCTGTATACTTGTAAGTAGTGGTACTACCCCGGATCAGCAGACTGGGTACCACCTTTGACTACCAGTCTAGGTACGATCACAATAAAATAACTAAAATAAGTAGGAATTAAAGTAAATTCCTATATTAAATTATATAAATTACAAGTTTTATAAGCAGTTAGACTGAACATAATTAAGTACAAACATCTTAACGTCATCACCTGAAAACGAGTGATGAAAATCCGTGTCACCCACTGTTGAAAATACTTTTCAGCGATGAAAGCAGTTTCATGTAAAATAATATACAAATGTAAAATCGTTACAATACCAACAAGTGTAGATTTTTTAAAATTTTAGTACCTATAGGATTTTCCGAGGTTTTGCGCTGCTGATCTCGAAACGTGACCAAATCACTTCACGGTCTGTATACTTGTAAGTGATGGTACTACCCCGGATCGGCAGACTAGGTACCACTGTTTACCACTCTTTGTTAACCAGACCTGAAGCAAATATCCATCTCTTTTTTTTTATTAACAAATATTTGCAATATTTAATTTATTTATTAAATATTACAAATAAAATCTATGAAACAAATGTTTGCTCCGACCAGAAATCGAACCCGGGACTTCACGCGCAACAAATCAATCACTCAACCGTTCGTCCACGCCTGTCGTCGTCTCATCTCTTAGTTCTTAGATATTTTATTTAAACCAACTGACTTTCTCCAATAATAGGTTATCTATAATTCCATATTGTGTAAGAATTTGATTCATTATTAAGCAAATATACATATCTATATAAATACCTTCTATCTATATATTACTAATTACAAATCAATTTATTAGCAGTTTCAGCGTAAATTTGAAATTGCGTAACAGTAACTATTCGGGTAGACATCCGCAAGACAGTGGGTTATTCAGCAAAACGGATCGAGAAGTTTGCGGTTAAGGATTTGTCTTATTTTGACTCAGGATCTTGATCCATGCAAATTACTAATAAAAAATATATTTTAAAATATAAAGAACAGACATCGAAAAAGCATCGTGTATGCTCTAAAATCTAAATTCACAACCATCTTGCATGCTTGAAGATAAAGGCGCTTCTTTGTTTCTGTCTGTCCCTATGGGAATTAAGGCGTGATATAATTGATTGGATATTAGAGATAAATATATGTAATATAGATTTTCAAAACGTATGTAGTAACTTTAGGAATTATTAAGACTTTTTTCTTACCATCCATAGATTCTCCGTGCCGGTGTGGGGTCTATGTGGAGGCAGCATTCCGGACTTCCAATAGGAAAGTAAGACATGCCATCGCTACCCTTACTTTTCCCTCTACCCAACCAAACATATAAGTGGTCTTAGGGTTAAATGTCAAAGGCGGCACTGGTCGGTCGCCTTTGACATTTGGTCTAAAATGTACTTACTGCTGACCATGTGAGTCAATACTTTATGACTTTATTTTAATTCAATGTATCCATATTTCGTTTCAAAACGAGAACATACTAACAGAACGCGAACAAGTTTAGGAATTCAATTGTTTGTGCGGTTCTAAAACTTTGCACTAGATAGACCACAGACCCGAGAGTTCATAGGCCGAATGCGAAACATTTTAGTGACAGGTATTGATTAATATTAAACTAATAACTAATTATTATATTACGAGAATTATATATTATTAATGTTTTATTTATTTATTTAATTCGGTATATACAACAGGTCGCAAACTAAACATACCAAAAAATTAACATTCGAAGATTTATGGTGGTTTGCGACCCAAGAATGTATACACACAAAAAAAAAACATTACAAGGTTAAATAATAAATAACAATAATACACAATAGAAATAATAAAAAAAAAACAAAAGTGATAAATGAAAATTCACAAACCAAAACTAAAACTACAATAATTAATTAAAATTTAGACTTTGCTAGAATAATAACTTAATGGATGTTGATAATTTTGTATAAAAAGGAGAGAATTGTGAGTGTGAAGAAAATTACACTTCGTTGTCTCTGCCTATTTCTGTAGAAATTAAGGTGTGAAAGGAATGTATAAAATGTTTATTCTATCAAATTAAATACAAAGTATATCTGGGGAAAGTGTATAGTTTCACAAATAAATTTTATACAAAAAATAGGGTTTATACAAATAAATTAACGTTTATAAAGGTATGAATAATTACATTTTATTAATGAAACTTCATATTCTTCTTATCACAGATAATCCCCGAGGAAAAATAATACAGTTTTATAAATATACGAGTATGAATATTTTAAGCTGGTAGACTTAGACGTGCGTTACTTAAAACCCAACTTCAACTTTCACAACGTTATGCAAATTAAATATTTCACATTTTATTCTAATAAAAGCCATCTGCGTTTCGTGGAGCGGCGAAAATTTCCACGTACCACCCCTGGGTTTAATATTTCATACACGACTTTTGTTTTTTTGTATATCTATTTCATTTTTTGATGATTTTTTTATTGCACCCCACAGTTTGGCGGCTAATGGAAAGGATTTATTTGGATGACTTGTTTTTTAGTCTATCTATATTTTTGAATTTCAAAGCGGCTATCCAACTGGTAACATATCTACACATATTATTGACGTCACTAAATTACAATCTCTTGAGGTAATATTAAATAAGTAAATGAAATTTAAGGACAAAAATAATACTAAACGTGCAGATTGTTGTCATCCAGATCTTAAACACTGTAAACCAGACCAAAATAATACTTCGTCAATCAATCAATTAATTAAAATGTCACGCCTTTTCCCCACAGGGATAAGCAGAGAAATGAAGCGTCAGTCACTTGCCACGATCCCGACATAACTCCCTCACATTTTATATATTTGTATCAGTGTCATGAACTGCAGCGTCTAGTTGATATCTTGTCTGTGCTAGTGTTATACTTTTCTAGTCTATTTGTGTGTTGGATTTCGCACTCTGGTTCCTTTTTTTTAATTTGAATGATATTTTCAAAGATTTATATGATTTTGTTGGGTGATGAAACGATTTTTATTTATCGTGTGCATTTGAACAACTATTCAGTTTTTTATTTGTGATTGTCTTGTAAGCAAAAAGAGTTTAAGGTGCCGACGACTGATAATAGTGACTCAATTCAGAATTGCCTCAGTCGCCTTCAATATGGCTTGGGAAGCTTTTTTACGCTTCGTTTAAAGGATGCAATAATAAGGGAATACATGGCCCGGTAAAGCATTCTACAGCGTTTGTCCAATGAATAATTATGAAAAAAAAAATGAATAAATATAAAAAAAACATATTATTGTGATATACAACACACGACCTCGACTTGTTAGATGGTAAGCAAGTAAAGGTCCCAAACGTGCAGACAACTGAAAAAAGGACTTATTAAGCTGCTTTAGTCGCCATCATTATTCTCACTATTTTAAAAGAAAAAATATATACACAGTATACATTAATTATTTAAAAGTACATTTTTCGTAATATTAGATATAATATTTTAATTTCATTTTATTAATAATAACCTGAATTATTTAAAAGATATTTAATTAAAACTTAAAACTAAAATCGCTTTGATGTACCTTTCTGCAAATAGATCTAAATATAATAAAATATTTCCAAAATCTTCATTCGTTTCTCAATTCTAATTATAGTAACGGCCAATTAACTGTCCGGTTTCGTTTCCAATAGACCTTTCTGTTTTCAGAAATGATGAACCTTGTATAAATTAAAATATAATTTAGCAATTAATCAATCAATCAAATTGTCACGCTTTTTTCCAAGGATAGGCCGAGACTTCCACTTCCTTCAGAATTCTTTTCATAAAAGCTCTATGGTTATGGGCACTAGGAAACTAAGCTGTCTTGATGTTGTGCCTGATTTGAGAGCATTATGGGTTAATTAGTAGAGCCAATAACCGTAGAGCTTGTATGAAGAGAATTGTAAATATGAGGGAAGCGAGGGAGTTGTATTAGGATCGTGGCAAGTGGCGCTCTATTGTCTCTGCCTATCCCTGTGGGAGAAGGACGTGACTCTTACTTGATTGCGAAAATAAGTGCTCAATTGTCTCTGCATCTTAGTGTGGGAATAATGGTAAGCATTTTGAATAGTAAAGTATGGTTCGACCCCTTTTATAATTCCCATCACCTTTGATTTATAGATAAATATTTAGAAGATATTATTTAATTTCTAAACCTGTACTTGCCTCGACTTGCCTAATCGTAAGTGCAAGAAAAGTGAAAGAGCTCTGACGACTAGTTGGCTAATTCACCATCACTATGCCGACCAAAATGAATGCTAAATTCTTTGGCCGAAAATAATGCTAAACAAACTTTACCTAAAAGTATAAAGTATACTATTAGGAAAAAATCCTCTAAGCTAGTAAGAAAAGGGGAAAAGACGCAATTTCGTCCCGGTCTTGTTTCGGATGTCATAAATATATTTTTTCGTCCGGCGACGAATTAAAAATATTACATTAACATAATTCTGTAGTGAACTCTCGAGTTTGGACTCGTAATATTTAAGATACCGGAAGTTTTTTATGTTTATTGTCTGTATAATAATATTAGTTTAATGTTTTTTTCCCCTCTTAATATACATAAAAAATATTAATAAAATTATTTCAATGTGTGGTTGAGGTTTTTAGTTATAAAAAAGGTGTGTATACCTAATGAATTAAACAAATTTTATGCGGCTTACTATCGCGTCTATTTTGGTTTAGATGTTTCATTTTTTTAATATTCGAGACGATATCTCAATACGTCGGAATAATAAAAAAAATGTAATATCTAAACCAGAATAAACGCGATAGTAAGCCGCATAAAATTTGTTTATTTCATTAATCAATGTTTGTGCAAAATCTAAGAAAATACTATGTGTTATACCTAGCAATTTGCTTGTGAATTTTATAATAATGTAGAACCGCTATACTTCAATCAATTATTTAAATTGTGACGCCTTTTTCCCACAGGGATAGGCAGAGACAATGGAACGCCACTTGCCACGATCCTGACACAACTCCCTCACTTCCTTCACATTCACGATTCTCTTCATACAAGCTCTATGGTTATGGACTATACTTATAACCTATAATAATATATAGAACCTATTTATTATATAGGTTATTTCTTTAAACAAATATCATATATTAAACATATATGATCGACTTATTATTATAGGTAATTTAACTGCGATTGAATCCGGACGGTTTAGTTCAAAAGTAAACAGTTAAAAATGTTTTGAAATTACAATTTCTTTGTTAAATAATTTGCTTGTAGACAATTTATTTAACATTATTATTTGAGTGTTTTTTACTAACTGTAGATTAATCGATAAGTGGAATGCTTTTCCTGCCCACGTGTTCTCTCCATCCTATGCCCTTGGATCCTTCAAGCGATGCGTGAAGAAGCACCTTTGGCCTGCACAGTGACGGCGACTGAGGCAGTCGTGAACAGACTCGGTTTTCTCAGTCGTCGTCACTCTTGGACCCCTCTTGTTATTGGTCGGATGTCGTGTCACAATAAAAAAACTATTTATTTTTCTGGTAAGTATAAGATTGTTTTCAAATGTCTCCGGAGTTTTGGTTTGATTAGTTACATCATGATTGATTATCCAACAGGGGTAAGCAGACAATGGTTTGTTACTTACACCAAACTTTTCATACCTACTTTAATAATCAAAATTTTATGCATGTCTAGATATTTTTGGCAACTTTGAGCAACATTTTAAAGTTAGCTACGCAGTAAATATTGCATAATTTAGTAATAAAAATTTATTAAAAATTCTTATAATTTATAAAGTTATTAATTTATTCAATGATAATACTTGCTAATTTATACAATTGAAGTATGCTAAAAATTAATAAAAAATATGTAAATATCGCTATTGAGTTTTCTACCCATGTTGCAGGGATATTATAGAAATTGGAATTTAATCAAATGTCGAGTCACAATAACAAAAATCCCAAAGTAATATGAGGATAACTTATTTGAACAATTTACTTATTTTCGTAATAGAAATAGCAACATTCAGTTATCATTTTGACTTACCTGCTTATTTAGTAGACTTATACCTCAGATATTTGTTAAATTCGAGTTTTTATCATATTTTTGTTACTAATACTAACCCTAATCACATTAATAGACACAGAATGTTATAAAATATCGAATAATTTATACAAGCACCTTTGACAAACAATTGAAAAAAAAAATCGGCCAAATGCGAGTTCGCCCATGCTGGCGGGTAGCAGCAAGTAACAAAATATAAAAGTTCTAGCAGTTCGTTGTAACTTTGATCGATTTTTATATTTGAGTTGATTGAATGCAAGGTGATTGAATCTCGCGCAAACTATTCAGTTAAGAAAAAAAAGATATTAGAAACCTCAATATCATTTTTGAAGACCTATCCATAGATACCACACACTTATCTGTTTGATGTAAAAAAAATTGAGTTTCAGTTCTAAGTATGGGGAACCCCCAAAATTTATTGCTTTGTTGTCTATTTTTGTGTGAAAATCTTAATGCGGTTCACAGAATACATCTATTTACCAAGTTTCAACCGTATAGTTTCGGAAAAAAGTGTCTGTGACATACGGACGGACAGACAGACAGACATGACAAATCTATAAGGGTTCAGTTTTTTTGCTACGGAACCCTAAAAAAGGTGCCCAAGCGTGTGGCGGCGCTACAGTACTTAATTCTGTTAAAGAATTTTATTAACTATTTTATATTTTTAATAAAGACATATTTAACTATACATAGCCAACCATTTAAATAGATCTATATAATATTAATATACAATGCACTAATGTAATTATAATACAATGACTAAGGGTTTTCTGACGTCATACGTCACTTTGATAGTTTTGAGGGAGGTTCCAGTTACTAGGGTTGACAAGTCATTATTAATTTATTATTAACAATTTTTTAATGTGACAACGTCTTATAATTCGATGGAGCCGGCAGCACGCATGAAAAAACATGACTCATGCGGCGTTACCTCGCTCTCAGGCGTTCCATTTAAGGTTTGTAGTGCGAGCGAGAGCGCGGAACGAGCGACAAAAAGGCACAATCGATGCATACTATTAATATTACTAATATTAAAACTATTTATATTTAATATTTTATTATACAATAAAAAAAATTGACATAATTGAATGCGTACAAATAAATGTAACTTGATCAATTCAATTGTGATTTCCATTTACCTCCTTCTCTACAAAATATATATTAAACAAATAAAATTATTATTTTTTTTAAAATGAAACCATTCCATCAGTATTTTCTTATGACGTTGTCACTTTCAAAAAAACAATAAAATTGTAACGTCTGTTTTTACGCCACACGTCAGACTTTTAGCCATCACCCAACAAAAACCCCCTTAAGTTATTGACATTATTGAAGTTATCGACATAAACATCACTCTGCCTGTTATCAAGCTAGAGTGTAGTCCATAGATAAAGGCGACTGTTAAATAACTGCAAATAGCAGTCGCATCCGCTATGCTGGCCTAGATAGAACAGATAGGCAACCTAGCTTTCTTGAGGATGTCTCCGATATGGTCGGAAAACACCCTCCTGGGCCTGCCTCGTTTAACGCATCTATCCGCATTATATTGTAAATGTGAGGAAAGCTGGGGAATTATGTCAGGATCGTGGCAAGTGGCGCTCCATTGTCTCAGCCTTTACCTTTGGGAAAAAGGCGTGACAATTTGATTGATTGAATAATTATCTTGATTTTGTTCTTTAGAGTGTTTGTTTCATTTATTCAACTTTAAAAGAAGTGACAACCCTAAATTAGTGACATTGAATTATAATGCTAATACATCACATCTCGTCATAGTGTCACTGAAATATGTGTATTGTTTTAGTTGATTAAACGCCCATGTGAACACACCCTTACGTCCATTGTGAATAGCGTTGTCCATAGTTTTAATTATAAGTTGAAAATGGAGCGTGTCCGTTTAATATGTTATCTACCTAATGGTAAACACAGGGTATGAATTAATAAAACTATTCTTATGTCGTTAAAATATGCTATTAGGCGACTACACAGTGGCAGTGCAATGGCTACGTAAGCCGAGTGGCACGGGTTCGTAACCACTTACCGGTACCAATGTATCTTTGATATAATGTACTTTGGTTGTCCTGTTTCAATGATACAAGCACTTTAGTAGCTTAGTATAGAAATGTATAATAATAAAAAAAACAGTTACAAGTATACAGACCGTGAAGTGAGAACACCCAAAACAATATCCACAATTCTATTCATACAAGGTCTAAGGTTATGGGCACTAGGCAACCTAGCTTTTTTTTAGGAAGCGATGTCAGCAAGTGGCACTCCATTATCTCTGCCTATTACTAAGGAAAAAAGGCGTGACAATTTGATTGATTTAATGAACACCCAAAATAGTTTAGTTTTAGGTACCAAGAGGACTCTAGACTGGGTTCTAGGACTATTGTAGACTATTGTTTACGAAAGGGGGTCTCCCTTTAAATAAACTTATAAAGTTAAAAACTAGATAATGAACTTAAATGATATTCCATTGTCCGGACGGGTACACAAATAAAGTTTTACAATTAACTCTTAAATGCATAGTTCTGAATTCTGCAACATCTTGACAGCATTTGATAGCCATTAGCCCAGTCTTACGTACCGGGGCAGTAACACCACATTCAAGTGACTTAGTCGCGTTGCGGGGTTTTCTCTTCTAACAAGGCAAGCAGTTCGCTTTACATAATTTTCACCCAGTAGAGTAACTGAAGTGGCGATGTCATCGTTTGTGGCAGTTGTCATGTCGACTAAATCGAAAACAATCGTTAAATTGTATAAAGTGGCCAACATGGTGACGGCGTTTGTAGCAGCCGTAAACTGGCCTGTTTTTTTCAGTCGTTTTTTAAGAGTGGAAATTATTTTTGCTGACAGGTACTGAGAGTCGCCAAAGAACCGGAGTTGGAGCTCGAATGAAGGATTTGCGAGCTGAAGTGGCAATGGGCTGGTCACATCGCTCGAAGTACCCACAACCGATGGGGAAGAAAGGTTCTAGAGTGGAGACCACGGACCGGAAGACGCAGCGTAGGTAGGCCTCCCGCTAGATGGACTGACGACATAGTGAAAGTCTCAATAAAAATAGGTTATTTGTTTTAATTTTATTTGTATACAGTTATAACTTCTGATGTAAGTAATTAGAAACAAATATTACAAACGCATCTTTGTAATATTTTAAATTAATCAAACCGAGATTGTCGCTATATTCGGAAATTTAGTTTAAAGAACAGAATTTTATTTAACTTGGTAATCTAGAGTCGTTCTCTTAAACTGACAGCTTCTCACAGTGCATTCTGAATTTCTCCACCCGTAAATGCAGCGCTAAGAATGTTTACAATAAAATATTTTAAAATTAAATTGATTGTTTTCTAAACACTAACGGTTAGTGGAAAAATTAACGGTTGAAAATTTAAAGACAGTTAAATATTAACAATTCCGTATGAGTTTTTTTTACATTTCTATACCTACTAAGCTACAAAAAGTGCTTGCTGTATCGTAAATCATAATGACTAAAGCACATAGGTTCAAAACCACTTGCCGGTACAATTTATCTTTGATATATGTACTTTGGTTGTCCTGTTTCTATGATAGTTTAATAGTTTAGTATAGAATGTAAATAAAAAAAGGTTCCAAAGAATGTTGTAATGTGACATTATTTACGTAAGATTTTTGATATTATACGTAGATATATAATCAATAATTTCACATTTAATTACCTAATATGTAATCAAACCTTGTAAATTGCAAATATTATCGTAAACATACGAGTAATTATGATTATCCTTCATCTAAAATCTAAAACAATAAATTATATTATTTGTTTTTTAAATAATATTATCATGTTATTACAAAACAATATGACAATACATTCTTAAGTATTTTTAAGTATGTACCTATAATGAGAATATCTCTAAGATCTTAGTTGGTAATCCCATGATTAGGGGATTCCCATGTTCCTGCTGCTAACCACTACTAACTGCTTTCCATGTTGTTTAATATTTGTTTACAATTTGTGCCAAGTAAGAAAAAACACATTACACATCTAAAGTCAACGTATTTTTTTAAGGATTTTATTTTAGAACTCTACTGTTTCTGCCTAACCTAATGTTAATAACGTGACAATACGACATTTTGATCTGTTAGATATTACTTATAGTTAGGGAACGAGTTAAATGAATTTGGGGGCTGAGGTGCGGTGGGGCGTGAAACGACCACCACCCGTATCTTAGTGGCCGCTTTAAGTGACGCTCATAGCTCGGCGATGACATTTAATATCGATAAAAACGTGTCCATATTTTATTTGTTTGATTATTGAAAAATTAGTGAGTTAATTGAATAAAAGAGAGTCGTCATTCGTATTCAGGCTAGAACCATTATTAGAAACGTGATGTGGAAAACGTGTGTGAAAAAGAAAAAAAGCACGCAGTCACTATTCTCAAAATTAAATTAATTTATAATTCATCAAAAATTGTTGCTGTCTAATGTTTATACTTCAATTTAATACACATTTATATTTTTTAATAACTATATCTATTTGCATTTTAAGGAAAGTGTGTGTTTATTGTTATCGACATTTTGCATGTTACTTCACTATTCATAATAGTCACAACTGCATTCCTCGCGCGTTCCTTTAACTCGTTCCCCTACTATACCTTTATGTTATTTACAATCTACCCATTGCATTCGTATTAATTTAAATTACACTATCTAATCGTAAAAGAATTAAATACTTTGAGTTTATTTTTATTATCTAATCGTTCACTATAAAATTATATAAATGTTATAAAAATATGATTAAATCTTTATTTATTATCAATAATTGTTTATTATTTTAATTTAGTAAAAAATATTACTATAAAGCGTTATTAGTATAAACAGAGATAAATATAATACATATAAAAAAAAACATTTTTTACTTTTTTTATTGTGATCCAACACAATATGACAACACCTCGCCTGATGTTAAGCTGGAATGCAGTCCATGAATGGAGGTGACCGCTACTACAGTTTAATAACTGTAAGTAGTCACATCCACTATGCCGGCCTAGTTGGAACCGGCAACTTACAAGCTGATCCCAAAACGCGACGGTTTCTATACTTGTAAGTGGTGGTACTACTCCGGATCGGCAGACGGGTACCACAGCCTACCACTCATTGAAAACCAGACCCGGAGCAAATATCTTGTCTTTTTTAATTGATAAATATTTGTAATTTTATACAAATTATTAAATATTACAAAAGGTATGAAACAAATATTTGCTCCGACCGGGAATCAAAGCCGGGTCTTTCCCATAAAGGACTGGTGTGCTAACCACTACACCACGCCTGTCGTCAAAATAATCCTATAGTTATATTTAATTCATTAGTGTTCACAAGATACGTTTTTAGAAATAAAAAAAAATCTACTTATTTTAAGATGTAGGAAATATTTGAATTTATAATTTTCTCGTAACGAAAAATATAGATAATACTCGGTAAAATAATTATACATAAAACTAATAGACTATAGTGTTATGTAGTGGTAGTGCAGTTGTCATGCAAACCGACAGCACGGATTTAAAACCACTTGCTGGTAGGCGGCACATAATATACACAAGCACTTTAGTAGCTTAATATAGAAATGCAAATAGAAAACAAAGATATAAGTCAAATCAATCCATCAAATTGTCACGCTTTTTTCCACGATCGTAGCATCCTGCTATAAGTTCCAGGCTATCAGTGTGATAAGGTGAAGGACCCTCCGTGAAGCGGGTGTTTCATGAGAAATAGAATTGACTCCAAAGTCGAGAAAGCCCGACTTTGGAGTCAACGAATGTGAGGTATGCTCCGGGAACTAGTTGGCTAAGGAGGGAGAGGGACCTCTGGTGGGCGAGGCCTCAACCAGCAAAACGTCACAAGTTATCTTACTATGACAATGTTCCAGCGCAGCGAGGATAATGCAGGACAAATGAATAAGGAATATATTCAAAATTTTACTTTATTTTATTAGTTGTACAAATAAGACTGTTAACATAAGCACTAAAGAAACCAAGGTTGTCGCAGATGCAGATTGATAATATTCCATATGCCTTGCAATCCTATCCATCTCTACAAGGCCATCCATAACTTCTAGATTATTCTCTCTCATCAGTTCTGGTGGTAATAGGAAGCCGTATGTCCCATCGTCTCTCAATTCAAAGCAATAAACTATTGGAACTTTAGCAACTTCTTTTACCCAGTCGAAGCTTGTACCAGTTACCTCATCTGTAAGAGGAAAGAAGACGTCCTAACAAATATCCCTGGTATCATATCAATAAAAAAATATTTGGCAGTGAAATAGAACTAGGCGACAATTAGTTTGGAATTGTTTTTATTTGTGTATGGGATCAGTATGTCAATGGTTATAAGTACAAAGTGCAAATGGCACTGCAAAATGATAGATAGCTACTATCATTCTATCTATGAAAAATAAACGTTGTTAGGGTAACACCATGGTCTTGGTTTTTAATTAATATCTAACAGTACTTACAAAGAATTTCCCTAGATGTTCCAACACGATATTTGGTGCCATATCTTTCTTCAAGTTTGTCCATTCCTCGTACGGCAATTTCGAACTATAAAGAAGTTATAAGATAATTTCAATCTTAAATAAAATTAATAAGATTACTATCATTTTACAAAACCTCGGGCTAAGTAAAGTTACATTGATGTTAAGTTGTTATTAAGAACGATATGCGTAAAGTTATTATACGTAAACTATTGAACTAGAATCTATTAAGAGTGGTAGGCAGTGGTACCCAGTCTGCCGATCCGGGGTAGTACCACCACTTATAAGTATACAAACCGTGAAGTGATTTGGTCACGTTTCGGGATCAGCTTGTAAGTTGCCGGTTCCATCTAGGCCGGCATAGTGGATGTGATTGCTACTCTCAGTTATTTAATTGTAGTAGCAGTGACAGTCATTCATGGACCACACTTCGGCTTAACATCAAGCGGGGTGCTGTCATATGTCGAGTCACAATAAAAAAAAAGAACTATTAAATAACCGTTTGGGTAGTTGATGATAATGCTAATAAAAAAGTCTTACCATGTCTGCATAGTTTTCAACTTGCAGTACATCCATACCAACTACATGACTGTAAGGCACTAGTATCATTTCAGAAAATGAATGCATTGAGAAATAATACAAAAAGCGACCCTTTCCTTTTAATTCTAATACATAATCTCTGATAGCGATAGATTCTGGTTCCGAAAATGCCTCTGGTCCAGCATACGTTTGAGCACACGGATCTGCCGAAGCACCTTTTTCTAAAAATAAATTGATATTATTACTTCATATCCTTAAAGCTTGCTTTTTTTACAATTTCTACTTGAAGTGTTAGATTCTTACCCATCCATAAGAAGCCGAAATTCCTGTTAAGATCAATGCCATTGCTTGAATCATCAGGTATACCAGGTGGACACTCAATATAACTAGCGTTATTTCTAGTTTTTCGCCATAACCTATCCTAAAATATAATATACATTCAAAATCTACAATTACTCTTGCAGTAAAGTAAGATATGTGTTTGTAATTAAAAAGCATCTCCTATAAATTCTCTATATGTGTAAAAAAACTAAACTTACATTAGTAAAAGAATATACGTATCCATCGGGATTGGTTATAGGGAAAAGATGCCACACAACATTTCTTGCTAAGGATTTAATGTCTTCATCGTTGCTTGTTAGAAATTCGTTAATAACCCACGTTACAGTTGCTGGTGACACCCATTCACGGGCATGAATACCACCTTCAAACATTCCAATGACTGGATTCTCTTCATGTCTAAAGTTTATTTCTATTCCTTTTATGTCCTTTCCACCCGCAGATTTGCCCATATAAACAATTGTAACTATATTTGGATAGGCAGCAGCTACTGCATCTAACCAATCATATATTTCCTCAATAGTATGGTAATAATTCCAATTCATTCTTCCTATACTACTAATACGGCTTGTTATGTTTCTGGGTCTTGCCATCTGAGCTTCTATTGTTCTAAAAATAAAAAGATAATAATTGTATTTAAAAAATCTAGTAATATATCAAAATCGAATTAAAAATATATATTGACAAAGATCATGTTATGTTAGCTTGGGGTCTTAACACAAGAGGTTTTAATGATAGAGGTGAACGACCCAAACAAATTGGGGACATTAAAAAGAAACGGGGTAGCCAACACGAAGAGTGAGAGAGTTAGAGCTGGATCCTGGAAATTGGCACTCCAGGATCTGCCTAACCCCCTATAAATTTTGTTTAATTGTAATTTTAACTTACTTTTGTATATCTTCTATTACAATTTCTGCATTCATTCCAGCATTTTGAATTATATTAACAAATTCCTTTGTTTGCTCCGGTGCCACCATAACACGATTTCCATTACCTTTCTTGATTATATCAGACCAAAAATAGTAAACTCCATCATTTTTTAAGTTATTTAACATTTGTACATCTTCTATTGTATTAGCCACAACTTTATATAATTTATAGTCTTTATAACTTTTATATTCACAATTAACATTTATTGTAAATAAAACTATGGCAAATAAAATCGTTTTACAATACATTTTGCGTTACATGAGTACACAAATTTCAAGTATTTTCATAACTAAAATTCTATCCCAAATGCTTCGGACTCTATCGATATTAGATCAAGATAATGATAAACGGATAAGTATATTTGATTTATTACTCCAATTGGCAATACTAATTTGATAAACTAGTTTTTATCGTTTCAATTAGCTTCTTAATCATTAATTTTATTATTTCAATATTTACGTCTTTTGCTTATAAAGCGGTTAATAAAAAATATGTACATTTTTCTTCTAAAAAATACTTAAAGTCTTTTGAAAATTCACCCCTGTTTATGATTGTGTAAAAAAATATAATTTAATGCTACTGTGACTAATCTACCTAATCACGTTCGTGGTGCTTTTAAACGCTTCTATTGAAGGATATTTGGTTGTGTTCGTAAGGTTGTTAGCCTAGTAGTTATTTAAAGATGGGTATAGTTGTATAACGACAATCTGTGACTATTTTCAAGTATATCCATACTATAAACATAAATTTCTTTTCATGACATTAACCCTGGGCGAATCTAGATTTCTTGCAAATAGAACGGCTTGATTTAAAATAGACGGTACTCTAACGAAGCGTGAACTGAAGTCGTCGGCGCTCTTGGACTGCCTTTGCTTACTCTTTAAACTCTTTCTTGTGTTCCTTTTTCTTCTTTGAACGACTTCTGAACATCCATTTCACATAAAAGCCACCCATTTTTAGTATTATCATTTTGACATTTACTATTCTTATATGATCTTCAATAACTTTTGGATAAGTTTCGTTGAAGCGTGTAGTTTAAAGGGGCCATAACACGCTCGCAGCACTTTTTGACTGAATGGAGAAACTGATGTGATGTGAGTGTGAGTACATTTGTGTATTTAAAATGTTGCAACATTTCCAAATTTAACATTTTGGAATATACATTTGTACTTATTTTAATATACTATTGTATATTTCTAAAGTTAGCATGTCTTTGAATAAACATAATCCTTTCCTTTATATCCAAAAAAATAAGTATGGAAATAAAAAAATGTTTACTATATTTTTTATGAATTTGACCAATTCTCTGCTCCATAGATGGTGCATTTCAGTAAGGAAAGCTGCCGGAGTTTATCGAGAGAAGTGTGTATTGTGTCTTTTATGGAAATTATTAGAAGTAAAACAGCACACTACGTGTTATCAATGTATTCGATAATCGACTGCCGCATTCAGTCGTGCATCCACTGAATGCGGGCTCTTAAAACTACCCACATATATATCAATCCCTCCACCTATTTCCTAAATATTAACAAAACAAACAAATATCAAGCCTTATAAAACTAATACAAATGATAGTCTTTATATTTCGAATTTGGAATACGGGTCCGTCCACTATGAGAGGTGACGTCATTATTAGCACTCTGCTGTTGTGCAACCGGCGCCGTCACCATCAACGGCGCTGCCGCTAGCTGTTGAGCTTCGCTGTCCGAGCTAACGCCGCACAGCCCCTCCCCTGTATTTACTGCACCACCATACTCAGCTAACCAATGTGGATTACGCTTTTGTTGTATACAATCTTCTGCCATTGTTTTCAGCCATAGTTGATCGGCGTGCTTCTTCACGATTGTGTCATACTCATATAGCTTCACCCTGTACATTCTTGATCCAATTATGCTTACAATAATGCCAGACACCCATTTGTGTTTATTGCCGTTATTGAAGAATGTTTTAACCAACACGTTATCATTAACTTTAAATTTAATGTTCCTTTTCCTCGGTTTTTTGTTATTGTTCGATTTCTGTTGAGAATTATGGCACGTACTATTAGCGCTGGATATCGATGTATTATTATCGTACATATTATTGCGCGGCCGCAACAAGTCAAGTCGGCCTCGCAACGAACGACCAAACATCATATGTGCCGGTGACATCTTTGTGCTACAATGTATTGAATTTCTATAATCGAAAAGAAATTTTGCTAACATGCTATCAAACATCGGATTAGACAAATGAATGTTTGACGCTAAAATCTTTTTAATACCTCTTTTAATTGTCTTTACACTATTCTCCGCTTGTCCGTTCGATTCCGGATGATAAGGCGCTATTGTTAAGTGTTTAATACCATTTACGTCACAAAATTGTTTAAATTGAACTGAAGTGAAATTACTGGCGTTGTCAGTGACCAATGTACGCGGTAATCCAAATCTACTAAAAATTTTGCCTAACTTACTAACAACAAAATGAGTGTTGGTTTTCGCCATGTGATAACATTCCACCCATTTGGAATGCGCATCGACCACTATAAGGAAATTGTATCCTGCCACAGCACACATATCGATATGCACTCTGTCCCAAGGCAAGCCCGCGCGCGGCCAACACTGCGTGTTACTGGGCGGGTCACTGCGCAGCGCATTACATATGGTACATGCGCCTATGAGCTCCTCAATATGCGAATCTATCTTAGGCCACCACATTCTAGATCGAGCTTCCGATTTAGTCTTCACGATGCCGAAATGAGAACTGTGTAGTTCATTTAATAATCTTTCGCGAAAAACTTGCGGTATCACTACTTTATGCCCGCGCATTATACAACCGTTCTCCATATTCAATTGTAGACGACATTTGTAATATGGTAAAAGGTCTACATTGTTAGGTTTGCGATGCCAGCCATTTTTAATAAACGACGCGACCAATTTCAATATATTATCGCGTGCCGTTTCTTCACGAATCTCGTTAGCGGTGACCGGCGATGATTCATTCATTAAAACATTAAAATTTATATACATCGATGAGTCATTATTTGTTGCATTCGAACTTAATACAACCTCATTAGTACACGATCTAGATAAGAAATCAGCCACATTATTTTCACTCTTAACATATTCTATTTTAAAATTATATGCAAATAAAAACAAAGCGTAACGTTGTAAACGGTTCGCGGCCATTTCCGGTACCCCCTTTTTGCAACCAAATATTGATGTTAAAGGTTTGTGATCAGTGCGTAAAATAAATGGTACAGCACGTCCATACAAATAGTGGTGAAATTTTTTAACACCAAAAATAATAGCAGTCGCCTCTTTTTGAATTTGAGCATAATTACGCTCGCTTGTTGTCAAGGAGCGCGAAGCGTAAGCCACTACCTGTTCGAGACCCGCTCCGGCGCTGCCTGGCTGACGCTGTGACAACACGGCGCCGAGGCCCTCCGGCCCCGCGTCTACTGTCAACACCGTTTCGTAATCAGGGTTATAATGCGCAAGCACACGTTCAGACATCAACTCACGTTTAACCCTACTGAAAGCTTCTAACTGAGCTGGTCCCCAAATCCATTTTACCCCGTCTTTAAGTAAAATATGTAATGGGCTTAACATACTTGAAACGTTTGGTATAAAAGCTCTATAATAATTGATCATACCTAAAAAAGATTTAAGTTCTGAAACGTTCCTGGGACAGGCCATATTTACTATTGCAGCAATTTTATTTTCAGATTTATGTAAACCGTACTTGTCTATTTTAAAACCTAAATATTCTACACTATCTTCAAACAATTTGCACTTTTCTTCTTTTAATGTTAAACCTGCCTCTTGTAACCTACTGAGCACCTGTTCCAGTCTCTGTAAATGTATATCCTTGGTGGGGCCCGTCACAAGTATATCATCAATAAAGCAACACACGCCCTCAATGTTATCTAATAACGATTCAATTGTTTTTTGGAAGATGCACGGCGCACTCGACAAACCAAACACTAATCTTGTATATCTAAATAGTCCTTTATGTGTGTTAATTGTCGTTAATTGTTTTGACTCATTAGCTAATAACAACTGATTGTAAGCACTTGACAAATCTAATTTGGAAAAATGCCGACCACCGTGTAATTTCGAAAATAATTCTTCAATTCGTGGTAAAGGATAATTATCTACAAATAATATTTTATTTAATGTTACTGAATAGTCCCCACATATTCTTATATTGCCATCACTTTTCAATACTGGAACAATGGGCGTGGCATATTCGGAATAATCAATTTTTTCTAATATTCCTAATTTTACTAATCTATTTATTTCTTGCTCGACTTTAGGTTTTAACGCTAAAGGTACGGGTCTGGGTTTAAAAAAAATCGGTTTAGCCTCAGACTTTAATATTAACCTTACTTTTCCTTTATTATAACATCCTAAAACATCCAAAAAAACTTTACTGTATTTACTTTTTAAATAACTAATATCAATGTTAACTTGCTCACAATAATTAATTTTACCTAATTGCAAATCAAACTTACTAATAAAGTCGCGACCTAGTAACGGAGTCTGCGCATGCACCGTTTTAATAATATAAACATTAATTAACTTAGTACAACCTTCATAGGTCACCGACAGCTTTATATAACCTATTGGAAATATTTTGCTTCCGTTATAACAACTAAGAGATGCCGAACAAGGGATAATAGTGTAAATACCTTTAAACAATTTATTATACAAATATAATGGCATAGCCGACACGGCACTACCACTATCAAACTCGCACAACACATCTTTGCCGCCGACAGACACCATCTGTTGCATAGGCCGACCATCAATGCAGCGTATATTATTAATATTGTACATACCATCGATATCCAGGGCTAACAAATGACTATTACTTTTACACATTCGTTTTAAATGACCTTTAACATTGCACTTTTTACACGTATAATTGCGAAAACGGCACTCAATTTTATTATGATTTTTATAACCGCAAACACTACACTTTGTCTCACTATTGCCGCCGCCGACTGCAACGCGCGCGCCGCCGACCGCCGCCGGCCTGCGCGCGCCGCCAAGCGCCGCTGGCCTGCCCGCTCCCATAGCGAACACCGGCGCGGCCGCAAGGAACTCGGCGTCCTGCCGACCCCTCGCTCCGGCGCCGCCGACGACCACATCGCCGCTGCCTTGGCCGCGCTGTTCCTGCAGTGCCACACGAGCGCATTGAACGCATTGTGCTACCTCTAATGCTCGTTTCAGAGTCAATGTGTCGATGCTTTCAGCAAATAATTTTTCTTTCTCGCTGATGTTCTCCAAACCCAACACAAAGCGATCTCTTAGTGCTGTATTTAGCTCTGATTTAAAACCACAGTGCAGCGCCAAGCTGCGCACTCGGGTTGCCCAATCCGCCAGATCTTCGCCGGGTCTCTGTTCAGCCTTATAGAATTTATATCTTTCGGCAAAACTGCTTCTCTTTGGTACAAAATGTAGATCCAATGCTTCGATCACTTTGTTATAGGTTAAGCTATCCAAGAACTCTGGAAATACGGCCTCCGCTGCAACCCGGTAGGTATCTTCGGCGAAAAAGGACAACAATAGGGCTCGCTTCTTGTTATCCGGTTCCTCAGATAACGCATTGGCTTCGCAAAATTGCAGAAAACGGCTTTTGAATATACCCCAATTGTGCACGTGGTGATCAAAGTTTAAATTTCCACCAAACAGACATTGTTGCGTAGTCATTTTTATTACAATACACTTTTATATTGTAACCAGACACGCGTAGATTCCTCGTCGCCAATTATTGTGTCTTTTATGGAAATTATTAGAAGTAAAACAGCACACTACGTGTTATCAATGTATTCGATAATCGACTGCCGCATTCAGTCGTGCATCCACTGAATGCGGGCTCTTAAAACTACCCACATATATATCAGTGTGTAAAAAAGGTAGAGACTTTAAACAACCGTATTGACACACACATGTGTTTTTATGACAAATGAATAAAACCCAGTAGCTATGAAATAAATAATTTAATACTAGATAAAAAGAACGATCATTATCCAAATAAAAAAAAATGGTAATCAATCGTCGTCTATACTATTAGATATAATTTTAGGGTAAGTTATCGCAGGCTATGGTTCTCAGTCTGCCGATCCGGGGCTGTACCACCACAAGTATACAGACCGCGGAGTGACTTAGCGCCGGCATAGTGAATGTGACTGCCATTTCCAGTTATTGAACAGTATTAGCAGTCATAAACCGTACTCCAGCCTAACATACGGCGGGTGCTGTCATATGTATCTTTGAAAACTCTTTCTTAAAAGATATTATACTGTGTCATGTTGTGAAAATGCGCATTTACTATAAGTTAAAAGGATTTTGTACATAAATCTAACATTGAGACAATTGACTGCAATTTAAAAAATCATTTAAATAACAATCCAAAGCATAAACCTAAAGTAAATACAGTTGCAGACACAAAAGCTGTTGAAGAACCAGCTCTGTAATAACCCATCGATCTGACATTTCTGTCCATTTCCAGCAAGCCATCCATTACTTCTAAATTGTTTGGTATGATCTGTTCTGGTGGTAGAAGAAAACCATAATATCCATGATCACGAAGTTCAAACAAGAAACACATAGGAACATTTGTCGCGTTTTTAATCCAATCGAAACTAGTACCGCTCATTTTATCTGTGAAATAATTAAATAAATATTGGTATATCCTGCACTAATATCAAGGTAAGCATCCCGATTTTATCGATCGAATCGACAGTCGATCTAAATGCGTCGTTTGGTGCGTCGTTTCTTTGTCTGATAATAGACAAGTAGACTGCTATGGAACACATGACTACTATGTGTTTCAAAGCATAACTATAGTCGGCATAGTAATAGATACTGAGGCAGCCGTAAACTGAGAATGATTTTTCAGTCGTTTACACTCTTAGACTTCTTCCTGCTTACTATCAGGCAAATAATAAAAACCAAGTTCTTTACTTACACATAACATTACTAGCTAACCCGTATTTGTATTCTGTGCCAAATCTTTGCTGAATAGCCTCAGCACCTCGAGCAACAACTTCGAACTGAAACCGAATACAATTATAGTTATTTACACTTGTCCTGGAATAAATCTGTGATCGCAGAATGAAGACCTTTACATGAACAAAGTAACTAATATCCAACATATTGTGTTTAAGGAATTATTTTATTGTTACGCGTCATCTGACTTTGACTTTCCTGGATAGTAAGTGTAGCAAAAGAGTGCCGACGACTAAAAAACCGACTCCATTTACGGCAATCTCAGCCGCCACGTTTCACCATTCCGGCAACAGCTTTCACGCTTCGCATGAAGATCAATTGTTTAACGAACGAAACGACGCGCCAAATAGTTTAGTTCGGCTGCCGATTTGGCCAACAGAATTCTGATACTTCTCCTAACCTATTCGGACACAGAATCGTCCATTACTCGGAAAGCTTGGCACTAAAATAAATCCAGGGCATTGAGAAGATAGCTAACCCAGAGATGCGAACAGTACATACTCCGCGTAAGAGCTAATTTATCTTTCGTAATAGATAGTCGAAATAGCTAAGTCAAAAGTAGCTTGCTTATTGTGGTCCTCAAGGGGTATTCGACCACAGCCTAATATGTGGCATACACTTTAGGTACTATACAATTCTTACCATATCACCATAGTTGTCAACTTGCAAAGCATCTTCTAGGACCAAATTGCTATGAGGAATGACTAGTAACTGCGTATAAGAGTGGAAGGCAATGTAGTAAATAAGTTTTCCTTGCGCAGTTAATTGTCGTACGTAATTTTCGATAGCTCTGGTTTCTGCTTCTGAACGTGGTACTGGTCCAGCAAATGTATCGGAGCAAGGGTCGTCTGAAGCTGCCAGAGCTGTAATGTAAACAGTTATGGATTATTATTTATATAGGGACTGGATACTGTCTGATGTTAATTTTAAGTGCGAGCAATTTACTAGCTTATGTGCTCTTTCTATCCTTTAACATTGGATCCTTTAAGCAAAACGTGAAAAAGTACCTTAGGCCAGCATCGGACGACCACTGTAACAACATCCGTTTTTTTTTAGTTGTCGGCGATCTTGGATTTATCCTTGCTTACAATCTAGTAAGTCGACGTCAGATATCGCGAATCAATAAATAAGAAGACAAGTTTTTACCTATCTATGTAGATTCATTTAGGTTTAAGACAGTTGATATTACATACATAATTTTGGTTTATATTATGACTAATTTACGTCAGTAAATATAAAATGTATAAAACTTACTTCTCCAAGCAAAATCAAAGTTTCGATTTAAATCTACCCCATTGCTCCTATCATTATCCACATTTGGGCCACAGTCCTTGTAATATTCAGTGTTACGATTCTTCCTCCACAACCTTACCTATAATCATTACAAGATTTATTAATTTAATTACTCTCTTTTATAGATATTTGAAAAGAGTGACACTAAATGAGTTCTGAAATTTTATAATTTTAATACATGGTTTTTAGTTGAGATGTAGCTCAAGATACAGCAACACCTCGTCTGATGTTAAGCTAGAATGCAGTCCATGGATAGAGATGCCTGCTACTTCAGTCAAATAATTGCTAGTTGTAGTCACATGAACATTACTGACCTAATTTAAATCGACAAATTTCAAACTGATCCCTAGTCTATTAACGATTTGTATTCTTGAAAGTGGTAGTACTACCCCGTATCAGGCAGACTGAGCAAATGACCACCAACTGTCTGCCTACCATTCCTAATATAAACTTAGAAATAGTAATACTCACATCAGTAAAACTATAAGAATAACCGTCAGGATTGACGACAGGGAAAATATGCCACACAACATTCCGCGCTAATGCTCTGATATCTGAATTTGAACTAGTCAAAAACTCTTTTATAATCCAAGTGATAGTTGCTGGTGTGATCCATTCTCTTGCATGAATAGCACCTTCTAGCATACCAGTAGTAACGTTATTTCCTCTACTGGGATTATAATTAATAACTACTCCTTTTATATCTCTATCTTCAGTAGATTTCCCTAAAGATACCACGGTAACTACATTCGGGTACATTCCTTCAAGCTCGTCCAACCAATCGTAGATTTCTTCAAGTGTGTGATATCTGTCCCAAGAAAACGAACCGAGCCTTTCAGTGCTGGGTACTGAAGTTCTTGCTACTTTCAGTTGATTGTCTATTAACCTAGAAATATATATTTTTTGTTTTGACTTGTCGTATGACACTGCGTGTACCTAAGTAGAAAAACCGTGAAAAAGTGTACCGAGAAGTAATTTGGTCACGTTTCGGAATCAGCTTGTAACTTGCCGGTTCCATCAAGGCTGGCATAGTGAATGTGATTGCTACTCACAGTTATTGAATTGTAGTAGCAGTGACATTCATTCATGGACCACACTTCGGCTTAACATCAAACGGGGTGCTGTCATATGTCGAGTCACAATAAAAAAGAATCTGGTCTTAAACATCAACTAATGTTGTTTATTTTTCTTTGTAGCATATACTACGGAAATTCTGAAGAACTAAGAACCTTGTTCCGTCTTTTTATTTTTGTAATACAGATCGAAAAGCGTCCGCATTCTATGACCAAATCGACAGTCGAACTAAAAAATCCAGTGCGTCCTTTTTTTGCCGAACCTATAACATTTGGCACTTCTGTGTTTAGGTCGTTGGTACTCTAAGACCTTCCCTTGCCTACTACCACCAAGAAAGTCAAAATCACGTCGAATCAGAATTAATTGTCGGGCTAAACAAATATAAGCATACAATACTCACTCTTGAACATTAGTAATTATTAAAGTCCCATCCAATCCAATTGATTTTAACTTGTATACAAAAGCTTCTTCGATTTCGGGCGACACCATGATCCTGACATCGCTCTCCACTTGAAAGTTATCGATCCAAAAATCAATTCCTTTACTGCCCTTCAAGGTGTATAACTCCTTAACCTGGCTCTCATCATGAGGCACAACTTTATATACTTTGTAATCATTATAAGTTACTTTTTTACCATATATCACACAAATGATGGTGAATAATATAATTTTAAACAACATGTTTTTTATGTCTTTTAAAACACTAATTGACACGAAATATACCTCATATCTAATTTGTTTTTATCGAATGGATTACGTGTTGATAATTTTACAGTATTTTGCTTTTTTATCAAGAGGATTTATTAAGTATTATACTAAATGTTGATTGAAGGCGTACTCGGTGCAAATTCGAATTAGATGTTAATATAAAATGATCGAGCTGTCTCTTTTTTGTATTTAATCTAGATATAACTTGACAATTTTCCGCTTAATGTTATGCTGGCCAGCGATTAATGAATGGAGGTGACTGCAACTAATAAATAACTGTAAGTGGCAGTCGTAACCACTATGCCGGGTTGAAACCGGATCGGCTGACTGGGCAACAAATAACCACCAGCTGTCTGCCTACCAATATTAAAATATTTCTGTGATCTATTATAGTTAATGGTTTTAAAAACATCTCATACAAATGGGTACTTTGATTGCCCAATCAGTGCGTATCTATATAAAAGTGCAAATAGGCTTATAAAATAGAGGAAGATGCAGGATGTTTTTTTTAAAGGTAAACATGTTTTACAAAAGGATTTAAATCATTTAACCAAATAAATAAATCATTAGACATAATAAACAAATTACAAATTTGTTTATTAGGCTGGATCATTTAATTACAAAATATTGATAAAATACTGATATCAAATCGCATTAATTTAAACATTTATGACTTGAATTCGATGTAGCTATTATACAATTGGTTAAAATATTAAAGGACATCATTTTGGGCTTTTATATAAGTACTAATTTTGTAATATCCAACGATGAAATAATATATAAATGGTAATTTCGATAATTGTGTTGATGAAACTAATAACAACTATATATTTGGAAAATAAGATATGGATTTGGTATCGTCTGTCAATCACGCTTCGAACTGTCATAATTATAGTTTGATAATTTTGCACACCTAAACTGTGCAAAATAAAGGATATATTTTAATTTAATAATAATCTTTGTACATCAATCTAGTTTAATAAAATATTATGCAACTGTTAATACAATTAAGCCCAAGTCCCCATATCAAATGAATGATGTCCTTTACTATCATCATCATCATCAGCCAGAAAGCGTCCACTGCTGAACATAGGCCTCCCCCTTAGAACGCCATTTCGAACGACAAGATGCCAGTTGCATCCACCGGTTATTCGTGACTTTCACTATGTCGTCAGTGTGACTTTACTATACTCGTACTGAATTATAATATTAATAATTATATGTATGTTTGTTCTTACCAATATTTTGTAATAAAACAATGAGCCCATCGTAGTACAAGGTTATATTACAATGCAACAGTCGGTTTAGGAAAGTCTTCCTGCTCATCGGCTTTGGCAATACTTACAACAGTAATGTTAAGGTGATTTTACATCGTGGTAAATACTTAATTTTTTTATAATACTAAGCTACTAAAGTGCTTGTATCATAGAAACAAGACAACCAAAGTACATATATCAAAGAAACATTGGTACCGGTGAGTGCCACTCGGCTTACGTAGCCATTGCACTGCAACTACACCACGGTCGCCTTTAGTACCCTTAGATAATAAATTATAAAAAAGTCTTTACAACACATGTTTTTAGATGAATATTAGTTAGAAAGTTGGGTGGCCTATTGCCCATAACCTTAGAGCTTGAATGGAGAGAATTGTGGATGTGAGGAAAGCGAGGGAGTTGTGTCAGGATCGTGGCAAGTGGCATTTCTCTGTTCCTGTGGGAGAAAGGCGCGACAATTTGATTTGATATTAGTTAATAGTGATCAGTCGTCAGCGTATTTTGGAAAACCAGACGCGACTGCTCTTTGCAGACCTGCAGCAATTTCTTCCGCGTGTTCCAGCCATAAAGCGGGCACTCAATAAAAACAACTGTATTTATCAAAAAAAAATAATGTAAATCTATCATACGGCACGCTATAAATGGCCATTTTGACGTTTGATCTGCTCATAAAGTTTCGTATAAATTAATATTTACGTTTGAAGGAAAAAATGTTGTTCTTTATAGTGACAATAAAGAATAGCAAATTTTCCTTCAAACGTAATTATTAATTTATACGACTTCATGAGTTTCAAACGTCAAAACGGCCATTACATCGTGCTGCTGCAGCGCTGGTATAATATTAAATAATATGGTTTATGATACTTTTTTATTTTTTTATTGTGACACGACATCTGACCTCGACCTGCCTGATGATAAGCAAGATATATATATATATATTATGATATCTGTCTGTTTATTTCATATGGTTAACTGGCAAAGGATTTCTATCGGTATTAAGTGTTTCGTTAAGGATTTTTTATATAACTTTTTTTAATATTTCGTTGTAAATATTCTTAATTGAATTAATTTTTATTAAAGTTTTAAATCCTTAATCTGTGTAGAGACAGCCTGCGCATACTTTGCCGTATAGTCGCCATGGGTGGGTCACAGCGGCAACATTTTACAATTATATTTATCACCGCACGCTGCCGTGTTGCTTGTCTGCAAATAAATCAGACAAAATATCAGGAACGTCTTGTTCCCTGATTGTTTAACAGATATTTTGATATTGCATCCTATCAGTCTGGGAATAAGCTTTGAACATGTGTAATATCTATTATTGTAGATCGTAAATTATAAAATATTTACACCAGTCTGGTAAGCATACTTAAGTCCGGGTTTTGATTCCCGGCCCGGTTGTAGAACAATAGACAAGTGGAATGCATTGCCAGCCCATGTGTTCTCTTCCTCCTATAAGCTTGGATCCTTCAAGCGATACGTGAAGTACTTTTGGCCGGCATAGGGACGGCGACTGAGGCAGACGTGAACTAACTTGGTTGTTTCAGTCGTCGTCACTCTCGGATCTTCTTTTGCTTATCATCAGGCGCGTCGAGGTCTAATGTCGTGTCACAATAAAATAATACTATGCAGATGTGCTTTTTCACGCCTCGCTTAAGGGTCCAAGGTTATTATTTTTATAATATCTATTTAATAACTAGAATGTATATTACAAATATTTGTTTTTTATTAAAATACAGCAATAATAATACTTAAATACTCGCAAGTGAATTAAAAAAGAATGTCAAAAGAGAGTTTTATAATATATCAGAGGTGGGTAGAAGGTTCTGGGTCATCTCTATTTAACATAGAGACGACGCAGAATAATGGTCCAATCGTCGGGGATATTTCTAAATAAGAAAGAATGAGCATTGCATATAACCATTACATTTAAATAAATAAGGATGCAAAATAAGAGTCAGGATGGACAAAATTGTTGCTCTGCTGTCTCTGCCCAGTCCTGCCTAAACGGAAGCATGTATGGATATTAAAATCAATGTCAGCCCGAAATTACATTCGGTCATTGTCCACAAGTCATAAATTAAAAAAAAGTACTAAAATCCAAAAGCACATCACCTTTTGTGTATTTCGTATCTATAAATCTGTTGTATTGAATGAGACTCTAAAATAATTTACAACCGGCGGAGAACCGCTTAATCAGCGAGAGTTTCATTGTTAACTCGCTTTCTAGAATAATGGAGCCATTGTCTTTGTATATCATGATAACATCCCATAACCGCACTTGTTTACGCTGCTATACATTGCTACTTCGAACCTAACATCAAAAATAAGGATACTTAACAGTATCGAACAGATCTTTTAATGTGACGTAATCAGTTCGCTCAGGTGAACTATGGCATTAATTTTATTGAAAGGAATTTAAAAATCTAATCAAATCAGAGACATCCTCGAGAAAATTGAGTTGCCTAGTGTCCGCCCATAAACGCCCATGAAGAGAATTGTGGATGTGAGAGAAGCAAGGGAGTTGTGTAAGGATCGTGGCAAGTGGCGCTTCATTGTCTTGGCCTATCCCTGTGAAAAAAGGCGTGACAAGCCACAATAAATAGATAAAAAATCATATGAAAGAGCAGCCTCTTAAAAATCATAATATTTTAATATTATTATTCTATGCTCTCTAAATGTTTTTCTTTATAACATTTAAAGCCTTAATAATGACGTTTATAACACTGTAGGATGACGTCATAAAGTTAAAGGTAATCCTGTAATATACATAAAAACAACAAGAGGGTTCGTACTGATTTTAATTATAATTTTAATAAAATCTTATGAGCAGAAAAGTATTATTTTAAACATTAAAACAGATTTAAGATGTGTCCTTGTCCTCTCTTAGCTTTTGGATTTCTTTGTTTTATTGTAACCGACATCTAACCTCGTCAAGCCGAGAGCGCCGACGATTGAAAAAAATCGATACAGTTGCCTCATTCGCCTCCACTATGCCGGCCAGAGGTGCTTCTTTGTCATCTGTTCCTGATCAGCTCGAAGGCCATGCATTGGAATAAAATCATTTATGTGATAATAACCCATATTGAGTTAATAAATATTTCATTTCATTTCTTTTTATGCGGCTTACTATCGCGTTTATTTTGGTTTTGATTTTTTTATTATTATTCTGACGTTTCTAGAGCCTTGCAGACATAGGCGGTCTGCAAGGCTCTCGGGCGGCTTACGCTTAAAATTTGTTTAATTCATTAATCAATGTTCGCGCAAAATCTAAGAAAATACTATCACATCATTTCATTAAATATTAGAATATCAATTAGTTATTTATTGCCTAGTGCCCATAACCTTAGAGCTTGTATGAAGAGAATTGTGGATGTGAAGAAAGTGGGGGAGTTGTGTCAGGATGTGGCGCTCCATTGTCTTTGCCCACGGGAAAAAGGCGTGAACATTTGATTGATTGATTATTTGTAAACTATTTCAAATTTATTTATACAAAACAATTATTTATTAATTTATAAATAAACAATTAACAGTTATAAATACATATATTATAGTTATGTTAGTTTAATTTTTATTTGTGCAAACATCCAAAAATACAAGTGTATACAAAAGAATAAAAAATACAATACGATATACGCAGATGTTGTGCAAAATCACTTTTTATTTGTTTTTTTTAAATAACAAACACGTCAGCCATTTTTTAAAAAAACGCCATATAACTAAACCCTGGGGACTCACTGTGTGTTTAATATTTTTGTCTCCCGTATCGGGGTTCGACTCAGCAAGAGACCAATAGTAATAGTGTTGTAGAGCATATATATCGATGATTTTTTCCTAAACAATATTTAAAAAAAAAACTTGAGATTGGTATATTGCGATGGTTTGGTCACTTGTAAGTGGCAGTACTACCCCGGACCGGCAGACTAGCAACCACTGCCTACTACTCTTTAAATCAATCACCTATTGTGCTAACACCTACTACCCAGTAGCGGCTGGTGGATCATCGAACTGGTGGTGCACTTTACTTGCTCACTAAGTCTTAGGGTTAGAAATTGCAATATTACAACATTTTTTGTATGTATACTATAGTTCCTTCTATTTTTTATAAATTAAATCGATTCTGCTATTTTTCCGAAGTGAAATGTTCGATCACTTTTTTATTAAAATCTGGTATTGTTTGAATTTTTTTCAATTCAAACTAATAGAAAACAAAATAAAATACTAATTATTACGTAGGTAAACAAACAATAATTAACACGTCACGGGTTTACAGCGATACTATACTGATAACGAGTGGTCATCCAACATGGCCGTTGCGTCGCCGCCCACGCCGTTTTGTCAAACAAACCTTAGGCGCTTCCGCTCGTTCGGTAATCTTCGGTTCGCACGTGCGGCGCACGAGAATAGACTATTTGCTCGGTACATTTTCTATGAACGATCTTTTGTCTCACGCGTCGGGCCTGTTGGCTCGTATCCCATATAAGTTGTACTAGTGGCCCTCGTGCGCTTCGGCGAGTGCACGAGAACTGCTAGTACAACTTGTATAGGAGACGAGCTAGTGGGCCTGACGCGTGGGACAAAAGATGGTTCATAGAAAAACTACAACTTCTTTACAGCGAAAATAAATCTTAAAAGTTTAACAAAGATTAAATTGTTTCGTCATAATTGGAAATTAGTTAAAATAATATATTTTGAATCTATTAAAATGTGGTGGTTCAGCGCACGAGCGCACTTAAGGGACAGCCGCCCTTGCTACTACCCATAGTGTAGGTGGTCACTTTCCAAGACTTCCGACTCTGGGTGGTAGTACCGATTTCAACAGTTGCCACTGAAAGTGAAACTAACTGAAATTTATAGATGCTTGGTTGCAGCTGCTAATGCACTGTAGTGTAATATCAGGAGGTGGGCAGCCATATTTATGTCGTAACATTTTTAAATAAAATATACTTGGCGAGTCAAAGTGGGTTCTGTAATTTTTTATACATCATATATTTTAAACATCCATTTTTAAATAGCAGAGTTTTGGAATAAATGATTTAATTACTTAATATTAATACTTATTTTATTTTATATTAAATTTTTTTTATATTATGTTTTATTTATTTTAAATATAAATTATATAAATTATATTTACAAAAAAAAGCTTTACAGTTGTATTTTTTAACTGCATAAAGATTAAAAAATCAATAAAGAATATCATTAATTGATAAATTCATTGTATTGATAAAACTAATAACAATCTTAATTTCATTTGCTGTGCAATTGAGTTATTTGGAAAAGAAGATAATAATTTTGTGTCGTCTCCCAATCACGAAGACACGCCTTATTAACAGTTCTGCTTTGAACTGTCATAATTATAGTTTGATCATTTTGGACACCTAAACTATGCAGCATAATGGATATTTTTCAATTTCATTGTAATCTATGTAAGAGATCTCGCACATTAAACTATTTTAAAATGTATATGCAATTGTTAATAGATTTTAGTTCAAGTCACCAAACAAAATGAATGATGTCGATATTTTATACTATCGATATTTAGTAGGAACATCACTATATTATCGATAAGAGGACAGACAGTGAAACAAAGGCCGTATCGATGCGAATTTCAACAATATCAGAACCATGCGTAAATCACCACCGCACCGATGCCATTTTATATTCCCAAGTCCCTCAACACGCATCTACGAATATTTACCATTGCAATAGAACTTTGAAATAATATAAACTGTAAATTAATAATTATCATTTTGAGTTAAATTATTTTCGAGTGGTAGGCAGACATATGTGTAGTCTGCAGATACGGAGTAGTACCAGCACATTCAAGTGTACAGACCGTCGTTTTCCGTGTCACAGGCCGTGAGAGTTGTGTTTCTGGATGAGCTTGAAAGTTGCCATTTCAAACTACGAGTATTTCCAGTTATTTATTTAAGGTAGTAGTCGGCTCAATTCATGGACCGTACTCTAGCCTAAAATCAGAAAGGGTGGAGTCAGATGTCGAGCCACATTAAAGGTCCTGTGACGACCATAGATACATTGATATGTTTAACTATAAATAATGCGCCTCTCCACTTTAATAGTTTATTTAAATGGCTGAATACAGATGTTACTAACTATTCTTAATTAACGTGCTCTTTCTTTTGAGTCTAACTAACAACTGAATGACCAATTATAATTGTATTTTCGGTGTGTTGCATTCATATTTTATATTCGCACGTGTGCTTAAATGCAGTGGAGGGCGCGTCATTTTGGCTTAGACAGACTTTACTAGTAAGTGGTTTATAAACCGGAAGCTCTTGGTTTGAGAGGCCACTCCACACCACGGTCGCCCGTGTTTATTGTATGTAAAATGTGAAAATAACATTGATACTGAGTATACTCGTACGTTTAAAATTCGATTTGAATCATATAGGGGAGTACTTTTGAGTTATTTCATTTTGTGTATTAATTTATTATCTGCAATGGTTTCGCAGTTCACTTGTTTTCAGCTTGTTTCCGCACATTATTTGATTATGAAAAAAATATCGAACTTTTCGGCTTTCAAAAACAAAGAGGCATCATATGCATTCAACAAGCACTGCGAGGGATTTTATTAAATTTACTGAATTACCAAACAACAGATAGGGTGGTGTATTTTTTATTGTTAGTTTATTGCTGGGTTTAAAACTGCGCGCGGATAAAATACGACCGTTTTTATTTGTTAATTTTATGTCTTTATTTAGTATTTGTTATTTTATTTATGATCTGTGTAAGTATTGGTTGTTACCTGGTAATCGTTAACTCTAGAGTATTTTCAGTTAATAATTATGTAGGTACCGATTTATTTTGTCTCCCCTTACTTCCTACCAAGAAAGTCGAGGTCAGACGTCGTTCCAATAAAAAAGGAGCGAAAACAAGAATAAAATAATTTGCCAGCTTTTCACAAAATATCTGTATTTAGGATTATTTTTAATGACCAATAAAATTGGTTTATTATTTAAAAAAAGTAATTGGACAAGTTGAAAATATAAATATTGCAAAATTTGAGTACTGTTAAAACAAAATATAACAAGGCGCTTAAAATAAAACTGAAGAACATTGATCATTAAAATTTTCAATAAATAACGATAAAAGAATAAGTTTTACCGTACGGAAGCCATGCAATTAGACGCCTGAAAAAAATCATATTAAGTGTTAACGTGAATTTTCAGCACAGTTTTATGATTTTTTTATATGTGTTCTTGCCATACTACAATCCTTCAAACAAATAAAAGTTATTCAACTGTAATTTTATTTATTTATTTATTTAAAAACTTTATGTACTAGGTACAAAGGCGGACTTAATGCCGCTAGGCATTCTTACTAGCCTACCCTAGGAACAATTTAACACACTCTTTTTGTATGAGGTAGGTGCAAATAAATAAAATAGAAGCATCTGAAGTATACTACTAATTCTAATATACTTTATAATACACTAAACATACTACATACTAAAAATATAATACTAATACATATCCCTGCCTGCCTATTCCTGTGGAAAAAAGGCGTGACAATTTGATTGATTGATTAAATACATATAATACAATAAATACATACACATAAATATACATACTACTTACAGTTGTTGGGAGCTATTTAGGACATGTGTGAAGACCATATTTTTGAATAGTGATCTATTTGGGGTTTGTCGGATATCTACAGGCAGGTTGTTCCACAAATTTGCGGCAACAACTGCAAACGAGTTGGACATGAAGCTAGAACTATGAGAAGGAATAGAGAGAGCACAGTTATGAGATGATCGCAACGACCTGTCATAGAGGGAAGAAAGATGGGCGAATTTGTTCTTGAGGTACTTCGGCGTCGCAGGCTCATATATCGGTAAATACTACGGAAAATAATAAACAAAGGGTTCTGTAATAGCAGTTGCCTCCGTTTATGAACCGTAATTCAGACTAACACCAAGCTGTCATGTGTCGAGCCACAATAAAAAATAAATTCTGAGGCTTATATAAACATAATATCAATCAATCAACCAAATTGTCACGTCTTTTTCCCACCACGATCCTTACATAATTCCCTTGCTTCCTTCACATCCATAATTCTCTTCATACAGGCTCTGTGGTTATGCCCTGTTTAACGCATCCAACCACATCAGATTTATAAATTCCTTTCTTCAATCTACTTTTACTCATCATTTCTATGTGCCCAAACCATCGAAGCATTCCTTTATCAATCCTTGTCACTACGTCTTCTTTCAAACCACATCTATCACGCAGTGTGCTATTACTTATTATATCCGATATCGTTACTCCACATACACTCCTTAACAAAATATTATATATTGTTTAAAATTTCAAACTACAGTGAAACAATCCATATATATGTATACATAAGACGGACATATAATAAATAACAAAAAATAATTTCCAATATTTCATTTTAACTGTAGCACTCACTTAGAGGGACAGACGTTGTATTAAATTTCCTTTCAGTGAGTCACAATGACAGGGTGTCTAATGCCTCTTTCTTCCTTAGTGATGCGACTACCCGAATGTTACAATTTACGTTGAAATATTATTTCTTTATTTTTGGTTAATGATTATACAATTTTATTCCGACGTGGTCACGGAAAAGTCGTTTATTTTATTAACGTTCGCAACATATGAGAGGGTGTGTAAAGGAAGCCTATGAAATAGGAGGGATTCAGTCTCAGAATAATTAAAATTGAGGGGCCAATTTGTATTTTTTTCTTACAGCCATGTTTGGTTTCCGGATAAAGATGTTTCATTGAAAAAAGGTAAATACGTTGATTGAAGGAAAAGTTACAAGTTACTCGTATTTCTTTTTTTCCAGTAAAGTGTTTTCCCATCACTAGCCGACAATAGGTAGTAGCCCACATCCGCGTGAAAGCCTAGCTGTGAGTAGCAGACTGCAATCTAATCTAATTTCTTATGTGCTTAGCTATACATACATACATAAAGATATGTTGTACACTTAACTCCAATAAGAAGTGACACCACTATGTTTTCCTTTAGAATATTAAATATTTTTAGAGAATGGTAGGCAGTGGTGCCCAGTATGTCAATCCTGGGTAGTATCACCATTTAAAAGTATACATATTGTCGCATTTTGGGATCAGCTTGTAAGTTGCCAGTTCCAATTAGGCCAGCATAGTTGATGTGCCTGCTACTTACAGTTATTTAACAGGTATTTAAGCTGGGTTGCCGAGTGCCCATAATCGTAGAGCTTGTATTAAGAGAATTTGACGACAGGCGTGGACGAACGGTTTAGCGACTGGTTTGTTGCGCGTAAAGTCCCGGGTTCGATCCCCGGTCGGAGCAAATATTTGTTTCATAGCTTTTATTTGTAATATTTAATAGTATTAAATATTGCAAATATTTGTTAATAAAAAAAAAAGAGATGGATATTTGCTTCGGGTCTGGTTATCAAAGAGTGGTAGGCAGTGGTACCCAATCTGCCGATCCGGGGTAGTACCACCACTTACAAGTATACAGACCGTGAAGTGATTTGGTCACGTTTCGGGATCAGCTTGTAAGTTGCTGGTTCCACCTAGGCCGGCATAGTGGATGTGATTGCTACTCACAGTTATTGAATTGTAGTAGCAGTGACATTCATTCATGGACCACACTTTGGCTTAACATCAAGCTGGGTGCTGTCATATGTCGAGTCACAATAAAAAAAAAAAAATAAATAAATAAAAAAAAAAAAAAAAAAATTTCGGATGTGAGGAAAGCGAGGGAGTTGTGCCAGCACGGTGGCAAGTGGTGCTCCATCATTACTGCCTATTCCTATTGGACATAGGCGTGACAATTTGATTGATCAATTTTGAACACAACAGAAAATTTGTTTATTTTTTTATGCTGTATGAGTATTTTAGGTTTGTGTGTTAGATTCATCTAATTATGGTATTATAGGAAAAAATTGTATTAAACTAATAAAAAGTAAAGATCTTTTTTTAATTAAACAAAAATAATTAATGTTTACCTATTTTCTGAATAGAAAGGAATACTAAGAATATTTCAGTAGAAAAATTCGTGAATAAATAGTATAGATTTTGAAGTTGGATGCAATATAACATCATTTACCACCTCTTAAAAGAATAAAATAGAGGATCCTATAACCTTAGATCCTTAAAGCGATGCCTGAAGAAGCACCTTTGGCCGGCATAGTGACGGCGGCGGAGACAGCCGTGTACTAACTCGGTCGTTTCAGTCGTGGGCACTTTTGGATCTCCTCTTGCTTATCATCAGGCGGGTCGATATCGAATGTCGTGTCACAATAAATAAAACCTAAAACATTAGTCAATATTATATCTTACAGTCTGCATGTGACTATACAAATACTGTAAATGCAACAAGTAATTATTGTTTTCATTTTTACAGATTTCATGAAAATTCACTATCTTACTAACTTCAAATTTGGTAAGATAGTAAAATCAATTAATCAATCAATCAAATTGTCACTTTTTCCCACAGGGATAGGAAACGACAATGAAGCTCCACTTGCCACGATCCTGACACAACTCTTTCGCTTCCTTCAGCTTCACAATTCTCTTCAAACATACAAGCTCTATGGTTATGGGCACTAGGCAACCTAGCTAGATAGATAGTGAAATCTTAGTACTAAACATAGAACCTTTTATCAAATGAAACTTTAGAAGTAAATACGATGAAATTCTCTTTTAAAATTCTATTGGCGTTTGCTCCTAGAAAACGGTCTGCAATTGAAAAATACTTATATTTAAAATGGACAACCATAAACGCGCGAAGTGACCGGAAGTGCCGATGCGACTCGCTCCATCAGATCTCTATCTTACCGACAGATGGCTCCCTGGCCGAGAATTCATTTCCGTTGGTCGTTGCATTTAAATTTTAGAGATCGATTTTCGTAAAATAAATTGCCACTTTTAAACTCTAGTAAATAGGCTACGTGAGCGTACGTAAATGTATTTTTCGTTTGGAAAATCGTTCTCAAGTTACGTGTATTTGGCGGTTTGAAATCTATATCTAAAATTATTCTTTTGGGTTTCGTTATACAAAATTAAAGATCAATCTATCAAAATATTTTCTTAGATTTTGCGCGAACATTGATTATTAAATTAAAGAAATTTTATGCGGCTTACTATCGCGTTTATTTTAGTTTTGATTTTCTCCCCGTGACCACGATGGCTGCAAACCTCCCAAAACGTCGGAATAATAAAGTAAAATCAAAACCAAAATAAACGCGATAGTAAGGCGCATAAAATTTCTTTAATTCATTAATCAATCCATCAATCAAATTGTCACGCTTTGCCATAATGCTGACACAAGCGATATTTTTTTTTTTCGATTTTTATTTGTTATTATGACGCGACATTTCGCTAAGGAGAGGTCTATGAGCGCCGACGAATGAACAACTGACTTAGAATACGGTTGCCTTAGTCACTCTCACTATGCCAGCAAGAGGGCATGGCATTCAATACAAGTAAACGCTCAGGTTGATAGCATTAACGTCTTAACCAGAAGGGTGTTTTCCTACTAAATTGGAGACATCCTTAAGATAGCTGGGTTATCTGGTGCTCCCGTGTGAGCGAGGGGTTTGTTTCAGAATCGTGGCAAGGGGCGCTTCATTGACTCTGCCTTTCACTGTGAAAAAATGCGTGATAATTTGATTGTTTGATTGTTCTTTTATTGTAAAATATATACAAAAAACGTTGATCTGTAGGGCTTTCTCTGCCAGCCATTCTTTTGGTTTGTACAGAAAGCAAAAGTGATAGAGAAAAAGCGCATAGCATAAAGATATTATGTTATATTTAAATAATAATTTATATATATTATTTATTCATATATAATTAAATAGTAAATAAATTTCATTGTCACAAAAGAATTTATGGTTCCTCTTCGTTAATTGAAACAGTCGAACACAAAGCGTTGCCGAGTTTTAGAGTTATTTATTACTGGAAGGAGTTAAGAGCAATTCCCTCTACAGCCTACCTTCAGATTTTCTTAATGGTTTTCCTTGAAGAAAAATAATATATGGCTTTCACACATTTTCTTAGTAAAACGTTTTAAGTTACAATTTTTCCACGCTTTTTAAGTGCGTCATTTGTTAATAGTTAAATTGCTTATTAGTTGAATAAATTTTTGAAATAACAATCAACACACAGGCGTTTGTCGGAGCAAATATTTATTTCAAACCTTTTATTTGTAATATTTAATAATTATATTTAATAATACAAATATTTGTTATTTAAAAAAGGGGCTGATAGTTGCTTCGGGTCTGGATATCAAAGATGTGAAAATAGTTGTGCCCAGTTTGCCGATCCGGGGCAGTACCACCACTTACAAGGATACAGATAAGCTTATGGCATTTTGGGATCAGTTTGTAAGTTTCCGGTTCTAACTAGGCCAGCATAGTGGATGTGACTACGACTTACAGTTATTGAATTGTAGTAACAGTGAAATCCATTCATGGACCACACTTAACATCAAGCTGGGTGCTGTCATATGTCGAATCAAAATAAAAATAAAAACTATAATGGTAAAGATAAACTTGTATATTTTTCTTTTATTTATGAAGAAACAAAGTAAAAGTTTTTCCTAAAATAAGTAACATTTTGGAGTTAAGTCATTCTTCCTCAAGACACGTATATCAGAGAACATCGGTCGGCACTACGAGACCGGAAGTTGGTCGGAAATGGCGGCGGCTATCCGGTTTACGGCCACTCCGAGTCTGACTTGACGCAAGATTAGTGTACGTGAAAACTTTGAGCTCAAATTGAGTACAAAATAAGTTATAAGGAACTTAGAAAATATTATATAAAATGGGTCTAATCCCGTTATTAAACTATTTTATTTTTATATTTAATTAAAAAAATGTTTTAAGTTAAAAGAGTGTTTAACGATACCATGCTAGGACGAATTGCAGCGTGTGGCAGACAGGAACTGGATGCTTAAAACTCAGCAAAACACAACGGCGTGACTGACTAAGGGGACGTCTGTCTCCAGCTGTTGATGATGACAGTAAATACTTCAATACCTCTCTTAACCTATAACGACATTTATAATTTTAAATCTAATTTCCCACAGGGACAATGGAGCGCCACTTGCCACGATCCTGACACAACTCCCTCGCTATATAATAGTACTTATATTTTATACATGTCTACACTATGCTAATAAAAATGCTAACTTGTATCATAGAAACAGGACGACCAAAGTACATAATAGAATATCAAAGATACATTGGTACCGGTAAGTGGTTTTGAACCGAGGGTCGGTTTGGGTAATTGTTTCACTACCAGTACACCACGGTTGCTTTTATTACAATATAATTCTACGTAAATATTTGTTATGAAACAAAATATAAAGTAAACCCTCCAGCTTAACATCAGGTGGGATGCTGTCATATGACGAGTCGAGCCCCAATAAAAAATAAACAATTTGATGTTGCAATTTCCCAAGTAGTATTAAAAATCGATTATAAAGCTACTGTTACACATGCTCTAAAATAGCACGCTAAAAAGCATGCTATTGAGTATGCTCACAGAGCCTGTATGAAGAGAATTGTGGATGTGAAGGCAGCAAGGGAGCTGTGTAAGGATCGTGGTAAGTGGCGCTCCATTGTCACTGCCTATTCCTGTGGAAAAAAGGCGTGACGGTTTGATTGATTGATTGATTGAGTATGCTCAATATGAGCATGCTTATGAGCAGTTTACATTTGTTAGCAATAGGCATGCTGGTTTTAAGTACACCACGCCCCCGTACACACCGCGCAGCATGTTCAAAAATCGCACGGCCTTCGATTTTTAAGCAAACTCAAAATGAGTATGCTCATTATTAGCAATGTTTCAATACGATTTCGACATATTTTGCTCTGGGAAACAAACATTTAAATTTAAACTCTGACAATTAGAGATCGACGGTTGAAGGGATCGATGGTTAATTTGTAATAATTTTTATTTTTATGTTTTTATATTTTATTTTATTTTAAAAAGATTGTAACATTTTATTATTTTTATTTAATAATTGTAATTTTATTATATTTTTTTATAATTGTAAATTTAATATTTTTAATTAATAATTGTAATTTTCATATTTTTTATTTAATAATTGTAATTTTAATATTTCCTTATATAAGGTAGCTAGTGTCATTATTATTGTTAATGCATGCAGTCCTGTCCTATAAGTAAGATTGTATTCAGCTTAATTACATAGTGCTATATGAGTGTGTATTGTATACAATGTTATCTTGTTGGAAGGCTTAATAAATAAATAAATAAATACACATGCTACTATTAATGAGCGTTTGCTCAATAAAAGCATGCTTTCGTGCTAGTAAAGAGCATGTGTAAGTGTGGCTTTATATGCATAAAAACAATACGAAATATTCTACGACATTACAAATTGAGGACTACAGCAACAGACATTGAAGTAATTCTCTAATTTTTTACTCACGATTTTTTTACTCAAAAAGGGGGATACTTAAGCTTCTCATATTTTACGAGTCATTTTTCAAGGCTTAATTGAAAGGCTTACCTATTCATCTACGTTACGACAAATGAAATTACATCAAATTAGTCAAGGAATAAAAAAACGAATCTAGTCTAAGTGCAGGGACTTAATCAAAATCTCAATTATTGCCGGGATTTAGAAACACGTTTAGACTAGACTTGTTTGGTCCATTATTCTTTTTTATTTTTATTGTAGCTCAACATATATAATATGGATGGAGCAAAATTGCAAGTGCAAATATCAATCGAATCCACTATACCTAGCCTAGGTATAGTTGGAACCGCCAAATGATCACGACCGTGCGTGTACAATTGAAAGTGTTGATACTACACCCTGGTTCAGCATAATAAACACTAACTGTTTGCCTTACACTCTTAAATATATATATCTATAAGTACGTATATAACGTTTCTATTGTCTCTGACTATCCCTGTGGGAAAAAGAGATGACAATTTGATTGATAGATTAAACGTTTGTAGATGTGCAGTAATCGAAGGTGATACAATTTGATTAAATATTCAATTTCATGGAAAACCATTGACACACATAAATGTAGCAAGGAAACCCACATAAATATATGTATAATTGAAATAACATCCAAAAAAAATTAATCATCTCAATAACACAACAATGAAATAAGGAAAATGAAATAAATCAATTGAATATGAAATATGGTCGCATAAAATGTTTCCTTTAGCAATTAGTTCTCTTAACAATCATTTTAACCGAAAATATGTGCACATAAAATATTAGGCACATAAAAACATAGCGACCGTCGCCGGGTGACTTGGATATACACGGACTTGGGTCCCTTGTGTATACCTAAAGTTTCATAGCTTTTGTTAATAAGAAAAAGAGGCGGATATTTGCCCCGCATCTGGATGTCAAAGAGTGGTAGACGATTCGGGGTAATCACTTACAAGTGAACGGACCGTGAAGTGACGCGTTTCGGAATGAGCTCAAAAGTTGCTGGTTTCAACTAGGCCGGCATACTTGCACGGTCGCCTCTATTCACTGCATTCTTTCTAGCTTATCATCAGACCGGGTGACGCTTCAGGTGACACGCATTAAACAGTCGGGCCAACTGCTCTAACACGTTCACAAGAACAAAAGAAACCAGCACTTAAATTTGGGGATGTTATGGATATGAAATTTCGGATATGGATACGGATATAGGAATAATATTATACCGGGTTAAGATACGATTACAGATGTGTAATTATTATGGGACATCCAATAGTTTCGGATAATATCTTTTACGGATATAAGATTTTTTATGATTTTTTATAGTAAAAGCCCATAACATGTTTCATTTAGGCTCCGCATCTATCCGGATTCGGTTAGGGTTATGGATAGGTTTTTATTTCAGATATCTGTTTATGTTTATTTCATTAATCAATGGTTGCGCAAAATCTAAGAAAATAATATGTATCTATCGAATTTTAGTTGCTTATTATAAAATAGTCCCGATTTATTAGATATTCATATAAACCCAAAATTGGTGATTGCAATTAAACTCATACATTAAAATTCATACAATATCGCTGTGCGTTACCATTAATAATTATTATGAAAATTTGGAGCCGGAATTATCCTAAATTATTTGCTTTTAAATGGTAATAAATTTCACAATTTTCACAGTTTAAACCTTCAATTAATATCTAATAGATAAACTGAACCGATAATTTCTCATACATAATATATATTATAATTATAGTAATTTATTAATTGTAATATTAGTACCTTTAAACTTATATTGGCAACTGCTACTACTATTGAAACGAAGTAGCATACACTATGCCTGCCTAGTTGGAACCGAAAACTTTTAAGCTTTTGAAACGCGACAGAGTCACTACGGTTTATACACTTGGAAGTTATAAAAACCCCAAGTATAGACTGGGTTATTATTTTAAAACTATACAAAAGATTGCTACGATCAATCCCGAGCTGGTCTCCTCTACTGGGCAAAGCGCTGTCATGTGCCGTAGAAAATATAACATAATATATCTGTTTTATCATATAAAATGTTAAACATATTTTATGCGGCTTACTATTGCGTTTATTTTTGGGTAATGATTTTACATTTTTTTATTTTTCTGACGTTTTCATAAGCCATCATCTCTCCATGACCAAGATGGCTACAAAGCTCGCAAAACGTTGGTAACACGATAGTATACTGCATAAAATTTGTTTTTTTTTTCATTAATCAATTACGCGCAAACTCTAAGAAAATACTATATAAAATGTTTTTATTATTAATACAATAACATAACTAAAACACAATATCACACAAATCCTTTTATTTAACAGAGTAATATATTAAAATTATTATGACGGCTAATACTTCGTGACTAATCCTAAAATAAGTGCAAAATTTAAAGCGTATTTCGGGTGAACAAAATTGTATAGGTCTTATATTGCGAATAAATCATAATAAATTGCTATTTGGGTGTGAGAGGATAAACCCCTTTTATGTGTCGTTAATACCAGTATTTTGGTCATAATAATGTTTTGGTATTATTTGTTCATTGTTTGTGCATAATTGCTATTGTTGAAATCAGTTTAAAGTAGAGCGAGACCCTGTCCTTAGCTGTTGGCCTGTTGGAAAATCTTTTTTTTTATATTGTGACTCGACATATGACAGCACCCCGCTTGGTGTTAAGCTAAAGTGTGGTCCATGAATGAATGTCACTGCTACTACAATTCAATAACTACAATTGTACTACAATACAATTCACTATGCCGGCCTAGATGGAACCGGCAACTTACAAGCTGATCCCGAAACGTGACCAAATCACTTCACGGTCTGTATACTTGTAAGTGGTGGTACGACCCCGGATCGGCAGACTGGGTACCACTGCCTACCACTCTTTGAAAACCAGACCCGAAGCAAATATCCATATCAGACTTGCTCAGCAGGCAATAGAGAGAGCTCCACTTGGAGTATCTTTGCGCGATAGAATCTGGAACAGGATATTCACATTGTTCTTACTGACACAGCTTGTAGGAACTGCAAGATGAAGTGGCAATGGGCCGGCCACATCGCTCGAGGAATCGACAACCGACGATAAAGAATTATTTGAATTATTTATTGAAAGTTATTGAGTAGAGACCACGCCCGGAATACGCAGCGTAGGTAGGCCTCCCAGCTAGGTGGACTGACGATATAGTTAAAGTCACGAATATCCAGTGGATACAACTGGCATCTTACCGTTCGGAATGGCGTTCTAAGGGGGAGGCCTATGTTCAGCAGAGGACGTCTTTTGGCTAATGATGATGACATAATCAAAGTTAAACTACAATAAAGTATGATCCCGTGGTCATGTCGTTTCGTAAATATGGGTCAGCAATTCTCTAGGAGATTGTTGAAGATGCCGGTCTTAAATCGGGCGCGTTTCCACTTAAGTTAGGAACAAAAATATTTTGTCTAATTTATGTTTTTATTTTCCAATCAAATGTCGGAATTAAAAGTAGGAGACCAAAAATTTGACGCGCGAGTAAAAATTAAAATACCAAATATGAATAAATAAAAATTTAATTAAAAGTATCAAGTAAACTTTTCTTGCGACATGAAAAATGTCCAAACTTTTCGTCATGAATATTAACATAAATAAGTATTTTTAAAAAGATTTCGGATTTTAGAATTTTAAAGTTCACCGTAGCCTTCAATAACTTTATTAATTAAACAAGTCCGAAAAAAAATTCATACGCGCGATTCCGTCTCAACCGATCCTTCTACAAAGGCAAAATATTTACAGTACAAAACTTTGATAATTCTGTAAAGTTATATTTATTATTTATTTAAATACCTTTTAATTTCTTTATCTCTCAATACTAATCTCGTCAAAATCTTAGCAACGGACCCAAGATTGATTACCTACCCAATCTAGAAGTGGAAGACATTATAAACGAGTAATTTAATGTTACACTTTTTTATACAGATATATTTTTTTATAAATATATATAACTTATTTATGTACTTATGTGTTTTAAAATGTAATTATTATGTATTATTATTATGTATTTGTTGTTTTATTCCTACACATTGTCATCATAATATTGCACCTAGTTTTAAAACTACTTTCTTAATGTTAAAGGTTTGGCTGTCAGAGACTGTCTAACGGCATTAAGTCCGCCTTTGTATATAGTGCAATTAGGTTTTAAATAAATAAATAAATATGTTTTATACTAAAAATAAAGTATACTTCATTTGAAGGCGACCGTGGTGTAGTGGCAGTGCAATAGCTACGTAAGCCGAGTGGCACGGGTTCAAAACCACTCACCGGTACCAATGTATTTTTGATATATGGACTTTGGTTGTCCTGTTTCTATGATACAAGCACTTTAATAGCTTAGTATAGAAATGTATAATAAAAAAATAAAAAAATGATTAAAAAACAAGAATTGATTTTTGCACAATTTAGAAGGATTTCAGCAGTCTAAATTTTCAATAGATCTAATTCGCCTTTGAAGTTTGATGTGGACAACTGAAAATTCTACTCAGTTTAAGGTTCCCTCTATCGCCTCACAATACATTTTTATTAGGACGCGACATCTGACCTCGATTTGCCTGATGAGAACCGTTTAATGCTTTTCACGCTCCGCTTGAAGGATCTCAGGTTACATGGTGTGAAGAACCCATGGGCAGGGTAAAACCTTCCTTATTATACGACTTTTTATTTTTATTTTATATTATACATTTTTATACTAAGCTACTATAGTGCTGGTATCATAGAAACAGGACAACAAACGTACATATATCAAAGATACATTGGTACCGGTGAGTGGTTTTGAACCCGTGCTCTCGGCTTACGTAACCGTTGCACTGCCGCTACACCACGGTCGCCTTATAAAAAAATGATGCGCTGATTTATTTTTTATTTTTATTTGTAATGCCGTTGCTTCCCCTGTTGTGTGCAGATCTTCGTGTACGGTCCTGTTCATTTTTTTATTATGCCTAATGCTCCCATTAGCGGAGGACCAAGATCGCTGACTTATACGAATGATAAAAAACGATTTAGATTATGATTACTTATCGCAGTGGTCACCACCATATCGACCAGAGAACAAGGTTGGAATAAGATTAAAAAGGTCTTGAATACATTTCATTATTTAGTATGCATAAGGAAATCAAATTCCATATTGAATTCTAATAATACAATTGAATTTAGTACGGAAAGGTATTTTATTGAGGCAATTTTATAGTGTCTTTGAACATGTCGCTTACGACCTGTCTCGGCTGGATTAACTGATCACTGGATAAGTCATATTTTTGCTCTATATTAAATATACTTTTCAAATTTATTTTATTTAAAAATAAAACTCTACAGCCTAGATAATAAGTAGAAGTAGATGTCTATGAGCGCTGAAGGCCAGAGAACCGTATTTCCTGATCTTACTTCCTGATTCTGGCATGATAACCTCGTTCTGGCATGAAAATAGACGTGACCTCCTGTTTTAATTATAGCTGCTAATTTATATTACATTTGAAGTATCATTGGAAATGTTGATTGTTATCTTTCTGTCGTATTTTACCTTCTTTCTTATAAGACACTATAATGAAATGATTCATTTTGAAAACATCCGCGACGTTGACGTTGGATAAAGCCCGAGAGACCCGCCTGATGTTAGGCAGCCCGTGGATAGAGACAAGAAACAAGAAGACAAGAAAGTAGCAGTCGCAACCACTATACTGGTCTAGTTGAAACCGGAAACTTTCAATCTTATCTCGAAACGCGACCTAGTTACTTCACGATTCGTTCACTTGAAAGTGGTGGTACTACCCTGGATCTGTAGACTGATTAATTTACTACATACTGTCTGCTTACCAATCACATGTGTATATGTTTAATATTATATCATTTAAATATATTTATTATATTTAATTAAACAAATTTTATGCGGAATAATAAAAAATTGTAAAATCAAAACCAAAATATACGCGATAGTTACTTTAGTTTTGATTTTACAATTTTTTATTATTCCGACGTCGATGAAACGTCGGATTATATTGAATTAAACAAATTTTATGCGGAATAATAAAAAAAATGTAAAATGAAAACCAAAATAAACGCCTAAATTTTAGCCAGATAAAATTTGTTTAATTGATTCTAAATCTAAGAATCTAAGAAATGTAAAATCTAAGAAAATAATCAATATATTTAATTAAAGTTCTATATAAATTAACTAATCCAGCAAGATCATAGTCCACGAACTGGCCCAGGGTAACGTCGTATATAAAACTGTATCACTAAATCACTAAACAAACCTAATAGAATGTAATAAAATGAACACAAAATTTATTAGAGTTCAATGACCTTGCAACGATAAACTGATATGATTAAAAGTATACCGTTATTCTTTTTAATTACTTCTTTTAATGTGTATTTTTATTAACGATTTTATTTTATTAATAAATATTTGTAGTATCCAATATACGAGTATAATTGATAAAAATTACAAATAAATACTAGAAATAAATAAAGAATTTTGAATGTGAAGGAAGCGAGGGAGTTGTGTCAGGATCGTGGCAAGTAGCGCTCCATTGTCTCTCTCTATCCCTGTGGGAGGAAGGTGTGACAATTTGATTGATTGAAATATTAAAAAATAAATCCTGTGTTCCGACTGAGAATTGAACCTGGGACGCGTGGGTGCTGGTATGATACCCAAAGCGCCACGCCAATAGCCAATAGGTAATGACTTAAATATTTTAATAAAAACCAACAAGGTAAATTTAATTAATTTTATTAACGATTTGTGCGTAAATCAATAGCATTAAATCATTTTATTGGTGATTTAAAAAAAGCGATAACAATAAATTTTAATTGTCTTTAATAAATGTTTAGTATTATTAAAACGTGTCCTGTGTACATAGACTACATACAAATAGACTCTGCTTGAACAAATAATAATATGGAATAAAATACCTAATAATTGGTAGGAGATAAACATAGTAACGTAGTAAAGGTTAATGTTCGCGCAAAATCTAAGAAAATACTATAGTAAAGGTTATTTTATATTCCCAAAGATAAAAGAAAATGAGGATCTACAAAAATGCAAAACAATATGAAATCAAAGAAATTATAGGGTAGTAATAAAAAATAAAAAATGTCAAGTGACGGCCAGCATAGTGACGGCGACTGAGGCAGCCGTGAACAAACTTGGTTTTCTCAGTCGTCGTCATCAGTTGGTTTAGTTTTCTCCTCTTGCTTACATCAGGTAAGTCGAAGTCAGGTAAGTTTATTGTTTTCAATAAGAAAACAATAAAAAGATAGGTAAATAATAAACGATGTGCGAACTTATTCTACGAGGATACGGGAATGGTATTTTTGTCAGTCGTCAGCACTCTTGGACATCCCTTTGTTTACCACCAGGTAAGGTCCACGTCCAAGAGCCTGACCTCGACTTGCCTATGGTAAGCAAAGGTAATTCCAAGAGTGCCGACGACTGACTAGGTTGTCTCAGTCGCTGCTACTATGCTGAGGATAGTAGCATAGGATAGAGGATGTTTATAGCTCTTGTGTATATTGTATGTAGTCTATACTATTTTATTTTGTTTTAGGGGAACATTTTAAGTGGACGTACTTTGTTGTTTTAATTTATGGTGTTTCAATCTTTTTATTTAGGGTTTGTTTTAACATATAAATCAATATACGCTTGCCTGTATTTCATTGCAAAGTTTGTTTTTTGATTCTAAGGGTATATATAATATTATGTATAATGTAAAAGGTATAATACGTTATTAGTAGTTAAAGGTATTATACGTAAAGGTTTAATGAGCACACGGTGAAAGTAGATTGACAAAAGGAATTTATAAATCTAATGTATATGCGTTAAACAAGGCAGGCCCAGGAGGGTGTTTTCTGACCAAATCGGAAACATCTTCAAGAAAGCTAGGTGTCTAGTGCCCATGACCACAGAGCTTCTATAAAGAGAATTGTATAAAATACCATAGAAATTGTAAGGAGGTAATTATGGGAATGGTATTGTGTCAGGTGTGAAAAAGAAAAAACAATAAAATTTTCCAAACAATTACATTTAACCTGCAAATTAACATCCATTTTAAATTATTACAATAGCTTTCAAAATTAGAAAATGAATTATATTTAGAAATTGTTATTAAAATATTAAATCTTACAGTAGCTTGGTTACTTTTTAACCTAAGGCGTATAAAAGCCGATAATTTTGAACTCACAAATCACACCCACATTCGTTTGATTTATAAACGAAAGTTTAATAGGACAAGTACAGTTTAACCTCCCTAAATTATTGAAATTATTACCTTTAAAGTCTCATTCTAATCTCGAGTTGCTTTTATTTCAATTAACATTGTTTTTAATTGTAACTCGACATGGTGATACCCCTTTGCTTACTATCAGTAAGCAAAGGGGGCCTTAGAGTGCCAATGAAAAAAAAATCAACAATGGTCACAGTTACCTCTCGTCACTATGCCGGCCCCATCAGGAATCAAGCCACTACAAGAAGCACAATAAAAAAAAGATGATGTGCTATGTAAAAGAATTGGTTTCACTGTACCAAAAAGAATAATAATTGTAAATTATATATCTCTATTGATGATCACTTAATTATATTGTTTCTATTAATAAAATTTTGACATGTTAATTTCGTTACGCGTGGGCCGATCTCGATTTTTTAATGACTAGTTAAAAACATAGTTATCTCTTGTTGCGTTACGAAACTAATGTTTTATTGCCTTCGAATAAAAACTATTATTAAAAAATATTATTTATATGATATCCTTTTTAACCCCCGACCCAAAAAGAGGGGTGTTATAAGTTTGACTTGTCTGTGTATCTGTGTATCTGTGGCTCCAGATACACAGAGGTGTATCTGTGTGTATGTCTGTGGCATCGTAGCTCCTAAACGAATGGACCGATTACGATGCGGTTTGTTTCATTTAAAAGCTGACGTGATCGAGATGGTTCTTAGCTACAATTGATGAAGATCTGATCAGGGGTTTTAAGGTCATCAGCTCGATTTGTTAGCTGCGGTAGCGATCTTAGACGCGCTGTTTAGGATGGCAACCCTTGTACGTCGCTATGCGACGAAGATTGTTATTTTATGTCAAACAAATATGCCAATGTAAATAAATACACGTAAAAAATGTTATAATTTTTCCCTTAAAATATTCATATGGCGAGGTTGGTTTGCAGTTTAGATCGATTACCTTGATGGAATATTTTAGGGGAAAAATTATAACATTTTTTACGTGTTTTAACAATGGCATATTTATTTGACATAAAATAACAATCTTCGTCGCATAGCGACGTACAAGGGTTGCCGTCCGGAACACGCATAAGGCTGGGAATACACGTCCGATATTGCTGACCAAATTATTTACAAATCGGAAGTAGGAATCGGACGTCTATTTTGTTTCTGTATTCTGTATGAAAACTGCACTTTCAGACAATCGGATCGGCCATAAAATCGTAAGCGCCTTGGCGTTGTTTCCGATTCTGACATCCGATCCGACTATCGGATCTGACGTGTATTAAGTATTCAAACAAATGTATGGCACGAGTGCTTTCCGATTGTCTGATCAGACAATCGGATCGGACTATCGGAGAGGAAAATCGGACTTGTATTCCCAGCCTTATAGGTATTTACTTTACTTTTAAACAAATCTGTGACTTAACATTTAAAATAAAAACGTATACAAATACATGTGTGTTTTAACTGGTACCACTGAGCTACTCTGATGATGGAACTCGAAGGTAGGAGATGAAATCCTGGATGGATGAATTTTGGAATGGAGATGAAATTTGGACTTATTAGATTTGTCTTGAAGGTAGGAAACTAAGTGTAGAAAAGTTAGTGCGATAAAATAAAACATTCCGGATCTAAAAAATCTGATCATGGATCCTCTCAGATCAGCAAATCAACAAGAAATGGACCTATAGTGCTTTAACTAAAATTGTTACTCACTATGAGCCATTAGCTGGACCGTTATCAAATTAAAGACCGAGAGTATCTGATGAGGCACCATCATGAATCCTCTCAGATCAGCAAATCAACAAGAGATAGAACTATAGTGCTTTAACTAAAATTGTTACTCACTAAGAGCATTTAGCTGGACCGTCATCAAATTGAAGACCGGGCAATCTGATGATGCACCATTATGAATCCTCTCAGATCAGCAAATTGATATCAATTGATCAGCAAAAAAAAGAGATAGAACTGTAGTGCTTTAACTAAGCCTTTAGCTGGGCCGTTATCAAATTGAAGATCGGGAGTATCTGATCATGAATCCTCTCAGATCAGCAAATCAATAACAGATAATATCATAGTGCTTTAACTAAAATTGTTACTCTTTATGAGCCATTAGCTGGGCTATTATCAAATTGAAGACCTAGTGTAGTTATCTGATGATGCACCATAAGGATCCAAGGGATATTAAAGGGATATAACTATTGAGCCATGACTAATGTTGTTTATTACTATAAAGCTGATGATATGACCAAAGTGGGTCCAGGCGTTTCGGGGGTTCCTTTAAAATTTTAATTTTGATTTTATTCTTAGTTGCAGATCTTTGGAGATGTCAGAATTTAAATAATCTAAAATAATGAAATATGTATATAATTTTAAATGCTAAGAGTAGTGTCGAGTCTGTCGATCCTGGGCAGTACCACCACTTTAAATTGTACAGACCGTGAAGTGACTCAGTCGCATTTCGGGATCAGCTTGAAGGTTGCCGTACTTGTAGTATCAGTCGCCTCTATTCAGGGAACGCACTTAAGCCAAAAAAGACGGGTGCCATTATACCCACAAAACAAATGGCGATTTTTTTTTGGGATGATATTAAGAATACAGTAGAAAATATTTTTTAACGGCATTATCATGTGATTTGAACGGTAATATAATTTATAGGTACAAGTTCTTTCACTGCTTGCACTAAAATATAATCGTATGTTAGTTTAAGACCTAAAACCTTTTGTAGAAATAACCTTTAGCTAAGTATTTTATTCATAGACATTCTCTTTATATTAAAAATGTACACAATTTCAATAGAGCCGAACATTATAAAATGCCTTTTCGCAGTCGGCAACAATGAAAAGATTTCTACATTCTTTCTATTGTGTGAAATTGTATTATGTATTAAATTCCGTTGTAGCGACAACTAAGTACGTTTGAACGTAGGTCGTAATAAAATCCAATATAGAGTGCCTAGGCGCTAGGTAGATTGTGGGTTTTATGTAGAGGTTATAATTCTTTCATTTATCGACGTGATTTTTATATTTTATTTTATTGTGACTATGACAGCACCCTGCTTGATGTTAAGCTGGAGTGCACTGCTAATACAATTCAATAATTCGACGACAGGCGTGGACGAACGGTTCGTTGCGCGTAAAGTCCCGGGTTCGATCCCCGGTCGGAGCAAATATTTGTTTCATAGCTTTTATTTGTAATATTTAATAGTATTAAATATTGCAAATATTTGTTAATAAAAAAAAAGAGATGGTTATTTGCTTCGGGTCTGGTTATCAAAGAGTGGTACCCAGTCTGCCGATCCGGGGTAGTACCACCACTTACAAGTATACAGACCGTGAAGTGATTTGGTCACGTTCCGGGATCAGCTTGTAAGTTGCCGGTTCCATCTAGGCCGGCATAGTGGATGTGATTGCTACTCACAGTTATTGAATTGTAGTAGCAGTGACATTCATTCATGGACCACACTTTGGCTTAACATCAAGCGGGGTGCTGTCATATGTCGAGTCACAATAAAATAAAAAAAAAAAAGTAGCGGTCACATCCACTATGCCAGTCTAGTTGGAACTGGAAACTTACAAGCTGATCCCAAAACACGACTAAATCACTTCACGATCTGTATACTTGTAAGTGGTGGAACTACCCCGGATCGGCAGACTGAGAACCACTGCCTTCCTATCTTTGATAACCAGACTTGAAGCGAATATCCGTCTCTTTATTTATTACCAAATATTAGCAATATTTATTTATATTAATTTCTAATTGGGTATATTATTTGTTTGGTAATTTAATTTTTAGCAAGAATTACCTTTTCCCTGCTTATCCCTTGGCTCATTGTTTTTTTTATTAATTAAGAACTTATGCTATTCAAATATGTTTAACTTATTGTTAAAGGTGTCAATAGTCTAGTGGTAGAAAAGCCTTGCAAACCAAGAGCGGCTGGATACCATTGTATTTTAGATATATGTATTTTGGCCGTCCTGTTCCTATGATACAAGCACGTTTAATAGCGTAGTACCGAAAGAAATGTAAAAAAGCTTTCTATTATTTTTGTTTCTGAACAGAATTTTTATTGACTTTACCCCATTTAGATCTTGGTTATTTTTAGATATTAATTAGTTCAGTTCTTAATATTAAATTGTATTTTAACCGAGCTAAATGGTGTCTTTTCAATAAAATAAATGTTTTTAGTATTTAATACTTTGCCACTAAATTGGTCATTATAAAATATAAATAAATAATAAGAAAGCTAAGTTGCCTAGTGCTCATAACCATAGAGCTTGTATAAAGAGAATTGTGAATGTGAAGGGAGCAAGGGAGTTGTGTCAGAATCGTGGCAAGTGGCTCTCCATTGTCTCTACATATCCCTGTGGAAAAAAGACGTGACAATTTGATTGATTGATTGAAATAAATAAATTAATAAATATCTAAATTATATTTTAGCACAAACGCACGGTCTATTAATGAACAGATTTTAATTTCTGTGCCTAATGTAACTACGTCAAGGGAAATTTCTGGTAACTTCTATTAACAAACAAGATAAATAAAATATTATATTTATACTAGCTTTTAAATGTGCTCTTGTTAAAGACATCATCATCAGTCGGAAGACGTTCACTGCTAAACATAGGCCTTAGAACGCCATTCAGAACGACAAGATGCCAGTTGCATCCACCGGTTATTCGTGACCAACTAGACCACTTTAGTGCCTATATCAAAGAATAATGTTAGTACCGCCATTTTGCAACGACCGTCTTACGCAATATTTTAGTAGGTACCATAAATTGACGACTAGAGATCCTAGAGTACTATAGCGACACTATAATAATTGGTAAATCATGTTTTTCAGAAGAATACGTCACGATAAAAACGTGACAAGTTAAGTACAAGTGTTGTCAAGGCCGTCTTTACCCGGGGGTTCAAGGGGTGCAGTGCACCCGGGCGCAGAGTCCTAGGGGGCGTATCCCGACCGCCATAAATTTCGATAGGTACCTACAATACTGAGACCACGCGAGCAGAGCCTTGACTTTCGCACCCCGGCGCTGAATATGCTTAAGACGGCCCTGAGTGTTGTTATACTCGTACATTATGTTATAGCCGACTTATCATTTACTCACGATCACTATCATGTGCTCGATATCGTCGAAGTTACTACAAAATCAATGACCCCGATAAACTTCTTGAATCTCTCAAAAACGTGACTACAATCGGCTCATGGGTGGGCGGTATTTTACAAATAGGGTAAATTCTAAAAATGGGTTAAGAAATTCGAAACACACGCTTTTGTCGTGTCGTCAAATCCTGGCCAGACCGTACAATGTTGTATCACGTACTCTGGAGTCTGGCAGCGAAGTCTCACGTAGACAGCTCACACGTCTGTGAAGATTTAGTGATGTACTTATTAGAATATCGATAATAATATTACTATTACTATGAAAATTATTGCTTTTTTTATGTATTCAATAAACCTGTGAGAATAAACTGTACTTTGGAGTATGTAGCCATAAGTAATATTCAGTAGTTGTTTTTAATCCATACCCTATACAGTTTATATTAACGGTCTTTTATATAAATAAAAAATATTCGCAGTCTGTTTTAGTTAATTCAATCAGTTTTACTATTAGAAATAAAGAAAAATATTTATTATAAATTTATTTCTCGTAAAATACAACTTGCTTTGTACAGAAAAATAAAAAAAAATCAATAAGTAAATCTATTAAATCAGGATAGAAAATTGCACCCAAAACTAACAATAAAGTTTTACAGTCAACAGTTAATTAAAAAAATTGTTAGTACCATCGTAAAATACAAAGTAAAAATATATAAAATTTACTTTGTTACATGAGTTTGGCTCACATTTGAGATATTGAATTAATTTCCATTTAAATTCAGAAGTTCGTTAAATTTTCTCCTAAAACGTTGAGTAGCGATTAAATGAACTAACGAAACCAAGTTGAAACGACCTTGTTATCGTATGAGCCACACACGAGGGCTTTATTAACATTTTTAACCGATTTTCAGTCAATTCGTCGCTTTTTTTATATATGAATTTAAGATCTGTAACTAAATTTTAATTTTTTTTCTCTCTTTCTGTCTGTTGCCCAGACTGTCTCTTTCCCACATATCGACGCTAGTGTATTCGCTGGGGTTTTTCGTGTTCTGTCCACTGCGGAGTTTAGCCTGATGTAGAGCATATTACCCTTGACCAGAGCTATTTCAAAGCTTATCATAATGAATTTCATTGTAATGTATTAATAAAACTTATACATTATCGTATGCATTTAACCTTCAAGCTTCAGTGATGCTCAACAGTTTAAATACACTGGTTTCTATTTCCTAGTACGTAATAGGTAGCTGCTAGGTTAGTATAAATCCAACAAATATTCTATATGCAGCTAATTTTGGGGACAAATTAAGGGTATTAAATTAATTATATTTATTTTATATTGCGATAAACAAACAAGGGACCGCCTGGCAGGGCCGTCTTAAGCATATTCAGCGCCGGGGTGCGAAAGTCAAGGCTCCGCTCGCGTGGTCTCAGTGTAGTAGGTACCTACGAAATTTATGGTGGTCGGCCCCTAGGACTTTGCGCCCGGGTGCACCGCACCCCTTGAACCCCCGGGTAAAAAAGGCCCTGCCGCCTGGTGTTAAACTGGACTGCGACTGCTTCACAGGCAAATTCGTAAGTAACAGTCGCATCCACTATGGTGGCCTGGATAAATTCCGGTACTTTTAATCCCATAACGCTTAAAAAGCTTCAGAAATATTAAATTAGTTTTTAATATTGTTAAAAGTTCACAAGAGCCATAATGTGAAATTATGTTTTGGTTGTATTTTCGATAACAGAATTGAATGAGTTATCGTGTGTTTCAGCTAATATACTTAATTTCCCCTGAGTAGCTGATATGTTATGATGCAATAAAAAGCTGCAATTACTGTTTGCTTTAATGGGTAATTTTGCATTTTGGAAACTCTCGTTGTTAATTACACTTTAAAATATTTATAGGAATTTCATTTATTTCAACTTAAATTATTTATAAATGTGATCTGATTGAATGCGATAAATGAAGCAGGCCCAGAAGGGTGATTACCAACCAAATGTTCACGAAGAATGTTCCGAGGAGCTCTTTAACCTTGTTCCTACCTCGTCTTTTCACGAATCGGCAGTCGAACTAAAAAGTTCGGTGCGTCTTTTCTTTGTAGAACCATCGACAAGTAGAATGCTTTGCCACCCCATGTCTACCTCCTATAAGCGATGATCCTGATCCTTCAAGCGATGCGTGAAGAAGCACCTTTGGTCGGCATAGAGGCGGCGACTGAGGCAGCCGTGAACTAACTCGGTTGTTTCAGTCGTTGTCACACTTGGATCTCCTCTTGCTTATCATCATGCGGGTCGAGGTCAAATGTCGTGTCACAATTAAAAAAGAACAGGAAATTCGAGAAAATATCACACTATTTTGTATTTGAAAATCGATTTACATCAGTTACATCACTAAAAAAGCATTGGTAGAAACGCAAAGCAACACATGTGCGGAATAAATCGTCCGCAGAATGTTCCTAATTCTGCATATCATAACCTTTAACCTCATCAGTAAACAACTGTCGCATTTATTTCTAGAGCCATAAGAAACTTTTTCGTATAGCAAGTATCAATAACAAGAATAAACTAATTTGAAGTATGCTATTAAAACTTGCGAGATAATCACGCGTTTAATTTTAACTATGTAGGTGACAATTCGTTTTAACTTTAATACAGAATTAAGGTTCTTTTGTGTTTAACAAATTAGTACATAGTTTATTCTTATTTTTAACGTATTTAAAAATTTAGTTAGATCATTAAAACATCGAATTAAACGTGATTTATGCGACAGTAACTTCTTTAATAAGAATAAATAAAACACAACAAGAATAAAACTTACAATTCGCGTTTCGGGATCAACTTGTAAGTTGCGGGGTTCCTACTAGACCAGAATAGTGGATTAAACTGCTACTTACATTTGATGACCAAATATAGAGTGGGGTGCTTATAAGTATATCAAGCCACAATAAAAAAAATACCACTGCTTATACCAATTTTCATAGCTTCTCAGTCCACATATTGATAGCGACTAAGGCTGTCTATGTCGTTTTTTTTTAGTTGTCAGCAGTCTTGGACCTTCCCTTGCTTACCCATCAGGCAAGTCGAGGTCATAATATGTAAGGTCATAATTTAAAAAAAAACAAGCAGTCCTACATGTACTTGATTATATCTACTTATATTATCATCATCATTATCAGCCAAAAGGCATCCACTGCTGAACATAGGCCACCCCTTAGAACGCCATTTCGAACGACAAGATGCTAGTTAATAAATAAAAACAATAAATAATAAAAAAAGAAATAAAAAAAGAAATTATAGTAAAAGAACACCTGCGTCTTAAAAATATTCTATAATTGAGTAGAAAGCTCAAAGGAGTTCAGCGTCCAACGTTCCTTACGGGCTAATAGTCAATCTCTTGAAGGCGGGAATTAATTTAAATTTAAAATTCGAAGCATTATTTAGTACGATAATAAATTCAGTGGAAAACGAAATGTCAGAATCGAAGTGACGGAAATTATGCCGCGAACAAAATGTACTTTACTTGAATTTTGTGGAAGACAAATGGGAGACGGCCCTTGAATAATATTCATGCTTTTAGGATTAAGAAATCTTCAACGTTGATTTAATAAAGTTAAATAATTGTATTTTGTTTATTTGTTTACTTAAAGTTATTTGGGTTGTTTATGCCCACAAGTTTATTTATTAATAAAAAAAAACTGAAGCACAGTGGTCAAAGGCTTACCTGGATATAAGAGGATGTTTTTTCCGATGATGCAGATGAGAGTAATAAATATATTGCAAAATAAATGTAAATAAATACATATACATTAAAACGTTAAATATTTATACTTATATAAATTTAATACTTGTAGATACACTATAATAGTTCGGTAAGATACGGGGTAGTACCACCACATTTAAGTGTACAGACACTTAAGTGACTAAGTCGCATTTCGGGAACAGCATGAAAGTTGCCCATTCCAATTAGGCCCGTATAATGGATGCTACCTACGGTTATTTACTTCTAGCAGTATTCGCCTTTATTCTTTACAATTTTCAAAGACTATAAAAGCGCTAATTGCTTCGAATCTACACCTAGTATTCGTGGTGTACCTGTTCACTAGTGACCGTAGTCTAGCAACTAACTAGGTTACGCAAACTGAAAGTGCTACTTGCCGGTACCAATGTATCTTTGATAGTAGGTACTTTGATTGTCCTGTTTCTATGATATAAGCACTTTAGTAGCACATAATATAGAAATGTATAAAAAAAACATTTAATAAGAGTTTTGTAAATGTGAAGGAAGCGTGGGAGTTGTGTCAGGATCGTGGCAAGTGGCGCTCCATTGTCTCTGCCTATCCCCGTGGGAAAGAGGCGTGACAATTTGATTGATTGCAAAAAAGTACTGTACTTTAATAATATAACATATCTAAATCTGGTATTCCCTAACCACATTTAGTAAAAAGGGAATTCTCTAAAATAATACTCAGGATTGTGACAATTGATATAAATGACATTGTCAAAGTTTCGTAAGAGATTGACATACGGATTGACATTATGTCATTACTATTCCCAGACATATTTCAGTAAAAATAGTTTGAAAATATTTTAAGATACATTTTGCTGTAGATAATATGAATGAATCGATAAAATTGTCTCAATTCTTACAGGGATAGAAAGAGACAAGAAAGCGCCCCTTTCCACGATTCTGACACGATACTTTGAATCGTGGAAAGTGGCGTATTAGTACAAACCAGTTCGCTACGCGTAAAGTCCCGGGTTCGACTCTTAGTCGAAGCAAAGATTTGTTTAATACTATTTACAAATAAATTTAATAATTTAAAAATAGATTTACAAATATTTGTTAATGAAAAAGAGGCAGCTATTTGCAATAGGTCTGCCGAACTACTACATTATTTATTTAAATCCACCAAAATAAAAAATATTGCAGCAAAATAAATTGAAAAATAGATACATAGTCGAGTTTAATGCCTATTAGGCATTCTCTAACAACTAAGTGTACAGACCGTGAAGTGACTTAGTCGTGTTTCGGTATTATGTATTTTCTTTAGATATCAAATTATATTATTTATTCACTAGGAAATTATGATATACATATTTTTTGAATAGATGTGCAAAGAAAATGATTGAGAAATAAGTACATAAAATAGATCTATAAAGGTTTCTATTGTAAGAAAACGATCTCAAAGATAACATTGAAGTATGAAATATTTCCTTTGACTACAAAAGATTTGCTAAGCCTTTAAGTTTGCAGCAAAGAACTTTGTGTTTTTAGTAAAGATATTTTTCTTTTTCTCGCGAATTTAGATTTTTTTTATTTTATAAAGAAGAGAACGGAGTTCTGATTGATCGTATTATGAGAACTAATATATAGTAAAATAATAAAAATATTTCATTTATATTGCTGCGAAATGTCCGTGAGTTGAGGAGACCACGGGCACTGGACAGGGTCTGAAGAAGCATTCGCGCCCACTATGCCGGCTTGCAAATGTTTATAAACTAAATAAACATTATATTCAAGTAATAAATTATAAAAACGTTTTTCTATTACGATATAAAACTTTTATATAACTTTAATTTCATGTGAAATGTGAAGGAAGCGAGGGAGCTGTGTCAGGATCGTGGCAAGTGGAGCTCTATTGTCTTTGCCTATCCCTGTGGGAAAAAGGCGTGACAATTTGATTGATTGATAATTTTGTAAGATGACCATGGAGTATTATAGTGCAATGGTCACGTAAACTAAGAGCCCCCCGTAACAAAAAACACTTGACGGCACCTATTTACCTATGACGTCATGTTTCTATAATACAAGCACTCTTAGTAGCTTAGTGTAGAATTGTAAAAAAACAGAGGTTATAAAGCTGAAACTAAAAGAGGTTTTAAAAGTACTAAGTTAACAATGTCACAAATGAAATATTAAAAAAAAAGTAAACGGAAAAGAAACAAAACCATCAGTTGATTTTTAACGCCTTTTATTCCATGCACATGGAAATATTATCTCCACTTACACGATTAAAAATCACGCCATACTAGAATGACAAGCAAAGCGTTTCGAGAGCGCTCCTACTCAAATGAATTACAGACCATATACGTACCATTAGACACCGCATAGTGACCATGGTGTCCAGTCACAACTGAAAGATAATAAATTTTACAAACACAACTTTATTACCTACCATTTAAATAACGACAGGTAGCAAATATATATTTAACAAATTAGGTGCATTGTGATACTTAACCTAAAGGTTAAAAAACGCTGAAAGAAATACGTTTTCTCTTCGTGACCACGATGGCTGCAAAGCTCTCGAAACGTGGAAATACTAATAAAAAAAGGTAAAATAAACGCGATATTAAGCCGTTTATTTTGTTTATTTCATAACTTGTTTAATTCTTTAATCAATGTTCGCGCTAAATCTAAAAAAATTCTATGTATTTATTATATTTTACAACCGAAAAAGGAAAAAGTTTAAAGTACTGAGATAACAATGCCAGTAAAACAGTTAACATGTGGGCAAAACGGACCAAAATGAGGATTTTGGAAATCATAAATTATCTTCTAAATCTGTTATCTGATTAATGTGTTCCTTAAAAATAAGGTACAAATAATAAATGCTAGATTATGTAACATTAAAAAAAGTGAGAATAATGCTGTTATTTTTTTATGTCGGTTTTTCCTTAAGTGGTCTTACCTTTCCTTTCCCTATTTACATAAATACAAACTTACATTATAACCTAATGTAATCATAGTTTAATAATAAATCATATTTTTTATCATGAAGTGGAGTCACTTTACGTAATGGTCTATGATGTAATGATAAAATCAACTGTCATAGTCAATATGATCATGTCAAATGGACTGACAGAATGTTAAAAAAGTAGTCAGGTGTCATGACCCTGATAATGATAGGGCTTACATTTACTTCATTCATTCAGAGAATACTATAAAATCTCTACAAAAAAAATTATTGCCAATAAACACAGTAACGACACATTTAAATATACAATTATCACGTGGAGTCCTGTTGCGATTTGCCTGATAGTGAGCAAGGAGAGGTTCACGGAGCGCCGACGACAGTAAAACCGTTTTAATTCGCAGTTGGTAAGAGAGGTAGGTTAGTCGCGTTTCGGGATCAGCTTGTAAGATGCCGGTTTCAACTAGGCTGGCATAGAAGATGTCACTACTACAGTCATTAACGGTGGTAGCAGTTACCTTCATTCTCCAGCTTAAAATAAGGCAGGGTATAATGTCATGTCACAAAAAAATTGTATTAAAAACTATTTTTTAATACACTTAGTAATGTAGTTTCTAATTTACAGATACTTGTCTTATTTCTTTTATACCATCATTATTTAAAATCACGCTTTTATTCCCATAAACAATGGAACGCCACTTTCCACGATCCTGCCACAACTCTTTTGCTTCCTTCACATCTAGAATTCTCTTCATACACTGCTTTTTTGAGAATAGGGACATTATTGTAGTTACCAATGGTCTATTTATTTCGCTTCATAATCATTTAAGTTTTTTTTATTTTTTTTTTTTTATTTTTTTTTATTGTGACTCGACATATGACAGCACCCGGCTTGATGTTAAGCCAAAGTGTGGTCCATGAATGAATATCACTGCTACTACAATTCAATAACTGTGAGTAGCAATCACATCCACTATGCCGGCCTAGATGGAACCGGCAACTTACAAGCTGATCCCGAAACGTGACTAAATCACTTCACGGTCTGTATACTTGTAAGTGGTGGTACTACCCCGGATCGGCAGACTGGGTACCACTGCCTACCACTCTTTGATAACCAGACCCGAAGCAAATATCCATCTCTTTTTTTTTTATTAACAAATATTTGCAATATTTAATACTATTAAATATTACAAATAAAAGCTATGAAACAAATATTTGCTCCGACCGGGGATCGAACCCGGGACTTTACGCGCAACAAACCAGTCGCTAAACCGTTCGTCCACGCCTGTCGTCAAAAGTAGAGAATACGAGTCCAGAAGATACGATAGAGAAAAATACGAGAGACTCGTAGTCCCAAAACAGAGACTTTATAGTGTTTACACATATAAAATAATAAATAAAACCTAATAACCAATGTTATGAATATACGTTTATATAACAAATGTTTTTAAAATAACCGCCGTCATATGCGTTTTATAGGTTGAAACCAATATCTGGAGCTATTTGGGTTTTGTATCCATTTTTATTGGTCCATTAGCCGCGAACGACTGGCCATGCATCAATTTTGACAAAATAAACACACCTTCGTTACGTTTGTTTATATATGAAACATTTTTATTTACATATTTTTTTATATATGCAAAATATATAAATAAATGCGACCGTGGTGTAGTGGTTATGAAACCCAAAGCACGGGTTCAAAACCACTTGCCGGTAAAATTTGATATATATACTTTAGTTGTCTTGTTCTTTTAATAATACTAAAGTACTCGACTTTAGTAGCTTAGTATAGAAACGAAAAAAAAATTCAGAGAGTTTTGTTACTAGTAAAAATAAAAGTAGGATTTTTCAGTGGACCCACTCTTGCCTTCGTCACAGTCAGATGTCGCGTTATAATAATAAAAAAGACTTACAAAGTGGCATTCTGTTGTTTCTGCCTATCCCCGTAGAAATAAAGACATAATAATTAGAGACAGAAAGTAGTGAATTAGTCGCGCTTCGGGATCAGATTCAAAGTCGCAGGTTTGAACTAGGCCAGCACAATTAAAGCGACAATATACAGGAACAATATACGCCTCTATTCGTAGGTCAAATATGTCGAGCCACAATAAAAAAAATAAAAGTAAAGATGTGGATTAAGGAAAAACGTGCACAAATGGTACCATAGATAAGTAAAGTAAAAAAAACTTTTCCGTGCAAGTTCTTTTGAAGGGAATAATTTGATGGCGCATAAACACAAAGGGCCTGATCGTAAACTGAAAGGCTGTAGGTACATATAGTATATATCAAGAAAAATTGTAATTTTGTAAACAGTATTGCTTATTTTTTTTTATTGTGACGCGACATTTGAATTCAACCCTAAAACGATCTTTTCTTGCCTAATAAGCAAGAGAAGATCCAAGAATGATGACGACTGCCTCAGCCGCCGCCACTATGCCGGCCAAATAGTTTGTGCACAATGAAAGGATAAGTTGAAGTAGATTGACATAAGGAATTTATAATTTTTTTGCGTTAATCGAGGCAAATCCAGGAGGGTTTTTTCCGGCCAGATCGGAGACATCCTCAAGAAAGCTGGACTAATTTTCATAGGTTGGTGTCAGTTTTCTTAATTCCTTTAGTTGCTGCAAAGAATAAGAATATGATTTGTCGTTTGTTTACAAAATTGTCGTTTTAATTTAGTATAGAGTACAGGTTCGATTCTATTTTATGTTGGCTTTATGAACAGTTAAGGTAAGGGCCTGTAATATTTTCAGTTGAAAACCCAATGTTATTGAAGTATGCCAATACATTTTACGGATATATTATTTAGATAAAGCTTTTACATTATTATAAAAGAAATCGGATTAATTATTTTTATATACTTAATTTGTTTACGTTGAGTTTTTATTTTATTTAGACGTGACATCTTTTTATTGACCGCCCTGCCTGATGGTAAGCAGAGTGCCGACGACTGCTAAAACCGAGTCTTCACGGCTGCCCCAGTAGCCGTCACTATGCCGGCCAAAGGTCGCATCGCTTGAAGGATCCAAGGCTATAGGATGGAGAGAACACATGGGTTGGTAAATGCTTGCTTGATGGTAAGCAAGAATAAATCCAAGAGCGCCTATGACTGGAATCACAATTGACATTTACAGCGCCTCAGGTCGTCACTATGCTTGCCAAGGTTACAAGATCATGTTAAAATTATTTTAGTTTTATACTCATATTTAATATACTCGTAGTTTGATTAAAAATACAGAAGTAAGGCTGGATGGAGTGCACTTACAAGTATACAGACCGTGAAGTGATTTGGTCACGTTTCGGGATCAGCTTGTAAGTTGCCGGTTCCACCTAGGCCGGCATAGTGGATGTGATTGCTACTCACAGTTATTGAATTGTAGTAGCAGTGACATTCATTCATGGACCACACTTTGGCTTAACATCAAGCGGGGTGCTGTCATATGTCGAGTCACAATAAAAAAAAAACTAATAATACTACAATTGAATAATTGCAAGTAGCAGTCACATCAACTATGCCTGCCTATTTATAACCGGCAAAAATCCTAGACGCAAAAAAAGTAATTTTACGGTCAGTACGAGTACTCCAGTAGTCAGTATTACCCCGGATCAACGTCTGTTTCTATAAAATCTCTACGAAAAAAAAGCTTATAAACACAGTAAAAACACAATCAAATATTAAATTATCCTGACGCTATTTGTCTGATGGTAAATAAGGAGAGGTTCAAGTAGCGCCGAGGACGGAAGAACCGTTTTAATTCGCAGTTGGCAAGAGTGGTAGGCAGTGGTGGCCAGTCTGCCTATTCGGGTAGTACCACCACATACAAGTAATATATACAGTCCGTAAAGTAGGTTAGTCGCGTTTCGGGGTCTAAGAGTGGTTGCCAGACTTGACACTACATTTGACCCCGACTTGCTTGATGATAAGCAAAAGAAGGTCCAAGAGTGACGATGACTGAAAAAACCGAGTTAGTACCCGGCTGCCTCAGTCACTGTTACTATGCCGGCCTAACATAATTATTAAATATCACAAACAAAAGTTATAAAACAAATCTTTGCTCCGACTGGAAACCAAACCCGGAACTCTACGCCTAACCGACTGGTGTACTAACTAATGTTCCACCCGTGTAATTTATTCCACAAAGTTAGTATAGTGACGCTATTCATGATAATTCTCAAACAAGAGCATTGTTTGCATTTGACCCTTTTTAATATTTAACTGAAGATCTTATGACCGGGATAAGGGGTCAGTTGTTTGCTCTGCCTACTCTATTATTTAATAGAACCGTGACTATACAATGATCTATTCAATAGGAATATAATGAGGTTATTATGTAAGTTATATTGTGTGAATCGACAAAAGGAATTTATATATCTGATGTAGATGGATGCGTTAAACGAGGTGTTTTCCGACCAAATTGGAGACATCCTTATGAACATCCTTAAGTGCCCATAATCGTAGAGCTTGTATGAAGAGGGTTGTGGATATAAGGAAATCGAGGGAGTTGTGTGAGGATCGTGACAAGTGGCGCTTCATGGTCCATTGCCTAACCCTGTGGAAAAATGTATTGCAGATGTATTAAAAAGTTTTATTATTGTATTTTTAGTTAATAGTTAACAGACGGGCAATAATGTGTTTTAATCCGTCAAACCGTTTACATTACAAAGAGTACCAAAGAAATATAAATATACACACGCTCGAAAATCACAACCTTGCTTTTCAGTATTCGAAAAAAGGTTTTCAAACATTTTTTAGTATAAATAAAAGTTTATTTGCGTTTTGGGAATTTCTTTTATTTCATTAACTTTTCATGAAGCATAACGATTTAAAGTTTTTCTAATAATGAAGTCCACCAAAGGAACGATAAACAAGCATAATCATAAGAATTGTAAAATAAGAACAATTTAAATCTGAATAAAAAACTGATAACACAATTCGCTAGTCTAGACATAATTTTTCCCGATAAACCGATATAGTTTTCAAAGCGCGATACGTGTTAGAAATATTTTAGTGAATTTTTTATCTTGCTGACTCGGTAACCGGCGCTGAGTGGGTTATTCAATATGTGACTTGAAATTTAAGATGGTGAAAATTTGCCAGAACGAATTTAATAAATTAAATATTTTAACGCCATTAATTTATGTCTTCAAATATTATACTGTTTTATATTTTATTTCACACAAAGAGAGGGTTCACGCAACACTCCCAAAGACTTTGATATTAATTATCTATCAATCAAAAATGTCATGCCTTTTTCCCACAGGGATAGGCATAGACAATGGAGCGCTACTTGCCACGGTCCTGACACAACTCCCTCGCTTTCCTCAAATCCACAATTAAAGAGAATTGTGGATTTTAATTATATCATATGGTAATACAGTAAGGAAAGCTGGGTTACCTAGTGGCCATAACCGTATGCGTAGAGCTTGTAATGTAGCGCTTAACATGTGTCTACGTCGTAGCATCGAAGTTATTTTATCCAATATTTTTATTGTAATCTTTCAACTGCGCCATGTTCGATATTAAGGGAGTAATATACAACATACAATACTTGCAAGCTCCACTATCCAGTAGAAATCATTGCATTTTTTCTTCTTACTATTATTATAAATGTGAATATGAGTTTGTTTGTTACGTTTTCACGCAACAACTATTTAACCGATCATCATGAAACTTTGTACACATATTTTTGGAGGTACTGGAAGTAACATAGGATACTTTTTGTTTTAAAAAAATGAATTTTTTACTATAGTTGCCAATTGACTATAGTTTCAGCAGTTTGGAATTTTTTATATTTATTTTTATTTCCGTTATTTTTATATGAGTTATCGAGTTATAAATAAAAAAAGGGATATACAGTGGAATTGATAACCTTCACCTTTTTATGACTGTGTTATAGGTACACCTGATTTTACGCAGGTGAAACCGCGGGCAAAGCTAGTTATTTAATAAATCGCGACATCTGACCTATGTAATAAACAATGATAATGGTAAGGGAGAGAAAATTCGAGTGGCCACGCGACAAAAAAATAATTCAGTTCACGATTGTTATTATGCTGGCCAAGGTTAATTTTTCCCACTTTACTTGAAAGATCCAAGGTGATAGGATTAATCTACAACGTGCACCAAATAACCCTTCACATACTAGTTTTTAAAAATAAGGTTATCGTAGTGGAATTATTCCTGGAAATACATATAGTATTTTCTTAGATTTTGCCCGAACGTTGATTAATGAATTAAACAAATTTTATGCGGCTTACTATCGCGTTAATATTGGTTTTTTAATTTTCATTTTTTTATTATTATTACGACGTTTGGAGAGCTTTGCAGCTATCGTGGTCATGAAGAGTTAATTGATATGATTGTAATATCAAAAAACCAAAATAAACGCGATAGTAAGCCGCATAAATTTGTTTAATTTATTATTCCTGGAACTTCGTTATTATCATCAATTGTTACTTTCTACCAACCTGACACAACTGGAGAGTTGGAGACATAGAGTCCTGGAGGCCGGCATAGTTGACATGACTGCCTCAGGCGGTGAGCTGCCATATGTCGAGCCACAAATATATTTAAAAATTGAATTTGATTGAAAAATTGAAGTGCCTACCTATATTACATATATATATATATATATATATATATATATATATATATATATATATATATATATATATATATATATAATATATTAATATATATTAAGGCGACCGTGGTGTAGTGGCAGTGCAATGGCTACGTAAGCCGAGTGGCACGGGTTCAAAACTACTCACCAGTACCAATGTATTTTTGATTATGTACTTTGGTTGTCCTGTTTCTATGATTCAAGCACTATAGTAGCTTAATATAGAAATGTATAATAATAAATAAAGAAATAAAATAAACATAGATAGTATCAATTCGACTTCCCAAGCTGATAACAGATAAAATTAATTTAATTTAAAATAATTATGAAAATTGAAACGGAATACGTATTAATTTCGTTAGAATATTAATTAAATGATTTAATATTACGCATTGGATTCGAAACATCGGAATAAATTCAATTCCGTGAATAAAAATTAATATTTCAATTTGTTAATATCGATACCTTTATTTAATTAATAATGACAGGACGCAATGTTATCAGACGAATATTTAAATTTATTTTATTTGGATTCAAGTGCTCAAAAAAGAGAAGAGATACAAACAATAAAGAGACATAAATATATAATAAGTAATTAAATAATATAAGAATGTTTAGTATATATACAACTGTAAACCTCTTATATATAATAGAAGATAAAATAAAGGTGAATAATAATAAAAACATTGACATGAATATATGAACATAGTAAAAATTCTTTCATTCATTGTATTTAAATTTTTTTTATTTATTGTGACTCGACATATGTCAGCACCCCGCTTGATTTTAAGCCAAATTATGGTCCATGAATGAATGTCACTGCTAATACAATTCAATAACTGTGAGTAGTAATCACATCCACTATGCCGGCCTAGATGGAACCGGCAACTTACAAGCTGATCCCGAAACGTGACCAAATCATTTCACGGTATGTATACTTGTAAGTGGTGGTACTACCCCGGATCGGCAGACTGGGTACCACTGCCTACCACTCAAAATCATTTATCACAACCATTTTTACAAACTTTTTCATTTACCTCTACAAATCCAAACTTTCAAATACTACGTCTGAAAAAACCAAAGGCTTCATTTTAAAATAGAAATTCGTCAAAAATTCGACAGGTTCATTAAGGATAGAGATGTCAAAGATAAAACCAAACACAACCGGGTCAGAATCTAACGAGCGACCCGCAGGCAAAGTGCACTACGATTTATGTCACAAAAACCTATCTTATGCCTTGCACTCACTAAATGTTCGCAAACTGAATGTGAACTAGAAACCCTTCTTTTCTTGTACCATGATTATTATTTTTTCTTTTAATTTCGACTCGACATATGACAGCACCCCGCTTGATATTAAGCCAAAGTGTGGTCCATGAATGAATGTCACTGCTAATACAATTCAATAACTGTGAGTAGCAATCACATTCACTATGCCGGCCTAGATGGAACCGGCAACTTACAAGCTGATCCCGAAACGTGACCAAATCACTTCACGGTCTGTATACTTGTAAATGGTGGTACTACCCCGGATCGATAGACTGGGTACCACTGCCTACCGCTCTTAGATAACCAGACCCGAAGCAAATATCCATCTCTTTTTTTTATTAACAAATATTTGCAATATTTAATATTATTAAATATTACAAATATAAGCTATGAAACAAATATTTGCTCCGACCGGGGATTGAACCCGGGACTTTACGCGCAACAAACCAGTCGCTAAACCGTTCGTCCACGCCTGTCGTTACGTATTTCAATCTTTATTGTACTATAATTTACTGTGCAGTACGTAATGCAACCAGAATTAAGTTCAGTTAACAGGGGAAAGAGAAATAAAGATTGGCACAGACTATAAGACTAGATGTATTTGAAGACTAGATGTGAAGGAAGCAAGGGAGTTGTGTAAGGTTCGTGGTAAGTGGCGCTCCATTGTCTCTGCCTATCCCTCTGAGAAAAAGGCGTGACAATTTGATTGATTGATTGATTATAAATATATGACAAGTTTTAATTTATTTTGATTCGTACAAATTATTGCATATACAACTACATTAACTTATAGATACGTTCTATTTAAATATATTTGGAGACATTAATAAATAATCTTTTTTTATTATCCGCGATCCGACCTTGTTTTAGCTGACATGAGTAATAAGCAGGAGAAAATAAAATCAACAGACGACAGAAAAACCAAATATAGATGTCATATATTTTCTCTATCTATATTCTATGTATATATTTTTTATTATTAAGGTTTTTAGTATAATTGTATGTTTCCTTAATAATTAAATATTATCTATATTATTTATTATATATATTTATACATATAATATATATACATGTTTAAGCTGGAGTGCGGTCCATAAATGAAGATGACTGCTACTACAATTCAATAACTGTGAGTAGCAGTCACGTCCACTATGCCGGCCTATTTGGATCTACAAGCTTACAAGCTAAACCTGAAACGTGACTAAGTCACTTCACGGTCTATATACTTGTAGGTAGTGGTCCTACCCCGAACGACCACTGCCATCTACTCTTTGATCCATACCCGGAGGATCCCTTTTTTTATTAACAAATATTTAATAAATAAAATAAATTATTAAATAATACAAATAAAAGCTATTAAACAAGTATTTGCTCTGACCGGGAATCGAACCCTGTCGTGCTGGTGTGCCAACCATTTACACATGCTTAGCTTAAGAGTTAATAGTATTTGTACAAGGGTAGTGTACATACCGCACGAAGTTTTGGTTTTATTTTCTTCAAAACTACGCTCACAGATTTCAACCTACCCTCAGCTTTGTTTGTAAAGGAAATATGTCAGTAAGATAGAGCAAGTTTAATGCATTGGAATGAAAACAAACGGCATTTTGCATTGACATATAGAAAAGAAATTGAAATATGTTTTTCAATGAAACTTTCAAGAAAAGTCATTTAAAACGACGTCAACCATTTTTGAGTACAGATATAAAACGTCACAGTCGTAGAGGATCCTATTTCGACATCTTTCTTCGTGAAATCATTATTTAAAATAATGAAATGTGTTTAAATATCTATATGGCGTATAGCCATGTCAATATATTATTTTTGCAAATATAAAAACTAAGATTTTGCAAAGGTCAGCGTTTAAAAAAGTAGCAGGCGGTGACAGCAAATAATTACAAAAATTCGTCAATATTTTTATATTATACCTTAAAGCGTTCTATGTAAACATAATTGCGACTTAATTATTATCACTTTAATTTTTTACAGCTTGGTCTATACCTTTTATTTATTTTTTTATTAACGTGGGAGGAAAGCTCTACAGTGGCGTAGCGTGGCGGGGGCGAAGGGGGCAGCCCACCCCGAGCAACACATTTAGGGGGCGGCAAAATTTATAAAAACAGAAATAAAACGTTTAAATTTGAACCTCAAATTCATATTTTTGTTGTACCTATGATTGAAACTCCTAAATAAGGGGGCGGCAATTTTTTTTCCGCGGCTGACTTCCTCGTTACGTCACTGAAGCTCTACCAGCCGAAGTACCGGGCTCTCACCGGCAAAAACCTCCCACGCCGTTTCCTCAGACCGTCATCGTTTTGGTCCGCGCCGGAACCCAAGGTCACTACGCCCGGGTCCCGATACCGCGACGGAGGGCACCGTCGCATTGTTCCCCTATCCGCCACCTGGGGGATGCGCCCGATGGGAGACCAGCAAACTCCAGCAATCACCTGCGCGTGATTGCTGTCACCACAGAACACAGTCTGTGGGACCTCGGGAGCTTGGTCTATACCTACTCTTAATTCACTCAAGGCAACCTATCCCAATTGATAAGTGATAAGTAAGGGAATTAAACAAGGAATTACATACACTTATTTATTATTTTATTTAATTGCCAATAAGTAATTAAATAAGTGTTTGTAGAACTGGCTCATTCCATGATTTGGAAGATTTTATTTATTTATTTTATTTACATTTCTATACTTAGTTACTAAAGTGCTTGTATCAAGGAAACAGGACAACCAAAGAACATATCTCAAAGATACATAGGTACTGGTGCGTGGTCTCGAACTCGTGCTCTCGGTTTGCGTAATCATTGCACTGCCACTACACCTCGGTCGCCTATTGATCTATCTTAAAAAGGATTTTATAATTGTCTAATAACTGTTATTTTATTATAACTACGCAATTTTTATTTCATTTTATTGTGATTCCACATCTAACCTTGACTTGCCTGAGGTAAGCAAGGCAAGAGCCAATATTACCAACCTGAAAAACCCGACTTATAATAGTTCACGGTTGACTTAGTTGCTGCCACTATGCTGAGCGAGGGGTGACTTTGGGCGAGTGAAATGACATTTAATATAATGTATTACAATGTTCGCAATTGCAAAAAATATATTTTTATTTATTTATAAACTCTTTATTGCACAAAAGTAAGGTACATAGGCGAGCTTATTGCCTTAGGCATTATCTACGGCTTTGTTGTGTAGTGCTGTGATTGGCTAGGTGAAAACCATTTATTATAAAGATTTAATATTATTTTAAATGACATTTGTTATAAATATATATACATATATATAAATATAAGCAATACATACATTAGGCAACATATACACAAAACATATACACTTTTTTTTTTTTTTTTTTTTTTTTTTTATTGTGACACGACATCTGACCTCGACCCGCCTGATGATAAGCAAGAGAAGGTACAGTACGTCAATACTATCCAATATATGAAAATATCAAATTTCAAATCTACTTGCTATGAATACTAAAAGACGCAAATTTATTGTAGATTCATTAAAACAATTACTTAACAATAAACCAATAGAATGGCCACGAAACACATAGCAATTGAAATCCTTTGAAACAGTACACTAGTTCGGTTCCCCGTCCGAGCAATCAGAGCTGGTGCAATTAGCACTGCCTCGGACAAAGGAGTGAAACAAGCTCAATAACTCACTTAGAATTTCCATGAATTACTACAGACCGATGTTTTCACAACAATAACTGCATACGTAGGTACTCGTGACTGTACAATAGTTAGTTTTTTTTATTAGGGCGAGATTTAAAACAGTGTCTTCGTCTGATATCGGTTCTAAATGGGGTTGGATTCTAAATGGGAGTTCTTGGTTAAAGAGGGAATCATCAGCATTCCGTTAAGAAAATCTACAGCCGAATTTATGATTTATTCAATTTATAAAGAAGTAATAACAAAAATATATAGTAAGTATAATCTGTCTAAGCCGAAATGACGCATTTGCGCACACTAGAAAACATAAAATATGAATGGAACATACCGAAAATGCAATTGTAATTGGTCATTCAGTTGCTGGTTGGACACAAAAGGAGGAGCACGCTGATAAAGTATTGTAGTATAGTTAGTAATATTTACATTCACATATTTAAATAAACTAATAAAGTGGAGGGACGCGGCATTTATAGCTATTATATAATAAATTTGAATAATATTCACAATAAGATTAAAAACTAAAACAATAATTACATAATAAACGGTACGGCGGGCGCGTCGCGTCGTTACTTTGTCGAACAGTCGACAAAAGAATGCTTTACTCACCCTTAAATCTTTACTCATCTAATAATTTTACTATTGTGGATGAGAAGGAAGCGAGGGAGTTGTGTCAGGATTGTGGCAAGTAGCGCTCCATTGTCTCTGCCTATCCCCATGGGAAAAAGGCGTGACAATTTGATTGATTGATTTCACTATCCTATGCAAAGGCTCATAAAACATCCAAAATCTAAGGCAACTTTAAATAAAGGGTAAATAACACTTAAGGTGGACATAGTGTCGGCGACCAAGTCAACCGTCAACCGACTGAGTCTATTTTTTCAGCCATTAGCGCTCTCCTTGCATCAGGCAAGTCGCGTTAGAATTGTCTTTACATGAAGTCGTAGCTAAATTTCTTTCTCATATTAATTTGATTCACTTCACGGACTAAAAGTACTACTCCAGGTCGGTAGACTGGGTAAATGACCAACAACTCTCTGCCTACAACTCTTAAACGTTTCATTTTGAATCCTTTTTTCTATGAGATAACTTTAATTCATAATTTATTTTTGTACACTATTGTAATGGAGTGTAGTTTCCAAACTCTTGCACAGCTCAGGTCAAATAGGCACCAACTTCATTGCATATTCAAAAGGGTCGGTAGGCATAGATCACATACCAATAAATACCGCAATGGAGTTTCTCTTTCGACCACCCTACTCCTGATATTTAGTTGGAGTCCAATTTATGAGAATGAGCGATCTCATTGTCTAATGAATATTTGCATCCGTTATGACTTTATCGCTGAATTGAAATAACTTTAAAGCTTGTTTTTAAATGAGACGCGGCACCTAAGTGAAGCAAAGCATGGTCGACGCAGGAGCGAAGTGTGGCAAGGGCGGATAGGGCCGGCAAAATTAAAAAAAACTAAAGTAAATCGTATGATTGAAATTCCTAAATAAGGGGGCGGCAAATTTTTTTTCCTCTCCGGGTGGTTGACTCCCACGCTACGCCACTGGGTCAACGTCTAAAAAATCCTTTTATTTTACGGTTGCGTCAGTCGTTGGCACTATTCCGGCCAAAACTAATTCCGTAACGCAATTGAGATGATAGTTTTTACATCTAAAAGTTGCAGGAAAAATTTACACGATTTCACTTCTTTTCTTGATTTGTATATTGTTAATCGTGTACAAAAGTCGTGTTTAAATATAAAATTAAAGTCTTTTAAAATTAAACTAGTAATAAAAAAAAATAATTAAAGACGTACCTAAAGAATTTTGAACTTCGAAAAATTCCCTTAAGGTTACTCTGACGTTTGACAATGTTCTTTTATTTCTAACGAAGCGGGGTCAAGTGATATGTGCTCTGTGGTTTAAAGCAAACACATGGTGGTTATGACCGGCTAGCCAGTTTGTTAATAATTCAGCAAGTTTAGAATTTAAGATGCGTTTCCCACTGTATTTGTTCCATGTTTATTTATTTTTTTCCAACTCAAAACAATCCGCATGCGTCTAAATGTTTGATAATATGAAGTTTCATAGTTTAGTTTTAAAAATTATTTATAACTATTATACTTGTATCATAGAAACAGGATAACCAAAGTACATATATTAAAGATACATAGGTACCGGTGGGTGGTTTCGAACTCGTGCTCTGGGTTTGTGTAACCATTGCACTGCTACTACACCACGGTCGCCTTAAGGAAAGGCAGAGACAATGGCAAACCAATCCACGATCCTGATATAAATGTCATGCTTTCCTCACATCCATAATTCTCTTTATTCAAGCTCTACGGTTATGTAGAGCAACCCAGCTTTTTTAAGGATGTCTCCGATTTGGTCGGAGAACACCCTCCTGGGTCTGCCTCGATTAAAGCATCCATCCACATCAGTTTTTAAAATTCTTCCGTCAATCTACTTTCATACTTTAAATAAGTTAATAAAGTCATTGTATTATTCTATGTAAATACGATGGGATAAATTATATTGGCATCAAAGACAAGCTAAACCATACAACCCAAAAGCTGACTGTGAATAATTTATGACATCAATTGAGTTTCTTAGTCCAGCCTTAGTATGTAAATCAATGCCCACTCACTTAGACACCTTGTTGTATTAAATAAGTATTTTATTGGGAAAGTAGAATGAGAGTAGAATTGACGCTGTAGAAATACATCATTAAGTGTAGGTTGATGACGATAGCGGATAGAATAAGGAATAGCACAGTGCGCGATAGATGTGGTTTGAAAGAAGATGTAGTGACAAGAATAGACAAAGGAATGCTGCGATGGTTTGGGCACATGAAAGGGATGAGTGAGAGTAGATTTACGAAAGGAATTTATAAATCTGATGTAGATGGATGCTTTAAACAAGGTAGACTCAGGGGTGTTTTCTAACCAAATCGGAGACATCCTCAGGAAAACTAAATTGCCTAATGCCCATACTCTTAATTTTAAATTTAAGCGACCGTGTTGTAGTGGCAGTACAATGATTACGCAAACTGAGAGCACGGGTTCAAAACCACTCACCGGTATCAATGCATCTTTAATATATTATGTACTTTGGTCGTCCTGTTTCTATGATACATGCACTTAAGTAGCTTAGTATAGAAATGTTTAAAAAATACATGCTCTATGGTTATGAACACTGCGGACACTTAATCAATCAATCAATCAATCGTCACGCCTTTTTTCCATAGGGATAGGCAGGGACATTAGAGCGCCACTTGCCACTATCCTGACACAACTCCCTCGCTACCTTGACATCCACAATTATCTTCATACAAGCTCTAAGGTTATTGGTACTAGGCTACCTAGCTTTCTATAGGATGTCTCCGATTTGGTCAGAAAACACCCTACTGGGCCTGCCTTGTTTAACGCATCCATCCACATTAGATTTATAAGTTTCTTTCGTAAATCTACTCTCACTCATCATTTCCATGTGACCAAACCATCGCAGCATTCCTTTGTAAATTCTTGTCACTAGTACATCTTCTTTCAAACCACATCTATCGCGCACTGTGCTATTCCTATTGTCACTCCACATACACTCCTTAAAGACCGTAGTTCTACAGCGTTAATTCTGCTTTCATGCTTCTTCTGCCACACCCAACATTCACTTTTACATATTAATGTAGGAATAAGTACCGCATTATGATCAGCCATCCTTGACTTTTGGGACATTATTTGGCATTAACACACTTAAATAATACAAATGTTACTTAGTAGATTTTGAATCACCGGTTAGTTCCTACGTCCACCCTTAGTGTAAACAACTTGTTAATTATTCAGTTAAACCATTGTATGGGTTATTCATGGAGTCCTGTTACTTGTAGTGACTTAATGAAAAGGGACATTTCGTCAGTGAACATTGATTTCGGATTTCAGTTGACGGTTAAGCCTAGTTTACATTTACATTCTATTGTCTGAAAAAAAAATCTCTCAGGTGCTTCGGGTCTGGTTATCAAAGAGTGGTAGGCAGTGGCACCCATTCTGCCGATGCGGGGTGGTACTACCACTTACAAGTATACAGACCGTGAAGTGATTTGGTCACGTTTCGGGATCAGCTTGTAAGTTGCCGGTTTTATCTAGGCCGGCATAGTGGATGTGATTGCTACTCACATTTATTGAATTGTAGTAGCAGTGACATTCATTCATGGACCACACTTCGGCTTAATATCAAGCGGGGTGCTGTCATATGTCGAGTCACGATAAAAAATATATAAATAGAAGTCGTGTTGAAGTAATTCCATTGTGTTAGTAGATGCAAAAATCGCAAATGAATCACAAGCGCTGACTGGCTGCAAAGAAGTTTTGCTAATTAGCAGAATCAGGCGGGTGCCGTCACATACAGGCCGTCCCTAGGTAGCGCCTCTGTTACTTTATTACTTATTTATTACTTTATTATTTATTTATTATATATTTTTATACTAAGCTACTAACGTGCTTGTATCATAGAAACAGGACAACCAAAGCACCATAGACCATTTATTCATTTCATTCAACATCATTTAGCAAAATATTCCCTTCCACCTGACAGGAGCATAAGCCACGCCTCTTTTACCTTCAACTAATAGACAAAACAAAAAATAACTTGCTTTTAATGCCAATATTTTGGTAACCAAAAAAAAAACAATAGAAAAGATTTGTTACCTGCAGATCATAAAACAAACAAAAAATGGATTATAGATAAATACTCGTCTTCAATAGGCTAACGTCAAAGCAGCCAACAATAGACGTATTACGTGCGCGAGAGTAGTTCATACCATTGTATCCCTTAAGGTGGTGCAGCGAGCGTTTTGTCGACTTTACATATATCAAAGATATAATACATTGGTACCAGTGAGTGGTTTCGAACCCGTGCTACTCGGCTTACGTTACGTAGCCATTGCACTGCCACTACACCACGGTAGCCACACCCATTGCCTTTATTGTGTAAAAAATCAATAATTTGCTCTGACATTTCATTAACTCTCAAATGCGCTGCAAATTTCGCACACAGGGGCGGCGCGACTCCAGTCATATATAACTAAGTATACTAAACAAAAACATGTACGTATTGCAATCACAAAAACACAGGGGAAACATTGACAGAGCAAATCCGAATGCATTAAAAAAATACACCTGTCACAATATTAAACGATATATCATGTGGTTAGGGGTGGAACAACCCTTCCACGCGTCATTTGACAATCAACCCCTCTCTTGTATCACAAAAATAACTCTCATTTTCGACTACAGAACAAATGTACAGACATTAACTAAAATTATAGTGACAATAGTTGAGTTAATAATTAGGATAAATAGAGAATATATTATTCAATTTTTTTTTTTTAGCAACATAAGAATATAATAACATATACGTTCAGGTGCAGATAATTCTAAAGTTCCTAATAGTTACTTTTTTATTGGTTTTAAACAAAAAAGTAATTTAAATAAAAAAATATTGCGCTCTAATGACATTTTGTGAAACAGAAGAATGTGTTATTTTTCATTTGAGTTAGTTTACCTATCAATAAGTTTTAAAAATTAACTGTCTTTAATACTTTTAACAGGTCACAGCATCTGAATAAGTTTGTCTAAACGCTAGAGTAGTATTTTCAATTATGCTTCAAGGATCACCTCAAAGGATGAGTAGACAGGGTAAGTGAGAGCTTTTTACATAGACCCGAAACACAGTATATATAATCAACTAAATATGCATTTAAACAAAAATTAATGCATATTTTGTATATATAAATATAAACGATTTAACGTTCCCTGGACTTCTTAAGCAGAGGGTGAAAGAGATGATCACGTAAAGCTTGTTTTTTTTTAGGTATCTGCGCTCTTAGACTTCCTCTTGCTTACCATCAAATAAGACGAGATCTGTGATCGTCGTCGTGTACGAAAAAAATACGATTGTACTAATTAAATCAAAACTTATGGTCACTCTAACAGTGGGACATGGTTCCCTGCTAGTTGTAGAGGGTCCGTGCAAGAATTCTCATTACGTGGTTACCCAGGGGATTGTGATCCCTTACCCTTTGGAGACAAACTGCCTTGATGAACAGGTACTGTGGAACTCAGAAACGATCCTTGTCAGGTCAACTAACAATTTTTATCTCTTTTATAAAATGATTGTTTTTAATGGAAAGATGAGGTTTCTATTCAAAATGTTTTCTTTCTACTTGTTTTATATTTGTTCATGTCAACACTGGACGTTATTTGTAAGCATGCTTAAATAAAGTACCTCCGCCCGATATAGTAAAGGCAACTGGGATAACCGTGTGCTGAGTATAGTTCTTAAGTCTTTGGCAGAATTAGGTTTCCCCTTGCATACCATTACGCGAGTAACACAACTTTCTTTATACAAGCTCTACGGTTATGGGCACTAAGCATCCCAGCTTTCTTGAGGATATATCCGATCTGGTCGAAGAACACCCTCCTAAGTCTGCATCGATTAACGCATCCATCCACATCAGATTTATAAATTGCATCTACGTATACCTATACAATAATTCACTCTGGTCAAACTGACTGGCAGAGAATGCTTAAGGGCAATAAGGTCACCTATTGTATAAACAATAAAGTGTAAATATAGAAATCATTATTTTTTATCTAATTCGAAAATTTTTCAAAGAAAATTTTTTTTTTCTTAGGAAAAGCTGTAGAAATCTTATAATAAAGTAAATAAATCGAATTTCTCTTATTTAAAGCCGTAAAAGTAAATACGAAAGGTATTGGCTTACCCAAAAACTTTTATTAAGAAAAAGGATTTGATTACAAATTAAAGTTCTTTAAAAGTAACCCTCATACGGCGGGTAAAGTTAACCCTTACAGAAACTGAAAGATCAGTATCAAAGAGTCTTAATTTTAAGCCCCCTGACTTTTCTATTTATTCAAGTGAAGGGGAAAACGTTGTCGGTTAAGGGATGAGAAATGTCGTTCTGTCACTCTTTCGGTAATATAGGGACGTGGTTGAAGATAAAATGTGATATTTTTGCCTGTTGTCTTCTTTTTAATATAAATGTCGGAATGGAAAATATCAGTTTTTAATGCATTATTATAACAATATCAATTTATCATTTTTCTTGTTTTAATAACATTTAAGCGAGAGTTGTGTCAGGATCGTTAAGAGTGACGATTCTCTGGCTATCTCTGTGGGATATATGATGGCGATAAAAGACAAAAAGTCATTTTTAAAAACGATTATTGTGACACAAGCTCTATTGAGCATGTATGAAGAGAATTGTGAATGTGAAGAAAGCGAGGGAGTGGCAATTGGCACTCCATTGGGTCTGCCTATCCCGTGGGAAAAGACGCGACAATTTGATTGATTGATTGATATTGTGACACGACATTTTGACTCGACTTGCCTGATGTTAGCAAGGGCAAGTAGCGCCGACGACTGAAATGAATCTGATTCACAAGCTGCAATTAGATGGCGTTGAGCATTAAATATCTCGCAATCGATATTCGGCAGAATTGTAGTATATAATATATACCTGTTATATTATACCTGGACCGACGCAAGACCGCTAAGGCCGGTTGTAGACATTCGTGCAGCGGGAAGATCTTCCGTTCCTTTTCACTCCTACAGAAATAATAGAATGTAATGTAAAATAAAAGACTATAAACAATATCAACGTCTATTTTGTAACACGTAAAATTAAAGTTAGCTGTTCAAATCCCTGGCGACTGGTCCAGAGTTGGTTCTGTGTTCCTCCTTTAATATGCAATGGCTGCTAGAGTAACTGACACTCTCGGAACATGTTGTACAGCGAGAATTATTTATTATCAACCTGTATACGGCTATGTTGATTCAGCTATGTTTTTCTTGGTTAGGTTATTTTTTGTATTTATTGTACATGTTTATGTTTTTTTTATTTTTATTATTGTATATTTTTATTATTATTTCATGGTGGTAAGCAGACAGTTGGTAGTCATTTACTATTTTTTTCTTACATTTCCATACTAAGCTACTAAAGTGCTTGTATCATAGAAACAGGATAACCAAAGTACATATATCAAAGATACATTGGTACCGGTGGGTGGTCTCAAACTCGTCTTCTCCGGTTTGTGTAACCATTGCACTGCTACTACACCACAGTTGCCTTAACTTAGTCTGCCGATCCAGGATACTACCACCACTAACAAGTGTACAGACCGTGAAGTGACTTAGTCGTTTCGGGATCAGCTTGTGAAGTTGCTAGCTCTAACTAGGCCAGCATGTTTCTTGCAGTTATTTAATAGTAGTAGCAGTCGCCTCTATTTATGGACAACACTCCAGCATAACATCAGGCGAGGTGCTGTCATTATGTCGAACTTCAATGTATTTTATTTTAGTTTGTATTTTATTTATTTTGTAAATCCAATTAAATATCTTAAATATTTCCATCGAAGTTAAAGTAATGGTCGGTTAGTTCAGTAGCTGGCCGTCTTGGAGTTCCCCTTGCTTACCATCAGGTAAATCGAAGACAGGTTTCGCATTTTAATGTAAATGTACGTGTTAGAATCTTCGAATCTCCTGCAAGTAATAGGCAAGTGTTCCTTTGCTCCACACCTTTCTTTTACTTTGAATCCTTCAAGCAGACTATAAAAAAGCACGTTAGGTTAGCATAGTGACGGTGACTAAGGCAACCGTAATCTAAGTCAGTTTTTTAATTATCAGCGCTCCTATACTACTTCTGAGGCAGTTCGAAGTTACATATATTTAAATACAATTTAAAGAGGTTTAAATGTCATTCCTAAACCATTGTTTAAGTTAAAAACTAAAAAAAAATACCAACATACATAGTTGCCTACATTATGCCATCTAAATCTGCTAAAATTAGTGTCATTTAAAACACCATCATTTAATTTGCAAAGTGTTTTTACATTGTATATGATACCATACAACTGACATAATTAATGTTAAAACAGAAAAACAAATTGTTAAAAAGTTAAAAAGTTAGTGCGGAGTAACATTTTTCGTGCATAAAGGAAACGGCGGGCTATCCAAATATGCCCCAACGAAACTTTAGCTGACAGACTCGCATCTGAATTATTTATTACAAAATACTGGGTTGCGCTTTTCCACTCACTTGCCGGGAGATTTGTGTGCATTTTCTACAAACACTTTAAGTATGGAACATATTTACTGTAAACCCTGTGTGACACGTACCATATACCAAGTTTTGTAATGTTCTTTTTATTGTTTTTTATATTTCTATACTTTTGTAACACCTATCTCGATACCCCGGACTGGGTATCCTAAAAATGACCCTTCGCAGCGCCTTGAATCATAAAGGCCACATCGAACCGGCCATTAAGACCACCTAAACAAAATGAGGCAGTTCTTCGCAATTTGCTCTTGCGCCGAGTACTGTTCGCAACTTTGAAACGGCTCTGTCAAGTATTTTCTCGGTGCCCTAGATTATTTGTAGCTCCGAGCTGTTTAAGAAGCTGCATAGGTCACGCCGCGAGCTCTGGAGCCCTTGAGAATTCGCAGACACGCAGCTTTATGCGTCCTTTATCGCCAATACTACGGAGAATGTTCCGAGGAGCTTTAAAACCTTGTACCTACCTCGTATTTTCGCAGCCGTGATACCCGCACGGATATCACAAATCTGCTTTGCTTTACCAGCCCATGTGTTCACCCCATTCAGTGGCGTGGTATGGCGGGGGCGGAGAGGGCGGCATGCCCCGGGCGGCACATTTAAGGGGCGGCAAAATTTATATAAACAGAAATAAATCGTTAAAATTTGAACCTGAAATTCATATTTTTGTTGTACCTATGATTAAAACTCCTGAATAAGGGGCGGCATTTTTTTTCCGCCCCGGGCGGCTGACTTTCACGCTACGCCACTGTCCCCATTCTATAACTTTGGACCTTTTAGGCGATGCGTGAGGAAGCACCTTTGGCTGACATAGTGACGGCGACTGAGTCAACCGGGACCTGAATCGAACGGTTGTTTCAGTCGTTGAAGCTTTTATACTTTCTATTGTTTACAATAAGACAAGTCGAGGTCAGATGACTAGTCTCAAAAATAAAAAAAGTATGGGACCTAATTCTGATTCAAGACCTCATAAAATTATACAAATAATCAAAATTAACTTTCTTTCCAGGTACTGTTTAAATTAGTCGCGGTAAGTTTCATTCTTGAGGGAAGAGGCATTTTCTAATTAATTCCTTAAGATTGACGTTTGAACTTTTGAATTAATTAATTCTTTGTCTTTATTAAGATAATGATTGGATAAATTTCCTTGGCTTTTCTAATGACGTGTCTTAATAGGTCATTTTATAATTATCAAGTTAATAACTTTTAGACAGGAACTCGAATTGATATTAATTCATTCATGTTTTTTTTTATTTAAGCTTGACTTAGGACAGCATCCCACCTGATCATCACACTGGAGTGCTATGGAGGCAATTTCTACTTTTTTATTGTGACTCGACGCATGACAGAACCTTGCTTGATGTTAAGCTGGAGTGTGATCCATGAATGGATGTCACTGCTACTACAATTTAACAACTGTAAGTAGCAATCACTTCTACTATGCCGGCCTAGTTAGAACCGGCAACTTACAAGCTGATTCCTAAATGCGACCAAACCACTTTACGGTCTGTATACTTGTAAGTGGTGGTACTACCCCGGATCGGCAGACTGGGTACCATTGCCTACCACTCTTTGATAATTAGACCCGAAGCTATCCACCTCTTTCACCTTTATTGAAGTGTAGTAGCAGTGACATCCACACATGGACCACACTCATGCTTAACATCAAGCGGGGTGCTGTCATATGTCGAGTCACAATAAAAAAAACAACTCTAAAAACATATACAGCTTACAGTTGTCTCAGTTACGCCACAAGGGTGCATTTTCACGCTACGTTTGAACAATCCAAGGTAATAGGATATGGAGAACACATGGATTGGTAAAGTCCTTAAATTTAAACATGGATTAAACCCTTTATTGTCATAAGCGACGATTATTAAGTTTAAGTGTAGGTAGAATCATAAAGTTAAGTTTTACAGTCCATTTAATTTGGTATATAGTAGCAATAATTCCAAATATACTTAGGTGCCTGCCTAACCATTATAATAACTTGGCGTTATGTCTCGTAATCCAGCCCTGTATGAAGTCGCCACGTGATATTTCGCCTAAATAAATCCCTTATCTTTTTCTAATTCGTCTAGTTCACATAAATACGTATACCAAAGGTAAGTCCAGAAGATTACAAATGATTTAGCACAAGAAGCTCATGTGTTCTCTCCATCCTGTGACCTTGGATCCTTCAAGCGATGCGTGAAGAAGCACCCTTGGCCGGCATAGTGACGGCGACTGAAGCAGCCGTGAATAAACTCGGTTTATTCAGTTGTCGTCACTTTTGGACCTCCTCTTGCTTATTAGGCGGGTCGAGGTCCGAGTTAGTTCTTGGCTGCCCCAGTCGCCGTCACTATGCCGGCCAAAGGTGCTTCTTCACGCATCGCTTAAAGGATCCAAGGTTATAGGATGGAGAGAACAAATGGGCTGGCAAATCATTCCACTTGTCGATTGTTCTACACAGAAATGACGCACCAAACTTTTAATTTAACGATTCGGGCGACAAAATGCGGATGCTTTCCCCGCTCTATGTAGTGAACTAATCGCACTATATGTTTAAATCCGTTGTCATAAGGCAGCAGGTGGTGTAGTAAAGTAATAATTTTACGATATTCTACTTAAGTTCGGACATTTTGCTTTTCACACGATTCAACACTGCCCTTTATAATGCAATAAATTATATAATCTGAAAATAATTTCTTCATCACACATTTTACTTTTATAAATGAAGACTTTAAATAAACAAAAATAGACGTCTTACGCATCTAAAACAGAAGTGGAAGTGGACAGGACATATAGCAAGACACCTAGACAAAAGGTGGGCACTAGAGACAACTACATGGAAGGGACCATCAGGAAATAGGAGAAGGGGTCGTCGGAAAAAGGTGGATGGAAGACATACAAGCATTAGCAAGAAGCGAATGGAGAAAGAAAGCAATAGACAGAGAGATACCCAAACAGGGGTTCCGATTAACAGTGTGGATAAATAAAATTAGAATGCATGTAATGAATTAAACAAATTTTATGCGGCTTACTATCGCGTTCATTTTGGTTTTAATTTTACATTTTACGTTTCGAGAGCTTTGCAGCCATCGTGGTCACGGAGAGACTGAGGTGTTGGTCGTCCTACCAATCAAAACCAAAATAAACGCAATAGTAAGCCGCATAAAATTTGTTTAATTCATTAATCAATGTTCGCGCAAAGTCTAAGAAAATACTAGAATTTAAGATTATAAATAAATGGCATATTTATTTATTTACTTATAAACAAAATTGGAAAACAATGTGGTGATTGATTGATAGACAAAGCGGCCTCCTCATCATACAAACCTATGTTGCGTCGTAAGGCCTAACTCATACAACAAAACGTGCTTAAATCAGACACTGAGCTTACGAAATACTTATAGGTCGTTTTAAACTGCACACTTTCTCTTTGCGAAATCATAGTATTCACCTAGGCCAACGGTAAAATATTGGTTCAGCTTTTGAACGTTCCAATCAAAGCTGCAGTAAAAAGAATAATTGCCTTTAAAATTTAGGAACCATTTTTATTTTATTGTTAATTTGTACATTAGTACTCAGAGTTGGATATCATCTGCACAGTCTGCCGACCCGGTGTTACCACCCTGCCCCAAATGTACAGACTTTAAAGTGACTCAGACGCGTTTCAGGACTAGCTTGGTAGTTGCCAGATCCAACTAGATCGGCATAGTGGATATGACTTGCACTTATTTAACTGTACTAGCAGTCCGCCTTTGACGCGACGAGCTCAATGACGTGATAAAATGAAACGCTCAAATTGAAATCTGACTCTTGATCTGAAATCTGAATCTTACTTAAGACTGTTCTTTTTTATTTTTACATAAATAGATTTTTTTTAAAAATAAAAATGCTTTTTTAATAAAAATGAATTGTTATAAATTTTATTGCAAACTTGAAAAAGGCCGGCACACCCCTAACTCATGGACCGCGCTCATGGATCAGGCATGGTGCTGTCATATATGGAGACACAATAAAAAATAAAACTATTTTTTTGTAGTTAGGTACTGAAATGAAAAGTATTTATGATCACAAGTATTGGTAACTTAACTATTAATTTAAAATAATTTAGACTTTTTTTTATCTTTTATTTGTTTATTTTCGAGATTAAGTAGATTTTTTTTAGCGACATTTAACTGATTTTGAAGAGGTTTCAATAAGTAGAAAGGTCCTTTAGCCGTACCTAAGAGGTTTTAACTTCTAGTAGCATTGATACCGAATCTTCGTGTTTCTTAGGGTTGTCACAATTTTTATTAATGCATAATATCTACTGGTATAAAACGAATTTTCACTTTGACATTAACATTCATTGACATCTTTTTATCATGCAGTGCCTAAAAGGATTTTAATGCTAGGGCATAGGTGCTACGGACAGAGTGGTCTCGTGTTAAGCGACAGAACATTACAGGTAGTTAGCGCGAAACATATTTTAAAGAAATTAACTTTATTTTTTATTGCGACTTGACATAATAAGACAGCACCCCGCTTGATGTTAAGCCAGAGTGTGATCCTTGAATAGATGTCATTGCTGCTACAATTTAATAACTGTGAGTAGCAATCACACCCACTATACCAGCCTAGTTAGAACCGGCAACTTACAAGCTGATCCCAAAACGTGACCAAATCACTTCATGGTCTGTATACTTGTAAGTGGTGGTACTACCCCGGATCGGCAGACCGGTCACCACTGCCTACCACTCTTAATCCAAACTAACTTGATTTTTTTATTCTATTACCCAAATCATTAATCATTGAAAAAACATGAAAAAAACTGTATATTTGTTTAAAATTAGTTCAAATATATTTTTAGTGCCATCCCTAGGTTTAGGCTTTCGAACGTGAGAGCTTAAAATCTTACGTATAAGCCTTTCTGGGTGCGCAGCCAATCGGGCATGTCCGTCCTAGGCTTCGATAATAATGAGAGAATTATTTTGGATTTACACGACAATAGTAAACTTTGCTATATGACGTAGTAACCTAAGTATGACATAAAATATTTTAAGTTTTAGGAAACCTTATGGATATAAAGCTTATGGTGATGGTCGCGTTTCATTATCAGCTTATTAATTTCTTTTATTGAGGCTCGACATATGACAGCACCCCGCTTGATATTAAGCTAGAGTGTGGTCCATGAATGGGTCACTGCTATTACAATTTTAATAACTGTAAGTAGCAGTCATATCCACAATGCCGGCCTAGTTGTAACCGAGAACTTACAAGCTGATCGTCGTTGATGAATGCGGCTTAAGAGAAGTAATGAGAAGCCTTTTGGCCGGCATAGTGACAGCGACTGGGGCAACCGTAAACTGAAACGGTTTTCCAGTCGTCGGCGCTATTGGACTCCACTTGCTTACGATCAGCAAGTCATGGTCACCTTTTTTGTTTTATTGTCACTCGACATATGTCAGAACTGCGCCTGATGTCAGCCAGGAGTGCGGTCCACGACTGGAGGTGAATGCTACTACTGCAAGTAGCAGTTATATCCTTTATGCCGGCTTATTTGGAACCGGCAATTTACAAGCTGATCCCGAAACATGAATAAGTCACTAAGTCACACACACAAACAAGAATAAGTATACAGTGGTGGTACTAACCGCATCGGCAGATTGGACACCACTGCCACTCTTAAAAATACTCACATCTACAATTTACATGATACAAGTTCTATAGAGAAGCCAACTTACAGAAAAACTTAGGGTTTTCCCTATGTTATACAAATACATATATCTATGTATAAAACCTTATCCTTTTATCCAAAAATATATGGATTTCATGACAATAAATAGATTATTTTACGATTTCTTTGAAGATCTGTGAAGCCGTTTCCAAACTTATATTTGGATATTTTTTTCTTTTTCTTTGACGATATTATGTTATTAAACGAACTTATTATTATAAAAAGCCTTAGTTTTTTAAAAATATTTTTTGTGTTGAAAATATCTATTTATTAAATACAATACGAAACACAAAGGCAGTTTTTCTGAAAGAAATGAAGTTCCTTTTAATTGCAATTTTATCATTTACTTTTGTACGCTTTAGATCCCAGAGAAATCAGACCGCCAATTTAAAGCTTTATTTTAATTCATCTAATCATGTTTTGAATTCAATGATATAAAAATACCTAATAATAAAGCAACTTTTTAAGGTTTTAAGATATATTTGAATTAAAGAAATTATATTAATAACAATATTTAATAATAATCACTTAAACAATAAAAGCATGTATTTTTGCGCATGTACAATAAACAGACCGTTCGCGTTTAGAAATCGCTTGTAAATTACCGCTATTAACTAGGCCGGCATAGTGGATGTGACTGATACTTGCAGTTAATTAATACAATAAAATAATAACGATAAAACAAATAAAGAATAATAAGAAAGAGAGAAAAAAAAACATACAATCGTAAGCCATTTCTTATTTACGATGAAGTTGAAGGGAAAAAAGTACGTTACGAACGCGCTCCAACATCTGCTCTATGATTTATATTTTATGTTTTGTGTAGAATACTTTTGGCCTTAAGATAAATCATATACACAAGTCATGACTAAACGCCTCAAAGAATGTGATAAATAAAAGGAAAATACATTGCAGCAGTGCCGCTGTTAGTTTATTTAGGCGTTCAGAATGTTAGGTTACATGCATATCTGATCTCTACTTACCTGATGGTAAGCAAGGGAAAATCCAAAAGCGCCGACGACTGAAAATACTGATTCAGTTTACTGTTGTCTCAGTCACTGTTTTTTTTACCTTGCCGTCCAAGGATCCAAGGTCCTAGGATGGGGAAAACATCTAAGTTTGAAAAGCATTTCAGGATATCTATGCTACGACATTCTATAGGCTGGCATAGTGAATGCGAATGTCACTTACAGTTATTTAAATGTAGTAAGTCGCTTTCATAGCCTCACTCTAGCTTGACATCAGGCGGGGTGATATATTTTGTCGAGCTACAATTAACTAGGTAATGTAACTATTTTTTTAAGCTTCTTTATTTTTTTGCTGTAGATTTTGATCGTTTTAAATATATATATATATTTTTCATAATATGGTCAAATTATGGTTGAATTATTGAGAACTTTGTAAATATGTTTATAATAGTGTAGGTGACATGTAATACTTACAACCTTGGATCCTTTTAAAGCACCCTTGACCAGCATAGTGGCCGCGACTGAGACGGACATGAACCGAGTCGATTTTTTCAGTCGTTGTCATTTTTGGATGTACCCTTGCCTATTACCAGGCAAGTCAGGTTCAGATATTAAGTCTTAATAAGAAAAATGTTATAGGCCAATTTATTAAACATTCAAATATGCTTTTCTTCTCCCTCATTTTGACACTGGATAAAGTTTTTTTTATATTGCAGCAAGTATCCTGTCACAACAAAAAGGTAGACAATTTGCATTAGTTTCTTTTTTTATCTTTTTATCTGAAAATTCTAAGAAAATATAACAACAAAGAAAATCGAGGGGAGCAAAACTTTTTCAAAGAAACTCTGTGAATTTGGTGTCTTAAAAACAAAATTTCCCTTTCAGTATATTGTGTGTTTAACCTTTACAATTTAACCTGTTCACTTCTTCAATTTAACCTAAGACATCCTCAATAAAGTTGGGTTGCCTAGTGCCAATAACCATAACCATAAAACGAGGGAGTTGTATCAGGATCGTGGCAAGTGGCGTTCCATTGTCTCTGCCTATCCCTGTGAAAAAAAGGCGTGACAATTTGATTCGAGCCTACAGTGCCCTAATCATAATCAGGCAATATGAAGGATTTAAAGAAGCAACAGACTTTTGTCAAAATGATGACAAGAGGCGGCTCTTTTTTGTTTCTCTATTTATTTTATTATGGCTCGACATTTGACCGCACACTGCCTGATGTTAGGCTGGAGTGTAGTGCATAAATAGAGGTGACTGCTAGTATGCTTATCTCTAACCCAGCCGAATGAAATATCCTCTTATGAAATAACTATAATGCGGAGCATCATTCTACATATTAATGTAGGAGGGTAAAGGAAATGAGATCTCTCTGCTGCACGTGTCACGTGTAGATCGTATATACTATTACTTTGTCGATAAACCGTTTGCGAGATATTGGACGCTCAATCTCATTGGTTCAAGTATTGTGCTGAACCAATGAGATGAACCAATGAGAAAAACAAATATTGTGCTGGCGCCACATGCAACGCCATATATCCTTCGCCCACTATAGCTGCGCGGTCTCTACAACTATAAGACCTGCATTGAACAATTTGACCTGTAATTATACAGGTCAAATTGTCTCTTTCTAAATTATACAATACTTAGTTCACAAGCGTCTTAAAGGTTAAGTGTAAAGGGCTGTCTTGAAGTGATAACATCTGGAACCATCTCACGGGTATTTGTTAGTAAAATGTTACATTTAACTTAAAATCAATAGAATTTATCTTATGAATCGACTCAACGATAACATTCTCTTCGAGGCGTTAAAATTTAACGGTGAAATAATAATAAAGTAGAAAATGCTGTTAATATTGTTTTCTTTTTTGTTTTGTCCATATCTAAATATTTTGATGTAATAAGTCATCGTGGTCTCGGAGAGACTGATGGCTACGTGACCACAATTGCCACGATGATGATTGTTTATCGAGTAAATAATTAAAGAATATTAAACACATAAAATAGGTTTTTAGGTAAATTAGTAAAAGTTGTTTTGCATTACTTTTGGCATTAATCGAAGGAAATATTTTGTAATTCACAAACGAATGCACCCTTTCTGATATTAATTTCTTGTGTTAACCCATTCATGAGGACGAAACTAGATTGTTTATCGATCAAATCGGGGGCAGTTTTAAAAGTAAATCAGCCTTGCCCATAACCATAAAACCTGTTTGAAGAGAATCGTGGATGTGGTGGAAAGCCTTTGCCTATCTCTGTAGGAATGGAGCGCGATAATTTGTTTGATTGATAAAATAGTAATCAACATAACTTTTAAAGGCTATCATAACTAGATAAATATGTTTTATCTTTGTGGCTCAAAATAACAGCCTGATTTGTAGTTTGGTAAGTTGGTAGTTTGTCTATACATAGAAGCGGCTACATTACAGCTAAAAATACTGCAATTATCAGTCGCATCCACTATGCCGGCCCTTTTGGAACCGGCAAAACTAGCCAAATTACTACCAACTGTCTGTCAAACCCTGCTATTTTCATTTTTTTTACTATAGTTTGTATTTATTTCACCTTCATTATGACTTGTTTTTTTTATTATTCTGTTTAATTTTAATCTAAGAAAGTATTGGCTGTATTTTTATGTATTGTGCCACAAAATGAATCTCGACCTATATTTCTTGATGTTGATGTGTCCGGAATGTCCAATGGACCAGTATACCGGTTGATGAAACCTGGTATCTTGTCGTTCGGGATGACGTTCTATGGGGTGTATGTTCAGCATGGAGTCTATCAACTGATAATATAATAACAATTATGTTTTGTAACTTTTTAACTTCAAAACCACGAAATGAAGGTAAATTCCCCAATATTGTGGAGACACAGGCGGCTATACAAATTCGCAGTGTATTTCAAAAGTAAATGTGTGCTACAAAAAAGTGTTTTCGCAAACGCATAAAAACAGCACTCATAGATTATTTACCACTAGATAGAGCATTCATTGGATCGATATTCAAATATCAGACTACACATCATGTACAGACGACAGGCGTGGACGAACGGTCAGCGATTGGTTTGTTGCGCGTAATGTCCTAGGTTTGATTCCCGGTCAGAGCAAATATTTGTTTTATAGCTTATATTTGTTTTATAACTTTTATTTGTAATATTTAATAATATTAAATATTGCAAATATTTGTTAATAAAATAAAAAAGAGATTGATATTTGCTTCGGGTCTGGTTATCAAAGAGTGGCAAGCAGTGGTACCCAGTCTGCCGATCCGGGGTAATACCGCCACTTACAAGTATACTGACCGTGAAGTGATTTGGCCGCGTTTCGGGATCAGCTTGTAAATTGCGGGTTCCAACTAGGCCGGCATAGTGGATGTGGCTGCTACTCGCTGTGATTGAATTGTAGTAGCAGTGACATTTATTCATGGACCACACTCCAGCTTAACATCAAGCGGCGTGCTGTCATATGTCGAGTCACAATAAAAAAAAGATATATATTTTACAATGCACGCGTCTATAAGTTATGCGCTTTTTTATTATTGTGACGTCTGATCTCAACCTGTTGGTAAGCATGATGGAGTTCCAAGAGTGCCCTAAAAATCATCACTAGGATCTCATGTACAGATAATGCACTGCCTATTCAAAAGAAAATCCATTAGGGGCATTTTGAATAGAAAGGCGCCTGTGACATTTAAAACACTTTTTTATTGTGACACGACATCTGACCTTGATCAGAAGAGACAATAGAACCTCTCGTAGCATGATTCTTCCGTCTCCACAATTCTCTTCATAGCCTAGTAGTGTACTGCATGGGCGTTATCATTTTGGTCCACTTTATAATTCACAGATTACAGCGGCCTTTTTTTTTCGTGTTAATATTTTTTGTTGAAAAATTTGTATACAAATAAGTAAAGTCTAGTGAGATGTAGTCTGTGCTGGGCCCAAAACACGTAACGCAAAACGTTTTTTTTTTAGTTTGTTACTTTTTGCAAGCGCTCTGCAAGCGTTCACAAAGCTTTTATACAAAGCCTTTAGTTTAGTATGTTCAAACGTGGCGCCCTCTAACTAAGAAAATGAGAGAAAATCTGTGTTAGCAACTTCGTTTATATAATGTGAAAAGGTCACAACCAAAAAAAAACCTACTATTTTTAAGTTATTATTTTCGCTTTGTTTACTATAACATTTATCTTATTTTTAATTTAATAACTAGTTATTTACTTCTTGTCAATAATTTAATTATTAATTCTCATCATAATCGTTGCAAAGCCTTAGACAGATTTACTGTTTTATTTCACATACATTACTAAGATTATAACCGTGAAAACGGGGCTATCAAAAATACATTGATACAAGCAAATAGTTTTGAACCGGTGGCTATAGGTTTACGTTGAAATCCCTTTCTTGTTGTCCAGATCTGGTACCTTTTAATTAATATTAATTCCTAAACCGTGGGGTAATAATTAAAAGGAAATTTAAATAAAGCAATACTCGTATAATATAGATAAAAAATTCCACATATTTCTCTTCACGGAAAGATACATTTAGACCTCCTCTTGTATGTCCAGCAGCGGAGACTCTTTTGGTTAAATTGATGAAGCATATAAAATTAAATATAAAGGACATCATTCATTTTGTATGGGAATTCGGGATTAGTATTTTCTTAGATTTTGCGCGAACATTGATTAATGAATTAAACAAATTTTATGCGGCTTACTATCGCGTTCATTTTGGTTTTGATTTTACATTTTTTTATTATTCCGACGTTTCGAGAGCTTTGCAGCCATTGTGGTCACGGAGAGAAATAAACGCGATAGTAAGCCGCATAAAATTTGTTTAATTCATTAATTTGGGATTAATTGTATTAACAGTTGCACATACATTTAAAATAGTTTTATGTACGAAGATTACAATGTATTTGGAATATATTCTTTATTTTGCATAGTTTAGTTGTGCAAACTGATCAAACTATAATTATGACAGTTCAAAGCACAACTATGTATATGTCGTGTCTTTGTGATTGACAGACGATACAAAATCCATATTTTATTTTCCAAATAAGTCAATTTTAAAATAAAATTGCTTTTAATAGCAATTAAAAGCAAAGTTTTATTAGTTTTATCATCACAAGTTTAGAAACTACTATTTATTTATTTGTTCATCATTGGACATTACAAAAGTATGAATTTTGGGCTACTATGCCCAAAATGAATGATGTCCTTTCAATGTTTTTCGTTTATACCTAACAAGCGACTTGTTAACGTATCCTTTAAATATTACAAAAAGTGTTTTTTTTTAATTCCCTTGTGTGTTGATGGGCTCTTCATATTTCATTTCGCGTAATTTTATATTCTAATGAGACCTATTCATACTCTTTGTTGAGTTTTAAGTTTTAAGTCATGTCTATTTTAGTCGCATGAACCCAGTCCTGTACAAACCATGACGTGACTTAGTCGCGTTTCGGGATAAACTGCAAATAATAAAACTACATGGACGATGGGCCCTTGGGGACCTTCTGCTAAGCGCCTGGTCAAGGAGTTGCCCATGCGGCTGACGGAGAAGTCTGGAGAGAGGAAGGCTGGCAATTATTTCTGCTAACGTATTAGCCTTGTTATACAAAGGGGAAATGTTGCCAGTCTCCTTGGGACTATCTCTGATGCGACGTCATTAGATGATATTTTTTATATATAGTTTTATTATAGTTAATATACTTTTATTTTTATCTGTTTCTTATTTAAATAGATTACTATTTAAATAAAGTGCATTAATTTATTATAATTAGGTCACTACTTGTAATAACATTATCTTTAACGTTAATATTATATTTCATTTTATAATATAATGAATGAATATGAATAATGAATAGATATGGATGAATATATTAGTTAGGTTCGCTGGTTAGTTGGTTCACATCTAGTTCTAAATATGAATAGGTCCAATCATATGAATACGTTGTACGTAATCCAGTTAATAGCTAAAATTCAAATTTGGTCGTACTTATATTAAAATTGACTTGCGGTGTAGGACTCACAATTGGAAATTAAATTATGGTAAAGATAATGCAGAATAAATCCAACAATTTTTTTAAGGTAGTCAACATCATCAGCCATAAGGCGTCCACTGCTGAACATTGGCCTCCCCCTTAGAACGCCATTCGGAACGACAAGACGCCAGTTGCATCCACCGGTTACGCATAAAATTTGTTTAAGTCATTAATCCAATGTTCGCGCAAAATCTAATTTTGGATATTGTAGGAGTACATATGAAAATTTTAAACTGAATTGGCCCATTTACTATTATGTGTAAAAGTTTATTATTTTTTTATTTGTAACGTGACGAGAGATCCATGAGCACCCACGACTTACAAATTAACTTGTTTTATGGTTGCTTTTGTCGGCATCACTATGCCGGCCTCAAGTAAGCCTTAGGTGCTTTTTTACATTCCGTTTAAATAAAAAATGGGCGAACCAAACTTATAAATATAAATCAATCAGGATAGGCAAAGACAATGGAGCGCCACTTACCACGATCCTTACACAACTCCCTTGCTTCCTTCACATTCACAATTCTCTTCATACAGGCTATATTTCTTATGTTCTATATTAATATTAATCCTAAATTTATTTTAGTCCTAAGATATATAATATTGTTGTTTATTTCATAGCAGCAGCCTTTTCTTCTGCCTCGAGTCTTAATTCTTCTAGTCTTTGGAGAGCTCTCTGGCGTCTTCTTTCCATTGGAGTTTTTGACCACCATGCCAAAGCTGCACTATCCTATGATAAACACAAAAGTAAGTAAGTTTATAATTTATATAGCTATTTTTTACATATTATGCCTAGCATAGTTTACAAGCAAAGTTTAAAATAAACTGTCTAGATCATTAAAAGTGGCGTTCTTTTGCTTCCCTTGCCTCTACGCGTGACTTAAGTTTTTCTTTATTTTTAAGTGGGACCCGCCTGATGTCAAGCTAGAGTGCGGTCCATGGAGGTCACCGCTACTACCTACAGATAAATAACTGTAAGTAGCAGTCACACATACTATGCCGGCCTTATAAGTTGTTACAAGCTGATCCCGAAACGTCTCTTCACGGTCTGTATACACCTGTATGTAGTGGTATTACTCCGGATTAGCAGACTGAGAACCATTGTCTTTTTTTTAATTTATTTTTTTATTATGACTCGACATTTGACAGCTCCCCGCTTGATGTTAAGCTAAAGTGTGGTCCATGAATGAATGTCACTGCTAATACAATTCAATAACTGTGAGTAGCAATCACATCCACTATGCCGGCATAGATGGAACCGGCAACTTACAAGCTAATCCCGAAGCGTGACCAAATCACTTTACGGTCGGTATACTTGTAAGTGGTGGTACTACCCCGGATCAGCAGACCACTGCCTACCACTCTTCTACTACTTTTTGACAATGGTTAATTTTTTTGATAACAGCTATTTGTAATATTAATTTAATATGATTAAGGGGAAACTACTGCCTATACTCCGGTAAGACTGGTTCAAGATTAAAGACATCCCGTGTCCAAAAAAATACTAGACTAAAATATATAAAGAATTTCAATAGATCAGAAATTAGTATAAAGTCTCTGGCCGCACCTAATGAGATGACGGCTATTGAGGGAAACTTAAAGTAAACTGAGTTTTTTTTGTCGTATATTTAAATTATAATGAAAAATTATTAAATAGAATATTTACTTGTTCGGCATAAACAGGTTCTCTTGCACTTAATTGAACTGCAAGTTCGTGTGCGTTTAATGCGCGTACTCGTAACTGTAGACGTCGTTTCGTTGTTAAAACTGCATCCAAAGCAGCTAGCAAAGTACCTGTCAATACAATGTAATTTAGTAGAATGAACCTTCTGACGAGAATGTGACCGTGGTTTAAACCCTATCGGTTGAAAACAATTTGCCGGTACCAATATATCCTAATATGTATTTTAACAATTTTGTTTTATATTGCAAGCAAAAGTGGTATGTATGTCTTTCCGATTGTATTTTTTTTACATTTTATTCTTATATTTTATTAAATACCCATTAATATTTTAATCGAATTTCCGCAAGAATAACTATAACGAAGCTAACAGGCTTCATCCTTATCCATAATTTCATCCACAACTACCATAAACACCCCTGATTTTTTGATAATTATCAATCAATCAATGAAATTGTCACGCCTTTTTCCCACAGGGATAGACAGAGCCAATAGAGCGCCACTTGCCACGATCCCTCGCTTCCGATTCGATTCGTGAATGTGAAATTCACAATTCTCTTCATACAAGATTACAATAATATAATATAATAACATATAATAATTACTCTAAATAATTTTGTTTTAATTCATAATAAGTAAATATTATTAATAATATTATATATTTTTAAAATAATATTTATAAAAAAATAATAAATAAATATTAATCCTTGATTTAACGACGCCTCTCTGCCAAATAGATTCAATATGAGATTTGTGTTATGTTTTAGACTGTAACGAGCTGATATGTTAGTATGAAAACGATCAACTTCATGAACATATTCCATTTTCACCCTATTCAGCAATTATTGTAATATAAAATGGTAGTAAAGAACTAATTACCTATAGTATAAGAATCAGAAACTCTGGTCAAGCAAGATAAATCCAATCTCAGTGATAATGCACCAGCCTTATGGAGTTTAGTTCGCCACATTAGCGATATACTCCCGTAATCTGCTACCGGTATTTGTATAATCTTTCCGTAACATTGGAATAATAACTTCTGTTCAGCGTCCCAGGGATTTCTTGTAGTACCAATGAAAATCACCCTGTCTTCTGGACATATGCCTATGCACAAAATACATAAAGGTTTATAAGCTTAATATACTTTAAAGCGTCAAAAAAACAGAAAAAGTATTGCATTAGTAATTTCACTTCCCTTCGGATAATAATTTTCAGTAAGAACGAGAAAAGATTAAGGGGTGTCTAACTTTACCTTTTATAATTTTAATCAAATCCTTTTTTAATCTTTTAGGGTCCGTCTTATCAGTCTTCGGAATCTTTTTGACAAATGGTTTCTCAGCATCGTCCATCCAAATCACAGACGGTTGGAGTAACCTTGAAACTTTCATTACCAAATGGATCAACATGATAAGTCCTGTTTTGCCAGGGTATTTTCCAACTATATTCGCAGGTGTTAAGTCAAATAAAACACCACCGACTTCACTGCAGATTGCATGCACTAGCATTTTCTTTCCACTTCCTGATGGACCTGGTTAAAAAAATATTTATAACCCTTATATTTGTAATTGTAAAAATATGTATATATCATCTGTACCTGTAATCAAAACAGAACGAACAAGTGGTGAGCTTGCATGCACATGCTCCGAGCCCAAAGGTAAAATACAATATTCTTTAACCAGTTGCCTAATATCACCCAAGCACGGTGTTGGTTCGATTCCTTGCGATCTAAATTCAGCTGCCACATAACTCTTTTCTCCAATATACTCATTTATATTGACGTAAGGATATGGTTTAATGATACCATTACTAATCAACTCTTCGAAGAGAGATTCTGTTGTTCTGTCTGGTGTTAAATCTTTTTCTTTTTTCTTCTTATTTTTCTTGCCACCTCTTCTGACCTGATAAGAGCAAAACACGCATGAAAAGATGTTATATGTATAATAATAGTTCACTTAAAACACTGAAATAATGCTGCATAGTTTACCTTGAAATAAGTAGTAAAAACGTATCCATACCTTTTTTTGAGGTTTCTTAGATTTTTTTCCTTTATAAGACTTGTCCTTATCATAAGCTGCTTGTAAAAGTTCTAGTTCAGTTCTCATCAAATCATCAACAATATTTCGTATTTCACCTTCTATTATTACCATTTTATCCCTTTCAATTATATCGACATAATGTTTTTGGTCTGGATTATCAGACTCATCTTTAAATTTCCACATGTCTTCAAATCTGTGGATAAAAGCTTTATTTTAATACCGTAATTTGGTTTATTATCTAATGTAGGTAAATAAAATCTTTATACTATACCTTTATAGAAATCTTTATGTGTTTAGGATATTTTTATTGTTTACCATTTATACGATATTCATTACAAAATAATTTTTTTTTAAAATGATGTATACTTACTCTTCATTTGCGGTTATAATTTCTTGTAAAAACATAGAAGCGTTACATTTATAATTTTGTAGATCTTCCGCTTCGTCCTTCGTTTTATTTTCTTCATTTTTATTATTTTTCTTATCTTTGTCTTTACTTTTTTTAGATTCTTTAGACGAAACTGGTGACGATTTGCTCATTTCACTTTCAGTTCCAGCCAAACCTAAGATATATTAGAAAATATTCTTGTTGTTTAGACTATCATTTACAACATATTACTATAATAAATTGCAAATTCGTTAAATATATTCAGATTATATGAATTATGTACCCACCTTGTCGACTAAACATAGCTCTGGACCCTCCACCCTCTTCAGTAGGTAACTCTGGTAATTTGCCAGTTTTTTCATAGTATTCTGTAATCCATTGCCTCAATTCATCAGTAATTTGTTCATTAAGCGAAACACCGTGTTGTGTTCTTAATTTATCTTCCATAACATGTAAGGCTTCTTTATATTCTTTGTCGCGTTCTGCTTGTAGTTTTCGTCTTAATTGTTTTACCTTTAAGCAAAAGTACTTTAAACTAAACTCGAATATATTATCAAAATGTCCAATATTTGTTTATGTATTTTTTAATTGTGACCTTACATCTGACCTCGACCTGCTCTATATGAATCTGTTCATATTATTAATAGAGTATTTTATAACCTATGTTTGATTAATATTTTAAACTGCTATACGAAACAACGTCTGATTCAGTATTGGTGGAATAATAAGTGTAGTGGAGGTGAGCTTTGAAATGTTGCAAAGGCTTGAAATTCTTGGCCAATATAGTGTCAGCGTCTGAGGCAACCGGAAACTATTTTTTATTTATTTGGACTTCTCCTTGCTTACTTACCATCAGGCAAATCGAGGTCTCTATAAAAAGAAATACTTTCCGATTGCAAGTGTTCTCGGCACATCCAGGGATGCTTTTTTTTGTTTTTCATATATTTTATCAGTTTATATTTTTTTATTTACTAATAGTTTATTACTACAAAATAAATAATAAAATATAGAGTAAATTAATATTTTTAAAATACCTCTTCCGCCTTTTTAATAGCTTTAGATTCAACATAAGTTGGTAATTCCATTCCAATAAGTAGCATTTCTTCTTTCTTTCTACGTTTGGTCTCTCTTCTTGCTATAAATCCCCTCCACACTCGCTGGATAGCAGTGGCTGCTGCTGGAGTCATCTCACCTTTATCGCCACGACCTTTTTCTTTAAGAAGTCTTATTTCTTTCATGAATTGACCCCTGAACAAAACAAAGGTTATGAAGTACAGAGGCTTAAAAAATCGCTCGATAAAGGTAAAAAAATACTTTAAAATAATTAGCAATATTTCTTCATCAATTGGCACACCTTGATAGGAATAAATTAAGGAGACAGCGGTGCGCCACTGGCACTGGCACTGGCATAATACTGGTAAGTAATTGTAAACTATTAAAGATTTGAAAATGTAAACTAATAAAGATCTTACCTCAATCTTCCTTGCCTAGCCCTTTCGTGTGACTGTATAATGAGCACGGCTTGCTGCTCATTAAGAACAATCTGTTGGGACCTTGGAGGTTCATGACCCAAATTTCTTAACGTCTCCAATACAAATTGTCGTCTATCATTTACTTCGTCTTCTCTCTCCCTAATAAAGAATTGTGGTACACACGGTTCTGTCTCTATAGGTGTTACAGCTAAACGTTTTAGTACCTTTAATATATTATAATACCTAATTTAAATAATTTACATATATTTTTATTTGAGGTTAGGCATTATGACAGCATTCCGTCTGATGTTAAGCTGGAAAGCGATCAATTTTTGGAAGCGATTGCTTGTACAGATAATAATTAACATCAAGAAGCAGTCGCATCCATTGTGCGGGGTAAGTTGAAACCTACAACTTTAAAGCTGATCTTCATGACTCACTTTACGGTCTGTACACTTCTTTCGAGTCTGTAGACCAGCTTCCACGGATTGTCTGACTGGGTAAATGACCAGAATAAATTCTTAATAATAAAATAAGTTGAATTCCCAAGCAAACACCTTTTTCTCGTGCTAATAAATCTTATTTTAAGTTTTCAGGTCGCCTGGTGACCCGGATACAAACATTGACATTAATTAATTTAAACACATATACTGAGATATATAATATATATAGATATATACTGGTATACATAGCATATGTTTTTTTTTTGTGGTAGATTATTTGTAAATGAGTAATTAAAAATGGTTAAATTTAATCGATATGAAATAATAATTAATTTAAATACAGGAATAATAAACGGACAAATAAAAATATATAGATGTTGTAGCTCACAACTTTATCAACAATTTTGTATTTTTATGAGATACATATAAATACAATTGTCACTCCTTAATTCCTACAGAGATAGGCAGAGACAACAGAGCGACACTTTCTACGATCATCGTAAAGCTCTATAAATACCATATAACTCAAGATTCTGTCTTAATATATATTTATTGTGACTTAATATCTGACCTCAACATGTTGCCTGATGGAGGGCAAGGAGAGGTCCACGAGTGCTGACAAAACACAAGAGTGCAGACGACTAAAACAACTAAGTTTGCGGTTGCCGTAGTCACCATCACTATGCTTACCAGAGGAATAGTGATTAATAAACTTACCTCATCATCATCGTAGGAATAATCAGACAAATGAAGCTCAACCAACTCATGTTTCAATTCCAATAAACGACCAAGACTGGCTTCTAATAGGCGTTTGACCAGTAAGCGCTTTTGGGGCTGCAGCATTTGGTCGTAAATCGAATCCAATTTGCTTACGAGTAATGTGTATCGAACGCGAAGCTCAGAGAGCTGTGAATGAAGCGTTGAACGTTCAACACTTCCAGCACCAAGAATCGCTTCGTCAGCTTGTACTGTTTCTCCTACTAATTCTGAGGTTTCTATTAGCCAATCACTATAGGTTTTGTTTGACATTTTGTTTTCACTTCTGTTCCAAACTTTCTTATAATATTATCCGTATGTTCTTTTTTATCTAAGTACCTATTTGATATAATTTAACACCTTCGGGACCCACACAATCACATCCACAATTTTTCAAAATTTATTTGGAATATTTTTAGGTCTTTATTGATTCTCTTAAGTAATGGTGGTTAGTAAAAAAGTACTGATGACCTATTTTTGAGTCTTATCAGAACTTTCCTCATTTCGCTATTTTATTATCAATATTTTATCCAGCAATTCGCTTTAGTCTTTTTTATATTATGGCTCGATATCCGCACTTTTTTAATGATACGCAAGATCGCGGTCCATAATTGAAGGCGATTGTTAGTACAGTTACTGCAAACAAGAGTCGTATCGACTGTGCCGATCTAGTTGGAATTGGCCACTTTCAAGCTAATCCTGAAACGCGTCTTCACTTTACGTTCCGTACACTTAAAATATAAATTATATATAAAACAACAAAGTATATTCACAAACTGATAAAACTAAATGGAATAGTAAGCAAATTGAATTCACAATAATACGCATGACACACAATAAGCTCAATGAAGCGTCGTCTGTCCACAATCAGTATTGACAAAACTTTTTTATAGCTACGAGCTTCATGTCGAGATATCAACACTTTACGCATGATTTGACAACTGTTTGGTAAATGTTTTATTGTGTACAAATATAGCGTTCACAATTTCAATTATATGTTTTGTAGCTCTCAGATATATTTTACTTTTAAAATAATATTTTTATTGATGTGCAAATAATATATTTTTTAATTTTTTATTTATTGTGACTCGACATGTGACAACACCCCGCTTGATGTTAAGCCAAAGTGTTGTCCATGAATGAATGTCACTGCTACTACAATTCAATAACTGTGAGTAGTAATCACATCCACTATGCCGGCCTAGATGGAAGCGACAACTTACAAGCTGATCCCGAAACGTGACCAAATCACTTCACGGTCTGTATACTTGTAAGTGGTGGTACTACCCCGGATTGGCAGACTGGGTACCACTGCCTACCACTCTTTGATAACCAGACCCGAAGCAAATATCCATCTCTTTTTTTATTAACAAACACTTGCTTTATTTAATATTATTAAATATTACAAATAAAAGTTTGAAACAAATATTTGCTTCGACCGGGGATCGAACCCGGGACTTTACGCGCAACAAACCAGTCGCTAAACCGTTCGTTCACGCCTGTCGTCAAGATTTATTACTATTTTTTTGGCAAATAAATTGGAATAGACAGTGTCTACGGACCCAGATACAACTCTTTCGCTTCCCTCACATAGATAATTCTCTTTGCACAGGCTCTGTGGTTATGGACATCGAGGAACAATATTATGGGTCTCTATTGTATCTTTTGATGTGTATATAATATTTTTCGTTGAGGTCATTTTATTAATCTTTTAATATGCCTAAACCAACTTAAAAACCTTTCCAATCTTTGTTATATTTTTCTCTAAGTAAGTTTTAAGCACACGCTAATGTTTTTTAAATTTTAAAAGAGATGATAGTTTTAAAACCTGCAGAAAAATTGTTCTCATCAAACGGACTCATGAAGAGACCACAACAAAACACAAATCACAGTATTTAAAATCACTTATTTAATAATAATGTATAATAAATACATTAAAGTTACATACATAAGTTTCACAAATTACAATTGTGATAAAACAGCGTGAACTGTCACATGCAGTTGCACGCCCAAATACCTATTGTCAATCTTTCGAGCCTTATAATAGGATTGAAATTAATTAAGTAACTACATTTATTCAACGAGCTTATATTATTTTTATTTTAAATGATGGATTAGAAGATTAGGTAACTAACTAATTTCCTATCTTATTTGGAATTGCAATTGGAATTATAAATGGTCTCGGTGTCAAGATGTGTTTGCTTTTAGTAAGAAATTACTATTTTATTTATTTAATACCTTGTCTGGCCGGCATATTGAGGCAGCCATGAACTGAGTTCGGTTTTTTCTGTCGTCAGCCTAATGTAAATCGAGATTAGATATTAAATCACAATAAAAAAACATCCCACTTTAATAAAGAGTAACAATTTTACACCCCGTAACAAAATTCTAGACCTGTATAACTAATATAAATAAATAATAACCTTTTTTAGGTTCTAAATATAACAAATGTATTTACAATACTTCTTCCTTTTACAATACCGAGAACAACATAAAGGTTATAGTGAAAATAACGATCAATGCATCTCTAATAAGGCTCATAAAAATAACATCAGGCTCAAAATAAGACGTTCGAATAACACCTAACCTACCATTAGACGTGATAAACTCGCCCCCATCATCATTCCCGTACAATTATCTAATATAAACTTATTATTAGAGTTCAACAGGTAAAAATATTTATTATTCTTTGTATTATATTTATTACTTTTCTATATAAGGCTACTAAACGTCTTTTCTCTGTAGATCAATCGACAAGTGGGATGCTTTGCCTGCCCATGTGTTCTCTCCATCCTATGACCTTGGATCATTAAAGCGATGCGCGAAGAAGCACCTTTGGCCGGCATAGTGACGGCGACTGAAGCACCCGTGAACAAACTCGGTTTTCTCAGTCGTCGTCACTCTTGGACCTCCTCTTGCTTATCATCAGGCAGGACGAGATCAGATGTCGTATCACAATAAAAAAACGTGCACCACGGTCGCCTTATGCTAACACTTTATCGTTTATATAGGTAAACTTAATGCCCTCAGACATTCTCTCACGAAGAAGAGATAAATGTTATATTTACGTAGGTAGAAAGATTCATTCAAAAAAGTCAAAACAATCATATACTATCCATTGTCTCTGCCTATCCCTGTAGGGTGTGACAATTTGATTAATTAATTAATTAATTGATACTAGTCACTAAGAAATACATACACATATGTACTTATACATAATATATTATGACGTACTATATTATATTGCGTATACTTATAATTTTGGCAAGTGGCGCTTCATTGTCTCTGCCTATTCTTGTGGGAAAGAGGCATGACAATTTGATTGATTGATTGACTTATAATTTTGTCCTGAATCAAAACGAGAACAATATTTATGTAATAAAGCAGAGCTTCAAAATAATAATCGGAGACAAATATTGTTTTAACAACTACAAACAATCTCGAACCATTATAATAACAATAATTTCTAATTGAATACTACTGAACCATCTTAATTTTATAAAGACTTTCTCTTGACTATGTTATTTAGATATTGTTTTTTGTTTTATTGTACGCCACCGCTACCCATAAATTAGCGATATAAGAAAAGATTGAGCGTGGGCTTTTGATTGATGGACTCTAGTTTACTCAATTATTGTGCAGCCTTAAATATTAATTACTTTGGCTAATTGTTACATTATAATGTATAAATTACAGCATTTAAAAGCGTTCAAAAGGTGTTCAAAAGGCGTACAAAAGTCAAATAGATATACAAGAATAAATTGAAAGAAGTATCTATATACTTCTAAAGACTGCTTTTTTAAATTTATTTTTTTATTGTGACTCTACATATGACTGCACCCCGCTTGATGTTAAGCCGGAGTGTGGGCCATGAATGGATGTCACTGCTACTACAATTCAATAACTGTGAGTAGCAATCATATCCACTATGCCGTTCTAGTTGGAACCGGCAACTTACAAGCTGATCCCGAAACGTGACCAAATCACTTCACGATCTGTATACTTGTAAGTGGTGGTACTACCCCGGATCGGCAGTATGGGTACCACTCTTAAAACGTTTGATTGAATTTTCTAGTAATTTTCTTCGTTTTAAGTAAAACTCCGTGTAAAAGTCGTGGATATTCAATCATCCTGGTAGCATTCGTCTTCACTTATGGATCGCGCTCTAGCTCCATCAGGCTAGGCATTGTCATATTGACGACCTAAATATAACTTAAAAATTAACTTTTACGTAAACTGTACACGTAATATTCTAGAGAAAATAACGATTTTATTTATTCATAAATTACAGCTCTTTCTGAGTTGAGATTTTTATTGTTTATTTTTTTGTAGATGTTTTTAGAAAGCTAAGTTGCCTAATGCCCACAACCATAGAGCTTGTATGAAGAGAATTGTGAATGTGAAGGAAGCGAGGAAGTTGTGTCAGGATCATCGCAAGTGGCGCTCCATTGTCTCTGCCTATTCCTGGGAGGAAGGCATGACAATGTTTTTTTTTTTATCTTTTTACCGTATGATTGTTTGTTATATTTGTAAAAACTACTTATTCTTTATTTCTGTTAGTTCTTGAATCTTTTTTAATTTTTAGTTTCCTTGTTGAATTTATAAAATAATTGTAAAAAATCAATTGTGAAAAAACAATGAATTGATTCGGTTTTGTTACCACCAGATGTTAAGTCTCAATTGAAAAAATAACTATGAAAACAATAAGTCCTTAATGCATGTAAGATAGCCATATGGATATCTAAAAAAACTACAAAAACATAGCTATCCCAAAAACAAATCCAAATGTTCTTTTTTTCCACTTACTCCATTTTCCTTGTAACACCAAAAGGGTGAACAAGGTACACATTGAACACGGGTAAGCATTGTATATTTTTTATTATGTGTCCGACATGAATGCAAAAAGTTCACAATGAGCGATTAAGTTGAAGGCTCGTTGTGGAGAAACAAAGCGGCGCCGGGTCCGAACTTGAAACAATCTGATGATACTATTCCATCTCGGAGGTCAGAAAATACTGGATGTGGTATATTTTTCATATTACCTATATGTAGTGTATGAGGGTATATACATATATATACATGTGCAATTACTAGTTGCATGTGACACAATCTCGTGCGTATCGAGCAGAACAAGAGTGTCCTTCGACGGGGGTAGATGTTATCTGTGTGATCCTTGTAATCCTAAGTTATCTGTGTTACTACTGCATGAGGTACTATTCAAACACTACACTATATATTATACATATTTATCTAATTATTATTGCAAATTCCTAACGTTTGAATGAAAAAAAATGCCATGCGGCGTTAAGTCTGCCTTTTGTATATGAAGCGATCTCTCTCTGCTGGACATCGCCAATGGTTTCCTGCTACCTGAGTGGTCATGACACGCTGCGTATTCCGTTGTTGATATGTAATGTCGTTTGGATATTTTTGCCACTCCATCGTGGAAACAGTATATAAACACCAATATAAATGTTAAATATAAACTAAATATATTAAGGTAAAAAATCGTAAAAAAATAGACACAAAACTGCAAAGAAAGGCTTTTTTATTGTAACACGACATCTGACTTCGAAGCGCCTGATGGTAAGCATGATGGAGGTCCAGTGTGCCAACGACTGAAAACGACTGAGTCAGTTCACGGTCGCCCCAGTGCTTTTTCACGCATCGCTTGAAAGATCCAAGGTGTTAGGTTGGGGAGAACACATGGGCTTAAAGGGAAATGGTAATAATTTAAAATGGTAAAAGTATTGAAATATGTTGTAGAAAATGTTTGAATTAGATATGATGGTACATGATGGCTGTTTTGACGTTTGATCCGCTCATGAAGTTCCGTATAATTTATTAAAAACGTTTGATGAAACAATTGTTGTTCTATATAGTTTCAATAAAGATCAGCAATTTGCTCCTTCAAACGGTCATCATAGCGTGCCGCTATTACCTTTAGTTTATAAATGAATAACACATTTTTATAGTTTTGGTTTGACATATTATGATAGAGCCTCGCCTGATGTGGACCCCATTGGTCAACAAATAGACGTGGCTGATACTACAGTTAAAAAAACTGCAGTAGCAGTAGCATCCGCTATGCTAGCCCATTTGGAACCCACAACTTACAAGCTGATTCCCAGCTACTTCACGGTGTGTACACCACCAACTGACTGCCAACCACACTTAGATAATAATACATGGTAAATAGTGGTTATAATAAATAAATTATAAAAAAACTGATGTTGGTGGATGCGTTTATTGAGGCAGACCCAGGAGGGTGTTCTCTAACCAAAAAAGTTGAATTGCCTTGTGCCCATAACCGTAGAGCTTTTATAAAGAGAATTGTGTAAGTGAGGGAGAGCAGTGAGGAAGTTATGTCATGATCGTGGCAAGTAGCGCTCCATTGTCTCTGTCTATTTCTGTGGAAAAAAGGCGTGACAATTTGATTGATTGATTGAATTATGAATGGCGCATCCAAACGAATTAACCTTCCTTGTCATAATGGTTAACCCTAATGGTTGAGGCGCAGTCTCTTTGTAAATATAGTCGTTAGCGTTTATTCCCATAATGACTTTATTATGGGCAGCTCTTCACCTTGAAGCGCGATGAGAGTTTTATGGAACATTTAAAGTTTATTACCAATACCTACATTGTTTGGAGCATATTTAGGGGCGGTACCGTTCTTAAATTATAGTTATATCTTAGTTTATATGTTACTATGGTGCAGGGATCAGATTTCTAGCTTTATATGGCAGACCAAGTTTCTTGTGGCCTTTTTCGAAGCCATGGTAGAATCTGACGATGAACAAGGGCATGCTGAAAACATGCTCATGCTAATAAATTATTTTCATTTAATTTCGTATCAAAGAAAATAGTTAATAACCAAATTAATATATTTGACGACACTCGTGGCGCATTGGATATCACATCAGATCGTTACGCCTAAACTCTCGGGTTCGAATTACGGCCGGAACTAAGATTTGTTATATGTTTCATTTAAAAAAGTCTATTTTCTTCAGGTCTGATCGTCAAAGAGTGCTACCCAGTCTGTTAACCTGCAGTGGGGCGTACTCCAGGTTAATATTAGGTGGGGTGCTGTCATATGTCGAGTCACAAAAATCAATTAAATTATAACATGTCTTGCTTCTTTCATTGCAGATTGACGAATAAGACAGTACCTTGTCTAACCGCACTGGGCCATTAATGAATGCTACTGCTGCTTTAATAAAAAATCTGCAAGTAGCAGTCGCATCCACTATGCCAGCCTCGAGGTCCACATTTATTCTGATACAAGCTCTACAATTATTATGGACACTGTATAGATCCTCACAAGTATAGACACAGCAAGTCCACTATCCAGTAGCAAGAGATTTAAGAAAATGTAAAAATGTTTAAAATAATTTAGCTCTTGCGCGTATATTAAAAGTGTGCCATATCATAATTCTGACCAAGACATTCAGTAGACTTTATTACCGCATTTTTTAAAATGCATCTACATTATATGCTGCGGTAAAATTTTCGCCTCAGAGTTATGTGGTAATTTCACATTTTTACAATTCCCCTCCAACCCTTTCTTTGTAGTTTTATGTCCTATTCCTTTACGACTTTTTACTTAAATTATTTATTTAGTTTATAGTCAAAATTTTAAGGTATGATAGTTTACAATAATGAAAATAAACATTGTATATTTTGTACATTTTTTTCAACCAGCATTGTGATGGCGACTGAGACAACCGTGAACTGGGTCGTTTTTTTTTCAGTTGTTGGCGCTCTTAATCCTTATTTTATCATCAGGCAAGGTCAGATATTAAGTTACAATACAATAAATTACTATCTTAATGGCATGAGGAAGTCTAGAAGCGCCGTCAACCTTACGATTGTCATTCTCACTCCATCGTTTACTCCATTTCCATGATGGAATGGCAAAAAATACCGAAATGGTATTTCATGTGTCGATAATATAAACTATACAATATAAAGAGCGACTAGTGTGTAGCAGCACTGATGCCCAGTCTGCCGATCCGGGGTAGTACCACCACTTACAAGTATACAGACCGTTAAGTGATTTAGTCGCGTTTGGAGCTTGCCGCGCTTGTAAGTTGCCGGCTCCAACTAGGCCGACATAGTGGATGTAAATGCTACTTGCAGTTATTTACCTTAACAGCTTAATAAGAAAAAAAGACAATTTATCATACTTTATTCGCATAGATGTGATCATAGATCCACGACCCTACTTCCTCTTTAACAATATTTTCTTGCTTATATCTAATAAGATTTTGGTAATGGACACCTTCTTTTAACTATATTTCTAAATCCTAATATTGTTAATTAATTTCAGTTCTTAGCGCTCTTTGATTTTCTTACCACCAGGAAAATCGAGATCATACATCACGTTTTAATTTAAAAAATGTATAACAATAGAAAGAATACAAAGCTATCAAAATTGTAACAAATTAACTGAAATAATTGAATAAAATCGTGTACAAATTTTCGTATGCATTCTATTTGTTGTGAAAGCATTTTATTTGGTAACACCACAAATCAATTACATGCGGGATGCAAAAAACAATTACACGAATGTCCGCTTCGACGGTGCCCAGTTAAATAAAAAGTAGAGAACGCAAAATAACTAAAATAATGATAATTAAATTTTGTTGCGCAATTCCAATTGTTTTCCTCTTTTTTTTGTTTTAAACTGATTCAGTTAGCAATTTTTATTTCACTTAAAACTTTTTTATTTAATCAATCAATCTAATTGTCACTCCTTTTTCCCCACAGAGCGCTTATTTAAGCGCACAAAAAGTGTACAATTTTAAGAGCCGATTTTAAACAAATAAATTGAAATATTATATTCTTACTGTTTGTCTACGTTAAAGTATAACTATTTAAGAGTATAATGCGTCTTGAGAAATTGAAATCAGGAAACATCAATTTGAACAATAACACTTTTACCAAAATGTTTTTTTTTTAATAAACAATTAGATTTCTCGGCACCTGTTCATCTCAACATTCAAGTTGCAGCTTCATTTTAGGATCAAAAGGGATAATATTCTTAGAAATCTTCAAGGCTAGTAATGGACACCTTCTTTTAACTATATTTCTAAATCCTAATATTGTTAATTAATTTCAGTTCTTAGCGCTCTTTGATTTTCTTACCACCAGGAAAATCGAGATCATACATCACGTTTTAATTTAAAAAATGTATAACAATAGAAAGAATACAAAGCTATCAAAATTGTAACAAATTAACTGAAATAATTGAATAAAATCGTGTACAAATTTTCGTATGCATTCTATTTGTTGTGAAAGCATTTTATTTGGTAACACCACAAATCAATTACATGCGGGATGCAAAAAACAATTACACGAATGTCCGCTTCGACGGTGCCCAGTTAAATAAAAAGTAGAGAACGCAAAATAACTAAAATAATGATAATTAAATTTTGTTGCGCAATTCCAATTGTTTTCCTCTTTTTTTTGTTTTAAACTGATTCAGTTAGCAATTTTTATTTCACTTAAAACTTTTTTATTTAATCAATCAATCTAATTGTCACTCCTTTTTCCCCACAGAGCGCTTATTTAAGCGCACAAAAAGTGTACAATTTTAAGAGCCGATTTTAAACAAATAAATTGAAATATTATATTCTTACTGTTTGTCTACGTTAAAGTATAACTATTTAAGAGTATAATGCGTCTTGAGAAATTGAAATCAGGAAACATCAATTTGAACAATAACACTTTTACCAAAATGTTTTTTTTTTAATAAACAATTAGATTTCTCGGCACCTGTTCATCTCAACATTCAAGTTGCAGCTTCATTTTAGGATCAAAAGGGATAATATTCTTAGAAATCTTCAAGGCTGCTAAATAATGTTGCAATCTTTAAAATTTTGGGCGTAATATCTAATAGTTATTAATTAATGGCGCTTACTATGGCGTTAATATTGGTTTTTATAATAAGACTTTTATTTTTATATTACATTGTAATCACTAGTCAGCCATTGGTTCTATGTTTTATAGTAAGTGGGAGGCCTACCTACGCTGCGTCTTCCGGTCTGTAGTATCCACTCAGGGACCTTTATTCCCCATCGGTTGCCGGTTCCTCGAGTGATGTGGCCAGCCCATTGCCACTTCGGCTTGCAATTCCTACGAAATATGTCAGTAACTACGAGCTGTCTCGGTAACAGGATGGATATATTATAAGCATAATACCTATGTAAAAGAACAACATTAAATATAACGACCGTGGCAGGTGGTACCTAATGATACGATTTAATAAATATAAAAATAGATATTACGAGTATAAGTAACCAAAAAAGGAAAATCCAAATTTATGTAACGTTATATGATGAATTATTGACCTAATTGTGACGTGACATCTGACTTCGACTCGCCTCGTAAAAATTAAGAGGGGATTTTGATTACTGAAAACAATAAGACAAATGTTTTTTGCACAAAATTTCATTATAACTTAATGACATAAAGTGAAGTAAGGCAAAAAATGTTTTGTGCAGCATTTATAAATAAAGTAATTATTTTCTTAGGTTTTACGCGAACATTTTTAATAAAATGAAATATTTTGTTGCAAATCCTTCGGAACTACGGATTAATATATTCATAATTTCTGCTAAGAACCTCAAGCTGCGCAAATACGCCAACCTCGGTACAGGTTACGCATTTGTGCCGTTTGGGGTCGAGACGACGACAGGCCTGGCCAAGAAGTTGTCCAAGCGGTTGACGGAGAAGTCTGGAGACAGGAAGGCTGGCAATTACTTCTGCCAACGCCTTGCTATATACAAAGGGGAAATGTTGCCAGTTTCCTTTGGACTATTTCTGATGATATCACTAAATGATATTTTTTATTTAAAGGTAATATAATTTTTTTTTGTTAATCAATTATAAATTGATATATAATATAAACGCGCATATATAATATAAATAGCAGTTTCGTTAGTTTTAATGGATGTCAAAATTAACTAGAGCTTCCTGCAACGGAGGGTGATAAACTGATGAATAAATGACCAATTTAAAAAAGATTTAAGTATCGTTATTTAAGCAATTTTCATGAAAAGTTTCCTTGAATCGACGTGAAACTTTTTAATATGAATTGCCATTGAATTAAATGAGCGTCAATACTAATCCCAAGGCTCAAGTACGTGACACTGGCTTTGGCATTTTAAACATACTCTCGGGAATTCTGAGTGATAAAATAGGGTAACATTGGATTTCTTTTAGTTTACTTTTCGTTTTTTTTTATTGTGACTCGGCATATGACAGCACCCAGCTTGTTGTTAAGCTGGAGTGTGGTCCATGAATGGTGCTACTACTACTACTACTACAATTCAAAAACTGTGAGTAGCAATCACATACACTATGCCGACATAGTTGGAACCGGTAACTTACAAGCTGATACCGAAACGCGACCAAATCACTTCACAATCTGTATACTTGTAATTGGTTGTATTAACCCGGATCGGCAGACTGGGTACCACTGCCTACCACACTTTGTTAACCAGACCCGAAGCAAATATCCATTTCTTTTTTTTATTAACAAATATTTGCAATATTTAATATAATTAATATATTATATCTATACACTATACATACATATAATAAAATTGGAGTGTCTGTTTGTAATATTGAAATAACCGTTTTTTAATACATGTATATGACTATATATACGGTACATACACCAAAATGACATTTTTTACAATTTTTGTCTGTCTGTCAGTCTGTTTGTTCCGGCTAATCTCTGGAATGGCTGGACCGATTTTGACGGGACTTTTATTGACAGGTAGCTGATGTAATAAGGAGTAACTTAGGCTACTTTTATTTTAGAAAAATTCTTTTATAATAAATAAAATAAAAGAAAATATTTTTTCCATACAAAAAGCGTGCGTTTAGAAATTTATTTTTGATAAACTAAGGAAAATATATCAAGCTGTTGAGAATCGAAAACAAATTATTATATTATATTATCCTACTATTATTTTAAATGTGAATGTCCGTTTGTTTGTTACGCTTTCACGCAAAAACTGCTCAACCGATCATCATGAAACTTTGTACACATATTCTTGGAGGTATCAGAAGTAACATAGTATACATTTTTTTTACGAAAATAAAATACTTTTGTCATTTTTTTTTCTTATTATAAAAATAGTTGCAAGGCGTTGGTTCAAACCCTGAGTACTATAATACCATCGCACTGTATTACCGACTGTCACGTCAACATCTAATCCAATCAACTGTACTATGGAGACTATACACTATACTTTCCATAGACTATAAATTCAGCTATTTGAAATTTTTCTTTATTATTATTTCCTTCTGTTACTATATGCATATGCTACTATTGTTATAAATGTGAATGTGGGTTTGTTTATTACGTTTTTTAAAAAGTAACATCGGTTACTTTTAATTAAAATAAAATATTTTTTACTATAGTTTCCAATTGACTATAGTTTTAACTGTTTGGAATATATATTTATTTTTATTTCCGTCTGTCATTTTATATGAGTTATCGAGTTATAAATACAAAAAAGTCGAATTGAAAACCTCCTCCTTTTTTATGACTGTGTTATAAACCAAAGTTTACGCGGGTGAAACCGCGGGCACAGCTAGTTACAAATAAAACCTATGAAACAAATATTTTCTATGGAATTCGTCCACGCCTGTCTTCTTACTTAAATACTTAATATTCACAATGTTCAAATAAATTGTTCCTAAAAGCCGATTAATGTCTAATTTTAATTAATAATCTATTTGTTTTACTTAATATACCTAGTTATTTTAACGACACTATTTTAATTCTAGCTTTTCTTTTTATACCTTATCTATTAATCACGCCCCAATCCCCACAGGGATAGTCAATACAACTTTCTAAGATCCTTTTTAGCTTCCTACACTTCCTTCCTTTCTTCAGGCGACCGTTGTGTTGTGGCAGTGCAATGGTTACACAAGCCATGAGCAACGGCTTGGAAACCACTCACCGGTACCAATGTATCTTTGATATATGTACTTTAGTTGTCCTGTTTCTATGATACAAGCTCTTTAGTAGTTTGTATAGATTGTGAAATAAAAATATCCCCTTCTCCTAGTATGGCTATTACTGTTTTTGTTAAGAATAATGTTCCTGTTACAGTGTTCTGAGTCATTTCACGCTTTTTACTTCTGTTTAACAATGTGCTTTCTTCTATCTCTTCGATTTGATTAAACGATGCAACGTGGCATCGTTCTTCTAATAATGCTTTTATATAGTTTTACTTAGTTTATTGATATACTACCATTTTACTTTACCCTAGGACTATGAAAATCTATTGACAATTAAGACGTCAATATCACAATCGAGATACGGTGAACTGACAAGTTCATAAAGACTTAGGGTAATTCCCTCAGCTGCAACTTTACAAGGCAGGCAACTATTTGGAAGGAATAGCGACGGCTGGTAAAACGAGTTATCAGCCAGTAACCACCACGACCAATCTGCCAAGTATGATATGACCAGGTAGAAGATAAAGAAGTGAAGAGTTCAGTCTGAAAGTTGATCAGATTCTGGATTTAACACCGAAACCATGGTCACTGCAATCGAAATCGTAAAACTGTGAACAGCCAAAGGTAAACGTTACTTTAAAATCCCACAAGGAATAGTAGAATTCGTTTAAAACTATTTCATCTCTCGTAAAACTGAAGCACCCTTTAGTGAATAAAAAACAAGTTTTATAAATTACAAATTACTTTGTAAATTTTCTCCGTTTGTGACGATGAAAATGTGACGAGAAAACATTTTACTTAAAATTTGGTTTTCTGGGAAATTTGTAAGATACGTAATTAATTCTAAATAGAATAAACTAAAAGTGACAGCAACTTATTTTATCATTCATTTCTTTCTTTATTTTTCTGATTTGAGAAATTGCAATTTGTTTTTTAATATATAATAATAGGATTTAGTAAAATTATTAGTTCATGCGAGGAGAGAAATATTTTTATAAATTCTGTAAAAATATCTACAATATTATGCTAAATAAAATAGACAATAATTTAATTAACTTTTTGTACTTTATTAATTATAACTTGTGACAGCTCTGACCAATAAGCTACACGTCTATCTACACGTATATGATTACTATATACTACTGCATTAAATACTACAAGAAGGAGTCACATTCACTATGCCTACCTAGTTTTAATGTAAATTACGAGCTGATCCAGAAACGCGACACTTGTAAAATTACTACCAATCTTAGAAAATTATTTATCCTATACTTTGATGGAAAAATTATTCCAACTGCTAATCCGCATTACATTTTTCCAAAATAACATTACCAGGAAGTTCCATTTTGTATTTGAGATTGTTTCAAATTAAATGATTTTTTCTTATTTATTCACGACCACATTCATTAAATTTGGTAAACTAAGGAAAGGACTTATTCTAAAAGTTTAGTAGGTTGTTTTTTTGGAGGGTTTTCTTGAAGGCCAAGGAGAAGATGTTGAAGTTCCAGGAAATGATGTTGGCGACCGAGTTTGTGTTGATGACAAATCATCAGTCGCCGTCTCTATGCCGGCCAAAGGTGCTTCTTCACGCATCGCTTGGAGGATCCAAGGTCATAAGATGGTCATAGTGGTGGCATCCTTCTAATTTCTCCAATCCTAATAATAATTTCAAATTAAAAATAAAATAGATAATTTTAAATATGAAAATTTTATCTGAATTTGTCGACTGTAAGATTACTTTGGGTGAATTAATTTCATTAACAGATGTGTCTGTAATTAGTTGAAGTAATTTTGTTTGCGCATTTACTTTTGGAAGAACTTCACAACTCCTGAACGGTTGCCATAAGTCAAAAGTTGTGAACAAAAACATTCCCTTAGCTTCGTTATGATAAAACATATTGATATTAGTTGTACATATTAATTTTTGTCTTATATTTTATCTCTTTATCAAATTATATCTTTGGCTATATTTGGCGACGAATACTTTTTCAGTCTTCAGCGCTGTTGGGTTTTCTTTTTTTTTACTATAAGAAATATAAAGGTCAGCTGTCAGGATTTAATTTTAAAAAATTCGTAATCAATTTTGGTTTCTATGTGTGTTGCAAGATTGCTGCAGCTCACTATCGCGTTTATTTCGATTCGTTCGATTCGTTGATACATTTAGATCCAACATTGAGCCTCGGAAAGACGACAATAGATTGACGAAAGGAATTTATAAATCTTATATGAATGGATACGTTAAACAAGGCAGGCCCAGGAGGGTGTTTTCCGACCAAATCGGAGACATCCTCAAGAAAGGTAGGTTGCTTAGTGCCCATAACCGTAGAGCTTGTATGAAGAGAATTGTGAATGTGAAGGAAGCAAGGGAGTTGTGTCAGGATCGTGGCAAGTCGCGCCTATGCCTATCCCTGTGGGAAAAAGGCGTGACAATTTGATTGATTGATTGTACGTGTTGTTGTATTTATATTTTACATCACTAGTTATTATTTCATCATTTTGCCTATCCCTATGGAAAAATGTCGTGACAATTTGATTTATTTGATTGATTGAATATTAAATAGTTTACGTCTAAATAAAGGTCTAGGTCAGATGTCGAGTCACAATAAAAAAATTAGTGATTTTCAGGAATTTAAGTTTCACTCTGTAAAAGTTCTTTAAGTTCTACCTATCCCTGCGGGAAAAAGGCGAGACAATTTGATTTTTTTATTGTTTGCCTGTAATACAAATATTAAATATTGTTTACTTAGTTTTGTATTTCCTTCTAATAAATAAATCCAATGTCCATGTAAAGGATATACCACATACTTAAAAAATAGTCAAAATAGCCTAAAATATTTATTTTTAGGAGTAGTAGGTAAACAATCAATCAAAATATAACTTCTCAATTTCTACAAAATAATGGATCACTCATCACAATCCTCGCAAAACTCTCTCGCTTCCCTTACACATCCCACATCACATCCATTCTCCTCAGTTTTTTTTTCTGACAGTTTGCTGTTATTTCCCTTATTTATATCAATTGAGAAAGTCTATTAGCTAACTCATTAATTATAATAATTTGTATAACTACCAGTGATTGATATGTTTTTCGTGAATATTTATTTATTATTTTTTATTGTGACACGACATCTGATCTCAACTCACCTGTCGAAGCAAGATGATGTCCAAGAGTGACGACGACTGGAATAACCGAGTGCCCCAGCCGCCGCCACTATGCCGGCCTAAGGTGCTTCTTCACGCATCGCTTGAAGGATCCAAGGTCATAGGATGGAGAGAACACATGGGCTGGCAATGCATTCTACTTATCAATTTATTCGTTAGTTGTTTTTATTGATCTTCTCTTCGTCCTTGGGTTCTTTGGGCGATGCGTAAGGAAGCTCCTTAGGCCGACATAGTGACGGTAATCGAGGCAACCGTAAACTGACTCAGTTTTCTCAGTCGCCGGCACTCACCATCAGGCAAGTCAAGTCACAATAAAAAAATTATTTTTACCATTAAACGGTATAGTTAAATCGGTTATTATATTCAATAAATTGTTCTTGAAATTTCGTGAAGCCTCAAGGAGAGAAAGTTTTGTCCAAAGGTCACCTCCGTGTTAATTTGCGATTAAGAATGTCAACTAAGTAATTATTTTTGCAACGAATCCTGATGATACATTAGGTATCATCAGGATTCAAAATAATGTATATCAATCAATCAATCGAATTTCACATCTTTTTTCCAAAGGGATAGGCAGATACAATAGAGCGCCACTTACCACAATTATGACACAGCTCCCTAGATTCCCTCACATCCACAATTTTCTTTATTCTTTACGGAAATAATATATACCATATAAACTATTACCTCTACATGTTTAATTTATCTACACAGTACTTTGTACTTAGATACGGTCCTTAAGAGTGGTAAGTCTGCGATCCGGGGTAGTAACACCACTTACAAGTATACAGAAAGTGATCAGCTTGTAGGTTGGCGGTTCCAACTGGCCAGCATAGTGGATATAAGCACCCTCCACATGTTTTGTTACCCCTCTCCCAAAGGTTAGCTGGTAGAAAATGCTATTTAGCATTAAGCTCGCTCATTGTATTTTGATATTACTGTGCAATAAAAAAATATATTTTTATTGTTACTATTTTTTTACAAAAAAATCCAATATTTACCTACATAATAAATAATGGATTTTTCTATGTAGGTAACAAAACTAAGCATAAATTATTGGAAAGATCAAAAGACGACCGTGGTGTATGTAGTCACGTAGAGTGGATGTGACTACTACTCACGGTTATTGAATTGTAGTAGCAGTGACATCCATTCACGGACCACACTCCAGCCTAACACAAAGCGGGGTGCTGTCATATGTCGAGTCACAATAAAAAATAATTAAAAAAAAGAGAGTCCCCGGTTCGAAATCACTTGTCGGTACCAATATACGGGTATATTTGATTTATATGTACTTTTGTCATCCAATGTCTATGATACAAGCACTTTTAGTAGCTTGGTATTTATTGAAATGTAAAAGAAAAATAGTTTTACTTTTTAAATAAACGCCTGTCCTCAAAACGTCTGTCAATTAAATATGCGTTAAGACCTGTTTTATACATATACAATTCTAATTATAATATTTACCTACATTTTTTATTATTATATAAATACATGATAAATTATAGTATGTTATATTTCAAAACAACGTATTACGAAATTTAATTAATGAAACAAATTACTTTAAGCGTTTACAGCACATTCTGAGAAATAATCTTTAACATTCCTCCAAAGTTAACATCGTCTAAAACATAATGAATTGACTAAATTTTGACTTTAAGTTGCGCATATTCGTATATTTGAAGTCATTGGGCAAACAAAGATAGGCACAAAACAATGGCGTATAATGTTTTGAAATATTTAATCACTGTAAAAGCGTCGCCTCGACTTGTTATTGCGAACATTTTAAATTTAATCCAACCTCCCCTTTACTGCAGTCACAGATTGAATTTATACCACAAAATATTTCATAGAAGACCCGGTATGAAATCTTGGTTTATACAAACTTAGTTATGCTGTGACATTATTATAGGGGGAATGTTGCCAAGAATGGAATGTTATTAAAATATGTGGCATGTAAATTGAATGAAATGAAGATCAACTTATGAAGCTAGTCTGCAAGGTTTTGTAATCTGAAGAAATTTTATGTTCAATATTATTTATAACATACCTTGGAGGTTTCTTAGACACGTGAACATGTATGTAGATATTTTTGGGATGATAAAGTTAATGGTTTATATTTTTTTTACTAAATACTAGGATAAAAATATTAAGACGTAATAACAACTTTATCCCTGAAAAATGTTTATTATTTTACGTGTATTTAAATATAATCTTATAAAAAACAATCAAATATTATATAACCTTATAAATATAATCTTACAAATATAATCTTTGCAAAAAAACACAACCTCGTATAAAAAAAACTGTGGATGTGAGGGAAGCGAGGGCAAGTGGCGCTCTATTGTTTCTGTCTATCCCTGTGGGAAAAAGGCGTGACAATTTGATTGATTTTTTGTTTAACAATCGACTATAATATTGGATCTTATAAGCGAAACGTGGAAAAGCACCTCTGACTGACTTACGAGTAGTAAAGTCGCCTTTACTACTCGTAAGTCAATCTAACCGTTAATTTATTTGGTAATTTTTAGTTATTAGCGATCTTGGACCTTGTATACCATGAGGAAAATGAAGGTCAAATGTCGAATAACAAATTATAAAGAAAAAACAAAAAAACAATTCATTCTGCTAGGAATTTTATTCATAATATTAAAAGAATTTAACGATCCAGTGAGAAATTAAAAAAGTGTAAACTTTGTATATTTCTTTTTGACACGTATGTAGGTATTGCTTTTCATAGACAGGTGGCAGTTTTCAGTCAAAGGATGCACCCGTTTTCTTTCAGACTTCATTTTTACATTGAAAGACGCTTTCAGTGGAAAGTGTTACGTCCCCACTGTCCAGGATCAAAAGAAAACTAAATAAACACCTTGCAAGGTTTTTTCCATTTCTTCTTATAACTGATTGCTGTATGGAAAAATCTCATATTATTTTAAGCCTTCTTATATTATTTTAATCATTATTACAATTAATTAACGCCTTTGTCATGATGCAGAATGGGAAATTGTAAAATACTTATTTACTAAAATATTATTTATTTAATTATTATAGGATCTAATTTATAACCGTAAAGCTGCTATGAAGAGAAAAATGGATGTGAGGAAAGCGAGGGAGTTGTGTCAGGATCGTGGCAAGTGGTGCTCTATTGTCTCTGCCTATCCCTGTGGGAAAAGGGCGTGACAAATAGATTGATTATATTATTATTCATCTAAAAAATGTGAGTGTTAGCTGAGAATCGTGGAATCTTTTTTATTTTTATTGTGACTCGACATATGACAGCACCCCGCTTGATGTTAAGCCAAAGTGTGGTCCATGAATGAATGTCACTGCTACTACAATTCAATAACTGTGAGTAGCAATCACATCCACTATGCCGGCCTAGATGTAACCGGCAACTTACAAGCTGATCCCGAAACGTGACCAAATCACTTCACGGCCTGTATACTTGTAAGTGGTGGTACTACCCCGGATCGGCAGACTGGGTACCACTGCCTACCACTCTTTAATCTATGCCTAATACTGTGGGAATGAAAGCTTATAAGTTTGATTTATTTCTTTAAAGTTTAATTTTTTACATGATATGACATTATGACTGCACGCGACCATTTTGAAGACGACTGGATGTAGTGGTAGTGCAATGGTCACGCAAACTGAGAGCCAACAGCCGGGTCTAAGACGCTGAAAATATAAATTATGTACTTTGGTGTCCTGTTTCTGTGATACGGATACTTTTAGCAGCTTAGTATAGAAATTGTTTAAATAACCAAATAAAATATAATAAAACAGTTAAAAATAATATTAGATACATATAAGTATATTTAATATAAAATGTAATATAAATAATATAAAATATAAATAACTTCCTAAAAGGTAAAAAAAATATTATAAAACGTAGAAGTTTAGTTTATTTTAACAAAAAGGAAATTTCTTTGCCAAAATTGTTAAGAAATGTTAAGGTTTATTTCATTTTTAGTGGTTAGTTTATATTTGTGTCCCCCACACGTAGTAATGTTGAGTTAGAAGTGGCCACATGTTACTCTGCACAACTTCACGACTCCTGCACTTTTATTAGGAGCAATTTAATTCAACAGCTCATGTTGGAAAATATTAAGGCGTTTATATATTAGACCAATGAATATTTATAACAACTTAAAAACATTATTTCGTAAAAATGTTTATTATTTTACGTGTATTAAAATATAATCATATAAATTAGGAATGTAATATTTTTAATTCAATGTTAAATCCTACTGAGAAAATATATTTTTTAAAGGCCTGTTTATTTTATTATTATAAATTAAAGATATGAAAAAGGAAGCAAAATATCTTGGTCATGATAGAGAAAAATAACGTTCTGTTGTCTCTGTCTATCTCTGTGGGAATTCAGGCATGATCTTTTATTAAACATTCTATACTAAGCTATTAAACGTGCTTACATCAAAACGACCAAATTACGTATAGCTTGTCTAACTATAAATGACGCGCCCCTCCACTTTATCAGTTTCTTTAAATGTGTGAATACAAATATTACTAACTATATTACTATACTACATCAGCGTTATCCTCCTTTTGTGTCTAACCAGCAACTGAATGACCAATTACAATTGCATTTTCGGTGTGTTGCATCCATATTTTATATTCGCACGTGTTCTTAAATGCAGTGGAGGGGCGCGTCATTTTGGCTTAGACAGAGTCTACTTCAAAAGTACATTACTGGTAAGTTGTAAGGATCGTGTTAAGTCAAACTAAAGTTACTATTATTTTCCTAAACCACTCATTTAAAACTCAGAAACCCCACATTTAAATCGAATGTGTTGGGCACCATTAAGAAAGTGCGTGCGAAAGAGGAATACTTTATAGACAATAAACAGAACCTTAGCAGTACAATTATTTTAACCGTTAGCCACTTAGCGTGTGTGCGCAAAGTATTACGAGAGTGTTGTGCCCTCCCAAATGTCCCATTTCACAAAGCCATTCCACCCCCCACTCCATAAGTGACTACTACACTTGGAAAAATTTGTGGAAAATATATTCCGTTTGTATTTATTCATGTTTTGTTTATTGTTTGATATAAAATAGGTTTATTTTTTTTCAGTAGTCACTGGTGCTTACTTTGACACCCGGGGTAGTACAACCTCACAGGACAATCATACAGACCGCAAGTGACTCGTGTTTCGGGATCAGTGTGTGAATTTTGGTTTTTAAGTGGGCTGGCATAGTGGATGCGACTACTTACAGGTCTATAACCGCCTCTATTAATGGACCGCACTCCAGCTTAACATCAGGCAGGGTGCTGTCGTGTGTCGAGCTACAATAAAAAAAACGTAAATGTAAGTCCTATATAAACAATAATATTCATTAAAAGAATTACATTTTACTTTATTCTGTGTCCTGTGAATCTTTTAACCTTATATAATCCAGAAACGTGACTAAGTCACTTCATGGTTGCATACCCCCCCGGAGAAATTATATCTCAGTTGTATGTACTGTGATTTCTCGACGATTAGTAAACAAAATAGAAAGAATTCTCAGGTTTAACATCAAAGTTTGGTTGCAAATGAAGGCCTTGTACAGAGAATAGCTGTAATTTTACATTCTAAGAATATCTGTCAAAATATTGTCTGTATTCCAATTTCTAAGGTGCAAAGAGAAATATGAAAAGTACAAACAAAGAATATACACAGAGAGAGCTAGATCAAATATTCTTAGAAATCTCCATATAGTTAGGGAGCTAGAAGCAGTTTCTTTGCTTTAAAAATACATGTCTTCAGTAGGCATTTTAATTCTTTGTTGAAACTTTATCGGTACATGTGTTCTCCCCAACCTATGACCCTTAACCATTCAAGCAAGCAATAATAAACACATTTAGTCGGCATAGTGACGATGACTGAGGCAATTGTGAATTGAGTCGGTTTTCTCAGACCGGCGCAAACAAGTCGAGTCACAATTATTTATTTATTGTGACTCGACATATGACAGCACCCTAGCTCATGTTAAGCTTGAGTGCCGTCCATGTTTCTAGTTGGAACCGGCAACGTACATGCTGGTCCTGAAAAGCTACCAACTTTACGGTCTGTACACTTGTTGTTGCCAATCTTGTACTACTCCAGATTGGCAGACTGAGCAGTACTGCCTACCACTCTTAGAAACGGTTGTTGGAAAATTTATACAAGCAACAATATATGATGTATCTATAACTAAACTAAACGTAATTTCTAAATATTTGTAAAATAAAACCTTTAAAAAAAGTACTAAATAAAATTTTGAACAAACATTTTCACTGCGAAAGCTCCAAGTAGTTTGGTCAAAGAGAAAATTGTATCGCGACGTGTTTATAAACTCTTTTTGAAAGCCCACACACATTCGAGTTTGTCTATAAAATTGTTGAATATATTATTGCGTTTTCTAACTTTGCACAGAAAAGCTTTAAAATATTATTTTAGAGCACAAAGGAATGTTGTTGTGGAAAACTGCAGCATTACCTTTATCCTGTAGTTTTACCTTTAGCTTTTCCTTTGGATGTTTTCCGACCAAATCGGAGACATCCTTAAGATTGATTTGGGTAGTAGGTTGCCTAGTACCCAAAACCATAGAGCTTGTATTAGGAGAATTGTGAATGTGAAGAAAGCGAGGGAGTTGTGTCAGGATCGTGGCAAGTGGAGCTTCGTTGTCTCTATCTATCCCTGTGGGAGAAAGGCGTGGCAATTTGATTGATTGATTTGATTGTCCTTTATTATTTTTGTGGGCAGGATCAGATAAAAGTTTTTTTACTAACTTATGCCGGTAAAGGACCGAGAGTGCCGACGACTAAAAAACGACTTAATTTTCGGTTCCTTTAGTCACCAACCAATTCAATGTTAAAGGATGTACTGGTAAAGCAGTCTTCTTGTTAATTAATTAACAAAGAAACGACTCGGTGAACCTTTTAGTTCGGCAGACATGTTGCGAATGTTTTCCCATTAGCTAGTTTTTTATTATACATATTTTTCTCTTCTAAAATATCGATAACTGTGATAGTAAACTTTTTTATCCTAACAAGGTCAATGGTAAAAAATACACATAAAATATACATAGGTATAAAATAAATAGAAAAAAACTTGTAATTACAATTCTTTGTAGGTCCTTTAAGGTGATGCGACCTTTTATATAGTAATTTAATTTTATTTATGGTTTATTCGTAAATATCAATATTAAAAAGTAATATCAATAGTTAATACATAGTAACTACAAGTTTGGTACGTATTACTATAAGATTAAACAAGAAAATATTTAAAGAGTGGTAGGCAGTGGTGCCCGGTCTGATGGTCCGGGGTGCAAGTATACAGATCTAAAGTGACTCAGTCGCGTTTCGGGATCAGCTTGTATGTTGCCATTTTCAACTAGGCCGGCATAACTAGGCACCTCATTTCGCTTCCCTCGTATCCACAATTATTTTCAGACAAGCTCCATGGCAATGGACACGGCAGACCTCTGCTTTATCTTTGCCTATTCTTGTAGGAACAATTAAAGTCATAGCCAGTACATAATGTTTTGGAGTTTTGGCGGGCAACTGCAAGTGACAGGACGCGCGATTTTGAATTATTTGAAAAGCTTGTGTTTTTCATAAATATTAATGTGTAATAATGGTGGAATTGTTATCCAGTAATAATTTTTAAGTTGATCAAGTATAAACAAGTAATTCAAAGTTGTGAAACGTGTTTCTTCATGTTCCCTCCAAGACTCCTTCTGAAGTTTTAGTAAAGGCTTTCCGCCGCTTTACTAAAACAATCATCATCAACCTCACTATCATCATCATCATTTGATGAATCACTCGCGTGGTTCATCTTTATCTTTACTTGACAATGTTTTAACATTGTACCATATATTTTTACTTTGACACTGGCAAGTTAAATACTAAAGCCATAAACAAGAAGAAAAAAAGAAAAGAATACATAATGTTTTCAATCAATCAAATTGTCACGCCTTTTCCCCACAGGTATAGGCAGAGACAATGGAGCGCCACTTGCCACGATCCTGTTCCTTCACATTCACAATTCTCTTCATACAAGCTCTATGGTTATGGGCACTAGGCAACCATAATGTTTCATACAGTCATAATAGCTTGCTAGTACATCAATTTTACTGATCTTCAAGTACCTGAAGCTATAGAATAGGTCTTGGCAACACGGCCAACTGAGAGGCTGCTTGTGGCACACGGAAATATTTATGCGAACATTATGTAAACCTACCCTATCTAGCTCTATGCTGAGCTACTTTCCTTAGACAAAAACTATTTTTGTTTTTGAAACTCGTTGGTATTTTTGGGTTATTTGTGATTTATAGGCTCTTGTGTTGCAACTGTCAAAGGCAGCCATATTTTTTACTAAATATGTTTTATTTTATGTTACCTATTAGGTAGGAACACATAATTAAATACCGTATTGGATTTTACTCTTTAATTTTTTTTTATTGTGACACGACATTTGACCTCGACCCGCCTGGGGATAAGCAAGAGGAGGTCCAAGAGAAAAAACCGAGTTAGTTTTCGGTTACCTCAGTCGCCGTCATTATGCCGGCCTAATAGTTGACAAAAGACTGCGAACTGTCCATAATTAACACCTTAATAATGAAGAACAGGAGTTCGCAACCGTGGAAAAAAGAGCTCTATTGTCTCTGCCTATCTTTGAAAAATAGGCAGAGACATATCTATGTATGGAGTGACAATTTAATTAATTATGATGTTTTATTATATATTATGGTTGCCTAGTGCCCATAATCATAGAGCTTGTATGAAGAGAATTGTGAATGTGAAGGAAGCAAGGGAGTTGTGTCAGGATCGTGGCAAGTGGCGCTCCATTGTCTCTGCCTATACCTGTGGCAAAAAAGTGACAATTTGATTGATTGATTGATATTATATATTTTGGAATTACAAACCTTACGCTTCCGCCGTGTAGACCAATAGGATTTCGCAACCTTTGGGTCTACATTTGTTTTAGAACTGTACTAAATTGTATAAAGTTAAATGAACGACCTTTTATAATATATTTTAACTTTTGCTATCCAAAATCAAAATAATTACCTGAACCAATTAAAAAGTTATCAGAATTCTTAATCGTGACACCGTAAAACAATTAGGGTGGATATCGACAACTCTGGCCCATCAAAGCGTTTTGCCATTTGGAAATTTCCTTAATCCCAACATTTAAGAGGAGCGACAGAGTTGTCAAATATTCCACTAAAGGCCGGACTTAAAACTTGTGCGAAGAAGCAGAGATGTCACAATTTTCAGTAAAAGCCCCCTCGTCAATTCGCGTCGAATGGATCCTTCATGACGTCCATATGAATTGGATGTTAGTTTCATTATATTGGATGCGGTATATTTTTATATGAGCACGTAGAAAATGTTTTGCACTTACTATGTTGTTTTATCAGATATTTCTTTAAATAGAGGCTAATAATAAATTTTATTATGTCTTAAATTTTTCATGTCAAAAATAATGTTTTTTTGTTAATAATTTAAAAATTGTAATTCTTGGCCAGTATGGTAACGGCGACAGAGGTCGACAAGTGGAATGCATTGCCAGCCCATGTATTCTCTCCATCCTATACTGTACTGTGGTTGTCCTGTTTCTACAATATAAGCACGTTTGGTAGCCCAGAGCCTGTCCAAGGAGTTGTCCAAGCGGCTGTCGAAGAAGACTGGAGACAGGAAGGCTGGGAATTTTATTACTTCTGCCAACATATTAGCCTCGCTATACAAAGAGGCAATGTTGCCAGTCTCCATGATCTCTGATGGGACAATTTAAATACAAATACTAAACAAATAAAAAGAACAAATAATATAATATATAATATACCACATCCAATATTACCTTATATTTATTTCGCAAATCGTAGTAAGAGACCCTTTCGAAAGACAATCAAGTTTTTAGCGCAGTAAAGTGTCCTGTCTTCAGAAGCCTCCATTATAACGGCACAGAGATTGACGAAGCATTAATTTATCTTTAACTTAGACACCTAAAGTACGCTTCTATAAACTTTCACGAAATAAAACCAAAGTTTTAGAACTCATTATGTATTTATTATGATGGGTATTTCAGAAGATGGGTCTAAGGTTTATTAGTTGTTTTTGTATTGAGATTCGACATCTTAGATTGACTTGCCTGATGGTAAGTAAGGAGAAAACAAAGAAAGATTGGGAAGGCAACCACGAAATAGTACTCTCTAATTTTTTTTGAAATAAAAATGCAATTTAAATTTTCCATTTAAACATGTGTCCGACCAAATGAAAGAAATTCTCATAAAAGCTGGGTTGCCTAGTGGCCATAGAACTTTTATGAAAAGAATTGTAGATTGTGCCAGGTTCGTGGCAAGTGGCGCTTCGTTGTCTCTGCCTATCCCTGAAGAAAAAGGCGTGACAATTTGATTAATTGGTTTATTACTCAACATTTACTCAACTCAAACAAGTTAGAATAAAATCTAAATCTTTTTTTAATCTATATTTTTATTCTAAGCTAAGGTTTCTATTCTAACCTACTTGTATCATAGAAACTGGCAGACAAATTTAAATCAATCAATCAATCAAATTGTCACGCCTTTTCCCACAGGGATAGACAGAGACAATGGAGCGCCACTTACCACGATCCTTACACAGCTCCCTTGCTTCCTTCACATCCACAATTCTCTTCATACAGGCTCTGTGTTTATGGGCACTAGGCAACCTAGCTTTCTTGAGGATGTCTCCGATTTGGTCGGAAAACACTCTCCTGGGCCTGCCTTGTTTAATGCATCCATCCACATCAGATTTAAAACTCCCTAATAAAATTTAAATAATATTACAAAAAAATATATTTGAGTGTCACGAAGTTTCTACAATAAAACACTTAAATAAACTGTTACTGATGCAACAAAATGACCTAATAATATATAAAACATCATGAAAATGTTAAACTTGTCTACAAACAAAGTTAGCTGAAAATTTACCGGCGTGTTACATGAAAAATGCACTTGAGTGACTTTGAAAACTGTTTTCACAAGATTTTTCAATGCAATATACACCCTTGGTTGTGCATATGGTCTGAAAGAACGGCTCCGTGTCGACACTCCTGTATTTCCCTCGAGAAATTATCACGGTGCGGAATTCCTGCCGATTTAAAAGTAAATTAGGGTAAATTTTAACCAGTTTTAGAAAACCTAGTTAGGAGGCCTATAGTAAACTATTTATTATTTAGTATTAATTTTGATTTAGTTTTTTTACATATTATATCCTAAGCTACTAAAGTGCTTGTATTATAGAAACATGAGGACAACCAAAGTACATATGTATTATGTATATCAAGAATACATTGGTCTATCTGGTCTACTCTACCAGATACCTGTGGGTGGTTTCGATTTGTTTAATCGTTTCTGTCATTACACCACAGTCGTCTATAGTTAATATACTTTTAATTTTCATGAGTCCCGAGATTAAGATGTTTTTAATATAAAAATAAAGACTACGCGATTTTCTTATCGATACTGCCCTAAACAAAGGATACTGTCATAAGCGCTGACGATTGACAAAAGAATTGTTACATTTTCGCCGCCACTATGTCGGCCAAACATGATGATAAACCATTTATTAAAAGTGTAAAAAATAATTTTCCAGAAAAATCAACATGACTAATTTAGTAGTTTAATCAATCAAACAAACTGTGGCACCTTTTCCAACAGGAATAGGCAGAGAAAAAGGAGCGTCCCTTGCCACGATCAAGAAAAAAAATATATGAGATAGTGTCAGATAGAGTCAGTGGAAGCAAGTGCAGGTAACATACATTTATTGCCTGTAGTGAAAGTCGTCTGCTTTTGAAGTTCGCAATCCAGTTGAACATCAGAAGGTATGCGGTATCAATAAATCAAATTGTCACGCCTTTATTCTACAGGATATGCAGAAATAACTACCTACGATCCTGACACAACTCTCTCGCTTCCCTCACATCCACAATTATCTTCATGCATGATTCTCTGTTATCATGGGCACAGCAGAGCTTTGTGTGGAAACATCTGATAACCGGTAAAATCCTAATCTACGTAGTAATGGTAAGAGTGTTAGGCACTGGTGCCTAGTCGCCGATACGGGGTTGGTACCATCACTTACAAGTATACAGACTTTAAAGATACTAAATCGCGTTTCAATCAGCTTCAAGTTGCTTATTCCAACTAGGCCGGTATAGTAGATGCGACTGCTGCTTGCAATTATGTTAGTGTAGTAGCAGTCGCCTCCATTCATAGACCGCACTCCAGGCTGTCATATGTCGAGGTCGTAATATTATTGTTACCATTTCTCTGTGTATGTAGATCGGAAATAAAATTATGATCATTCTTAATAATTTCAATCAGTTTTTTTTATTGTGACTCGACATATGACAGCACCCCGCTTGATGTTAAGCGGGTGTGGTAAGTGTGGTCCATGAATGAACTGCTACTTTAATTCAATAACTGTGAGTAGCAATCACATCCACTATGCCGGCCTAGTTGGAACCGGCAACTTACAAGCTGATCCCGAAACGTGACCAAATGACTTCTCGGTCTGTATACTTGTTTCCTTCTTCCTAGGGAAAGGGATAGGCAGAGCTACTTGCCACGATCCTGACACAACCCAGCTTCTTAATAAGGATGTCTCCGATTATTACCATTACTTATTATTAATTTCCTCGAAAGTAAATTATTAATAATTGGTATTCGTGTTTCCTGTCGTTTGTTATCAACAACATAGCAAACCCGAGGTGTAACATCCAAACAAAATGGGCTAATAAATCCTTTGTAAGCATTTAATACAAATTTGTCAGTAAATCTAATCCCCCCCTAGTCATTAACCACCTTAATCTCATTGCCTTATTGTAATTATCCTCTATGCCTGCAACGAGGGTGGCACCCTTCCCTTTCTAATGCACGTACAATATACGATATCCTTGTTTCAAGAATTTACACCAAAATATAGAAAAGTATTTCTGAGTAATCATCATCAAGCGGAAAACATCCATTGCTGATAGGCCTCCCACTTCGAATGCCATTGCGACTAATGGGTGGGGGGGGGGGCCTAGCAAGCGACTTGGAGATCACAGTAAATTCAGCGCAGGTAGTAAGTGCAGGGTAGTAAGTACCACCACTTACAAGAATACAGACCGTGAAGTAACTTAGGATTTCGTTTCGGGATCAGCTTGTAAGTTGCGGTTCCAACAAGGCTGGCATAGTGAATATGACCGTTACTTACAATTATTGAATTGTAGTAGCAGTTACCTCCATTAAAGGACTGTACTCCAGCTTAACTGGAGTGAGGCCCATAAATAGAAAGACATTAGAATATGGCAAAAAATATAAAATAAAGTACTGTAGAGTGACGCACGACGACATTTGCCACGATACGACATTTGACCTCGACCCGCCTGATAATAAGCAAGAGAAGATCCAAGAGTGACGACGACTGAAAAACCGAATAAATTCACGGCTGCCTCAGTCGCCGTCACTATACCGGCCAAAGGTTATTTTTCACGCATCGCTTGAAGAATCCAGGGGCTGGAGGACACATGGGCTGGCAAATTTTAGATTTTTATCTGCTGTATCCTTTAAGTAGAGTTTTCGTCTCATAGTATGTAATAACATTTTAGTGTAAGAGATGTGTTTCGTTGCATCTGGCTGAGTTAATATAGATAACGACTTTTCTAACGCATCCCCCTCTTACGTTTTCTTGTTTGTTCCAACAATGTTCAAGTTAACGCATGTTTCGTTAACTCAAGGGGACTTTTAAACCATTTATTCTACTTGAATAACTTTCACTTTTGTTGTTGAAGGTTCGAGTCTATTGAGTAGATATTTTCATTTTATATTTACTCGTATAACTTGTACAAATCCATTTTATTTTTTGAAAACAATATATTATATTTTATTTATATTATATTAGGATCTGTTATATATAAGATTTATTTTTAATAATACGCGACATATAACCTTGACTTGCCTGATGGTAAGAAAGGAGAGGCACAAGAGCGCCGAAGACTGATAAAACTGTCTCGTTTTACAGTTGCCTTTGTTTGAAGAATCCATATTATCAATTTTTTTTTATTTTATTGTGACTCGACATTTGACATCGACCTGCCTGATGATAAGCAAGAGGAGATCCAAAAGTGCAGACGATTGAGACAACCGAGTTTGTTCACGGCTGTCTCAGCCGCCGTCACTATGCCGGCCAAAGGTGCTTCTTCACGCATCGCTTGAAGGATCCAAGGTTATAGAAGGAAGAGAACACATGGGCTGGCAAAGCATTCCACTTGTCAATTGTTCTACAAAGAAAAGATGCACCGAACTTTTTAGTTCGACTACCGATTCTGTCGACAAAATGTGAATGCTTCCCCCGACCAGTGCGGGTGTTACGGGTGTGAAAAGACGAGATAGGAACAAGGTTAAAGAGCTCCTAAACTAATTATAATTATAGGATGAAATATAGGCAGTGGTGCCCAGTTTGCCAATTCGGAATCGTAGCACCACTTACAAGTGTACATGCCAAGAAGTGATTTAGTCGCGTTTCGGAATCAGCTTATAGGGTATCGATTCCAACTAGCCCGGAATAGTAGATGCGACCTACTTGCAGTTATTGAACTGTACTAGCAATCACTTCTATTCATAGACAGCACTCGAGCTTCATATGCCAGGCTGCTGTCAAGCCTTCACAAAGTTGAATAACGTTTAGTAGTCGTTTCCGGTTAAAACTTGTTTCCTTGGTTAGCCCATGATAGAGTTGCAAGTTTAATTTTTCATTGTGATTCGTCATCTGACCTGGACCCGCCTGATGGTAAGTAAGAAGAGGTCTAAGAGTGCCTACGACCGCGAAAACCAAGTCTTCACGGCTGCCCCGCCAAAGGTGCTTCTTCACGCAATAATAATAGCATAATAAATAATGCAAAACTAACAGTTACATTACAAAATTGTGGTTGAAGCTAAATTCCACCAATATCCATTGCAAACAAAGACCGCGCTAATGTCTTTAATTCGAACCCGTACCTAAGAACTAAGCAAACAGGCCCAATAAGCTTCAATTTCATTTCATAATTGATTACTGCGGTACCATAGCAATTTGTATTTCGTGATACACATTTGTGCGAGTGAGGCCTTTGTAACCACACTTCCCACGGCCACAAAACCCATCCAACCCAAATTAATTGTAAACCGCCATCAGGGCTCTTAATCAGACAACCCCACCCGAAACTTTGATACGGTCACCTTTCTTTTTTGTTTATTTTTGTCCTATCTTTTGTTGATTGAAAAGTTTACTCGGGTAAAAAGTTGAATCATATGCTGCAAGTGTTCGCCCCTCGCCTAATATAGCGCTGTTGTCTAGTTCTGCACGCTTATTCACGATCCTGTGACGCCTCTATTTCCACAGAAATAAAATATATTACCGATGTAGGAATGCGGTCATTAAGGAGTGTATGTGGAGGAATAGCACAGTGCGCGATAGATCTGTTTAAAACAAGGATTGACAAAGGATGCTTCGATGGTTTGGGTACATGGAAAGGATGAGTGAAAGTACATTGACAAAACGAATTTATAAATCTAATTTGATGGATGCGTTCTATGGCCTAATTGGAGACATCCTCAAGTAAGCTGGGTTGCCTAGTGGCCATAAATGTAGAGCTTGTATGAAGAGAATTGAGAATGTGAGGAGCGAGGAAGTTGTGCCAGGTTCGTGGCAAGGGCGCCTGTGTCGTGTCTTTGCCTATCCCTGTGGTAAAAAGGCTTGACGATTTGATTGATAATTTGAAGCTAATTATTTAGATAGCTAATTATTTTGCGCATGCTTGTGAGAAAGTAAACGTGGGAATGAAATTGCAGAAGCACCTGATGCTGCCTTTAAAGTTTAATTAAATTATTTTAATTAGTTCTGCATAAGTTTGTAGTTTAAGACGATTATGCTAAGTTTTGGAGGATTTTCTTCTCAGACTGCGAATGTGATAGAGGATTTCGTTTTGAGGAGTAAAGGGGCTTTCTGGACTCAATTATAAACAAAATTAAAATATGGAGACTTAAAACATTTAACTGTACTCACATTAAATAAATAAGGTAACCGTGGTGTAGTGGCAGTTGGTTACGCAAAACGACAGCACGGTTTCAAAACACCTTGCCGGTAGTTCTTTAATTTATGATATATTATGTACTTTGGCCGTCCTGTTTCTTTGATACAAGCTTAAAATAAAAATGTAAATATTTTTTTTATATATTCGGTATCGATCAATCAATCAAATTCATGCCTTTTTCTCACAGGGATATGCAGAGACAATGGAGCGCCACTTGCTACGATACTGACATAGCCCCCTATTAGGTAGTGTTATATTATTTCTGTATATTCTATATTATTATTATGTTTATACAGGTGACTATCTTTTAATTACCTTATAAAACGAACTAATAAAACGTTACGAGTGTAGACAGAACACTGTGTCAAACGCCTTTTACCCCGGGGAGGTATTACGGTCGTAATGATACTTAACTAAAGGTTTTAAGTGGTAGTAGTCTCCGTTTAAAGTCTGCGGTCTTGTTAAATAGTTTTGTAACGTAATTTTACGTCGCAATTGTTGAGTAACGTTGTTAGGAAACTTCCAAAAGGATTATTTCTATTAATTTATTGAATTTTAGACCACGAATCGGAAGACGCAGCGTACGAGTAGGTAGGCCTCTCACTAGGTAGACTGGCGACATAGTAAAGGTCACTAATAACTGATGATGCCACTGGCATCTTGTCGTTCGAAATGGCGTTCTGAGGGGAGGCCTATGTTCAGCAGTGGACGCCTTCTGGCTGATGATGATTTTAGTTGTGGTTTGATCATTGAAATTGTTATTTCGTATTGTTTTATGGTTTTATAAATTTAATATATATGTTTTATAGATTTTGGAATACGATTTTTTTTCTTGTAATACGATCTTAGAAATATCTTATTTACTAATTAATAAATTTTATTTATTATTACATTTAATTGCAAAAACCACAGGACATCATTCAAATGTAAAACATCAAATTTAATGGATATTGAAAGAATTTATAGAAATAAAACCGTAGTTTCGTTTATATTATAAATTAAATATATATTTATTATTTATTTTTCTTAAAACATACAGATGTAAATACAAGATTATATCATGTAGTATATAACGTACACCCTACCATACCTTCATTCTCGCTGCCTTCATTCTTCCGCCTGCCACGCGATGGACCCGGCACCCGCACGAAGAATCCATGGATGCTAAGAAATTGTTTCATTATGTACACATAACCGAAAAGTAGTGAGTAAGGGCTCAGTGAGTGTAATGCCGTTTGCCGTCACGGCGTGCGTTCCGTTTTACCCCGAACACGCGTTTGTATATATTTTAAATCAAAAATAAATACAATAATAATAGAATACAATAAATGTCCGATCGAATATAAAGCAAGTTCTTTATCAAACAATAGTACCAGTATCTTTTAGCATGTAAATATATTCAAAGATCCGCAAACAACGGTGTAAAGCTCCTAAATTACACTGCTTTGAAGACCTCTGAGAGAGAGCAATACAATTTAGACGGAACATTTGGCTCATTTTTATCGAACAAATCTTGTAGGAGGCCTTTCTCGCTTCGTCTCCTTTCATACCCTTTTTTTGCTTTAGAACCTTTACCATGTAATAAAACTGACTCCAAAAATATATTGGCTACATTACTAACTAATTATTATTATTACAGTCTCAGTGATTATCTCACTATGACTCAGGACTGCAAACATTTTTTTATTTTTATTGTGACTCGACATGTGACAGCACCCCGCTTGATGTTAAGCCAAAGTGTGGTCCATGAATGAATGTCACTGCTACTACAATTCAATAACTGTGAGTAGCAATCACATCCACTATGCCGGCCTAGTTGGAACCGGCAACTTACAAGCTGATCCCGAAACGTGACCAAATCACTTCACGGTCTGTATACTAGTAAGTGGTGGTACTACCCCGGATCGGCAGACTGGGTACCACTGCCTACCACTCTTTGATAACCAGACCCGAAGCAAATATCCATCTCTTTTTTTTTATTAACAAGTATTTGCAATATTTAATACTATTAAATATTACAAATGAAAGCTATGAAACAAATATTTGCTCCGACCGGGGATCGAACCCGGGACTTTACGCGCAACAAACCAGTCGCTAAACCGTTCGTCCACGCCTGTCGTCACAATTGTTTCGTTATAAAAAAAACACGATCGCTGATTAACAATTTAATGACAATAGGACTTTGAATTTAAAGCGACCATGGTATTTAGTGTAGTGTGGTAGCGAAAGAACCATAACATCAAGAATCCCTGGTTCAAAAACCACTTGCCGGTAGTAGTTAATTTTTATTATCATAATACAATTACATTTATTGGTGACTTAGCGTTGACACATAAAATCCATAAGGTCAAGAACTATGGAGCGCAGTATGATCGAAATAACTCTACTCTACAGGGTTAGAAATAAGACTATTTGCGAGTCCACAAAATTGATAGACATAGGTCGCCAGGTGCCTAAAGTAAAGTGGGTTTGAACCAGAAGAAAGAGATGGAGCAACAACGTTCAATAGCGGAGACCATGAACAGGAAAGAGAACTGTAGGTGAACCTAATAGTAGTGCAAATGGCCCGGACGAGTCTGGAGCAAGGTGACCCACAACAGAGCAAGTTGGAACCTGCAACTTTTAGGCTTATCTTGAAAACGAGGCTGATGTACTTTTCGGTATGCACGCTTGAAAGTGGTGGCAATATCTCGATAGGAATACTGGGAAAATGACCGCTTATTGTCTGCCTATTAATCTTAAAATTGCTTGATATTCATATCCATACTTGAAGATTGTGTTTTACAAAATTGATCCAAGTTTACTTTTACAGAAATTTCAGGATACAAGTTCATAATAGAGGTATAGTCACCAACAAGGGAATGAGATTTTGTTGAATTACATTTTATTATACGTATTTGATCTTTTTTTATTATTAAAATTACCTTAAACTTTGCTCGGTTTTCAAGTTTATGTTTCTCATAATAATAATAATAACGCCGGATTATTGAGCTACAGAAATGTCACTGAGATATTTTTTGGCATGTAATCTTGATGCTGTTTTCATAAAGTGTAAAAGTGTAAGTGTTCTCTAACTTTATTTATTCATTTGGTAACTTTTAACGTCCCTTTATGTGTATCTATTGACACTTGAACAAAACAAAATAATCATTTACTAGTATATGCAAAATAAAATGTCATACAATCTACAATTGTTTAAATATTATACAATAACAACTATACATGTCAATTTTTAAACATGTCATTAACAAGCACAAATTATCATCAAGGGTTTGAATAATTCCTAACAAAATAGGTATCTTTAGCCCTTAGTATTTTTATTGTGGCTCGACATATTATGACAGCATCCTGCCTGATCTACTGAAAGGGACCTACAGTTTACACTCCATCTTTAATCATGGACAGACTCATAGATTGCATCAAATGGAGGCGACTGCTACTACAATTAATTGCGATAGATATTCGCAAGTATAGATAGATACAAGAATCCACAATACCGGCCTAGTTGGGACCGGCAACTTTCAAATCGCAATAAGTCTCTTCACGGTCTCTATGCTCAAAAGCGATGTTACTATAGTCGGTAGACAGGAAAACTGCCACAAACTGTCTGTATACCACTTTTAAATACCCAGAATAGAAGTTAATAACTTCCTGTTTATTATTTATTATTTATTTTTTAATTGCAATAAAGCGACCGTGGTATAGTGGTAGCGCAATGGTCACGCACATCGTGATGACGAATAAGCACTTGCCGAATATCTCATGTACTTTGGCCGTCCTGTTTCTATGACAAGCATTTTAGTAGCTTTGTATAGAAATGTTAATTACAATATACAAATAAATGCTTTGAAACAATTTTTCATATAACCCGGAATCGAACCTGGACTTAAGTACTCCTTCGCGTACTTCGAGGATCGTCCGAAAATCATTATAATCTTTTAACACGCTTTTATTAGCTTGACTTGAATGTATGTAACTAGGTAACGGAAACTTTCAACAAATTTTCACCAACTTCTAGAGGTCTGAACAATTTGAAAATTTGTACACATATTAAACACCAATGACATTACAATAATGTAAAAAAAAAATTTTTGGCCGGCATAGTGACGGCGACTAAGGAGACCGTGTACTGATCGTTTTTTAAGGCAATTTAGTATACATTTTTATAAGCGTGTTTTTTATAGTTTTTTTTAACCATAGTTTTATTTATTTAAACCCTACAATAGTTTTAATAGAATTGTAAAATTTAAACTGAATTATAGGTATAGTCTTTGGCGAAGCGTCTTCGTGCCTTAATGGAGCGTGATTGCAGCGACTAAACTGATTATAGTTGTCTCGGATGAGCAACCACATCTACTCAACATGGCTACCAACTTTATATCTACAATAATTATATTTATAGAAATAATATTTCATCTGAATCGAGTTGGTTTTTGATAAAACTTGAATTAAATTAGTTATAACCAATTCACCAAATTTTCAGTTCTAATCATCAAGGATTAACCTTTAGGAACACAAATAATAACTTCTTTTTATTGTGGCACGGCATAATATAACAGCACCCCGCCAGATGTTAAGCTGGAGTGCAGTCCATGTGTGGAGTGGAGGTCACTGTTATTGTAGTTAAATTAACAAGCTGATCCCGAAGCGCGACTAATCCACTGTATAGTCTGTACACTTGTAAGTAGTGTTACTACCCCTGATCGGCAGACTGGGCACCACTGCCTACCACTCTTAGACAACCAGACCCGTAACAAATATCCTTTTTTCATTATCAAATATTTCTAATATTTCAAATGAAGCTGTGAAACAAATTTTTGCTCCGACTGGGAATTGAATTCGTTACATGACATGTAACGGACTGGTGTTCCGACCAATGCGCCACATGTGTCGTCTTACATCGTCTTTGTACTCTCGTGGTAACCGCAGAATATAGCTTTAATTAAAGCGAGAAAAAGTCTTTGGCCGGCATAGTGAAAGCGATCAAAGCAACCGTAAACTAAAACATTTTATTCAGTAGTGCCAGTAGGCAAGTTGAGGCCAGTTGATAAGGTCTCAATAAAAAAATGATATTATGCTTGCAAAAAGCGAACTTTATTTCATAATAAATAAATTGATAACCAACAAATTTTTGTCTTTTATTTTAAAGATTATATACTAGTACATATAATTCTGATGTTACGAGAACCAGTGCACGGTCAATACAATTCATCATTGCCGCAGAGCTTTTATTTCATTATTTATTCAATGCCTTAAATTGTACCCAAGCGCCGTTTAGTGGTCTGCTGATAAACTCCATTGGATCAAGTTTTATGGGATATGTGGACTTTGGTGATGGTACTATGTGGAAGTTTTGAACCAAGGATAAAATTGCTATCTTTACTTGTAATAATCCATAGCGTTGGCCTTAAACAAAAAGTTCCAGTATATTAGTCACTTAATGTTCGATTTTAATTTACTGTTGGCAGTTTATTACACGTTAAAAGCACCTTTGGCCGGCATAGTAACAGCGACTAAGGCAACCGAGAACACAGCCGGTGTTTTCAGTGTGGCCTTTTTGAACATTCCGTTGCTTACCATCAGGCCAATGAAGTCAGATGTCGAGTCACAAAAAAAGGCTCCTCAGAGCGTTTTTAAAATAAATCGACATAAGTAACTAAGTTTATAGGAATTCCACAAATCGTCTACAACAGAGTTAGGCATAGACATTATCATCAATAATTGTCACAAATAATGTCACAAATAATTGTCACAAATAATGTCTACAGCAATAGGCAGAGACAACAGATCGCTACTTTCCACAATCATGACAATACTCTTCCTTCTCATATACAATTCTCTTTAAATATGGGCACTATCGATGCTTCCTTTATTTCCGATTTATGATCAAATATTATTTATTGTTAAAAAAAATATTGTATGACCTAAATAAAATATGGTTATTTTGGCGTTAAAATTTATTCGAATAAAATTATCTCACCAATACACTTCCTTGGTCCTTCTCCAAACGGTAAATAAACAAATTTATGACGTTTAGCAATTTCCTCGTCTGTAAATCTTTCAGGATCAAATTTATCTGGATCCGGGAAATATTTTTCATCTCTATGTAATGGATAAACTGGTATGCCTACACTTTGTCCCTTTTTAACTTTCAATGGGTGTTCGCAGTTGATAGTGTAGTCTGTTGTGCAGATCTTTGAGAGCATTACCAGCGGTGGATGCATTCTCAGTGATTCTGTAATAAGGTATGGAATATATTTGTTACATGCAGGTTATATGGATTGTGAGTAGTTGGACAATAGGGAAAAACAATCAGTGCTTGACTTAAATCGTTGCATTCCTGAAATGTAGAATAAATAGGATTTTAATGTCGGTCTAAATATCATGAATAGTATTTATTTACATCAATGTTATATTAAAGCGATCGTGGTGTAGTGGTAGTGCAATGGTTAGGCAAACTGAGAGCACGTTGTTATTTATCGACTGCGCGATAAGGGCTAACAGCATCGTATGGAATCTCTTTGTCGTATTTCTAAAATTAATCTACTAGATTAATAATCTACTACTTGTTTTCAACATGATCGTTTTACTTCGTAAAACAAACCATGTTCGTTATATTTAAATAAAAATAGAATGGATTTTGAAAGAATTGTTACTGCTTTATTTCCTATTTGCACGGGAATAGAGAGAATAGCTAAGGTTTTTCTAGAACATTAAAAAGTGTCTAAAGAAACTTACCAGAAACAACCATATCTAGATATTTGAATTTATCCACATGATCAATTGTCAATTCTCCCTTGGTTTCCCAAATCAAGTCCATAATTTCTTTGCGTAGTCTTTCTTGAACTTCGTCATTCCATGCAAGCTACAAACATATTTTTAATAGCTCATCTTTTCAATGAAGAATAAGCTTAAATAATACTAATAAATAGATTATAATGGGTCTTATTTAGGATTATTAGGGATATTTGATTTTACTCGTTGGTATCTATTTTAATCAGAACGTAAATATTGTAAGTTTAAAACAGTATAATGATTTTAAATTGAATAATTTACTTATATTAAGTAACTCTATTAGGTTCTAGTAGGTAACTAACAGGTATTTCCGCGAACTAAAATATCTAGCCGGCAACGATTTATATTTAGTTTATTTTTAATTTATTATACTTACTTCAAAGAGCGTAAAACACAATGCATCGCTAGAAGTTTCGTAACCATCAGCAATGAAAGAAAATAAGTGACTGGCAATGTATTCGTCCGTAAATACTGTAAGGAAATAAAAATCTCTTTAAAATTTTATTTATTCGTTTTAATTGTTAATTGATTTTTTTGCAATTTATTTTGATTGGGGATCGACTGAAAAACCGTTCAGTTCACGGTTGCATCAATCGCCGTGACTATACTGACCAAAAAAACTATGACAGCATCTCGCCTGATCTTAAACTGGGGTGCAGTCCAATAATTCCTACCACAGTAAAATATTTGCAAGTGGTAGTCACATTCATTATGTCGGCCACTTCGCGGTCTGTAAGTTGTAATGGTAAATTATCACCTGTTTAATTCTTTACGGTTGCTCCAGCCGTTGGCACTATGGCAGTCAGAGATTTTAGGTTTATTCTTTGCTTCAAGGATCTAAAACTGGGGATGGGAAGAACACATGGGCTAGTATGGAGAACTTGTCGATTGTAAAAAGTACGGGAGTAAAAAGACAAGGTAGAAACAAGGTGATTAATTATAAAAACTAAGTTATACCTCCATCGGTATCGTTCTGCCTGTATGTATACATTTGTTGGAATATGTCATTTCTTACTTCTTTACTTTCCTCTCTTTCTGACATTATTTTCTTTGTCAACGCTAATAAGACCTTTTCGTTTGATTTACTTGAAAATCTATAAAATTAAAATGTATTAACATTAGAGAACGTGATCCTTTTGATTCATTTCTAATGATAAAATCAATATTTTATTGGCTTAAATTAGGTTTACTCTAGAAATACAATTACTTTGAAAGTTTTTGTTAAAAAGAGGACCTTCTTTTATTTAATGATTTTAGAACTTCGAAAGGTTTCTGAAAATTATTACTTCATGGCAATATTAAAACGAGTTTCTAATTACCTTACGCCAATTAAATCTGATAAAAATGGGAAGATGAAAGAAAATACAAATTTTGTAGTTTCCAATGTTCCAGTCGCAAATATTTCGCCGGTGACACGAGCAAAAAAAATTTTTCGTCTTCAAACGTATTATTTTTCAAACCTAAAACTGCATTAGCTACCGAGTCAGTTGTGAACATTCCAGATATCTAAAATAAATATAATAGCTTTATATAAATCCGGATTTAAGCATGATTTAAACGGTTTTTCAGTCGTCAGCGCTCGTGGATCAAACTAGTCAGATGTAACTTCTTAATAAAAGGCATTCAATTCTTATAGGCATTCAAATAGCTCATGACGACGAGTGAAAAAACCAAGTCAGTTCAAACCTGCCCCAATCGCCGTCACCAAAGGTGCTTCTTCAGCTTGTTATTGTAACACTGTACCTGCGTTAAGTCGGGTTCGTAGTTAACTTTAGACATTTTATTTTAGAACTAGCTGTACCTTTTTAGTTTCCAATTCAGCAAATCCATTTTCATCGAATCTATTTTCAACATATTTAACCATTTCTTCGCCAACTTTCATAATATTTGGATAGTATTGTTTGAGTTTCGCATAAGTGCTTAGAGGGCTTGCATGACCACGTGACATTTTCCATTCTTTACCATTCAAGAAGAATGGGTTATAACCCATCAGAAAGTCATTTTCAACGCTCACCTAAAAACAAAAATTCTTCAAAATATATATTTTTTATTATTCTTGATAGGTATTCAGTATGTGTTATAGGCACCTAAAAAACTTCTAAAAGAACATATTCTAAAAGAAATGCGTAAAGAAGCACCTTTGGCTGGCAAGCATGGGTTCATAAAGTTTGTATAAGGCGAATCGTAGATGTGATAAGAACGAAGCAGTTTTTTTTTTATTGTAACACGACATCTGACCTATAATTAGATATCTGAGATTATCTGATATATTAGATTATCTGATATATTAGATTATCTGAGTTATAATTAGATCGCGAAAAGAGACGCTCTATTGTCTTTATCTATCCCTGTGATAACTGAAACTTGATAATTGGAATAAATTATAGTACCTATATCAACTACTTAAGTTACAGATGTAATACTTCTAATAATATAAATAGAAAATATTCTATTTATCTATAAAATAGATAATTATTATATTTATATCTATATTATATTATATCTAAGTCTAATAAATGTTCACAAAATAATTATACTATAATTTTCATTATCTCTATACACAGCTTTACTTCTATATTACAGCTTTATGTACACACCAATAAAATTGTCACGCTTTGATTTCGGCAGTGATAGGCACGAAAATAAAGCGCCACTTTTCACGATTCTGACACAAAACACCCAACATCCAAAATCAGCGCGATAGTAAGTAGTATTAAAATTATTTAATTTACAACACCCTTGCTTCGCTGAAATCTGCGTTTATTTTCATGCATTGAGCTAAACGGACCGACCTTTAATTGTGTACAACTTAACAATGTTTTGTCTATATTAATCTTTGAATTACGGATTAGAAAATATAGATAGCCATACCTTAAATTCATTTTCACTAAAACTGGCGAAATCTGTGGTGAGTACTGACTTTATTAATTCTGGGTCTCGTAGTATCAAGTATGGTCTGTCGAAATTCATAGTACCAACGAACGGTTCGTTTGGATATTCTCTGCAAAAAATACAGCGTAAAATATGCAAAAATATATGCGTAAAAGTACTTTCTAGATAACAAAAATACTTGTTACAAACTAATAACAAATTTAGGGGCTTTAAATTTTAGAGTGGTAGGCAGTGGTTCCCAGTCTGCCTATCGAGACTAGTACCACAAGTATACAGACCGTGAAATAATTAAGTCGCGTTTCAGGATTAGCTTCTAAATTGCTGGTTTTAACTAGGCCGGCATAGTGAATGTGACTGCTATTAAGTGTTATTTTACTGTAGTATTAGTCACTTCATTCATGGATCGCACTCCAGCTTAACATTCAGCGGGGTGCTGTTAACGATTTTGCTTAACAATGGGACATGAACTAAAAATATGAATTCTTTAAAAAAATATAAACATTCTTGAATTTGGGTCTGTGTTTTCATATGTCAATCAATCAATTAAATTGTCACGCCGTGTCACAGGGATAGGCAAAGACAATAGAACGCCACTTGCCACAATCCTGACACAACTTACATTCACAATTCTCTTAATACAAGCTCTATCTAATAAGCACTATCAACCCAGCTATTATGAGGATGTCTCCGATTTGGTCGGAAAACACGTTCCAGGAACTGCCTTGTTTAACGCATCCATCCATATGATTTTTAAATTTCTTCAGTCAATTTATTTTCACTCATCCTTTCCATGTGCCCAAACCATCGAAGCATTCCATTAACAATCCTTGTCACTACATCGTCTATCAAACCACATCTGTCGCGCACTGTACTATTTTCATATGAAATCAGTTTTTTTATTCTTATGCACAATAAATATAATTAGATTAGGATCTTATTCTATTTATATTTATAATTCATCTAATTTAAAATAAATTATTAATACAATCTTCATTTACGTCATAATATCGCAGAATTACTAATCTACTTATCAATAATACTGATAGTATGAAAATCCTAATAACTATTCTGATGAGTGGTAGGCAAACAGTAGGTAGCCTGTTAGTCTGCCGACCCAGGGTATCACCACTTTGTCGCGTTCAGAAATCAGCTTCAATAATACCAGTTCCAACTAGGCTGGGTATAGTGGATGCTACTAAACTTGCAGTTATTTAACTGTACTAGGCGAGGTGCTCCATTTATCGAGCCACAAAAAATGAGTTTTCACATAACAATTTGTCTTATAAAACAAGCGAACTTACTTGTACATCTTCTGGAATCCATAGCCAAAATGTGTGACTCCCATAATCATATCCTTATAGTTTCCAAAGAACCAATGTGCTCCAGAACATTCAGGTACGCCTCGTCTCTTCCAATATCCATGATGCCTTACCCTGTACAAGTAGAATAAGACTGCTGCACTAATTAAACTAATTACGATTAATAAATACATTTGTTTAAATAGAATAACTCGATAATTATTTTTTTGAATGAATTCGTTTGTTCGGCGGGTCGGTTTATATATTGTTTATATAGATTAGGCTTTGTTATCTCTCTTAACACTTGCGTATTTATTATTACACATATTTTTGCTATAAAAAGATTTATCTTTTAGGTATCTATAATTTTGTTTATTGTCATAATGACTAGTTATTATTATACCTTTGTATGTTATTACCGGTGGCGTTCTACGGGTGAGGCTTATGTACAGCAGTAGACGTCTTTTGGCTGATGATGATGAAGATATTATTATTTACAAACTTTACTTTGTTTTGAATCTTTAGAAATTATTATTAACTAAGATTTTGCGCGAACATTGAATTAAACAAATTTTATGCGGCTTACTATCGCGTTTATTTTGGTTTTGATTTTACAATTTTATTTTATTATTCCGACGTTTAGAGCCGTCGTGGTCACGGAGAAAATAAACGCGATAGTAAGCCGCATAACATTTGTTTAATTCTTCAGAAATTTATCATAGAAACAGCATGACTGAGAAGAAGCAGCTGGTATCATGCAATGATACCAGCTGCTTCGTCGGACATAAGGGAGACGTTCCACGATCCAGGCCCAAATATCTTGCACACCATTCTTTACATACAAATTGTATTAAAATGAAAATAATTTATTAGCACGGGCATGTTCTCAGCATGCGCTTGCTCATCGTCAGATTCTACCATGGCATCGGAAAGGCATATGACGAAAAGAAGACAACAAGGCCACAAAATGACACACGCTCTCTCTCTTCCCTTCAATCTCTTCACTCAAGCTCATTATTACTTATGACAAAAATTGGTATTCAATATTACTTTTGAAAAAGCTTATAATTTTTTTTTATTGTGACTCGACATATGACAGCACCCCGCTTAATGTTAAGCCGAAGTGTGGTCCATGAATGAAGGTCACTGCTAATACAATTCAATAACTGTGAGTAGCAATCACATCCACTATGCCGGCCTAGATGGAACCGGCAACTTACAAGCTGATCCCGAAACGTGACCAAATCACTTTACGGTTTGTATACTTGTAAGTGGTGGTACTACCCCGGATCGGCAGACTGGGTACCACTGCCTACCACTCTTTGATAACCAGACCCGAAGCAAACATCCATCTCTTTTTTTTATTAACAAATATTTGAAATATTTAATGTTATTAAATATTACAAATAAAAGCTATGAATCAAATATTTGCCCCAACCGGGAATCGAACGCGGGACTTTACGCGCAACAAACCAATCGCTAAACCGTTCGTCCACGTCCACGCCTGTTGTCAATATTGCGCACTGCGTACCTAGATCTCTACAAAAAAGCATTGTATACATTTAATAAGTTGACTACAAAGCAATCTTAGAGTGGCCAATCACGTCGAATAGATTCAAAACAATGTCAAAAGCCCTTTAACAATGTACATATAATAAGTATGTATAGATCATTACGTTGCGTATTTAGTATTCAAGTGTCGATACGATACGCAGGGGACAAACGAAACTAAATATAATATACATAATATATTCCACTGTAAGGGTTGTCTATTTCGATTAAATTATTTTTAACTGAACGGACCGTGAAGTGAATAAGTCCCGTTTCAGTGTAATCCTAAAAGTTGCCGAATCCAATTAGGCTGGCATAATGAATGCGACTGGAACTTGCAGTTACTGTAGTAGCAGTCGCCACAATTCATAGACCACACTTCAATCTAACATTAAGGGGAAGATGCGTATGTCACGCCACCAATAAATAAATATCGATTTGATAATAATGCAACAGCAACCTACTACGCAAGTACTACGAGTACATGTTTATTTAAGTCGGGATTAGGTTGAATTCAGTCATCTCCATTTATAGACCGTACTTCTGATTAATAAGATTTGTTTATTAAGTCCCATGAAAATATATAAGAAGTAAGAAATATATAAGAAAATATATAAAAATAACAAGTAGTCTTTAAGTAACAATATTTCAATTTTTAGAATAAATATTTGTTAATTCTTTGTTATGCTTTATGCCCGCCTGCAATACCTATTCCAACATTTAAATTCCAGAATTGTTTAGCTAACAGACCTGGTTAAATAATTTATTTATTATTTAACATTTTTACCGCAGTGGAGTTTTTTTTTTTAATATTCCTAATTTACAAATTTTAGTTTTTAATTATAATATACAAAAAGAAAAGAAAAGAAAATCTCAACGAATAATGACCTCTTACTCGATTAATGGAACATCCCTATGCAATGTTAACCAGACAAGAGATCTCGGTGTGACTGTAGACAACACTCTCAAATTTGATTTACATATAGATAATGTAGTTAAGAAAGCAGCACAGATGATCGGATTTTTAAAAAGAGTATCTCATGATTTTAAAAATACTAAAACACGTATTATACTTTATAATAGCTTAGTACGATCTCATCTGGAATTTGCCTCAGTTATATGGAACCCCTACACCAGTATTCAGTCCCAGAGAATAGAGAGCATACAACGTGCTTTCACGCGACATCTAGCATTTGTTACACCTGGGATTTCATACAAACAACCATATAATCAAAGACTGACTTTTTTTAAAATGATCTCTCTAGCTAATAGGCGTAAGATGATTGATTTAAAATTCCTATACAAAATCATAAATAACCATATTAAATGCAGTCATCTTCTATCATCAATAAATTTATCTGTTCCATTCAAAAAACCAAGAAAGCGACTCAATAAACTATTTAGTCTGCAAACCTGCAGAACAAACCTAGGCCGACATCATCCTCTTGCTAGAATCTGTTCCACCTATAATCATTTTAATGCCATCAATCCTGAATTAGATATATTTTATGACACCTGTAATATTTTCAAAATTAAGCTGATGAAACAGTTTGAAAAAAATAATGATATTTTGTATACACTATAAGTTATTTTAAGTATTGCCTTTTTATTTTTCACTTTAAGTTTGTTACATTTTTTAAAAGTATCTTATTAATATTTTTCGTTAATCATGTTTAAAGGATTCATGTTTAGTTTAGTTTTGTTTTGTTTTGTTTAGTATTAATTTGTTTTCTTGATCACAATTTTCGTACAAATGTTGTGTATACTTGTAATTGGCAGACATATGTACCCATTTTAAATTATAAAAATATTAAGTTACCATTAATGTATATGTTATGCTGTAAGTGTACCTTTTAATAAATAAATAAATAAATATAAATTGACGTTCAGAATGGCGTTCTAGAGGGAGGCCTATGTTCAGCAGTGGACGTCTTCCGGATGATGATGATAAATCATAAAAGAGTTGTATGTATATTTAAACAGCTATCTGTTATTTAAAAGTTACAGGATTTATAAGTACAAGTTAAATCATTTTAAAAATCATTTTATCATCTCAAACTCGCACGTAGCAGCATGTACGAAGTTCTACTGCCCGCATTTTGACCATTTTAATATAGATTAAAATTTTAAAATAAATAAATATAATAATTTGGACAACCCTACAAAAATTAAACAGGGGTACACGATGTTAATATTTAGTTGGGTCCGGGTTATATTTCGTAGGCTGATATGAAACAAAAGGGGTTTACTTCGATTCGTAGGGGTTGGACATTGATTGCTTTTTGTTTTTGGCCTTTGAAGTGAAAAATAGCGGGCACTATTTTTTTACAACAAGATTAAAAGGTTGCTGGTTTTGAGAGACAGTATTTTAATTTAAAAACATATTTCATTTAATATTTACTGTGGGATAAATATGAAGTAGCATTCGGAATTATTAAAGTAACAATTTAAATATCTGCCAAACAAAATGTAATTATTACGAAGTTACTCCTTCCTTTAGGCTTGGATCCCTCAAGAGGTGCGTCAACAAGTCATTCTGGCTGGCATAGTCACAGCGACTAAGGAAAACTAAGTCGTATTTTTCAGTCGTCGGCACTCTTGGATATCCCTTTGCTTACCATCAGGCAAATTGCGGTCAGGTGTCACGATAAGAATAAAAACTTTTTTATTAGGTCTCGACATTAACTGACCTCAAAGCAAGATTCCGGCGAAACTTGAAAAATCTAAGGTTTGTAGAAACGAATAGATAGGGTATCACGATCCTGACACAATCCACATTCACAAGTCCCTTCATATATTCTCTATGATTGTAGTACCTTTTTTTTAAGAATGTTTCTAATGTCGTATGGGTTGTCTCATTTTTCTCCTTTCATTACCATTTAATTTAACAATCTCTTTCGTCAATCCTTCTGATCATTAGTAAATTACTTGTCACGCCCACACTTTGACAAACTTACATTAAACCCATGCCTATATGGATCTAGATACATACGCTAATTACAAATATGTACATGCGTAACATTTCAAAAGGCTCGCCAGGTAATTCAGTGTAAGGGGTTAAGTGAGTTATTCAATACTACCCTCATCAAACCTAATAGAAACATGCCTAGAATATATTACTACGTTTCTGTGTGTTTGCAACAACGCTACGGTTTGAATTGAGCTGAGCGTGTAGCGATTTTATAGGCGGGAAAACATTATATGTTATAAAAGAAAACTATTTACAACAAATTTTATATAAGTATAAATCTGTGATTTTGAGGTCCCTGTACTAGGTCTGCGTGAGACACTGAGTTACAGGGCAACCCCGTCTTTCTCTGACTCATACAGCAAGCTATGAAATGTAAGAATGCTCCGATACCAATAGAAAAACTATATGTCTCGATGATATTGGTGTACATCCAAAGCTAGACTATAGCACTGTTTTATCTAAAGGAAATGAAATAAAATACAGTGAGATGAGATGAGTTGAGTTGACATGAGATGAGATAAAATAATTGTATAAATAATTAGCAATGATACTCGTAGATAAATAAACATACGCACATCTTTAAAGAGAGCGTGATTTTTACGTTTTAAACCTTACGAATTAGTATAAATTGTAGAAGCCCATGCTTTTTTGCCACAGGGATAGCCAGAGACAACGGAGCTCCACTTGCCACGATCCTAGATATCGATTGTAAAGGTTAAAAAAACATTTTTTGTAATTTTTAGGGCAATTTATTATAATTATTCATCCGCATTCTATCGACCGAATCGGCAGTCGAACTAAAAAGTTCGGTGCGTCTTTTCCTTGTAGAACAATCGACAAGTAGAATGCTTTGCCAGCCCATGTGTTTTCTCCATCCTATGATCCTGGGTCAAGTGATGCGTGGGGAAGCACCTTTGGCCGTGAACTAACTATTTTTTTTCAGTCGCCGTCACTCTTAGACTTGCTCTTGCTTATCATCAGGCAAGTCGAGGTCAGATGTCGTGTCACAAGAAAAAATAAAAATAATAATTGCTGGAACCCTTTCCCTGGCCTGCCAGAATCAAAACATTTACTATATTCTCCTATAGTATATTGTAGTGTAAGTATTTTTTTCAGTGTGACGCACAAGTTTCCATGTTGCTAAATAACGAATAATGTTGATGTTGATAATAATGCTAACAGTTATACCACATCCTTACCTCTTTAGGTATTTCATTTGTTTCGATGAGTTATTCGAAATATCTTATTGCAATTTCTGATAAATTTTGCTTTTATTAAGATATGAGAGATAGTTCAAAGACAATACTTTCACTGAATGATATTTTTGTGTGAATGTAATAAAATAGAATAAATAACACGTTAGAAATTCTAGGTAAGTCTACACAAATATTTTATTAAATTATTTCTAAAGACAGTTAGGTTCAAAATGATAAAATTACAGTCTATAATTTCAAAAATAGCCTGAAATTAAAGACTGTAAAATGTACATAATTTTACTTAGTGTGTGACTACTTAGTGTGTGACTACTACTTACAGTTATTGAACTGTAGTAGCAGTCACCTCCATTCATGAACCGCACAGTTTAACATCGCAACAGCCTAACTTCACCCTCCTGATGTTAAGCTGTCATGTGTCGAGCCACATAAAATAAAATATTTTCGGGTATAACTAGGCCGGCGTAGTGGATGTGAATATTTAAGTCTAGTAGCAGTCACCTCCACTTAACTGTAGGACCGCACTTCAGCTTAACATCGGGCAAAGTGCTGTCATAATTGTGTCGAGTCACGTTAAAAAAAAGATTATTGTTATTAACTTATGTTTAGGTGGAGTGGTTCACCGGTTCATAAATGAAATGAAGATTGCCGTTGGAACTGACACGTCCCAAGCTAATCCCGCAACGTCACTTAACGGTCTGTACACTTAAAAGTGGTGGTACTACCCCGGATCGGCAAACCGTCTACCTATTTTTTTAATAAGAAATATTTAAAATAATTAAATGTCAAAGAGTTGTCCAAGTGGCTGACGGAGAAGTCTGGAGACAGGAGACGTCAATGTGTTATATAAACATTAAAATGATGTTTGCCATATTTTAAATTAAAATTGCAACATAACAGCGCAAACTCACGTTTTAAAATATAAAAAACTTCAATAACGCGCTTACAGAAATTCCAATAACGTTCCAGAACAATTCCTCAATCAAACACATTTTTTTCTTATACAATTTATCGTCTACACCTTGCATGGTGGGGTGTGAACATAGCTTCTATAATTTACAGAAATATGCCCTCCATTGTAAGATGATTTTGCTTTAACACTGGTTATAAAAACCTACGGTAAATTCTAAATCAACGCAATACATTGATACTTTTTAGCTTAAACCTAGAAGACCCGCGTAAGTCTTGGTTCGATTACTGGTCAGAGCAAAGATATGTTTCGTAGTAGAGTTTAATAATGGCATGCACGAGTAGTTGGAGCAATGATACAATCAGATGACTATGTCCAGTAGTGGATTACTAAGAAATGAACATTTGGTGATCATTTGCAATTGGATGTAGTAGCAGTTGCGAGCATTAACGGACTAGCCACATTATAAAAGCCTAATAATACAAATGACTTTTTATGCCTCTAAATTTCTTTATTCAACTTTCATCTTAACTGCGATTATTAACGGTATTTTCTTGTAAATGTAAATGATAACATTGTGAATTAATTTATTATTAAAAGCGGTAATGTACGACGAATAAGGCGTATAGTCGTAAGCTATAACGTTGGAAAAGCGTGTGCTTTGAAGAGCAAGAGAGAGGGATCATTCGATCGTCGTGACTTGCTAAGGGGAAGTATTAATGCAATGAAACTGGTATGCCAAGTTTATTCTTATAAGAAGAATGGATGTGACAATTTTATTATTAAAATTATAATTGTCCTGGTGAGAATAATTTGAATTTTGAATAAATAAAAATACATACTTACCATTGTACATTTTTTGGCTGCGTCCATACCAATCGTACGTATAGTAGGGGAACGAGTTAAAGGAACGTGCGAGGAATGCAGTTGTGACGTCATGGTCACGTGTCTATTATGAATAGTGAAGTAACATGCAAAATGTCGATAACAATTAAACACACTTTCCTTAAAATGCAAATAGATTTAGTCATTAAAAATTATAAATGTTAATTAAATTGAAGTATAAACATTAGACAGCAACAATTTTTAATGAATTATATATTAATTTAATTTTGAGAACAGTGACTGCATGTTTTTGTTTTTTCACACGTTTTAATCACGTTTCTAATAAAGGTTCTAGCCTGAATAGCCTAAACGACTCTCTTTTATTCAATTAACTCACTAATTTTTCAATAATCAAACAAAGAAAATATGAACACGTTTTTATCGATATTAAATGACATCGCCGAGCTATGAGCGTCACTAAAAGCGGTCACTAAAATACGGGTGGTGGTATTTTACCTCCTAAAATACCTCAGCCCCCGAATTCATTTAGCTCGTTCCCCAACTATACGTCTTTTATGCCTATAATAATATTATTAAATATATTCGCTCGAAGAACTGACAACCGACAGGAAAGAAAGGTTCTAGAGTGAAGACCACGAACCAAAAGACGCAGCGTAGGGCTCCCACTAGGTAGAGTGAACTGACGACACAGTGAAAGTCAAAATAACCAGTGGATGCCTTTGACCTGATGATAAGTACGAGGAGGTCCAAGAATGACGATGAATCAAAAAACCGAGTTAGTTCACGGCTGCCCCAGTCGCAAAGAATCTTATCGTTCGAAATGGCGTTCTAAGAGAGAGGCCTATGTTCAGCAGTGTACGCCTTCTGTCTGATGATGATAATTGTCACACAAAAGGAACAAAAAATCATTTTTGCTTTAAACGTTCCAGAAATAAAGGACTGCATTTCGTTGTGAAGATATTGCCTTATCAAAATATTTCTAACTTGTAAACAATATTGCGAGGGGAAGTATGCGTTTAATAATACGGAAGGCTAAACTGATTTATTGTGCTCAAATTCGCTGGTAGGTGTTGGAGTGCTTTTGGAAGTACACTGTCATCATTTGATAGAAATTTTTTGATAAATACCCACAACTTTTTCGCGCGTCATTTCGTTGATGACACTCGCTGTTTGCCCCTCTGTCCTTTAAGGCTTTGAAGTTATTAAAACTGTTTTAGTTGAATGAAAAATGAGATTCATCTTTCTCAATTGAATGGAAGGCATTGGTTTTTTTTCGTAAACCTTAGATTTCGTTTAATTTTCTTATCGAAGGATTAACATAATTGGTATGTTTCCTTGACTTATTTGTAAGAATTATTTAACTTTATATGAAACTTTTTAATACTATTTTCAATTTCTACATCTTAATACGAATAAGGATTAGACGAGTATTAATTAACATTATCCGCACTAGTAATTTTTGCTTCACACTATTTTTTAAAAATAATATTGTATTGTGGTGCGTACATACTTAAATATGTTTTATTTAAGAACTTTAAAACCTGACAATAAATGTAAACTTATTGCCTTGAGCACATTGGACAGGAAAAAGTTTACTAGAGAGTAATACAGTGTATGTTCGTAAATATCGATATAAATATAGGTCATCCTTAAGGAAGCGTGGTTGTCTAGTACTATGGACACGGTATTGCTTGTATAAAAAAATGTGGATGTTATGGATGCGAGGGGGTTGTGTCAGGATTGTGGCACTCTATTATCTCTGCCTATCCCTGTGGGAAAAAGGCGTGACAATATGATTGGTTGATTGATTAATTAATTTTATGTCACATTAATATTTCTTAATGTCAAATAATTTTGTTACCATACTTTTTTTCTAATACTAGTAATAATACTAATAATAGCAGGCAATTCGTTGTATATTTTTGGTACTAATCCAGTTTTAACCGGCCACAACTTATCTAAATACAAGGTATTTTAAAGTAAAGGTAGAAGAACAAACGAAAGAAAAATACGTTTGAAAATGTTGTAAAAGTGTTTGCAACTAACAAATAAATTTTGTCGCTTCGATATCTCAAAGTGACCGTTAATGTCTGGTGTACAATTTGTTGTTGCAACCGTACATTTAGCCTCTATGGCTTAGACCGGGAGCGTATAACACAACCAGTGTACAATAATTCAAAATTGCATTAGTATTAAGCAGCCGTAGAGCTTATACGAAGAGAATTGTAGATGTGAGAAAAGATAGGTAGTTGTGCCTGTCTCTGCCTATACCTGTGACAATTTGATCAATTGATTACTAAACAATCGAATTTTCAAGTCTTAATTCCTACAGGGATAGACAGAAATAATGGAGCACCACTTTCCACAATTTACAACGCTCTCGCTATTTTCACATCCAAAATTCTATTCATACAGGCTTTATGGTTATTGGCACTGCAAACTCGTTTTATACAGTACTTTGTACTGGGACACAATAATACGGCGCGCTTATTTGTAAACACCTTATTTTTTTCTACTTTTGAATGTATTACACAAGTGTTTTAATTCCGCCGATGAGATGGTAATATAGTAGATCAAGTGGTTTGAAACGTTTCAAAACCCATCCAGTTTTTGAAAAGTTATTGGGTTATGCAATTTTCTATATACGACACAAGACGATTTACGAAAATCGCGTATAGACATTCACTCGGACATGGCGTTATTTTTAGTAAACGTTCATTCTTAGAACCCTTGGAAGACCACTGAATTCCGCCTATTTTATTTTTGTAAACTGCCAATGTGGCTTCTATTTTATTATGGCCCGACATATTATCAGTAGCCTATGATAATATATCGACTAAAGGCGACTGCTACTACAGTTAAATAGTGCATACAACGCGCATATAAAGCAGGCGCATTCACTATGCCGGCCTGTATGGCCAATTTTACTTTTACGGTATGTACACTGGTGGTACTTGTATGCAATTTCACGTTATAATAAATAAACTTGTGATTTGTTTTAAACACTTTTTATTATGAATTCATGCTCCCTGTCTAAACATTGTCCTCGTATGCTTAGGGGAATAGGCGTTTGTGGTGAAACACCTGCTCCATCCCAAGTTCAAAATACCACAAACAAACTGGAATTAGGTACTACTAAGATTTAACTTCTAACTTTTTAACTACCTAGAAACATACAAAGACAAATTGTATTATTAAATATTACTCGAATACTCATATTTATCAATATATGGTTTTTATTATTTAGACTTATAAGATGTTACTAGATAAAAAAATATATACGGACGAGACATTTGATCTTGACTTGCCTTATGGTAAGCAAGGGTGCCGACAACTGATAAAACCGTTGCCACAGTCGCCGTTACTATTCCAGACAAATGTGCTTTATTACCCTTCGTTTTTTAACTTAGATCTTTGACGATAATCTATGATGACAGATACGATAACGCTGATAAGAAACGCATCTTTCAACATACTTAGATTCAGAACTAAAAATATGAGTCAATCTTTCATTGTTTAAGGCAATTATAAATATGATAAAGCTTGATTTCATGAATAGTTTTGATTTATAAAGTTTTGTAGCCATTGTTATTGATGCTGTCGCTGTATTTCTTTAAAATAATGTAGTTTTAATGTAGTTTAAACAAATAATTGTAGTCAATATTTTATATGCAATATTTTTTACACAGAATAGAAACATTGCTATCGGGATGGAGGGTCGAAATGGTTGTTTATTTATATAAATCCTTGATTGCACCAAAACCTAAAAGTAAGTAGGTACATAGGCGAGTTTAATGTCTGTTAGGCATTTCTAACAACTATCCTTTGGAATGGTAAGGAATTATGCCCAAATATACTACACACTAAGCAATTACAAAAAAACTATTTACAAGTATTATAAGTATATTTATTATTTGTTTGTTGCTTTAATCGTAAAGTAGGAAGCACCGATCGATGCTAGATGAACCGATGACCTGCGTACGGTGTATGGTTCTCGTAGGGAGCATCTGAATGCCCAAATTAGTGCCTAATAGCAATAGACTGTGGTCAGTAGACTGTTATAATCTGATATTGATTTACAAACTTAAAGTCTCTACCACACAGACGCGTTAATATCGGTCGATAATACCGCGTTATTGCGATAATTCGTCCCGATTCCTTGCACACAACTGCGTCCTACTTCTATTGCGTCGTTATTATCGCAGCAGTGTGTAACTTCGTAGCCGTCCTAGTACATAATATTGTACTAAAAACAGATATCGCAATAACGCTTCCGGTATTATCGCACGATAATAACGCGTCTGTGTAGTAGAGACTTAATTAATAAATCAGTACTTAACAGTCTGTATGAAAACTTTTGCAAACAATGCCCATTCCTGGAATTAAAAAGTTCTCATAAAACATCGTCATACAATGTAATGTAGAGTTTAATCATAATTTGTAGCAAATTCCATTAAAACGGTAAATATTTCATAACATACATTCTAAATACACCAACAACAACATAATCGGCTTCACAATGCCGGCTTATGTAAGCTTTAAATGCCAATTAGTACCTCACGTCTCAGCAGTTCCCTGTATGTTTCTCGTTAAGTCGAAACTTGTGCAGCTACTCGTAGGCCGTCAGTTCACTAGGCATTGTCAGTTGTCAACCAGGACCTAACGCATTTGAGGTTTTACGCTTCTAACCGTAACTCTGTAGAGAAAAATTAAGTTACAATGCTTTCGTCTGTTTATCCGCCGATAATTCATTTATACGTGTACAAACCATCTTACAATAATCAATGCAATTGTCACGCCTTTTTTTAAAGGAATAGGAAGAGACAATGGAGCGCCCTTACCACGATCCTGACACAACTCCCTCGCTTTCCTCACATCCACAATTCTCTTCATACAAGCTCTACGGTCATGGGCACTAGGCAATTTAGGTTTCTAGAGGTGTTTCAAGAAATTATAAGATATAAAAAAACTGTTTAGTTTTTTTATATTATAGTTATAGTTTAACTCTCTTAAACTTACTACCTCTTGCTTACCATTAGACACGGTGAGGGCAGATGTCGCATTTTAATAAAATAGCTAATAGCTAAGATCAGATTTCTTTTTTTTTATTGTGACTCGACATTTGACATCGACCTGCCTGATAATAAGCAAGAGGAGATCCAAAAGTGCAGACGATTGAAACAACCGAGTCAATACACGGCTGTCTCAGCCGCCGTCGCTATGCCGGCCAAAGGTGCTTCTTCACGCATCGCTTGAAGAATCCAAGGTTATAGGAGGGAGAGAACACATGGGCTGGCAAAGCATTCCACTTGTCGATTGTTCTACAAAGAAAAGATGCACCGAACTTTTTTGTTCGACTACCAATTCTGTCGACAAAATGTGAATGCTTCCCCCGACCAGTGCGGGTGTTACGGGTGTGAAAAGACGAGATAGGAACAAGGTTAAAGAGCTCCTCGCGTAAGATGTCGCGTCACAATTAAAAATTAAAACACAAAAAGACTTATAATATTAAATAGTATGTTTTTAGTGTGGACAGCTTATTGTCGAAGATGTGCATGCCATATCGACACATTCTGACAACTATCTTCAAACTTGAAGATAGATTCGTCGTTTCTATACACGTGGAGGTTAAAGGTTCAGAATTAAGGTAATAGGTTTCCAAATTATATGGTGGGTGTTGATATTCCTCCCACTTCTAAGTTAATCTAAGCTTACCATGCTCTGGCGGTTATTTTTTTCCATTCATTAATAATGTCTAATGGTCGCAAAGGTTGTTGTCCTTTCATGCACACACAGACTTGCGTGATCATTTAATTATGATGTATGGCAACTTTATTCTTGGGTTGTTATTAAATAAATAATCTACCAATCACCTAGTCCCTAATTATTAGCGTTTTGTTTTCCTCGTGAACGAGCAGCCTTACATGCAGGTAACTAAGTTTCAACCTATCGCTGTGCCACTTTACGGTTCGTACTAAAAACTTAGATGGTAAACGATTAACGAGTTCTTGATGTTACCGTGCTAGAATATTTAAAGTGTGTCTGCTTAATATTCTTACGCTAATGGCTTTTTAGTTGCGCTTTTATTGATCTGTATTCATGCTATATGAAATTACAGCTAATGTTTTATGTTTAGGAATAAATTAAAACTGGAATTAACACGTAATTAAGCATATTTTATACATTAAACATGCTTATTAATCAACTAAATTGTCACGCCTTTTTTCCACAATGATATGCAGAGACAATGGAGCGCCACTTGCCACGATCCTGACACAACTCCCTCACTTCCTTTACATCCACAATTCTCTTCATACAAGCTTTATGGTTATGAGCACTAGGGAACCTAGCTTTCTTAAGCATGTCTCCGATCCAAACACATCAGATTTATAAATTCCTTTTGTCAATCTACTTTTACTCATCCTTTCAATGTGGCCAAACCATCAAAAATAAAATAAACTAAATAAAAAAAGACATTAAAAATTAAGACGAAGAATTTAAATCTTGTAGAATGGTACCTACTTAGATTAATGATTGGCCCCTGCTCGCCCTACGACGTAGTCTAGCGTAGTGGAAGTACGAGCGGGGACCAATATTTTTTTATTATATAAAAGTCCTGGCGTAGATATCTGAACAAAAGATTTAATAACATAAATATCAAAAGATCAACCTGAGGCAAATTAAAATTACAACTCAATTAGAATGAACCGTGACGAATTAGTGCCGGTTGGGGCGTTCGAGACGGACCAACTTTGTGAAGCGTTGTCTTGTAAATTAGCTTGGGAACAACTGAACAATACAAACTCTGAAGAAATAACGTCTCACTTGTCAAAAACAAACTTTGTACAGGAGGTTACGGAAAGCTCTTAAAGCTTAAAGCATTATTACACTACTCGACACGATATTAAGTTCTTTTTTATAATTTAATCTATTTATCAATCAATCAATCAAATTGTCACACCTTTTTCCACAGGGATAGGCAGAGACAGTGGAGCGCCACTTACCACGATCCTTACACAACTCCCTTGCATCCTTCACATCCACAATTCTCTTCATTCAGACTCTGTTGTTACCCAGCTTTCTAGTGATATAAATTTAGTTGATAATTATAAAACCTAAAAAACATTTAACTAATATATGGTGTAAATTTTAACTGTATTAGATATTGTAATTTAAAAAATACGTTATAGTTACTTTACTTTAATTATTCATGACTTAATTAAAACTAATTTCATTTTTTTTTGTAAATATAATAAGTAATTAAAATTATTTATTTTCAGAGTATGTATTTAATTACTGTCACAATGAAAAACGTATTACTGAACTATTTATTTTAAAAGCAAATTCACTAAAATAAAATTAGTCAAGCCATTTAGAAGGATTTTTCATATGAAATACACTAATCGAGAGAGTTTTCTGCGCTACACAATCTTTAGTAAATCATTAGGTAAACTACTAATGAATTATACAAATTTTATGCGGCTTACTATCGCGTTTATTTTGGTTTAGATTTTACTATCCACGATCTCCAATCTCTGTGACCACGATAGCTGCAAAGCTCTCGAAACGTCTGAATAATAAAAAAATGTAAACCAAAATATACGCGATAGTAAGTCGCAAAAAAATTGTTTAATTCATTAATCAATGTTCGCGCACAATCTAAAAAAAAATACTAGGTAAACTACTATTTAATTAAAGATAAGTTGACAGGTTTTAAATACCTAACAAAAATTTTTGTGGCAAATAATTTATTAATAACCGTTACATAATTGAAACTTAAGGGGTCTAAACACAACCTCAACTTTATAATGGACTTTGTACGAGAACTTCGATTGCAACAGCGTTTTCAGTTTCCACTTCGAGTTATTCCCGAACGCAGACTATAGCGCTATCTAGTGTACAGGCCGCAAAGTAATTTGGTGACGTTTAGGGATCAGCTGGAATGTTGCCGTATCCGACTAATCAGACATAGTGAATACGACTTCTACTTGCAGTTGTTCAATTGTAGTAGCAGTCGCCTCCATTTCATTTATGTCTAGTCATGATGGTCCTATTAAGAGGTGAATAATTTAAAAGGCGACCGTGGTGCAGTGGCAGTGCAATGGTTACGCAAACCAGAACACGGGTTCAAAAACACCTGCCGGTACCAATGTATCTTTGATATTTGTACTTTGGTTGTCCTGTTTCTATAATACAAGCACTTCAGTAGCTTAGTATAGAAATGTAAATAAATAATATTACACAACGAAAATGGTCAGCTGGTTTGGTGAGGTATGTACTTGTGTTGCCTATTATGCATGTTCAAACCCCAGAAAAGCACCAAGGGTAATTTTTGGATATTTGTCTTACAAACCCGCACTTGCATAGTAAATTAGTAGTAAAAAAGCTATACAAACAGTCCGCTGATTCTAACATAAATATTTTTATTTCGTTTTTTTTTGTATAAAAATCAAAATGTATAAAATATATAAATCACTCCAAAAAATATTTGTGGTATCTAGTGGTTATAGGTCTATGTTCATGTAGTTTATTTCAATAGAACTTCAATGACAGTTTGACGTTTGTTAGACCGAATGTGTAAATCAGTATTTCGTGTATGAATTCGTACATTACATTGTTGCTGGTTTCTGAAAATTTTATTGGGATTTACAATTCATATTTGACTTTCATTATTGCTTCAACGATTTGTATATTTTTTAGCTGACATATTTTAACAGACAAATGTTTCTAATATCAATCATTTAATTAAATTGCCACGCCTTTTTTCCACAGAGATAGGGCGAGAAAAAGAAGTGCCACTTACCACGTTTTTAAAACAACTCCCTTGCTTCCCTCACATCCACAATTCTCTTCATAAAAGCTCTACGCTTATCGGCACTAATCGATTTAATCGAAAAACATCCTCCGCACATCATCCATCCACATTAGATTTACAAATTTCATTCGTCAATTTACTTTTTATCTAATAGATATACATGTGAACTAAAATACACCCTTTTTCGTTCACATCTATCTCACCACACCGCTCCATTATAGCTTGAACTTAGTTAATGAAACGCAAAAGTGTTGGCATGTCAAGTGAATATAGCTATAGAGCATACATCTACCTTGCTTTAATTCATATTCTCTTTACTTGTTTGTTAAGTTATCAATCAATCAACGTGTTACGCCTTTTTTCGCAGGGATAGGCAAAGGCAATGGTGCGCCACTTGTCACGATCCTGACACAACTCTCTCGCTACCCTCTTATCCAAAATTCTCTTCACATAAGCTCTACGTTTATGGGCACTAGGCAACCGATTTGGTCTGAGAACACCCTCCTGGGTCTGCCTCGTTTAACGCATCTATCTACATCAGATTTATGAATTCATTTTGTTAATTTACTTTTACTAATCATTTCCATGTGTCCAAACCATCGAAGCATTTCTTTGTCAATCATCTTGTCGCTACATCTTCTTTTAAACCACATCTATCACGCAATGTGCTATTCCTAATTCTATCCGCTATCGTCACTCCACATACACTCCTTAATGACCGCATTTCTACAGCGTTAATTTTACTTAGATAAGTTAATGGCACTATAATCCATTTACCTATAATTTTCATAGAAAAGAAATTCTTTAAGGTTTCTTTAAAGCTCAGCTATATGTCACTATCTAAAAGTGCTATTCTAATTTCTCAGCCGCCATTGGCCATTACGTCGTATGCAAAGAGAGCTGTACGATTTATGGTAATAACCCCCTGAAGCGAAAACTCAGTTTCAGTTCAACTTTAAACATACACGATTTTAGTGCTTATCTCAAACGCATAAAGATCAAAACCATTTGGTAATTAAACGCAGCTGTCGAACTTAAGGTGTGGTTTTAAATATCTCCAGATAGAGATTATTATCATCTGTTTCAAAATCTTATTAGTAAGCGAATTAGGAACAAGTTTTAATGTTCGACTTTTAATAGGCAAAAAGTAATTTGAATTATGCATTCGAATTCGTATTCTCTATAGTTGTATCTTATTATAAACTAGCTGTGCCTGCGGTTTCACCCGCGTAAAATTTGGTTTATAACACAGTCATAAAAAGGAGGAGGTTCTCAATTCGACTTTTTTGTATTTATAACTCATATAAAAATGACAGACGGAAATAAAAATAAATATATATTCCAAACCGCTAAAACTGTAGTCAATTGGAAACTATAGTAACATTTTTTTTTCAAATTGAAAGTAACCTATTTTACTTCTAGTACCTCCAAAAATAAAAAAAACGTAACAAACAAACGGACATTCACATTTATAATAATAGTAGGATAATAATAATAATAGTAAGATAATAATTTGTTTTTAATTCTCTGCAGCTTGATATATTTTCCTTAGTTTACCCAAAATAAATTTCTGAGCGTACGCAATTTTGTATGGGAATTTTTTTTCTTTTATTTTATTTATTACTAAAGATTTTTTCTAAAATAAACGTAGCCTAAGTTACTCCTTGTTATATTAGCTGCCTGCCAATAAAAGTCCCGTCAAAATCGGTCCAGCCATTTCAGAGATTAGCCGGAACAAACAGACAGACAGAAGGACAGACAGACAGACAAAAATTGTAAAAAATGTTATTTTGGTGTATGTACCGTATATATATTCATATACATGTATTAAAAAACGGTTATTTCAATATTACAAACAGACACTCCAATTTTATTATATGTATAGATTAACTATATAATTGGTCAATTTACCTAGTCTGCCAACCCGTTGTAGTACAACCAATTTAAAGTGTACAAACAGTCTAGTCGAAGTCGTTTTAAACTAGGCTAGCATAGTGAATGTGACTGGCTGGTACTTCAAGTTATTTAACTGTATAGCAGTCACCTCTGTTTATAGACTGCGCTAAGCTAAAATAAAATGAATAGTATTTAATAAAGTTAGGGTAGGTAGAACTTACTTAATTCATAAACCCATTTAAATCGGATACATCCTCAAGAAAGCTGGTTGCCTAATGCCTATAACCGTAGAGAGAGTATGAAGAGAATTGTGGATGTAAGGGAAGTAGTGAGGGAGTTGTGTCAAGATAAGATAGCAAGCGGAGGTCCAAGAGTGACGACGACTGCAAAAAGCGAGTTATTTCACGGCTGCCCCAGCCGCCGTCACTATGCCGGCCAAAGATAGTGGCAAATGGCTCTCCATTGTCTCTGCCTATCCCTGTGGGAAAAAGGCGATTTTTGGTCTTACTTAGTTGATAATAATTATTAAATAGATTGATCCCTTCATATACCAACGATTTTGCTATGTATACTCACTTATATATACATACGTATTGATGTGTTTATATACGGCTTATGTTTATCGGTTGCATTTACGTAAGGAAATCCTGATAAGATTATAATGCATACGTTAAATGATGATGCGAATATTGACTCGATATGTAATACAATGTGAAAGTCGGGTCAGGATCAGAGTATTTTTTTTTTATTGAGACACGACATCTAACTTTGACTTACTTGATGGTGAGCAAGGAAATGTCTTAATATTATTTATAAATATAATATAATTATACTCGTACATCAATTGCTATATCGGTATGGCTAAATTAATTTATTGACTCCCCGTTAAGTGGGACTCCCCGATTTTGCAGAGATAGCTACGTATATATATACAAGTTTTAAGTACTGCTTTATATGAGTACGTAAAATTGACTTTATGTGGGTGTAGGTGCGGTTTAATATTGTTATTATTAAAAATCGTACCACAATTTAGCGTGTGTTGAATTTGTAAAATAGATTTTCGAGTCCAATGATCTTGGAAACAACAGGAGGGGTTTTGTTTATTCACCGCGTTAATATAGTTAGGAAATAGAGATTTGCTGTTTGCAGATAACGAACACCCTGTGGCTCGTAGAGATATAACTTATATAATTATCCGTAAATATTAGGATAAGGTTAAGTGCAAAAGGATCAAAGAAAGTGGCTAAGAGCTTGTATGAAAGAATTGTGAGGGAAGCGAAGAAGTTGTGTCAATATAGTGGCAAGGCGCTCCATTTTCTCTGCCTATCCGTGTGGGAAAAAATTGTGACAATGTGATTGATTCATTGATATCCCAATGCAAATTGTCTGTACCTTGCCAAATTCTACAATTTGCTTTTGGAGTTTTGGCGGGCAACTGCAACTGACAGGACGCGCAATTTTGGATTATTTGGAAAGCTTGTGTTTTTCATAAATATTAATGTGTAATAATGGGGGAATTGTTATCCAGTAATAATTTTTAAGTTGATCAAGTATAAACAAGTAATTTAAAGTTGTGAAACGTGTTTCTTCATGTTCCCTCCAAGACTTCTTCTGAAGTTTTAGTAAAGGATTTCCGCCGCTTTACTAAAACGATCATCATTAACCTCACTCTCATCATCATCATTTGATGAATCACTCGCGTGGTTCATCTTCATCTTTGCTTGACAATGTTTTAACATTGAACCATATATTTTTACTTTGACACTGGCAAGTTAAATACTAAAGCCATAAACAAGAAGAAAGAAAAGAAAAATTTGCTTTTGGATTGGTGTGCTAAACTATTTGAATTATATAATGTTTTGTGACAATTTATAATGGCAACGAATTTATAATATTCTATTTTAAAGAGTATTAATCAATCAATCAAATTGTCACGCCTATGGAGCGCCACTTGCTACGATCCTGAGACAACTCCTTCGCTCTACGGTTATGGATACTAGGCAACCCAGCTTCGGAGGTTCTCGATTTGTCCGAAAACATCTTCCTAAACGTAAAGCTTGTATTAAAAGAGTTGTGGATGTAAGTGAAGTGAAGAAGTTGTGTCAGGATAGTAGCAAGTGGCGCTCCATTGTCTCTGCCTATCCGTATGGGCAAAATGTGTGACAATTTAATTGATTCATTGATATCCCAATGCAAATTGTCTGTAACTTGCTAAATTCTACAATTCGTTTTTATATTGGGGTGCTAAGCTACTTTAAATGTATAATGTTTTGTTACTTACATTTCTTCACATTTCTATACTAAGCTACTAAACTGCTTGTATCATAGAAACAGGACAACCAAAGTACATTGGTACTGGTGGGTGGTTTCGAACTCGTGCTCTTGGTTTGTGTCCCCATTGCAATGCCACTATACCACGGTCGCCTTAACTTTTAATTAGAAATGGGTTTTATATTTTTGTAGATATATTGATTGACTTTCCAAAATTGAAACAATTCAAATAATTTCCATTTTAAGTCAATAATTGGTTTAGTTTAATCTTTGAGAGTGAATTTATTAACTGCGAGTCATTCTCACCTTAACAAATTGAGTCTGATAATTTATTTTCCAAATTACCTTGTTAATCGACCATTTAGACGAAATTGCATTTATTCGGAGGTATAAAACGGCAATGTCGTTTGGAAATGTTAGCATGCTTCTACGATTCTATTTATTATTTTTCCATATCTAAACTAATATTGTAAAGAGGAAAGATTTGTATTTTTGTGTGTATGTTTGTAATGAATAAACTCAAAAACTACTGGGCCGATTTCAAAAATTAGAAAGCCATTAGAAAGCTACTATCTTCGTGAGTAACATAGGCTTTATTGGATTTTTAAAAAGTTTAGGGTTACGTACGAAATCTCGAAAATGTATTGTTTAAAATTAAACCACAAGCGTTTTAAGTATTTTAAAGTGGGTAATGTGTAAATATGTTTATGCACAATGCTCTGGATCTAATTTGCTGAGCGAAGAGGCTCACTTCAAGTCGCCAGTTAGTACTTACCTGTTTCTTCTTACAAAGTCTGACTAAAATCCAAATATAAAATAAAACATTTTTTTCTATAACAAACTACTTTCGGATTCGATTTATAATAATTTTGATATGTTTATTGATTAATTAATTTTATATATACATAATAGAAAAACTGAATATTTAACAATTATGCGAGCGCTGTATTTTGACCCGTGCAACGCCGGATTACGCAGCTAGTCTTTTATACTTTCAGTAATAAATAAATAAACAAAGCAGTCTAGTGATAGATAGTCTGACAGACCAAGAGCTCTCGGTTCGAAACCACGCGTTACCAATGCGTACGTTTTGTTTATCAATCAATCAATCAAATAAATTGTCACACCTTTTTCCCACAGGAATAGGCAGAGACAATGGAGCGCCACTGCCACGGTCTATGGAGGTAACTGCTACTACAGTTAAATAACTGTAAATAGCAGTCACATCCACTATGCCGGTCTAGTTGGAACTTACAATCCTGAAACGTCATTCTAAGTCAACTAAGTCATTCACGGTCTAGCTTAATATCTAGTGGGGTGCAGTCCATAATAAAATAAAACATTTTAAGTTTTTTTTGTATTTACTGATGTTATGCTAGCATTGCTGAAGTGTTAATATAGAATAAGGATCGTAATAAATATGGAAATTAGACATCGTTCAGTTTAAAGGAAGGAGGTAAAAATAATGACAAGGGAGGTATTTTCACACGATAAGGCTTTAACGATCATTGAATATGATTAGCTTTGTGACTCAATCTTCAAGATTAAGGATTCACGAACGCTTCAACAGAATAATTTTAAAGTGCAAATCAGATCTATTTATTCGAATAAAAATATGGAATTAAATTTTAGACGAACGTAAAGCGCCACGAAGTAACAAACAAACATACATATTACGTATAAGTATATAATCTGATCATTTACCTTTCTTTGCTACACCTAGTCATAAACCAGAATGCGTTTAAAAAAAACAACTGGGTAAACAAACAAGCTAAATAGAATGATGAAAATTTGGATGTTAACACACCAAAAAATAACAAATACCATATTTGAGGAAAACGGTTTTAAATAATATTACCTACCTAAATACATAGACATACGGAAAAAGAGTTTTTATTTGACTTATAAAAAGAGGTTTTTATTTATATCTATGTCACAACTTGCACTATCAACTTGTCCCCGCTTGCGATATATTTTTCAAGTCCATAGATCCTATAGAGCTTGCTTTTATCTTTCAGTTTTTCACAGTTTTTAACCCAGTTGGAATTTCTCTAACAATTTAGTTTACAATATTTAATTGTCACGCCTCCATGACCACAGGGATAGACAGAGACAATGGAAATCCACTTGGATCCTTCAAGCGGAGTGTGAAGACGCAATATTGGTCGGCATAGTCACGGTTGCTGAGGTAATCGTATACTGAATTAGTTATTTAGTCATCGGCGCTCTTCCTCAGGTAAATCGAAGTCAATCAATCAATCAAATTGTTACGCCTCTTTTCCACAGGGATAAGCATAGACAATGAAGCGCCATTTACCGCGATCCCTCGCTTCCCTAACATACACAATTCTTTTCATACAAACTGTACTACGAGTATTATGGGCACTAGGAAACCCAGCTTTCCTAATGATGTCTTCGAATTGGTCGAAACAAAAAACGTCTAGTTTTTTGTTTCTAGTTCTTGCATCAGATTTTTAATGCTATTTGGTCAATGAAGTAATAAAATGCAACGCACAAGTTAAAATAGAAAAGAAGTTTTACTTTGACATAAATAGAATATAAAAATAAAAGAATAAATGAGTTGAAATGATTGTTATTCTGCAATTATTAAATGCAATTATTTTAATAAAAATAAATTGTTTAAAATTTAAGTATGAACTTGAAAAAGGTCGGTACAGATTTGTAAACTCCTTTTGTCAATTTACTTTCACTCATCCTTTCTATGTGCCCAAACCATCGAAGAATTTCTTAGTCAAAGTCAGACTCAATAAGTAAAAAAATCTCGATTCTGACACAATTCCCTTCTTCTTTCCCTTACATCCATAATTATCTTAATAATAAATGATTTACAATTGAAAATAGACTTCAACAATTGTAATAATCAATGGGAAAATGAGCTATTCATAAAGACCTTTGGTGTTCCTTGGGGATATGTCACCCCTTTTGGAGTGAACCGAAAGGGTTCCGTTGCTATGCCACTTCTGTATGCTTCACCTAACTATTAATAATATTTGCATTTTGACTAATTTGATTTTATTATTAACATTCTGCAAATATTTAAATTAGATGGGGCCTAAAATGTCGACGACACGGGTGCATTGGTTATTTGACATTCTCGTAGGCAACCAATTTATGTAGTTAAATAGATTGAAAATGCTTATTTATCGTTAGAATTTATACCGAAATACAACTAAAGTATATTCAATACTGCCCCCCTAGCACGGTAATCCAAGAAACAAAATAAAGAAAGACCTGCAAACAAAATTATTGTAACTAATTTAAAATTAAGTATATTAAGTACCTAATTTTAAATTAGTTACAATAACTTTTTTCAATCAAAATATACCAAAAAATATTTATTATTTTCAACGTTGTTTTGTGTGAAGTTTGATAGAACGCAAAATATCTTTTTTAGAAATTTTGATGCACTGTTCTGGTTAGTTAATTAAAATGAGTTGCATTGATACTTCTTATCTTGGTTTTTCTTGGTTTTCTGATTGCCGTACTAGGGGGGGTGGTCTAGTAAATCGATGTCAGCCAAACATATATCAATACTGAATTACTATTATTAGGCCAAACCAAAGTGGATCTGGGTTGATCTGGGCTGCATGTCTTATATATTATGAGCAATTTCCACTATTGAATGGACTCCACATTGCAAAAGACATCGCAAAACACCTGAAAGGAGATGGCGTGTGTCTTCTGTCTTAAGTCATCCAAAGAACGCCAGCATCGTTTAGCCGGACGGGACGGTATGAAAAAAAAGACTTAATTATTCAAAGTATCGTTACATTATTAGAAATGTAAGATATCAATCAATCAAAATGTCACGCTCTTTTCCCACAGGGATTAGCAGAGACAATGGAGCTTTACTTGCCACGACTCTAACACAACTCCCTCGCTTTCCTCACATCCACAATTCTCTTCATACAATTCTCATCTTATGGATGTCTCCGATTTGATTACCCTCCTGGGTCTGCCTCGTTTAACGCTTGCATCCGAATCAAATTTATAAATTTGTCAATTTACTTTCACTCGTCCTTTCCATGTGTCCAAACCAAAGCATTCCTTTGTCACTACATCTTAATTCAAACCACATCTATCGCTATAAATGTGAGATAGTTCCTTTAATAACTATATTTATAATGAAAATGTATTCGTACGTTTACTGAATTATTTATAACATCCAAGTATTTACTTAGCTAACGATGTGCCCTTAATTTTTGCTTGCGAACGTATAACAAATTGAATCATAGATTTTTGCACGAAAATATTGCTAATAGAAGTGTGTAAGATTCTTTTCTCGTATTTTTTCTCTTATTTATTTCTTTCATAATATTTATTAATATTAGCTGTACACTAGTGAATATTTTGATATCCACTATGTAAGAAAATTGTATCAAATAGGTATCAGAAAGGCAACCGTGGTGTAGTGGTAGTGCAATGGTTACGCAAACCGAGAGCACGGGTTCAAAACCACTTGCCAGTACCAATATATCTTTGATATGTGTACTTTGGTTGTCTTGTTTCTATATATACAAGCACTTTAGTAGCTTAGTATAGAAATGTAAAAAAAAATCAATAAAAAAGTAACACCCATATCTGTTTCACCACTTTAAGGTTGCCTGGAAAAGAACGCTTTTTAGGGAAGAAAGCCAATTGTATATCATGTATATAGGCTGGCAACCCCGGCCCGGTAAACAACGTTGATAGTGCTCCTTAACAAATTAATATTAAACAAATATACAGTGTCCCTAAACTAGATGGAAACTACTTTGTTATGTTCTAAAAGTGCAGTGAATTATTTTGTACAAGTTCTTAATTGTCTTAATCAGTGTTAAATACTTTTAATGAAATCAGTGGAAATAACAAATCGACATAAAACTACCAACAATAATTTTTAAATTTTTAATCTGAGATTTTGTATTGATAGACATAGTTAAATTCACCGAGCGCTAGTAACACGGTTTGGCCTAACGGTTGAAATGGTTGAAATTCGTTTCGCGGAGGGTCGTCAGTTCGAGACTGCTACAAAAGAACTCTTTCATTATTGTTGTTTTTTATTTTAGTTTTTATATTATTTTGATTCATTTTTTATTTTATATTTTAATGGATTTATTATTATTGTTTTTAAAATTTGATTTAATTTTTATTTTTGTTTTTTTTTTGATTCATTTTTTATTTTAATTTTATTTTTTAGTGGATTTATTATTACTGTTTTATTTGAATATTATAATAAGAACAAGCAGACAAATTATAAAATACCATTAGTAATTATTTAATGGTAATTGAATGAGAGTTGAAAATGGAAATAAATCAGAACCAGGGATTAAATAATAGTGAAAATGGAGATATTAATGTTTATGAAGTACGCAATGACAATATAACTCACAGAAAAAAACAGGGGAAAATGAAGACTTGTAATGAAGACATTATCTCTCCAAATATATCTGTTACAAACGTGAGTACGTCTACTTTCTGTGATGTTAGCTTTACGAGTTTACCGGATGTATCAATTACATCGACAGATGAAAAAATAAAAAAATTAGAAGATCAAGTTGAACAACTAAAACTACAACTAGACAATGCTTATAAAATTATAAATACACTTAATGCTAAAAATAAAGAACGAAAAGACATTATTAGAGATTACGACATGTCACAAAACGAAAAATCACTAAATAACGAGGTAGCTGAACAATGTACATCACAAATTAAAGAAGATACAACAAACAAACTGACAAAAGCAAATCAACCTGAACAAAACGAAAGTAACAAACAAAGATTTATACACAATAATATACAAACAAGCAAATTTTCACACAAAGTTAATAAAAATAATAACAATCCTAAACTACACGTAATTACAAGTAATAATAAAAACAAAATCACGACAATGATAGATGATTACTTCCGGGCCGACTTGAACTTCTGTCACTTCATCAGACCTAGATCCGGAGTGGAAATTTTGTTGCATGATATTGAAAATAAATTAAAACAGTTTACAAAGAATGACTTCTGTGTGATCATGATAGGTGAACAAGATTTTAAACAAACACAGAACTATAATACTTTGATACACAAAATCCAGAATAAACTTTTAAGTGTAACAAACACAAATATCATCCTCTGCCTGCCAACATACAAAGTTAATAATTACTCAATGCTTTATAACCGCCGAATAGAACAATTTAGTCATATGTTGTACTTGGGATTGCAAGCAAATGAAAATATTTACTTTCTTGACTCAAACCTAAATTTACTTTATACACAGCAAATGTTTTATCCTAGTACTGGAAGAATTAATAACTATGGCATGAATATTATAATAAAGGACCTTCAATCACTGGTTTGGCAGATATGTAATGACTTCGAACGTATTAAGAATAATAACAACGAACATTCCACTTCAATAAACAATAATAATAAAATAGACAATAACCCAAAACAGTTATTTCGCCAATAACTATATAACAATAATGCACCAAAACATAGCTGGTCTTATAAATAAACAAGACATAATAACGGTTGCACTTGAAGACTTAAAAGATAAGAACATGTCCGTTGACATACTGTGTATAACTGAACATTTTATGACAAAGGATGACTACCATAACTTACATCTATCAAACTATAAGCTGGCTGCTACATATTCTAGAAACACACACAGAGGTGGATCCTGTATACTAATTAAAGAAAAAATTGAATACAATGAAGTAGTTGATGTTGTTAATTATTCCGTCAACGGTGTATGCGAATGTTGTGCGTTAGAAGTGCCCAAATATGACATTATCGTTGCTTGTATTTATAGAATTCCTAATAATAGTTCTGATTTGTTAAATTTGTTTTTTGATAGGTTATATTTAATACTTGACAAACTATGCAGAAGTACCCGTAAGAAGGTTATAGTATGTGGAGACTTTAATATTGACATTTTAATCAAAAATAGGTTAAGTACAAAACTGCAACATTTATTTCTTAACTATAATCTTAAATTGCAGTTTAACCAATTAACGAGATTTCAGAGTGGGACTTGTCTCGACAATATTGCAGTAAACTTAAAAGTATCTAAAAAGGATGTAATAGAATTGGGGCTATCTGATCATATGGCTCAAATTATTATATGTCCAATAAACATTAAATGTTTCCTTAAATCATGGTATATAAAAAGACGCGATTATAGTATTGAAAATTGTAAAAAATTTAATGAATGTTTGCAAAGTTTAAGTTTTTCTGAAGTACTGGACTGTACAGATGCTAATAAGGCATACACAAAGTATATGGAGTTATTTCATCTATTCTACAATCTCTGCTTTAATGAGAGAATAATAATGGTTAAATTAAGAAGAAAACCAAAATGGCTTTCGAACGGAATAAAGTTATCTAGTAAAAAAAAAATCAAACTCCTATGGACTTATAGGCATTGTCGTACGGAGCAAAATAAATTAGCTTTTAAAAACTTTTCTTCCAAATTAAAAAAGATAATAAACTTGACTAAAAAATCACAAAATTCATATCTATTAAAAACTGCTAAAAATAAATCGAAAGTCACTTGGCAAATAATAAAAAATTTAAAAAATCAATATCCTAAAGAAACAATAACCTCATTGAAAGAAAAAGAAGAATTAATTACAGATCCCAGTAGAATTGCAGAAATTGTAAATAATTTTTTTATAGACCAAGTTTCAAAATCTACCCCCCAAGTAAATGGGTGTACAACTAATCAAATTATTGAGCCTAAGTTATTGCAATCAATATTCCTAAGGCCTACATCACCCTTAGAAATCATTAAGATTATAAAATCCCTAAAAAAATCAAATAGCGTAGGACATGATAATATCTCTACTAATATTATTAAACAAAATGCTGAATGGATTGCTAACCCCCTAAGTCATATAATCAACTTATCTCTTGTAGATGGTATATTTCCACAAGATCTAAAAATATCGATAATTAAACCTATTCATAAAAAGGGAGATAAAAAGAATAAAATTAACTACAGACCTATAGCCTTAATTCCGATTAATGCTAAAATATTTGAGCGGGTTATTTACAATCGTTTATATGCTTTTCTAGAAAAAAACACAGTATTAACAAAAGAACAAAAAGGATTTCGCAAGGGCAAAAGCACTAACATGGCAATTTTTGATCTTGTTAAACTAGCATTGGAATCTTTAGACTCCAAGAAACAAGCCTGCGCAGTCTATATGGACATGACGAAAGCATTTGATTTTGTAGACCATAAAATATTGCTCCACAAGCTCAATGCCTATGGTATAAGAGGTAATGCATTAAAGCTATTAGAATCCTATCTTAGCAACAGAAAGCAACGTACAGAAATAACCAAAATGTGCCTCAAAACTAAAACAGAAACTGTATTTGCTTCCTCTTATGAATATAATAGGTATGGTGTTCCTCAGGGTTCAATTTTGGGACCTTTATTGTTCCTTATTTACATAAACGATATGCCAAAATCAATTGCATATCCCATGGTCCTATTTGCTGACGACAGTACTATGTTTATTAAGTCAGATGGCTGTATTAACGATTTGAAATATAACATAGATTCTTCAATGTCTAACATTGTAAATTGGCTAAATAATAATAATTTAGTCATTAATTTAAACAAAACTAATATTATGTATTTTACACAGCGGCCAACGAACTCTCCCGATATAAATATACATGTTAAAGGTCACAAAATAGAAAACACTAAGTGCACTAAGTTTTTGGGTGTCTACATTGACAGCGCTTTGAACTGGAAGGCACATACTGAAGATGTATGCAAAAGAATAAATCGTTTTGTGTATGCCCTCAGACATCTTACAAAAGTTAGCGACACAAAGACTGCAATTATTGCTTATTATGGTTATGTTGCCTCAGTACTTAGATATGGACTAATATTTTGGGGAAATTCCACAAATAAAGAAACTGTATTTAAATCCCAAAAACGATGTGTGAGAGCCATATTTGGTCTCAAGCCCACTGATAGCTGTAAAGAATATTTTATTAAAGAAAAACTCTTAACTTTTCCCAGTCTTTACATACTAGAGATAGCCTTATTTGTAAAAAATAATAATCATTTATTCACTGTGTCTAATCAAATACACAATAGAAATTTAAGAAATAAAGATAAACTTTGGTTAACTCAATGTCACACAACTCTAATGGAAAAAAGTGTTATAGGTATGGCTGTGAAAATATATAACCATATTCCAGACACAATTAAGGTGTATCCATTAAAGAAGTTTAAATATATTTTTGCAAATTTTTTGTTGGGAAAAGCCTACTACACTGTTAGCGAATATCTCTTAGACAAATCCATACAAAATCTAAATGTTGATTAATACTATTAACTTTACTCACGCGAAACTTCTGCATAGTGCTTATATATTTATGATTAGCCTAAGTGACATTTTGTTTCAAAATACAGACATTAAATATGTACTAATAAGTAAATAATATTTGTAAGCCCAAGGGCAGGTCATAGCGATCATATCAATATATTTTTAACAACCTGTAACAACCTATGTACCACGAATAAATAATTTCATTTCATTTCATTTCATTTCATTTCGTTTTATTTTTATTGTATTTCTATGCATAGTCTGTCTAAGCCGAAATGACGCGCCCCTCCACCGCATTTGGGCATACGAAAAACATAAAATATTAATGCAACACACCGAAAATGCAATTGTAATTGGTCATTCAGTTGCTGGTTGGACACAAAAGTAGGAGCACGCTGATAAAGTATAGTTAGTAATATTTGCATTCACACATTTAAAAAACTAATAAAGTGGAGGGGCGCGTCATTTATAGTTAGACAAGCTATAATAATGTTTTGGAGAAATTTGGCTTTTTGTCTATTATCTTAGTATGCCGCAAAAATCTGTTATATATCTTTTATCTACACTAATAAAGTATATCGTATTTACCTACAACATAGTAATCTCAAAAGTGCAATGCAAGTTGCTTATAAACAGCACCGTACAGCGTTGTAAAATGTTAAAATGATTTACGTCAAGTCCATGCTTTTAGTGAAAATGTGGAAATAGAGATACATAAAAATGTGTTATAAGACTTTTAAAATGTTGCATTATTCCTAAATACTTGAATATAAATTTTACTCTTTAAACTATTACTCACTTAGGTGTTTGTTTTATTAATTTATTTAACTATTATATAAATTCATTTATCAAACATTTCTTATTTAAACATAATCAACACAGGTTCTCTCACATATTTTTTATTGTGTTTTTAACAAGCGAGGTGCTGATAAATATGTTGAATCATAAAAATATCGAAATCATTATGTCGATTCATAATAATAAAACAAAGGTGCTACTTCTCCTTTCCGAAATAAGACGTGTTTATTTTTAGGGCTAATTATAAAATCAGTCAGTCTTGTAATTCGAGTTGAAATTGTTTAGTTTCATATCTAAAACGTCTACTAATCCTACTCCATCACTTTCATAGATATAAATATACATTACAAAGTGGCAATTGTTGTAATCCATCTTCTCCAGTAAGAAATAGACGCGTGCCCACAACGACTTGCTTCAGATCCCAAATCCCTGACCTAATTTGAACTTGTGGCAAGAGACTTCCGTGGGGGAATAAAGATATATATCTACGTATATATTAATAGATATTTTCCAATAGTTTTAGTTTATTGTCGCTATTATTATGAACCACAATATTTTACTTAATTTTTACCATTTACATTAGAGACTAAATAGAGTAGAAAGAGGATAGTAGTAGGCAGACTGTTTGTGTACAATACATGTGCTCAGTCTGCAGATCCGGTGTAGTACCAATTGTATTGATAGTTAAATTTAGTTTAAAAGTCGCCGGAACTAACTTGGTGATACACAATAGATACGACTGCTACTTGCAAAAGGAAAAGACGCACCGAACTTTTTAGTTTGACTGCCGAATCGGTCGATAGAATGCGGATGCTTACCCCGGCCTGTGCGGGTATTACGGGTGTAAAAGGACGAGGTAGGAACAAGGTTAAAGAGCTCATCGGAACATTCTCCGTGGTATAGGCGATAGAGGACAGGGGCTCCAGAGTTCACGTGACCTTTGCTTCACCTATAATTCGGAAAGCTCGGCGCTGCAATGAATCCGGGGCATTGAGAAGATACTTGGCAGAGCCGTCCCAGAGGTGCGAAGAGTACTCCGCGCAAGAGCGAATCTGAGCCTTGTATAATAGCAGGTGAAGCTCTGGCGCGAAGAACCGCCGCACCTTGTTCAGGATGCCAAGTTTGCGGGAGGTGGTCTTAATAGGCCGCTCGATGTGATCTCTGTGATTCAAGTCGCAGCGAAGGACATTCCTTGAATGTCTAGTCTGTCCGAAGTTCTAAGGTAGAAGTTACAAAAAGAAGGAAGGGGAGCTTTATTATTGCAGCATTATGGTATTTTAGGCACTCAATTCAAAAAATAGCATTAGGTATGTTGGTAAAGCAATAATAAATAAAGTAAATGTATCTAAAAAATAATAATAAAAGAAAATGTATCTGTCTAAGACTCTGGGTATATACATAAGTTTTCAAAAAGAAAAATGTGGATGTTAAATAAAGGTCTAGTGACCTGCCAGTAAAGACAATCCCTCCGATTGTAAATCCGTAAAATCAATCCGTTTAGATTTATCACTCTATCTACATTTGGACCCCCATTTCCGTAAGGGTAGTTTTAATATCAATTCACATCTTGCGGTAAATCGTTCGGGCCTGTCTCAAAAATGTATGAGAATATGTTGCGTGGCCTATAATAACGTATTAATTTATGTTAAATATCCGGCGTATCTCATACTTAAAATGCATTGAGATTAAACTTAAATTCGGCATGTTTTTTCTTAAACATCGAAAATACCTATAAGCTTTCTTTAAGACTACAATTATTTTCATAGGTCATAATTTTTTTATTTATAGTTTTATAAAAAAAATATGAATTTATAACTAGGCCTTCATAGTGGATGCGATTGTTACTTATAGTTATTTTACTGCAGTAACAGTCGAAATCATTCATGGACCATACTCCAGCTTAACATCAGGAGAGGTGCTTTAATATAACGAGTTGTAATTAAAAAGATGTTCTACTAGGTATAAACATATATCCAATAACGCAAACAGTGCACTAATCAATTAATCAATTCAACTGTCACGCCTTTGTCCCATGGGGATAGGTAGAGTTAATGGAGCGCCACTTGCCACGACCATGACACAACTCCCTCGTTTCATCCACAATTCTCTTCACACAAGCTCTATGGTTATGGACACTAGGCAACCTAGCTTTCTTAAGGATGTCTCCGATTTGATCGGAAAACACCCTTATAACCTCTAAGATAATTAAAAACTGTTGTGCCGACCTTAAAACGGTCGTTTTGATATTCGTTTTGATAAAAGGTTTTTTGATATTCTATTTTTATGTCAAATATATTAGTCTTCTTTACAACATCAACGGTTGCGTTTCATTTCTTTACGTCCTTGACCACGTAGCGTCAAACTGTATTACGGGTAAGTAGTTATATCAATTCAATTTCTACAAGCGGTTTACCGCAAGGTCTGAAATGACCCTTACTAAAAACTTATTGTGGGCCATGTAAGCAATCCATTTGAAAATTGCTTTCTATTTTAGCTTCCTCTGTCTTGGGAATAATGTTTCTTGCGTATATGTTCTTTTGTTTTAAAGTTTTTTTGTTATTATTAAAAATACAATACAACCTTGTTATTTTTTATTAGGACTCGATAGACTTTACTTTTAGTTTTATTGGGACACGACATTTGACTTTGTCCCGCTTGATAATAAGGAAGAGGAGGTCCAAGAGTAACGACGTCTGAGAAAACCGAGTTACATCATGATAAGCAAAAAGAAGTGCAAGAGCACAGATGACTGAAATAACTGAATCAGTATACGATTACCTCAGTCGCCTTCACTATGCCGGTTCACTATTAATAATATTTTAATAGATAAATTAATAGGACATTTTTAAGGTTTACTATATGAAAAGAACTGTGGATATAAGGGAAACGAGGGAGTTGTGTCAGAATCATGGCAAGTGGCGCTTTATTGCCTATCTCAGTGAAAAAAGGCGCGACAGTTTGATTAATTGATACTATGTGCCGCTTCCAACTAGGCCGGCATAGTGGATGTGACTGCTACTTGGAGTTATTTTACTATATTAGCAGTCACCTTCATTAAGAGGAAAGGCAGAATGAGGTATTCTCAGGTCAATCTCATGACCTTAAAATCTACGAAACGTCGAATTTAAACTATCAATATTCAAACATGGTAGGCATAGAGTTGGTGATCATTTGCCCTCTGCCGGTCCGGAGTAGTACTACCTACCTTGAGTGTCCAGACCGAGAAGTGACTATTCACGTTTCTATAATTAGATTAGCTTATAGGTAGCTTGAACATTACAGGTTCCAACTAGGCCGGCATGGTGACGGCGACTGGGACAGCCGTGAACTGACTCGGTTTTTTCAATCGTAGGCACTCTTGGACCTCCTCTTGCTTATCATCAGGCGGGTCAAGGTCACATTTTAAAAAAACACAAATAAACGCATATAACTTTTTTTCATAACCAATGTTCCCACAAAACCAGACAAATAACAATGTTATTATGTTATAACTAATGTATAACAAAACATTTATTGTACAAATAACAACTAAACAGTAAGCAAATGCGTGGATTAACTCAAGTATAAAGAGAGTTATAACTGCACCGTCTGTCAAATGGGATAACTAGAATGGATACCTAAGTAATTAAGTAATTTAAAATTATTATTTTTTATAATTATTTTTATTTAAATTTAATTGTTACGCCCTTCGCCCATATGGATAGACAGAGACAATGGAGCGTCATTTTCCACGATTCTGTCACAACTCCCTCACATCCTCAATTCTCTTCATACAAGCTCTACGGTAAATATACTTAAAATTAAAAATACTTATATAATTTATAAATGTACGTAGCCATTTATAAATTAATAAGCGTTGATAAGCGTAGTGGTAGTGAAATGGTCAGGTAAACCGAGAGGCTATGGTTCAAAACCACTTGCCGGTTCTAGTGTATTTTGGTCGTCCTATTTCTATTTTCTTTTTGTGGGTGTGAGCGAGGGAGTTGTGTCAGGATTGTGTTCATTGTACCTATCCCTGTGGTAAAAAAGGCGTGACAACTTAATCAAATGAATCGAAAATTAATAATATATCCATGTACTACTGTGATAAAAAAAAAGAAAATTTAATTTAAGTTTAGCCTTTGCTGATAACTGTATAAAGTAAAATTTAAACAAATGTTAGTACTGATTATTCCTAAATTTTATCTCTTTTTAAGAAGTTTTTGATGGTTTGGGAACATAGGAAGGATGAGTGAAAGGAGATTGACGAAAGGAATTTATAAATCTGATGTGGATGGATTAAACAAGGCAGGCCCAGGAGTGTTCTCCGACCAAATTGGAGACATCCTTTAGAAAGCTAGGTTGCCTAGTACCCATAACCAAAGAGCTTGTATGAAGAGAATTGTGGATGTGAAGGATGCAAGGGAGTTGTGTCAGGGTCGTGGCAATTGAAGCTCCATTGTCGCTGCTTATCCCTATGGGAAAAGGGCATGACAATTTTATTGACAGAGAAGTTTTAGGCTTCTGAACGACAGAAACAATTTATCAGTTTATTTATAATAATTAACAATTAAGACCCATTTTAGATTTCCGCGCGTCGAACAGAAGCAAACTTTGGAAGGCGGTGTCGCTTAAATTATCGAGAGCGAACAATGGCAACTTCAGATACCGCCCTCACGTTGTACTGCAAAGATAGGTACTACCTACCCGGTAAAACAACAGAGACTTTTGCCAATTCAACCATAAAAACTAGGCCAGCGGGCCGACCGCGTAACTTAATGACATTGCGCCATGTTTTGACAGTTTAACTGCGAATTATAATTGCGCAACACACTAAGAATGGATTTTAATTTTCAATAACAGTACAATCTTATTGAAACTTATTGTCCGAATGAATAAAAGTTGTTTTTGACACTAACGACTGACTATTTTGACAAATAGGAATAAATTTTATTGTCATTACCATTGAAGCTGCGCGGTCGAACCCCTGGGACTCAAATATAAAATAAAAACAAATATGTGGGGTGACCTAACCTCAGACATTTTTTCATCATTTATATTTTATCAATTTCAATCAATCAATCAAATTGTCACGCCTTTTTCCCATGAGGATGACACAACTCCTCGCTTCTTTCACATCCACAATTCTCTTCATACAAGCTCTAAGTTTATGGGCACTAAGCAACCTAGCTTTCCTAAGATGTCTCCGATTTGATAAATTTCTTTTTCTGCTAATAACGTACTTCAGAAGTGTCTACATTTTGACAGAGCCTACATTTACACAAGCATCTGCGCTCCGTTTCAGTTTAAGTAACGCATATACAATGTAGACGCTACAAAATCGTTGAGTCGACGCAACCCTAATCTCACGTTCTCTCTGCTTGCTTACAAAAATCGGATAAGATAAATTGTGTTGTTCATAGCGAAAGATAGACGCAAAAAGAACTGTGACAAAGAAGTATTAATTTTATTCTTTTGTTAAGATGAAATATGCGAAAACTACAGCGTACATTCCAGCGTGTTTAGAAGATTACTGTGAAAAGTGAAACTTTGTGATTCTTTAAAAAAATATATTAATCAAATTGCCACGTCTGTGTCCGATAGAGATAGACCGACAAGTGAGTAATAGACTTACCCATATTCGCCCCATGGTCCGAATTATTTAGGCTTTCAGGGAACAAATTGTACAACTCTGAGAACTCGATAAAGTTTCTCGACGAAAATTACAGAATACAAGGCCCGCTTAAAGTTTGCTTTTAGTTTCAGTTGCGTTTTGTTGTCGCTTGATAAACAACTTTTGTGTTTAATTACGTATTCTTGTGGCGTGTGTTCGTACTTAGCAATAGTGATAATTGTTCACTTTTACTAACTTTATTTCTCTTAAAGTTTCTCTTCCAAGATTGTGAGGTTAACTTAGAAAATAACTTTAAAATGTTTTAAATGTTCATTCTAAAATTTTCTTGGCGATTTAAATCCATAAACTTTATATTAGTATGGTTATGTGATTTTTCAATTATTTTGAAAGTGAACAGAAGTATTTAAAAAATAAATCTTAGACACCATTATTAGGGTATAATAAAACAAACTTAAATATGTAGTTACTTTTTTTAGGTATATTAATTATAATTAAACAATAAATAAAATATATCATATAGTAACGTCATATCAGAGATAGTCCCAAGGAGACTGGCAACATTTCCACTTTGTATAGCAAGGTTAATACATTGGCAGAAATAATTGCCAGCCTTTCTGTCTCCAGACTTCTCCGTTAGCCGCTTGGACAACTCCTTGGCCAGGCGCTTGGCTGAAGAGCCCATCATCTCGAGCCTGAACGGCGCGAATTCGTAACCAGTAAGTACCAAGGTTGGCGAATTTGTGCAGTTTGAGGTTCTCAGCAGAAATCGCCGCGCTTCCCGCGCTTAACGAGATCGCCTGAATGTGACATGGGGCTAATGTGTCTACACATGTCGCATCTCACACCAGAGTCTCTTGCTGTCGCTCCGCGCAATACCAGAGAGTTCTAGTATACTTATTATTTTAATGATTCGCAACTACGAATCATTTACTGGCAGTATCATTGAACAATAAAGACTAATTACACAATCAATACCTTATATTAAAAAAAATACTTTATTGGTTAACTGCCTTAAACCATCACGTAAAAACGTGAAATATCTAAAGGTAGGTAATGTATTTGAATCTGCAAATCACTGTAAGATTGGACCTTAAATCTGTTAGATTGATGTTAGTGCCCACAAACGCGTCCCGACGACTCGGGCGGGTCATAGAGCATTATTCTTTAAAAGCCTTTTTCCATCCTGACTTACGGTTTTTATATGCTTTCTAAGACAGCTTTTGTTAAAGCTCGATTACATGAATGATTGTCACTCCATTTTAAATTATAGTTTGTTTAGAAATTAGTTTGGTAGGCTAATGTTTACTTTTAGTTAGTAGTGTTTAGTAGTGTTCTTTAAGTTATTTAGTTTGTTTTTAAAATTACCTATTTCTTTGGCATTAAACTTGTATTTTTACACTTTTTTTTAACCCTAGAGTTTGTATAAAGACAAATGTGGATGTGAGGGAAGCCAGGAAGTTGTGTCAGAATCATGGCAAGTGGCAGTCCATGCGTGACACTCCATCTCTTCATACAAGCTCTATGGTTATGGGCACTAGGCAACCCAGCTTTTTTGAGGATGCACCAATTTGGCCAAATACACCGTCCTGGGTCTGTCTGTCTCTTTTAACGCATTCATCTATATCGGATTTATAAATTATATTCGTCAATTTACTTTCACTCATCTTTTCCATGTGCCCAAACTTTCAATAGGAACTATCTTGTTAATCTTGGACAATACACATTATATTTTATTTACCTAATTATATTTTATTGTGTACGAGTATGATGTACCTTTATATAAAAAAAACATTTACTTTATCTAAACTCCTTAATCGCATTTTTTTCTTTAAATACCGAAAAGAAAATCTAGAAATGTTTTTTTTTTATTATATCAAATACACAATAAAAATGTTATCGTCGCCATTTAATTCTTTATCGTTCTCTATTAACTTAACGACACCTTTACGTTAAGGGAACAACACAAAAACCCATCGGGGATGTAAAAATTTAATGTCATTTGAAAATAACATTAGGTTACGCGGTCGTGACTATAAAAGTGATTTTTGTTATTGTATGTCTGGTACATTCATTTTTATGTTATATATTTCTGTACTAAACTAATAAATGGCCTGTTGGAAAAGCTCAGGGTCGCTCAGGGTGAAAAGGAAAGAGCTATGGTGTATCTTTGCGCGACAGAATCCGAAACGAGGATATTCGCCGAAGAACCAGAGTTACCGACATAGCTCGTAGGATTTGCAAGCTAAAAGAACCGACAACCGAAGACGCAGCGTCGGTAGGCCTTCCACTAGGTGGGCTGACGACATAGTGAAAGTTACGAATAACCGGTGGATGCAACTGGCATTTTGTCGTTCGGAATGGCATTCTAATGTTCAGCAATGTACGTCTTTTGACTAATGATGATGTTGAATATAAGTGCTTGTATCATACAAACTACACGATAAAAGTACATAAGGCGACCGTGGTGTAGTGGCAGTGCAATAGCTACGTAAGCCGAGTGGTACGGGTTCGAAACCTTTCACCAGTATATTGATATATACCAATGTATCTTTGATATATGTACTTTGGTTGTCCTGTTTCTATGATACAAGGCACTTTAGTAGCTTAGTATAGAAATGTATAATAAAATAAATAAAATTATAATTTTCTTTTGGCTCGGCATAATGTCATAATGCCTGATGTTAAGCTGGAGTGTGGTCCATGAATAGGTGTGACTGCTACTATATTTAAACATCTGCAAGTAGTTAAACTATAGTAGCGATTCTGAGATCATTACATCCTAATAGGATATCGGATATTGATATAGGATCAATCATATGAGAAAAAATTCTTCTGTTCATATTATAAATTATATAATAAATGTAAATACAATTTATATATCTGATGTGGATTGTTAAACAAGGCAGGCACAGGAGGGTGTTTTCCGATCAATTCTAAGACATCCTCCAGATAGCTGGGTTGCCACTAGGCCATAGCCCATAACCGTAGAGCTTGTATGAGGAGAATTGTGGATGTGAAGGAAGCGAGGGAGTTGTGTCAGGATCGTGGCAAGTGGTGCTCTGTTGTTTGATCTGTAAATGCCTCTTATTATGATACCTAAAACAAACAAAGATTCACTTATAAATAAACATAACATCAAAAGATAAACACGAGGAAATCTTTTCAAAAATATGAAGAAAAAACTCATCTAAAGTATTAAAACATTTTTGAGTGACTATTAAAAGAAGTTCAAATGAAAAAGTTTTCTTCTTGAAGATTCTTTTGCAGACACTTTTATTTATTTATTTAAAAAAGTACATTTTCGTGATTCAACTAATGACGACAGGTGTGGCCGGTTTTATTTGTAATATTTATAAATTTCATTAACACAAATATATTTAAAAAAAATAATAAAGAGTCGGATAGTTACTAGGAGTCTGGTAGTCAAAGAGCAGTTATTTAACTGTGGCCTCCATCCATGGACCGCAATCCAGCTTGTCAAACGTCAACTTACAATTTAAAAAATAAATTCATTTGTAACATAAGATATCGCATTAAACTGATTATTTTTTCTGATTTAATATATTTATTAGAACTGAAATTAATATTATTATTTGTCATTCTCTCCTATACGAAATGAATTGTCGGATAATCTCTTGTCTGTCTAATTCGTTGGAAAATTGAATTGTATTGGTTTTCCCCGCAAATGTAATTCTTTTTTTATTCTCTCATAACCGTAGAATGGAATTATTTGACCTAGAATATTATTTAGGTAGGTTCTAATAGTCTGGTTTTATCATAGTTCAGCTCATGGACCTCTCTTTGCTTACTATCAGGCGATCACCAGGTTACGTAACAATAAAAAAATATAATAACTTCTCACCTTAAAGAGTGGTAGGCAGTGGTACCCAGTCTGCCGATCCGGGGTAGTACCACCACTTACAAGTATACAGACTGTGAAGTGATTTGGTCACATTTCGGGATCAGCTTGTAAGTTGCCGGTTCCAACTAGGCCGGCATAGTAGATGTGATTGCTACTTACAGTTATGAACTAAAGTAGCAGTGACATCCATTCATGGACCACACTCCAGCCTAACATCAAGCGGGGTGCTGTCATATGTCGAGTCACAATAAAAAATAAATAAAAAACCTTAAGATAGTCTTGAAAAAGACATAAAAACAACACTTACATTTCCTTTTATATTAAACTAATTTGATATATTTTTTTAACCATCTATAATTTATTTTAAATTATTTAATTTTGTTTACTTCCGGTTGTCTGGAAGAAATCGCAATGGTGGTAATAAGGCCGCCATGTTGTACCTACTATGTAAAGTTATTACTATGTATAGTTTTGTTCATTTTTTTGTATTGGGGGTCTAAGAGTGCCGTCGACTGTAAAAACCGAGTCAGTTCACGGTTGCCTCGCGCATCTCTTAAAGGATATAGAAATTTATTAATTTTAATAATTCATTATTTTTTAGTTTATATACATGTAGCGTGTCCAAATATAGCAAATAAATAGGTAAAACATTACTGAGAACAATTTAAGTGTGCAGAGACGGTAAAGTGACTTAGTCGCATTTCGGGATCAATTTGAAAGTTACGGGTACCAGCTAGGCCAATAGCAGTCGCCTCTATTTATAAAGAATCACAATAAAAGAAAATGCATTCGCTAAAATATACTAAACTGGTACTAAACTTTAACCTTCTGTTCCTTCAGAGTTATACACAGACAACGATGTTCAGTCCTACATTTTTTTTTAGTTTTTTTTATTTACATATCTATACTAAGCTACTAAAGTGCTTGTATCATAGAAACAGGACAACCAATGTACATATATCAAAGATACATTGGTACCGGTGGGTGGTTTCGAACTCGTGCTCTCAGCTTGTGTAACCATTGCACTGCCACTACACCACGGTCGCCTTTATTCTCTCTCACTTGTTTCTGATACTCTCTCTTTATACTCTACAGAGAGACACATTTGTTAGCATCATGTTTGAAAGACAAACTTGTGTCTGTTTTGGAAAGGTTAGGTTAGGTTAGAGTGGTAGGCAGTGGTACCCAGTCTGCCGATCCGGGGTAGTACCACCACTTGCAAGTATACAGACCGTGAAGTGATTTGGTCACGTTTCGGGATCAGCTTGTAAGTTGCCGGCTCCATCTAGGCCGGCATAGTGGATGTGATTGCTACTCACAGTTATTGAATTGTAGTAGCAGTGACCTTCATTCATGGACCACACTTTGGCTTAACATCAAGCGGGGTGCTGTCGAGTCACAATAAAAAAAAAATAAAAAAAAGTTACCTTTTTGATTTCCGGATTAAAACAAGTTCCTGATACACTTCTTTGACAATATTTCTTATAAACCAAATGTGCAGTAAACGAAGAACAAATTAAAGCTCGCTTATGAATGGAAAAAGGACCTTATTTACAAAGAATGTCTGGAAAGTTCTCGCTGTGGATAAATTGACGTAAAAAAAGAACAGCAGAGAAAAGCAATTACCGATCTATTAATTTCTTAAAGAATTCTAACTTTGACGGCATGATATTAAATTAATTTTCTTTTTAAAAGGCACGCTATTCTGTTGTACGAGTACACCTTAACCTTAACAAAGTCGTTAATTAGACAAAATATTTAGTTAATCGCTTGATTTTAAACTATTGTTTTGTTTTCAAAAAATAAAAAATGAGGTAAGCTCCTATTAAGCGTAAACCAAATAATACTTCATCATCCATCCATGCATATATATTTATTTTATCAGCTACCTCTAGCTTACGCATTCATTTTCGCACATATACTCGTATAGTGAGAAAATATGAAGGAACTGTTTTATTTATTTAAGTTGCAATTTTTTAAAATCATGAAACAATTTTTGTGTACGTAAGTTTGATTTCTAACCTCTAAAGTCTGTTTAACGATAAGAAAGTATCGAATGAATATTTGGCAATAACATTTATAACATTCGTTTAATATTTTAGAGAATACCAGAATCAGAGCTATGATGAGGGGTATCTGCTTTGGACAAGTTCTATTTCCTTGCCCTGATGATATTAGTATGACTTGCACATACGTGATTATACAACAAGTTAACGGCAATAAAAATAGTCAATTCTTATCTTATCTTATCTTATTGGTGAACTGCAAAAAAAATCTAGTAAGTTACTACATATTTGTTATTCTTTATTTCACTGAATTTTTAAACTTATAATAAACTAGTTCATTAGCTAATAATTTTAATAATCTGTTTTGTATTTTGTCGAAATACTCGTAGGTTTTGCTTAGATGGTTTGGGCGCATGAAAAGAATGAGTGAAAGTAGACGAAAGAAATTTATAAATCTGATGTGAATGAATGCGTTAAACGAGACAGACCCAGGATGGTGTTTTCGGAACATTCGGAACATTCTCCGTTGTATGGTATAGATTCAATTTACACTTACCTCAGTATGCCGGGCGCTTTTTCACGCTTAGTAGAAAGTCTCTGATTTTATTTGAAAACACTCATCTGAAACACTTGTTTTTAATTGACATGTTATGTCGTTCCCGTATATAACATGGAAATTAAATAATAAGCTAATAACAATATTACATGAACATATGGGATTTACTGAAGCATTTAATCAATTCAGGAATATAAATGAGATTCAGTAAATTCAATCAAGCTGGTTGACAGGTGGCATCCTTTGTCGACCGCATCCTAACCAATGATTGATAACCACCAACTCATTTGAATAAACTCATATTTATAACATATTTAAAAAAATGTTGTATTGACAGATTTTTGAGTAGTTATTGTAAATATGAGTAGTTTTGATATTAGGAAATTGGATCAACAAGATGTAACGTCAAACGACAAACACTTGGTTCAATCCCTGGTCGCAATTTTTTTAACATTTAGGGCGACCGTGGTGTAGTGGCAGTGCAATGGTTACACAAACCGAGAGCACGAGTTCGAAACCACCCACCGGTACCAATGTATCTTCGATATATGTACTTTGGTTGTCCTGTTTCTATGATACAAGCACTTTAGTAGTTTAGTATAGAAATGTATAATAAAAAATAAAAATACTAAGTATATACCAAGCTACTTAGAGTACTTGTATAATAGAAAAAGGACGACCAAAGTACATATAACAGAGATACTTTGGTACCGGCAAGTGGTTTCGAACTGAGACTCTTTGTTTGAGTAACCATTTCACTACCACTACACCACGATCGTCTTATCGATGTTGCCGCGTGAAAATCATTATTCAATCCAATTTTAATTACTAATTCATATATAAAAATAATAAAAACAAATTAATAAAGAGACAAGTTTATTTGCAAAGTTGAGCTTCCTTTGGTATAGAACCCGGCAGATAAAAAGAGCACTAGCTTTCAAGCTGCGCAATAACTTGTTTTGTCACCTACTTACTTTTCGTAGTACAAATGTGTATGCATTTTAAAATATTGGCATTTGTGTGCACGACTGCACAGATGCGTGGACTTACTTGGATCATGGTTGTCCAGAGCTCATCATAGTTGTCCAGAGATTACGATTGTTAAGCTGCGCAGTATGAAAGCCAGCGCTGTTTTATTCTGCCGACAGCTATGTTAAACTGTCAATGTGGGACGTGGATCTAGTAGTTGGAATAACTACACGATATAGGATAAATGAATTTGTATGTAGCTTATGTGTTATTATTTATCAGATCGATGACATTCGTTAAATAGTATGAAGACTGTATGAAGAGAATAGTGGATATAAGAGAAGCAAGAGAGTTGTTTTTTTAGAGTTTAGAGAGTTTAAGAGTGGTAGGCAGTGGTACCCAGTCTGCCTATCCGGGGTAGTACCACCACTTACAAGTATACAGACCGTGAAGTGATTTGGTCACGTTTCGGGATTACCTTGTAAGTTGCCGGTTCCGTCTAGGCCGGCAAAGTGGATGTGATTGCTACTCACAGTTGTTGAATTGTATTAGCAGTGACATTCATTCATGGACCACACTTCGGCTTAACATCAAGCGGGGTGCTGTCATATGTCGAGTCACAATAAAAAAAAAGTTGTATCAGGATAGTGGAAAGTGGCACGCCGTTGTTTATTTATACTGTTAAGTGTACAGACGGTGAAATGACGTAGTCACGTTTCTAAGTCAGCATTTAGGATCATAATAATTAACATGAAAAAAAGATCTAAAGAACGCGAAAAGAAAATAAATAAATCACTTTAATATTATAGTTACTATAAGGAAATAGTCAGAAACATTTCACAGATCCGCAAAACAGTAGCGAGGCAAGCAAAAATAATTTATTCCGTGAAAAGAAAACGAATAAATGCGCAAAAAAATGAAAACAACGACTCGAGACAGTTCTGAACGCTCCACACGTCATGGAGGCAAATTCTGACGATGTTCACTAAAATTATACATGAATTTGTGAATATTTGTAACTGTTTTTAATGGATAAGGCATTGTTTTTTTTTTAAATAATGTTTTTCATGACCACATTTAGCTGCTATAATCGGCAGTCGAACTAAAAGGTTCAGTGCGTCGTTTCTTTGTAGAACAATCGACAAGTGGAATGCTTGAATGCCCATGTGTTCTCCCCTTTTTATAACCTTAGATCCTTTAAGCGATGCGTGAAGAAGCACATTAGGCCGGCATAGTGACGGCGACTGTGGCAGCCGTGAACTGACTCAGTTTTTCAGTCGTCATGTTTACATTTTATGCTTATGATGTTTTTTATTGTGGTACAATATATGACAGCATCACGCCTTATATCTGCAAGTATATAGTAGTCGTATCCACCATTCTGACCTTGTTGAAACTAGAGATGTAACGACTCGACTTTTCAACCCGGGTTAAACCGAGTTGGATCAGTTAACATCTACAAAAACCAGTTTGAACTATTATTATACATATTTAGATCAGACAACAAATTTATTTAATCATACATACACATCCGAAATTCTATAGCAAACCATTTATTTTTTTGTGACACGATATCTGACCTCAACCCGCCTGATGATAAGCAAGAGGAGGACGACTGAAAAAATCGGATTGTTAACTGTGTATTAGGCAATTTAAATTGTCAGACCTAATTGTCAACTCGGTTTATAAACCGGTTGAAATCGAATTCATCAATTCGCTTTGCGAATCGGGTTTTCCATATTTTTAAATCGACCTAACTCGGTTCGAAAAAAATCGAGGTCGGCCCTTGGTTGCAACTGCCAACTTATCCAAAAATAGTCTCTATTCATAACTCGATGTAACTACGAAAGAAATTCTGTACAAAATGAAGAAAAAAAACTGTAATTCTAGGCTTTACACTATGCATGCACCTTCACACGTTCTTTTACATACATGAATAAGAAAATACATCACGCTGTGTAATTCTTTTGGGAGTACAATGAATATCATAGTTCTTTAAACCTAACGCACAAAAATTTGGTTAAAGAAACTGTTGTAAACAACGGCAAATAACATTAACGAAGAAACCAAAATAACAATTCTTTAGCCGGCATAGTGACGGCTACTGGGGCAACCGTGAACTGACTCAGCTTTTTTTTAAACATCGGCACTCTTGGACTTTCTCTTGCTTACCATCAGGCGGGTCGAGGTCACATGGCAAGTTAAAAATCTGATATAGATATTCGATCGAAGTTGACTGATTATACATTACCACATCTAATTTATACATATATGGATATCGCCAATTGTGATCTTTTAACACGTTCCGGTTGCCGGCGGCAATGTGTATGGGCATTTTTTTATTTTTTTTTATTGTGACTCGAAAGCTCCCCTCTTAAACCGAAGTGTGGTCCATGAATGAATGTCATTGCTACTACAATTCAATAACTGTGAGTATGATTCCACTATGCCGGCCTAGATGGGACCGGCAACTTACAAGCTGATTTCACACAAACTATACACTTCGCCGCCGGATATCCGTCACGACTGCCCGACAAACTGAAAGTGTGAAAAGGCACTATGGGCATTACGTCGGTATGTGTGAAATGTCTATACATATTGCCGCCGGGTATCCGGCACCAACTACCCGAAAACATTGATTTAACCAAAGATTAAAAAAAAACTCCTTTTGTGTTAATTTAAGCCCAGAAATTGAAACGCCAGAAAAGACGCAATTACCGCAATAGACCGCAAAAGACTATTACAGCATAAAGTCACAAGTAATATTTTTTTCATAGAGAGCCAACGTCTTCTCAAAACTATGAGGACGGCTATAAGTTAACTCGAAGAAATAGAAAATCACATGCCAGCGCAGTTTTCTTGTGGTCGCTATTGTTTTATTAAAAATGACATTTTGAAATACAATTAGATAAATATTTAAAAATATGCCTACAAACAATCAATCAAAGTGTCAAGCCTTAATTTTTTTTAGTTTAACATTTCTATACTAAACTACTAAAGTGCATGTAACATAGAAAACGGGACAACCAAAGTACATTTATCGAAAATACATTGGTACCGGATAGTGGGTTTGGATTTTGCGTAACCATTGCACTACCACTACACCACGGTCGCCTCAAATCAATCGGATGTTAGTAGATAATAATTCTACGAACTATAATAGTTCTAACGGTATGAACATTCGCTACGAGGTCACACAACTTAAACAAATAGACCGGAAACTCATCACTCGCCACACCTTTTTATTTCCCAAGAGACATTTTATTCATATCTTTTGAGCTTTCTTCGCCTGCGTAGGCTTTTGTGCGACCATCACCTCGTACTTCTTCTGTTTATTTCTGGAAATGTCTTGGTTATAAAAAATAGACCTAGTAGAGTTTTGCTTTTTTTTATTGAGACACGACATCTGATTTTGACCCGCCTGATGATAAGCAAAAGGTGAGGTGGAGATCCGAAAGTGCCGACGACTGAAACAACCGAGTTATTTTTTTTATTTTTTTTATTGTGACTCGACATATGACAGCACCTCGCTTGATGTTAAGCCAAAGTGTGGTCCATGAATGAATGTCACTGCTACTACAATTCAATAACTGTGAGCAGCAATCACATCCACTGTGCCGGCCTAGATGGAACCGGCAACTTACAAGCTGATCCCGAAACGTGACCAAATCACTTCACGGTCTGTATACTTGTAAGTGGTGGTACTACCCCGAATCGGCAGACTGGGTACCACTGCCTACCACTCTTTGATAACCAGACCCGAAGCAAATATCCATCTCTTTTTTTTTTATTAACAAATATTTGTAATATTTAATACTATTAAATATTACAAATAAAAGCTATGAAACAAATATTTGCTCCGACCGGGGATCGAACCCGGGACTTTGCGCGCAACAAACCAGTCGCTAAACCGTTCGTCCACGCCTGTCGTCACGTTAGTTCACGGCTGACTCAGTCGCCATTACTATGCCGGCCAAAAATAATTCTTACACGTGTACTAATATAAACTACACTGATTGTTCATTCAGCTATTTAAGATTTTTTTTATTGTGACTCGATAAAATATACCGATACCCACCTTGATGTTAGGCTGGAGTGTGATCCATACAATTCAATATCTGTAAGTAGCAGTCACATCCACTATGCCGGCCTAGTTGGAACCGGCAATTTACAAGCTAATGCTGAAACGTGACTATATCCCTTCACGGTCTGTATAGTGGTGGTACTACGCCGGATCGGCAGACTGAGTACAACTTTTTTGCTACTATTTTTAGTAGACCACTCTTTATTAATCAAAATAAATATTTTAACTGTTTTAAGTCCTATGTTTCAAAAGCTTTCAGTCGTCGTCTGTCGTAATCGACTGAATAAAATAATCACTATGAGCAATTTGAAGAGGTATTTTTTTATAAAAAATATGAAGGAGTAAGAATATCCCAGGTTTTAATGTGGAGGCGCCAGAAATAAAGTACTTTTAGGAAGCTACACTATTGAATATAATTCACGTATAAGCCCACCATCGACGTTTGGATAATGTTAATTAAGGTCTACTACAAGAGCTCTTATGATAGACGTTAAAATATTATTAAAAATCAATTTATATTCAGGATATCAAGTTATTTTTCTAATTGGCTTTATTAACACTATAAAGGATACAATTCATAATACCTACCCAGTAGGTAAGTGTAATAATGGAAGCCTTCATTTTCCCCGTGCCCTCCTTTCCAAGATTTCAAATTTTAATTTTAATGCGGAGTAGCGTTTCTCCTCTATCCTACTATTCGTCAGCCGCTTTTAAAAAACGCCGTTTTTAATATTTAACTTCTTTGCAGCTTCGGGGAAACAGAAAATTTATTTTTTGAACTTTTTTCTATAAAAATTATTTATGTGTTATATTGTTTCTGATAAATAGAAGACAATTTCTTATTTTTTGTTAATTAAAAAGGCAAAAAGGAATCGATGAAAAACGCTAGTGTTTTATCTATTAAATAAGGGTGGAGATGACGAAGGTTTTAGTAAAGCGCCGAAAAATCTTATTTAATAATTCCGATATGATTCTAGAGAACTACGCTTGGAACTATTTTTACACATTTATATTTAAAAAAAAATGTGATAGATATAAAGTAAGGATATAATGAGGAACAGCACAGTTCGCGATAGATGTGATTTGAAAGAAGAGGTAGTGACAAATAATGTCCCAAAAGTCACAGATGGCTGTTCATAATGCGGTGCTTGTTCCTACATTAATGTATAGAAGTGAAGGTTGGGTATGGCAGAAGAAGCATGAGAGTAGAATTAACGCTGTAGAAATGCGGTCGTTAAGGAGTGTATGTGGAGTGACAATAGCGGATAGAATTGCACACTGCGTGATAGATGTGGTTTAAGAGAAGATGTATTGACAAGGATTGACAAAGGAATGCTTCGGTGGTTTGGGCACATGGAAAGGATGAGTGAAAGTAGATTGACGGAAGGAATTTATATATCTGATGTGGATGGATGCGTTAAACAAGGCAGGCCCAGGAGAGTGTTTTCCGAGCAAATTGGAGACATTCTCAAGGAAGCTGGGTTGGCTGTGCCCATAACTATAGATCTTGTATGAAGAGAATTGCGGATGTGAGGTAAGTGAGGGAGTTGTGTCAAGATCGTGGCAAGTGACGCTCCATTGTTTCTGCCTATCCACGGAAAAAGGCGTGACAATTGATTGAATTGTAGTGTCTATCCACCTCAAAGTCTTGCAGACAATTTATGTATGTAAACAGAAAATAAACCGTTAAACTGAGATCGCTCTTAAAAGTAGATTTAAAGTATTAAATAATAAAATTGTCTATAACTACTTCGGAGCAACATTGAAAACTTCTATCAAAGCTGTTGTTATCGTCTCTCTAAAACACTTTAAGATGTTTTTTTTTTTTTTTTTTTTTATTGTGACACGACATCTGACCTCGACCCGCCTGATGATAAGCAAGAGGAGGTCCAAGAGTGACGACGACTGGGACAACCGAGTCAGTTCCCGGCTGTCCCAGCCGCCGCCACTATGCCGGCCTAAGATTTAAGATGTTTTACATAAACAATATTATCGATGTAGTGTTATTCTTTTTTTAATTTATTGGATTAAAACAAATTTTATGCGGCTTACTATTGCGTTTATTTTGATTTTGATTAACGCGATAGTAAGTAAAATTTGTTTAATTCAATAATCAATGTTCGCGCAAAATCTAAGAAAATACTATTTTTTCAAATTGTTATCCGCCATTATTGACAGTACCTCGCCTACATTCAAGTGCGATACTTGAATGTAGGCGACTGCTACTACAGTTAAATGACTGCAAGTAGCAGTTGCGTTTACTAGCCGGCCTAGTTTCAAGGCTGATCTCGTTACTTAACTGAGACACTTCATGGTCTGTAATTTTGATTATGGTGTTTATTTTTACTTATATTTAACATAATATGTAATTTGGTTGTCCTGTTTCTATGATAGAAGTACGTTTATGTTTCTCTGATAGAAATGTAACTAATATATACATTAATTTATATATTTGTTTATTTATAGTTTATCAATTTCTATTTAATAGTTTTAAAATACATTGTAAATTACATAAAATACACAATAAATTACATTGTTGTTTAATATTATTTCACTGTAGGACAATGAATTTATATAATAATAATGATATCAATCAATCAATAAAATTTTCACGCCTTTTCCCACAGGGATAAGCAGAGACAATGGAGCGCCACTTGCCACGATCCTTACACAATAATGATAATATATACAAAATACATATAAATATGTATTTAATAAACAATAAAAAAATATTAAAGGAATAAAAATCGTATGAAAACAATGTAAAATGTTTTAATAAGAAAGCCTCTTCAGAATAAGTGTGCATAAAGAAACACTTGAAACTGTTTTTTATACACTTTGAAGGTAAAGCTTTAAACTTACCTCCTCAAGGGTGGAAATTTTCTAACGCGCTTAAGCTAAAAATGCTAAATTATATGAGATAAATTCAACAGATTTAAATTTTATTTCTAAACTTATAACAGTAATAACCATATAATTTTAGGTATCTACAAAATCTTGGTATTATCCACAGACTACATAAAAATACTACGTATATTTGCACCTAAATGTTGTCTACTTCGAAGTTTAGATTTATTATTATGATCGCTGATCGCTCGATGAACCGACAACCGATGTGGAAGGTTCTTGAGGGGAGACCACGAACCAGAAGATGCAGCATAGGTACGCCTCCCACTAGGATGAAACTGCCATCTTGTTGTTCGGAATGACGTTCTCAGGGGAGCCCTATGCTTATCAGTGCACGTCTGCTGGCTGATGAAAATGATAATTTACGAGGGTTAAAAAAATCCGAAAATATATAAAAAAATCAGTATATTACATTATTTTAAATTAACAATAAATATTCCCCATAAAGCCTGATTTAGGTTGTATTGAATAGGTAATTGCATTTGTGTAACCTGCCCGTATAATCAAGGCCAGTCATACGTTAACGCGATAACATTTAGCCTAGGTAAATTCAATAGTGCAGTGACCTATTAAATTTAAGGCTTATATGGCTTTATATATATGGATTTATATAATGCCTATAATATTCATAGTTCGTACTTAAGAGTGGTAGGCAGACAGTTGGCAGATAATTTGCCAACTCTACCCAAAGATTTAAATATTTGACTCTACCTACCTGGGGTTGTACTGTAACCTTTGAGTATACATTAGGATGTATAGTCAAAGATTGTAACCCTCAGAGGCCTAGAACTTGTTTCCTATAGGCAAACGTTTACACTATAAATAGTTTATTATAGAGGACGTTAATTGTCATTTCAAAAGCGATTGATGTTCAAATGGAGATTTTGACATGGCCATCTACTCGTAGCAGGATGGTCGGATTATTCTGAATTAATGTGTAGTTTTACAAAGAAAAGACGCACCGAGCCTTTTAGTTCAACTGTCGATGCTTTTCTTAACCTGCGCGAGTATTAACGGTATGAAAAGACGAGGTAGGAACAAAGTTAAAGAGTAATAACATTCTTCTTGGTGTAGGCGATAAAGGACGCATAAAATGAAGGTATATTCGCTCATGCCACTACTGTTTGCAAATAGTTAACTGTTAACTCCACTCAAAAATATGCACATTTAACGCCAGGCATTACTAAGAGAAATTGACTGGACATAACATTTTGTGGTTGAATTAGGGACGGCGACTGGAGCAACCTTGCCATTGCTTACCATTAGACGAAGTCAAATGGCGCGTCTAGATGAAAAAATAATAAAAAGAAACAATAAAGTAATTACAAAGGGTATTTTCTTAGATTTTCCGCGAACGCATCATCAAATCATAAAATCATCATAAAATCAAAAACAAAATAAACGCGATGGTAAGCCGCACAAAATTTGTTTAATTTATTAATTATCAATCAATAAATCAAATAGTCACGCCTTTTTCCCACAGGGATAGGCAGAGACGATGGAGCGCCACTTGCCACGATCCTGACACAACTCCCTCGCTTCCTTTACAATTCTCTTCATACAATCTCTATGGTTATGGGCACTAGACAACCTAGCTTTCTTGAGGATGTCTTCAATTTGGTCGGCGAACACCCTCCTGGGCCTGCCTTGTTATCCAACGTTGTATAACGTATCCAAAGGATGGCTGTTCATAATGCGGTGCTTTTATGAACAGATGCTTTCATTAATTATAAATATATATATATATATATTAAAGTTATCGGGGCTGTTAATGTTCTATTCAAATTCAAACACACAGAAAGCCGTATCGGAACTTTATAAATAAAAGAAGTCAAGTACTTTTTGGAAAAAGGCAAAACATAAAACATTTTATGATGTAGCACTTTCCTATTCATATGGTAAACAGCTGTATGAAAACTTTTATTTATATACCTTTGAAGGACTATTACGAATATTCTGTTTAAATGAGAGTAAAGTTGGCAACGGTTTATGGTAATACGTGCAGAGCAAATATTTAACTACGTTAGTCAATAGTGTTGAATGTACTAAAAATATTGTGGGAAATTCCTAAACCGTACTTTTTAAGTACGAAATTTAATAAGTAACGAAATCTTATTAAATTTCTTAAATCTAAGTAATAATCAAATGAATTCACATTGATTCCACTTGTTTATTTATTTTACTTCTATTTTTTTATTTATCTTGAATTTTTGAGCTGATCTCATCGAGTACTTTTTTTAGATAGACAACCTTATCTGGAATTCGTTTAAATTAATTGCTAATAGACAGACTGCATTAAGCTTAGTATAGATTTATTAGTAGTTTGTAGAAATACAAAATAAAGAATAGAAATGAAACAATATATTTCTTTAGACGTTTGTTATTGTGACAAATCAATATTTTCTAATTTGTATTTAATTCATGCTGTTAATGTGCCTTTGGCAAATGGCAAAATAATAATTTAAGGCGACCGTGATGCAATGGCAGTGCAATGGTTACGCAAACCGAAGCATGGGTTTAAAACCACTTACCGGTACCAATGTATCTTTGATATATTATGTACTTTGGTTGTCCTGTTTCTAGGTTTCTATACAAGCACTTTAGTAGCTTAGTATAGTAATTTAAATAATAAATAATAATCGAATTCAACATCAGATGTCCTAATTTAGAATTTTCATTGCTCATTAGAAAATCTGCTGTAAGATGTAGCTCGTGTTAATTCGTATAAATGTTACTTTTATCCTCTGTCTCCCCTATACGTAGCCACTGGCCCCAAAACTGATCGAAGTGTGCAAGAGATTTTGTATTTTTTCAATGGAAAGTCGAAAAAAAGCCGCGGTAATAATTTATCTAGTCGAACGGTTGCGAAGAAAAGCCGTGTAAATAATGTAGGAATTGTAACGCGAGGGAAACGCCTAAGGGAGGATGCCGATAAAAATGCCCTTATTTTTATTTACACAAACTCATTTTATTATTGCTTCAGTGGATTTTACTTTGAGCTACGAATACACACGTTTTGGTAAAAAAAATGTGCCTTTTAATGAATGTTTTAGGCTACTGTATATTTTTCCTTACTTGGCAAAATTAGTAAACAAACTTTCAGCATGATGACGGATTAAAAATAAAAATCTGACTATTGACGCGAATTAATACGAATACATAAAAAAATCTATGAATCTCTTATTATTGTGATTAATATTAATTATTATTTTTTCTGTGAAAATGTTTTTTATTATTATTATAGATAGGGGCACGACATATGTCATCTGTGAATTTACTGATTCCATATTTTTTTGATAAAAATTATGTATAAATGTGATGTGTGTGATTTTAATAAGTTTTGTGCATTTCTTACATTATGTATAGAATAATTAAACAGTAGTAAACAGTTTTTTGTGGTGTCCGATTAAATCGGAGACATCCTTAAGAAAGCTAGGTTGCCTAGTGCGCATAACCATAGGGCCTGTATGAAGAGAATCGAGGATGTGAAGGCAGCAAGGGAGTTGTGTAAGGATCGTGGTAAGTAGCGCTCCATTGTCTCTGCCTATCCCTGTGGGAAAAAGGCGTGACAATTTGATTGATTAATTAAACAGCTTTCTCAGATAAAGGGCATGGGAAATGGTGATTTTCATGTTTACTACTTTTGCCAAGTAAGAAAAAACCCATATCATTTGCGATTTTATAATTATTTATTTGTCACCCAACATTATGAGCTTGACTTGCCTGATAGACTGACTCAGTTCACAGTTGCCTTAATCGCCTTCACTATATTTTAGTACGGTCCAACAAGTGACCACGCACTGCCTGTTTTTAAGCTGAAGTGCATGTCGATGACAGATTTCACTTCTCTATAAAAACAGTATCATTCACTATGCTGTTGATGAGCCTGCGTCGACATCTGACCTCAACCTGCCTGATGGAGGTCCAAGAGTGCTGACGACTATGCCACTATGGTCCACTATGCCAGCCGAATGAATAGGCTATTTCGGCATGATCGTTTGGGGAACTTTAGTATAGAAAGTATTAACAAAAATTAACGCATCCATTAGAAAACTTCCATTTTTCTTAATAGCTTGATGTTGATGTTCCCTTATGTTCTTCACGCTCAATTTGTGCATACCTTTGAGGTTATACCAAAAAGTTTAATGCTTTTAAAGCAAGGCGAGCACATGTAAATCGATTGTAAACAAATTGTGTCTTAAATTGAATTTTTGTTCGAGATTAAAGGGGATTATGTCGAAACGAAGCTTTTAAGGAAATCCCCGGTTTATCTGACAACAGATATTTTTTGTGAATTATTCTAATTTTAGCATTTTTCTGGTAATCTTAATGTAATTTGCCACGATCCTTAAGTCGTTATTTAATAAAATGGCCTTTGTAATTAAAAAAATACTGAAAAAAAAGGTTTCAGTAAATCTAAGGTTAGTATCATTGTTCTTTTTTTATTGTTACTCGGCATATAACAAGATGATGTTAAGCTGAAGTGCGGTCTATGAATAGAGATGACTGCTACTACAGTTCATTAACTGCAAGTAGCAATCACATCCCCTATGCCGGCCTAGTTGTGGAGTCACAATAATCAATCAATCAATCAAATTGTCACTCCATACAGGTATAGGCAGAGACAACGAAGCGCCACTTGCCACGATCCTGACACAACTCGCTCGCTTCCCTCACAGCTACATTTAACTGTGCTATTCGTCATTCTATCTGCTATCGTCACTCCACATACACTCCTTAATGACCGCATTTGTACAGCGTTAGTTCTACTCTCATGCTTCTTCTGCAAGTAGTGACTTTTCGAACATTATAAATATTCAAATCATATCAAATTGTTGCGCCTTTTTTCGACAGGGATAGGCAAAGACAATGGAGCGCCACTTGCCACGATCGTGACACAACTCCCTCGTTTCCCTCACAGCCACAATTTTCTTCATACAAGCTCTACGGTTATGGGCACTAGGCAACCTGGCTTTCTTAAGGATGTCTCCGATCACATACGATTTATTAATTCCTTTCGTCAATCTACTTTAACTTACATAAATAAATAAATAGATCATCATCATCATCATCATCCAGAATGCGTCCACTGCTGAACATAGGCCTCCCCCTTATAACGCCATTTCGAACGACAAGATGCCAGTTGCATCCACCGGTTATTCGTGACTTTCACTATGTCGTCAGTCTACCTAGTGGGAGGCCTACCTACGCTGCGTCTTCCAGTTCGTGATCTCCACTCTAGAACCTTTCTTCCTCATCGGTTGTCGGTTCTTCGAGCGATGTGGCCGGCCCATTGCCACTTCAGCTCACAAATCCTTCGAGCTATGTCGGTAACTCCGGTTCTTTGGCGAATATCCTCGTTTCGGATTCTATCGCGCAGAGACACACCAAGCATAGCTCTCTCTATTGCCCGCTGAGTGAATCTGAGCTTTTCCAACAGGCCAACATTAGATGCATAAATAGATAGAAAATCTAAAAATCTATAGAATGTATAGAAATATGACCAATGTATTTACTAACCCATAACAATAAATAACTTATTTGAATTTGAAAAATATTTATTTTATCCAGTCCAAGATTTTATCCAATAGTCAAAGGAAATAGTAAAGCCTGAGCAATCTTTTAGTATTTGCATTTCTAGTGTTGCAGTACAATAACAGCAATGGTTTCCTGTTATTTCCACTGGGGTTTGCAGTCCGAACAGAACTGTCCAGTTAAGCTATAGAATGTGCTAGTTAGTGTGAAAGCGCCTTTATAAGGTCCCCAGTGGTTCGCTTTCCAGTTATGTAGGAAATAAATTGCTACTATTAAAATTGAGTAAGATTTTTTGTATTTTTTTATTATTGTGACTCGACATATGACAGCACCCCGCTTGATGTTAAGCCGAAGTGTGGTCCATGAATGTATGCCACTGCTACTACAATTCAACAATTGTGAGTAGCAATCATATCCACTATGCCGGCCTAGTTGGAACCAGAAGATTTGATCTTATTGGTTGTAATTGTTATTAGCTTTGTTGTTATTGGTTTAAATTATGTTGGTGGGTGAGGTAATCGGTAATCGTCATCAATCAATGAAACAAACATTCACGCCTCCATTCTCACATGTATAGACGGAGACAACAGAGCAGAACTTTTCATGATTACGCCGGCATAGTGACGTGGACAGAGCCAATCAGTATTTTCGTCCGTCGGCGCTCTTAGACTTGCTCTTGTTTACCTTAGTAAAAAAAACTTTACAAAAATGACGCCCTGCGACCCAGCGACCACGATTGCTGTAAAGCCTTCGAAACGTCGAAATAATATTAAAAAATAAACGCGCTAGTAGGTAAACCGCAAAAACCATTAGTTAATTTTAGTTATAACTAAATAAAAAATGTCAAAAGGCAAACTTAATGCCTTAAGGCATTTTCTACTAATTAATCTTTGGGAGATGTACCGGTGATTATGACTTGAGAGTATGTAATGTAAGTATGAAAGAAGGGTTTTTTGGATATGAAGGAAGCAAGAAAATTGTACTAGGAAAATAGTTGTGGAAAATGGTAGACAGACCACCAAGTGACTTTGCCCTGTTTGCCAATCCAAGGTAGTATCACCACTTTCAAGCAAGTAGACAGACCGTGAAGTGAATCAGTCGCGTTTCAGGATCAGCCTAATAGTTGCCGGTTCCAACTAGGTTAGCATAGCATAGGGTGTTATCATATGTCTTGCTAGAATAAAAAAAAGTGTCGCTCAATTGTCTTTGCCTATCCCTGTGGGTATTGAGGCGTGACAATTAATGATGACTTAAGAATTGAGATTTTTTTGTAGGTATGATTTTTTGTAGGTCCATTCCTGATATTTTTCCTTTATTTTTATAAAGAAATATGGATTGTATTGTATGAATTTCTAAAATATGAACTCGTAAATATTGTATGGAGTTTGGGGGGAAAGGCGACAGCCTCTTGCTTTTTCGTGCCGTCTCTTTGTGAGGGAAGTGTGTTTGATTTGACAAATTGCATCTTTTGTCGAGGGCAGGCGACGACTCGATAACCCCACCAAAACTATTTGTCGAGCGTTTTCAGTTAAACGATTTTTATTCTTCGCCGAAACGAATGGAGTGGTCTTTTTTGTTATTCTTTTTTTCCATCAACTTTTTGAAATTGCCCCTCTGGGTAGTTCTTTAGCTTTTACTGTGGAATTCTCGGAATCAAGTACGTATGTTGTATTATCTAACTATATGTAACTACAATTTATTCAAATGCTGGGTGATATATAAAAACAATTTTTTTAAGTGACCTTTACTAGGGTTAATCCAAGAGCATAGACTACTGAAAAAAAAAACGATTCACCTAGTCGTCGTCGCTATGCCTGCTAGAGGTTCTTGGTCATGCTTCGCTTTAACAATGTTAAAGAGCACCCCAGAATATTCTCCTTAACAACTACTTAACCGATCATCATGAAACTTTGTACATATATTTTTGGAGGTACTAAAAGTAACATATAGAATACTTTTAATTAAAAAAATATATATATATTTTACGATAGTATCCAATTGACTACAGTTTCAGCTGTTTGGAATTTATCCATATTTATTTTTATTTCTGTCTGTCATTTTTATATAAGTTATCGAGTTATAAATACAAAAAAGGGATATACAGTCGAATTAAGAACCTCCTCCTTTTTATGACTGTGTTATAAACCAAATTTTACGCGAGTGAAACCGCGGGCACAGCTAGCAGACTAATAATTCACAGTACCAAATTATTATTTATTATGTTAAATGGTTGGTACGAATGTATCTTTGATATAAGTACTTGGGTCGCTCAGTCTCTACAATATAAACATTTGACGACAGGCGTGGACGAACGGTTTAGCGATTGGTTTGTTGCGCTTAAAGTCCCGGGTTTTGATCCCCGGTCAGAGCAAATATTTGTTTCATAGCTTTTATTTTGTATATTTAATTAATAAATAAAAATATGTATATTTGTTAATAAATAAAAAATGGATATTTGCTTCGGGTCTGGTTATCAAAGAGTGGTAGGCAGTGGTACCCAGTCTGCCGATCCGGGGTAGTACCACCACTTACAAGTATACAGACCGTGAAGTGATTTGGTCACGTTTGGTCAGTAAGTTGCCGGTTCCATCTAGGCCGGCATAGTGGATGTGATTGCTACTCACAGTTATTGAATTGTAGTAGCAGTGGCATTCATTCATGGATCACACTTCAGATTAACATCAAGCGGGGTGCTGACATATATCGAGTCACAATAAAAAAATATTTAAAAAAACATGATTAGTTGCTTAGTATACAAATGTAAAATAAATATGAAAATATATTTATTTTATTTTCATTCAGGGTCAACACTGTTATCTAAAGTCTAAAATGTTACGTGTTTAAAATAACAATAATAATCACTACATTGTAAAACAAACAATAAATAAACCAGTAAGCATTAAATTTACATAAAACCAAATTATTTATGAAACAGTATTTGTTTTTCAGGGTATCAACAAAGCGTGATAAGAGAGATAATTTAAATGCAAGCTTAATTATCGACACGTGTGGCTTTCATAAGCCTATTTAATTAACTTATTTTGATGGATGGGTTGGGTGCGTCATACACACAAACTACATACATACAAAATAGACGGCTCCAATTATATTAGGTAAAATGAGGTAAAATACGTTTTACCTATACACCTGTCTGGTCCCTCTTCCGCGGCAACCCAAGGTCTTTATCTTGCTTCTTGGATTGCCATCGACGATAAAGAATGATAGTTAAAGTGAGACGGAATGATAGTTATCGAGAGTGAAAGTGAATTATATTATTCAGCATCTCAGAGTAAACATTACCTTTGTATATATTCTCTAAGATTCAGCATGTATTTATATTTTGTATGTGTATGTACATACAAAACATATATATCTTGAATGTATTTCTTGTATAAAGAGAATTGTGGATGTAATAAAAGCGAAGGAGTTGTGTCATGATCGTTGCAAGAGGCGCTCTAATGTCTCTGCCTATATCTGTGGGGAAAAGGCGTGACAATTTGATTGATTCACATTTCTTGTTTGCATTTACTTCATTATTTTTTAAGTGTTTCATACCTACCTAATAAAGTTTTTATGTCTTTTTTCTTTGCTTTACCTTTATTCTTTGACGTCAGGCATTAGTTAAAAAGCATCGCTATGACTAATAAGGCAGTTTATTTCTTTCTATTATTGAATTAGCCAATCTGCCCCAAACCAATTGTCCCCGTAACTCCATGAATGAATTTCGGCAATGATTTTTTTATACAGACTAACGAAGCGGTGTCTAGCATTCTTAAACCTGTGTTCTTTCAAAATAACGTACTGCCATCAATATTCAGGAAATTTACATATACACTCATGCCATGTCATATCTCAATGAGGTAGACAGAGGTGATTTAAAATGAAATTAATAGTTATTATTAAAATTAACGAAATGAATTTATAAATGTGATGCGGATGGATGCGTTAAACAAGGCAGGACCATAAGGGTGTTTTCCGGCCTAATCGGAGACATCCTCAAGAAAGCTGGGTTGCCTAGTGCCCATAAGCACAGAGCCTGTATGAAGAGAATTGTGGATGTTAAAGAAGCAAGGGAGTTGTGTAAGGATCGTGGCAAGTGGTGATCGGCAAGCGAAGATCCATTGTCTTCTTATGTCGTCAGTCCACCTAGTGGGAGACCTACGTACGCTGCGTCTTCCATTTCGGGGTCTCCACTTAAGAACCTTTCTGTTCCATCGGTTGTCGGTTATTTGAGCTATTTATAATTACTTTATACTTTATACTATATAGCTAGCTATAATTACTTTAAATAGTTTAAACCTCCAATTTAGTCACAACTAAATTAGGTAATTAATGTATTGAAAAACTTTTATGCCGCTAACTATCGCGTTTATTTTGGTTTTGTTTTTACACTTTTTTTATTTTATTATTCCGTCGTTTCGAGAGCTTTGCAGACATCGTGGTCACAGAAAGACTGAGGTGTTGGTCATCTTATTGGTTGATGCGATAGTAAGCCGCATAAAATGTGTTTAAATCATTATTTAATGTTCGCGCATAGTCTAAGAAAATACAAAGTAAATAATATCAATTTCACGATATTAAAACGAAACATTTCCAAAGATGTATCTTAATTAAGGAATTTTAATGAGAACCTATCTAGTGCAAGCAATTATACTAGAATTTAATTACATTCACCTCGTAAATATCTCACAAGTCACAACTGCTTAACGAACTCTCTTACAAAATGGTGGAATTGTTTGACCGGATCGTCTTTATAATTATAAATATAAAGTAATTTACGATACTTTATTTCTGTAGTTGTATTTATTTTATTTCGTTATTAGTTTTTTACTAATAGATACTTGACATCTGACCTCGGCTTGCAAGAGAAAGTCAAAGAGGGCCGACGACCAAAAATACTGGTTTAACTTACCGTGGCCTCAATCGCCGCCAGTCACTATACCGGCCATAATTAGGGAAGGTAAAATATATTTATTGAAAATAACTGCTCATACAGTAATTATACTAAAATTGGAATACTCGAATGAAAAAAAAAACAATAAAAAGGTCAGAGCAAAGATATGTTTCATTTCCCCACACGGACAAGCAGAGACAATAGAGCTTCACCTGCCACGATACTGACACATACATCTTCATACAAACTCTACGGTTATGGGCACTAGGCAACTCAGCTTTCTTGAGGGTGTCTCTGATCCGGTTTTTCGGTTGCTTGCCTGATTGTAAGTAACAAAATAACGAAGAGCGTCGAATAAAAAAAGCGATGCAATATACGGTTGTACCAGCCGCTGTCACTAAGTCGACCACTAAGGAGACATTTTTCTTAACGCTTCTCTCTTCGTAGAATTCAACAAAAGTCAACAAAGGGATAAAAACAAAAGAAATATAAAATAATACAATTTATAATTAAATAAACACTAAGTATTTTTTTAATAATACTAACATGATATGTATTTTCTTGAATAATAAATATAATATAAAATAAACATCTGTACGGGTATAACATCTGTGATTATTTAAATAATAATTTTGATTAAATTGTATTCATAATGTAAATATGGCGACGGTTGTCAAGTGGTGGTCGCTACTCAAAAGCGACGATTCAAAACCACTTTGTACCAGTAGAGATGACGGCAGAAAAAAGAACGATGACATAATAAGATGCGCAGTAACTTGTTTTGTTAATTACTTACTTTTCGTTTTTCATATTTTTGAATGCTTGTAACTTGCCGGTTTCAATTAGGCCGACATAGGAACCGCGACTGCTACGTACAATTATTGAATTGTAGTCGCAGTCATCTTCATTCATGGACCGCACTCCAACTTAACATCAGGCGGGGAACTGTCATATGTCGGATCACAATAAAAGAACGTATGATAGCTGCCTTCTGATGTTAAACTCGAGTGCGATAAATGAATGAAGGCAATTGCTTATTTTAACCATAGTTAAATAATTGCAAGTCACAGCTACATCCACTATACTGTCCTGGTTGGAACCGGCAACTTTCAAATTGATTCTGAAACGCGACTAAGTCACTTCACGGTCTTACTTGAAAGTGGCTCCCAACTGTCTGCCTACTGATTAATATTTATTGAGATTTAGGGCATTCTTCAATTGGGACGCATGATTTCGTCACGGTGTTCCTGACGTTTGGTTCGTCACACCAACAGTCAGGAATGCCACATGCAGCTGGTCCTGGATATTCGTGAATGGCAGGGTTGTCGCATGAAGGCTCTGCTTTTCTGGGACAATACAACACCGAGTGCTGGCCAGGGAGACATTTTTCTGAAAATTTAATTTAGAACATTGAGATTTCCTGACACAACTACCTCGCTTCCTTCACATCCACAATTCCTCATACAAGCTATACGGTTATAGGCACTAGGCAACCCAGCTTTCTTGAGGATGTCTTCGATTTGATCGGAAAACACCCTCCTGAGCCTACCTCGTTGTTTGTCAGGATCGTGCCAAATGGCGCTCCGTTGTTTCTGCCTATCCCCGTAGGAACGAGGAGTGACAATTTGATTGATTGATTGAGATTTGTTTTTTTTATTGATTTTTGGCGCGATCGGCCGGATCTCTTCATATTTTAATATATAAGTACGACTGGTTTTTTTTTAAAGAAAAACCAGGAATGTTCCATGTGACGTCAAAAAAATCTTATAACGTCTATAATAACTATAATAAGTTATAGTCAAATAAGCAACAATATAAAGGTTGCCTAGTGCCCATAACCGTAGAGCTTGTATGAAGAAAATTCTGGAAGTGAGGGGAGCGAGGGAGTTGTGTCCGGATTGTGGTAAGTGGCGCTCTGCCTTTGTCTCTGCCTATCACTGTGGGAAAAAGGCGTGACATTTTGAATTGATATTTTTTAATTATTAACACAGTAAAATAAAATAACAACGAATTATCCTTATTAGCCATTCCAATTCAAACAAACCTTACCATCAATTAAATCGAGGTTACTTAACTAAGATAAAAAAACGTCGAATAAAACATGTTTAAGAGCCATTTTACTCTATTCTTAAAACTTACTAGTAGGTACTCCCTGCGCGTCGATAGATAACACAAAAACAGCGACCAAACCGAAGACAATTAAAAGTTTCATTTTAAATTTATAAATTAATTTTCCGTCCGCGTTTGTACTCGACCGTACCACAATGAAGTTTAAACAGCTATGTTAATTTTGTTCGCATGTAAATTACTTTTATATAATTTATTAGGGGGAAATACCTTTTTTATTATGAATAGTTTTTGTTTATTTGTTAGTTTTATTGTTGGCAAGAATTTGCATTTGGATTTGTTACATTGGCTTGATAAGAATTTATAATCAATAAAATTGTCACGCCCTTTTCCCACAGGGTAGGCAGAGACAATGGAGCGCCACTTGCCAAGATCCTGGCATAGCTTCCTCGATTCCTTCACATTCACAATTCTCTTCATACAAGCTCTATGGTTATGGGCACTGGGCAACCCAGCTTTCTTGAGGATGTCTCCGATTTGGTCTAAGAATTTACATTAAAGTTTTATATAGAAATGATGGCCTGTGTGACGCATTGGTTAACACACTAGTCTGCTAAGCGTAGGTAAGTCCTGGGTTTTATTTCCGGTTTCCGTTAATTTCAGCAAAGATTTAAGGCGACCGTGGTGTAGTGGCAGTGCAATGGCTACGTAAGCCGAGTGGCACGGGTTCAAAACCACCCACCGGTACCAATGTATCATTGATATATGTATCCTGACAAAGGTTGTCCTGTTTCTATGATACAAGGCACTTTAGTAGCTTAGTATAGAAATGTATAAAAAAATAAATAAATAAAAATTATTTGTTTCATAGCATTTATTTGTAATATTTATTAATTGAATATTACCTACAAATATAAGTAATAAATAAAGAGGTGAATATTTGCTCCGGGTCTGGTTGTAGGAAGTGGTGCCCAATCTGCCTACCACCACTACAGACCGTGAAGTGATTAAGTCGCGTTTCGGAATCAGTTTATAACTTGATGATTCCAACTAGGCAGTTATTTAACGGTAGTAGCAGTCGCCTCCATTCATAGATCGCACTTTAACCTAACATGAAGCAGGATGCTGTATGTCGAGCCACAATAAAAAAAAAAGTTACTTTAGACTCCATAGGGACAAAACTTCCATATAGGTAGGTACTGAAGTGTATTTTTTATTACAGGCCCTGTAATTTCAAAACTCCATGTAATTAGTTTATGAAAACGTGAATAATTCCAACAGATGTAATTGTCTAACTGCTAATTTCCCCCCGGACCTCTCTCAAATGAAATAAACTTGGCATCCGAATGAAATATTCTTCACGTAATCATTTCAAAGTTATTGCTGAGCAATGCAATTATATATTGCTGTCTTTTATTATTATTATGACTCGACATATGATAGCACCTCGTCTGATATTAAGCTAAAGTGCGGTCCATGAATGGAGGTGACTGCTACTACAGTTCAATAACTATGCCATGTCAAACCCACTATTCCGGTCTAGTTAGAATACTTCTAAGTGGTGGTACTACCCCGGTTCGGATACTGGGCACCACTGCCTACCACTCTGACAACCAGACCCGAAGCAAATTTCAACCTCTTTTTTTATTAACAAAAAAAACTAATTGTCACTATCATCGTCATCTTGTGATGAATCACTCGCGTGGTTAATCTTCATCTTTACTTGACAATGTTTTAACATTGAACTATATATTTTTACTTTGACACTGGCAAGTTAAATACTAAATCCATACCCAAGAAGAAAGAAAGAAAAAATAATACCATTAATATATTCTAATTATAAATCTCTTAACATGAATTGTTTACGAGCATCTTAAACACCTATTATCTCGCATAAATAATATTTGGCGAGACCTCAAGACAGGGAGGAGGGTAGTCGCAACTCGCAACATATTTTATGCACAATTCTACACGGAAATCTACTAAACCGAATATATTCCGCATAAAGGGGCACATCATGAAGGCTTTTACACTTTGCGATCAGATATTTTTTCCTACATAATCCTATCCTATAAAAATGTTACGGCATTAGACCACCACTATATACGCAAAACGTATAAACAGGAATAGATCCCGCCAGATAAAAAGAACGCTGACTTATACTCTTCTAGAGCTGGACGACTGCGGTAAGAGCAAGTCCACGCGTTTATACAGTCATGCATATAATTGTTAGTATTTCAAAATTTGTACACATTGGTAAAGCGGAAAGTCAATTGGTAAAAAAAAAAACAAGTTACTGCTCAGTTTGAATTCCAGCGCTCTTTTTTTTGGTCGGAGTTTACACCTATTTATACGTTTTGAGGCTTTTTTCCTGTTTCATATCTATTATATCTACATACTAAACACCGTATAGATTTTTATTTACGTATTAAAAGTTATTACGTACAAGAGTGTCCATCCAAAACTTCATTTGTTAAAGCACATTTTAGTTTTCAACAGACTAGGTCCGGTAACAGAAGTTTTACTAGTTGACCAAAGAGTTACCAAACTTTACCTTACGTGTACGAAATTAGTTAACCAAACTAAAGGGGACCGGCTTGATGAAATCACATTTAATAAGTTTTTGAACGAATATTTAATTAAAATAGTTTTAACGATTTTATATACTATACCTTCATCATGGACCACGTCGAGAGGGCCATTAAGATTACCTCCTAACTCAGCATACTAAACAAGGTGCGGCGGTTTTTCTTGCCAGAGCTTTATGCCTCCTACTTTAGGCTCAAATTCGCGTACTTGCGCGCAGTACCTCTAGTCCGGTTTCACCAAGTATATTTTTGATGTCCTAGATTCGATGCAGCGCCAGCTTTTCATGTTATAGGTGATGCAGAGGTCACACAAACTCTGGAGCCCCTGCAACTTAGCCTATACCACAAAGAATGTTCTGAGGAGCTCTTTAATCCGAATCGGCAGTCGAACTAAAAGCTTCAGTGCGTCGTTTCTTTGTAGAACAATCGACAAGTGGAATGCTTTCCAGCCCATGTGTTATTCCCATCCTATAACCTTATAGATCCTTTAAGTTATGCGACAACTAAGGCAGCTGTGAACTGAGTCGTCTTTTTTAGTCATTGGCACTCTTGGATCTCCCCTTGCAAGTCAGGCAAGTAAAGGTCAATAAAAAACCACAGTCAATAAAAGTCACAATAAAAAACCTACAGTATAACAAAAAAATATTGATGTATAAAAAGATTTAGACATACATAATGACTGACTTGATATACATCTGTGATATACATTGAACCTGGATACTTGTATCAAAATCATTCCAAATTTTCATAGGAGATGTAGGTACTATCATACATCACAATGCGTATTTACATTTGTATTGGTATTAAAGGTCGAACTGTTTTTTTTTAATTCTTGCTTAGTAACAAATTAAAAAGTAGTTCCTCAAAAACACGTCCCTGATTCTCTTAATAAATTTGGCGTCGAAAAAGCAGTGAAATTGCATTTTCTTATGTTTATAAAAATATCGTTGTCTATAAAGTATCTTATAAACAACATAGTCGCACTGGACATGGACATACGATATATGCCCGCGAAGGATTTCTTATGATAATATATTTCACACAGAGCACATAGCTTTGCGATTTCCTTACGAAAAACCTTTACCGTAAATATATTTTTCTGTACATTACTTTTCGTTTTTTGGTCTTCTTTAATATTTACTATGCAATAATGTCTTGCGAGGGAACTTAAACGAATTTATGACCATTTTTTATTTATAGGTAATATTTTACAAAAAAATCTAAAGTATTACAAACTTAAATTTGTGTGGTTTGAGGTTCAAGAGTATCTTCTTTTGATGAACGACTATACGATCATTCGCCGCCTTTTCAATGACTAATCACCGTCAGGCAAAGTACAGTCATAGTTATTAAATGTTGTACTTTTTTACATTTCTATATTATGCTACTAAAGTGCTTGTATCATAGAAACAGGACGTACAAGAGATTTTGAACCGATGCGTGACCTTTTGCGTGACCATTGGCACTACCACTGCACCATGGTCGCCTTAACTCTACAATACTTTTTTTTTTATTGTGACACGACACATGTGACGTCGACCCGCCTGATAATAAGCAAGAGGAGGTCCAAGAGTGACGACGACTGGGACAACCGAGTCAGTACCTGGCTGTCCCAGCCGCCGCCACTATGCCGGCCTAAAAATACTCCAGGCTAATGGTTCCGAGCAAATTAGCAGACGACCGAGAGACGTCAATGCAGCGATGACACTGCATTGACGAGGTGTTCGAGATATTGACAATTACTCATGGACGCGGATGGAAGAGTATAATAAAAAAGTGCTCCATGAAGTCATAAGGGTGAGAAGATAAGAGACAGAACTTTTATGCTTATTTTATTTAAAAGATAGCTTAGTTTGATGTTACTCTTTCATGATACATTAGTGCAGCTAATTTTTTTGCCTCAAATATTAAAACCATATCATGCAAAGGAAATAAATCTGCTGATAAAGAAACGAAAATCAAACAATTATGAAGATAAACTTGATTATGAAAAATAATACAAATGATAAACTAATTGATACTGATTTATTAACCTAGAAACGCGAACCAAAAAATGTTGTTTTTTGTTATCATAACAATTTTTATAGAAATTGCTCTAGCTGAAGATTTCAAAACTGTTTCTTTAGACCAAGGTGATGTTAGAGGGATTAAATATTGGAATGGAGATTACTATGAGTTTTATGGTGTGCCTTACGCTAGTGTGCCCACAGGAAAGGATAAATATAAGGTTGGTAAATATAAAGTTTTTAACCAAACTTCTGGTAAAAAAAATGGAATGAGTCTAGGCTGGCAATAATGTGTGGCAGAAGAACTCCTTTAAGCATCCTATAATATGTACTTGATAACATGTTAATACTCTAAAATCAGTGCACCAAAGTTAATCTAAGCTAAAACAGTTAGAGAAATAAAATAATGTGTGTTGCAGGAACCATTACCTCCTAAACCCTGGAAAGGAATGTACGAAGCTAACATAGATAATATTATTTGTACACAAATATATTTTGATGACGAAAATGAATTTGCTTATGGTCAAGATGATTGCTTAGTTTTAAACCTGTTTGTACCCACAGTAGCAAGTGAAACAAATCTCATACCAGTAGTTGTTTACATCCATAGTGGAGGATTTGCAGTGGGTCATGGAAACATAGCCAAATATAACTACCTAGTAAGACACGCCGTTTTAGTAATAAGTTTAAACTACAGATTAGGAGCGTCAGGGTTCTTATGTCTTGGCACAGAAGATATTCCTGGTAATGCTGGGTTAAAAGATCAGGTGGCTGCTCTAAAATGGATTAAGAAGAATATAAAGAAATTTGGTGGTGACCCTAACAGGGTAACTGTAGCTGGATTTAGTGTGGGCGCTGCTATGGCTGAACTTCTGACTCTATCAAATTCCACTAGAGGATTAATAGATAAAATCATTCTCGATAGTGGATCTGGTCTAGCATCTTGGGCTGTAAACAGAGATCCTGTCAAAACAGCACTTAATATAGCTTTATCAATGGGATATAACAAAACGTCTGATTTAAAAGATTTAACTGACTTCTATTTAAATGTTGATACAGATGAACTTGCAATTAAAAGTTTAAATTTTCATTTGAAAAATGGTACCTTTGGTTTAGCACCATGTGTTGAAAACGTTTTTAAAGGTGCAGAACCTTTTTTGACTGAACTACCTGATGATATCTTTATTAAAGGTACCTACCAAAAGATAGCTGTATTAACTGGCTTTTCCAACATGGAAGGTCTTAGTAGAATAAGTAAACTGCAAGAATGGAATTACGAAATGGAAAAGGATTTTGCTCAATTTTTACCTACAGATTTAAAATTGAAAGACGATAGAACCAAAAGAGAATTAGCTAAGGAAATAAAATTCTATTATTTTCATAACAAAACTGTGACTGAAAATACAATAATGGAGTATATAGATTATTTCTCAGACTCTTTGTTTACGTATAAAATTTTGAAATCTGCTAAATTACATACTAAATCTGAAAGACCTGTGTATTTGTATGAATTTTCTTATGTCGGGGATTTAAGTATGAAACATTTCTTCATGGATAAAGTGAAAGGAGCAAGTCATAGAGATGTTACTTCGTATATTCTAGACTTCTATTCATGGACAGCCAACTACAAAGACATGGATATAAGAGATCGTTTAACTGCAATGTGGGCTGATTTCATTAAATATGAGTAAGTGAAATTTTACTAAGAATATTTTTTTTTTACTAAGAATGTCAGAGTGACGTTGCTACCCTGAACTGAGTCGTATTTGGCGCTACTGGACCTCTAATCGCTTATCTTTTTAGATTACTATACTAAGCTACAAAACAGGATGACCAATGTACGTACCTATATATTAAATATACATTGGTTTTGGTTCGTCATCGATTCGGCCTATGGTTTTGAACCAGTACCCCATGGTTTGCGAGTCCACATCAATATCACTAGACCACGATGACCTTAAAATGTATATTTTATTAAGATTCTACCAGTAGGTCGATTTTGTTTATAAAGATAATGTTGTTTCAGAAATCCAACAGCTTACGAGAGTGTCTTAGTAAACTATAAATGGCCTCAATATAAAGAAGAAAGTGCAGAATATTTAAGTATTGACATGGATGTAGAAATCAAGAAGAATATTTTAAAAGAAAGATATCAGTTTTGGGATAAGATATATTTAAAATATAGCTAATCAGATATAAAATCCCATTTTTTTAGTAGTTTGTATTTTCTATATTATATGTTATTATTATCTCTACGTAATTCGAAATTAAAAAAAACTATCGAAATAATTAAATAATAATTAAATAAAAGCAAAAAATGATAATGCCCTCCAAAATTGAAATTACCTAAAATATTATGTTTAAAACTTACAAGGGTAAATCCCTTTAAAAAATCGAGGGGTTGAATTTATATTGTTGAACCTGCGAGATTGGCAGGAAAATCATTTTAGATAAGGACCTGCAGCGGCTTCCTGAGGGTGTCAGTTCGTTTCAACTTGTCGATCACTACCGAAAAAGGGTGCGATGTGTTAACACTTTTTATCCAAACCAAACAATTTAATTTCACGCAATTCACACCCTTATATTCTAAGTCGTTAAGTATCAAATTTGTATATGTTTTAGAGTCTCAAAACTAGGGGAGGCCTATATTTGAATTTCTTTGACATTGCACTTCATTTGAGGAGTGCGTGTGAAATTGAGGGAATGATTTTTCCCCTGAAAAGAGGGTGAAAGCTGAACAATTGCTAACATTTTTCTTCCAAAGAAAAGTTTATGACTAACTTGGATTATTGCTTGTGCTACGGATAAAATGAGGCTTACGTACGTACGGCTTACATAGATGTGTTTGTGTAGATATTATAATATAGCTTATTTATATTATAACAATTTACAAAATTATTAAGTCAAACAAATAGCCTATATATGTTTAATGAATAAATAAAAATGAACGCTTTTACTTTTATTTGCAACATAAGTTTTATTTGCAAAGTAAAGTAAATACCTCGAACACCCTTACATCCACATATTTTTTCAACTCAATAATCTTCCGGGTCCTCCTCGTTATACACTAATTTTTCTGTAAATTATGAATTACTTATCAGCAGATACGTAATTTATGAAAACTAGGGACTTGTGTCAGGATCGTGGCAAGTGGTCTCTACCTATCCCTGCGTGGAAAAGGCAGATCAAATCGATTGATCATCAGCAGATATCCCTATTACCGCACAACACCTCGTTTACAAAGATAAAGTGTGATCAAGTCTTGATTTACATAAAATGCGAATCTTGCCACATGCATTAAGGATTAAGGCGAAGTTAAAGAGCGCCGACCACTGAAAATACCGATTTAGCTTACGGTTTATAAGTCATCGTTACTACGTCGGCCAGAGGTGCTTAAAGGATCTAATGCGAGTATGGGACTCATATAAAACTATAGATATGCATTTAAAATGAATGTATAGTCTTGGTGGCACTATTGTCAAACTTAAGCAATTGTCATTTCCTGCTGAGTTTCATGAAACGGATACTCAACTATTGTGAGATAAAGTTCCTACTAAATTACAAGTATACCATTTGGTAGTTAACATGGAAAGACCAATGGTTCCGTTAATTCAGAAGTTGATTCGTCCAATTTACCAACCAGCTTGTAGAAACCAAGGTTCTAGGATAGAGAAAACACATGGGCTGGTATAGCATTCCAGTTATCAAATGTTCGACAATGAAGAAAACCACCGAAACGTTTATCCGACTGTCAATTGAGGCGACGGAAAGCGAATGCTTTACTCGACATCTTCCAATATCACGGCAGTAAAAATTAATACAAAATCAATAATATTCAGATAAGGCGACCGTGGTGTAGTGGCAGTGAAATGGCTACGTAAGCCGAGTGGCACGGTTTTGAAACCACTCACTGGTACCAATTTATGTTTGATACATGTACTTTGGTTTAAAAATTTAAAACAACAACATCATCCAGAAGACCTCCGCTGCTAAACATAGGCCTCCCCCTTAGAACGACAGGATGCCAGTTTCTTCCACCGGTTATTTGTGACTCTTACTATGTCTTCAGTGGAATACCTTGCTTCTTTCGGTTCGTGGTCTCCACTCTTAAACCTTTCTTTCTCATCGATTATCAGTTCTTCAAGCGAAATTTAAAACAGGTCCGGGTAAAATAACTATGCTTGATTCCAGCTTTTTTTTAATCGACATATGATATCACCTCGCTTGATGTTATGCTGAAGTGCGGTCCATGAATCGATATGGCTGCTACTACAATTCAATAACTGTAAGTAGCACTATGACAACTTACAATCCGATCCCGAAACGTGACTAAGTCACTTCACGGTCTGCATTCACCTGGACTTTTTAACAAGGTCGGCTTATATTTTTATAAAAAATATGTGGAACCCTCCACTAGAACTGTCATAATATTTGAGCCGGCAATGCTCTGAGAAACTGACAACTAGAAACTGGAAAGGAAATCTATTGTTTCATATTAAATTCACTTAAAACTGTTGTACAGTTGAGAATACAGATATTAAACAATACTTCATACTGGAGTTTAATTTTTCCTGTAAAACCTTCAACTAGTTATGTATATATAAAGACTTATTATAATATCCGTCGTAGTTGCGTTTCTTCTAGGCCGGTATAGTGGATGTAACTACTAAGGCAGTTGTACAATAAAAAAAATCAAAATTAAATAATCAAATTGTCACGCCTTTTTCCGCAGGAATAGAAACAGATAATGGAGCGTCACTTGCCACGATCCTGGCACAACTACCTCGCTTGCCTTACGTCCACAATTCTCTTCAAACAAGCTCTACAGTGATGGGCACACCCCAGCCTTCTTGAGAATGTCTCTGATTTGGTCTGTAAACTCTCTCGTAGGCCTACCTCGGTTAACGCATTCACATCAGAATTATAAATTTCTTTCGTCAATTTACTACAATTAATAAAAAACACAAATATTTATTAATTAAAAAAGATGGCAATTATTTCAGGTCGTGTATTTAGAAGCGGTGGTGTTAGAATTCGCCTTAGAGTTGCCGAATGGACTTATGACATAGTCTTGCAAATGACTATGATGAATTAGCTTGAAAGTTGTCATTGTGAATGCGACTGCTATTAAAAAGTAGTAGAAGTCGCCTTTATTCATGACCCGCACTTCAGTTTAACGTAAAATATAAAACAGCCAGGCACAATAAGAAATCGCAAATATAAATTGCTTTAAGTTATACGGCATGTTAAACAAAACAAAAGGAAATTTTCAGACGTAATTTGAAGATGGCGGACCTTTGCTCCGGGGAGTACGTTTAGGGTATCAGACATAAATCCCAGACAGATCGGATTTATCATAAATATTCATAGTTACAAGTTTTGGTTGCAGCTGTCGCGTTTCGTTATTGCATTTAATTGAACGCTTCGGGAACATCTGCAAAGTTCTCAGACGCTTGTTTACATTAAATGCATAATATTTATTTTGATGTAACATAACGTTTTTAATACCTCAATCGCAATAAATATTATTAATTAAGGCGACCGAGGTCTAGTGAAATGCAATTGTAAATCAAGTTATCGGTTTTAAAACCACAATGTATCTTTGATAAGTATAAATACTTTGGTTACCCAGTTTCTATGATACAGCACCATGAGTATCTTAACAATATCTTATTCTTTTAAAAATAGATTAGCGGAAATAAGTGACCTGACGACATACTACTGACGAATATTAGGCCTATGTTCAGCAGTGGACGTCTTTCGGCTGATGATGGTTATGATGAAGTAGAGAAATCTGAACACTATAATTCAATAATTGTAAATTGATGCAGAATAGAATTGGGGAATTGGGGCGTGGGAATTAATTAATTATTATTTTTTTACTCAATCAATCAATCAATTAAACTGTCACGCCTTTTTCCCATAGGGATAGGCAGAGACAATGGAACGTCACTTATCACGATCCTTACACAACTCCCTTGCTTCCTTCACACGCACAATTCTCTTCATACAGGCTCTGTGATTATGGGCACTAGGCAACCTAGCTTTCTTGAGGATGACTCCGATTTGGTCGGAAAACACTCTCCTGGGCCTGCCTTGTTTGCATCAGATTTATAAATTCCTTTCGTCAATCTACTTTCACTCATCCTTTCCATGTGCCCAACCCATCGAAGCATTCCTTTGTCAATCCTTGTTACTACATCTTCTTTCAAACCACATCTATCACGCAGTGTTCTATTCTTTATTCTATCTGCTATCGTCACTCCACATACACTCCTTAACGACCGCATTTCAACAGCGTTAATTCTACTCTCATGCTTCTTCTGCCATACCCAAGAAGGGTATGGCAGGATATTTTCTTACTATTAAAAAATATAATTATTTTGGGATTAATTTGTAATATGGCGACCGTGGTGAAGTGGCAATACAATAGTTACGCACACCGAGAGCACTCGTTCAAAACCACTTTGACGACAGGCGTGGACGAACGGTTTAGCGACTGGTTTGTTGCGCGTTAAGTCCCGGGTTCGATCCCCGGTCGGAGCAAATATTTGTTTCATAGCTTTTTTTTTTTTTATTGTGACTCGACATATGACAGCACCCCGCTTGATGTTAAGCCAAAGTGTGGTCCATGAATGAATGTCACTGCTACTACAATTCAATAACTGTGAGTAGCAATCACATCCACTATGCCGGCCTAGATGGAACCGGCAACTTACAAGCTGATCCCGAAACGTGACTAAATCACTTCACGGTCTGTATACTTGTAAGTGGTGGTACTACCCCGGATCGGCAGGCTGGGTACCACTGCCTACCACTCTTTGATAACCAGACCCGAAGCAAATATTGCAAATATAGCAAAATATTGAAAATATTTGTTAATAAAAAAAAAAGAGATGGATATTTGCTTCGGGTCTGGTTATCAAAGAGTGGTAGGCAGTGGTACCCAGCCTGCCGATCCGGGGTAGTAGTGCATAGTGGATGTGATTGCTACTCACAGTTATTGAATTGTAGTAGCAGTGACATTCATTCATGGACCACACTTTGGCTTAACATCAAGCGGGGTGCAGTCATATGTGGCTTTCCTGTAATAATGTATCTTTGACATAATATTACTATTTTTGCGGTTACTCCTATCTCGTTTATCTTTTGTTAATGCAGCGATTGTGGTCTCCGTGACTTCAAAATAATAATAAATTTGGTAAATAATATTGTTTTTAATAAAACCCTCTGAAAATTCAATCAGGCAGATATGTAAGTAAATTTAGAGTTACTTAGTCTCCGACACAATTAATAAAGTCCCACTTTGACTCTAATATTAAATTAGAATTAATAAAATTTAATTAGCTCCCAACTCGCAGGTGGGAAGATTTCCCCCGACATTTCCTATTGCTCATTTTATCTCAAAGTAATTACGAAATTTATATACGACAACTCACATACAGTATTTTCTTTACTTTGAATTAATTCATTTTCCTACAAAAAACTCTTAAAAAAAATGAAGGAATAATATTTAGATTCAGGGTTAGAAACGTTAGATTAGACAGCAGTAGAACAAAAGCTGGACGTTAAATAATTTAAGCACATTAATAATATTAATTAAATTGTCACGCGTTTTTCCCACAGGGATAGACAGAGAAAATAAAACGCCACTTGCCACGATCCTGATACATTATGAACGTAAATATAAATACCTACAGATCCTACCGAATTATTACCATATATTTATTAATTTAAATAAAATAATTAAATCACTTTGTCTAGACTTACATTCATAACCTAGAACCTGGATAAAGTGTATTGTGTATGCGAACGCAGAGAGAGAGAGTTGTGTTAGGATCGCGGCAAGTATGGGGAAAAGGCGTGACGATTAGATTAATTAATTGATTTTTTAACTTAAAAATATAGCTGTCATACTTTTACGAGTATTGCACGAATTCTATATTTAAACAATCGATTTCTTTTTCAATTTAAACAAGGACCACACACCGCAAATAATTAATAGGATCGTAATTTTAAAAGGTACTCAGTTGACAAAAGAAATATAATATGAAAAAAACCCGTATCCAAAACCGTAGATTTCTCCAGTGCACATACTACTAGACGCCGCATAAAATAACAAAAGGCATTCGATTGGCGAACTGTAGCTGCTATCACAATTCGGAAAATTTGGGAGAGATCTGAAGTGTCTCAGTTTTGCATCAGTTTCATATTTTTATTATATTACTTTATTATATAGGTATTATTATTTATTTACTATTTAGGTACTAGTATTATAATATGTTATTTCTAATTCCTGTTTATAAATATATGTTTCAAATTCTGTATTTATTTATACTATCTTTTCTCTTTCCTTTTTCCTACTTTCGCTCGTTGCACAACCCTAAAGTTAACTGGAAGAAAAAGCCTTTAATTGATTCGTTAATTGTAACAGTAGGTAGGCATTTCGTATACCTATTGTAACAATAAACAAATGAAATATTAAAAAATTTAAAAGAATGTAAGAATATAAGATCTATGTCAAAAGTAGATGCCTACTCGAAAATCATTCAATTTCCCCACTGTCAGCTGCAAGTCGCTTTCAAACACAAAAAAATACTCATCATATTTTCTACTCTTTGAAAACCAAACAAGTTGAAATAATTGACCGAGCAAAGGAAATAATGTAGAGATAAAAAAATGGTTCTTTCTTATTTATATTTTACGTAAACTAACCACTGTTATTAAATTAAACGTATTATATTTATATTTATATTTCATGTAAACTAACCACTGTTAATAAATTAAACGTATTATATTTATATTTCATGTAAACTAACCACTGTTAATAAATTAAACGTATTATATTTATATTTCATGTAAACTAACCACTGTTAATAAATTAAACGTATTATATTTATATTTCATGTAAACTAACCACTGTTAATAAATTAAACGTATTATATTTATATTTCATGTAAAGTAATCACTGTTAATATTAATGCAAAGAATACAACTTTAACGAATACGTACACGAAAACGAAATATTAATTTATTTATATACTAAGCTTCTAAGGTATTGGCAAAAGATACATTGGCAAGTGGTTTTGAACCCGTGCTCTCGGTTTAAGTAACCATTGTACTACCACTACACCACGGTCTCCTTTTGCAAAGAATACAACTTTACCGAATACTTACACGAAAACGAATATCATATCTAGATTAGGCGGCCTGTTTCTATGATACACTTTAGTAGCTTAATATAGAAATGTAAAATATCTAGGTATGTCAAATGTCTTTATCATCATTCGTGCATTTAAACCGAAGTGTCTTTCCACGGAACAATTAGAACAGTCAATTTCCTTACTGAGACAACTCAAATAACTGAGATATCTATGACAAAACCTAATTCCAATACGACAAAATTTATTGAGATAGACAGTTCACAATTACCATAAATCCTAATAATAATAAGACTACATTTTAAACAATCTAATTTTTAATCTTAATTTAATAAAAATAGAGTTGATAATTGAAGCTTAAATTGTTTTAGTTATGACGTTGTTTAATAAATGTGTATATAAGATATTGGACGTGAATTCAGTTCAATAATGGTATGCGATATTCGTGAAACAGTGAATTAGTTTGCATAACAGGACGTCGATCTTGTACTGAATTTGTGCCGGTGACGATAACTCAATGTAGGGTGTGTTCGGTTTTCTTATTACACGAAGGATTTAGCTTCAGTTATCGTGACTACGCCCAACCACGTCTTTCCTTGTACTTATGGTAGTACAGATCGTGAAATGAGGTAGTCGCGTTTCGGGAAAGTTGCGAGTTCAAATAATCGATGGGACTGCTAATTACAGTTATTTAACTGTAGTAGCAGTTACCTCCATACATGGACCGTTACAAATAAAATAAAATAATAATTATCCTAAATCATACAAATATTATGGTTAACCTACTCTGAAGGGTGCAGAATTCAGGAAATCCAAGTTCCGCGGCTATTGCATATAACTTCAATGAATTGCACCTCGAGGCCATTGAACTGGTGTCGAATTATCTAGTGCAATGTGTCTATTATTTTTAGATAATAAAACACTAGATTATATTTAATACTAATCTAAAAATAATGTATCAGATTTTGATTCTTATCCCATCATCTCAAGTATTAAAATGAGTTTTTATACTTGGACATATTTGCAGATATGTCTACTAAAAAAGAGCGCCGACTACTAAAAGCAGTGGCGAAGCGTGGGACTCCGTCGCCCGGGGCGAAAAAAATTGCCGCCCCTTAATAGGAATTTCAATCATAGGTACAACAAAAATATTAATTTCAGGTTCAAATTCAAACGATTTATTTTAGTTTTTTTTTTAATTTTGCCGTCCCCTCCGCCCCCGCCACGCTACGCCACTGACTAAAAGAGATTAGTGTGCCAAAGAATTTAGTAAACGGTTGTCCTAATTGCCGGCACTATGTCGGCCAAATGTGCTTTTATTCAATGTGTCAAATATTCTACAAAGAAACAACGCGACGAATTTTGAACGAAAGAATGGGAATGCTTCTCCTGGCCTGTGCTGTTTTTGTGGGAGTAATAAGACGAGGTAGGAAAAGGTTAAAGAGCTTCCCCGTGGTATAGGCGATAAAGCCACCAGCAAAATTGGCACTCCAGAGTCCTCCAGAGCTTGAAGGATCCAAGGTTATAAATTATTTGAAAAATCCTACTTATCTGTATTTATAGTATAAAAATAAATTACAATTTTTATTAGTATCATAAAAGATGGTATTTTATATATTTGCCTAAATAAAACATTTGAACACTTCATCTAAATTTCATCAGTGTTTATGAGCGATCAGTAAAAAATATTTATTGCTCTCCTGAAACGTGACTTTAAACATAAGAAGCAATGAGTATAACTTAATTTTATTGTTTTCCTAACAGTATTTTTACTACCTAAAATGTTATTTCTATCCCCTAGTTTTATTCCCATTGAATTAATTAATCTGATGTGGATGAATGCGTTAAACAAGGCAGGCCTAGGATAGGGCCTAGGCCACAGAGCCTGTATAAAGAGAATTGTGAATGTGAAGGAAACAAGGGAGTTGTGTGAGGATCGTGGTATATGACGCTCCATTGTCTCTGCCTATTCCTGTGGGGAAAAGGCGTGGCAATTTAATTAATTGATTGATTAAATTCATTATTTATACAAGGATTGTTACTTTTTAAACGAATATTTTTAATAAATAAACTATGTTCCCTTAAGAATTGTGAATACATTTTGGACAAATTCCTCTACTTGGAAAACTTTATATGGCAAGAGATATCGCGATAGGCACAGACGAAGATGGCGAGGTGAAATAAATACCTACAAACAGTTTTTGCCTAAAGTCCGAAGTGTCGTGAGTCATGGAACAACAAATGAGGAGGCGCTGTCCCGTGACAGATCAAATCGCCTCAACTCTTAGCTACAAACCAAATTATATTCACGAGTAGACCATTGATGTTTTTTCCAATGCAACCCTTTAAGTCGTAATGTATCTCTTAACTGTATACACTTGAGCAGTCTTAGATTGTCCCGAAGTCAATCCTGCTCGGCCTGAAGCTGGTTTATGTGAATCCGTGAACTGTTGCAGCCGTGAACTGATACGGTTTTGAAATCGTCGGCACTCTTGGACCTCCATCGTGTTCGAGGTCTAATAAATAAAAAAATAAAAAAAGACAAATACGTATTGTATTTTACATTGTCAAATTATTCTACATCAACTATGGATTCGGAGACTCCGTCGAGTAAAAAACATGATCAACTCGGCTTTTCGCTGGGGCACGAGCATAATATCAAACGATGGTATGTGTACATGGAAAGGATGAGTGAATCGCATGGCGAAAAGATGGATGCGTCAAACTAGGCAGACCCAGGAGGGTGTTTCCGATCAAATTGGTAACATTCTTAAGAATGCTAGGGTGCCTAGTGCCCATAACTGCTGAGCTTGTATGAAGAGAATTGTGGATGTGAGGGAAGCGAGGAAGTTGTGTCAGGATGGTGGCAAGTAGCTCCATTGTCTCTGTTTATCCCCGTGGGAAATAGGCGTGACAGTTTGATTGATTATTCGAAAATAACAATAGGTTTTTATTGTTTCTTATAAGTATAATTTCTCTGCCACAATGTTAAGCTGTCAAGAGAAAATATTTGTGAAAATATCTTTTTTATTTAGACATTGTTAAAACATTATTAAAAGCACTCTTACTCTTAACAAAGCTCGTGCCTTTTAAGGGAAAAATTCACTCAACATTTTTTTTTCTAAAAATTCTTGTTTCTCTTTTTTAATTTTACAAATTCCAAAAATTTTCTTTTTAAATTGAAACTTATTTTTACGTAGAAAATTATATAAAAGTAGTCATAATGCATTTATTTTACAATAACTGCTTATCTTTAAACTAACGATAGGCGTGGCTGGTTGGTTAGCACGCGTAAAGTCCCTGGTTCGATTCCCAGTCACATTTGTTTCATAGCTTCATATTTCTTAATAAAAAAGGCGGATATTTGCTTCGGGTCTGGTTATCAAAGAGTGGTAGGCATTGGTACCCAGTCTGCAGATCCGGGGTAGTACCACCTAAGTATAAAAACCGTGAAATGATTTAGTCGCGTTTCGGTATCAGCTTATAAGTTGCCGGTTCTAACTAAGCCAGCGTGTGGATGTGACTGCTACTTACAGCTTAACATCAGGCGGGGTTCTGTCATATGTCGAGTCACTATAAAAATACATCACAGCAAAGACATTACACCCTAAGGACATCATTCATTTTGATGTCCTTTGGGCTTGGGCTTAATTATATTAACAGTTGAATATACATTTTGAAATAGTTTATTGTATGAAGATTTTAATGTAATTGGAATATATCCTTTATTTTGCATAGTATACGTGTGCAAAATGATCAAACTATAATTATTACAGTTCAAAGCAGAACAGTTAATATGGCGTGTCTTTGTGATTAACAGACGATACAAAATTATTAGTTTTTCCTAATTAGTTTTACAAAACTACCATTTACATATTTTTCATCATTGGACATTACAAAAATAGTAATTTTAGTAAAGTAGTATTTAATTCATTTAAGCCCAAAATGAACGATGTTGTTTATCATTACTGTGGCAGTTGCCTCCTTCTACATGCCAGTAATTGCAAGTAGCACAATAAAAAAGAATGCGATCCTTTAGGTTGGAAAAACTATTTTCTTGACTCTCGAAACTAGGTAAAACATTTTAGAAGGTATTAAATAGTTTTTTCTTTGTTACCTAGCAATAAAAAAAGCCCGAAGCTCGTTAAACTTTTGGCTACACTTGAGAGTTCTTATTTAACAACTTAGTTTACGATCACTTAAAATAACATAAAATGAAATGAAGCAATAACAAAACTAGGCAACTTAAATATATTTCCTTACAGCCCCCAATACAAATGCAAGACCGACCGATAACAGGGACCCGATTCGTTTGATTCGTGGCGCCCCTCCAGCGTTTGAGTAAAATTACTTAAAAATCACAAATATATAAAGTGCACTTGTGGTGTGGGCCCGTTTGGCGCCTTTTTCTTACAAGTCAGCCAACCAAGATTCTGTATTCTAGGCGCTTTGTGAAGCAAGTATTTGACTTTTAATTTTGACGCCCCCTGAAACTGGTGCTGGTGCCTCAGTTTGAGGGCATTATCTCTTGGATGCAACGTGAATCCGGGTATTGGATCGGGTATTTCCCTGATGATGAAAATTTAGAAGACTGAACAATTAAAGAACTAAACAAAAAAATATATAAAAAAGTAAGTAAAAAGAAGAAGTATAAATTATAATTAAAGTCGTTGATACCCTTCCTTAGTAACAGGGATGACAGCTGTCAAAACTTGTCAATTTTAGCGAACCTCCGTCATACTAAGTTTATCCTTAGATTTGTTCAGGTCCACCTGAGCCTTATTACCCTTTCTGTCATGTAAAACGAGGATTAAGATTAAGTTAACTAATTTGTATAAAATTTCCACTGTTTATTAATTGCTTTAAGTTTAGTTCGTTTTTTTCCAGTAGTATAAAAATATACTACCATTTATTTTCTTTATGTCTCTTTACAAATCTACTGAATCTGTATATGGAATCGGAAAACTGGGCACCACTACCTACCACTCTTAGACAATTAGATACGAAGCAAATTATAATAATAAATATCCGCTTCATTCTTTTATTAACAAATATTTTTATTATTCAATTAAAACAAAAAATATTACAAATAAAAGATATGAAATAAATCTTTGCTCCGACCGATTAATTGAACCTGGGACTTTACGTGTAATGAATTGGTGTTCCAAACAATACCGCCACTATATGCATTTCCATACTAAACGTGCTTTTTTTTATTGTAACACGACATCTGGCCTCGACCCGCCTTATGATAAGCAAGAGGAGGTCCAAGAGTGACGACGACTGAGAAAACCGAGTTTGTTTACAGCTGCCTCAGTCGCCGTCACTATGCCGGCCAAAGGGTCTTCTTCACACATCGCTTGAAGGATCCAAGGTCATAGAATGGAGAGAGCATTCCACTTGTCGATTGTTCTACAAAGAAAAGACGCTTGTATCATAGAAACAGGAAAACATTATTATCAAAGATACATTGGTACGGCCAGTGCTTATGAACCGAGGCTTTTGGTTTGCAAAGCCAACCATTAAGTAAAACACGGTCGCCTTGGTATTATCCAATAGTACTGCCTAATCCATTAGGAAAAAAAGTCGTGAATTTATCATATCCATTATAGATATTCAATTGACTTTCAAATGTAACTAATCATTTTGATGCCCTATAGATGTATTTTCTGTTATCTTATCATTTTTGTATTCACATTTGAATGTATTCAGGTAGACTTTGTTTCATGGGTATAAGGTCTAATTTATAACTAAATACCTAATAATTAAGTATTATTTAAAAATTACAAAGTTAGATTATAATCTCTTTTTAATCGTGGAAAGATCTTTTTTTATTATTACCATTAACTTCAGTGTTAATAGTCTTTTTTCTTTTCTTTTTTTTTATATTTAAATATGTTTTTCCTATTGATATTTATTTTGTGCTTAAGCGGTTCAGTGACTGGTCAAGCAAGTATGTATAAAAATAATCGCATCATCACACCTTAATTCCCACAGGAATAGACAGAGATATTGGCACGCTACTTTTAACGATCACCAAAACCACTACCACCACCATAAAAACTATCATAACTCTAAATTCTTAGTAAATAAAAAAGATTTTTTGAATGGCTCCAGTAGAGTGGATGTGATTGCTAATTGCAATTAATTAACTGTAGTAGCAGTCGTCTCCATTGTTGGACCGCACTATAGCTTAATATTAGGCGAAGTGCTTTCATTATATTGAAAATAAAATAAAAATACAATAAAAAAAAAAGGGTTTGCCTTGTTTCTGTTTACATCAAAATACCTAATCTTAAGCCAGTGTTTCCCTGCGTGGAGCCCACAGGGGGGCACAGAGGGGCAATTTCAAATTTGATAGTTAAGGGGGAGCAATTTAAAAATGTATTCGACACGACTTTTACCCTTTAGCATTGGGTTATTTAAATGCAACGCTAGATATCGGTTACAAGTTTTACAAAAAGGCAAATTCCTAAAAAATACTGTAATCATATTTTCTTAAGGAAACAAAACAATTTTTAAAGGTTATATTTTTAAGTTATGTATGGCGGGCATAAAAACTTTAGAAATGTTAAGGTAAGGTTGGGAAACACTGTCTTAAGCAATACCTCTTTAGCAAGGCGGATTATAACGACTACTCCACCCTTCAAAATGAAAGAGGAAGTTAATTTCCTTGCTTATTGGACTTATCATTTCATTTATTAATAGGTATACTGGGTACCCGCGACTTCGTCTTTCAAAAAACCCATTACTAATGCCGGCAACTGCAATCATTTACTTACGAATGCTTTTTTCTTAAAAATACTTGTGTTTTATTATTATTGTGACTCGACATTTGATCTGCTTGCTGGTGAGCATGATGGAGATACAAGAGTGCCAACGTCTGAAAAAAACCCGTCTTAGTTCACGGCTGCCTCAGTCACCGTCACTATGCCGGCCAAAGATGCTTCTTCACCCATCACTTGAAGGACCCAAGGCTATAGGATGGGGAGAACACATAGCACCTTATTACGGTTTAGGGTCGAGACGATGGGCCTTTGGGGACCTTTAGCTAAGCGCCTGGCCAGTTGAAGTTGTCCCTAGACTGGCAAGGCCTAAGCCAGTCTTCTTGGGACTATATCTGATGCGACGTCATTAGATAAAAAAATATGTATAGTTAAAATACTTTTAATTTTATCTGTTTTTCATAAATTATTTCGAATATTGTTTTGCAGTTAACAATGTCAGAGTAATAGATCACCAAACTTATTTCACGGAGTTAATACAGAAGACTATGTATGAAGTTGAAAATAGAGGTTGGTGTACGTTGAAACTTCACGACCAAGTGCAAGATTATGAGTAAGTTTTTTTATGGCACGACACAATTTATATTTGTACATTTGTTCAAAATCTTCTTTTAGTTTGTAATGTGTTCTTTCTTCTATCCAACGATCCCTAAACCTCTTTTGGAACATTTCACGTAAGGCGAACAGAAAAAAGTGAAGTTCTAAAGTTCGTTCATATTCTATAGAACATGAACGAACTTCAATCAATCATATTGTCACGTCTTTTTCCCACAGGGATAGGCAGAGACAACGGACCGCCACTTGCCACGATCCTGACACAACTCCCTCGCTTCCTTCACATTCACAATTCTCTTCATACAAGCTCTACGGCACTAAACAACCGAGCTTTCTTGAGAACTTATTCATACTAAAATTTATTTCCAATTCTAAAATCAAACTCCAAAAAATCTAAATGTGAATCATGACTATTTTTTACAAGATTTTTGGATAGCTTGACAAATAAAAATAGAAAAAAGTGTTAACTTTCATAATATCTACTAGAAGTAGAATTAGCTACAGTCCGCGATATCTAAGCTGAGCATTAAATATAAAAAAACATTAAAAAAGCCATTTAATAATAATACATATATAATACATAATAATAAAACTTTAAAACAAAATTGGTTTACAATAATGTGATACACAGCGGCCCCCACTCTAGGCAAGCCTGTGTCGTGAGGATCTAGAATAATGGATTAGAAAACGATTGTACTCGTGTAAACGATTAATTAAAAAACTATCTGGGTACTATTATAATTCTGTCAATCAGATCGGGCGGCAGTCGATAAGCTTTACCAGTCCATGTGTTTAAGCTAAGCATAAACAGCACCTCTGACCAGCATAGTTAAGTCACATAGTACAATCTCAGAGTAAAAATTACCTATTTTCGTTTTTATTTATACTCTAAGAGTACAATAAAACGATGACTAAGGCGTCGTCGTCGCTCTTGTACCTCCCCTTGCTTACGATCATGCAAGTTAAGGTCAAATGTCGCGTCTCTATAAAAAAAAAACAATCTGCAGAACATTTTCTTAGATTTTGCACAAACATTGATTATTGAATTAAACAAATTTTATGCGGTTTACTATCGCGTTTAAAACCAAATCAAAACCAAAATTTAAATTCAATAATTTGCAGAACATCAATATTTTCTTGGGATATAAACGGAGAAGTGACATACACAAATGGTTTTTTGATATCTATCGAGCACATGGATCTTCAACAGAGTAGTGTTAATCAAATATGGAGCCTGGATACTACTGATAACACCACTCAAGTGCGAATAGAAGGTGTACTCCGAATGCATGAAGTCGCATTGGGATTTGATGTTGATGCTAAAATGGATGACGGAGAACATCACTTTACTGGCATTTATACACATGAGAGAATTGAATTTCGGTTGTCTGTGGGTAGTTTTTTTTTTATTGTGGCTCAGCATAAATGACAATAGCAAGCTCAATGTTAGGCTGGAGTGCAGTCAATAATTGTAAGTGTCTGCTACTACAGTTAAATAACTGTAAGTAACAAGCTGATCACGAATCACGACTAGGTTTTTATGTTGATGTTAAGCTAGAGTGTGGTTCATGAATGGATGTCACTGTTACTACAATTCAATAACTGTAAGTAGCAATCACATCTATTATGCCGGCATAGTTGGAACCGGCAACTTACAAGCTGATCCCGAAACGCGACCTTCACGGTCTTTATACTTGTAAGTGGTGGTACTACCCCGGATCTGCAGACTAAGTACCATTGCTGACTACTCTTTAATAACTAGACCCGAAACAAATAGGCGCCTCTTTTTTATATTAACAAATATTTGCAATATTAAATATAATTATAAAATATTTCAATAAAGCTATGAAGTTTACGCGCAACAAACCAATCGCTAAACTGTTCGTCCACACCTGTTTCTCAATAAAGACTTACAAATATTTATTTTAGTTGACTAAAAACCTGCACACTTCATTGATGACATCAGCTGGTTCTGTGTCGTCTTTGTCAGCTGGTAACACCAGAAGGATGATCTACATGCCTGAAACGATATTAACAGAATTCCTCTCTAGACATGTAAGATAACATCATCGAGTTAAATATACATTATATCTCTATTAACTACATTGACATTTTTTAATAATAATACATTGCGGCTCGACATAATATGTCAGCACCCCGCCTAATGTTAAGCTTGAGTGCGGCTAATAAATGAAGACGACTGCTACTCAAATAAATATCTGCAAATAGTAGTTGCATCCATTATGTTGGCTTAGGCCATTACGCATTATAGTGTTTTGTATTAGGTATACGTGTCGGCGAAAACAACAGCTCGTACGAATCCTTTTTTTTGTGACTATATGACAGCACCCCATGCCTAGATAATTTCTGTAATCCAGTGGTTCTGCTGCCCATTCTTAAATTAAATAGGTATACGACTACGCTGGCTTTTTTTAAATCAATCTTTCAATCCAAACTCTAGCCATGTTACCACAAAAATATTAAACCTACTTTAGACAGCCAATAAACATGTTTTAAGTCAATTTAATATAATAATTCATTTTAAGTTAAAAAAATTATTGGTGTGCGAAATGACGTTTGACTGCATACACATATTTGAAGACTGTTTTAAATATTTTTTGAAATAAGACCGTAGGTTGAAAGTGCCGTAAGATGCTTTTTTTATAATTTCGCACTGAACTATTATTAGATACTAACGTAGTCATATTAGTTCAATGTAATTTCGCAATATGATATAGCAAGAATAACACGTCGTCAAACGTTTATTTCAAACAAAAGTTCACACAGAATTACAAAATTAGATATTAGAACTTTGTTAGTAACAATGAGTCGTAAACTATGTTAGTACCTAATGACTATTTATTTCTTACAACTAATAACTGTTTCCACCCAGTGTTTTTGGATGGGACAGTCAAGCCGTGCAATGGTTTTCAGAATGCTGCTGTGACTCGTATTGCCACGAATATTTTGCTAACTAGTCGATCAGCACCAAACAATCGACAAGTGGAACAATGGTTGCTTTGCCAGTCCACGTATTCCACCTTGGATCCTTCAAGCGATGCACAAAGAAACAAGGCCGTGAACTGATATGATTTATTAGTCGTCAGCACTCTGGACCTCTATCATGCTTATGATAAGGCAGGTCGAGGTCAGATGAAGAGACACAATAAAAAAATTATTGATATTTGTAGCAATTGACTGCTTCTTAATAAGCTTTAGATATTTTTATTTTTAGTATGTTCCATCGTCAGCCTGGGAGGGAGTTGGAGAATGGGCGTCACTAACTTTCGTTCCAATTATGCAGAATTTAGCGACGACACAAATTGAATTTCCTGGATTGTGTTATAACTGCAACTGGTGATGTGCTTTAAAAATAAATTGTGTTGTTTTAACTATGTGAACGAAACATACTTTTGGTTACAGAAATACAATTGTATTGTCACAGAATTTAATGACATGGATTACCTAAATATAATTGGTCTCTTATTGCGCTAAAATGTCTTATTTTGTGAAATGATTAAGTACGTCATTATTGTAATAGTTTTCATCAATATGTTGAATTCGTTGTGTTTTATTTTATTACCTTTGGATTTCGCCCCCTTTATACGCCACAATAGCCTAAAATAACTAGAAATAAAAATGTAATAAATAATTGTAAAATTAAAAACCAATGATAAAATCAAAATTAAAATTTTAAAGGATCCCCTGAAACCTTAAAACCACTTTAGGCATACCACCAGCCTTATAGTAATGGGTCCATAATTATATTTTCTATAACATTCCTTGGATCCTCATGGTGCATCATCAGATACTCCCAGTCTTCAATTTGATAACGGTCCAGCTAATAATTTGAGTTAAAGCACTATAGTTCCATCTCTTGTTGATTAACTGATCTGAGAGGATCCATGATCAGTTTTTTTAGATCCAGAATGTTTGATTTCATCGCACTAAGTTTTCTACACTTAGTTTCCTATAGTCAAGACGAATCTAATGAGTCCAAACTAAGTGAACCTATTAAGTTTAAACCCATCCAGGATTTCGTCTCCTACTTTCGAGTTCCATCATCAGAGAAGCTCAGTGGTACCAGTTAAAACACCCATGTATTTGTATACGTTTTTGTTTCAAATGTTAGGTCACAGATATGGTTTTACAAGTAAAGTAAATACCTATTATGCGTCTAAGATCGCTACCGCAGCTAACAAGACGAGCTGATGACCTTGAAACCTCCGATCAGTTCTTCATCAATTGTAGCTAAGAACCATCTCGATCACGTCAGCTTTCAAACGAAAAAAACGCATCGTAATCGGTTCCTTCGTTTAGGAGCTATGATGCCACAGACAGACACACAGACAATTCAAACTTATAACACCCCACTTTTTGAGTCGGGGGTGAAAAATGAACAGGATAAATGTAAATATTTCTAGGATAACTAGGATAATATAATCGTCTATGCCGAAAAAGTTCGAAAAAGTATCATGTCATTTTGTCTTCAACTGTCAAACGATTTTTGTGTGCGACGCATGTAAATATTTTTACGGTGTTTGCATTTTTATTTGATTAAATAATGTTAAATATTACTATAAGTAATGATAAAATATAAAAAGCTATAGTGTGTACCGAAAATGGAGGATGAAACGCCTCAAGAGCGACAAGACAATGAGTTTGAAGTGCTCAAAGTAAGTAAATAATAACTTTTCCATTTAAAAATTTAAATCTAAAAATAAGTTTAAGTTTTTAAAGACACGTCACCTGTATTATTAACAAAGAATGCATTCATGATTAAGATAATTATTTAAATTGTATTTATAAACTTCTTATTTCCAAAATTTCTGTTCTACTTTTATAATATTGCTATGTATTTAAAGAATTAGTCTAGCTATTCAAAGGGGGAACGCTGCCAGTATTTTCGGAACCTTGCCTAAAGGGACTCCTTTTAATAATGTATTTTAGTTTTTTTTTTTGTCAATATAGGTATATAGTATTAAATCTTAACATTTACATAAAATTCAGCTGAAACTACGAGAGTCAATTCTCCGTTTTCATGGCATATAAAAACTAAATAACAAAATGCATTTATTAAAAAACAATAATAATAGACATGAATATAGTAATTAAAAACACGCAGCTTGCATGTACTATCTCTTCGTTAAAACATTAATATGTACATTCAGATAATCGAAGGATTCTGATAATTGATAACAAATTGCCACTGATTTAGTGAATAAAACAGAGAATAGCTTACTCATTGGCAGCTAAAATTCACTATGAAATCATTAAAACTGACATCTCAATTTTGAGATACATAATTAAAACAAAAAGCTCCGAGTCAAAGTTCACAAGTCCGCAACGCTGCCTTCATTTGCCCGCCTGCCACGCTATGGACCCGGCACCCGCACGGAGAATCCATGGGTGTTAAGAAATTTTTTCATTGTATTTACTTAGATTTTGCGCGAACATTGATTAATGAATTAAACAAATTTTATGCGGCTTACTATCACGTTTATTTGGTTTTGAGTTTACAATTTTTTATTATTCCAATGTTCCAAGACCTAAATTCTAATCAAAACCAAAATAAATGGTTAATTAATTTAAAAACTGTGTAATGTTAACCTTTGCAAAAACATATCTTCTCTAAATTTTACAGGCAATATTTGATAAAGATTTAGTGGACAACAGACAGCATATAGCATGGAAAATATGGAGGCCCCTCGACCTGCTCATTAGCCTTGTCCCACTTCACAGTTCCACGGCGGATGGAGTCCACTGTTCATTAACATTACACATAAAATGCTGTCAAAATTATCCAAATAAGTAAGTAACATATATCTTGTGATAGAGAAATGTGGATGTGAAGGAAGCAAGAGAAAGTACTGTCAGTATTGTCAAAAGTGGAGCTCAATTATCTACCTTTTTCTACCTTTTACCATTTCTGTGGGAATGGAGGCGCAACAGTTTTGTAAAAGTTTGAGGTAAAGCATAAGCACTGTTCTACTATTATAGCTGTTTTGATGTCAGATAAATTTGTATCGTGGCAAGTGGTGCTTCATTGTCTCTGCCTATTCCTGTGGAAAAAACCGTGACAATTTGCTTGATTGATTGAAATATAAACTTCTTTGTATTATATACCTAGTCTAGCCATAAGTTCTGTCAAAGGTGTGAACCCGGCTTAAAACTGAACGCAACCCAAAATTTTTTTTTATGGTTTTGGCAGCTGTCATGTGCTCTATTAAAACGCCAAGTCATTTCAGTATAGCGTCACTCGTCATCATGGAATGGTCAACAAAAGAGAACCGAATCGCAGTAATTGCGCTCCATAAATGTGGTATGGAAAAAAAGAAAATTTTTAACACGCTCAAACCGCTCAAAATCAACTTGAGATTTGTGTATCGTGCCATTAAGTTATTTGAGGATACTGGTGATATAAATGACCACGAGAGATCCGGTCGGCCACGCATCGTTCGGACGCCACGGGCCATCGCAGCAGTACGTTCCAGATTGAACAGAAACCCGGTTCGAAAGCAAAAAATATTGTCGCAGGAGATGAATATCTCAGAGAGATCCGTCTCACGTATCATCGGTGATGACCTTAGACTTGTTGCTTACAAACGACAAACCGGCCAGTTGTTAACTGCTGCATTGAAAGAAAATAGAGTAAAAAAATGTAAACGTCTGTTGAAGAAATACGGTGCTCTGCGGTACAAAAAAATTTTGTTTACGGATGAAAAAATCTTCACCGTGCAGGAAAAATTCAACAAACAGAATGACAGAGTGTATGCACGGTCTGCCCAAGAAGCCGCCACGCTTGTGCCTCGGGTCGAAAAAGGACATCATCCTGCATCCGTTATGGTATGGTGGGGAGTGTCCTATGATGGCGTTTGTTCGATCCATTTTTGCGAAAAAGGTGTGAAGACAGCGGCTAAGAACTATCAACGAGACATTTTAAACAACGTTGTGAAGCCACTCAATGAGACCATGTTCAAAAACCAACCGTGGACATTCCAACAGGACTCTGCGCCAGCTCATAAGGCCAAAACCACACAAAAATGGCTAAAAAATCATCTTCCTGACTTTATCAGTATTGAAGATTGGCCGTCTGGCAGCCCCGACCTTAATCCGCTGGACTACAAGTTGTGGTCCGTTTTAGAGGACATGGTTTGCCATAAACGCCACCGCAATTTGGAATCGCTCAAGAAAGACCTAACGGAAGCAGTGGACAATTTCCCCATTTATGAGGTGCGTACAGCCATCGATGAGTGGCCAGACAGACTTCGGCGCTGTGTGGAGGCCAATGGCGGCCATTTCGAATGAAACGCAACTTTTTGTATTCGTATTCTATCAATAAATAATCCCTGAAAAAATTATCGAAATAACTCAAGTCGTTTCATTTTTACATCGATAAACATCTATGACAGAACTTATGGCTGGACTAGGTACATATGATAATAATGAGGGATAACCTTTTGTTATGTAAATAAACATAATATAATCTTGTTACTAAAAACGATACATTATTTTATTGTAATCTGATAACTAATCAGCAGTCGAAATAAAAAGTTTAGTGCGTCTTTTCTTTGTAGAACAATCGACAAGTGGAAAGTTTTGCCAGCCCATGTGTTCTCTCCATCCTATAACCTTGGATCCTTCAAGCGATGCGTGAAGAAGCACTTTTGGCCGGCATAGTGACGGCGACTGAAACTCGGTTGTTTCAGTCGTCGTCACCCTTGGATCTCCTCTTGCTTATCAACAGGCGGGTCGAGGTCAAATGTTGTGTCACAATAAAAAAACTATCTGATGCAATTTGTTGCCTAAAAAAACGTATGTTATCCATGAGTGGAGGTAAATGCTTCCACAGATAAATTCCAAAAGCCAGCCTAGCTGAAGGCTTATTCACATCAACAGAATTCCAAATAGGAAACTTTCTTAAGAAAGCTGAGTTGCCGAATGTGACTGCAATGTAGTTATTTAGCTGTAGCTGTCACCTGCATTTATGGACCACACTCCAGCTTAACATCAGGTGAGGTGCTGTTAGATGTTGAGTCACAATAAAAGATAGATAGTTTCTTAATCAAATCGGAAAACCTTAGGTACTATGCTATTAGAATAAGAATAGGATGGGCTGTTGACTAACTTCACTTGACATTTTCAAAGGTGTCTTTTTCTTGACGGTCCGCAAGAAAAGACACCATACTAAAGTGAAGTTGGTTGGAGAGTACGACGTCACAAAATGGCGCCAATTCCGTCCGATTCTTATTTTAATTGTATTTTTTTTTTTTTTTTTTTTATTGTGACTCGACATATGACAGCACCCCGCTTGATGTTAAGCCAAAGTGTGGTCCATGAATGAATGTCACTGCTACTACAATTCAGTAACTGTGAGTAGCAATCACATCCACTATGCCGGCCTAGATGGAACCGGCAACTTACAAGCTGATCCCGAAACGTGACCAAATCACTTCACGGTCTGTATACTTGTAAGTGGTGGTACTACCCCGGATCGGCAGACTGGGTACCACTGCCTACCACTCTTTGATAACCAGACCCGAAGCAAATATCCATCTCTTTTTTTTTTTTTTATTAACAAATATTTGCAATATTTAATACTATTAAATATTACAAATAAAAGCTATGAAACAAATATTTGCTCCGACCGGGGATCGAACCCGGGACTTTACGCGCAACAAACCAGTCGCTAAACCGTTCGTCCACGCCTGTCGTCAAATCGTATTATATGCCGCATACAAATTATTGTTGTCAAGATACTAAAAAGAGGCTACATTGTATAAGTATGTAGAAATGGCGATTGATTGATTGATTGTTATACTATAGGGTGCCACAGATGCAAATACATAAAATGAATGGATTGTCAAATGAGAATGGTGCTAAATTACTTGACGAGTTGCAAAAGGAAGCTGCCAAGAGATGCGGTGAAGTTATGATATATGATTTGTGTTGTTATGTACAGGTTTGTTATAATTTATCTAATAACGTACAGTTACAGTTATTTGCGGGCTCGTTTCTGCACTTAAAGTCCTCTTCGGTTTCTTTGTGCGTTCTTCAATGGTTCTCCTTCAGTGGAGCCACCCGATCTCCTCCAGGAAGGCAGGAGACCCTTCTCATTCCTGCAGACCTCCGGAAGCGTCCTCGCATTGCCAAGGAACTTCTGTCTTGCTTCGACCACTCCTGCAACTCAAGAGCACATGTGCAGCTGTCTCCTCCTCATTCAGGCATCCCCTACAAAGGGGGCTGTCCGATATGTTGAGGTTGTACAGGTTCTTATTAAAACCACAGTATCTCATTATAACACCTACCATAAAGCGGAGCTTAGCTCTGCTAAGATCTAGCAGTCGTCCAGTCAAGTGTCTGCCCATATGAGGAAGAGCTTCCCTGGACTGTGCATTCCATCTACTAATGTATCTAATGCCACGTTATGCTCTTTGCACTGTTCTTCCCTAACAGCTCCAATGTATGAACCCATTGTAACTTTGACTCGCAGTAAAAACGCCAAAAATGGATCGCCGGGCAGGATGAGCAGCATGACGAGCCACACTATGTCTCTGCCTATTTTCCTCGCTATTTCTCTCGCCCCTAGTCGAGTGTGTGGTCGCGGATTTGATATACAAGGTGCCCGTTAAACAATGGATAACCTTGTAAGGGGTCATGGCAAACCTTATGAACAAACATAAAAAAATATTTAAAAAATTAAAACTGAAGTGTTATGATTTTGCACATTTCGGGATTAGTTTGTAAGTTGCTAGGCAAGCTAGCCCGGCATAGTGGATGTGATTGCTACTCACAGTTATTGAATTGTAGTAGTAGTGACATCCACTCATGGACCACACTCCGACTTAACATCAAGCGGGGTGCTGTCATAAGCTAAGACAAAATTCAGTCGTTGTCACTATGCCTTTTAGTTCTATCTAAAGAATAATTGTGTTATTTTGGGTATTAATTCTAGTTTATGGTTTTTCAGAATTTCCTTCATGAGCACAATAAACCAACACTTTCATTTTATGACCAAATGCTGGAGAGAAAAAATAAATTAGAAAAACTTAAACAAGATGATCTGAGGAAAAAGGAAGAAATTGAGGTAAAATAGACAACTAAGGCGACCGTGATACCATAGATTACCGTGGGCTCAGTAGTTATGTATGTAGTTATTTGCGGGCTAGTTTCCGCACTTGAAGTCCTCTTTGGTTTCTTTGTATGTTCGTGCTCAGTAGTTTTTTCTTGCCTACTAATCAAGTTCAGATAATGCGCCACAATAAAACAGTATTGAAAAATATAAATACTTTTCAGCGCCAGAAAATCGAAGTGGAGAAGCAGAGACAACAAGAGATTATGAAGCACGAGGGTAAAAGATCACATCGTCGGAGCACCAGTCAGGATACTGTGGACAATGGAGGCAGGCGTGATAGTCCTGAGCTGGTTTTGTATGTTGAATCAATCAATCAAATTGTCACGCTTGTATGAATAGAATTGTGAATGTGAAGGAAGCGAGGGAGTTGTGTCACAATCAGGAGATGTGGCAAGTGGCGCTCCAGTGTCTCTGCCTATCCCTGTGGGATAAAGGCGTGACAATTTGATTGATTCGTGTGTTGAACTATTAGGTTAGGATAATTTGTGAAAGAATATTGCATTATGTTTAATGTCAGGTAAAACTTCTCAGTGGTCTGCCAATTCAGGGTAGAACTACCACTTACAAGTGTACATACTGTAAAGTGATAGTCGCGTTTCGGAATCAGCTTCTAAGTTGCCGGTTTCTACTTAGCCGGCATAGGGATAGGGGGATGTGACTACTACTTACAGTTATTGAAAAACAGGCAGGGTGCTGTCATATGTAGAGTCAAAATAGAAATAAACTTTACAGGGAAGACTGATAGAAACTCATTTAATTACAACTGTAGGCTCACAGTGTTAATGAAATAATATAATACACAGCTCCCCCGCTTCCCTCTCATTTACAACTCTCTTCATCCAAGCTCTATGGTTATGGGCACTATGCAACCTAGCTTTCTGGAGAATGTCTTCGTCGGTAAACACTCTCCTGGGCCTGCCTTGCTTAACGAATCCATCCACATCAAATTTTTAAATTCCTTTCGTCAATCTACTTTCAATCATCCTTTCCATGTGCCCAAACCATCGGAGCATTCCTTTGTCAACCCTTGTCACTTCTTTTAAACCGCAAATACCACATTTTCTGTCAATAATACAAATAAATACAGGTAAATCGCCGTCACTATGCCGGCCAAAGGTGCTCCTTCACGCATCACTTGAAGGTTAGAATTATAGGCATAATCTTAACTGTTTTATTTACAGTTATGAAGACAACAAAGATGCTCAAATGGATTTGGATGCCTCAAATAGTAACGCTAGCCTTCCATGCACTTGTCCAAGTAAAAGTATAACAATATTACGAATATCACAAAAGAATAATAAGAAAATGTATATTGGAAGGTGTTTAGGTGAGTGCCGTTTGTACTGCTTTGTATAGTCTGTCTAGGCAAGTGGATTTGAAACAGGAGTTTTAGGTTTTCGTGACCACGGTGTATGTGTGCGAAGTATATGGTGAGTTTTTGTGTAATTCTGCGTTTGACAAGGACAAAATATCGAAATGACCTAATTGTTCCTAAACAGATATCGGCAGGTTTTAGAGGCTCCTTTAAATATGAAGCATCTAAAGTATAGAATAATATCCCTCCTTCTATAAAAGATAAATCTATGGCCGCTTTAAAAAAATACAAAAAAGAGTACCTCATAGCAGGGCAATTAGGAGGAGAATAAGGAGATGATTGTATAAAAGGAGAACCTTACTTAAGCCGATAGCTATCGTAATGATATAGCATTTTTTTGTGATATTAGCGTTATGTTCACTTAGCATGTGAGTTGAGCTGAAAAACAGCGTCGAACAGTGTGCCAACCTGTCGGGGTATTGTTTGACAAAAGCTGAGCTTAATCCTTTGCCACATCACTTTCTTAATTAATTCACGAAATTAATAACTAACAAAAGAAAATGTGATGTGACAATAAACTATTTCATTTTCATTTTATTCATTTCATTTAATTTTTACGGAAGTCCAAAGGTAAACTGGCAAAAATGCCTAAAGCCATTAAGTTCGCCTTTTGTAAACTAGTTTTTATATTGTTCATTGCATCTTCCCCAGGTCACTCAGCAAAGGGCTCTGTAACAAATTCAGTAATGGATGCTGAAACAGGCGAGTTGTTAATATCGAAAAAATGGCATTTCAGTCCAGCTTCAGATCTCCAAAATCGTAACAAACAACTTAGTGTCATAGACAACGACTTCAAAGCCACGTACAGAATAAAACATCCTGTGTTAGTGCCGTATCACTTAATGGAATCTACGACAGAAACCATAGACAATAGAACTTTACAGTGTGTTTATTTATTTCGGGAATATGTAACAGGTTGTTCTTTAAAGTGTTTAATGGATAATTTCTTCGATGAAATCGAAGCTATGAAGTTAGTTCGACACGTGGCTAATGGGGTTTTAAGTGGTTTAAATGAGTTACACAAAATCGGCGTCACTCATAGTGATGTTGCTAGTGAGAATGTGTTTTTGAACGAAAATGGAGCTGTCAAATTGGTTGGCGCGAGCTTGGATGTCAGATTTAGAGAGATCGTTGGTGGAGTTAATTTTGGACATAGGTATGTTTGTGTCTTAAACTACTTTGTCAATTTATTTGATTTCAAATATTATTGAGACATTTTACTTTGACTTGCCTGATCGTAAGCAAGGGGAGGTTTAAGAGCGCCGGCGACTGAGTAAAACTGAAAAACTATAAAGGTATTTTACTGTTTAATTTACTAAAACGGTTTTAAAACTCTGCTCTACGCAGTATAAGGTGCAAGAGGAATACCAGCAAAAACCTTGCATCATCTTTTAAAGAATCTTGGCCTCCCAAATGTCAGCCGTAAGCACATTTTTAGACAAGCACATGTCGAAGGCGGCATTGGGGGGGGGGGGGGGGGGGGTCTTACAATATTTGGTTCGGTAGAGGGGATAGTGAGGGCAGGGAAGGTGAGGGTTGACATGTCACAAAAAGCTTTGACACCTACATTTTGGCCACAAGTCCGGAACGCTGCCTTCATTCTCCCGCCTGCCACGCGATAGACCCGGCACCCGCAAAGAGAATCCATGGATGTTAAGAAGTTGTTTCATATAGTAAATTAAAACTTTATTTCAGGCAGACCAAATCCCATGATGTTTACTGTACTGCACAGTTATTATTGTCATTGATCTCTAAGAACAGAACTGGCCAGGAAATCCCATCTCATTTACCTAGTATTGTTAAGGATTTCTTTTCAAGGTATTATTTTTTATTCATTTTTTACTGTACACCAAATGTTTTTTTTGTGAGGAGAATTGCTGTACTCCATTCGGATATATAAGCGCGATTGAGTGTTGGACCCCCCGTGAAGCGGGTGATCCATGAGAAAATAGAATTGATTCCAAAGTCGAGTGAAGCCTGAATTTGGAGTCAATGAATGTGAGGTGTGCTGGGGGAACTCGTTGGCTAAGGGAGGGAAAGGGACATCTGGTGGGCGAGGTCTCTTCCCTTGAGTCTTCCTGTAGGAAGAGATTTTGAAGTGGGGCGATTTGCAAATAGCTCTGGGTGGTTTTGGCGGTGGTGGAGGTGTCTTTAAGTTGTGTGTCATTTGGTAGTCATTTGCTCAGTCTGAAGATTCAGCAGATCCGATGTAGTACCTCTCCATCATGTAGCCTTGGATCCTTTAAGCGATGCGTGAATAGTGACTGGTGCAGCCGTAAAGACTCTGTTTTTGCAGTCGTCGGCATTCTTTGTCTAAAAAACATTGATTCATTAATTTAAACGCGTTTATTTTTGTTTTGATTTTACATTATTTTTGCATGATTTTTTTTATTATTGCCACGTTTCGAGAGCTTTGCAGCCATTCTGGTCACGGAGAGACTGATTAAAACGCGATAGTAAGCCGCATAAAATTTGATTAATTCAAATAAAAATCTATCTAATTGCAGGTGTTTTATAGAAGATAGTAATTTTCAATGGACCGCGGAACAGTTGCTTAATCATGAGTTCATAAGAGATGCGCCGGCGCTGGAGGCTGATAGCAAAGATAAAGATGATGGATATAGTGGATCTGAGGTTTGTTACTCTTTCTTTACCTCCACATTGACGGCGACTGAAGCAACTGTAAAATTAAAAAAGCGACTTGCCTGCGCCGACGACTGAAAAGTCGTAGACGAAGAGAAGTCGAGGTCAGCTATCGTGACCTTATCTATAGCGTAAAATCATTAACGCTATAGATAAGGTCCCGAGTAGGTTTCAAGTGTGCCTAATATTTTTTTTTTCATTGTGGAACGACATTTGACAGCACCCTGTTATCTGAGTGTATATATCCCGGCAGAAAAAAATATCGCAGTCCTAAAAAAATATATTTGCTGCTTGATAAAACAATTTTATTTGTCTATATTTGTAGGATGAATCTCGTAAGTTAGCGAAGAAATTTGTGGACCAATGCGTCCCTGCAAGCGGACACTCACGATTGAGCGATGAGTTTGAAGTTATTAAAGTACTCGGTAAAGGTGCTTTTGGTGAAGTTATAAAGGTATACTTAGTGTCTATTCATATATACTATACGACTATATCTATTTAAATACAATCAATCAATCAAATTGTCACGCCTTTTTCCCACAGGCACAGACAATGGAGCGCCACTTGCCACGATCCTGACACAACTCCCTCGCTTCCCTCACATCCACAATTCTCTTTATACAACCTCGGTTATGGGCACTAGGCAACCCGGCTTTCTTGAGGATGTCACCGATTTGGCAGTTTAACAGTCTGCCTTGTTTAACTCATCCATAGATGGATGGATTTATAAATTTCTTTCGTCAATCTACTTTCACTTATCCTTTCCATGTGCCTTAATCATCGAAGCATTCTTTAGTCAATCCTTGACACTACATCTTCTTTCGAACCACATCTATCGCGCACTGTGTTATTACACATAGAAATTAATGAATATTTAAGGTGCGAATCCGATGGCGTCTGCAGACCGCACTACTGGTTTGTATGAATTTAAATGTAATTAATTCCGTGCAACGCGACGCTGCAGTCTGCAGATTCATACAAACCAGTAGTGCGGTCTGCAGTCGCAGTCTACGGTTGCCATTGAAACGACACCTTTAATGTAAGCCTACATGTTTGGTATTATTTAGCAATGTTGCTTTGTTAAATAAATATTTAGAAATTCTTTATGGTATTTAATTTTAAAATTTTCTGCTTTACAGGTAAGAAATAAATTAGACGGAGGCTTCTACGCAATCAAACACATAGAACTGAATCCTGAAAACGTTCAGTTGAATAAGAAGATTACACGGGAAGTGAAACTACTGTCAAGGCTTAACCATGAAAATGTTGTGAGGTATTTCAATGCATGGATTGAAACTTTACAAGTACCAATAAGTAATGAAGAGTTGGACAAATCTGATACGGATTTGTGCAAAGAAAAGGTTCGTATGTAAAATCAGATACTGTTAAAGGCCCTGGCGGTTCATTTTTCGTTTATTTTCACCTTTCATTCGGCACCTTGCACTCGAAATGAAACGTCTTGAACATAAAATAAAAGAAAAGTGCCGAATGAATTTATTAATGAATCGTCCGAGTGAAAGAGAAATGAATCTTCTGAACTTAAAATGAACATTCATTCGCATATTTATATTCGTATTCATATTTATATATTTTTAACATATGACTGACAGCACCCGCTGGAGTGTGGTCCATGAATGGATGCCACTGCTACTACAATTTAATAACTGTGAGCAGTAATCACATCCACTTTGGCGGCCTAGTTGGGACCGGCAACTTACAAGCTAATCCCGAAATGCGACCAAATTACTTCACGGTCTGTATATAAGTGGTGGTGCTACCTCTGATCGGTAGACTGGGATACCACTGCCCACCATTCTTTAAGATTTGCAGATTCACTTATTGGTCATTATACAGATGCAAGATTTCTAAGAGTTGCAGTCTGCTGTTTAGTTGGAACCAGTTCAGGCTGTCATAGTAGATGTGACTGCTATTTAATTGACTAGAGTTATCAGTCATAGACCGCACTCCAGCTTAACATCAGGCAGGGTACTAACATAATATCTGTCGTTAAAATTCATACGTGGCCAAATCCACAATAAATTAAACTCTAGAAATCATGCTTTTTCTTTATTGTACATTTCGAAAGACCTAATCGTCCTTTTTTTCACATTTTACATAATAGTTTAATGTATAATAAATATTAAAACAACCTCAGTAGTTATATATGCTCTAGTTTTAGTAAATTATTGATATTATTTTTGGAGATGGCAAGATTTGATTTGAACCTAAAGAATTTGACTAGTTTTGATTTAACTGACAGTGGACATGGACAAATTTGAAACGAAAAAGCAGTGATGACGTAATCAGGGTTGACACAAGTAAAAGTAGGTAGGAATAATTATTAAATAAAATAGGTATTTAAATACCCATTTTATTAAAGTACATTGTTAGCCAAACTAGATTGTTGGGCGCGTCGTTTTTTGTGGAATTATCGTCATGTAGAATGTTTTACGCGCCCGTTTTACATCTCTTCCTATACCCTTGGATGTCCAAGCGGACCATAAAGAAACACCTTAGGCCAGTATAGTGAAGGCGACGTAGTACTGCCTCGGTCTTTTCAGCCGTCAACACTGGTGCACTTTCCCTTGTTTACCATCAATTAAGTCAAGGTCACATGTTGCGTTACAATGAAAGAAGTAACACTATTTTCAGACTTAAAATTATTAATTTATGTATAGGTAAATTAAGAGAATAAAACGAAATTTCAAACTTCTTCTGTAGGTTTGTTATTATGCTAGGTTCAACACAGATATATATGAAAATTTAAATGCTCATATTTATTTTCTCAGTCTTGTCCATAGAAAAATATATCTATACAATTAAATTGATTGTTTATTATTTATTTGGTCAACTTTAAACTCATTTTATTTATTCGAACGTATCAAAATCGTTTTAATACGTGTTTGTAAGTCAACAAACAGTCACACAATGAATAGCACGACGATCAGTCGCGGCCAGCTCCCGCAAACCCTGCGATCTACAATTGGAGAGCGTACGATTGTCGGGCGATTCATGTAGTTCGTCAGCGCGGCTACGACAATCGCAAGGACCGAAATCGTGTCGTGAGTTTTAAAAGAGTAATTTGAACATACATTTTTACATTCTACGGAAGTCATAGAATGCTTTGCCAGCGCATGTATTCTCTATCCTATAACCTTGGATCCTTCAAGCGATGCGTGAAGAAGCACCTTTGGCCGGCATAGTGACGGCTACTGGGGCAGCCGTTTTTTTTTCAGTTGTCACTTTTGGGCCTCCTATTGCCTATCATCAGACAGATCGTGGTCAATAGTCGTGTCACATTAAAAAAAACTCACGAGCCCGAAACCGCCGCGGGCTCGATACCAAATCTTACCGTGAGTTCTTAGCCAATGTTACAGTTTGCGGATTTATATTTTTTTCTTGTTTTGGCTCATAGAATTTTCTTAGATTTTGCGCAAACATTATTTAATTCATTGTTTTTTTTTTTACTTAAGTTAGATTACTTGTATAATTTTATTTATAAAAATAATTCCGCTTTATACTGATAATAAAAGCAGATGTACTATAAAGCCATCTTGCAACACCCACAACCATTTGAATTTGCAATCCAACAATTATACATTTGACAACCCTGGTGATATCTAAAGTAACATACGAAAAGGATCAAATGAAGAAATAAAAACGTAATTACTTATAATTTATTAGTATTTAATTTCCGTTTTATGATTTTATTCGATATTGTTTTCTTTCTAGTTTGTCCTGAAGGTAATATTACCTTTTTACTATGCATTTTTCCTATTTAAATATTATAAAATCTTTACGGAGTACCTATTAATTAATGTAAAAAATGTCATTTTAAAATCACATCAACATAAACCCTGCGTTATGATTGGTCGAAATTGATAAAGCGCGTTATGTTCTAGGGATATGGCCACATTTGAACTAAAATAAGATGAAACGTTTGCATTTTGTACCATTTTTGGGTGGATTTAAACAATTTTGAATTCATACAGTACGAATTCATACAGTTCATACGTACAAATTCATCAGATTCTTTGTATTTCAAAAAAAGGAATGAACAATTCACTATATTCACTATATTTATTATATTTATTATTACAATGAGAGTCTTTAAAATGGTTATAATATAAAAAATATCATAAAATAAAACAAAATTACTAAACTAAAACTGTTGTCATTCTGACATTCATAAAAACAAAACCAGCCCATGCTTTTATGTCAATGGTCTAGTCCATACAGTATTTGTAATAATAATAGATTTTGAACATTCCGCCCACCATGGACGAGTCCATCAAATTTACAAACAATATAATAATCTAATCTTTCGTTAATAATAAACTTAAACCTATCTAATAGTTAACTTTATATGATAGTTAACCCAATTACAAAAAACAAAACAATAAATCATAACTCAACTAAACTTGTACAATCATAATAACCATGACAAACGAAAACATCACTGTTCCAAATTCAATACATTTTTGCTACTTTTACATTGAATCTCTAATATTGTCAGGGCCAGTATACTTTTGTACTACTCTACCTATTTTTCACTTAGCTGAAGAAACAATTATCCTTTCGAATAATCACAATATTACCGATTTCTGGTTAAGGTTTAATAGTATTCCATTCATATTCTTGATTCATGCTAACAATATATTCTTTGGTGTATCTTTTCCAAAAATCGTTAACCGTTTTTTTGCACTAACTTATATCTTTCTAAAGAATCATATTTATCATAATATAAAATTTCTTCACATATATTTAATTAGTTTCACCTATTAAAAATGACCTGGTGTCAGTAGAAGGGGGTCAATCGGATGATCATTTAATACAGTCAAGGGCCGTAAATTTAATCAAGCTTCTACTTGTAATAACAACGTAGAAAGCTCCTCAACATAATATTCCCTATAACCTTTTTAAATGTCTTTCGATACTGAAGCCATTCCAACAATTCTTCCGATAATACTTCATTACAATCTAATTAAGCCTAACATAATTTTAACAAGAATAACTTTTGGAGATATTCATCCTACGTGATCATACAATCGCGCAAAATCAAATAAAATTTGTCTAGTTTCTTAATTTCTGCTAAATCCACAGTGCAAATTCTCCAACTTTTGACTCCAACGTATTCAAAGAACTTTTAACATGTCATCACCCTTTATAATAATGGTTTAATCAGAATTATTCTTCCCCATATATTGTAACAACTTGTTAATATTGCTGTTCCCTTTTTTTAATATGAAATCCTCTTTTTCTTATACTTCCATTCATGTCATTTTAAATCTGTATAGCTTTATGTATAATATCATACCTGGTCAATAACTCATCTATTTAAAAGTCTCCTTCAATTACTTCTGCAGCTATTGGAAATGTATCTTCAGCTAACGTCTGCAAAGTCCTCTGCTAAATATGGAGTACAAGCTATACCAAATGTCAGTGTCAATAATTTATAATGTCATAAAGATAACTGTGCATCATTTCTCTACAAAATTCTTTAATAATTAACTTCACTAGCTTTACCATGTACTATACATAAACCTTTGTAGTTCTATCTTCTTTTACCATTGCATTGCATGATTGTAAATATCATTCTCGTCAACAGGCACCATGTGATTTAAGTCGAGACATTCATTCAAGACCTTTCCATATTCCTCATATAGCTTAGTTTCCATTTGTAGTCGTCGTTCTAGAGCCTGTAATATTCTCGTTCCTATTACTCTCGAATGACCATACTGACATTTTGGATCTTCGGTTTTAAAAGGCAATCATTTAATGAATCTGTCTTCCTCATTTCTTTCTGACGTTGCTTTATACAACTCTTTACATATTTCTTACTTAATTTCTTCTGAACATTTTCAGGTTCAGCCTCTATCTCCCAACAACGCCCTAATAAGTCATCGTCTTTGATGCTTGTATGTATACTTATAGTATTTGCCGATTTAATATTCGAAACTTTACCTGTAATTATCCATCCAAAGACCGTATTCTGAGCTATGAGTTTTCTTTGGGGATCCTTAACCATTCCATCTACTAAGATTTCGCCATAAACATCGGCACCAAGTAAAATATCAATTTTACCTGGCACTATATAATTTGGATCAGCAAGTGGCATTTCATCCACCTTAATCCAACCTTGTGATTTGATTACGTCGCATGGAAGCATAGATGTAAGTGACCCTAAAATATATGCATTAACCCGTACAAAAGATTTTGGATTAAAACGTGATTCAACACAAAGTGATACCATGTGTTTGATTCGCGTTTCACCCCCTCCTAGACTTGACACCACACCATTTAATTCAGTGCGTTTAAGCCCTAATAATTGTACAGTAGCTTCTGTCACAAACGATGCTTGTGAGCCTTGATCTAATAAAGCTCGAAACACGTGCTTGCTTCCATTCTTCGCACTCGCTTTAACAACAGCAGTCGCCAGTAATATATTGTAACTCCTAAACTCACTCTTCGAAAAATTGGTTACAATCCTCTCTTCGGAAATATTTGTATTCGACTCTGTTTGCCTCTCATTGTCCTTCATTATTGTGTGCTCTTCTGTGTTTCTTTCTTCGACTTTGGACTAATCTTCTTTGTGTAACATTGTATTATGCTTCCTTCCACATTTCTTACAGCGTATAGTTTGACGGCAATTGAAGACAAGATGACTAGATAACATACAATTATAACACAAGCCTTTAGTTTTAATAAAATTCAATCTTTCTTGCACTGATAATTGTCTAAATTTCGTACAATTGTTTAAATAATGTTGTTCATGACACATTGTACACACTATCATAGACATCGATTCTTTTTGCACTGCTGTATGAAATGATTTATGTTTAATGAAGTTAGATTTTATAATATGTTTCCCAGAATCAATCATTTCTAAACTTCTAAATCTGGATTCAAGAAACTCCACCAATTGAGACCAAGTTGGTAATTCACTTGTACAACTTAGCTTTTGTTCCCATAATTTATGAGATTCATAATCTAACTTTGAGACAACTAAAAACACAATAATAACATCCCATTCGTCAGTTCTTATTTCCATATTATTTAACGCCTTCAGTGTAGATGATGTTGTGTCAAGTAGCTGTTTAATCTCATATGCTGATTCTGAGTTTATAACTTTCTGTGCAAATAATGCCTTTAATATCGTGTTGCAATTATATCTCTTATTGTCGTAACGATCCTTTATTTGTGTCCAGGCCTCTGTATAGTTCAGCTCAGTCGTAGGTAAATTTCTGAGTAACTTTTCTGGCTCACCTGACAGGTTACATTTTAAATAATATAATTTCTGCACGCTCGATAAACTTATATTATTATGGATTAATGAAACAAACAAATCGTGGAATGTTTGCCATTCCTCATATTTTCCACTGAACCTTGGTAATTCTATTCTAGGCAACTTAATTTCACATTGCTGTTTACTGTTTACTATTTCTTCTTCATAAATATTAAATGCAGACAACTTATCTTTGAGCGAAACCTTATATGAAGTATATAATTCTACGAAAAAATCGTAGGTCTCATTTCTGAAATAATCAGCCTTAGTTTTTTCTTCTTTGCTAATTTTCGCTACTATTTGTCTGTGCGTTGACTTAAATTCCTTTTGCAATTCTTCTAAAGAGTCTAATCTAGTTTCTATATAAATCTTTTTCAATCTATCTTTTGGGGTCTTCTTAAAATTCGCAACAGCTTTTTCCAGTTGATTGTACAAATCATACTGAATGTTAATCAAATCTTCCGCCATTATGATATTTGTAAAATTACCAAGTTCATAAAGCTCATATAAATTAAATTTCCTATAACTCCAAAAACATCACAATACAATTCTGTAGAATATTTTAATAATAATTAAATAACACAATTTTATAAGTTCAAATTCATACCAATATTACTTTTTTTAAGTCCTCAAATTTTCACTTCCCGGGTTTCGGCACCATGTACAAATTCATCAGATTCTTCGTATTTCAAAAAAAGGAACTATCAATTCACTATATTCACTATATTTATTATATTTATTATTACAATGAGAGTCTTTAAAATGGTTATAATATAAAAAATATCATAAAATAAAACAAAATTACTAAACTAAAACTGTTGTCATTCTGACATTCATAAAAACAAAACCAGCCCATGCTTTTATGTCAATGGTCTAGTCCATACAGTATTTGTAATAATAATAGATTTTGAACACTATAAGAAGACACAATAAAAAATAAAAAAAGGCGGGGCAAAGGAGACTTAATAAAAAAATCGTTTTTCTAAAAACAGAGCTTGCTTGAGGGAAAATTTGGACATAAAAGAAGTTAGACAGTAGCGTCAGGATCGTGGAAAGGGGCATTCTCTTGTCGAGACAATTTCATTGATTGAAGAATTATTTACAGATGACACAACTAAAAAGTCCGCAAAGGTCACCTGATAAGAAACTCCGTCAGCTGAATAGTATTGAAGATATAGCTGCAAAGTTAGCTCCAGGCGTTAGGTTAGAATGGTCAATATCAGAGACACCAGCATTGCAGAAAGAAGAAGTGAGTGATAGTTCAGATTCAGAAGACGATGATGATGATGATGTTTGGATGATGTGAGTTGAATAAAGTTTTTTTATTCTTAAATTGCTATTAACCTTGACTGAAAAAATGTATTTGATGTATTGCGAACATTGATTATTAAATTAAACAAATGTGGCGTATATTTTGATTTTACATTATTTTTATTATTCCGACGTTTCGAGAGCTTTGCAGCCATTGTGGTAAAAGAGAGACCAAAACGCGATATCTCGATATCTCCGCCTGGTGATCTGGAGTGCGGTCCTTGAGTCTCGGTTACGCAAACCGAGAGCACGAATTCAAAACCATTTGCCAATACCAATATTTAACGGAAAAAATTTGTACAATATTAAAGTAAACATCTAACCATGTTTCAGCGCAACAACCACGGACAATCTGAGTAGCTCAGTAGAGTTCGAAGTGGATTCGAATAATAAATCGATTACTTTGCCATCGGAGCAAACGGACGATTCGAGACCACCGACCTTACATATATACCAGGCGTTGTATATTCAAATGGAGTTCTGTGAGAAGAATACTTTAAGACATGCCATTGACAATAGTTTGTATTTAGAACATGTTCGGGCTTGGAGGTTGTTTAGAGAAATTGTTGAAGGTACGTTTTTTATATAAAATTATCCGCGTTCTGTAGACAGAACTAAATGGTTATAACAATGTCAAACACTCACTATCATCCGTGCGTGTGATACTAAGAATATGGAAAGAATAGAATAAGAATTTGCTAAAATAAGAACTAATTTATTGTTATTTTTCTCATTTATATTATGTTTATACTACCTGAGACAACTACTTGTACTTCAATTCCTTTCTTTCAAAGGTTGTCATTACTTTTTGCAATTATAACCACTTGGTTGACTTTTAATACTGCTTAATTAAAAGTCACATGGTAGCAAGAGTAGCGGAATAATTGTTCCGTCATCCTTTTTTGAAGTATTTTAATGCCATTTGTTAATGTGTCAAACTAGGTTGTCAAATGATCATCAAAACTAGTGACAACCTTCTTAATTACGGATGTAAAAATGTATATTCATCCCTTTCTGACTTCTTTTTAATGCCATAAGTAAAAATAGTATAAACGGTTGTATTTTGTAGCTATTTTAGGGCTTTTTCTATTTATTAACTTCTATTCCTAAATTTCTTTGCGTCAGAATAACAAAAACAAAATAAGTAAAATCAAAACCAAAATAAACTCTATTGTAAGCCGCATAAAATATTTGTTTAATTCATTGATCAATGTTAGCGCAAAACCTAAGAAAATTCAGATAATCTTATTTATTTCTCTTCTGCTTTTTAAACCTTTTACTTTGATTGAGTAGAAACAATCTTACATATGCAATCTTATTTTTCTGTAGGTTTAGCTCATGTACATCAAAGAGGTATGATCCACAGAGACCTGAAGCCGGTAAATATTTTCTTGGACTCAAACGACCATGTGAAAATTGGTGATTTTGGACTGGCTACATCAGCTTTTACTGGGTTTAAGCAAAATGATGGTGAGGATAAAACATATTCACACTTGAACTTACTGTATGAAGAGAATTGTGGATGTGAGGGAAGTGAGAGAGATGTGTCAGGATCGCAGCAAGTGGCGCGTCATTGTCTGTGCCCATCCCTGTTTGAAAAGGGCGTGACAATTTGATTGATTGGTTGTGGAATGACATATGACAGCACCAGATAACAGTCGTATTTACCAAACCGCCTGGTTGGTCGGTTGGAACTGGCAACTTTTAGGCTTAATCTGAAACGCGACTGAGTCCCTTCATGGTCAAGAAATGGCCAACTGTTTGTTTAAATTAATTTATTTATTTATTTTACAGAAAAAAGTAAAACACAGGAGGATATTAGCGGATCCCTAACTGGTCAAGTAAGTTGATTTTTTTATTTTATCGAGATGCCTTCTGTCCTTGTCTTTCCTGATGGTAAGCAAGGAGAGATCAGACATTGTTTTAGTTTACAGTTGACTCAGTCGCCGTTACTTTGCCGGCTATAGATATTTTTTTCCACGCCTCGCTTCAAATAATTTATTGTCATGGATTTTCAGTCATTATTATCATCAGCTTAGAACGCCATTCCGTCGTTCATAATGGGGGAAGGGGTAGGGAATTGCCATAAACTCCACGCTTAGAAAGCGGCTTGGGGATCGCAGTATACTCACCGTTTTAGGACGTCCCGGGTATTCATTTATACCCGCGATGATATACCAATGAGGCAACCGTGGTGTAGTGGCAGTGCAATGGTTACGCAAGCTGAGTGCACGGGTTCAAAACCACTCATATATGTACTTTGGTTGTCCTGTTTCTATGATACAAGCACTTTAGTAGTTTAGTTTAGAAAGGTAAATAAAAAAGGTAGTATAGAAAAGTAAATAAAAAAGGTAGTATAGAAAGGTAAAAAAAATGGATAGGAGGTATACATTGTTTTTTATTATTATTGTCACTCGCCATCTGACTCCAGCCGCCTGATGATAAGCAAGAGGAGGTCAAACAGTGACGACGACTGAAAGAATTAGCTATGTAAACGCTTTTGAAGAATTAAACGTTATAGGATAAGTAGAAAACTACTAATGACCTAGTATTTTCTCAGATTTTGCGCGAACATTGATTAATGAATTAAACAAATTTTATGCGGCTGCAAAGCTATCGATACCTTGAAATAAAAAAAAATTTACAAATCAAAACCAAAATAAACGCGATAGTACGCCGCATAAAATTTGTTTAATTCATTACAAATGACCTGTTTCAACTTTGATAGTCTCAAAATACTCTAGCTATTTTATTAGCTCTAGCTTTTGATGATGATTCCAAAACTCGACACTTCAAGCTCTTTCACTTTTCAGGTAGGAACTGCCCTATACGTAGCACCGGAACTATTGCAAGCGACAAATAAAGTTATATACAATCAAAAAGTGGATATTTATTCATTAGGAATAATACTATTTGAGATATTCCATCCACCTTTAGATACGGGCATGGAAAGGATTATGGTGTTAAAGGATTTAAGATTGAAAGAGATTAAATTGCCACCGAAATTTATAAATGAGCAAAATATGAAACAAATTAATGTTATACGGTATGTATTTCATTCAATTAATACCTTTCCTCGCCTTTCCTCACATCCACAATTATCTTCATACAAGCTCTACAATTATGGGCACTAGACAACTCAGATTTCTTGAGGTAGTTGTCACCCTCCTCATTAAAGAGTGTATGTGGAGTGACGATAGCAAATAGAAAAGGGAATAGTGCGCGATAGAAGTGGTTTGAAAGAAGAGGTAGTGACAAGGATTGACAAAGGAATCCTTCGGTGTGTGCGTTAATCGAGGCAGACCCAGGAGGGTGTTCTACGACCAAATCGGAGACATTCTTAAGAAATCTGAATTGCCTAGTGCCCATAACCATAGAGCTTCAGCTCAATAATACCTTTTAAAAATTATGTCAGGTTCATGGAAAGTGGCTCTCTATTACCATAAAGATCTTTTCGTTTCAGATGGCTAGTCAATCACGACCCGAGCAAAAGACCCACATGTGCTGAGCTACTGTCAGGTCCACATATACCACGCCCAATGGCGGAGGGTGCCTTACTGGGTCTAATTACCCATACATTAAATTCAAAAGGAACAAAGACTTATCAGAGGCTCATTGAAGCATGCATGGGTCAGGAATTCAGTAAAACAGAGGATTATATGTATATCAACTACGCAATGAATCAGGATACATTTCTGTGTACTGTCAAGGATGTTATAGTTAAGGTTAGTGAATAAATAAATATGGAGACATCCTCAAGACAGCTGGGTTCCCTAGTGCGCATAATCGTAGAGCTTGTATGAAGAGAATTGTGGATGTGAGGGAAGCGAGGGAGTTGTGTCAGGATCGTGCCAAGTGGCGCTCTCTTGTCTCTGCCTGTGGAAAAGGCGTGACAATTTAATTGATTGATTGGTAGTTAATAAAAATAGGTTACTAAACTCTGTAGACTGATGGTGGTTTAAATACATTTCGTTTTTTTTTTAATTAAAATGCGACCGTGGTACAGTGGTATAGTTTTTTTTAAATTAAATTCCCCTTGACTTGCCTGATAGTATCTTAAGACGTAGTCGACACTTAACCCCCATCTACTGCTCAACATAGCTTGCGCTCTATCAGGATAGGATAGGCTAACTCACCTTGCAGGGCCGATCAATCAATCCTTTTGGCCGGCACTAAACGACGACTGGAGTTTTTAACAAACTAATTCGGATTTTTAGTGGTCGACTTTCCCTTCCTTGCTATTAGGAAAGTCGAAGTCAGGTGCCGCGCCTCATTAAAAAAAATACTGTCGTTATTTTTATCGTCATAAGTGCTTTTTCACACGTTCCGGTTGTCGGGTTGCCGCTGCCGGAACGTATGAAAGCTACCGTACATGCCGAAACACTTTGCCGCCGGGTATCTGGCACTGACTACGCGGCAACCGAAACGTGTGAAAATGCACTCAATCTGTTCTTTGTATAATACTTTTAATTCAGGTATTCAAACGTCACGCTGCGATAGAATTCTCTCCGCCATTACTACAACCGGTTGCTAACACCTGGACACAAAGTAACAATGACGTCAAACTAATGACAAGTTTTGGATCCGTCGTACATCTGCCACATGATCTGAGATTGCCTTTCGCACGGTTAGTAAAATACTGTAACAAACAAAAATAATAATAATAAACTTTAAGGTTGCACACAATAAGGTCTTGTTTAATAAAGCACACAACTGGCCTGTATGTTAACGATTGAGGATTTTTTATTTTATTAAGTCGCGATTTATTGTGACACGACATTTGACCACGCCCCGCCTGATGATAAGCAGGAGGAGGTCCAAGAGTGACGACGACTGAAACAACCGAGTTAGAGTCGTTTAGGACTTGCCTGGGCCTCGATTCTCTTACAGCGTATTCAGAGATTTATGTTTTTTATTTAAAAATAATAATAATATTCGATATTTAAACATTTTGGCCATGAGCGCAAAACTTTCAGTGTAAACTACGTACACGACAGCGAAATCACGAACTTGCACTGATGTTTGACATCTTCCTAACCAATTAACGAATAACAAATCAATATGTAATCTACGTCGTTGATTGGTCAATTGCAACTCTTCTTCCATTCCTTTCGTTGATTGTTCTGAAAAGTAGTCACAGAAGCAATTTTATAGGATAGGATGGAGAGAACATGTGTGGCTGGCAAAGCATTTCACTTGTCGATTGTTCTACAAAGAAAAGACGCACCTAAACGTTCGACTGCCGTTTAGGACTTGCCTGGGCCTCGATTCTCTTACAGCGTATTCAGAGATTAATGTTTTTTATATAAAAAAAATTCAATTCAATTCAAACATTTTGCCCATGAGCGCAAAACTTTCAGTCTGAGCTACGTACACGACAGCGAAATGACGAACTTGAATTTGACATCTTCGTAACCAATCAACGAATAACAAATCAATATGTAAACTACGTCGTTGAAACTACGTCACTTTACGACACTTTTTCCATTCCTCTCGTTAATTGTTCTAAAAAGTGGTCACAAAGGCGATTTTATTGTTAAATTTTCAGGTTTACAGCGTACAGTGATTTCAAATATATGAGGCGATATACAATTGATAAAGTTTTTAGGGAGAAGAGCACGAATACGCATCCAAGAGAACTATTTGAATGCGCTTTTGATATTGTCACACCGAAAACTGGTAGGTGCGTTTTTTATTATATTTTTATAACTATAAAGTCAATCAATCTATTTTCCCACAGAGATAATAGAGCGCTACTTGCCACGATCCTGACACAACTTCTTCGCTTTCCTTACATCCACAATTCTCTACAAACAAGCTCTAAGGTTATGGGCATTAGGCAACCCAGCTTTCTTGAGGATGTGTCCAATCTTTCTTTCCATTAATAGAAACGTTTTTGTATTAAACTACTACAGTGCTTGTGTCATAGAAATAGGAGGACCAAAGTACATATAATAAATATACATCGGTACTGGTCAGTAAGTGGTTTTGAACCTGTGCTCTTGGTTTGCGTGCCCATTGCACTGCCACTGCACCCTCTAACTAGCCGGCATAGGCCTGAGCTAAGTCACTTCACGGTATGTTACCCTGAAATAGATTTCAGTGGTTTTTTAACACCTTTGTTTCACGTTGAAGGGATGAGTGAAAGTAGATTGACTAAAGAAATTAATGTGGTTTGAAGCGTTAATCAAGGCAGACCGACAAAATCGGAAACATTCTCAAGAAAGCTAAGTGGCCTAGTGCCCATTAACCATGAGCTTGTATGATAAGAATTATGGATGTGAAGGAAGCGAGGGAATTGTGTCAGCATCGTGGCAAGTGGCGCTCCATTGTTTGTTGAAAAAAGGCGTGACAATTTGATTGATTAATTGTTTTACGTTACAGCCTTACTCTGGTCTGATGCTGAATTGATACTGGCGGCAAATTCGGTCGCGAATGAGTTGGGCTTGCAAGTGTCATTCCATGTAAACCACACTGACATATTGAAAATTGTTTTACTATCATGCGGTATTGCGGCTGATAAACACTTGGATTTGTATCCTGTGTTAGTTGATGTTGGTACCGGTACGTTTTTTTATTTACATTTCTATACTTAGCTACTAAAGTAAAGCTTGTATCATAGAAACAGGACAACCAAAGTAGATATATCAACGATACATTGGTACCGGCGGTTTTGAACCCGTGCTCTTGGTTTGCGTACACTACACCACGGTTGCCTTGATGTTGTTTTCATCATTTCTTTTTATTGAGGCCGCCATCTGACTTCGCCCTCGACATCTAACGGTTTTGCGTCCAATGGCGTTCGTTTCATTTAACGGCTGCATCAGTCGCCGTCACTATGCCGTCCTATCACAGCACCCCCCCTGATGGTAAACTGGAGTTCGGTCCATGAATGGAGGTGACTGCTCCTACAGTTATATAAATGTAAGTAGCAATCAGATCCACTATTCCAGTCTAGTTGGAACCGGCAACTTAGAAGCTGATCCTGAAACGCGACTAGGTCACTCCACGGTGGTACTATCCCTGATCGGCATCACTCTTCGAAAAAATCATAAAATTTGTCATTTTTTTCAAACGAAAATGCATTGTTACTGTCTTTGGTTACGTTATTAGAATATGTCAAAAGTAAAATAATCGAATGTTAATATTTATTTTTCATTGTGACTCGACATCTGACTTCGACTTGCCTGATGATAAGCAAGAGGAGGTCCAAAAGTGCCTACGACTGAAAAGACCGAGGTTGAAGGATCCAAGGTTATACCATGTAACGAAACGACGCACTGAAACTTTTATTTCACTGCCGGTTCGGTCGACAGAATGCGGATACTACCCCCGTCCTGTGCTTGTATTATGGGTATTAAAGAGCTCCTCGGAACATACTTGGTGAATAACACTGAATTTTTTTCAGGTCGTATTAGCAAGATACAGTTACAAACGCACCTGACGTCACTCTGTTTAACACCACGTGACACAGCCAACTTACTACGCCTACTGGAGTCAAGTGTGCCAGTGCACGAGGCGAAGGCTCTGGTGTTGCCTGTCATAAAAAAGAATGAGCTCAATGACAAGTTTTGCAAAGCTGTCAACGAACTGGAAGCTCTTGTTAGGAATGCTAAAGCTTTGGGGGTTAATGTATGTTGTTGTTTTTTTATTTTCCTGGTTTTATTAAGCTACTAATGTATCTAGTATCTAGGCTGCAAAGCTCTCGAAACGTCAGTTATAAAAATTGTGAAAATTAAAACCAAAATAAACGCGATAGTGAGCCGCATAAAATTTATTTAGTTTATTACTAATGTATCTTTCATGGTTTATTTACATATTTATGTTTATAATTTAATACTAAATGTGCTTGTATCATAGAAACAAAACGACCAAAGTACAAAAATACATTTGTACCAACAATTGGTACATGCCTTGGCTATTTGGCAACCACTACACCTCGGTTGCCTTAAAGTTGTTTTTTATTTACAAAGATGCCCTATTTATTTTTCTGATAGAATTACATCATCATCAGGCAAGTCCAGCTAAGATGTCGCGTCTCAATATAACAAATCAAAATCAACCCCTATTATTCATTATTTTTCATTTCTATACAAAGCTACTAAAGTGCTTGTATCATAGAAACAGGACGACCAAAGTACAATATCAATTCTACATTGCTACCGGTGAGTGGTTTTGAACCCGTGCTCTCGGTTTGCATAACCATTGCACTGCCACTACACCACGCTCGCCTTAATAATAATAATGAATATATATTAATTTCGAACGTGAATGGATACGTTAAACAAGGCAGGCCCAGGAGGGTGTTCACCGACCAAATTGGAGACATCCTCAAGAAAGCTAGGTTGCCTAGTGCCCGTAACCATAGAGCTTGTATAAAGAGAATTGTAAATGTGAAGGAAGCGAGGGAGTTGTGTCAGGATCGTGGCAAGTGGCGCTCCATTGTCTCTGCCTATTTCTGTGGGGGAAAGGCGTGACAATTTGATTAATTGATTGATATTAATTCCAGCACGAAATAACATTCATGCCTTGCTTAGCTTACAACGCAACACACCACGGTGGTATTTTTTGGCAATTAACTTGTTCTAAAGAGCATAAAAAGAACAACCAGAACAGACATCGTTCTGCCAACCTCATAGCTGTCGGTGGACGTTATAATACACTTGTGGAGGAGTTTTGGGAAGTGGCTAAAAGTGGCAAAGATGAACAAGATGTCAAAACTACGTCTGTTGGGTTTTCTATGTCATTAGATCGCATTGTCGCCATTTTAAAGAAGAGAGATGTTGAGTTTAATTTATCTAAGAAGATGTTTGAGGTATGATTTTTTTTAATTGTGACTCGACATATGACAGCACCCAGCTTGATGTTAAGCTGAAATTTGGTCCATGATTGAATGTCTGCTACTACAATTCAATAACTGTTAGTAGCAGTCACATCCACTATGCCGTCCTAGTTGGAACTGGCAACTTACAAGCTAATCCCGTAACGTGACCAAATCACTTCACAGTCTGTATATTTGTAAGTGGTGGTACTACTCTGGATCGGCAGACTGGGTACAGTGCCTCTTAAAATTTATAATTTTACAAGGATTTTTATGTTTACACACTGTTTTTTAGATAATAATATATGCTTCGATGGTTTTGGCACATGGAACGATGAGTGAAAGTAGATTGACGAAAGAAATTTATAATTCTTTTTTTTTTGCTCCGACTGGGAATCTAACCCGGGACTTTACGCAACAAACTAATCGCTAACCGTTCGTCCATGCCTGTTGTCATCTGATGTAGATGGATGCGTTAATCGAGGCAAAATCAGGAGAGTGGTCTCCAACTAAATTGGAGACATCCTCAAAAAAGCTGCTTATAACCGTAGAGTGGCGCTCCGTTGTCTCTGCTGTAGGACAAAGTCGTGACAATTTGATCTATTGATAATTGTCAATTAACACTGTTAAGTGCATAGAATGTATAATGTTACGTTTTGGGATCAGCTTAAATGTTGCCTGAATGCAGACTGCCTGATGGATGCGACCGCTTACACCCATTTATCGAAGATAACCAATGACATTTTAAGAAAAGACGTAGATATGTTATACGCGCTCCGAACGAGGCACGATAAAACTATGCTTATAAGCAAACCTGAACTCAGTGTCGCAATTCAGAACAACATATATTTGTCTCCTTTTAGGTCTCAATAACTATCAATCCGTCCTACTTTCGCTTGTCTGTATGCCTAGTCGTGGTTGATTGTTCTAACACATGCCATTTGCGAACACTAAAACCTGTGTAGGTGACGTATCTACTAGTTAAATGGATTCGGGGGCTGAGGTGCGGTGGGGCGTCAAACAACTCCCACCCGTATCTTAGTGGCCGCTATTAGTGACGCTCATAGCTCGGCGGTGTCATTTCATATCGATAAAACGTGTCCATATTTTCTTTGTTTGATTATTGAAACATTAGTGAGTTAATTGAATAAAAGAGAGTCGTCATCCGTAGTCAGACTAGAATCATTATTAGAAACGTGATAAAAATGTGTGAAAAAAAACATGCGGTCACTATTCTCTAAATTAAATTTATATATAATTCATTAAAAATTGTTGCTGTTTATACTTTAATTTAATACACATTTATAATTTTTAATAACTAAATCTATTTGCGTTTTAAGGAAAACGATAATTTATCAACATTTTGCATTTTACTTCACTATTCATAATATACACGTGACCATGACGTCACAACTGCATTCCTAGCGCGTTTATTTAGCTCGTTCCCTTACTATACATCATCATTTTACTTAATATCACATCTAATTGCAGACGAAAAATGTATGCGTATGCGTTTGGGGGACAGCTGGCAACGGTCGCAAATCAGATTACGCGTCGCACAGGGCGTCGATAATAAGAGATCTGGTACAATTGCAAATAACAACATGTTGCGTCGAATGTCGATCCAGTGTCGAAGCTCACGAATTGACTAATGCCCCTATTGTTATTTTGTATGGTGACAAGGAGCCAATGGTTGCTGTCACATGCTGGGAAGATAATAAGTGAGTTATTTATTAATTATACCAGCATGGCCGTTTTGACGTTTAGTCCGCTCATGTATAAAGTTTCGAATAAAATAATCATTACGTTTAAAGGACCAATTGTTGTTCTTTATAGTGACAATAAAGAACAACAATTATTCCTTTAAACGTATTTATTATTTTATACGAAAATTAATGAGCGGGCCAAACGTCAAAACAGCCATCATAGCGTGACGCTGGTTCAATAAGATAAATTTAGTTATTTACTAGAAAATTTTAAATTGAAGCCAGTACCGGTGCTATAGTCGTTATTTGCCGGTACCAATGTATCTTTGATATTATATGTACTTTGGTCGCGTAACGATAGCTTGAAAGTTGTCGTAGTTTGGCAGCCATAGTTATAGAGACTGAACTGAGTGGGTTTTTTCAGTCGTTTGCGCTTTTGGACCTATCTCTTACCATCAAACGTTAAACCAAAGTGCGGTCCATTAATGGATGTCACTGCTGCTACAATTTAATAACTATAAGTCACATCCATTTGGAACGGGTAACTTACAAAGCTGATCTCTCAACACGACTAAATCACTTCACGGTCTGTATACTACCCCGGATCGGCAGACTGGGTATCACTGCCTACCTCTCATTCATAACCATACATGTTTTTTCAGTATGAGAGAACATCGTGTCGCATTCGCCAAAGTAGTGGACTTTGTGAAACAAAGACTGCAGCCTGACAATGATAACACAGAAGGTATTTAATTTTAATTTCTAGTTTTTTTTAAATATGTAACTCGACATCTAAACTATACTTGCCTGATTTTGACGACAGGCGTAACTGATTGGTTAGCACACCAGTTTGTTACGCGTTAAGTCCCGGGTTTGATTCCCGGTCGGAGCAAATATTTGTTTTATAGCTTTTATTCGTAATATATATATAAATATATTAATATAAATATAAATGTAATATAAAATAAATGTATATAAATATGTATATGTATGTATGTATGTATATGTATATAATAAAATAAATATAATATAAAATAAATAAATGTAATATAAATATATTACTTCATCTTGGTCGTCACTCTTGGACCTCCTCTTGCTTATCATTAGGCAAGTCGAGGTCAGATGTCGTGGAACAATAAAAAAAAATTACAAAATTTGCACGTTATAGTTTTTTTTATTCCTTTCGTAGCATCAACCATTAGCAGATCAACGAATTGGAGTGAAAATGACAAAATGAATAATTCTTTTGTGTCTGTGGTTATTATTAATGATGGGAAATTGTCAAGCATGGCGAGGAGGAGGATTGAAAGTCAGGTCAGTAATTCAATAATCAAAATCATTTACTTACTTTTTAGGCTGTCATATTTTTTGTATGAAGAGAATTGTAAAGAAAGCAAAGGAGTTGTGTCAGGACCGTGACAAGTGGCGCTCCATTGTTTCTGCCTATCCCTGCGTAACAATTTGATTGATTGATTAGGCCATCATAGTGGATGTGACTAACTGTTATTTAATCTAGTAATAGTCGCCTCTATTCATGGATCGCACTCCGGGACCTTGATTTTCTTTATACATTATGGCGACGAAAAAGCGGTGAAAATGCGTCGTGGTCGCAAGTGACCAATCAACGTGGTTTACCTATTGATTTGTTATTCGCTGATTGGTTACGAAGCTGTCAAATATCAGTGCAAGTTCGTCATTTTGCTGTTGTGTATTATGGGAATCAAGGCCCTGCTTAATATCAGGCAGGGTGTTGACATTTCGAGCTACAAAATTAAATAATAATAATTGTTCGCGCCAAGTTGAATTAATTCTTGGCAACACTGTGGCATCCACAGTTGTATATTTTTTCCTACCTGGCAACCCTTCCTTGTGTCATCCGCTTTTTTTTTCGATTAAACTGTTAACACTGCCTCCGCAATTTATTTATTATAATATTAATTTAAGATACTTAAAAGTTTTTAGTGAAGTTGTTATGCTATCTCCGAGTCCGCACCAAGTTCCAGCATGTAAAGATTAGTGGTGGCACAATAATTTTCCTTCTAGGCAGATTCATTTTCTTTTCATTCCCGCACTGCGTAGAATCCGCCTTCCTATTTACTTTATAAGAGTTCAATATCCGCAGGTCCTTCGAGAATTATTTCGCCACGCTAAAATGGAGGAAATATCCTCCAATATTTTTCTTAGATTTTGCGGGAACGTTGATCAATGAATTAAACACATTTTATACCAAATCGGAGACATGCTCTAGAAAGCTAGGTTGCCTAGTGCCCATAACCATAGAGCTTGTATGAAGAGAATTGTGAATGTAAAGGAAGCGAGGGAGTTGTGTCAGGATAGTGGCAAGTGGCGCTCCATTGTCTCTGTCTATCCCTGTGGGAAAAGGGCGTGACAATTTGATTGATCTATATACGGCTTACTATCGCGTTTATTTTTGGTTATTGATTTTACTTTTTTTTATTATTCCGACATTTTAAGAGCTTTGCAGCTATTGTGGTCAAGAAGTCTCTGTAAAATCAATAACCAAAAATAAACGCGATAGTAAGCCGCATAAAATTTGTTAATTAAATAGTAATAACTTATTGTGCAGGCAGCGAGCGCAGTATCATCTCTTCTGACACGTTTAGGCATATGTCGTCGTGCGTGTGCCTTAGCGTTGCATTGTACAGGTGATGTGGTGAGAGCTCTTGCAGCAGAGATTGACGAGGACTACTCCAGAGCAGAGAAACTTTATTCAAGGTTAGTTTTGGATATCATTCCTTAGGTATATTCTTTTTGATTCTTGAAATTGCGGCTTCGAGCTGAGGTCACGTGAACTCAGGAGCTCCTGCAACTTCGCAGAGACATGGCGGCTTCGTGCGTCCTCTATCGCCTCTACCACGGGGATTTCCGAGCTGTCTAACTTTCTTCCTACCTCATCTTAAATTTCGCCCCCCTAATACCCGCACGCGTCGGGAGAAGCAACTGCATTCTGTCGACAAGTGGAATGCTTTACCAGTTCTCTCTATCCTATAATCTTGTATTCGTTAAGCTATGCGTGAAGAATCACCTTTGGCCGGCCTTTTGCTAACCAGAAGGCAGGTCGAGGTCTGATGTCGAGTCACAATAAATATGGATCAGGTGTAAGTTGCCGGTTTCAACTGGGCCGGCATAGTGGATGTGACTGCTACCTATAGTTAAATGACTGTATTGGCAGTTACCTCTATACATGGACCGCACTCTTACGCTAAAAACTCTTACGTGCTGGTATGTTAATCAATGCGGCACACGGTTATTACCTCCCACGATTCTGACATAACTCATGTCTTTTTATAATAGTGTTATTTTAATATAATTATTCTTTATTCACAGATTTCCGCAGTATCGCAAAATATTATCGGAGACTATACAAGAGCTAACAAAATTGTCAACTTCGAAATCGTCCGACGAGGCGACTTTATTCGCTCTGTATTCTATACCAGATAATGTTTGTAAACTTGTTCTTTAATTTATAATCACGCCTTCAGATTAATAGAGATAAGCAGAGGCAATAGACTTTCAATTTACACTGTTTACGAAATAATTGGAGTTTAAATGATCAATAATCTACATGACCAATTTAAGATATCAAATGTCATTCTTTTTAATGTGACTCGACATCTGACCTCGATGACAAACATGAGTTCCAAGAGTGCCGACAACTAAAAACTTACTCAGTTCTCGGTTGCCTCAGTCACCGTCACTATGCCGGCTAAATGTGCTTCTCCACTCATCGCAATTTGTTCATTGAATTGCACGACAGGATCGTCATTATACAGACCGTAAAGTGACTTGGCGTGTTTCGGGATCAACTTGTAAGTTGCTTGTTTCGACTAGTCGGGCACACAGAAAATCATGCCAGCCTTTAGTTCTTTACGCCTTCCCCAGCTATTTTCACTGAGGCATGTTGGAAGCCTGAATCTAGGCAGGCATCCAGCGGTTACCTGCTAGATGCCTGCTAACCTTGTTTTGTGGGTGGGTAATCATATAATTGAAGTCAAAGTGGCTAATCGTTTTAATGGCAAATCGAAATCGAAATCATGGGTACCAATGTATCAAAACCACTTGCCGGTACCAATGTATCTTTGATATATGTACTTTGGTCTTCCTGTTTCTATGATACAAGCACTTTAGTAGCTTAGCATAGATATTTAATTTAAGAAAAAGAGATCCAAGTTATGAGATGCATTTATTTTATAAGAATATAAAAATAATGAATTAATGATTTTAGAAAATGACTATGAGTGAATAAAATGAAATAATTTTGGTAATTATATATAAAATATATATTTTATTATTATATTCAAAAGTTTACAGTTTTTATAAATGTACAAAAATAAAGATTTTAAAAAATAACATCGTTTTTTTTTCTTTAAATTCTATCATTTATTTCTAATTTTTAAAGTATGTGTGATGAGAATTCTGGATGTAAAGAAAGCGAGATAATTGTGTCAGGATCCTGGGAAGACGCACTCTGTTGTCTCTGTGACTTGTGATGAATTGATTGATTGAAATAAGTTATTGAAGCGAGGAATTTGCGGCGAGTGGCACTCTATTGTCCTGTGGGAAAAAGGCGTGACAATTTGATTGATTGATGATTGAAGTTAATTTGTTGATCGAGATGATTTAAATATTCAGGACCCAGAATGACATGAAGTGCAATCATTAGACGGCTTAAATAAAAACATCAATTGTCACCTCTTAATTTCGACAGGGATAGGCTAAGACACTGCTGACACTCTCGCTTTTCTTTTTTGTGAGACGCAACATTCGATTTGCCTGATGGTAAGGAGGTTCAAGAGCGCCGACAACTGACAAAAGCGTTTGATTTTACGGTTTCCTCAGTCGCTTTCTTTTGTGAAGCCACTTGGTCGCGTATCGGATTCCGCTTGTGATTGCTGATTCCAACTATTCATAGTAGAGGTGACTGATTGAATTATAGTAGCAGTCACCTCCATTCATGGACTGCGCTCCAGACATCAGGCGGGGTTCTGTGTTGATTCACAATAATAAACATCCACAAATCTCTCCGCACAGACTCAATGGATATGGGCATAGCCAGACCTCCCAAATTTCATTTAGAAATAAATATAACAGAATCTATTTAATTAAATATCAATGATATGTAAAATAAGGTAGATACGTTATATACACCAGTTTTTGAGTGATTTAGTCGCGTTTCGGGATCAGCTTGTAAATTGCCGGTTCCAACTAGGTCGGCATAGTGGATGTGATTGCTACTCACAGTTATTGAATTGTAGTAGCAGTGGCATCCCTTCATGGACCACACTCCAGCTTAACGTTAAGCGAGGTGCTGTCATATGTCGGAGTCACAATTAAAAGAGGAAGTTTTGTTTTATTGTGACACGACATCTAAACTCGACCCGTCTGGTGAAAAGCAAAAGGAGGTCCAAGAGTGACGACGACTGAAAAAAACCTAGTCAATTCACGGCTGCCTCAGTCGCCGTCACTCTGTCGGCCAAAGAAAAAGGACGGAATAATAGTTATTGAGGGCAAAAAAAAAACAAATATATGTTGCTTTGCATCGCGACACTGAGTTCAGGTTTGCTTATTAGTATAGTTTTAACGTGCCTCTTTTGAAGCGCGTATAACATATCTACGTCTTTTCTTATTAAAATATCAGTTACATAGTATAAAAATTATCATCGCGCCCTGCTCTACCGTGTGCAATAAGCGACGCTATGGTCATATGGACAGGTGGGATTGATGGCATAACAGTCGTCGAGCTATGTTTGCAAGATGGCGACATTATGAGTATATGAGCAATAGTCGACAGGAACATAACCATTATAGCCCAGAACATAAAGACCATTATGCAACGCACGCGTCGCCATCCAATCTCGTGACGTATTGCATCAACTTCTTGATAGGTTAGCGGTCTGTGAACAAATAAATAAGTTATTTTTAGTACAAATGGGTTATCTTTTGTTTATTTGCATAAATGTGTATATTTATTTTACTTTCTTTAATTACAAAATTACGTAGTAGTGAATGTTGAATAGAATTTATATTTTTGTTTGATATACTACTGTGATTAATAAGTTTTAATACTTTTAAATTTAAAATTCCCGTGCTTATCTCAATGCATTTTTTTTTCTTATGTTAACACAACCTTAATAGACGTCACTGTTTTTTTGCCTCTGAGTTTGTTGGTGTCAAAGTCTAAAAACAGATTTTACGGCACAAAAAATATAAACAAAAATTTCCTTTCTGTCACGTAAATTAGGCAGCGACGTCAGTTAAGATTCTGTCAACATAAGAAAAAAGTTTATGCATTTGTTTAAGCACTGGAGTTTAAAATCAAAAAGTCCTACTACTTTTTGTAGTATTATGACTGTACCCCATAGAATAGTTTTGCTTTTTATGGATGAAATTTTCTAGCCTGGCTTAAAGGTATGCTCTAAATCTCTAAAAATATATCAATTCCTTTACAATCTAAACAATATTGTTTAATATTACTGTTTAGTAATTAAAGTTAGATAAGCTATGTGAAGCTCTTATGAATAGAACTGTGATTGAGAAAAAATCGAGACTGTTTTCCAGATCGTAAATGGTGGCTCTCTATTTTCTTCATAAAGAAAATGGTCTTAAGATTTTAATTAATTTATTAGTTTGAATACAAAGATTTTAACATCCCTTTCACTCACTTAGGATTCATCGTTTGTTAGGGAATTTCCACATTATATGAGGATTATGCTTACCAGAAATCACGTCTGTACTTATAATTTTTGAGATACATTTTTTTATTGTTACTTGACATCTGACCTCGGCTTGTCTGATGGTTAGCAAAGAGGTCCAAGAGCCCAACGGTTAAAAATTTAAACCATTTAGTTCACGCTTGCCTCAGTCACAGTCACTATGCCGGCCAAAAAATAAAGAAGAAAGTGTATCTATACCTAAATTAACAGCCAATAATGGTGTACGTCAGGCGTTGGTATTCTTTGTTCTGGTGTTATGGTAAAGTACCAGGGCCACATTATCATACAGATGAACAGAAACGTTGCAGCGAAACTTGTTATTAGAAACATGCACCTACAATGACGCCAGCTCACCTCTTCGGGGTCAGGTGATCGCATACGTCTACAACAAAATTATGTCTAATCAATGATTTTGTTTTTGTGACACGACATATGACAGAACCCCGCCTAATGTAAAGTGCGGGCCATGAATGGAGGTAACTGCTACTACAGTTAAATAACTGTATATTTAGGACAACAGGCGTGGCGGGTGTCCCGGGTTCGATTCCCGGTCAGAGCAAATATATGTATCCTAGCTTTTATTTGTAATAATGAAACAATTTCTTAGCATCCATGGATTCACCGTGCGGGTGCCGGGTCCATCGCGTGGCAGGCGGGAGAATGAAGGCAGCGTTCCGGACTTGTGATCGAAATGTAGGTTTCAAAGTTTCTTGCGACATGTCAACACGGTGAGTGTGACATGTTCCCTGCCTTCACTATCCCCTCTACCCAACCAAATATTGTAAGACTTCACCAATGCCGCCTTCGACATACGACAAACATAAGATTAAATTTACAAATATTTGTTAATAAAAAAGAGCCAGATATTTGCTCTGGGTCTGGTTGTTAAGTGGGCAGCGGCGCCCATCCGGGGTAGTAAAAAAAAGAAGCAGTCACACCCACAATGCCGGCCTAATTGAAACCGGCAACTTACAAGCAACTAAGTCTTACAATGTTTGTTCCTCCATAAACAGTACAATAGGGTTAAAGTATAATACGAGTAACCACATCGGTCGAAGGACTGACAACTGATGGGAAATAAAAGTTCTTGAGTGGAGACCACGACTGACGACATAGTAAAAGTCACGAGTAACCGGTGGATGCAACTGGCATCTTTTCTTTTCGTGGCATCTTTGGGTTCTAAGGGGGAGGCCTATGTTCAGCAGTGGACGCCTTCTGGCTAATGATGATGATAATAATTATATATTATTTGAAAGACTACTAACCTACGTCTTCTATTATAAGCGATAGTTGTAGCGCTTAAAAGTGGTTGCCTTTCCGCGTCCATAATCAACTGCACTCTGGGTGACACTTGCAACGAAACTGAGAGTGAGGAGACTATTAATAAATTAAGATAAGGATATCATAATTACATGCACTTTGCCCTTAATCTATACTAATATAATAATGCTGAAGAGTTTGTTTGTTTGTTTGTTTAAGAGCGATAATCTTTAGAACTACCAGTCCGATTTGAGAAATTAGTTATTCATTGAGAAAGGTTATAGGCTATATAGTATTTCGGGATCTGAAGGTGGAGATAGATAAATTAAACAAATTTTATGCGGCTCACTATCTCATTTATTTGGATCCGTGACCACGATGGCTGCAAAGCTCTCGAAATGTCGGAATAATAAAATAAAATTGTACAACCAAAATAAACGCAATATCCACGATATAGTAAGCCGCATAAAATTGTTTAATTCATTAATCAATGTCCGCGCAATATCTAAGAAAATATTTTGGAGATAGATTCTCCCAGATTATCAAAACTACTATAGTGGTGTACCGTGGTGGGTATAGAGTCACTCAATAGGGTATAGTTATCACTCAAATAGACACGCCTTTCTCCCACAGGGATAGGCAGAGACAATGGAGCGCCACTTGCCACGATCCTGACACAACTCCCTCGCTTCCTTCATATATCCACAATTCTCATACAAGCTCTACGGGGATGGGCAGTAGGCAACCCAGCTTCCTACGCATAGCATATATAAATAAATATAGAACAAGGAAGATATATTTATTAGTCCTTGCATCCTTAACATCCACAAAAGGATGCATAACCCCTAACTAAATAACCTATTTAACTATTAGTTAGAAGATTATGATATTAGTAGGTATTAAGTAAAGCAAGGGACTTCAGGCAATCATACAAAATAACTTCGTAAGCTCATGGGATGGATAACTTGTTAGTTGTTCATAATAGGAAGCCGGAAGTTTAATTAGGGATTAATTTTGTGTTATGTGATAGTTCGAGAAGTTTCTATTTATTAAGTAAAATGAGATAGATTTGTCTCTGCCTATTCTTATAGGAAAAAGGCGTGACAATTTGATTGATTGATTGAGGTAGATACGTTATTTACACCAGTTTTTGGTTTGCAAATGGCTCGATTGAACGGTTAACCACGACGAAGTGGAAGTAGGAAGGAATGATAGTTAACGACAGGCGTATCCTAACGGTTAGCGATTGGTTTGTTGCGCGTAGTCCCCTTTTTGATTCTAAATATCAATCAATCAATCAAATTGTCACGCCTTTTTCCCACAGGGATAGGCAGAGACAATGGAGCGCCACTTACCACGATCCTTACACAGCTCCCTTGCTCCCTTCACATCCACAATTCAAATATCAAACCCGGGATAATTATAATTATAATTTAATAATTATAATTATATAAAATACTGCAAATATTTGTTGAAAAAAGATATAAAGCGGATATTTGTTTCGAGTCTGGAGAAGCCCTGAGATTAAAGCGGCAGTAGTACCCAGTCTGCCGATCCGAGGTAGTACCACATTTGCATTTTTTTTTATTGTGACACGAAATTTAACCTCGAAACTCTTGATGATAAGCAAGAGGAGATCCAAGAGTGACGACGACTAAAACATCCGCGTCAGTTCACGGCTGCCTCAGTTTGCGTCACTATGCCGACCAAAGGTGCTTCTTCAAGCATCGCTTGAAGGATCCAAGGTTATAGGAGGGAGAGAACACATGGGCTGGCAAAGCATTCCACTTGTCGATTGCTCTACAAATAAAAGACGCACCGAACTTTTTAGTTCGACTGCCGATTCTGTCGACAAAATGCTGATGCTTTCCCCGACCAGTGCGGGTATTACAAAAAGACGAGGTATGAACAAGGTTAAAGAGCTCCTCGGAACATTCTTCGTGGTATAGACGAAAGAGGTCGCACAAAGCCGCCATGTCTCTGTGTAGTTGCAGGGGCTTCAGAGTTTGTGTGACCTCTGCATCTCAAATAATTCGGATAGCTCGGCGTTGCAATGACTCCAAGGCCAATGCCCAAGTATCTTCTCAATAGAAGATACTTGGCAGAGCCGTCCCAGAGATGCGAACAGTACTCCGCGCACGAGCGTATTTGAGCCTTGTATAAAAGTAGGCGAAGCTCCGGCGCGAATTGATCATTCCAATCAAATTTATCGTCTCTAAGGTTAGCAGTCGCTCGTGAAACTAGAATTGTACTCGTAGGAACAACTTGGTTACAACAACCTACAACCTACAAAGTAATACAAAACAATAAAAGTAATTGAAAACCTTTGAAAGAAAAAAGTATTACCTACTTCACATCATTTAGCTGTAATTACTTACATTTAATGTCGCCACTAATTATCGTTTTCGGACCCTTTCCTGTAGGGTTCGCAACTTTGGAAACAAAAGAAATATTCCTTTTATTGCGGCCGAACTTCATGCGCCTCCCTTAAAAGATATCAAACAAAATGATGAAAAAAGTTTTCGATGCGACAAAGGCAGAGGTTTAAGAAGAAGAAATAGCATACAATAAGATGTTTTTAGAGTGACAAGTGACGGCGACTATAAGATATAGTATACAATAAGAGTGTTTTTAGAGTGACAGCGACTGTAAGATATAGTATACAATAAGAGTGTTTTTAGAGTGACAGCGACTGTAAGATATAGTATACAATAAGAGTGTTTTTAGAGTGACAGCGACTGTAAGATATAGTATACAATAAGAGTGTTTAAGAGTTACAAAGTGAAAGCGACTGTAAGACGTTTTTATAGTCGTCAGCATTCTTGGATCTTCCCTTATTTCATTAGGGCAAGTGGAATACAGATGTCTTGTACAAAAACTGTAGACAAGGCTCTACTATACGCTGGTTGGGCCAAGAAATCGATAGCCCTAATACTACCTCAAATAATGCAATCCACGCGGAGAAGAATGGTGTAGAATATCAACGAGAATAACGATCCTAGAGGAACCACTGTAGAGTTAGATGTAGAAGTGTGATTTTAGCTTTAGTGTTTTTTAATTTTTATTATTGTGACTCTACATATGACAGCACCCTGCTTGATATTAAGCTGAAATGATGTCACTACTACTACAATTTAATAACTGTAAGTAGCAGTCACATCTCTTCACGGTATGTATACTTGTAAGTGGTGGTACTACCCCGGATCGGCAGACTCTGTACCACTGCCTATCACACATTGGTAACCAGACCCGAACCAAATATCCGCCTCTTTTTTTATTAACAAATATTTGCAATATTTATTATAATTGTAACAAATAAAAGCTATGAAACAAACATTTGCTCCGACCGGGAATCGAACCCGGGACTATACGCGTAACAAACTAATCGCTGAACAATCGGCCACGCCTGTCGTCAAGATCGTTAATTTTTGTTATCAAAATTTAGGTTTTATATTATTTTAGGTAGGCAGAGGTCTAGTCATTTTATTTAATACAAGCCTCTTCGTGTTTTTAAGTGCTTAAAAATGTATAATAAATAATATCAATCAATCAATTAAATCATCACGCCTTTTCCGACAGGGATAGGCAGAGACAATGCAGCGCCACTTGCCACGATCCTGACACAACTCCCTAGCTTACTTCACATCCACAATGCTCTTCATACAAGCTCTATCATATCTTTTAAAAAACCACAATTACATAATTATTTGTATAGGGCTCGGGCCTATACTAGGCCGAAGCCTGTAAGGAATATATTTATCATTAACACATGCCTATTATCACTAAAAAAAGTAATAGTTCGATTTATTTTTAACAAAATGTCAACTAAACTTATGGCTTTAGAAAATAAACAGTTATTTATTCTAACAACACTATCTATCCGCGTCACAAAAATACTCCGTGATGATACATAAGCGTGGAACGAGGCAATGAATCACGAGTAGAAAAAGACAGTAAGTAATCTATGACGATGTAACGGAGTATTTTCACTCGAGTACAGCCATTTCCCCAGACAACTTGTCGATAAATCCTACTTTAAAATAAGGTTCAAATTTGTGTGGCAAGGAAACTTATATGAAGACTTTATTATGAGAAATCTCTACTAGTGGGTAGTCAGATGCAAAACAACGGGTACCATTACACCGTGACACAGTCGCATATCGAGATCAGTATAAAACTTATACTGTACACAAAAACGTAAGTAGTATAGTGCTACAATATAAATTAATTAAAATTTAATTTGATTAACAATATTACTCGTATATCTTATTTTAGTTACCATAATCCAATTGTACATATCGTACCTACATTCAGTGCCAGATTAAGCCAGCGCGGGGCCTGTAGCAAATTCAGTCAATGGGCCCTTGGTTTGCTTTAGGTTCTCAGATTTAGGGTATTAAATAAAACAAACCTGTTACAAAAAAAATTTAATCCAAAAAATGTGCTATGTACGTTATATTCGATTATATAAAAATTCCAAACAGAAATTAGTATTTAATTAGTTTTGGTTTTCTTTTATATATTAAACTACCAAGTCATAATATGTACTTATTCTGTCGACATTTAAGAAGAATCATTAACGCTTTACCAATTAGGTATTCGATAGACCGAATACTAAAACAGTAGCCGTGGTATCGCTACGGAATTGTTACAGAATTTGTTACATTTTTAAGGCGAAGCACGATTCTTAGACATCTGAATCCTGAACCGTGACTTGTATAATAACAGGAAACACTGAAAAAGAGGTAAAAACATTTTTATAGAGATTTTTTAGAGATATGAAGTAAGTGCCTTTTTGAATCACTAATATTTACAGGGATAGCTTGAGACAATAGAGCGCTTCTTTTTACGATGCTGACACAACTCTGTAACTTCCATAATTCTTTGTACAAGCTCTATGGTTATAGACATTGTGTAGCCCCATTTTTTAGGAATGTCGCTAATTTAATCTGACACTAGTTCGTCCTCGTTTTATCTTTTTACTAACCTTAGATTCATATATCTTTTCTGTAAATCTTTACTTTTATATTAGGACGCAAGAGCTGTCGTCGACTTCACTGACTCCAAGCTGACTCAATAATGAATGTTCGCGCATTTAAGAATATACTAAAAACACAGTATCATTATTCGCCAGTATTTTTCACGCTTCGTTTGAAGGAATCCAAGGTTATAGAAAAAATATTTAATAATATATTTTAGGGGAATGAGTTACTTGTCCAATTACATAAATACTCGTACTATAAAATAGACTAAACTAGTCCAAGTGTGTCAATAGATACCTACTGGACGTTTTAAATGATTACTCGTAAATATATAAATAGTAAAAAGCTTAATAGTTAAATTAAAATTAATAAGATTATAAATGACAATGGCAATTAACTTTAACATCCAAGTTTCACATAAATCCATTAAACGCGTGAACAATAATTCTTATTCCATTGTTTCATGACAATTCTATCACTTTGACAACTACTACAAAAGAAGAGTCTAATTTACGTTCGTCACGATCCAATTTCGTAACACTGTGTCCAATTAAGTCGTATTTACTTATATACAATTTGCCTTTGTATTATACATTATTCACAAGAACTTAGATTAAATTAAAACGGGTCTTAAACATACCTAATTTTCCTAGACATTTTGGCCTCCAATACTGTGGGTGGGTACGATAACTAGTAAGCAATTGAACTTGTATTGTGGTCAAACTCACCTGAATTAATAATCTGAAATCAAACATATGACCTTGGATGCGTGAACAAGCTCGGTTCTCTCAGTCGTCGTCACTCTTGGACCTCCTCTTGCTTATATATATATATATATATATATATATATATATATATATATATATATATATATATATATATATTGTGACACGACATCTGACCTCGACCCGCCGGATGATAAGCTATATAGTATAATATACTATATATATATATATATACTATAAGTCAAAATCCATCGATGTTTACACGATGTTTAAACATCGATGTCAAAATCACACGAAAGATCACTAAGTATTTATTATTATTATTATTGACATTCGACCTCAACTTGCTTAATGGTAAGCAGGAGAAAGTCCAGGAGCACCGACGATTTGAAAACCCAATTTAGTATTAAGTTGCCTAAAGGTTTTTCATGCCTCACTTGAGAGATTCAAGGATGAGGAGAACACATATTCGCCTGGTAATGCTTGTCCAGTTGTCAATGGTTTTACAAGGAAAATACGAATTAAACCTATAATTTGTATGAAAATGTGACGAATTTGTAGTGGTCCAAGCGAAACTTTTGTGATAATTAGGTGGAACCAACGCTATCTATCGTCGAAGCGATAAAACTGTCACTTACATTAATGAAATAAATGGCCGATTTCAACATTTCTATATTGTTTTTGGGCTCTTTAAGAAACCATTTAGATTCAAAGAGAAAAATGTCTTAATGCATAACTTTATGATCTAGCTATTGATGACGACAAGCGTGGCGTTTTCGTGAGCACACCAGTTTGTTAGGCGTAAAGTCCAAGGTTCGATTCCCGTTCGGAGCAAATAATTGTTTCATAGCTATTATATTATTTGTAATTATTATTTATTATTTTTTTCCAAATATTTGTTATTAAAAAAGGAATTGGATATTTGCACCAGGTCTGGTTATCAAAGAGTGGTAGGCAGTGGTGAGTAGGCAGAACTTATGAGTATACAGACCGTTAGGTAAATTAGTTACATTTCGGGATCAGCTTGTAAGTTCCTGATTTCAACTAGGCCGGCATAATGGGTGTGATTGCTTCTTATTGTTATTTTACTGTAGTAGCATTCATCACCAGGACTGCACTCGAGCTTAACATCAAGCGAGGTGCTGTCATAATATGTTGAGTCACAATAAAAATAAATATAAAACCATAGATTTATTACGCGTTGGTCGTAACGCGACCAATCATTAATCTATGGTTTTATATTTATTTGCAAACTATGATTTATTAAGGCGATCGTGGTGAAGTGGCAGTTCAATGGTAATACAAATCGAGAGCACGGGTTCAAGACCACTTGCCGGTACCAATGTATCTTTGACTCCCTCGCTTCCTTCACATTCACATTTATCTTCATACAAGGTCTATGGTTGTGGGCACTAGGCAACATAGCTTTCTTGAGGATGCCTCCAATTTGGTCGGCAAACAACCTCCTGGTCCTTCCTTGTTTAACGCATCCATTCACATGCGTTAAACAAGGCATAAATAAACTAAAATATAAAAAAAAACAAATTAAGAATCCAAGAAAATAGAATCTAAATCCAAGAAAATCGAATCCATTTCTAATTTAACAATAAATCGTTTTTAATATAGATAGATGAATCTAATTTTTATTCAATTTAAAACACAAATATAAAAATATTTTTATATCATTCCGCAGGCTGTCTTTCACAGATATGGATGAAAAATTGTTCGTTCACAATTTCAATTGGGGTGTAAAAAAGTAATAAAATTCAGCAAGACACTTCGGCCATTTTTGTTCTTTTCGAGTTTAAATTAAATTGTAATGCTATAAATTATTATTTATGCAGGTTTTTTTTATGTAGGTTATTTTTTTTATTGTCACGTGACATTTGACTTGGATCCACCTGATAATAAGCAAGAGGAGGTCTAAAAGTGACGACGACTTAAAAAAACCGAGTCAGTTTACAGCTGCCCCAATCGCCGTCACTTTGCCGGCCAAAGGTGCTTCTTCACGCATTTTACTTACTATGTACTTACTTTAACACATAACATACTTTGATGTTATGTTATGTTACAAATGTCTGCATCTGACTTAATCTCGGCAACTTTTAAGCAGATCTCAAAACGCAACTCAGTCAGTTCACGGTCTTTACACTTAAATTATCCTATTTATAGGGAACATTTACAAACAGAATGTTTCTAAACATTTTTATTCTTGTTTTATCATTTAATGTGACTTTTTTTAACATTAATGGTTCAATCGTCATCAACGTAACCTACTTAACCTGAAAAGGAGAGGAAAATAAAATGTAAAAATGAAAATAAGAACTAATTGGCCGGCATAGTGACGGAGGCTAAGGGAACCATGAACAGCCTCTGTTTTTTTTAGTCGTTAGCAAGTAGGGGTCACAAATGTCGAGTCACAATTTAAAATAAAACGAACTATGTCTACAATAATTAAAAGGTATAGTTAAAAAAAAAACTTACAAAACACGTAAGAGGAGGTTTGAGGTTTGACTGAAAAAACCGAGTTAGTTTACGGTTGCCTCAGTCACCATCACTATACCGACCAAAAAAAATATTTTATGTAATTATGGTATTTTCCTCGGTTTTAATACGTATACAATTTTTTAAATTATTCAGATCTCTAGAAGTGGGTGCAAATAAATTTGAAATATTCCTTAACACAGTTACATACAAGTCAAGCTAATAAAAGCGAGTAAATAAGGATGCTTTATGAAACCTTCCTAAGGCAGTATTTTAGTAAATACTTAAAAGCAACAGTAAAACACATATTGTTTACCCATATAAGAATAATAATAAAAAAACTCGCAGCGCCAATGAAACTGAAGTAAAAAACCTACACATGAAAGACTTTTACCGCAGAACACAAATCGATAGACTCGCTGTAATCATTATTTTAACATCATACGAGTTTCAAGCGAGACGCATAGGTTAGCACCCCACACAAAAAAAAATAGCCATATTAGTTGTATTAACAGTTACATTTTAAAATAGTTTGATGTACGAAGATTACAATGTGATTGAAAAACATCCTTTATTTTGCACAGTTTAGGTGTGCAAAATGATCAAACTATTGATAATTCTTTCTTTCTTCTTGTTTATGGCTTTAGTATTTAACTTGCCAGTGTCAAAGTAAAAATATATGGTTCAATGTTAAAACATTGTCAAGTAAAGATGAAGATGAACCACGTGAGTGATTCATCAAATGATGATGATGAGAATGAGGTTGATGATGATCGTTTTAGTAAAGCGGCGGAAAGTTGATGATAATATATAATTATGACAGTTCAAAGCAAAACATTTAATATGGCATGTCTTCGTGATTGACAGACGATAAAAAATCCATATCTTATTTTCCAAATAACTCAATTGCACAGCAATTAAAAGCAAAATTATTATTAGTTTTATGAATACAAGTATCGAAACTTCCATTTTCCATTTTTTATCATTGAACATTACAAAAGTACTTATTACATAGTTTAAATTTTATACAGAATGTAAAACGAGAAGTACGTAAGTAAAAAATCAAGTTTCAGCTTCAATGACATCGCGCCTTTTAACTACTGGAATCTATACCTATATGATCTGTGGTTTTAACACAACACATATTCGCAATGACATTACACTTTTTTTATTAATACTGCCGCAATAATAATATTATTTTATTCTTTGTCCTATTTCATATAAAAGTGTCTTCATAAAGGTTTCGTTGTAGATAAGTTCTGTGTTTTACCGTTTAATATTTAACGATACAGGGTTTGATTCTGAAATAAATACAAATATATATTTTTTGCAACATATGTTAGCAACAACCCCGCATGATGTTAACTAGAGTCCGGTCTATGAATGGAGGCAATTGCAACTCAATCAATCAATCCAATTGTCACGCCTTTCTCCCACAGGGATAGGAAGAGACAATGCTACGAACCTGATACTTCCCCTCGCTTCCCTCACATCCACAATTCTCTTTATTCAAGCTCTATCATTGTTATGGGCACTAGGCAACTCAGCTTTATTCAGCCCCAATTCTTAAAGATGTCTCCTTTTTGGTCGGAGATCACCCTCTTGGATCTCCCTTTTAGTTAACGCATCTATCCACATCAAAATGCAACTACAGTTAAATAATTGCAAGTAGCAGTCCCATCCATTATTCCGGCCTTGTTGAAACCGAAAACGCGACTAAATCGCTTCACGATTTGAACGATTAAAAGTAGCGGTGATATGCCGAGTCGGCAGACTGGTAAATGATTATCAACTGTCTGTCTACCACTCTAAGTACCAAGCATGAAGAGGTACATGTAGCTGGCATAATTACAACAATCATCGGTGATATTTAAGGCAACCGTGGTGTAGTGACAATGCAATGGTTACGCAAACCGAGAGCACGGATTCAAAACCACTTACCGGTACCAATGTAACTTTGATTTATGTACTTTGATTGTCCTGTTTCTATAATACAAGCACTTTAGTAGCTTAGTATAGAAATGTAAAAAATGTTTCACAATGTACAAATCCTTGTATAAGTAAGTATACGTCTTAATTTTAATTCCAATTACATTTGCAATAAAGGGCACAGAGAAAACAATAAAAATCAAAATGGCAACCTAACGAACCACAATTTCGCTTATTACACGTCGCTCTCAGACGCGACATGATCACGCCTTTGTCACATACAAATGGTATGCAGCGGTACTAGGGTGATGTAAATATTTATTATTTATTGTGACTCGACATCTGACTTGATGTTAAGCTGGAGTGCGGTCCATGAAAAGATGTCACTGCTACTACAATTCAATAACTGTAAGTAGCAGCCACATCCACTATGCCAACCTAGTTAGAAGCGCAACTTACAACCTGATCCCGAAACGCGATTAAATCACTTCATTTGTAAGTTGTGGTACCCCGGATCGGCAGACTGAGTACCACTGCCTACTAATCTTTGATAATCAGACTCGAAACAAATATTTGCAATATTTAATATAATTATTAAATATTACAAATATATTTATAAATAAATATATTATATATTATAAATATATATATATAATAAAATAAAGCTATGAAACGAATATTTTCTCAGAACTTACGGGACTTAAATCTAAACCGGAACGCGTAACAAACTAGTGTTCCAATCGCCCACGCCTGTCGATGTTAGGAGATTTGGTAGAACCACAAGATTTTATGGTAGAACATAATAGTAATAAAATTATTTATTGCAAAATTAACTACATTTTCTACCAGTCAACCTTTAAGGGATGTATGCGGTGATTTCTTCGGTGCAGGAAGTGAAAGAAAAGTTACATCTAAGTTTGAAATAAAATAAATAAATTGTATAATAAAATAATAACAAAATTGAATGTTGTAAAAACTCAGCATAGAATAAGCAACTCCTTTTTGCTATCACTTAGCAGTGCACTCCAGCTAAATTTAAAAGATGTAAAAAAGTTATGAAAAACGTAATCATTTTAAAGCCTGGACGTTTTTGGAAATTGGGGTTAAGATCCAGGTATAAGAATTGGTTTTTTTTTATTGTACTCTCGTCTGGTCCCGATTTAGTGGTCTCATAGAATGGTCATAGTTTGCAAAATTCGATGGATATATGCAAGCAAATAACGGCTGGATAATTGGATTTTTCGTGTCTCACCACGTCGAACTACATTTTTAGGTTAGCTTGATTGATAGATGTCCATCTCTTTTTGATTACAATTGGTTTTTCTATTGTAAAAGGATGTAGGATTTTTTATTTGTATATTATGCCTAATTATGTAAATAATTGATATTCATTAGGATTTTAATATTATTATGGATAAAAAATAATACTCTTGAATAGGCGACCGTGGTGTAGTGGCAATGCAATGGTTACGCAAACCGAGAGCACGGGTTCATAATCACTTGCCGGTACCAATATATCTTTGTTTTATTTACTTTGGTCGTATAGTTTCTATGATAGAAGCACTTTAGTAGCTTAGTATAGAAATGTTAGAAAAAAATATTTAAAATGATTTTCAATCCTACTGTAAATTAGTAATGAAAATTGTGTCAGGGTCGTGGTAAGTGGCGCTTTATTGTCTCTGCCTATTCCTGTGGGAAAAAGGCGTGACAATTTGATTGATTGATTGGAATTTGAATAATGATCCTGCGCGCACTGAATAAAGATCCCGACAAGGAACATTATACTCAAAAGGATCCCGGGTCTCGGTGTCTATCATATCATGCAGCATAGGAAAGCTGTTTGCTGTTTTATAATGTTTTTTTAAATATTTTTTTATTGTGACTCGACATAATGACAGCACCCCGCTTGATGTTAAGCCGAAGTGTGGTCCGTGAATGAATGTCACTGCTACTACAATTCGATAACTGTCAGTAGCAATCACATCCATTATGCCGGCCTAGATGAAACCGGCAACTTACAATCTGATCCCGAAACATGACCAAATCACTTCTCTGCTTACAACCAACATTAATAAGATAGTGGCCTTTTTTTATTACCCATATAATTATAAAATAAATTATAAATCCCTTACAAATTTAATTATAGGAACTACTCATATTAGGAAAAATAACCAACAGAAATATCATCTATAAAAATCTCCTGTCTGGCCGAATACCAAGAAATGAAAAGCCGGACCAAACAAAATAAAGATCATTTTTGCAAGTTTCCGACAAAAGGTCATTTCCTTTTGGCCAGCACTATATTGTCATTGTATACTAGACGGTAAGTAGTACTCGATTTATTTTAGTGCTCGATTTATTATAGTAGTACGATTTATCTATAAATAAATACATATTTTTTTACGCTTCACAAATTACAGTAGATGGTTTGTAAGACCAACAAAAAAACTACCATTAGTCATCAGCATATTTATACGCCATTTCCCCACAGGGATAGGCAAAGACAATCGAGCGCCACTTGCCACGATCCTCTACAACTCTCTCATTTTCCTAGCATCCACAATTCTCTTCATACAAGCTATAAGGATGTCTCCGATTCTGCATCGTTTAACGCATATTTATATTTTTTAAATGTTACTTTTAATTAATAAAAACCATATTAAGAAGATCTTTGTAAAATAAAAGTAAAACCGAAAATAAAATAGATATAGTATATTATAAATAGAAATCATTTAACTAATAAGTAAATCTATTTATGCACAAAGATAAAAAATGTATTTCTTTTTAAGAAATCAAACTAACAAAATAACTCTTCTTCTTAGGCTTCAAACACATCTTGTGTTAAAACTTGAATCCTAGCATTAACACCAATTTTACACCAAGTCACGTAACCAACGAGTCTCGGGAGAATTTCAACAGTAACGCCCCAGCTACTTACAAAGTTCTACTATCACGAGTCTGACAACCAGGCCTTACTATCTAGCTATTGTGAGCTAGATAAAAAGTGCATTGGCCTGAAAAGGTAAAAGCTGTGCACTTACGACTTGTCACTAATTTGCCAATATTAAAATCAATCACGCAGAAATTATTGATAAATGTTTAATCCAAACTAAAGTGTTACTTGAGCGTGAATTGCATAAAAAGGTAGACGAATAGTGGTAGGCAGTGGTGCCCAGTCTGCCGATCTGGGGTAGTACATGTATACAATTTATTCTGTTTTAATCACTTCTTTGTCTGATAACATTAGTTTAGGATTATTAAAATCAGTACAAATTAATTATTTGTTTTGCATTTTGTCATGATTTGGTCGCGTTACGGAATCAGCTTGTAAGTTACCGGTTCCAACTAGGCCGGCATAGTGGATGTCACTGCTATTTACAGGTATTGAATTGAATTGAATTGGTCCTCCATTCATGGACCAAACTCCAGCTTATCGTCAGGCGGGGTACTGTGATATTATGTCAGGTTTGTAATAATAAAGGCGTTCCATTGCCTCTACCTATTCATGTAGACACAGAGGCGTTATAATTTGATTAAATGTTATATTTAAAGGTAGGTATATAATGTATCAGTTACTTACCCATACTACACCAGACTCGAACACATCTATGCGAAGATTTACGATTTATCTAGAAAGATACCGGGGAAATGGCCGCTCGTTGTTCAAGACTACGTTGTTCCATTCATATTATTAAATCTTTTAAAGTAAATAATTTATGTGATTTTTAAATTAATGTAGTGTCACCAGAATTGTAATTTTTTAATTATCTAATACACTTGTAAGATGGGTTTTGCATAATAATCAATCAATCAATCAAATTGTCACGCCTTTTTCCCATGGGGATAGGACTCTTCCTATATGCAGCTTCACTTGCCACAATCCTGACACACCTCCCTCGCTTCCTTCACATCCACAATGTGACGCTTCATGCAAGCTTTAAGGTTATGAGTACTAATATAAAATGTGAACACTAAAATGTTTAAAAGAAGGCGTCTTGCAAACGAAAACTTATTTAAAACAGTGTTTTAAATTGTATATACAGTTAAACATCATTTTATGGTACTAAATTGACATAAAATGTATTTAATGCATGTCTAAAGCGTATTTTTTTTGTGTTAAACACGGTTATTATTTACAAAAAGACGGACTAAATTTCCCTTCGAACGAAACGACGGACGAAATTTAGTCCGTCTTTTTGTTATTCTTATGAATATTGCGATAATTGATTAAAAAAAAACTACTTATTATTATATCCAAATAAGTAGGTACCTTCATACATAACAGGTTTCATCAAAATTCACAAGCTAATCCCAGACGCGAAATATTAAACGGATACGTGTTTAATACATGATAAACAATAAACGTATTATTATTTATCATGTTAACTAAACAAAGAGGACGTAATAAATCTTGTGTAATCTTGCTTCGTCTTGACATATCGTAATATCGGTTCGCTTTGGATTAAGCGATTTCACGTTAAGCCTCACGTCGCAAGTTTTAGTGATGTGCATTAAAAGGAGTTATTAAATACAATTTTTAAATAAATAATTAGCAAGGAGTTTGTGTCAGGATCGTGTTAGTGTCGTTGTCTCTTCATATCGCTGTGGGAACTGAGATATGAAATTAAAGATAATAAACATCTTAATGCACGAACGTAGGTACACAGGCGAGCTTGATGCCTTAAGCACTTTACCTATCAAAAGCAACCGAGGTATAACGTAGATCCAAACGCTTTGTAATGTAAATTATTACATAAAATTAAGAATAATATACACCTTACTTACCTTACCTTACCTTACCTGGAGTGGACACGTCGTGCGTATGGACGACACTAGGTTGCCGAAAGCTGTTTTCTACTCAGAACTTTTACATGGCAAGAGAAAGCAGGGCGGACAGTATCTTCGCTATAAGGACGTCCTCAAACGGCACCTAGCTGCTAGTGACATTCGTAGTGATGGATGGGAGGAAATGGCTGGTCACAGAACGGAATGGCGGAATGTTGTTTCCACTAGCGTAAATACTTTTGAGCAAACTCGACTAAAAACGTTAGAGGAAAAGCGCCATGTTCAAAAATCTAGACCCAAACGTAGCTATCATTACACATATAGCGCTAATGGACAACTCTTTTGTGAACCCTGCAATCGCACATTTAAAACTAAAGTTGGTTTTGCGAGTCACATTAGAGCACATCATAGTACTGACTAAGGAGTCGCTGTTGCCGGACACGGCAAGGAGATCATCATCATCACTTACCTTACGTTCGGTCACAAGTGCTTTCCACGCGATGGATTTTCTACACGGAGAAATTGTTTTATTTTACGTTTATAATATCATAATTTATAAAAAAATACACTAATTTATGAACACACAATCGCGTAATTAGCAAACTTTTCCTTCGAGAGAAACTACAAAATGTAAAGAGGAAGTAACACCGCTTTATAGATGGTGTGGAAAACAATTAAAAGTTTAAATGCTTTTTAGAACTTCAATACGTCTCAGTTTCAATTTGTGTTTATGGGAGACTTAACACTATTTTAAAATGGAGATAGTTGGACATCGTTGGAGCTATTATAGTTAGAGCTTTTAATTGACAATCGTCAACTCGACTGAAAGTCATCGCCTATTGGACCTAAATCAAGTTTATAGACATCCTTAAGATTTAGGCTTTCTATTTATATTTGATTAATGGCTCCCTAAGTCGTATTCCGAATAAACAATACGACAACTCTTCTAATATCAAGTATTGATTGTGTAGATTGATGATTGGTCTCTACGGTCTTCTCTCTCGCTACGGGCGTAGTGTTGTTGTCGAAGTGTCGATGTCAAGTGCTTTTCAAAAGAACTCAGAAATCTTTCTTATTTCATTAGTGCATATATGGTGTTTGTAGAAGAACAAACTATCTAAAAATGAGCTACAAATAAAATAACTCAGTAATACATCATCACTAAATACTAAGTGATTCGAAGGTATAAACGTAAGAATACATTACTCATAAAGTTTTTATCCCATTTACGAGTAAAGTCGGATAAAATGTCGATATGACAGTTTGTTACTCGTATACGTCGAAAGAGCTCGGTTCAAAGTATTTACACTCCCTCGGATTTTACGATGTGCACGGCAAAATAGGTTTTATCGATACTATCAGGTGCTTTAGAGGTTACTTAAAGTTTTGATATCTTTCCGAGATAACTCGTTAAGATCGTTTATTCTGTGGCTGCGAAACTTTGGCGAGCAAATTATGAATTAAGTATCGTATAGTATCTTAGATTAAGGTAAATATTAGCTTGTAAACTAGTTAATAGTTGTATCATTTTGGCATTATAGTATCAATATTTTCATTCGCAGTTAGAGCACTAATTACTTATGCCGAAATTCCATAAAACTCATGTTGCTGCATACCTCGTTTATAGCTTGGCATTGTTTTCTAATTTGACCAGGTTGGTTCCACGTCGGAGCAAAGATTACTATATAGTTGTTATTTATCAGTTTCATAATTTTATTGGATATTGCAAATATTTATAAATAAAAAAATGAGGCCATCATTTTCTTTGGGTTGTAACCAGGTAGTCCCGTTTCAAATGTAAATTGAAAGTTGCCGATTCCATCTAGAAGGGCAAAGTGGATATAACTGCTTGTATATAGATGGATATACTTATAGTTATTTAACTGTAGCTTAAGTAAATAGCATTTTTTTAATTTACTTTTCTATACTAAGCTACTAAAGTGCTTGTATCATAGAAACAGGACAACCAAAGTACAAATATCAAAGGTACATTGGTACCGGTGGGTAGTTAGAACTCGTGCTCTCGGTTTGCATAACCATTGCACTGCCACTACACCACGGTCGCCTTAACTACTTATAGCTCTTTGATTTATTACTAAAAACGATAAAAAAAAAACTTTAAAGTTGATTCCATTATCCATTGAAATAAGTAAGCTAGACATGATCTCCGCTACCGAAGAGCTATTTGAATAATTTTTCAATTTTGTAAATTCCAAACAGTAATAAATTTTCCTCCACAAATATTAAGTATAAACAACTTTGCGAGAACTGATGACAGTGAAAATAAAAATTTATTGCTTATTATACGAGTAGAAATCTTGTACATTATGTGAATTTTATAAAATAACTTCACATCTTTTATATGCAAGTTAAATTAAATATTAAATATCCTAACACAACTCCCTTACTTGCTTCACATCCACAATTATCTTCATACAGGCTCTGTGGTTATGCGCACCAGCTTTCTCGAAGATGTCTCCGATTCGGTCGGAAAACACCCTCCTGGGCCTGCCTTATTTAACGAATCCATTCACATGAGATTTATAAATTCCTTTCGTCAATCTACTTTCACTTATCCTTTCCATGTGATTAAACCATCGAAGCATCCCTTGGTCAATCCTTGTCACTACATCCTCATTCAAACCACATCTATCGTGCACTGTGCTATTCCTTATTCTATCCGCTATCGTCACTCCACATACACTCCTTAACGACCGCATACAGCGTTAACTCTACAATTTAGCCGCAATGAAACCAGTCTACCTGTATATTATTATAAAGTATCAATAAATCTGTTCTGTGGAACGTGAGGGTCAATTTTAGAGGAGTTACCAGAAAATCCCTACTATTTGTATTTTTCCTTTTTTTATGGACGATGTAGATTTGTTAACCCTTGTGGAACAACCACGTAGACTAAATTGCATGTTTAAAAATATGGTTTGTTGTTGTGCAGACCAGTTTAGCTTTTTTATACTTATGTATTTTTACATAAAATATGATAATATGCAAAATATTATCTTTGACGACAGGCGTGGACGAACGGTTTAGCGACTGATTTGTTGCGCGTAAAGTCCCGGGTTCGATCCCCGGTCGGAGCAAATATTTGTTGCATAGCTTTTATTTGTAATATTTAATAATATTAAATATTGCAAATATTTGTTAATAAAAAAAAAGAGATGGATATTTGCTTCGGGTCTGGTTATCAAAGAGTGGTAGGCAGTGGTACCCAGTCTGCCGATCCGGGGTAGTACCACCACTTACAAGTATACAGACCGTGAAGTGATTTAGTCACGTTTCGGGATCAGCTTGTAAGTTGCCGGTTCCATCTAGGCCGGCATAGTGGATGTGATTGCTACTCACAGTTATTGAATTGTAGTAGCAGTGGCATTCATTCATGGACCACACTCCAGCTTAACATCAAGCGGGGTGCTGTCATATGTCGAGTCACAATAAAAAAAAAAAAAAAAAAAAATTTATATTATTTGAGTGAAAGCAGATTGACGAAAGTAATTTATAAATTTGATGTGGATGGATGTGTTAAACAAGGCAGGCCCAGGAAGGTGTTTCCCGACCAAATAAGAGACATCCTCAAGAAAGGTACGTTGGCCATAACCACAGAGCCTGTATGAAGAGAATTGTGGATGTGAAGGAAGCAAGGGAGTTGTGTAAGGATCGTGGTAAGTGACGCTCCATTGTCTCTGCCTATTCCTATGGAAAAAAGGCGTGGCAATTTGATTGAAAAGCAGAGTTTGTATATTTAAAACGGCAGTCGAACTAAAAGAGTCGTTGCGTCGTTTCTTTGGAGAACAATCGTCAAGTGGAATGCTTTGCAAGCCCATGTGGTCTCCCCTGATGTTAAGCTGGAGTGCGGTTTATTAATGAAGTTTCTTAAAACAATAGAGCGCCACTTGCCACGATCCTGACTCAACTCCCTCGCTTCCCTCACATGCACAATCCTCTTCATACAAGCTCTGAATAATCATTTAAATGGTAAACTCATACATGTAACAATGTTTGAAATGTTTATCGAATTTCGAAGGTATTTTAAACAATTTGCTAGACGTTCCAGGACAATTTGAATATTTGTTTAGAATAATCTAAATAAATCTATGTTTCGATCGTATTACGCCGCTCCTCGGGGACTCTGGGAGTAAAGCCTGTGTTGTACTACACTATGCACTCTCAGTTGAGCCATCGATCTTAAATTTGCATTCGGTAAACGTCCGCTGTTAAATGCAATTTTGGTAGTATTTGGTACAACCATTCATTCAAAATTCTAAATATATTTGTAATGAGAGTAAACAAAGACCGGACATCGTAGTTTATTTTCCGTGGGAAACAACATTTAAACATTTCGAGGGCTCGGGTTCATAACCACTTGCCGGTACCAATGTATCTTTGATATTTTGTACTTTGGTTGTCCTGTTTCTATGATACATGCACTTAGTAGCTAAATATAGAAACGTAAAAAAACAAGTCATCTAAGTATTATGGTCTACCGAACGAGATGACATGAAGTAGACAAAAAACCTAACTCTGCAGTAGAAGTATCATATTTTAAAGGATTCTGACCTCCCCAGGTCTGCCGTAAGTACATTTTTTTTATTGTGACTCGACATATGACAGCACCCCGCTTGATGTTAAGTGTGTACTTAAATAGTAAATACATATGATACAATCAAAACATACTCAAAGATTATGAATACACTACACAAACTACACAAACAAAAAAAAAAAGAAAAAAAAAAGAAAAAAAATCTACCATTATTTGCACAAGGAAGCAAAACACAAGTTTTACAAATAATTTAAATTTTCCCTGTTGCTACCGACACTCTAATTTCTTTTTAAGTAACTACCTAATTTCGTTGTATAAGTTTGTTATTGGTTTTCTTCTAAAGTTCTAATACGATCATCTTGAAAAGGTTTTCGCTTTGGTGATATAATTTATTTATAAAGTAAATAAATAAACTAACTCGGTTTTTTCAGTCGTCGTCACTCTTGGACCTCTTGCTTATCGGGGGGTCGAGGTGAAATGTCATGTCACAATAAAAAAAAATAAACATACTTACTATAATACTTATATACTACAATACTATACATTATACAATAGTACATGTGTTACACTGACACTTTTTATATGTTTTCTTTACTAAAGGCGACCGTAGTGTAAGTGATTGTAATGATTGTACAATCGAAAACCATGGGCTTCCGGGTCAAAACCAATTGTCGGTAACAATGTTTTTTTGGGATATGTACTCAGGTTTTAATGGTACAAGCACGTTTACTTTTTTTTTTATTGCGACATGGCATTCGACCTCGACCCAAAGAAGCAAAAGGAGATCCAAGAGTGACGACGACTGAAACAACCGAGTTAGTTCACGTCTGCCTCAGTCGCCGTCACTATGCCGGCTGAAGGTGCTTCTTCACGCATCGCTTGAAGGATCCAAGGTTATAGGATGAAGAGAACACATGGGCTGGCAAAGCATTCCACTTGTCGATTATTCTACAAAGAAAAGACGCACCGAACTTTTTAGTTCGACTGCCGATTCGGTCGACAAAATGCGGATTAAAAAAATTACATTCGTAGACAAACGTAACTATTAGTGACGGCGATTGAGCTGACCATGAACTCAGTTGGGTAGTCGATGGCGCTCTTGCACTTCTACTTGCTTCCATCATTCATCCATCAAACAAATAGTCACACCTTTTTTTCCACAGGGATAGGCAGAGACAATGGAGCGCCACTTGCCACGATCCTGATACAACTCTTCTCACCTCCACAATTCCCTTCATACAATCTCTACGGTTATGGGGATGTCTCTGTTAATGCATCTATCTAACATTTCCTCTTTGTATAGCAAGGCTACGTTGGCAGGAATAATTGCCAGTCTTCCATTCAGCCTTCTCCGTCAACCGCTTGGACAACTCCTTGTCTAGGAAGCCAGGCGCTTAGCTGAAGGTCCCCAAGGACCCATTTAAAAACAAATAGTTATCAAGTTAATGCTAGCATTATCGTCGTATTAACGCAATTAGCTGACTGCGATCCATCTATCCTAGTCGACGAGCGGCAACAATTTATTCCATCGTGGATATATAAAGTTTTCCTAGTGTTCTATTATAAATCTCTATCGTAACTACATAAAAGCCTTTTACATACTTTTCATGACCTACGTTTCATATCTACTTTTTTATAGTTTTGATATTTATATCAATATTTTACTGTATAACTTTTTTTTTACAAAATGCGGATTAATGCCTCTCATAATTCTCTACCACCAAACCCAGTCAGGGTATTCAAACCAATTTAAAAAATGTCTAAAAATATTAGGATGCTTACATTATACATGAGCTACATACAAAAATAGATACTATATACTTAAATATATACAATATTATATATTATTATACTATTTTATACACTAAGCTACTAAATGTGCTGGTATCATAGAAACAGGGCGACCAAACTTTAATATACTCGTATATAGTATTTCTACCGTCAAGCTATAAGACCCTGTAGTTATGGTTTGCGTGACTATTTCCCTGCCAATAGACCATCCTGCGTCAGTAGTTTTTCTCATAATAGACTCTATATTAGGGTAGAAAATCTTGGGATCTGCGAACGTAACGCCGTCACGTTTGTATTGCGCCCTTTCGACTGATTTAAGAATGTCTACGAAATGGTTTTTGTACACAGCAGTTTGTTAGTTTGAATTTAAGATAATTCTGACTGTTTAACTTAAACTTTATGTATTTTTAACAAGATTTTAAAAGTATCTTCCAAGCACAAAGATAATTTTATGTTTTTTTTTAATTTCAATACTAAGTTACTATACGTCTTTTTTATATCAAAGATACTTTGGTACTGGCAAGCTGATCCCAAAACGCGAAAAGTCACTTCAGTAAATGGTGTTACTACGCCGGATGGCACCTTAAAGAAATATTTGCTTTTAAAATAGCAAAAATTTTTATTTTTTTAAATCTAATTATCGATCATATATCGTAAATGATCAATGATTGAAGTATCTATTTAGTAAATATTACAAATAAAAGCTATCAAACAAATATTTAATAGATTTTATTGACCGGGAATCAAACCCCAGTCTTTACGCGCAACTGACTGGCTGCGCCACGTGTGTCTTCGCGATATTAGTTGTCCTCTTTTTAACATTTATCGTAATAAACACCTATTTTTAAATTAAAAGAGGCAATAAACATATATATAATATATACTTTTATATTCAAAAATAATATAAAAGTAATGTAAATATTTTATATTAACCTCACTTGAAAGAGTTATTTAGCAATATATGTTGTGGTATGGCCGGGATTTTCATATCCAACACCCTCGTCCGGGGTGGAGCAAACATATACAAATTGGAATCGTGCGTTTGGCATTTTTATGAAATTCTTATGTAATAACGAGTTTGTAAGGAAAAAATCGTGTTTATTTAGGAATGTTCTAATCTTTAATGTTGAATAGAATATTATCATATTTTTGTTTTAATTATTTTAATGAATTGAAAAAACTTTATGCGGCTCATTATCGCGTTTATTTTTGTGGGTAATCCTTTTTATAATTGTTAAATCATGACCTAAAAATAAACGCAATAGAAAGCCGCATGAAATTTTTTCAATTTATTAATCAATGTTCGGCCAAATCTAATAAAATAAAACAATTTTATTTAAAAACTCTATTCACTTCACAAAGGCGAACTTAATACCGCTAGACATACTCTGCCAGTTAAAGTTAGGTATCAAAAGAATAATAAAAAAGGATAGGTACTAAGAATAATAATAAATAATAATACATTTTAAAGAGTGAGAGGCAGTGGTACCAATCCTGGGTAGTAACTTGTAAGTGGTGTACTTACAAGTATACAGACCGTGAAGTGAATAAGTCGCGTTTCGGGATGCCGGTTCCAACTTGGCCGGCATAGTGGAAGTGACTGCTGCTTCGAGTTATTTAACCATAAGCAGCAGTCAGCAGCATTTATAGAATGCACTCCAGTAATATAAGGCGGGGGCTGTCATCGAGTCATAATAAAAATAATTACGATTTTTTTCAGAAACGACATCTTACCTCATTCTGATAGTAAATCCAATCTGATCTGATTCAATCTGAAAATTACTTAGCTTACGGTTTCCTTGGTCGTCGTCACTATGCCGGCTGAAAAAAAATTTCCAGCAGAGTTCATTTCCTGATAAGAGCTAGTCCAGAAGTACCCAAATTATAAAATAAAGTATTATAACTTGGTAAAATGTATTTTAAGTTCAAAACTTACATCGAAAAACTAAGTTTAAAGTCAAGATTTTCTCCAAGTCAGACGAAGAATTTTCTAATTGCATAAAATATAATAAATTAAATTTTGTACCAGCTGCGGGGCTTACTCCTCGTCTCGTTGATGGGTTTTAAAATTTAGTTTTACAAACTACATTTAATTGTTTCGTTTATTTTTTACTAAGTAATACTTATATTTATTTTTTATAATAGTAGAACTTGTGTGAAAAGATGCGAGGGAAACTAAGGAGTTTCCCTCGCTTCCTTCACATTTACAATTCTCTTCATACAAGCTCTATGTTTATGGGTACTAGTGTCTTCGATTTGGTCGGCAAACACTCTCCTGAGCCTGCCTTGTTTAACGTATCCATCACATGAGATTTATAAATTCCTTTCGTCAATTTGAAGTGAGATTTATAAATCTACTTTCACTCATCCTTTCCATGTGCTCAAACCATCAAAGCATTCCTTTGTCAATCCTTGTCACTACATCCTCATTCAAACCACATCTATCGCGCACTGTGCTATTCCTTATTCTATCCGCTATCGTCACTCCACATAAATGCGGTCATTAAGGAGTAACGACCGCATTTTTACAGTGTTTATTCTACTCTTATGCTTTTTCTGCCACACCTAACATTCACTTCCAAACTTTTAAATCAAAATGTGAAATTATTACATTATCTAAGTCATAAGTACCTACACTTTTCCTCTTCATTTAGGTGACAAAAGAAACCAAAACCATTTATCGATCCGTAACCAAATCCCCAGTTATTCGACAAAACAATGTTCACGATAGACAAACAAAAAGCGCTAATTGTGTTTGACTTTGTTCACTTTGGTTCGCAAACAAATCCGGCCATTGAAAATCTTTCGTATACATACAAGTATCACAAAATATCAAAATGTTACAAAGCATAGAGTCAAAAGATTGATATAATCATTATTGTGCAAATTGTTGAATAGAAACTATATAAAACATTGTAGGACGAATGTATCCCAGCTCCTAATTTCCAGCGATTGGATGTAGGAGGTCCCCCGAGAAACCTCCATGAGGATTTCTTCACAAAAAAGGTACAACGCACAAATGGCGGTCTTATCACCAATATGACAGTGACGGCGACTGAGGCAAGCTTGCTTGCTTATCATCAGGCTAAGAAACTTCAGATGTTAGGTCAATAAAAAAATATGGCAATCTCTTCCTGACAACAATGATAGTATTAGAACTAAACATTTTAGGGTAGAGTCTGTCTAAGCCAAAATGACGCGCCCCTCTACCGGATTTACGCACATGAGCAAATATAAAACATGGATGCAACACACCGAAAATGCAATTGCAATTGGTCATTTAGATGCTGGTTAGACCTAAAAGGAGGAGTACGCTGATGAAGTAATATTTGCATTCACACATTTATATAAACTAATAAAGTGGAGGGGCGCGTTATTTATAGTTAGAAAAGCTATACCAACTATTAAATTTATTTAATATGATAGAAGAAGAAAGTCTTATTATAGGATGGGGAAAACACATAATCTGGTGCACATAACATTTATGTACTAAGGTAGTAAACGAGATTCTATCGTAAAGGTCTAAATTACATATATCAAAGATACATTGGTATCGACAAGTAGTTTATGCGTGGTTTATGCGTGACCATTTCACTATCACTAGACCACGGTCACCTTAATTACGTGAGTGACACTGGAGCCCTAACCAGTAAAGTAATTAAAATTCAAAACCTTCACAAAATTATTTGAACAATTTTTAAAATCCACTTCAAAGCTCACACCTCCAAAGTTTTGTTTAACAAAATAAAGTTACTGGAAAATAATTCACAGACAGAATAACCCCCATAGACGCCGCAACTTACTGTTGTTAAATAAACTTTAGGTTATCTATCTATCTGCACATGAGACTTATAAAACTTCAAATTTATTTTAGATATCTAGATATATCTCTAGGTTTCAAGAATAACATTGTTAGTAGGATAGGGCACAAGTTGTTTTAAGAGGCTTGGTCTCCTATGGTCTCCCAGTTTCTATGAAACGCTCAATAGTTTAGTAGCTATATAAATACTATATACATACACTTACTTGGACACGCAGTAACCAAATAGTTTGCTTCATATCTCCAATTTTGATTAATTATTATTTATTAATAAACATTTTTAAAAAGTTCTAGAGTCGAGACCACGAACCGGCAAACGCAGCGTGGGTAGGCCTCCCCTGGGTGGACTACCGACATAGTGAAAGTCACGATGCAACTGGCGTCTTGTCCTTCGGAATGGCGTTCTAAGGGGGAGGCCTATGTTCAGCAGTGGACGCCTTCTGGCTGATGATGATGAATGAATATTTTATAATATTAATCCTAACTATGCGCGGGGTAGTAACTAGTTACCAATAATAAAAACTAGTGAGCGCTGTGATTTTGTTCTATTCAATTAACTCGACACGTCATGAGTGTTGTCCTTGTTTGCATGCTACTGCTACTAAACTCATATAACTACAAGTAGCAGTCATATCTAATATAGGCCTCTTTGAAACCGGCACTTCAAAATTATTTTTAATATATTTTTATTATTAAAGTAAGGTCTAATTATATGTTGCATGTGAAAAATTCAGAAAAAACCTAACAACCCCTGTTCTCTCGGCGTGAAAAATTCTGAAAACTTTTAATTTATGCTAACAAAAATAACGCACAATTTTTTATATTTTTTGAAAAGCAAATTGGGTGACAGAAATGTGTTTTGGCACAAAATAAAATGTGGATGCGATATCATCTGTAGTAGCAACTAACTTTACTTTCGTTGTGCGGTCACATGTCAAGTTACAAAAAAATCTTTACTAAAATCGGAGCCCCGGAGTCGTGACGGCGACCGAAGCAACCATAAATGATTTTTCTTCTACTCGCCGATTTTTTATTGTGACTCGACATATGACAGCACCCCGCTTGATGTTAAGCTGGAGGGTGGTCTATGAATGAATGTCACTGCTACTACAATTCAATAACTGTAAGTAGCAATCAGGCCTAGTAGGAACCGGCAACTTACAAGCTGATCCCGAAACGCGACCAAATCACGTCACGGTATGTATACTTGTAAGTGGTGGTACTACCCCGGATCAGCAGTATTTTTTTTATTGTGACACGACATTTGACATCGACCTGCCTGATGATGATGTACCACTCTTTAAATTAAAAAAAAAGAACTAATGGGAGACATGGTGATAACGTCTGAGATTACAGTTTTCTTAGTTTTAGTCCAGCTTTAGGTAGATCTTAAAAGTCACCAGTAATCGGACAGGCTGGCATAGTACTGCGTAGAAACGGCTGCTTTCTGTTCCAATACATTATATCTACGTCTCAATGTGAAGGTAAAACTATAAAAAAAATAGTCGTAATTTTATTTATTAATTTTTAGTTTTTAATTAGTTTTTATATCTAATGTAATTTCTGACCTTTATTATTGTTATAAAAAATATATATATTATTTATATAGTCCAGTATAATTTATATTTTCGAAGTTGTTTTTACATTACCTTTTAACACTCCGGACAGCCACTTCCGAAAACACACTTTCCGCTCTACTAACCGTGTGAGATAAGGGTTCCTCTTTCCCCGTTTTTTACTTTAATTTTATTTATATGGGTATCGCAACTTTGTATCTAGTCATATACGAATAAATTGTTAGACTTCGAGTTTTTAACATGCTTTTATAAGCATGACTTGTATGTATGTAACTATGTATGTAACTATCAGCTTGTAAGTTGCCGGTTCCATCTAGGCCGGCATAGTGGATGTGATTGCTGCTCACAGTTATTGAATTGTAGTAGCAGTGACATTCATTCATGGACCACACTTTGGCTTAACATCGAGCGGGGTGCTGTCATATGTCGAGTCACAATAAAAATAAAAAAAAATAAAAAAATGTACCGGAATCTTTCAAATTAATTTTCACCCACTAATAGTGACTTAACGGTTTCTTCAGTCCTCGGCATTCTCGGACCTCCTCTTACTTATTATCAGGCGGTCAAGAGGATATTTAATTTAGTTTTAAGACTAAAAAAATTTCTTCACTTTTTAGATCACATTACTTAGGCGTGTTTTTTTTGTTTTTTTAACTATTTAACTTTAAAATTTTACCTAAAAACTAAAAATTTCATACAAGATTTATTTTAAAAGATTTTATTTATTTTAAAGTTATTATTTAAGTATTTTTTTGGCATTGAACAAATAAAACGTAAAGTTTGCAACACCCAATGGAGTGAAAAAGACCAGACCGCTATTCACACTAAAGGAGTCAATTCTTGAACTATATCTTTAAAATGGACTATCGAATAATGTTTAAACAGATATTTTTCACCATAAAAAAAACTAAAAAACACGCTCTTTTGACAATGTGAATTAAAATTAGAGTGTACTTGACTTGACATCTGATCTCGAATTGTCTGATGTTAAGGTCCAAGAATGCTGACGACCGAAAAATTCGAATCAGTTCACGGTTACCTCAGACGCCGCCAATATGCCAGCGGATTTTTTTTTAAATGAAATTATCTTATTGTCATCGGTTTTTATTACGTGTACAAATTTTCAAGGTATTCAGATCTCTAGCAGGGAGTGAAAATTATTATAAAAGATTTAGTTGCATACATACAAGATGTATGCAACTACATATATATATATATATATATATATATATATATATATATATATATATATATATATATATATATATATATATATATATATATATATATAATAAAACTTAATAAAAAATGTGCACGTGAAGCAAGCTAAAAGTTATGCCATATTGACATCTGATCTCGAATTGTCTGATGTTAAGGTCCAAGAATGCTGACGACCGAAAAATTCGAATCAGTTCACGGTTACCTCAGACGCCGCCAATATGCCAGCGGATTTTTTTTTAAATGAAATTATCTTATTGTCATCGGTTTTTATTACGTGTACAAATTTTCAAGGTATTCAGATCTCTAGCAGGGAGTGAAAATTATTATAAAAGATTTAGTTGCATACATACAAGATGTATGCAACTACATATATATATATATAATAAAACTTAATAAAAAATGTGCACGTGAAGCAAGCTAAAAGTTATGCCAGGATAGTGAAAAAATATTATGATTAATTTAAAATATTGCAGGCCTATGATTGATTGAGCCCTTCTCTAATCTAATACGTCAAATTAAATTAGTTTAATTTCTCATTATATGCAACATATGCTAAAGAAATCACGAGACGCATCGTCTTAAAAACTGAAAGATAATGTCGAAAGAAATTATGTTCGCCTTTTGTAAACAACTTATTGTCGTAAATAAAGTTTTTATTTTCTTATTGTTTTTAAACGGGTTTTGACCAGAAGTAATAATTGTGTAAAAAATAATAACAAATAATAATGCTTTTTGAATGGGTAACAGATTTAATACACAAAAGATGGTGTCAAGAGGCGCTTCATTGTTTCTGCCTATCTATGTGAAAAAAGGCGTGACAATTTATTTGATTTGATGATATAAAAATACTGTAATCAAATCAAGAATAATACCTCAAATCCAAACTGTGTATTTCCCAGAGATTTTCCACCTTTTCATTTTAATCTTTTGAAAACGTCCTTATACCTATGTCGAACGACGGGCGGGTTTACTGCATTTTTATAGTTTTAGATATCTATCTAGAATACAGAATATAACTTGTGGTTATGCTTCTATAACTTTAATATAAAACTTTAATCTGGGTAAGTGTGATAGTGTTATTATAAATTATCAAAATGGTTAAAATAACTAGTATGTTCTTTATGTAGATGAATTACTTTTTAGAGTGTCACGAGTAAATAGTTTAAAAATTTTGCCCAATAATAATCAATTAATCAAATTGTCACGCCTTTTTTCCACAGGGATAGACAGAGACAATGGAGCGTCCCTTACCACGATCCTGGCACAACCTACTCGCTTCCTTCACATCCACAATTCTATTTATATAAGCTATAATTATAATTACTAAGTTATTACGGATAAGCTCTATTATATTATACACAAAATAAAAGAAATATATTCTCTGAAAAAATAATTATTTTGAATAAAACTAAAAATTATTTCCAAGCTTGAATGAAATGTATTGCAATGCAAGAATATCTTCCAAATCGAATTGATGAATCCGGTAGTTTTCAAATTTAAAATACTAGTCTAAAATTTTAGTATTCAACAATGGGCTAATAAAAATTTAGGCCATAATTTGAATTTACTAGTTTTTATTATTTACACTACTAAAGTACATACGTACTTGTATCATAGAAGCAGGACAACCAAAGTAAACTTTTGGCCGGCATAGTGACGGCGACTGAGGCAGCCGCGAACTAACTCGGATGTTTCAGTCGTCGTCACTCTTGGATCTCATCTTGCTTATTATCAGGCGGGACGAGGTCAGATGTCGTGTGGCAAAAACAAGATGCATTGGTACCGTAGAATGGTTTTAAACCCGTGCTTTCGGTTTGCGTGACTAGTGCACTAGTGCGGTCGTCTTACAAATTGACGAGTTTCTTGTAATTTCTTCTCGTTATATCCTACTTTTCTTAAATTATGTGCTAGATCTAATTTAAGAATCTAACAATGTGCTAGATGCAGAAGGACCTATGCGGCAACAACGATTAGATTTTATCTTGTTAATAATTTTTTGTATTTGAAGAAAACGAGAGAGTTTGTATATATTTATTTATATAAAATACGTCATGAAATTAGTTTTAACCTTAAGTGTAATATGGTAAGTATCTCGTTAAAACCGCTTGTACTTATATTTTTCCCAATTACTAAGCCCAAAATGGTCTCTAAGGCGCACATGTCTTTTCCGTAATTTACCCTGTATCCCTTAACAAACGAGTTTATGTCGCACTTACACGCATCACTGTATTCTACTTGCTTGTAAGGTATGTTCTATGTAACTATATACTTTTTAACATATTTTTTGTTCCCACCAAGAATGGCACCCATATGCCCCTTTTTTACACATTCCAATCTTTGTGACTCAAGATATGACAGCACCATACCTGATGTTCAGCTGGAGTGCGGTCCATGAATGAAGGTAACTGCTACTTACAGTTAAATAACTTATTATTCTGACGTTTCGAGAGCTTTGCAGTTTCTCCGTGACTACGATGGCTGCAAATTTCTCAAAATGTTGGAATAATAAAAAAATGTAAAATTAATAACTGTTATATGTGGGTAGTTTTATAAGTACGAGCTAACAAGCATAGCGGCTGCGTCCGCACAGTCAGTCGAATACAAGCCATGATGCATACTACATGCTTGTTTTATTTATCATATCACCAGACATAACAGTGGCGACGAGGATCTTACTTACGCGTATTTAGTCAAAATGTCTAAATTCTCGGGACATACATTCACCATTCACCAATAACCAAAAAATAAACGCGATTAGTAATTGAGCAGTACAAAATTTGTTTATTTCACACAACGTTCAACTTTACTTTCACGTGTAAATAAGAAAAGTATCACGAAAAAGCCGTCTACGGTCATAAGTTATCATTACATTAGGGTATCCTATCTTTTTAGCTATATAAATACTGCTATTTAAAGTCTACTAACTTTATATTAAATACAAAATGAACGCTAAATTAAGTGATTAGACTCGTTCTTCATAATATAAATAGAGGCATTTTAAAGATGATGATGAATGAATCATTGTTAACATTGATTTGTATCTAGCAGGAAATTAAATTAACAATATTTAACCCATAAACATTTAAAGAGTGTGTAACATATATCTCTATGATTTGACCATTGTTTTATTAAAAAAAATTATCATATAAAACGTGCATATATCATAGAAACAAAGATATATATCAAGATAAATGTACCAATGTATACCGGAAAATTTGTATCTATAGATCTCGGTTTGCGTTACCATTTCACTACTACTAGACTACGGTGGTAGTAAGAGTTTTATTTTATTAATGATTATTATTATTATTGTGACTTGATATGTGACAGCACCCCGTCTGATGTTAAGGATGCACCACCACCTCATGTTAAGGATGTAAAGAAAGCGCGAGAGGTCTGTCAGGCTCGTGAAAAGTGGCCCTCTGTTGAAAAATTTACATGATATTTATACATAGAAACTAAGTTCTTGCTGTTTTTCAAGAGATGGCTTTACAAGTAAGTGCTGGACGATTATGACATAATCAAAACGTCATGAACCAAGCTTAGACATATGGTAAACAAACCGCTTTCATCAAAAAACAGGGAGAACCTAGTATACCTTATACTAATAATATCTAATTAAAAAAAACGTCTAACTTAAATACTTTAACCTAATACATGTGACACGACATCTGACCTCGACCCGCCTGATGATAAGCAAGGAGAGGTCCAAAAGTGACGACGACTAATAAAACCGAGTTAGTTCCCGGCTATCTCAGTCGCCGTCATTATGCCGGCCTAAGGTGCTTCTTCGCGCATCGCTTGAAGGATCCAAGGTCATAGGATGGAGAGAACACATGGGCTGGCAAAGCATTCCACTTGTCAATTGTTCTTGTCTTGTCAACTTAAACACCTTCGAAGAATTGGTACTTTCAAGTTTCACCTCGAAATTTTCCAGAACATTTTCTCAAATATATTTCCACCTATTCGTAAATTTTCTTGTAGAAAGGAGGTTTGTGTAAATTGTGAGATAAATAAATGTTTTAAGGTATGAGGCAATAAATTTTGAATATTTGCGTACACCGTGTGCGCGGTATTGTCTAGTGGTATTAGTAAATAAATTGTTTCTCTAACCAAGAGCTTCCCGTTCAAAAAGAGCCGCTAATAATGCGTCTTTGTTATATGTACTTTGGTCGTCCTATTTCTATGATACAAGCACTTTTAGTAGCTTAGTATAGTCTGTCTAAGCCGAAATGACGTGCCCCTCCACCACATTTGCGCACACGAGAAAACATAAAATATAAACGCAACACACCGAAAATGCAATTGTAATTGGTCATTCAGTTGCTGGTTGGACGCAAAAGGAGGATCACGCTGATGAAGTATAATGGTATAGTTAGAAATATTTGCATTCACACATTTAAATAAACTAATAAAGTGGAGGGGCGCGTCATTTCTAGTTAGACAAGCTATAATAGATGTGTACAAAAAGAATACCTACTCATTTATTTATTTAAAATATAATTAATTTACAATGCGAATCATTAAGAAGTGACGATAGCGGATAGAATAAGGAATAGCACAGGGCTTGAAATTTATTTGTATAAAAGCAAAGAATGAATAATTTCATGTAATGAAGGGACGCAATTGTTCAACTCTGCCTGATGTTAAGCTGGCTACAGTTATATAACTGCAAATGACAGTCGCATCCATTATGCCGGCTCTAAATTAGGACTGGCAGCTTAAAACTTGAAATGTGACTAAGTCACTACACGGTCTGTAACTTAAACGCGGGTGTATGTGATTATACGGTTCCCCGGATCGGCAGACTAGGCGCTCACTGCTTACGACTCTTGGTAATTTCCTTATAAGTCGTTTGCTTATTAAATGAAGATTTACTTGACCGCACTATTTGCGTGAGACATCAAAGCGTGAAGCGCCTAATGTATTTTTTTCCTTGATTACATCGCGGCCAAGCGTTGTAGTTGACAGGCTAGGAAACGATGTGACTAATGGTGCAGCGTCGACAGCCGCTTCATGATCACGCGACCTCTACTATTTTAGTAGGCAATTATGTTTACGATATACATGATAGATAAATACTTGATTTGAACAGTAAAAGCTGGTAAGAATAATTTGGCAGGATAATATGAGGTGAAATATTAGTTTTCAATAAAAATCATAATTTTAATTGAAATAGTTGTATTTTTTAGGTTTAAGGATAAGTATAAAGAGATTCTTAAAATATGGTATATTATAGGAAATATAGGCTTTTCAAAATAACCAAGAATAACACGGGAAAATAATGGATGTGGTTTTTTTTTCAGTTTTCAATAAGTACTTGAAAGTGCAGTCTTTATCAATCGATCGGTTTTATTAACTATCTATCATTCCACCGGCTACGGTGGCGTTGATCTGGCATCCATTCTTTGTGGACAATTTATGTTTATATTGTTAATTTTTACTATCAATGTCAGTCAACTTAATCACTACGGAAGTATGCAGCCCTCGCTTACGGTTATGGGCACTAGGTAATCCAGCTTCAGGATGCCTCCGATTTAATCGATAAACACATTAGGACTTGGAATTAATTCGTAGCGTATAGTATAGTATTGTAGCGACCGCTACATGCTACCGCTACATGGCATTGCAAGTGTCCAATATCTCGCAAACAATCGTTATAAATATACGCGCCAACGCAGAGACGTCACCGGCTTAGTTGAGCCCAGTACGCAACACGTGTACTGTAGGAGATCTACTTTCCTTTTCTAACATGCGAAATAATACTCCGCTAAAGTATACTTCATAATCTTTGAGTATAACAATAATCATAATGAGTTTATAAATTATTATTATTATTAAACTAAGTATCGATATGAATAGTCTTGAATCAAATTGAAAATGTACCACTCCAAACTAACTATATTCAAAAGCTGCAGTTAAAATTTTATAAACTATAACTTGAAGTTATGTCCGTAATAAAGGCTCGTCGTTCCGGGTTCGAGAGCCCTTCCCGGAAGCCAAACAAAACCAATCCCAGTTTACAGCTCCGCTTGTCCCCTTTCACCTAGATTAAAAGCATCAATTTACAACATTTTGCAGGGTTATTTTCTATGCGAATATTGCAGTTTAACAGCCCTCGTGCAATCTCGTTTAGAATTTTTACGTTGTTTGTGTGTGTTTTTAAGTTTATAAAGAATAATATCAAATAATTTACGAATGGATTATTCATAGTTTTGGATGAAAAGAAAACCGGTTAATTGAGTCCTATAAAGAGTTTTTGAGGTTTTTTTTTTATAGTGTCTTGACATGTGACACACCCATGCGGCCGGTGATTATTAGCGACCACTACTGCAGTTAGTTAACTAAAGTAGCAGTCTCATCTACTATTCAGACCTGACACTTATCCTGAAACTTTAAGTAATGCTGTCCATAGATAGTCTTGGCCACGGACTTTGTAACGATGCTAAAACATGGAGGTAAATGGTAATATACGCGTTTAGTCAGACAAGTCAATTGCTGTTATAATATTCTGTAATATACAGAACTCTGTACTGTAAAGGACAGAACCAGTACTGTACTGTAAAGGACAGAAGAACAGAACGCTGGTGTCTGTCCAGTCAATTTAAATGCACTTTTATGTTATTATAGATAAGGGCTTAAAGACCGACAGGTGCTTTGTTTCTTTGTCAAATAATCAGTAAGTGAAGTGGTGACGCAAAAAGTAGTTTTAGCAGCATAGTGACAGCGACTGAGGCAATAAAAAAATTAAGTTTTCTTGCTTACTATTAAGCAAATAAAAGTTAGATGTCGTAACAGATAATTTTAAAAAAAGTACTTAAATAAAAACTATCTTTAATATGTTTTTTCTTGTTTTGAAAAGAGAACACAAGTAAAGCACAGAGGGACAGATAAAACAACTGTTTTTCACGTAAAACCCAGTACAGCTGAAAACTGCTAACTTTACCAGCAAAAAGTTTTATACAAACTTTACCAGCAAAAAGTTTTATACAAACTATTTAGTGCAAGTAACATTTTGGTTTAAAGTTAGTGTCTGCTAGACACCAGTTGGGGGGTCATTTGCCCAGTCTGCTGTCCAGGATAGTACCACCACTCCAAAGTGGTGACCGTAAAGTGACTTAGTCGCGTTTCGAGATCAGCTTGAAAGTCGCCTTTTCCAGTTAGGAAAATAAAATATTTACAAACTTGCATATAGCTTTATAGCTGCTGTAGCTGTAGTGCAATGGCCAGGCAAACTAGAAGCCCCGTTTCAAATCCACTGATCAGTACTAAGAAGAAAAGGCAGTACTAATAAGGCTGCGGTTTTGACACTAGCGGCGCAGCGCAATGCCCAGCGACAAAAACTAATGTATGGCGGCAGCAGTCAATTCAATTTGACTTTGTCGCTTGCGCGCACGTTTTCTAATGCTATTCATCTCGTGGTTAAAAACCATACATGTCGCTCGTATCGTTTCTAGCCGCGCCACTCTCACTACTAGGCCTAAAACCGCAGCCACAGCCTTACAGTTATCATAATTAATTTCACGCCTTAATTCCCACAGCGATAGGCAAAAATAAGGGATCGCCACTACCCAAGATCCTGACATAACTCTCTTGGTCTTTTATTTTCTTTTGAATAATAATACGTATTAGAAAAGAACGTTTTTCTTCGCTTTTCTTGCTGTGTAATTTTAAACCCCTTTTAGGTCGCTTTTATAATGAAATTCTAACAACAAGCTTATTTAAAACCAAGATATTCATATACTTGTACGTGTAACATTTTGAAAACCGTTTCCATTATCCACAAGTTTCATTTACATTAAATTGAATTTTGTTGAAGTTTACATAAAAACTTTAATCGTTTTTTAAATAGTCGACAAGTGTAATTAATGCTTTCCCAGATAATGTGTTCTCTCCATCGTTTCACGCTGCTCCAAGTGTAAAAAAGCACTTTTGTGTCACGAATAGTGATAGCGACTGAGGTAAACCTGAATGGATTTGAATGTTTTTTTCAATCGTCAGCACTCTTGCATAAACACACACAGAAACGTAATTATAAACATTTTAGAACCTATAAACCAAATCTGAGACATCTTTACAATTTGATTGATTGATAGAACCTTAAGAAACTTTGAATTCAAACAATTGAAGACATTGGAGGCCATTTTTTTTAAGTTTCTATTCAATCAATAATAACTACTGTAATTAGAGTGGAGACCACGAACCGGAAGACGCAGCGTAGGTAGGCCTCCCACTAGGTGGACTGACGACATAGTGAAAGTAACGGGTAACCGGTGGATGCGACTGGCATCTTGTCGTTCGGAATGGCGTTCTAAGGGGGAGGCCTATGTTCAGCAGTGGACGCCTTCTGGCTGATGATGATGATGATGATGATGTAATTATTGATTGTATTACAATTGTTTATCTATTGGATTGTTATTATGTAACATAAGGTTTTGACGTGTAAAAGTGCTTCCTAGGAGCCTAATTATCTAATAAATAAATTGTTTTAAATAAACTTAAAAAAACGATTATAAACAATGGATACATACACCCTAATCTCATTAAAGTAAGTCGTGCAATAATAAGTCCTGACTCAGCCACTCATGCCGACCTCGTCTCTCGCGGGACGTGAAATTGCTGTCACTCTACATTTCTGCCATGAGTTACAACTGACTTATACCACATCGCATGTAATAATGTGATATATTTAGTGATAGTTATGGCGTTGTTGTAACATCTATGTAACGACCCCCGTAGTTAGGTTTATAGAAACTTTAATCAATGAATTAAACAAATTTTACGCTTTGTGAGCTTTACAGCCATCGTGTTCACGGCGAGACTTTAATTAATCAAATTGTCACGCCCTTTTCCCACAGGGACAGGCAGAGACAATGGAGCGCCAACTCCCTCGCTTCCCTCACATCCACAACTCTCTTGATACCACCTCCACGGTTAGCCAGCTTTCTTAAGGATGTCTCCGATTTGGTCGGAATACATAAGTGTTATTTACTCAAAAGAACATAATACAATATTAGTATTTTACAGTAACAATTGTTTGGTAAAGTACTTAGTTTTCCAATAAGAGTTTTTTTTGACTGCGAATTTAAATTTATTTAAAGATTCATTTTACTTGCTCTGCCAAGCCATTATACAACTGTGCCCTTTCAATGGGTATTTTATTTAATTTAGGTTGTGTTATATTTTTTAGTGTAGTTTGACTCCGCCTCATGTTACGAAGGAGGTGACTGCTACTATAGTTAACAACCCGCTCACGGTCTGTACACTTAAAATACTAACATATTACTTTGGCTTGGCAGACCACCAACTGCCTACCACTCTTACAATCCAGAAGCGAGTTGTTTAATTATTTATTTTTCTAATGTTTTTCAGACTGGGTTCAAATGAAATAACTCGTAAGTCGCGTTTCGAGATTGACTTCAAAGTTGTGTTTTTTTTTATTATGACAAGACATTTGATCTCGACCCGCCTGGTAATAAGCGAAAGGAGATTCAAGAGTGATGCCGACTGAAACAACCAAGTTAGTTAATGGCTGCCTCAGAATAAAAGCAGACCGGTATAGCGGATGCAACTACTGCTTGAAAGTGGTGACAATACCAATAGGCAGACTGGGCAAATGACCAAAAAAAACCTCTTTAAATTATAATACAGTTTTAATTCTTGTTAGGCTAACAAAAATAACATCTATGAATGCTAATCGTTGTGGTATTTAAATGGCTAAAGTTATGTGAAATTTCGTTGAATAAATTCTGCTTAAACACAGTTTAATTGTTGATTTTATGGCCTTGTAAGCTTTGTATTATAATTCAACATAAACGTCCACTCATCATGTTAACACGGCCCGCAATTCATCAAAATTATCCAACGCGTGTTTCTATACAACTTAATTATAATTATGTTAACGTACGTAGAGTCTGTCGAAAGCCGAAATGACGCGCCCCTCCACTGCATTTAAGCACACGTGCGACTATAAAATATGGATGCAACACACCGAAAATTTCACGTGTGGAGTAGCTGGTCTCCCATCGAGCGCGTCCCCTGGGTGACGGATAGGGGAACGCCGCATGTTTACTTGCGGTATCGGTTTTACCGACGCGGACTATACCAGCATTTTTGGGAGGGCCCTTGTTGTCTCCCGAGTGCAGCACGCTTGGGCCCTCCCCCCACCCCTCTCAACCACCGGCCGCAAGTCAGAGCCTGTCCTCGGCATACTTGTCGGTCCCCTCCCCCTTGGGCCGCAAGCCAGAGCCTGTCCTCGGCCTGCTTGCTGGCCCTTCCCTCTCCGGCCGCAAGACGGAGCCTGTCCTCGGCCCGCTTGCCGGCCCGTCCCTTCCTCCCCCCCCCCTCAGCCGCGCTCTAAAATTCCTGATCGGAATAACCGCATTTAAAAAAATTAAAGAAAACCGAAATGCAAAATTGTAATTGGTCATTCAGTTGCTGGTTAGACACAAACTATATTACTATACGATGATAACGTATAGTAATATAGTTAGTAATATTTGCATTCACACATTTAAATAAAGTGGAGGGGCGCGTCTTTTATAGTTAGAAAAGCTATACTAGTTAATTATACACGGGTTTTCAGACAGTTTTTTTATTGTGTGAACATTAGGCACTCCGCTTAATGTTAAACTAGAGTGCGAGTGACATCCATGAATAGATGTCACTGCTACTACAATTCAATAACTGTGAGTAGCAGTCACATCCATTATACCGGCCTAGTTGGAACCGGCAACTTACAAGCTGGTCCCAAAACACGACCGCAACGCACTTCACGGTCTGTTTACTTGTAAGTGGTGGTACAACCTCGGATACACCAGATTCGAAGCTAATATCCGCCTTTTTTTATTAACAAATATTGGCAATATTGCAATATTATTAAATATTGCAAATACTATGAAACAAATATTTAATCCGACTGGAAATCTAACCCGAAACCGCGTGCTAAACAATCGGCCACGCGTTAATACGAAAACGAAAGATGAGATTATTTTCAGTCGTTGGTACTCTTGGACCACCCCTTGCTTACTACCAGACAAATCAAGGTCAGATGACGCCTCTATATGAACATAATATTCGTAGATTGACGAAAGGAATTTATAAATCTTATGTGGATGGATGCGTTAAACGAGACAGACCCAGAAGGATTATTTCCGAACAAATTAGAGTCATCCTTAAGAAAACTGGGTTGCCTAGTGCCCATTACCGTAGAGCTCGTATAAAGAGAAACATTATTATGTGCCCATAACCACAGAGCCTGTATGAAGAGAATTGTGGATGTGAAGAAAGCAAGGGAGTTTTGTAAGGATCGTGGTAAGTGGCGCTCCATTGTCTTTGCCTATCCCTGTGGGAAAAAGGCGTGACAATTTGATTGATTGATTGATTATTATGGGTGTGAGAAAAGCAAGGGAGTAGTTTTGGGATCGTTGCAAGTGGCGCTTTATTGCGCTTCCTATCCTTGTGGGAAAAAGGCTTAACAATTTGATTGATTGATTAATTTAGGTTTTGTATGGATTTGTACTTTTTTTTATGTCACATCTTTGTAGCTGCATTCAAATCTACAATAATATAGATATACTTATAATATTTAGGATCACAATGTATGTTGTAGATTGTATATGTTGTATCCTATACATTGTCCAAACTTTCCGGTTCTCCCCAAACAAGTACTAGAGCATTAGAGAGGGGGGTTAATAGGGGGTAAAATGCAGTCACTGTACACTACTATAGGTAACCATGTTTTAATTAAATACTAGTATATCAGTTGTGTATTTAATTTTAGGAATGGTAGGAAGTGGTGCCCTGTCTGCCGATCCGGGAGAGTACCAGATAGTACTTTTGACGACAGGCGTGGACGAACGGTAAGCGATAGGTTTGTTGCGCATAAAGCCCCGGGTTCGCTTCCCGGTCTGAGCAAATATTTATTTCATAGCTTTTATTTGTAATATATAATAATTATATTAAATATTGCAAATATTTGTTAATAAAAAAAGAGGTGGATATTAGCTTCGGGTCTGATTATCAAAGAGTGGTAGGCAGTGGTACCCAGTCTGCCGATTCGGGGTAATATGATATAATATAATATAATATAATATAATATAATATAATATAATATAATATAATATAATATAATATAATATAATATAATATAATATAATATAATATAATATAATATAATATAATATAATATAATATAATATAATATAATATAATATAATATAATATAATATAAAATTTTGGTCTATTTAAAATTGAAATATGGTCACCCTATAAAGTAGAAATGTTATCGCTGCTCCAAAGGACTTCCTCCAAAATGGATTTTATAAACATTTCTATGTCCCCATACATATGCACTTAAAGTTTTTTATTGGCTGAAAGTTGTCGGTGAAACAGAACGTTCTATTGTAGAACAGAAAGGTGTATTTTTGTAAGTTAAATAGGTATGTTGTTTGTGGGAAAAAGCGAAGAGAATTTATATTGGGCATGTTTTTTTAATAAAAAGGAGACCGTGGTATCGTGGTAATGAAATTTGGCATGAGTAAGTCTCTAAGATAAATTATTAGTATTTTCAAATATGAACATATTAACAAATGAGTAGGGGTTTCCCAGACTAAATTGGTGACATCCTCAAGAAATCTGAGTTGCCTAATACCCATAATAGTAGCCCTTGTAAGAATTTTTATGTGGGTGTGAGTAAGAGAAGCAAGGGAGTTGTGTCAGGATCGTAGCAAAGGGAGCTCCATTGTCTCTGCCTATCCCTGTGGGATAAAGGCGTGACAGTTTGATTGATTGAATATGTTAATTAGATCCGCTCTTAAGCAAATGAGTTACAAGTTTACGATCTTTACAAATTGTAAGTAGGATACAATGTAAAAAATGAGTTAAAACCCCAAATACACAATTCGGCTCACCAGAAAAAGTCAGGTATAAAGTCTTAGAGTTTTAAGTCTTTCTAAGTTTTAAGTATTTCAGATTTTAAATTTTAATTTAGATCAAATGTTTTAGGTTTTATTGCTCTCGAAATTATCCAATTCAATGTATATTATATCTTTAATTTATGTACTTTGGTTTTCTTGTTTCTAGAATACAAACACTATTAGTATAGAAATGTAAAAAATATTTTAAAATAGGTAGGATTTGATTATTTCCAAGGACACTGCCAAGATAAATCAGTCTTTTAATGGTACTGTGGTAAAATCCACCTATTTTTTAAATAACTTGTAACTTGACATTTGACCTCGACCCGCCTAATAGCAAGCAAGAAGAGATCCAAGAATGCCGACGACTGCAAAAACCGAGTCTTCACGGCTGCCCCAGTCGCCATCACTATACCGGCAAAAGATATATATATATAGTTACAAAGTCAGTTACAAAAATACAGGGTGCTTGGTAATAGGTTGATATAAATTCGCGTGCCTCATGAACTCGACCTCTCCGCCTAACTTCAATAAAAATATTTCATTTTCTGCTAATGTGCCGACCCATTTGCTTAATACACAACCACGATACATGGTGTTGCAAATAGACAAGATATATTTTTTATTGCGATCCGACATCTGATTTCGACTTACCTGGAGGAGAGGTTCACAGCTGCCTCAGTCGCCTCTACTATGCCACCAAGCAAGAGATGCTTTTTAACGCTACAGAATGCGGATGCTTTTCGTGACCTATGCTTCACAGTAGACCTTTACAACACGGCATAAATGAATATAGCGCGTCATCAAACAATCAAATTGTCACGCCTTTTCCCCACAGGGATAGGCAGATACAACAGAGCGCCACTCGCCACGATCCCGACATATATTTACAAGATATAATAAATAAGATATAATAGATAAGATAGAGATAATTAAAGGGCCTAGTTAAGACCGGTATCTTCTAAAATGATGCCAAAAATTAACAGACTTTATGTACACTTAAAAGTGATGGTCTACTTCAGATTGGCAGACGGAGCAAATTACCATCAACTGTTTACCTACCACTCCCAAGTATCCAAACTTGGAGCAGATTTATGCCTCTTTTTTATTCGGTATTATAAAATTAACCCCCTGTATCTATGCCCTGTATAATTAGGACATCATGACATACTATGGTGATTTAAGAAGGCATTTGTTTAATAAAATGATTTGGGTGTTTTTGTTATGTTATTATACTAACTAGACCTGCCTTGACCTTTTTTGCATCTAGTGTTTTATCTATATTTGTCGTTGGTAGAACTTAATATACGAGATGTGTGTCAATGTCTTTAAACGATTAGTCACTAACTTGTTTCTTAATAAACAGGCGCTCACGGCATCTAAGTAGTTCATATTAAATAATTTGGCACAAAATATAATTGTGTATGTTTATTTTTGCCTACATATATGTATATATATACTTGTGATACTTGTATGTAGTTTATGTAATTTTAGTATATTTGCACCCTGTACATAATTTCTTATGATCCCAAAGGTTAGTTGTTAGAGAATGCCTAATAGGTATTAAACTCGCCTATGTACAGTCAGCAGCAGATATATCTGAGCACGCAATGTGATCAAAAGTATCTATACATTCAGGGTTATCATAAGTATCTACACACCATTAGTTGTCATATTAATGTGAGCATTCAATCCGTCAAAAATATCTCATATATACTCATTTGTCAAAAATATGTCAACAGACAATTCAGTAAATTTGTTTTAAAATATTACATATTGTTAGAGTGTATAGATATTTTTGACGCATTGAATGCTCACATTAATATGACAACTAATAGTGTGTAGATACTTATGATAACCCTGAATGTGTAGATACTTTTGATCACATTGCGTGCTCAGATATATCTGCTGCTGACTTTACCTATTTTTATGTACCTAAGTTTATTTTGGTGCAATAAATGATTTAAATAAATAAATATGTACAAGTAGATATATTTCTTAGCATCAATAGTTTCACAGTGCGGGTGCCGAGTCAATAGCATGGTAAGCAGAAAGTGAAGGAAACGATCCGGAGTTGCGACCGGAAAGTACAAAAAATAAATTAAGAACAAGCAGAGTCGAAGGAAATTGACAAACGTCACTTAATCTCGACTCGAATAACTTTTACTTTGATTTACAGAACTTTACTCAAATTACATTTTTCGTGAGCGTTAAATTAAGTTAAGTTTAATAAGTTAAATTGTTCTTGTATTATATACAAATAGGTCGAGTCGTCACTCCTTGGGCACTACTCTGATGTTTTTTTTTATCGTGACACGACATTTGACCTAATGATAAGCAAGAGGAGATCCAAGAGTGACGACGACTGAAACAACCAAGTCAGTTCACGGCTGCCCCAGTCGCCGTCACTATGCCGGCCAAAGGTCTTCACGCATCGCTTAAAGGATCCAAGGTTATGGGATGGATAGAACACAGGGGCTGGCAAAGCATTCCACTTGTCGATTGTTCTACAACGAAAAGAAGCACCGAACCTTTTTGTTCGACTAACGATTCTGTCGATAAAATGCGGGTGCTTCCCCCGACCAGTCCGGGTTTTACGGATATGAAAAGATGAGGTAGGAACAAGGTTAAAGAGCTCCTTGGAACTTTATTCGTGGTATAGGCGATAAAGGATGCACATTGCACAGTGTCTGCGTAGTTGCATGTGACTCGCATAACCTCTTTTAGTTTTAAATGTGCGGTACTTACTGTCCAAAGATAGATAAGATAAGATAAATGTTTGTACGGACTTCATGCCTTTGACATAATTTTTACTATAGTCAGTCTGCGTATTTTCCTAACTAAATCGTATTTTTCTAACTAAATCGTATTTTCCTAACTAAATCATATTTTTCTAACTAAATCGTATTTTCCTAACTAAATCTTCGATGTGACTTCCTAATAATTCATGTTCAGAAGACTTAAAGTAGTGGTACTACTACTTTCCTATCCTTCTTCACACGATCTTCACACATTACTCTCGTTTCCTCTTCATCCACGTCAGACAAACTTGTGGATGGGAAGGATTTTTTAATTTTTTATTGTGACCCGACATATGACAGCAACCAGCTTGATGTTAAGCTGGACTGTGGTCCATGAATAGATGTCACTGCTACTACAATTCAATACCTGTATGAAGCAGTCACATCCACTATGCCGGCCTAGTTGGAACCGGCAACTTACAAGTTAATCCCGAAACGTGAATAAATCACTTCACGGTCTGTATACTTGTAAGTGGTGGTACTACCCCGGATCGACAGACTAGGTATCACTGCCACCACATTTGTCAACCAGACCTGAGGCCAATATTTTATTAGGTTTATAAGGCTCTTTTTTTATTAACAAATAATTTTAATATTAATTATATAATTATTAAATATTACAAATAAAATCTATAAAACAGATATTTGCTCTGACCGGGAATCAAACCCGGGACTATACGCGCAACAAACCAATCGCCTGTCGTTACCGCCTGTGGTGTTTTTTTATTCACTTTTACATTCGAATATGTCTCTTTACAAAATCCAAATATCCGCATAATCTCTAAAACATGTTGAAGCAAAATTTTATCTCTTGTACAATTTCGTCAGTATGTTTGGCATTGGGCCAAAAGTTTGTACTTAATATTGTTGCCAAATATAAAGGACAATTCCTTCGAAGCCTTCATTTAGGAAATGTTGCTTTAAGCTTAGTTTGGAATATTAAAACGTTATATGCATTGTAACGTTTTAATATTCCAACGATACTATAGCTTGTCTAACTATATATGACGCGCCCCTCCACTTTATTAGCTTATTTAAATGTGTGAATACAAATATTACTCTTGGACGTCCCCTTTCTTACCAGCAGGCAAATCATGGTAAGATGACGCGCCTGATTGAATAAAAAGCATTATACGCTGGAAAACGTAGCGTAGTTGGGCCTCCTACTAGGTGGAATAACGACATATTAAAAGTCACGAATAACCGGTGGATGCAACTGGTATCTTGTCGTTCGGATTGGCGTTCTAAGGGGGAGGCCTATGTTCAGCTGTAGACGTCTTCCGGCTGATAATGATGATTATACATTATTTCAATACCTATTTCAAATTCTAATTTCAAAAAACTGATGAACCCGCATTCTAATTTGCTCGTATAATAATTATAATTATGAAAGTGATCAATAAGAAGTAAATCTTTTAATATAACGAATTACGTTTTAATCTAACTTAAAATAAACCTTATGCATATTGTAATAAGATCGTCTAAAGCTTGCAGTCTATAATCTGTCAGATGAAAATTGCTAAAAGTAATAACACCATTTCGGAATGGTCATCCCTAAGGAGTGTTTCCACAAATCGTCCCGTGATATGCTAAGGGACTCTGTGTATTCATTTCATTATTCAACCTTTAAAAAGGTTTAACATTTCTCCATATAAAACCTCAATATACAAATTTTAATAACCAGATAAGATATTTAAAACACATGACCTTCTTAAATCATTTATATAGCATAAAGTCCTTTTGTTTTAATCTGACGATGTTATGGATATGGAATTTCGGATATGAATACGGATATAGAAATATTATACCGGTTTAAGATACAGTTACGGATAAGTAATTTCTTCAGAACATCTGATAGTTTTGGTCGAATATTTATAGAACGAACACTCTGAAGCAAAAGCATTACATCATTAGGAATAGAAAAGCAATTTTACAATTACCTAATACGCAATAATCCTAATGAGGAACTACAAAGTTCTTTGTCTAGTAATAATACCCACTACAGTAATAAATAAGTAGTTAAACCGTTAACTAGACTTATTTATTGATTTAGTGTTGTTTTCCTGCTATAGAAGCCAATTATAAACATCAAAAAGATCTTAAACGCCATTTCTAATACAGAAAAAAATATTTATTATAAACAATAAACAAGGAAGCAAAAGTCTAACAATCGTATGATAATCGAATTCTAAACAAATCTAAACCGTGAACAGTTCATTTGAAACTCAAAACTATTCCGAACACGACACGAATAAATCACTTAGATAATTTTTGCAAAGAAAAATAAAATGTGTTTAAAACTTGTTCTTTTAATACTAATTATTATTAATTTTGTAAGTTGTGCAATAATTAAAGTTGATATTAATAAAAGAGCTAGTAAAAATGTGGTCACTGATAAAGGTGATGTTAAAGGCTATTTAGCAGAAGACGGTGATTATTTAAGTTTTTTCGGTATACCTTATGCGGAACCTCCAACTGGAACTAATAGATTCAAAGTAAGTTTATATACCTCTGTTAAACTAAGGATGTTTTTCGCAGCTACATTGAAACACGTCACATCGCTTAATTTTTTTTCTTAGCTCCTATCGATGGTACGAGTAGAAAGGTAAAAAGAAAATAAGCGATAAAAGATATGATTAAAAGTACAATCCAGTATAATCAGACATTTTATCTGATATTAAATATAGCTAAAAACATCGCTTAATATTTTTACCTCCTTATTGTGGATATTAGTTATTTTATACAGCATTTGTTAATATCTTTAAAACAGAATCATTTTGATCACATTATAAATAAAATATTACTCATTTATTTAACAATACTGCTGCATCTAAATTACATTATTAATTCAATTTCACATCTATTGATCAAAATAATTAGGATTTAATTGCAAAAACTTCAATTGGCCGGACCTCGTTACTAATACATATTATATGGTACTTGTCTCTTTAATATGCTAGTTTTGTTTTAAAACAATTTGTAGAACAATGTGAGTAACATATTGTATAATATAATATGTCGATTATGCAATTATTTTATCATTTCGTCACTTGTTTAGATAAATAAACATACTTTAGAATAATATTTGTTCTAGTTTTTGTAACATTTTTTTTATTGTGAATTATTGTGAATGTGAACATTTTTTATTTATCCTAAAATGACTCATATGTCGAGTGCTATCACCCAGCCTAATGTTAATCTGGTGTGCGGTCCATGAATGGTGTGACTGCTGCTATAATTTAAAAGTCTATAATTATAATTTAAGCATAGTCACATCCACTATGCCGGCCTAGTTGTAACCGGCAACATACAAGCTGATCCGACTAAGTTACTTCACGGTCAGCATACTTGAAAGTGCTGGTTCAGACTGGGCCATATTTTAAGTTCTACATATACTATATATGTATATTTAAATGTAATTATCTTTTTAATAGAAATAATAAAAAAATAAATGGTTCACTAAAAATTCGCACCAAAACGTTTATTAAAATTTCAGGCATCGCTACCTAGAAAACCATGGAACGAAACATTGGAAGCAACACGCAAAATAAAATGTGCACAAATGGGCATAGGTGAAGAGGATTGTTTAGTTGTCAATGTATTTACACCAACTGATGTTAAAAACACATTGCTACCTGTTATAGTATTTTTCCACGGAGGTTCATTTATCATTGGTTCGGCATATACTTCTGGTTTTTATCCAATAGTCAGCAAAGATGTTATTGTTGTAACAGTTAACTACAGACTTGGCGTATTTGGATTTTTATGTTTAGGCGTAGAAGACGCACCAGGAAATGCTGGATTAAAGGACCAAGTATTAGCTCTACAATGGGTACAAAATAATATTAAAGCATTTGGAGGCAACCCTAGTGCAGTCACTATTTACGGCTTGAGCGCTGGTAGTTCATCTGTTGAATATTTATTGTTATCAAACAAAGCTAAGGGTTTATTTAAAAGAGGTATTATGGAATCAGCTTCAGCTCTGTCTGTATTCTCAACTGTCGTAGATCCTATAGCTAGTGCTGTTTCGGTTGCCAGTGCACTCAGATTTCCTAACCTCGCAGATGTTAATGAGTTGATTTCTCAGTACCAAACAGTGTCAGCTGAGGAATTAAGTGCGGTCAGCTACGAATTTTACACAACAGGGTTGAATAATGGTAATTTTGGCTTCGCGCCATGTATTGAAAAACCAATAAACAATGTTGATCCATTCATAACTAAATCGCCTATTGAGATAATACGTAAAGGCAAATTTGACAGAGTTCCCTTGTTATTTTCGTACACATCAGCCGAAGGATTATACCTAAACAGTGAAAAATTTTATGAAGAAGATTATGCAGTGGAAATGAACGAAAACTTTGCCGATTTCATGCCTCACGACCTCATTTTCGACACAGATGCAATAAAAAGGCGCGTCGCTGAAAATGTAAAGAGCTTTTATTTTGGTAACGACACAATATCCGAAGATACAAAATTGCAATTCTTGAATTTCTTTGGAGACTATTACATATTATATCCAATGATGAATTCTTTAGCACTACATGTAGCTAAAAATAAAGTACCAATATACTTATTTGAATTTGCTTACAAAGGTAATTTGGGAAGTGAAGAAAAGTTTTACGAAGATATAAAATTAGCTGGACACGGTGATATAGCGAAGCATGCATTTTTAAATAAACCAATTTCGAATAACGAGGATCAGCTGGCTGTCGATCGGGTTTCTACGATAATAGCTAATTTTGCTAAGAGCGGGTAAGTGTGTAAGAGTGAGAGGGACAACTATAGTTTATCATTTATTAGTTTTAGGTTGAGAACTAGTTACTTCTTAATTGTCATGTTCTTTATTATTCTAGAAAGTCGTAATTTCTTGACGAGTGTAATAAAACTAACCGGTGTGTGACAATAAGACTTGGTTCAGCTCAGCTGCTGTCATAATTAAGATTTTTTAATATAATCAGGAGAAAAGACTGACAAGCACTAAAAGACATGATTAAACTTTTAACACACGTCTTTACTAATTAAAGCGCGATAGGCAGGGGTGCCCAGTCTGCCAATCCGTAGTAGTACCACCACTTACAAGTATACAGACCTTACTCGCGTTGAGTGACTTAGTCGCGTTTCAGGATCAGATTGTAAGCCGCCATTTTTTTTATTTTCTCGACATATTACAGCACCCTTGATGTTAGGCTGGAGTGTGGTCCATTAATGAATGCCACTGCTACTACAATTCAATAACTGTAAGTAGCAATCACATCCACTATACTTGCCTAGTTGGAACCGGCAACTTACAATCTGATCCCGAAACGTGACCAAATCACTTCACGGTCTGTATATCGTTTCATTTGTCACTATTACTAAAGCCGAAATATGAACAATTTTTTTCCCCTTACAGAAATCCTCTACCAGAACCAACGAAGTATCTAAACGTAACTTGGCCGCCAATCCGATCAAACACTTTTCCATACATATACATAGATAATGACGTACAAATCCGTCAAAATCCTTATCAAGAACGCATTAACATTTGGGACGACCTCTATAAGAAATACCGAAAGCCAATTTTCCAAGTCGACCCCTACAAAGAGCTACAGTTAACGCAAAAAAACTGAAGATCTTCAAAGGTTGAATATTTTATTTAACAAAAACGTGTTATAAGTATTATAGGAAAAGAGATTTTGTGATATTTGATTTATTGAAATATATTCAAAAAATATATTTTATTAAATGTGTATTTAACTATTTTTAATAAATAATATATATAATAAATAAATTTATAAATATATGCCGCATTTTGGCCAGCATATTGGATATGATAGCGCTTTAACTTAACGTCAAGCGAGATGCTGATTATTTCGAGACGGAATAAAAACAAAAACATTAATAAAAATTACACTGACTCCATAAATTACTAGGTATTAAAAGTTTTAGTAAGAATATTGTCTCCCAAGAAGGGATATTATTCCTCCGAGCCATAATCCGCCTCTTATTTTGTTATATTTGTTATATATAACAAATATTTGTTATATCTAAATTACACAATTGTTGAACATTACAAATAAAAGTAACATAATAAATATTTCTGTCGACCAGGAATCGAATCCGGGACTTTACGGTATTGCTCAGCTTGAGGTTCTGAGCAGAAAACGTCGCACTTTCCGATTAACGAGGTCGCCTGGATGTAAAATTATGCAAAACAATGTCCAAAATTAAAATGTAGCTTAAATTCTGTGTTTTTATTTAATATTTAACAGTTGTATTTATGTAATGTTTATTAACTTTGGGCTGGTAATTCAATTTGGACTTAAGCAGGTTAATTTACTCAGGAAAGAGATTCTTCTTTCCACACTCAGACATAGTAAATTATTCAGTTTATGGTATAACTTTATGGTTCGACCGAGATTGAGGTAAAACTTAATTATTGTTAATATACTTTTAATTTATTCTGTTTATCTATATAATTATTTGATACATGATTATACGAGTAATTATAATCGAATCAAACGTTCGGTTGTCTTTTGATCGTGAAAATGATTGTAATTGTGACGGTTTATTCTCTTGACTATGTTAGATATTATTCATGCTAGATACGTAGTACGAACAATGTCGCGAAGACGAAGTCCCAAATATGTCTTAATTGTACCTACATATAAATATGATTGAAAGTAGCTACGGTCGCGATTTCAGAAGTCTCAATAAATTAACGCTATGGAGACAGCTACACGACCATATCGCCGCGACATTATCGACATTATAAAATGTATAATGTCATTCAATCTGGCAATCTGCGCAATTACTAATTTTTTTGCGTCCATAGTTTTCGTTCTTTTAATGTATAAGAAATACTATCAAGACTGTGAACTATACGCGGACTTGTTCAATTCGCAGTCACCCAGCGCTTTTCTTTCTGCCGATCCTTATACTGCGCAGCTCAGCGCCGATAGGTTTACCTATATACGACGCACACGCTCATCCATACGCACGCACACAAACTCAAAATATGTAATCTCCATCAATAACTAAAATAGGTCTTGTAACTTTTAGTCTAATTTTAACTTTGGACGTGTAAAAGCGACTATTTGTAGCAAATCTAATTTTGACAACTCGGCGTACTCTTATCTCAACTCAGTGCCTACAAATCACAGTGTAGATAGCGAGGGCTAAAAGGGACCACAAATTTGCATTTCTGTTTTTAATATTTAATTTAATTACAAAAAGAAGGTTTAAAAACAAAGAAACCCAAAATAAATTCGATTATTAACCAAATCTACTAAGTTACTTAGTAGACTCTAGTAGGCTTGAGTATATAAACATTTTTTTTACATTTCTATATTAAACTACTAAAGTGCTTATAATAGTACATAATATTAAGATACCGACGGGTAGTGATCTTGATTTGCGTTACCATTGCATACCACTATACCACAGTCGTCTTAAGAATATTGTAAAAACCTTATATTGTATATATTTGTATATGTATGTATGTTTTATATTTTTCTCAGTATAACCTTCCTTCTGCTCACATTTTGGACTTGCTTCTATTGTTCCCAAGGTTGGCTGGTAGAGAATGCTAACTAGCATTAAGTCCGCCTGCGTGCACCATAGTACGGCAAGTAATAAAATAAATAAATAAATAAATAAATAAATAAATAAATAAATAAATATTGTAAAATTTACAATTTACAATTTTACAATATTTATTATTATTATTGTGACTCGACATATGACAGCACCCCGCCTGATGTTAAGTTGGGTGCGGTCCATTAATGGAGGCGACTGTTAAAACATGCCGAATTGCTTTCAACTTTTAAACTGATCCCGAAACGCAACGGAGTCACATCACGGGCTGTATACAAGTGGTGGAACTACCCGGATTGGCAAAATGGGCATTACTGCCTATCAATCTTAAAAGTGATATATTTTAAAAGGCTTTTAGCGTTTGACGCTACGTGAAAAATGAAACGCTTAAATTGAAATCGAGAAGAAGACTGTTTTATTTGACACAAATAGAATATAAAAACAAAAGAATAAATGTGTTGAAATGACATTTCTTTTTTAATTAAAATGAATCGTTATAAATTTTAGGGAGAACATAAAAAGGTCGGCACAAGCTGGTTCCAACTCGACTACTTTCAGTTATTTAACTGTAGCAGCAGAAACCCTAATTCATGGACTGCTCTCCAGCTTAACATCAGGTAGGATGATGTCATATGTCGAACGTCAATAAAAGTATAAAAAATATTGTGTTGGTAGATATCTTTTAAAGTACCACTATCTTTATGTTCGCGTTGAAATCGTATTAGTTAATGGAAACAGTGGAAGTTGCTTCGTAATTCATGTAATATGGAAAGTTAGGGAGGACTTCTAGAAGTTTCTGGATGTTGGCCAACCACACACGACATATAGTATTTCATAATTATTGTTAAAATTATTCATTTTGTTATCATTCATTGTGCTGTTTTGTAGAACATTCCAGGAATTAGGAAGTTAGATTTTAATTTTTAATGCATTTCTCTTTCTTGTTGGGGCTTGACTTGTGATATCACCCCGCCTGATGCTATGGAGTGCGGTTGATGAATGGATGACGTAGCAGTTATATCTATTATGCCGGCCTAGTCAGAACCGGCGACTTACAAAAGTAACTTCACGGTCTGTACACTTTTAAGTGGCGGTAATACCCTGGATCGTCAGACTAGGCACCATGGTTTTCAAATCTGGAGCGAATATCTGTTTTTTTTTTATTGTACTTGCAATATTCAATCTAATTATTATAATTACGTATAAAACTTATAAAACAAATCTTTGCTCCGACCAGGAATCGAACCCGGGACTTTACGAGTAACAGACTTTACGAGCTAACCAATGCGCCACGCGTGTCGTAAATATTTTTTATCAAGACTACTGGTTATAGTACTAGAGGTGTGTCAGGATCGTGGCAAGTGTCTCTGCCTATTCCTGTACTGAAACGGCGTGACAATATGATTGATTCATGATGACAATATGATTATATTGGATATACAAATACAGTTTACACTTGATCATCTCTAGGTTTTATATAGGTAGGCAGGCAAGCTGTAAGCTTCTGATTTATGGCTATTTTAGTTTGCCTGCAAAAACATGTCAGCCCAAATTTTTATAGCGCATGAAGTTCAGGGAATAAATTATAACATTACATGAACCCGTTTTACATCAGTTTCTCATATGATTTATCTTTCACAATAAAAATAAATATTATTTATCAATTAAAAAACATGTGGATGTAAACGAAGCGTTGTGTCAGGATCGTGATTAGTGCTTTAGTTTTTCTACCTATCTTTATGAGAATTGTGGCGTGGCGATTTGATAAATTGATTATAATATATAAAAAAATCATAGAATAGTTTACTAATAATTCAGGCGTTATATCAATCAATTATAAACCAAGCAGATCTCTGTCTATCTACATTGAGCGCCACTTGCCACTATCCTGACACAACTCCCTTGCTTCCCTCACATACACAATTCTCTTCATACAAGCTCTACGGTTATTGGCACTAGGCAGCCCAGCTTTCTTGAGGATTTTTTTTGTTGTGATTCGACAACTGACCTCGACACGCTTGATGGTAAGCAAGAAGAGGTCCAAGAGTGCCGACGACTGCATAAACCGAGTCTTCACGGTTGCCCCAGTCGCCGTCTCTATGCCAGCCAAAGAATAAAAGGATGTCTCTGATTTGGTCGGAAAACATCCTCATGGGTTTGCCCACGCATCCACCCACATCAGATTTATAAATTTCTTGTGTCAATCTACGTTCTTTCAGATATTGTATTTAGACCACTAGCAGATTTTATTTAATCAGTTATTTTTTTATTACAGTTTTGTATGAATTAAACAAATTTTATGCGGCTAACTATCGCGTTTATTTTGGTTTTTATTTTATTTTATTATTCTGACGTTATGTCGTTATTTCCAAAGTAAACGCGATAGTAATATTCATTAATCAATGTTCGCGCAAAATTAAAGAAAATATTATACAGTTTTGTATTTAGACCATTTTATTTATTCAAACAACAAACTGTTTGGGCCTGCTGTTATTTGTTATTTTAAGGAACTACTTATGTATTTTTGTTACTATTGATATTAGTATTTAAAGAATCATTAAATCCATTTGAGTGACGTTTTCTTGTCGTAAATGCAAGAATACACCATCTCTGGAAGACAGCCAAGGAAGACTATATAGAGCGTACGATTCACAAACAGGTATACAACACAGCAGCAATCATTTAAATTTCAACTTTATGTCTTCGCTGAAGAGCGCATATTGTAACTGTAACATATGTCTGAAATAATGTATAACGATAACTGTGTATTTTAAATACAACATAATATTAATTTTAGTCGAACAGTTTTCATTATTTATAATAACGAACATTTCCTATACTTACATAAATAAGTATAAAATATAGGCCGGCATAGTGGCGGCGGCTGGGGCAGCCGGGAACTGACTCGGTTATTCCAGTCGTCGTCACTCCAGACCTTTATGGTTTTGGGCACTAGGGAACTTAGCTTTCTTGCGGATGTCTCCGATTTGTATATAAATAAATAAACCTATATAAAAAATATAGGTATAAATAATAATCTATATAGGTATTAGAATGTGTCGGTATCAGCAATTATCTGCTGTAAAACAGGAAATAAATATATTTAACAAGTGACTATACATTCGGCTTATAATTAAGTAAAAAATATTGTTTTTATCGCAAAAATGTGGTGTACTAAAATCCAATTGTGGTGTAGTGGTTCAAAACCACTTTCCAGTGCCAAAGTGATGAACATTTTGGTTTTAATTAGTTTTATTTTAGTTGTTATTATTGTTTTATAAATAAAACGAATGATTTAAGCGCCTGGTCGGCTAAACCGAGGCTATTGAAAAATGTTAAATTATCTGTTTTAAAAAAAGATTTTCCAGTTGCTATGATTGTTGATTAAGTAGATGCAAATAAAAAAATAAAAAAAAAAATTGTTTATTTCAAAAAAATTTACATTTTAAAGTTGGTGGATCAATGAGCACTGCACTAGTCAACAAAAATGACTGTATTGCAGTTATCAATTTCTCCCACTAATACAGTTCATTTTCTTACAAAGGTTTTATTGTTAGTAGTGGGGTGATTGTGCGTATATATGTTTGTGTGTGTGTGTGTGTGTGTGTGTGTGTGTGTGTGTGTGTGTGTTGGTGGGTGTGTTATCTGCCATATATTATTTATTTTATTACTTTTAGGAGTTTTTCTGTGTCATCATAGTTAAGTTTTTGCAACCATTGTGTCACTACTGTTTTACACTTATATCTAGTAAGTGGATAGATATTTAGAGCTTCATTAATAGAATTATATATTTTGCTACTCAACGCATAGTAATGCCTAGTTACCAAATTATTTTTGTGGGTGATAGTACTGCAAATTCTATTCCTGGTCCGTATATCTTCATTAAACTTCTTTTTATACGGAAGATTGGCGTGTGTTCGCAGCGTGACTTGAAGAACAAACAACTGTCTCACGGTTAAAACTTCAGCTTCGCGATACAATAAGTGTGTAGGATGTCTGAAGGGTTTCCCTAACATAACCTTTAATACCGCTCTCTGAGCTCTCTCCAATCTAAGCATAGATGTTAAGTATGTTCCACCCCACGACGAGATACAGTAGCTTAGAATTGATTTTGCAAGTGCTGAATATACCATCATCAATGTACGTTTGTCAAGTGATGGTCTCAATTTCTTAAATATAAATATAAGTTTTCTGGTGCGGTTAACTAAGTTGCCCAAATGTATTTGCCAATTAAGCGTATTGTCCAATTCAACACCCAAATATTTGATGGTTGATGTACGAGTCAAGGAGAGACAATCGCAGCCCCTATTATTATTAGTACAATGGTTGTGAGTCCTGATGGTATAAGAGTTTGTAGTGGGTTGTGTCCTTGCTGATGGTGAGAAAGTTACATATTTTGATTTTTCTACATTTAGCGTTAGGATATTAGAAGAAAGCCAGGTCATAACCACACGTAGGGCATTTTCTGCATTGCAGCGCACCTGATCCCAATCTTTTCCTTGCACTATGAGAGCTGTATCATCTGCGTAAGTATAGATTTTACAATTTGGTAGATTTAAATTGCAGAGTTCATTAATATAGATCAGAAACAGTGTAGGGCCAAGCACGCTGCCCTGAGGAACTCCGTATTGCAACAGTTCATCAGCACTCCTATATTTATCAATCTTGACACATTGCGTGCGTTCAGAGAGATAGCTTTGAAATATTTTTAGCGCCGGTCCTCTTACTCCAGCACTTTCCATCTTGTGCAATAGCAGAGGAACAGAGACAGTATCAAACGCCTTTGATAGATCCAAAAATATGCCAACAACTCTGTTTCCTTTATCTATCCCACGTACTATATCATCAGTAAGCTCGAAAACAGCATCATCCGTTGACCTATTATTTCTGAAACCATACTGATTTTTGGCAAGTAAGTTTTGAGATTCTAAAAAACACTTTAATCTATTATTTAAGGCTTTCTCCAATATCTTTGAGAGGCTAGTGAGTATTGATATAGGCCTGTAATTGTTGACACTGTCTCTGTCTCCCCGCTTATGTATCGGATGTATGAGAGCCTTTTTAAAAGCGCTTGGAAATATACCAACCATGAGACATAAATTTACTAAGAATGTTATCGGTGAAACCAGTGAATTAGAAGCCATTTTTAATATTTTGGTAGGTATTCCATCCCAACCTATTGCACAATCGCTACGAAGACTTGTTATGATTCTGTTTATTTCCTCTTCATCTACATCCATTAGGTTCATAGTATTGCCCTGACTATTACTTAATATGTCTATATTAGAATTAATTTCATATTTATTGTGTTTTTTTAATTTATCAGCCAATTCTTTACCCACGTCAACAAAAAATTTATTAACAACATTTAACGATGAGATAGGGTCGCTTTCTATGTGTAATAATTCATCAAGGGATTTTGATACATTATCAATTTCAGCTATGTCTCTTATCACTTTCCAAGTTTCTTTGGGATTATTCTTAACTTTGTTTAACTCTTCTTTTTCGTGCAGTTGTTTGGCCCTCTTTAAAATTCTGTTACAATAGTTTCGATATCGTGTATATGTCACCTTGATCACCATGTTTTGAGGATCATTTCTGGCCTGCCTGTGTAGTTGATCCCTATTTTTCATGCACCTCAACAGCCCAGGAGTAACCCATGGTTTTAGAATATTTTTTCTATTGGTTATTTTATGCATTGAGGTGTATTTTTTTAATGCATCAGATATTGTTTTTATTAAACTATCAGCAACAAGGTTGGGGTCCGTTAGCTTGTACATTTCTGAATAGTCTTTTTTATTTAATTCTTCGACTACTGCTTTATAGTCAATTTTATTATAAACCTTATTAGCTTTGGGTCTCTGATTCCGCAGTTCTGTGCAAAAAAGTACAGGAGAGTGATCCGTGATGTTGGTGTCTAATACAGCTGTAATAGATTTCTTATTACTCTTAAGTATAACATGGTCTAGACATGTAGTGTCTCGGGTAGGAATCATATGTGCTGGCATCATGCCATGCAAAGAAATGAGATTCAGGTAATTATCTGCAACAGAGCTTTTACTATCTGGCATGATGTTAATATTAATATCTCCAACAACTACAACTGTCTCAAAAGGGATTACTTTTTTTAGTGTATTGTCAAGACTATTCAAGAAATTATCTATTTTAGTATTTGAGGGCGACCGATATAATGCAAGAACTGCAAGAGACTTACCACATTCCACGACCAAACAGTTTGCATCCATACACTCATATTCCACCACGTTACATTTTAATTCGTCCAGTGCATATATTACTAGACCATCATTTTGATTCCTATGACTTGACTTATATGATCTGTAGCCATTTAATTTTGGGAGTGTCGAGACTTTACTGAGCCAACATTCACTGAGTACAATTAGGTCGCATTTAGCCTGTAATCTTACAAGTAATAATTTTAGTTCATCAAAATTACAATTTATGCTTCTAATATTAATTTGCAATATTTTAATATTGGTATTGTATAATTTTATTTTATTTAACCAATCTTCTGGCAAGCAGAGTGTAGATTGAGAAACATTACAATTCTCTATATCATTTTGTATATCTGTAATTGCGAAATTCATTTTGTTTGTTGTATACATAACATGGTGCAGTAGTACTCCTAATAGTCTTTGGTGCAGAGCAATAGGTAAGACTATATGTGTATGCGTTAGACAGATATATATTATGTGAGTTTAATAGTTTATAATTGTATGTGTGAGTATATGTGATAATACATTTTGTATAGTATAATTTTTGGGTAGTAAGGCAGTATATATATGCGTTAGACAGATAATTATATATATTATGTGAGTTGAATAGTGTATAAATGTGTGTGTGTGTATATGTGATTATTTGTTTTGTATAGTATAATTTTTGGGTAGTAAGACAATATAAATATGCGTTAGACAGATAATTATATATATTATGTAAGTTGTATAGTGTATAAATGTGTGTGTGTGTGTGTGTATATGTTATTATATGTTTTGTATAGTTAAGTTTTTGGGTAGTATAAAAAAATATTGTGTGTTGTTTGTATTTGTAGGTTAATAATATATTAAAGGTACGGTTATCTAGTTTATACATCACAAGTAGTCATTTCAATAGTTTGAGTTGTTCAAGATCGTTTTCAGTATCAATGCGTTGAACAGCCGCCCCTTCCTTTTTCCTGAGATAGATTTTGCCACGCGTTGTCCAGCAGTAGTTATAGCCGAAGGTTTTAGCGAAGTCTCTGGCTAGGAAAAATAGTCTTTTCATTTTGAGGGTTAGGTTTTCTGAAATAAATATCGGTTTTCTAGGCCCTTTCATATTTATACTTTCAGTGTTAAATTGATTCGTTTTATTCCTTTTATTATATGTCTTAATGCCCGTAATTACTTTTTCTTTTATGAGGTTATTCGTGAAATCGACAACTATTGTTTTTTCATTACTCGTCTTGGTGTGAATTCTGTAGATATCTTTTATATCTGATGTTTGTAATGGTATATCCAACACGGATGATGTTTTCAGTACTATATTTGTCAATGCTTCTTTAGTTTCAGGAGAACTTGAAGGAACATTTCTTATCTCAATGCTACTTGATTTGATACCTCTTTCCATTTGTTCGATTTTTAATTCCAATATCTGTATATGTGCAACATAGTTTTTTCTATCCTTCTCTAGTTTTTCTACATTAGTTTTTAGTTCTTCATACTGTTTGGAGATAAAATCAACTGTGTTGCAAAAATCAATATTCTGTTTCTTTATTTCATTAACTGTATCTATCAATTGACTAAATTTTTTATTTTGCTCATCTTTGAAATCATTAAATAATTTTCTCATTTCTTCCATAACATTATTATTTCCCTCTTCATTATTACTACTTCCATCACGTTTTTTCCTAGTTCTCTGGTTTCTTTCTGTAGACATATCTCTTGCCACACCTTCACTTTGCTTATTATTCAATGTTTGTCGGGTCTTAGGCGATGTAACATTTAGTGTAGGTGTATTTGGAGGTGTTCGTTTGAGAGGCATAAATAAAGTTAGAAAGTTTAACTTCCAGGTGTAGTGTTTAAGTTCCAGGTGATATTGTTAAATTCCAATTGCGCTAAATATTACAGTATATCCTTAGGGAGTACGACTTGAGCAACCTTACCTTACCTTACTTACATTTTTAAACGCTATGCATACCTACTATAAGTAAATATATATAGCTTTAACCTAGTGTAATGTTTCCGGATGTAGTTTTACTTGGCTTCACTCACAATGTTATTTTAATATAACTCGGCACAATGTCGTTGACATAAATAGACATAGAAACGTATTAGTTACAATTCCTATGAACTATAAATCGATAACAAACGCGCTAAGGCATCGCATTCATCGTGGGCGCATTCGTACTAAGCTACTAAACTTGCTTGTGTCATAGAAACAGGACAAAAAGAGTATACTGTATTTTTTCTTATTTGACACAAGTAGCAAACAAACATAAAAATCACCATTTCCCATGCCCTTCATCTAAGGTAACTTTTTACTACTGTTTTATTCTATAGAATAAACATACACAATGTAAAAAATGCACAAGTTATTAAAGTCACATACATATATATACCTACACATTATTTTTATCAAAAACCATTTATATTGAAACGGAAAATTCACAAACGACAAATGTTTTGCCCTAATATTAATAATAACAAAAAACATATTTTCACAATAATTCATAGATATTTGTAGTAATTGTTTTTTTTATCGTTTATCCATCATTATGCCGGAAGTTTGTTTACTAATTTTGTCAAGTAAGGAAAATTGTACTATAAATATATCAAACACACTCTCGGTTTGCGTAACCATTGCACTGTCACTACACCACGGTTAAATGTGCTATTTAATATTTGTCTTTAAAACTGCACAAATGCCAAAAAGCAGACATTATGGACTGCTAAACAATCTCTTCCAGTCAAACTTTAGGGATGTAAGTATATATTAAAAGTTATAATAAGATCTTATATTAACACGCGCGTCTACTGTGTCTAACTTTCAAGCCCGAAATGCTCTGATCCCGAAACGCGACTGAGTTAACTTTCTGACTGAGAAAGAAATTAACTTTTTCTGCTGTTTATGAAAATAACTTCTTCTACTGCGCGTCATGTCATTTGTATTAGCACAACAATACTATTCTACCAGTTTACTTTGGGAAAAAAGGCCAAAAAGATTATTATGACAATTTTGTGGAAGCAACTGAGGGCATGGCGACGTCGACCGCGTATGAGCAAACAATCGCTCCCAAACGACCTTCATACGGCGATCTCACGAGGCGAATTTAGTTATTCAATATTTATCGTTCAACAAAAACGGTAGCGTTCTCAAGGTTCAATAATAATCGACTCAATATTACAAGTGTCATTACACTATCTGTCCATTATAGCATTTATCTCGTGGATGCGGACGCCATAATTTACATTTTATTTTACAAACAAACAAAAAACTGGTGACAGAGGAATACAATACATAATCAATCGCGCTGATTAACTGACTGATTGGACTGATTATTCAATGCGAGTTGAAATAACAAGTTTAGACGAGTCGATTAAATCGATTTAAACTACTAATTAAATCAATAAAAGTTGAAAGGTTGAAACCTTTTGTTGAACCGATATTTATTGCTTCAACTTGATTGAAAGTTTGTTCAGCTGACTCAAATCGCGAACGATTAAGCAGTTCATCAACTAAATTCGCCTCGTGTGAACGCCGTGTGAGACCCTATCACTGGGCAAATGTACGGTAAGAACGAACAGATTCTTACATAGAATACAAATATTCTAGTAGACCCTGGCTGCACATTGAAATGAATGTTAAATAGCCTAATAATAAAAAACCGTTGGTAGCCGTAAGTTGTTTCTGTCATTGACATCCCATAAAGACGGTCCCAGCTATATATAGATTTATTTCAAGATGTTTTTGACGTAGATGTTTTGACTATTTATACACGAGAAAACGCACCATAGGACGTCTACCCACTTGATGATCTGACTGTAGCTTGTCTAAAAATAAATGACGCGCCCCTCCACTTTATTATTTTTATTAATTTGTAAATACAAATTAATAATTAATTAATTATTATTTTGTTTTATTTATTAATTACAATTGCATTTTCGGTGTGTTTCATCCATACTTTATAGTCGCCCGTGTGCTTAAATGCAGTGGAGGGGCGCTACATTTGGGCTTAGACAGACTCTACCTGCTAAAGATCGTTTCTAACAACTTCTAACTTTATAAAAATATATCTTTCAGGATGGCAACGGATTAGAATGGCTTTAGTTCCGGTATGTTTGATATCTTATCTTTGTTATCTTGTGTCTATGATATTAGCATGTTTAAGCAGCTAATGATAGGCACAAATAAACTAAACATATCTAAGTAATTACAGTTTGGAAGTATCAAACGGGGACTCCGGCATTTAATGTCGAAATAACAGCCCAACTAAAGGCTCATAGTAACACTCTCGCCGAGACAGTCCGAGGTAGGTCGAGGAAGTGTAGATGGTAGCGCTCACCTATCTTGGATCCTAGGTTCCTCGCCAGCTTAAATGTGCCCAGTCTGCCGATCCGGGGTAGTACCACCACTTACAAGTAAACAGACAGTGAAGTGAGTAAGTCGCGTTTCGTGATCAGCTAGTAAGTTGCCGGTTCCAACTAGGCCGGCATAGTGGATGTGACTGCTACTTACTGTAAGTAGCAGATAACCTAATTCATAGAACGCACTTCAGCTAACATTAAGCGGAGTGCTTTCATATGTCGAGTTACAAAAAAAAAAAACTTGCATGATGCGTGGGTTGCATGATGACTGGTTACACAGTCCATCTACTTTAAGTGGTGGCACATAGTACAACAGCAACTTCTGTTTCGTCCTTTCCCTCGGCGTCCACAAGTGAAAATGATTACAGCGAGAGTGTAGATGGTCGCTGGTCTCAACCGATGCCTCTCTGTAGAGACACAGCGAGTACTCTTGCGCGAGAGTGTACAACCGCCATAAAGAACAATTTTATTGGACCTGATTGTAAAAAAGATACTTCGTAATAAAACAAAGAGAAGTCAAAGCCGACGACTAAAAAACAGTTGCCTTGGTCGCTATCTCTATGCCGCCCTATTCTTTTTATCACGGTTCGCTTCGTAGCTCTAAGGATAAAGGATGGGGAAAACACGTAGTCTGGTGAAATGTTTATATTTTCTGTCTGTCACCCTGTTATAAAGGAAGAAACGCGTAACAATAATTTGTTTTTATAACGTGTTTCTCCTAATCACAAATAGTAAATAACATAGTTATTGTTTCATTGTTATATTTGTAAAATTCTTCTTATTATGCAATAACAACAATTGTACACAACAATCTTCGATCATTATCATGTACATTACAAGTATACAGACCGTGAAGTGATTTGGTCACGTTTCGGGATCAGCTTGTAAGTTGCCGGTTCCATCTAGGCCGGTGGATGTGATTGCTACTCACAGTTATTAAATTGTAGTAGCAGTGACATTCATTCATGGACCACACTTCGGCTTAACATCAAGCGGGGTGCTGTCATATGTCGACAGCACCCCGCTAAAAACCACCCACAATAAAAAAAAGTATATATATAGATCAGAGGTTTCCAAACATTTTTTTCTCATAGACCCCTTTCAAAATTTTGCTGGTTATGCAACTTTTACAAGTTACAGTCGCAAAGCTTCTTAAAATATATCTGCCTACATTGATAGGTAAAGTCAAGCCAACATTTTAGTTCTTCACTATCGAAACCAGATAAATTTTCGTCGACCCCATTTTAACCCCCATTTCTTGTCATGCCAACGTAGACCCCCGTCGAGTCTCCCGGGGACACCTGGACCACTTTGGGAATCAATGATATAAATACACAGTTGCCGCTCAAAAAGCGACAAAATAAATGCAAGTCCGATTAATGTTGGACTTGCATTTATTCTCAGTCTGAAATAAAGTATGGGACATTACATTCGTGACAAGTTTATGCTAAGATAATATAGTAAAGATCAGTTAACAGTTTACATTTAATTCACTTACTACACAGTGTTATAGCTTGTCTAACTATACATGACGCGCCCCTCCACTTTATTAGTTTATTTAGATGTGTGATCAATTTTTTTTAAAACTATACTATTGTGCCATTCATGTATTACTAATAATTCTGTATTTGTCGCTATGGCCTAGATGCCATTTATGATACATGATCTTTTCTTTGTTCTATGTGCTAAATACGAATATGGTAACGATGTAATTTGTAATCTTCATGTATATTTCTAAGGCACTCTTTCGCCAACCTTTGACTTGTGCAGTTCACTCAAATATATCAATTATACCTTTACCTTTAATTCTATTATTTATAGCCTTCCACCAACTCTTCGTCTAAGTATTATTTTTTTTTCAATGTAGTAAAAAAAATTTTTTTGGATGGGAAGTATTGTGCCATTCATGTATTACTAATAATTTTGTATTTGTCGCTATGGCCTAGATGCCATTTATGATACATGATCTTTTCTTTGTTCTATGTGCTAAATACGAATATGGTAACGATGTAATTTGTAATCTTCATGTATATTTCTAAGGCACTCTTTCGCCAACCTTTGACTTGTGCAGTTCACTCAAATATATCAATTATACCTTTACCTTTAATTCTATTATTTATAGCCTTCCACCAACTCTTCGTCGAACATCATCATACATCTATACATCGTCTATACATCATCAGCGTGTTCCTCCTTTTGTGTCTAATCAGCAACTGAATAACCAATTACAACTGCATTGTCGGTGTGATTTATCCATATTTTACATTTGCACGTGTGCGTAAATGCAGTGGAGGGGCGCATCATTTCGGCTTAGACAGTCTATACATCAGTGTATGTGAATTGTGTCGTGCGGACACTTTAATGACATTAATTTATATGGGACTGTGTATGTATCTATTAAAAATATATGGACGATGATAACAATGAAATAAATAACATGTTTTATGTAATTTAAAAATAATAAAACATGTAACGGAAATGCATCCGTTCTTGTTTATGCGGTTGCATTATTTTTTATTGCAACGTTTACGTTTACCTAGTTAAAACCGGCAACTAACTAGATGATCCCGAAACGCGACTAAGTCACTTCATAAGTGGTAAATGGTAGTACTACCCCAGATCGGGAGACTGGGCAAATTACCGCCACTTCAAAACAACAAGTCTCAGAGCATATAATATAATATTATATCAATCAATCAATTAAATTATCACGCCTTTTCCCCTTAGGGATATCCAGAGACAGTGAAGAGTCTCTTGCTACGATCCTAACACAACTCCCTCGCTTCCCTCACATCCACAACTATTTTTATATCTCTACGATAAAATCATATTACATTTAAACAAAAAAACGAAATCCATAAAACAAATCTTTGCTCTGACCGGGAATTAAACCCGGGACTTTAGTATCTAACGACATGTAGTATACGGAAAATCTGAAAACCGCTCATTGACATTTTTATTTTTATTTTTTTATTATACATTTCTATACTAAGCGGCTAAAGTGCTTGCTTGTATCATAGAAATAGGACAACCAAAGTACATATATTAAAGATACATTGGTACCAGTGAGTGGTTTCGAACCCGTGCCACTCGCCTTACGTAGCCATTGCCCTGCCACTACACCACGGTCGCCTTGACAATTTGAATTTCACTCGTAAAATAGGAGTACGTTGTTAGCGAAATTCCTGTGGGGTTTTTTATGCAGATTTTTATTGCGTTAACAATCAACTTTTTACATTACAACCGACCTCGAGTTTTTATGGTCGTTAGAATGCAGTAACTCTGTTTTTTTTTATTGTGACTCGACATATGATAGCTCCCCGCTTGATGTTAAGCTGGAGTGTGGTCCATGAATGGGTGTCACTACTGCTATAATTCAAGTAGAATGTAGCGATCACGTCCACTATACCGGCTTAGTTGGAACCGGCAATTAACAAGCTGATCCCGAAACGCGACAGTCTTACACGGTCTGTATACTTGTAAGTGATGGTGCTACCCCGGATCGGCAGAATGGGTACCACTGCCTACCACTCTTAAATGTATCAAAGGGATTTGGATTTTTTTGTAGAATACTGCTACTGTGTGCACGGGTTCGTTTCCGCGATTGAGTTCTCTTCTTTGTGTGTTCTTCAACGGTTGTCCCTCAGTGGAGCCACCCGATCTTCTGCAAAAAGGCCAGGAGACCCTTCTCGTTCCTACAGACCCTTGGAAACGTCGTCGTTGTAGACTATAGATGACTCAGTATAAAATATTCGTACGGCATTTTTCGTATTCTATACAAAAAGCAAGGGTCTGCAGTGTCCATAGCTTTTATAAAGACAATTTTAATCATGAATTGCATGTCTTAATTCGCATACGGATAGGCAGAGAAAATAGGGCGCCATTTCACACGATCTAAATTCAACTATTTTGCTTCCTTCAAGTCCTCTATTCTTTTTATACATGCTAATTGGTTAAGGACACCAAAGACACTTAGACACTAGCTTTTATTTAGATTTGAAAATTGAGGATTTTTCAAAAGACAAATATGAATATAAAATTGTGTCAGGATCGTCAAAAGCGGCTTATGAGAATAAGGGCGTCATATATTATGTATTCTGCATATATTTTATATATCCATACTAAAGAGTAATAAATAGGTATTAGAGTAGTACCACTTACAAGTATAGACTTAGTCCATTGAATCAATATTACTAACGTAATAATAATAATTACGCTAGTACGCTAGGTGCTGATTTCAACTAGGCCAGCATAGTGGATGTGACTGCTATTTATAGTTATTTACCTGTAGTAGCGTTCACCTCCACTTCATTTCACTTCACTTAACATCAGGCGAGGTGTTATGTTATGTCGAGTCACAATAATAATAAAAAACCAATAATATTTTTAGAATATCATGTCCATCTCTTACGAACGATTAGAGCAGCTGTATGCACAACAACTTCGCTATACATAACATTAAGACTAATAACAATTCTAACGCCATATAATTAGAGTTTAAAATCTATTGGCGATGTGTTTTGCTCTTAAAATAGTACTGTATGCTCGGCAGTATCACGAGCATGCTTAAATGCCATCCAGACGAAGGAACTCTCAGCTATAATAAACAATCTATTATTATAATACGATTCATATGTAGGCCTAATTTTGTTTTTATTTTTATTGTGACTCGACATATGACAGCACCCCGCTTGATGTTAAGCTAGAGTGTGGTCCATGAATGGATGTCACTGCTACTACAATTTAATACACAGTTATTAGTAGCAATCGCATCCACTATGGCGGCCTAGTTGAAAACGCGACCAAATCTCTTCACGGTCTGTATACTTGTAAGTAGTGATACTACTTACCCCGGATCGGCAGACTGGGTACCACTGCCTACCACTCTTTGATAATCAGACCCAAATATTTGCAATATTTAATATAATTATTAAATATTACAAATAAAAGTTATGGAACAAATATTGGAGGAAAAAAAACGGAAAAAAACAATCGCTGACCGTTCGTCCACGCCTGTCGTCGTTTTTATTTTATTTACTTTGTTTTGTTTATTTTTGAACAATTTACAGCCTATAAATGTATGCTTAAATTAACTAAATGCTAAAATAATTAAACAAATTTTATGCGGCTTACTATCGCGTTTATTATTGGTTATTTTGGTCTCAGTGACCACGATGGCTGCAAAGCTCTAGAAACGTCAGAATAATAAAAAAATGTAAAATCAATAACCAAAAATAAACGCGATAGTAAGCCGCATAAAATTTGTTTAATTCATTAAGAGATATAAGATTAATTTGTTAAAACAATGATTTATAAAGTAGTTATTGGCTATTTGAAAAGTTGTTTAACCATAAAATGTCGCGTAAAGGATAGTTTTCCAATACAAAAGTCACAACTAACGATCAACTTTGGTCTCTGGACAGTGACATGGGTCTTGTGGGATATAAAGTTTTTATTAGATATATACATTATTTATACGTTTATAGTTATATATATTTGTATTAGTTTAATAGCAGACGAAATATATTACATAAAAATATTGTTTATTTTATTGTTAGCCTAAGAGAAAGGATATAATTAATTTTGCGCTTTTAAATGCAACTTTTGTAATGTCCAATGATGAAGAAATATATAAATGGTAGTTTGGATACTTGTATTGATAAAACTAATAACTATTTTGGTTCTAATTGCTGTGCAATTGAGATATGGATTTTATATCGTCTGTCAATCACAAAGACACGCCATATTACCAGGTCTGCTTTGAACTGTCGTAATTATAGTTTTTATTCTATTCTTTTATTCTGACTCAATATAATATGACAGCATCCCGCCTGATGTTAAGCTAGAATGCGGTCCATGAATGGAGGTGACTGCTACTTACAGTTAATTACTATGCCGGCATAGTTGAACCGGCAACTTACAACTTGCAGTTATTTAACTGTAGTTTCTATTTAGTAACCTCCATGAATGGACTGTACTCTAGCTTAACATTAGGCACAATAATGTCGAATTTAATTTTTATGTCGAGTCACAATAAAAAAAGTACAACATTAGTATATAATTTTTTATATTGCGTTCATTTTTTTTGAGAAAAGATTGATGGTGTTCGCCGACTATATCGGAGACATCCTCAAGAAAGCTAGGTTGCTTAGTGCCCATAACCATAGAGCTTGTATAAAGAGAATTGTGAATGTGAGGAAAGCGAGAGAGTTGTGTCAGGATCGTGGCAAGTGGCGCTCCATTGTCACTGAATTGTCGATTGAACTGTGAGGTTTTAATAAATTGAAGTTAGAGTTCTGATTGGAAGTGTAATTTTAATAATGTTCATAATTCTATGTTGGCATAATGGCATAATTATCTTATCATAAATTATATAAAGTCATGTAACATCGTTTGTTTTATTAATAATAGTGTCGGAATGTCAGGCCATAATAGATTCCCTAATGAGATTATGAAGAAAATTCTGAAAAATAAGTGTGTTTTCGCCAAGCTATTAGCGTCCAGTGCATGTGACACTCTTCACGTTAATTAACAAAGTTAGCGACTTTTCTTACATGAAAATCTTTATGAAAGCATAATCTTTCATAATATTAACATAATTAAAACTAAGTATGCCTGTTGTTTGAAAGATCTTTTATTAATGTGACACGACATCTGATCTCGACCCGCCTGATGGTAAGCAAGGAAGGTCCAAAAGTGACGACCACTGAAAAAAAACGTTTCAGGCTAAGTTTGCCTCAGTCGCCGTCACTATGCCGGCCGATATATATTTTCTGTAACGTTAAATTATTTTCTCAGACTTTACTTGGTGTTGGTTAAGTAAAGTCAAATGCAAAAAAATAAAAGTCATTCAAATGACTTTATTTGGATTTTCAATAGTAATTTCAATTTTTTTTTGCAGTTTTTAAAATAATATTAAATAGTGGAATCTGTACATAGTGGCATTTTTAATGCGTTCTTAGTCTAAATAAACAAAGTTTCTAAGAAGGAATGGGAATGAAAGTTTACCTTAGATATGTGATTTGCATATTTAAAATTATACTTTGACTAAACAACAACTTTTCTTAATAACTTTGTAATAAAGTTATACAAACCTAATCTAATTTAAGTGTAATACATTTTTGCTTGAGTCGCGGAAACTCGGAGGCGAAGTTTACAGCCCTCGGCGGCAATAAAACGGCATCGGGCAAACGCTACGTGTGGCCCACAAACCATTACCTCGTAGCAGTCTGCGGACGCATCCCGTGTAGTGGAGGTTTTTCCACGATAGCGAAAAGTAGCTTCGTAGCCGTGCGGAGGAAGCATCGGGCGTCTCGACGGCGGGCGGAGTGGGCGCCGGCGCGACTCAGTCGGGCGCCGGCCCCTCGCAGCGCCGGTCGCCGCTCCACATGGCACGTTCGCGCCCTCGGTAACGCGGCATGCGGCACGCGCTCGCCGCGGTGACCGCGCTCGCGGTTTGCTGCGTGGTAGCGCGCGCCGAGACGCCGGCCGGCAACAGCAGCGCGTCGCACGTCCTCGCTTGCTCTGAAGGATTGATGCTGCCCGCCTGGCGGCCTCTGGAAGATGTTCCCACCTTCGAGCTCGCCGCCCGCGGTTTCGTCTACTTCTCCGTGCTGCTCTATCTCTTCATCGGTGTATCTATAGTCTCCGATCGTTTTATGGCTGCGATTGAAGTGATAACTTCGCGCGAAAAGGAAGTGCGCGTGCGGCGCAATGGAGTCGACCAAATTGTTGTTGTACGCGTATGGAATGAGACCGTCGCCAATCTTACGCTCATGGCCTTGGGTTCCAGCGCACCTGAAATATTATTGTCTGTCATAGAAATAACTGGGAAAAACTTTGAAGCTGGGGATCTCGGTCCCGGAACGATTGTCGGATCAGCTGCTTACAACTTGTTCGTAATTATGGCCATTTGCGTGGCTGTAATTCCTGATGGCGAAGTTCGTAAAATTAAGCACCTTCGGGTCTTTCTTGTCACAGCCACTTGGTCCATCTTTGCATATGTATGGCTCTATCTTATTCTGGCAGTCATTTCACCGAGCGAAGTTGAAGTATGGGAAGGTGCAATTACATTTTTATTCTTCCCGGCCACCGTTATGACCGCATATATTGCAGATCGGCGATTACTCGTATACAAATATTTAAAAAAAGGATATCGTGTAAATAAACGTGGTGTCATTGTGGAGGGAGAGGGAGATGGCTCAGTAGAATTAGCGCTCAAACAAGGTGGTGAAGATATGGTTTCTGACGATGAGGAAGGACGCGAGCTAGATAAATCCCGCCGTGAATATGTTTCAGTCTTGAGAGATCTGAGGCGTCAGCATCCGGAAGAAGATTTAGAGACGGTGGAACGAATGGCTCTCGAAACTATGATGGCTCGTGGACCCAAGTCTCGTGCCTTCTATAGAGTTGCAGCAACGCGTAAAATGACAGGAGGTGGAGACTTCTCAAGGAAAATTTCTGAACGAGCTCAAAGCGACCTGAGTGAAGTGAAGGCAGAACTGCAGCGACGTGGATCATCCTCTCCTTCCGCAGGAGAGCTGAGAGGTCCAATTGTGCGTTTTGATCCTTCACACTATACAGTGATGGAGAATTGTGGCTCGTTTGAGGTACGTGTAGTGAGAGGAGGCGACCTCTCCGGAGAAGTAACCGTGCAATATACGACGGAAGATGGATCAGCCGAGGCGGGCTCTGATTATGTAGCCGCTAGTGGCTCCCTAGTATTCGCTTCCGGAGAGACAACGAAAACTTTCAGTGTACAAGTGATTGATGACGACGTGTTTGAAGAAGACGAGCACTTTTATGTGCGCCTCTCATCGCCGAAGGGTGCAAGTTTGGCATCACCCGCTACTGCTACCGTAGTGATATTAGATGATGATCATTCTGGTGTGTTCTCATTTGAGATGCGTAATTACGAATTGACGGAGTCGGTTGGCACGTACGATTTGCGTGTGGTGCGAACGGCTGGAGCTCGGGGGAGAGTCAAGGTGCCGTATTGGACGGAGGATGGAACAGCAAAGAGTGGAGCCCAGTACGAGCACGATAATGGATACATTATCTTTGAAAACAATGAAACTGAGTGAGTATTTAGTTTATATTCCTTTTAATTTAGTACTTTATTGTCTTATGCTGCATTATTTTGGGGTATTTGTGTTTAGAATTCATATTTAGCGTGTTATTCGTAGTTAGAGGTAATATTTTATTAGTATTGACGTGAACAATGCATGTTATGGACAATTGAATTGAATGAGCCAAAATTTATTGCTAAGGCTTCTATGAAACCTTAAAGTGGCATCGTGGCGTCCCTTCAGGTCAGTGCAAGGTGATTCATTGGCCTTACTTATACGGATATATATAACTGCACATAATCCTAACAACCAAGGATAGGCAGATACAAGTTTGCATTTATTTATTTTTTAATTTCATTACCTTAAATAATAATGAAGCAGACACTAATTGTATACTTTAAAGAATATATATTTATGGATTGTTTTTTTTTATTGTGACTCAACATAATTTGACAGCACCCCGCTTGATGTTAAGCCGAAGTGTGGTCCATGAATGAATGTCACTGCTACTACAATTCAATAACTGTGAGTAGCAATCACATCCACTATGCCGGCCTAGATGGAACCGGCAACTTACAAGCTGATCCCGAAACGTAACCAAATCTATGTTTGTACATAGTTATATCTAATGTAGAAATATTTAAATATTATCTGACTAAAATCTTGCGAATAGGAGGACTTCAATTAGTTTTTTTTAACAAATTACGATTGGTTACGTATTAGATAATATTATGTTAATCTTAATATTATTTGAAAAGAGGTAGGTGTACTTATATATTATCAGAACAAAAATATATAATAACTAGTTAGTGAAATATTATTATTAAATTTAAACTACATTGATTTATTCAGTTGTGGGCGCTCCTGAACCTCTTCTTGCTTACCACCAGACCAGTCAAGGTCACATGTCGAGTCACATTAAAAAAACTACATATTATTCCAATTCTCAATTTAACTTTAATCAAATAAAAAAATACTAAATTATAGTTTTATATTTATTTATTACATTAAATTTATAATATAGTTTTACAAAAGTAATCAGCCTTTTCCTAACTATTATATTAAAATATATAAAACATGAAAAAAAAATCGAAGACATCCTTAAGAAAGCTGGGTTGCCTAGTGCCCATAACCGTAGAGCTTGTACGAGTATGAGGAGAATTGTGTAAATGAAGGAAGCGAGGGAGTTGTGTCAGGATCGTGGCTAGTGGCGCTCCATTGTCTCTGCCTATCCCCGTGGAAAAGAGGCGTGACAATTTGATAATATTAAATCGTTGTTTCCTTGTAACCTAATGATAGTATATTTGGCAACAGTGTTTTAACAAAAAGTTTTAAAATAGTTTTCGACGCGTTTTGAAGTAGGTCAGGTTCTAATGTCGTTTTAGTATCATTTCTGTGTCAATGTGTTTTATTGTTTCAATGATATTATGTAATCGTTAACATTTTTATTATCACGATTTATGTCCATACGTAATAAGTTAATTTTAAGTATTTTTTTCTGAATCAAATATCTTTTTATTAAATCATTGATGGGGAGGAATATTGATGTTAAAATTCAATGGATTCCATCACACATTGGCATAGATGGCACTGAGGAGGCTGATCGTATGGCTAAACTTGCAGTAGCTGATGGTCCCTCCTTGAGTAAACTGCAGATTACTCTGAAATCATTTGTAAATTTAAAATGACATGTCATAATTTATGGAAATCCAATTTTGATGATAAATCGAATGAAAAAGGTATATGGTTGTTTCTTATGTTTTGTATTAGCCTTATCCACATTATATCTGTATGAGCTTGTATTTGTAAATAGTCTAGGTTTAGTTTATAATGGGAATGGCATCGCCATTTTATGTGCGTAATTTCCCTAATAAAATTGATAAAAAGAAAAAAATGTCTTTTTACTCATTGATTTTTAAGAGACGTGATACGTAATTTGTAGTGGTAATAAACTTAAGGCGCCGGTCACAATGTATCTTTGATATATGTACTTTGGTTGTCCTGTTTCTATGATACAAGCACTTTAGTAGCTTAGTATAGAAATGTAATTTAAAAAAAAAACCTATTCTTACGAACCGTATTAGTACCACTACTAAGTGTACAGACCGTAATGTGACTCTGTCGCATTACGATTTTACCTTGCATAGGGTTTTCCGGTATAGCATGTGACTGCTACTTGCAGGTATTAGTTGCCTTTAATCGTGGATGACACTCCAACCTAAAATCAAACCGGGTGCTGTTATATGCTAGACACCTTTTAGTGTTAAGATCATATATCATAAGCGCGTATACATACCTTTTTTTTTTTCGTGGGGAAATCTTCATGGATACTCGGGGTAGTAACCAAGATTATGCCGGACTCGTACATTCTAGTAGAACATTATCCGTGGTATAGGCGGTAATGGACAGTCTAATAGAATAACCATGCCATGTCTGCAAAGGCTCGAAAAGTTCCTAAAGTAATCTGTGTTTTATTTTAACCTTAAAAGTAAAATCTTATTCAATTTAAACTTATATACTTACGAGTATACCTTATTAGTATTTGTCCAACAATATTTTATTATTGTAAAAGTTTTAAATTGATTTTTTTAAAGAAGTTTCTACTATCGAACCAAATAACTATGGATAAAAGTTAGTTTTTAACCGACTTCAAAAAAGGAGGAGGTTATCAATTCGACCCGTTTTTTTTTTATGTTTGTTACCTCAAAACTTTTGACTGGTTAAACCGATTTTAATGATTCTTTTTTTATTTGAAAGCTGGTGCTTCCCGTGTGGTCCCATTTTAATTTGGTCCAGTTCTGATAATGGCATCCATGAGAAAATCATATAAGTCTTAAATTTGCAACATTCTAATTCATGTTTGTTTGCGGATAACTTCGTTGTTTATGAACCGATTTTGATTATTCTTTTTTTATTGGAAAGAAGATATTTCAAAGGTGGTCCCATGATAAAGAAATCAGGGTTTAACTGACTTCAAAAAAGGAGAAGGTTTCTAAAATGACTGTATATATCTTTTTTATGTTTTTTCGCGGATAACTTCGTTGTTTATGAACCGATTTTGATGATAAGGGAATCAAAGTTTAATCGACTTCAAAAAAAAGAGGCGGTTTCTCAATTCAGCCGTATATATTCGTTGTGTATGAACCGATTTTGATTATTCTTTTTTTGTTGGAAAGAAGATATTTCAAATGATAAGTAAATCAGGGTTTGAAGATGGCAACCAGAGAAATCGAGGGGAACTTCCAAAAAAATCGTAGGGGCGACTAGTGCGTTTGTTAAGTTTTTTTTTCATTATGTCTAATCGTTTCCGCTATCATTTTCCGTCTCAAGCAACCATCGTCTCCTCATTCGAGAAGCATCTTTGTTCGGTCTACCCATCACTTAAAATAGTAAAATAAAATAATTTCTAACAAAAAAAAACCGACTTCAAACAGTAAACTAAAAAGCAAAAAATAAATTTTCTTCGCACAACGTAATACGTATTTTCATTTAGTTAAATAGAAATGATTAAATAATTATTTTATAATTTTGGAGTCGGTGCCGAGTCAATGCTTCAACAACCTTACTACTATATCAAATTACTAAGTACACACAATATTAAATATATCAAAGCAATTACAAAATAATAACAGTATTAGAAAAATATAAGAATCGGTACCTACTAACTATCAAAGTAACTTTTTTAATATTATGTACCTAAATACTGGCTTACAAACTACTAGTAAATGAAAACGAATTATGAAAAAACACTGAATACAACTTAGACATATAGTAGCTATTTACATAACAAATGTACTCGAAATATAACTGTTGAAATAAAACAAAAGAATTTACTAAAATGAAATTCTCAATGGAATCAAATGACATTTAAATATGAATAACTATCTAATACCTATAATAATAGCATGAACGTATTAAATTTTAAAAAATCACAATGTCTTTTAGCAAAACCAAAACAAATAATAAGGAAGTACTGATAATTACCACAGAACAGATATTTCGTGATAATTACCTACTAATATTATCGTCAGTTGTTAGAAAGATTCATAATATCTGTACACAGTTATTGTTTTACTTGGCACCGACTTTAAAATTATAAAATAATTATTTAATCATTTCTATTTAACTAAATGAAAATACGTATTACGTTGTGCGAAGAAAATTTATTTTTTGCTTTTTAGTTTACTGTTTGAAGTCGGTTTTTTTTTGTTAGAAATTATTTTATTTTAATTCGCTGAAGCATGGCGTCTCGGATGCTGCAATTTGTTTCACGTATTTTCTTTTTCCTCTCCATTTAAAAAGACGGTATAACGTTTCTACGATTCAACTAACGAGATAAGCCATTTATTTTAATTTCTTAAAAGTGTAGATTCTATTATAGAATTTATTTTACACAAATATAAATATTTTATTTTAAAATTTACCACGATGATTATCAATTATCACGGCTCAATGCCCACAGGGATAGACAGAGACAATGAAACACCACTTTCCAAAATCTTGATAAAACTCCGCGCTTCCTTCACACCCACAACTATACATATAGACGCTATGGTTATAGGCACCGCATTCCCCTGCTGTCCAGGTGAAGTGCTTTTGTGATTGATTGATTGATTAACCATCGATTCTGACGTTTTATGTACATAGCGCATAGCTGCGGGCCGACCGCGTAACTCAATGACTATGAGAATGAGCTTCGTTTAGACAATTGAAATCCATAAATGAGCTTCAAAATTAAAATTGTGACCGCGCAACTCACTGAGAATCGATGTTCTTTTTCATTAACAGTTCAAGCTCGTTGAAACTCATTGTCCGAATAAATAAAAGTTGGTTTTAACACTTACAGCGACCGCGTAAACTGAGAATGAATTTCATTGTCATTCCCATTGAAGTTGCGCGGTCAACCTCTGGTATATAAACTTTTAGTTACTAGGTTAAAATATGGAATTTTAAAAATAATAAAAAATAACTACATTCCCAATCTCCATGACTTAATAATAATCGATCTTAGTCATCTAATAGTCATCATCTATAGTATTTCGGCATAGTTTATCTTTGACACCAGTCACCTCCATTAATGCATCCAGGTTCAGACAGGTTTTTTTTAAATGTCATACCAATATAAAATGCCAATAAATCAATCAAATTGTCACGCCTTCCACCCACAGGCATAGGCTGAGACAACGGAGCGCCACTTGTCACGATCCTGACACAAATCCCTCGCTTCCTCCACATGCACAATTCTCTTCATGCAAGCTCTATGGTTATGGGCACTAGGCAACCTAGCTTTCTTGAAACATATATAAAACATTAGTATATTTTACCTATAAACCTTTATTTTTAGTAAATTTTCATAATTCTTTCAGTTAAATTCTGTGAATGAATTCAGCGTTATTTATTATTCATGTGTTTTCACTGTAAATTAAGGTTGACGCTCGACATTTTATAATGTTGTTCTTCAGTTAAAATTTCAGGAGATTTTTGATTTCAGTGATTTTAGAAACCATTTATTTAATTCCTGGCGGAATTAAAGCTTGACAATTCATAAAAATGATGATGAAGTTTATTAAGTGTTTAGTTTTTGAATTGTGGATGTGAAGAAATGTAAGGATCGTGGTAAGTGGCGCTCCATTGTGTCTGCCTATTCCTGTGGGAAAAAGGCGTGACAATTTGATTGATTGATTGTAGTTTATTATGGATTCGTAGTGTCCATAAACAGAGAATTGTTTATGGAGGGAAATGAGACTATTATGTCAGGATCGAGGAAAGTGGCACTCAATGGTCATTGCCTATCTTTGTAGAAATTATGGCATAACAAAATGAAATTGATAAATGATATTTTTAAAGAGTGGTAGTCGCGTTTTAGAATCAGCTTGTAACTTACAAGCTGATTCTGACCTGCATAGTGGATGTTACTACTTACAGATATTGAACCATCGCCTTTAATCTTTAATAACTAGACCCGGAGCAGAAATCAAGCTCTTTTTTTAAACTAATATTTTTAAATTTGTATAATTACATTAAATATTACAAATAAAAGCTATAAAACAAATATTTGCTCCGAACACGAATTGAACCCAGGACTTTCCGCTTAACGGCGTAGTGCTAACCACTACGCCATGTCTGTCGTTATGCTTCTGTGACATTATGGGCCTATAGGAATTGTTCTACTGCTTGGTAAAATGACTTCTTGCTCTTTACAATTAAAGCTGTAAAGAACAGTGGTACCCAGTCTGCCGATCCGGGGTAGTACCACCACTTACAAGTATACAGACCGTTAAGTGACTTAGTTGCGTTTCGGGATCAGCTTGTAAGTTGCCAGTTTCAACTAGGCCGACATAGTGGATGGAACTGCTATTTACAGTTTTTGAATTGTAGTTGCAGTGACATCCATTTATGGACCACACTCCAGCTTAACATCAAGCGAGGTGCTGTCATATGTCGAGTCACAATTAAAAAAAGGTAATTAAAATTAGAATTAAGGAATAAATCTAAAATTGTTTATTCAGCTAATAAAATAATATGTTTTGTAGAAATAAATTGGCTAAACGCTGCGATATCTAACAGTAATCAATGATACTATAGAAATCATTATCTCGAATACTAAATCTCATTAAATACGTCATAAAGATTAAAACGATATTAACCGATTAACGTAGCTATAACCGATTTGTGTCTGTCGTAACAATTATATGACATTTCGATTATTACTATACTAGCGGCACGATATGATGGCTATTTTGACGTTTGATTCGCGCATAAAGTTTCGTATCAATCAATCAATCAAATTGTCATGCTATCTTTCCACAGCAAAAGGCAGAGACAATAAAGCGCCACTTGCTACGATCCTGACACAACTCCCTCGCTTCCTTCACATTCGCAATTCTCTTCATACAAGCTCTATGGTTATTGGCATTTTTTTTAAATTGTGACTCGACTTATGACAGCACCCCGCTTGATGTTAAGCCGAAGTCTGGTCCATGAATAAATGTCACTGCTACTACAATTCAATAACTGTGAGTAGCAATCACATCCACTATTCACAATAAAAAAGGTATAATAAACAAATAAAATGTAAAGGTATAATTCTACTCGTATAACTATGGATAGATGATTGACTAACATTTGAGCAGGGGATATAATTGGATGTCTCAGTGACAAGTATTTATGCGACCACACACGACAGCAACATATCACCGCCTATAAACCTATTATATTATATTGAAGATAGGCAGCTACTGTGTCTCGCCTAGTTTACCTACTAGATTTATTTAAAAAAAGACTTGTCATAGACTTGATTTAATAAATTATTATTAAAGATAAAACAAACGATCTGTCAAGTGCATTAAAATTTAATCTCTATTTTTGTCAAAAATATTTTTTTTAAACATGTCAAAATCTTATTTTTCTTCCTTACTTTAAAATGTTGCAATATACCTCCGTAAAAAGGGCTTTTATCTTATTATTAAATTGGAAGTAAATAGTAATATGTCGCGGTTTATTGTACTATATACTTTAAAAAATTCAAAAAAAAACCTTAGTGTCCATAACCATTGAGTCTGTATGAAGAGAATATGTCGACTGTGGTGTAGTGGCAGTGCAATGGTCACGCAAACCAAGAGCACGGGTTCAAAACCACTTGCCAGTACCAATGTATCTTTAATATATGTACTTTGGTGGTCCTGTTTCTATGATACACGCACTTTAGTAGCTGTACTTCCATTTTCCACTATCCTGACACAACAATCAGTCAATAAAATTGTCACGCCCCTTTTCCATAGGGATAGGCAGAGATAGGCGCCACTTGCCACGATCCTGACACAACTCCCTCGCTTCACATCCACAATTCTTCTCATACAAGATCCTGACACAATACTCTTGCTTATTTCACATGCATAATTCTTTAAGCTATTTTTATGCTCCAAACTAGTCACTAAGTTTATTTGTACTGCTAACAATAAACATGAACTTTATTCGAATCAATCATACCTATTATATTAACGATAGCGAACACGTGGTTTTCGTGACCTTGTTTCACATTGACCTTGAATATTTACCCCTAATAGAAAACAGGCTTCAAGTAATTCGACTCAATTAAATGATTTATTCAGCGAAGCCATCGCTGGCGTTTTCTGCCCTTCTATGTTTTTAACAAGGTTTTAATATAATTTGTTTACCATACATAATATTTATCGTAGAGCTTGTATGAAGAGAATTGTGGTTGTGAGGGAAGCGAGGGAGTTGTGTCAGGATCGTGGCAAGCGGCGCCCCATTGTTTCTGCCTATCCCTGTGTGACAATTTATTTATTTATAAATTAACATATACAACAGATTGCAGACAAAATTGAACATGAGACGTATGGAACGCAGTATACAAACAACTAAACTAAAATATAAAAATTTAATGAAAAAATCATGCAAAATAAAATAAAATAAAAATAATATTTAAATAAATAAAAATATATATAATTTGAATAAAACAGAAACCGCCCTCTTAAACATAGTGTCTTGATTTGTAATTATGTCCTAATAACACAAAATTAACCTAATTAATATCCAAACATCCTACCTCTCCTTGTCAGGTCACACCGTAAATATACTTCTAACGTTAATTAAATAGATAAAGGGTCCTTTTATTGGGAACCCTCGACCCTTAGTATTATTCCAATCACCCTATTTCTCCCAACCTTAATGGACGATGCGTTCTGGGTTTTAAGAAATTGTGGAACACAATTTTTCGTCTTATCAAGGTAGTGATTAATTTATTAGGCAACCGTGGTCTAGTGGTAATGAAAGGATAACGCAAACCAAAAGTCCCCAGTTCAGAACCCGCTACTAATGTCATCTTAGTCTGATGTTAGTCATTTTGTTTCTATGATACAAGCACGTTTAGTAGCTTAGTATAGAAAAGAATAGAGGTATATAAAATCTTCACATGCGTACATTTGTGCCTTTATTATCTTAATTATATAACATGCAGATTAAAATTTATCAGTTCTTTTAAAATAAACATTTCAAGTTTATTTTCTAAATATTTGCTATTTTTCTTAAAATTAAATTACTTATATTATATTGTATGTAATAACTACGTTTAATTGTATGTAATCACTTCGCCTGAAAAATTCCAAGGATTTACTTGTCGATTGTTTGCCAAAGAAACTACCTGTGCGGGTATTATGGGAGTGAAAAAACGAGTTAGGAACAAGATTAAAGAGCTCCTCGGAACATTATCTCGATAGATGTAGTTTGATGATAGATGTGGTTTGAAAGAAGCTGTAGTGACTAGGATTGACAAAGGAATGCTTCGATGGTTTGGGCACATGGAAAGGATAAGTGAAAGTAGATTGACGAAAGGAATATATAAATCTGATGTGGATGGATGCGTTAAAGGCAGGCCCAGGAGGGTGTTTTCCGATCAAATCGGAGACATCTTCAAGAAAGCTAACTTGCTCAGTGCCCATAACTGTAGAGCCTGTATGTAAAGAATTGTGGATGTGAGGGAAAGGGAGTTGTGTCAGGATCGTGGCAAGTGGCGCTCCATAAAAAGGCGTGACAATGTGATTGATTGGTAAAATAGAAGATTGAAACAAGGTAAAAGGCTAAAGGTTAGCTATATTTGTAGTCGATATGAACTGAAACAACATGAAATGTTCCTGAAAACATTATTATGTCATGTAGGTTGTGGTAACAAGTTTAATTTATAATTAATAATTTAACCCTCGCTGCTACGACATCAATTAACATCACGCTAAATGTGTTTATTAGTAGATTCAGATAGTAAATTACTTATTACAAACTAATCAAGACCTTCGGTAATTTATAATTTTGTGTATAATAAAGTGTATATTTAAACGTGATTTTATTAATATATAGGTATAATATTAGGTTGGGGAAAAAGATTCTTCGCATTTTATATGAAAATTCAAGACATTTTTTTTTTTTCAATGTTTATTTACATTAAATTAAATTACATAAAATTCTATTTTATGTGTGCCATTTTGTTCGTAGACTTTTTGCCGATTTGTAGGTAAAGACATGATGGGTCAAAACAGTGGTCAACACCCAGTTCTTCAGCTATTTCGTAACTGCTGATATGTCTATGTTGCTCCTCTTTTTCAAAAAAAAGCGTCCATTTTATCCGTAACACGGCGACCAGACCGAGTTGCATCTTTGACAACAAAATTCCCAGATTGAAAACGCTTAAACCAACTTTGTGCTACACTTACTGACACTGCATTAGGTCCATAAACGTCCCATTTTTTTTCGCAGCTTGCGATTTTTGCCTTTTTTGTAAAAAAAATTTAAAATGTATCTATTTCTTCATTCGATTCTTTCATTTTGACAGAAAGAAAAACAAATTAAAAATAGCAGGAAACAAATTTTCCTAATTTGATTCTTTTATTGAAATATCCCCTTTTTAATGTCATGAAAACCAGCCAGATACAAATAGTACAGCTAAAGATATATTTTTTTTTACAAGTTTATACATACTATATGCGAAAAGATTTTTGCCCAGACCCAATATAATACCACAAAAAAAATATTTTATTATTAACTATATACTATTATTAAAGTATGAATGTATAATGTTTTATTTACATTTCTATACTAAGCTACCTTTTGACGACAGGCGTGGACGAACGGTTTAGCGACTGGTTTGTTGCGCGTAAAGTCCCGGGTTCGATCCCCGGTCGGAGCAAATATTTGTTTCATAGCTTTTATTTGTAATATTTAATAGTATTAAATATTGCAAATATTTGTTAATAAAAAAAAAAGAGATGGATATTTGCTTCGGGTCTGGTTATCAAAGAGTGGTAGGCAGTGGTACCCAGTCTGCCGATCCGGGGTAGTACCACCACTTACAAGTATACAGACCGTGAAGTGATTTAGTCACGTTTCGGGATCAGCTTGTAAGTTGCCGGTTCCATCTAGGCCGGTGTGATTGCTACTCACAGTTATTGAATTGTAGTAGCAGTGATATTCATTCATGGACCACACTTTGGCTTAACATCAAGCAGGGTGCTGTCATATGTCGAGTCACAATAAAAAAAAAAAAGTACTTGTATCATAGAAACAGGACAACCAAAGTACATAATACATTGGTACCGGTAAGTGGATTTTGAACCCGTGCTCTCTGTTTGTGTAACCATTGCACTGGCACTACACTACGGTCTCCTTAAATGTATGCATATGTTATAAGGTACGTGTTACATAAGTATCTGATTAATTGTTAGAGTATATTTATTGTTTGTATGTACGAGAATGTATGAAATAATTTATATGTATTTGTTTATATTTGTTTTTCACGTTACCTCTCATACTGGCAGTCAATGTCTAGCGGCATTAAGTTCGCCTTTATACAAGTTTCAGAAGAAAATAAAGGTAATTGGGAAATTGACAAAGACTACGGATTGATACTACGGCTCTCAACTGGATCCATTCACAAAATACAAACTCTGTAGTCGGATACAGAACAAATAAAACACGCTACTTTTTTCAAACAAAACTATAAAAGTAAGAAAGACGTTGAGTAGCTGTTTTCGCCCAACTCGTCTAAAGGGTTAACCTAACCGTCATTAAGGGATGTTTGCGCTGTATCTTGGAAGAGAATACGTAATCCCATTTGTACTATAATTCCTAACCCATTTCTTTTTGAAAACGTGCCAATGTAACCCTAATTACTCTTAGTAGGAAAACATTCTTTATTTAAATGTGTTTGTGTATAAATTTATATCGAACAATGTGCGGTTGCAGTCACACAAAAGGGTTGCCTAACTGCTAAAATTGCTTTATGAGAACATCATAGTACTCAGTATAAAATCGCTGTTGCCGGACACGGGAAGATGACCATCATCACCGAACAAAGATCAGCATGGAATCGTTTACATTTCTTTACTAGACATAGGCCTTGCCCAGTGATCTACTGAAAACCTGCTGCATCCAACCTATTTCTGGCCATTGTTTGGCGTATTGGTTAGCATCCCAGTTTGTTACGCGTAAAGTCGGGTTCGATTCTCGAACGGAGCAAATATCTCTTCCATAGCTTTTATTTGTAATATTTAATAATTAGATGAAGTATTACAAATACTTGTAAATAAAAAAGGATGTGGATAATTGCTCCATGTCTGGGTCCATAACCTTAAATGTGTATTCACTTAAAAATTCGTAAAACCTACATAATTAATCCTAATTTACTGTCCTTACTTTTCTCTCTACCCAACCAAATATTGTAAAACTTCACTAATGCCTACTTTGACGTTTCTAGCGCATCTTCTCTTGTGTATTACCTTAAACAAGAGATTCAATTTAAAAATAATAGTTCAGAGTTACCTAAAAAAATATATAATATAAAAAAAATGTTGTTACTAACAATTGTACAATAAATATAATTATGTTTCCTCTTTCGTACAAAGTTTATTTAAATACTATTATATATTCACACTAAAGAAATAAATGTCTACGAATTTAATATCCATATATAGCATCATAAATATGATTAATATCAATAAATATTGCACTATTAAAGATCACAAGAATGACTAATAATACTCGTTTTGGTCGTGAACCGTGATGTCATTATATTACAAATGTTATGAGTTTATGGCATATTTTGCAAGTATAAGTATGTACTTCATTATTAGATCTTAATATTTTAGTGTTATTTTTATATTTATTTAAGTTATACCAACAATAATTTAAAAAATCTAATCAAACAATGTGTTCCTGACGCATAAATGAAAAAAAAATACTATTAATTTTAAAGAGTGGTAGGCAGTGGTACCCAGTCTGCCGATCCGGGGTAGTACCACCACTTACAAGTATACAGACCGTGAAGTGATTTGGTTACGTTTCGGGATCAGCTTGTAAGTTGCCGGTAGTAGCAGTGGCATTCATTAATGGACCACACTTTGGCTTAACAACAAGCGGGGTGGTGTCATATGTCGAGTCACAATAAAAAAATAAAAAATAAAATGTGGCATGCTTTATCCAACTATATGTTCTTTCTATCCTATAACCTTGCATCGTTCAAGCAAAGCGTGAAAAAGGGCCTCTGGCCAGCAAAGTTAAAACCACTGGGGCAACCGTAGACTGGGTCAGTTTTTTGAGAAGTCGACGCTCATAGACTATGCCTATCGTCAGGCAAATCGAGGTCAGATGTTGAGTCACAATAAAAAAAAGTTTGCATTGCTTATGGTTGTGTAAGAATAAAAATAATAAACATAAACGCTATAGTAAACCTAATATTTTTGTGTAGTGGGCTATTTTTTTTTAATTTTAAATTGTATTGTATTAATTGTATAAGTATTAATTCTTAATTAATATAAGAGTCTAACAATACGCAAGAGGCCTATTCAAAATAAATTATTTGATGGTAAGTGGCGCTCCATTATCTCTGCCTATCCCTGTGGGAAAAAGGTGTGACAATTTGATTGATTGATTAATTGATTTGATGTTATTTCGTTAAAACATTTTAAATACCAATAAATTAGTTGACAAGATTTTGGGACACACAAGCACTTGTTTACAGTATTAAGGACGCAAATTACCGTCGTAAGGGAATGAAATATTTACTAGCGGGTGAATCTGCTAATTAAGTCCTTGACATAGTTCGTAGAGACATTACGCGGCGGAAAGTAAACAAACTGATAATATCCGTATAATAACTCGTGTTTATTATAACGAGAAATCTATGTTATTATACATAATATTATACAAATACGGAATATTTTTTATTAAAAATACAAGATTTATTTTCCTGTATTTCCTGTAATTCTAAATACATTTGAATTGTATTGACTTGAATTGTAATGCCACTTGACATCTCATTGCCATTTTCCACGATCCTGGTACGACTCTCCATCCTTACATCCACAATTATTTTCATACAAGCGCCATTTTATTACCTTTTTTTAAAGACTCGACATATTTGCCTGATATGTCGAGAAAGCGACTTTACGCTGACGACTAATGCTTCCTCTACATGCTTGTCGTTTGCCGCAAAAACCAAAAAGTCCCAAACATTGACTACAAACAGGCATCTACATACTTGACAACTACTAGTATATTCTCCGTGACGACGATGGCTGCAAAGCTCTCGAAACGTCGGAATAATAAAATAATGTAAAATCCAAACCAAAATAAACGCGATAGGAAGCCGCATAAAATTTGTTTAATTCATTAATCAAAATGTTCGCGTAAAATCTTAGAAAATATTAGTATATTCTGGATAAACAAATATAGCGTAGATCAAAATTTACAGAAATCGTACAATATTCTTCACATATTGTACGATTTCTGTGAATTTTGGAGACATCGACCCATCCACATGTTCGTGTTTCGTGCTTGCCAAACATGTGGACGCGGCTTAAAACTTCTATACCAACGCTTTTATAGTGCTATTCAAAATCTAAGTTATTTTTTATTTTTTATTTTATTGTGACTCGACATATGACAGCACCCCGCTTGATGTTAAGCCAAAGTGTGGTCCATGAATGAATGTCACTGCTACTACAATTCAATAACTGTGAGTAGCAATTACATCCACTATGCCGGCCTAGATGGAACCGGCAACTTACAAGCTGATCCCGAAACGTGACCAAATCACTTCACGGTCTGTATACTTGTAAGTGGTGGTACTACCCCGGATCGGCAGACTGGGTACCACTGCCTACCACTCTTTACTGCCTACCACTCTTTACTTGGTAGGCAAGTTAATGAGAGAGAAGATTGATGAAAGAGATAAAACGGACACAACTCAGAAGATTGTTCCATGATCAAATCCATAACTATATTTTATTATTATGGTGTTCATAACTATAGTCTTAAAATTTGGATGAATGTAATAAAAGCGAGAGCTTGTCATGATAGTGAACATCATTGACGACAAGCGTGGCGCGTTGGTTACCATACCAGTGTATTATGCGAAAATTCCCGGTTTTGTCATAGCATACTCAGACCGTGAAGTGATTATAAGTTGCCGGTTTTAACTAGGCCGGCATAGTGGATGTGATTACTACTTGCAATTATTTAATTGTAGTAGTCAGACCGCACTCCAGATTAACATGCTGTCTAATGTCGAATCACAATAAATGAACTTAAAAAATTAAGTGTCGCAAATTGATTGATTGATTGATTGATAATACATATTCAAAAACAATAATTAAATACACATATAGAATACACATGACATTTAATTGCACACACAGAACCACAGAGATAATTAAATTAATAATCATCTTAATTAATAATCTTACTTAATGTACAACAAATCCGGCTAAACTTCCCTAATAATTCACAAACAAAAATAACATTTATTACGTCGGGTTACAGATGATATTTCTAAAGCATTTCATGTATAGATTGGTTAAAAATTTCGACTTTAACCTATTGAGTTAAAGTTCATAATAGAATAAATGAAATTAATTTGTAACTGGAAGTATACATTTAGGTCGAAATATAAATCAAGTCCATGTTCTTATTTTCTAAGCAATAAGGTTGAATTTTGTGCAATAAATTTGGAATATATTAATATTAAGCAATCAATTACAAAAGTAACCGCATGAAATAAAGTGTTAACGTAATAAAATAATGTTATTTTATTTGGAAGGTGTTAATCACGAATTAATGCAACTTAATTTATGCGCATTATAATTTATGTCTTTTTCTGCTTGTCGGTTTATAGCTGGATTAAACGAGAGGCAGATTTTATTATTATGGGCATAAATGATTTGGATCGGGTCTATAACTGGATATCAAAATTAGCTACGGAAGACAGGCGTGGTGTAGTGGCAGTGCAATGGTTACGCAAACCGAAGAACACGAGTTCGAGACCACCCACCGGTACCAGTGTATCTTTAATATATGTACTTTGGTTGTTCTGTTTGTATGATACAAGCACTTTAGTAGCTTAGTATAGAAATGTAAATAAAATATAAAAAAGACAGGTGTGGCAAAGACCAGTTTATTACCCGTAAAGTTCCGGGTTCGATTGCTGGTCGTAAATATTTGTTTCATAGCTTTTATATGCAATATTTAATATTTATATTAAAATTTACAAATTTATTATTTGTTATTAAAAAGAGCTGGATATTTGCTCCAGGTCTAGTTATCAAAGATGGTAGGCAACTTACAAGCTGATCCCGAAGCGCGACTAAATCACTTCACGGTGTGTATACTTGTCTGTGGTGGTACTACCCCGAATCGGCTAACTGGGCCCCACTATTTGACCACCATCCCCGATAAAATATTCGCCTTTTCTAAACACATATTTGTAATGTTCATTTTTATTATTAAATATTACAAGTACAATAAAAACTTATCAAACAAATCTTTGTCCCGACCGAGAATCGAACCCGGGACTCAACGCGTAACAAACTGCAAACCAAAGCGCTACGCCATCATCGTCTCTAATCTTTAAAATCTCGAACGCTATTTTCAGCCTTGATATAACTACTCGACTCCCTATAGAAAATCCTACTCAAGTAACCATTAACCAAATAGTACATTCCCCTGATACCCCAAATTCTAAGCGTCACTTTGTAATACAAAATATATCCTGAAAAATGTCCTCTTTTTTCATAAGACACCCCTGAAGCCGGGTTTACCTCATGCATAATCAATGCTTTTTCTAAACCCCGACACTACAGGGTTCATATTCTTACAACAAAACTTTATGGTATCGAAGCCTAGACGAGATGCGGATTCGGATTCGATTTCCGGTCGGTGCGAAAATTTGTTATATTTAAAATTGTAATAATTATTATAAGTACATAGATATTATAATAGATATCAGCGATGTCTCTGCCTATCCCCCTAAGGACAAAAGGGTCCTTACTCGTTAAAATTTGAATATCTTTGTGAGAAAAATACTTAAAATGAAATTAAAAAAGGTAGTTGAAGTTGGATAAACAGGCCAAAAAAAAATATCCATAGACTCAAGAAACAAACATGGTAATATTTTTATTGACGCTATTTTTTCTACGTCACGTAACAATTGCGACTTCTATTATTTTTTAACCGAAAAATCTCAAAACCAGAATATTGTAGCTTTAAAATGCTATTTTTAGATTTTCAATGTGACAATTTTAACCGAAATATAGCCTGCCAAGTCACTAAAAAATCGATTATTAATTATGTAATTATTATTCAATCAATTAAATGTCACGCCTTTTTCCCACAGACAATGGGGCGCCACTTGCCACGATCCTGGCATAACTCCCTCGCTTCCTTCACATCCACAATTCTCTTCATAGAAGCTCTAAGGTTATGGGCACTAGGCAACCAACCTTATGTAATTATTACATTGTATATTACAAATATTTCCTAATAGAAAAAGTCATATTTTTTTAAAAGTTTTTATAAGTGATATATAACATTGCCTACAGCCGGACAGCGACTGATATAATCGTCAGCCGAATCAGTTTTTTTCAGTCGTTAACACTGAGAGCATTGTCAAAAGTCGAGTCAGCATCCACGACCAAACAAGGCGAAGTCTGAAATCGAGTCTTAATAAAGAAAATACATCATAGTTTCTATACTATGCAGAAGCTATAAAAAATAACATAAATAAATTATTTTATAAACTTTATATTACTTTATAAAAAGTTATTAATTATTATATATTATAGGTACTCAATACAACTTGAAGGAAATCCTCTCAAAGGAATCATTGAATCGAAATAACTACGAAGCTCATTAAAAACTTTAAAATCGATTCGATTCCACTCATAAGACAATTATTTAAAAAAAAAGAATAAATATAGAAGAGAATGGTAAATCGGTAAAAGCGTAGGCAGTTGTGCCCAGTCACCGATGCGGGGTAGCACCAACACTACAAGCATACAAGCATAGTAGATGCGACTAAGTCAGTTGGACTAAGTCAAAATCATGGACTGCACTTCAGCTTAACATCAGGTTGTAAGTTGTCATACATGGAGCCGTAATAAAAAAAATAGACCGTAATTTTATATCAGAATATACCTACAAACTAAAACAGAAACAAATCTCGTTATATTAAACCACACATACAAATTTGAATCTTAATCTTAAGGGATAGAATTTAATATTATTTGCTACAATTCTATTTAGAATAACTAGGAGTATGGTGATTTCTCCATAGAGGTCTCTTTTAGTTTCGTTAAACAAATACGCTGGTCTTTACTAGAGACGAGCGGGAACGTCATTTTCTGCACATGCCGTCAACTAACTAGCGTGCTACTTACGAGTGTGTAAACTTTTATAGCAACATTGATTAGGGTTGTGCAAACAGTAAATAAATAATTATTTTTATTCGGCTGTCTTATACATATCGGAGACATCCTCAAGAAAGCTGGATTGCCTAGTGCCCATAACTATAGAGCTTGTATGATAAGAATTGTGAATGTGAAAGAAGCAAGGGAGTTGTGTCAGGATCGTGGCAAGTGGCGCTTCATTGTCTCTGCCTATCCCTGTGGGAAAAAGGGTGACAATTTGATTGATTGATATACATATCTTTTTTTATTATTAGTTATTTTTATTGTGACTCGACATATGACAGCACCCTGCCGGATGTTAAGCTGGAGTATGGTCTATGAATGGATGTCACTGCTACTACAATTCAATTTGATATCGTAGAAGTTATAAGCAAGACAGGCAGTGGTCATTTGCTCAGTCTGCCGAAATGTAAGACCGCTTTCCGGCTTTGTCGCGTTTCGGGATCATTTTGTAAGTTGCCGGTTTTACCTTTGGTCGGCATAGTGACGGCCATTGATGCAACCGTCAACTAAGTAGATTTTTTTAGCCGTCGGTACCCTTTGACCTTCCCTTGCTAAGTCGGCAAGTCGTCTTAGCAAAAAAACTTCGGATTCTCAGCATGCAAGAGTTAAATTAGATTCTTAACGGGTCTAAACGCGTCAATAAGCATATTTGCGTAACCTCGACTCTTTTGCGTAACGATTGATTGGTAAATCTGAAATGACAATTTAATTAATTGATATTTAATTAATCAAATTGACACCCCAGATTTTTACAAGAGAATCCTGACACAATCTTTATTACCTACTTCATATCTATAATTCTCTTAATATAATCTCTACGTTTATGCTTCACTGTCTCCATCATTTGATATCTCTAATTTCATCAGAGAACATTCCTTTCTGTCAATCACGTTCTAATTTTAAATTTAAAACTTTTTATACCATTTATCGACTCGAACTCAATTTAAGCTTTTTTTTCAATATGGCGTGACATTTGTTCTCGATTTATTCCTGGTGGTAAGCTATAAGTTCCAGAAGCATCGACAACGAAAACAACCGTTTTTGCGCGTTTTTTTTTGTTGTGTCGTAAATATGCCAGTCAGAAGTGCTTTTTTCTCGTTTCATTAAAGAAACCAAGGTTAAGTAAATGATAGATATTATTACTAAGACATTTTTACTGAGCTACTAAACGTATTTGTATCATAGAAACAGAACGACCCAAGTACATAAGAGTGTAAGTATAATATATAAGATACATTGTTAGCTACAATAAGATTGACGAAAGCAATTTATAAATTTGACGGCAGGCCCAGGAGGGTGTTTTCCAATCAAATCGGAGACATCCTCAAAAAAGCTAGGTTGCTTAGTGCACCTAAGAGCTTGTATGAAGAGAATTGTGGATGTGAAGGAAATTAGGAAGTTGTGTCAGGATCGTGGCAAGTGGCGCTCCATTGTCTCTGCCTATCATAGGGATAGAGGAAAGAGGCGTGACAATTTGATTGATTTTTTTATTTGTTAGCTACACGGTCGTCTTAAAAACCACTTACTGTAAACACAGTAAAACATAACAAAACAGTAATGCATTCCACTTAACAACGAATTAACTTCGTTGTTTATGTTATTTATATTGCAAACTCGTACCACCCCTAAAAAGTCACATCTTAGTCGCTGTTTTACGACACAATAAGCAAACTGTTTACAAAACATAACATCAAAAGAACAAACGAATTCGCCACCTTCGTTCAATAACTTCGCTCTAAAAATAATACAGCTTAAAGCTTTTGAATTCACCGAAAAGCTTATTCTCTAACGCGACGTTAATCTTTATTTAGTAAAAACTGTATGATATTTTTAAAATATTTTTTTATTATTTATTTACATTTCTATACTAAGTGCTTGTATTTTTTTTAGATTTCGCGCGAACATTGGTTAATGAATTAAACAAGTTTTATGCGGCTTACTATCGCGTTTATTTTCTCCGTGACCACGATGGCTGCAAAGCTTTCGAAACGTCGGAATAATAAAACGATATAAAATCAAAATAAACGCGATAATAAGCCGCATAAAACTTATTTAATTCATTAAAGTGCTTGTATCATAGAAACAGGACAACCAAAGTACATTATATCAAAGATACATTGGTACTGGTGGGTGGTTTCGAACTCGTGCTCTCGGTTTGTGTAACCATTGCACTGCCACTACACCACGGTCGCCTTAATGAATCTATTATATTATCTGCGCGGTTCATAAATAGAGGCGACAGCATCTACAGTCTAATAACTGCAAGTAACAGTAACAACTCCATTTCGTATTATTTAATAAAAATAAAACTTCGTTTGGTATACGTGCACAATTTATCTTTTACTTCTTATTTTATTAGTTAAGGGTGGGTAGAAGAGTTGAAATAAGTTTAAGAATTATTTATTTCTGAAGTCAAAAACTTTCCTAAAGCAGCGATCTGCAGTGGCCATAACGGCCTAGTTGGAACCGGAAGCTAATCCCGCAACGCGACTAAATCTCTTCAAAGTCTGTAAAAATTGCAATTATTTGACTATGGTTGCTGTCCTATTTTTGGACCGCGCGGGAGGATATCATCATTCAAGCCACATCAATAATAACAAAATTATAAAATGATACAAAGGCCGGCATAGTGACGGCGACTGAGGCAGCCGTGAACTAACTCGTTTTTTTTTCAGTCGTCGTCACTCTTGGACCTCCTCTTGCTCATCATCAGGCGGGTCGAGGTCAGATGTCGTGTCACAAAAAAAGGCGACCGTGGTGTAGTGGTAGTGCAATGATCATGCAAACCGAGAGCACGGGTTCAAAACCACTTACCGGTACCAATGTGTCTTTAATATACAATATGTACTTTAGTCATCCTGCTACTATGATACAAGCACTTTGGTAGCTTAGTTTAATAAATAAATAAATATGGAGGGAATTGTGAACGTGAAAGAAGCAAGAGACTCCAGAGGTATAGTGATGGCGACTGAGGCAGCCGTAAACTAAGTGGAATTATCAGTCGTCGGCACTTTCCCATTGCTTACCATCAAAAGAGTCGAGGTCAGATGTCGAGTCACATTAAATTTTGTCGCTTAATTAACTTGATAATTCCTGTATTATTTAAATAGATTTTTAGTACCAAGAATAACCCTTAACCTGAAAAAGCGAACAGTGACAAAAGACATGTCCCAGACGTTCAAACTAAAGCTGAATAAATACAAGACATTTACTCAGGATTTAGATTCAAATCACTTTAAAGTATTATTTGCTTTTAAACTAGCATGCATCACGCTTGCCCAGAAAGGGATAGGCAGAGATTATCGGACGTAAATAATTACTTTAGTAACTCATTCCATGCGTAATCTTTGCGTAAAATTAAAAACTCCGTTCTTAGTGGGATACGATCCTGACATGATTCCCTTCCTTCCTTCCTTCACATTCACAATCCATGCTAGTTCTGCGGTTATGGGCACTAGGCTTTCTTGAGTAGTTCTTCTCTGCCTCGTTTAACGCATCCATCCACATCGGATCTATAAATTCCTTTAAATAAGCTTCATGGGTATAGCCCCTGCAGACTTAAGCTTTAGAAAAGGCTCTGTATTCTGAAATAAATAATTCTTTACCCTCAGTTAACACAATAAGAAGTGAAACATAAATTGTGCACGTATCCCAAACGAAGTTTTATTTTTATTAAATAATACGAAATAGAGTTGGCATGTAAGACATGAATTAAATTATGAATAAAACATTCTGTGCACGTACCTACATGCTCATAGAAGCAACAAAACTATTGCTACGCTAAACAGGGAGGGGCAGGCAGGACAACTTGATTAAACTACTTGAAATTAAAAGAGAAACTATTAAAACTGTAAAACGTAACGTGAGGACATTTTTTTATTGTAACTGATGGTAACCAATAGGAGATCTAAGAGTGCTTAAGACTGTAAAAATTAACTCAGTCGTCGTAACTATGCCAACAAAAGGTAAAGCATGTTTGCTCCACGCATCGTTTGAAGGATCGAAGATTATAGGATTCTTTCATTCTTCATTATATATTAATAGGTTTTCTAGATCGTATTTTTTTACTAGCCAAAGTTAAAGACTATATAAGGAAACGAAAGATACATCTTTTGCATATCCCTTATATGCTGGAACATCACCAGGTTCTCCAGGTCTTCAGTTTGATAACAGCCCACCTAATGGATCAAAGTTTATTCACTATTATTCTTTCTTTTTTAATTTGATACTGAAAAATCCTATTCAATTTACGGTTTTCCCATTATACTCATAAATTATTTAATATAGCTTTTTACAATGTCTACGTGAATGCAACCTTAGGTTTTATGTGTCCAGTTTGAAATAGTTAGTTTTAGTGTGACCTGTTCACCCGTTTTGGCCATTAAGGTTATTTGGCAAAGTGACTCCGCAATCGTTATTCGACATCTGCACAGAAGTGTTTTCATGTGCGCTAGTTTTACTACTGTAACTGGATTTTGGAAAGCTTCCGAGCTTTTCTTTGGAATGATGGAATGAATTAATCAAATTGTCACGCCTTTTTCCCACAGGGGTAGGCAGAGACAAAAGAGCGTCACTTGCCTCGATCCTGCCAACTCCCTGGCTTCCTTCACATTCACAATTCTCTTTATACTCTATGGTTGAGGCACTAGGCAACCTAGCTCACTTGAGGATGTCTCCGATTTGGTCGGCAAACACCTTGCCTTGTTTAACGTATCCATTCCAGAGATGTTGAAGCTAATATTAGTTTTTTTTTATTGTGGCTCAACGTATGACCCCTGATGAATATTAAAGAGCAGTCCATGGATAAGGGGACTGCTACTACAGTTACTCGTAAATAACTATAAGTAGTTGTCCATTTTACTCTATTACTTGTTTTAATTAATGAATACGTCAGATCATGGAATTGTCTCGGTACATCCATGTGAGAATGATTAGGTATTTTATATTTTTTTAAATTGATACTAAGCTAATGAATATTTTCGTATGATTAAAACTGGGGGACCAATGTGAAAAAGCACCATCACGCAGATCGAGGTCGAACCGGGCACTCTTTGTTTGCAAGACCATATCACTACCAACCATTTAAATGTGATCACCCAAGTTTACAACGGGCCGCGGCAATCGCACAAGTCTATAAAAGCAATTAATTTCGTTATCTTAGCTTATCTATAGAACTATTGATAAACAATTTTCCGTTGACTATTGCCATTGAGTACCAAAAACTAGTTACAATATAAATGTCAAACAATTAAATCTTCACTTCGCAATACTTACAGGATTAGGCACAGATAATAGAGTGCCAATTCTTAGAGAACTCTTTCGCTTCTTTTACGTGGATGTAAAAAAATCTCTTGGTTCTCTTCATATCTCACTTTATCTCTTTTGTTATAAGCACTGTAGATGCATTTTAATAACGCCCTGGATACCAATTTATATAGATAATAAACTTAAATAAACAATAGATTCGAATGCGGTTTTAGTTTCGAATTTAATCGAGAGAGATAATTGTTATCCTATAGATTATGTTTCATTCGAATAAATAATCACGGATTTGAGATTAACCATCATTAATAAATTCAATAAAAATAACACTATAGGTAATTTGTTATTTGCTCATTTTTTATTACAAGATAATTTAATTTATAAGATTAATATTATGTTAAAACTACAAACAAGGTCCATGACTCTCTGTCCCTCACTACTAGAATAGATAATACTCGTAGGATGACCAACTCACCATGGAGCTTATCAATACGGGAACCAAAAGTTTCTGTCGTTTCAACCTTTCTTATAATCCTGAATTCTTCAAGCAAGGTGTAAGATCCTTCTAATAAAGGTAAACTGAAAGCTACGTGAGAGACCAATATTAATCTAGATTCTCCCCATTCCTTTCCCATTCCCCCATCCTAGTAGCTGAAAAAGTCTCGTTTGTTAGGAAAATAGTGCAGTTTACGCCAAGCCCGTTTGAACACCTCAAAACAATAAAAGTGTGAAGTGCTTCAGTGAAAACAGAATAGGCTATCGTACGAGTATAACAATTGTTCCTTGGCAAGAATAAACTTGGCAACAACACTCGTCGCTATGTCTTTTATTAATTAACTTGTTCGCTGCCAAGACGAAGAGTAAATTGTCGATCCATCTCTTTCTGGCGCCCTAAGTCCACGTATATTTGTCTCTGTCCAAATATCAGTTACAATTAGTTTATTGCATATAGGTTTATTGATTTTCTTTGTTACTAATTTAAGACTTGCTTCCTTCGACACTTAGATGACGGTAGAAATCATTTTAGAGAATTTTTTTACTAGGTCACTCTATTTTTTACTTTAGATAAAGAAAGTTTACAGTGATATTTGAAACATACAGTAGACTTTAATAATATTAAAGTTTACTTAACCTTTACGTTTAACCAAGGTAGTTTCTATTTATTCAGTTAGTGATAAAATGGTAAAAAGTCTTGGTACTAATTGGGTATTTCACAATAGCTTCAATTTTATATAGGTCACTGAGTATTCTATTATATTTGGTGTTTATGGTTGCCTTAACTTTATATTCCTTTTACTAAGTAGTTATTGCTGCTCAAATGTCGCTTGAAAGTTGCCGGAAATTAACCAGGTCGCGCATAGTGACTCAGTTATTTAACTGTACTTTAGTTTAACATCGAGCCCTAATATAAAATTATAATAAGAGAAGAATACATACCTAAGGTCCAAAAGGGCGACTGAAAAAACTCAGTTCACAATTGCCTCAGTCGCCGTTACTATGCCAGTCATGGTTACGAGCAAAAAACACTATACCAAAACAAAAAAATAATAAAATAACTCGTTACTGTTAACGGTCACTTTTTCTTCGTACGTAGGTTATCACGTGCTAAAAGTTTACCAGGAAAGTCACTCATAAGTTTGTGAGTTTGGCGACACACCACACTTAACCTAACAGCTAAGGATGTTCTGCATATGAAATTTCGGATACGGATATAGAAAAATATACCGGTTTTAGATACAGTAACGGATATGTATTTATTTCAGGCCATCCGATAGTTTCGGATAATATCAGTTAAGGATATTTGATTTTTAAGGAATTTTAAAAGTAAAATACAAATAGGTAACTTAGCTTAAGACAAACAGACAGTTGTTAACCGTTTTTTATAGAAAAACACTAACATTGCCCTGTTTATACATAGTATTTTCTTAGAAATTGCGCTATTTGTTAAAAATAATACAAATCTTTTCTTATCCTCGCATCGCACGTATAATAGAACGCTAAGAAATAAACATAAACTGTGGCCTCTAAGAGCCAATACATTACCCTTACAGAAAAGTGTCATTGGAATGTCCATTAACATATTTAACCATATACCTGACGATATTAAAAACCTTAACATAAATATGTTTAAAATGAAATTGACTAAATTGTTATTAAATAATACATTTTTTTTTTATTGTGACTCGACATATGACAGCACCCCGCTTGATGTTAAGCCAAAGTGTGGTCCATGAATGAATGTCACTGCTACTACAATTCAATAACTGTGAATAGCAATCACATCCACTATGCCGGCCTAGATGGAACCGGCAACTTACAAGCTGATCCCGAAACGTGACCAAATCACTTCACGGTCTGTATACTTGTAAGTGGTGGTACTACCCCGGATCGGCAGACTGGGTACCACTGCCTACCACTCTTTGAAAACCAGACCCGAAGCAAATATCCAACTCTTTTTTTTTATTTTTTTATTAACAAATATTTGCATTATTTAATACTATTAAATATTACAAATAAAAGCTATGAAACAAATATTTGCTCCGACCGGGGATCGAACCCGGGACTTTACGCGCAACAAACCAGTCGCTAAACCGTTCGTCCACGCCTGTCGCCTGTCGTTACTCAACGCAAGAGTTTCTTAATTATTATATGCCCGATGAGTGAAACATAGAGGACTATTCATTAAGTACACACAATTTTTATTTTTTATTTTTATTGTGACTCGACATATGACAGCACCCCGCTTGATGTTAAGCCAAAGTGTGGTCCATGAATGAATGTCACTGCTACTACAATTCAATAACTGTAAGTAGCAATCACATCCACTATGCCGGCCTAGATGGAACTTACAAGCTGATCCCGAAACGTGACCAAATCACTTCACGGTCTGTATACTTGTAAGTGGTGGTACTACCCCGGATCGGCAGACTGGGTACTACTACTGCCCACCACTCTTTGATAACCAGACCCGAAGCAAATATCCATCTCTTTTTTTTATTAACATATATTTATGATATTTAATATTATTAAATATTACAAATAAAAGCTATGAAACAAATATTTGCTCCGACCGGGGATCAAACCAGGGACTTTACGCGCAACAAACCAATCGCTAAACCGTTCGTCCACGCCTGTCGTCATATTATATAATACCTATGTTTGCAATAAAATATATTGATTTTGATTTTTAATTTTGATTTTTGGTATTACAATCAGTCATATATAGTATAGCTACTAGTGTGTCGGCTCAGCCGGAAAGGAACAAAAACAAACTTTTATAACAGTTACGGTTACGGATAGGTTTTTATTTCGGATATCTGATAGTTTCGGTTACGGAGCTCCATAACATCCCTGCTAACAACCATGATCCATTACGAAGGGGAGGATATAGCAGGAAAACGTGGCACACAGATAGAGGGGAAAGTAAATAAGAATTGATATTGTTAGAATTTTTCCATGATTATCCCGAATAGGGTTGAAAGAAATAGTTATTCGCTTATTGGTTATGAAGATTTTAAATATCAGTGCAACGCATTTTTACTGTTTTTTTGTTGCCAAATGTATTAAGAGAATCGAGGCCTTAATATTAAGCTATGATCTTCGCCGATAAACCATAGTTACCGACATAGCTCGTAAGATTTGCAAGCTGAAGTGGCAATGGGCTGGCCACATCACTTGATATACCGACAACCAATGGAAATAAAAGATTCTAGAGTAGAGACTACAAACCGGAAGACGCAGCGTAGGTAGGCCTCCCACTAGGTAGACTGACGACATAGTGAAAGTCACGAATAATCGGTGGATGCAACTGGCATCTTGTCGTTCGGCATAGCGTTCCAGGGGGAGCCCGGTGTTCGGCAGTGGACGTCTTCTAGCTGATGATGATGATGATACTGTTAATCTCGAGTGCGGTCCATGAACCGAAACGACTGCTACTGCAGTTAAATAACTACAAGTAGCAGTTAGCGACATCCACTATGTCGGACTAGTTGAAACCGGGATCTTATAAGCTAATCTTGAAAAGCGACTATGTCATTTCACGGTACTACCCTGCGACACTGACTACCGAGTCTGGGCACTGCCTACCACTCTTAAACTATGAAACAATTTCTTAGCATCCATGGATTCCGGGTCTATCGCGTAGCAGGCGGGAGAATGAAGGCAGCGTTCCAGACTTGTGACCGTAATGTAGGTTTCAAAACTTTTTGTGACATGTCTACAGGTCTAAATATATCTATAATGACAATTAGAAGACGTTTGAAAGAAATAAATTTAAAATATCGAAGCACCATAAAAAAACCACTGCTTTCACTCACCTTCCCTGCCCTCACTATCCCCTCTACCCAACCGAATATTGTAAGACCCCACCATTGCCGCCTTCGACATACGATTTAAAAATAATATAAACAAATAATAACAATATAAATTTTCACGAATTATATTCTAAAATTGTACCGTAGCTAATAATTAAATTATAATACGATACTTTAGTTCAAAGTAAAGCGAACGTGTAAATAAATTTAATATAATAATTTTATTGCGGAAGCCACGCAAAATGAACAGCCTTTAATAAGCTTGGCAAACATTGTTATTTTCCAATGGCTATTAAATGGCTATATAACAACATTATGGCCGCATAATACGCACGATATTTTCGACTACCTACATAATTAAAACTAAATTAACATTGGTCTAGTGGCAGTGTAATGGTTACGTATGCAGAGTACACGGGTTCAAAACCTCTCACCGGTACCAATGTATCTTTGATATATGTACTTTGGTTGTCTTGTTTTTATGATACACTTCCCCAAAGGGCCGAAAATATCATAAGATAGGGCTGCAAAATACATAAAAAAGTCTAAGGCATCAGTGATCAAGTGAGTGAAGCGCTATAAAGACACAAAACACGTCGATGAGTTGCCAGAATGTGGTAAAACACGAAAGACGTCGTCCATCGAGGATAAACAGATAACAAATTTGTTTGAAAAAAAACCACGTTTATCTTTGAGACCTGCTCAAGAAGAACTCAAGAAAAAAGGTTTAAATATATCTATAACGACAATTAGAAGACGTTTGAAAGAAATAAATTTAAAAAATCGAAGCATCATAAAAAAAACCACTGCTTTCACAAAAGTATATTGAAAAAAGAACTGCTTGGGCACGACCGTGATTGGGACAAAGTATTTTTTTCTAACGAATCTTCGTTTTGAAAATCTAACACCACATGTCGTGCTTGGTAAACTGCAGGTAATAGATTCAAAGAACGAACTGTTAAACACCCGGTAACGGTGCATGTTTGGGGATGCTTATCAAAACATGGTTTTGGCAACTTATACCTGGTTCTTTAAATGCCTCAAAAATTAACCAAATCTATCAAAAGGCTTTATTACCGTCTGCTCGAAGACTATTTCCAAGCTCGAATGATACATGGATATTACAAGAAGACAATGATCCAAAACATCGAAGTCGTCTGTGCGCTGCCTGGAAACGCGAACATGGTATCGAGGTTTTGGACTGGCCTTTATAATCCCCCGATGCAAATCCTATTGAAAACGTATGGGCTTTAATGAAGCTTGAACTTCGAAGAAAAAAAGTTCAAACTGCCCCTGACCTTATTCGCAATGTAAAGGCAATATGGAAAAGATTGACCCAGGAATATGTTCAAAATTTAGTAGAAAGTATGCCTCGAAGATGCCTGGCCATTATGGACACCTTATTAATAACAATACAAGTATATATAATTGACTCCTTTTATTGTTATTTTTAAGTGCCATAACTTTATTTAGAATAAATTACACTGGTTACGCTCTTGTGTCACATAGTGTAGTTCCCGGCTGCCTCAGTCGCCGTCATTATGGCGGTCAAAGGAAATACATACGAGTACACATACGTATTATATTTTCTTAGATTTTGCGCGAACATTGATTAATGAATTTAACAATTTTTTTGCGGCTTGCTATCGCGTTTATTTTTGGTGAATAATTTTACAATTTACATAAATAGTAAAATCCTTATTTTTTGATTTTACCATTTATGTAAATTGTAAAATTATTCACCAAAAATAAACGCGATAGCAAGCCGCAAAAAATTTGTTTAATTTATGCGTATACGATATACATACATATATACGTATGCGTAAATACGTATATACGTATATGTATTACTTCAAATATTGTTTGCAGTTAAAAGTTATATTTTTATCCGTAAGGAGACACATATAGGTAGGTAGGTACAAGCAGTAGTTTCAAAGCGAATTCTGTTCGAAGTAAAATATGATAGTGGATTTTATTTAGAAGTACGCCTGGATGATTGCCAATGTTGTTCGTTATCTAACTAAGGTATTCGCCGCAATAGTGTAACGACCCAAAACAGAATGGTCAGACAGCTGTCTCCAACATATATTCACGTACAAGGATAGGCAGACTGTTTGGCCCTTAGGTTTACTACTTACTACTTTTTTTATTGTGACTGGACATATAATATGACAGCACCCTGCGGAGTGCGGTCCATGTATAGAGGTGACTGCTACAAGTTACAAGACACTTTGCAGTCACATCCACTATGCCGGCCTAGTTGGAACAGGCAATTTATAAGCTGACTCTGAAACGCGACTAAGTCACTTGACAGTCCGTGTACAAGTTCAGTGCTTTACCAGCCCATGTGTTCTCTCCAACCTATAACCTTGGATCCGTCAAGCGATGCGTAGAAGCACCTTTGGCCGGCATAGTGACGGCGACTAAGGCAGTCGTGAACTGACTAGTTTTTTTCAGTCGTTGGCACTCTTGGACCTTCTCTTGCTTACCATCAGGTGGGTCAAGGTCAAATGTCGGATCACAATAAAAAATGAATTTAAAAAAGTGGTGGTATTACCCGTAAGACTGGGTACCATTTCCTATTGCTCTATGCCAACCAGACGGGGAGCAAATATCGGTCGCTTATTTTGTTAGGAAATATTATAATAAATATTTAATATTACAAATAAAAGCCATGAAATAAATATTTTCTCCGACCGGGAATCGAGCCCGAGACTATATGCGTAACAAATTGTTTTTGCGTAACAAAACCAAAGCGCCACGCCTGTCGCTCAGAATACAATACTTTCTAATGAACAAACAAAATATGTAACTTTTTACTTGGGCCAAGTTAAGTTTATTGAGGCTGAATGTTTCTTCTAAAAGTGACTCAGCGAATCATGAAAAGAGCTATGCTTGTCGGTATTTCTATGCGGAATAAGATTTGGAAAGAACAAAAGGAATTTATAAATCTAATGTGGATAGATGCGTTAAAAGAGGCAGACCCAGGAGTGGAGAGTATTTTCGATATCGAAACATCCAAATCGAAAACGTTCTCAAGAAAGCTGGGTTGCCTAGTGCTCATAACTGTAGAGCTTGTATGAAGAAAATTGTGGTTGTGAGGGAAGAGTGGGAGTTGTGTCAGGATTGTGGCAAATGGCGCTATATTGTCTCTGCTTATCCCTGTGAAATAAAGCGTAACAATTTGAATAATTGAATAAAAAAATATATTTAAAATCTCTTTTCCCTATAAAAAAAAAGCCGTATGTATAATGTATTTGATAAAGTTTCCTTTCATTACATCGTGTACCTTATTACACAAGAAAGGTTGATAAAGAAAAATATCTTATTTAAAAGTAGAAATATAATTATTTAATAATATGAAAGCTTTTTTATTACTTTACACCTAAAATCTCTGTTTAGTAATAAACGTATGTGACAAGTAAACTAATCGATTTAATATTTTTATACTAAGTCGATTAAACCTACCAAAAACCTTAAAACACTTTGTTGCGTTTTCTGGCTTTTCCGTGGAACCAGTTTTTGCGTTCTTCGGTAGGTGTCTGTTATTTGACAGCGTGTGGGTACAAAAATAAGTATGTTGTTGAAACATGTGATACTTAACTTCTAACCTCGACCCGCTTGATAGTAAGCAAGAGTGCTCATGACTGAAAAAATACCGAGTCAGTTCACGGCTGCCCCAATCGCTGTCACTATGCAACTATGGTCACTATAAGGCTATGCTAGTAGTAGTAGATTTTGATATATGTACTTGTGTTGCCCAGTTTTTATGATACAAGCACGTTTAGTAGTTTAGTATAGAAATATGAAATATTAAAATAACTTAGTAGCACTTAACACCTACACTTGTTACTTGCAAGTGTTAGTGAATGAGGTATTAAATAACATATAGATATATCATATATTCAAGTGTGGTGCCAAGTCGTCTGCACATAACTGGCGTATCTAGAGAACTATAAAATTTCCTGGAAGTTTAAAATTCTTTCTGAAAATTTATGTCCGATAAAGTTCTTTAGAATCATGTTTATTGAATATTTATAACCTATTATGTTTTTTTTGTTATTTCCGCTATACCGAAGGAAAATAGGTAATTTTATTTGCATTTTCTTTGTTTCATTTATTATTGAATAAAATGATTTATTTATAATAAAAAGTGGATTCAACTAAGCCGGTATAGTGGAACTGACTGCTATTTACAGTTATACAACTACCTTACATAAAAAATAATAGAGTTCCAGCATTAGGAAATCTTCTTGTAATAATCTTCATGTAAAATCGTAATACACTCGCGTGCACAAAAATCAGCCCATGACCCAATATAATAAATAATATATAATAATTACATACAATCTTTACATTTATGAATATAATACCACAGATTAATAAATGTAGAGGTTGTATGAAATAAATCTGATGTGGATGGATGTGTTACAAAATAGATGGGATGTGGAGGTTTTTATTTTTGACCAAATCGGAGACATCCTCAAGAAAGCTGGGTTGCCTAGTGCCCATACTCGTAGAGTGTGTATGAAGAGAATTGTAAGAATTGTTAGGATCGTGGCAAGTGGCGCTCTGTTGCCTCTGCCTGTGGAAATTTGACGTAACAATTTGATTGATTGATTGATACCGCATAACTAGTGATGTTTTTGATTTCATTGTACTGTTATTCGATATCTTAACGACATCATAAATTTCTTTATTGATCTATTGTGGCTCAACAGATGACAGCTCCCCGCCTGATGTTAAGTTGAAGTGCGGTCCATGAATAGAAGTGACTGCTAGTACACTAAAAAACCTAAACATCCACTATGCCGGATTAGTTGGAACCGGTAACTTACAAGCTGATGCCGAAACGCGACTAAGTCACATAATGGACTGTATACTTGTAAGTGGTGGTACTACTCCGGAACGGCAGAGCTATTACTATTTGCAGACTCTTTTGGCGTTCTCCTTTTATTCATGCTTTTGATGTGTTTAAAGTCAATTTTTTGTTGTTCATTTTTTTATTAGAATAGTCTGTGAAAATGTCAAAACCTGAGTGGTCCAATTATTATGTACCCGAGTGTATATCTAAGCGATAGTCCTTTTCCCCTGGGCAGGAATTTAATCAGACGCAAAAGAATGCCATTTCCCCTGTTCCCTTGACGCGGTATTTTCATACACCTTCCATGAAACTTTATTGTTTACCTTTATTAGATGTAGAAAAAATATTATTATACGTATTTCAAATTTTTAATAACAATTCAATCAATTAATCTTGCCTTTTCCTACAGGGATAGGGCGCTCCACTTGCCACAATCCTGACAATCCTTACAATTCTCTTCATACAAGCTCTACGATTATGGGCACTAGGCAACTCAGCTTTCTTTAGGATGTGGAGGATTTGGTCGGAAAAACCCTTCACATCCCATTCTTTATTTTTAACACATCCATTCACATCAGGTTCATAAATAAAATTATTAACTTAGCTCGTTGGTCACATAGTGTATTTGATAAAATCACAATTATAGGATAAGTACATCCGTGTAAAATGTGTATTATAATAAAAAATAAAACAATACGATAGGTTTTTTTTTTATATTTACGTAAGGAACCGAAGCAAATCTTTGATAAATGTTATTTAGTCACAATGCATGTGTGATAAAAGTAAAGGGTGAGTGAAAGTAGATTAACGAAAGGAATTTATAAATCTGAAGTAGATGAATGCGTTAAACAAGGTGTTTTCCGACCAAATCGGAGACATCCTATAGAAAGCTAGGTTGCCTTAGAGCTTATATGAAGAAAATTGTGGATGTGAAGGAAGCGAGGAAGTTGTGTCAAGTGGCACTTCATTGTCTCTGCCTATTCCTGTGGGAAAAAGGCGTGACGAATCGATTGATTGATTGTCTAGTGAACCTGCTATTTGACTGTTTCCGTCCTTCCAAAGGTTGACTAGTAGAGAAGTCTGCACTGCATCATATCACGGAAAACCTACTATAAAAAAATCATATAAAAGGAAAACCGGCATTGTGACGGCGACTAAGGCATCTGTGAACTGACTTGTTTTTTTTAGTCGTCGTCACTCTTACACCTCCTCTTGCTTATCATCAGGTGGGTCGAGGTCATATGTCGTGTCACTATAAAAAATAAAATAAAAACAATTCAATCAAACAATCGAAATTTAGCCTCAACAAAATATGTTTAAGAAAATATTCGTTATATACTATATTAAAATACATATAATATAGTATATAACGAATTGAGATTATCAAACATTTTCTCGCTCAAAGGCAAAAAGATTATTCGATAATAGAATATCAATTTCTTCAGGATAATATATTTACTTACGTTGATATGTATTTGATTTGTTTACTCACCCAAATATACGAATCGAATAAATTCATAACACGATCCAATGAGGTAAACAAAGTATAATAACATTAATTACCGAGTTAATATAAGATAAACAGTGATACGTGATACCTACTAGAAGGTATCAAGTATCTATTACGTATTATATGTTTATAATCCTAAGGAAAAGTGTCTTATAATCCTAAACAAGTCTATCCGTACATAGACTATTATAACACAAGATAGCCCATGTGTTCTCTCCATCCTATGTATGACCTTCGATCCTCAAGCGATGCGTGAAGAAGCACCTTTGGCCGGCATAGTGACGGCGACTGAAGCAGCCGTGAATAAACTCGGTTTTTTCAGTTGTCGTCACTTTTGGACCTCCTTTTGCTTATCATCAGGCGGGTAGAGGTCAGATAAAAAAAACTTTATTGTTGAGCTTGTTTGAAGAGAATTGTGTATATAAGGGAAGGGAGGGAGTTGTGTCAGGATCGTAGCAAGTGGCGCTACATTGTCTTTGCCTGTGGGAATTAAAATGTAAAATTTGTAATAATAAATTCAAATCAAATTGTCACACCTTTTTTCTACAGGGGTTGGCAGAGACAATGGAGCACCACTTGCTACGATCCTGACATTTCCTCGCTTACCTCACGTCAATAATTCTCTTTATATAATACAAGCTCTACAGTTATGGGCACTAGGCAACCCAGCTTTCTTGAGGATGTCTCCGATTTGGTCGGAAAACAACCTACTGGGCCTGCCTCGTGTATCCATCCATCCATAATTCATAAATTCCTTTCGTCAATCTACGAGTACTTTCACTCATCTGCTAATGGCACACTCCTTATGGCCGCATTTCTACAGCATTAATTCTACTCTAATGCTTCTTCTGCAACACCCAACATTAACTTCCATACATTATTGTAGGAACTAGTACCGCATTATGTACAGCTATCCGTGACTTTTGAGACATTAATAATGATAAAAATATTGATTTAGTCCTTTTTATTTCCACAATCCACAGTTTTTGAGCCAAATTCGCATAGTAACAGTACTTTCATAGTTCTGAAGACGCAAATCGTAAGCCAAGTCTATAGCGAACAAGTTCGTAGATAATTCACTATTTCCGAGTCATTTAGTTGCTCTCTCAGCTGTGAAAACTGACTCATGTTCTGATAACAATTTTCTATTCAATTTAGATGACACTGTTTCATGAATATGGTTTAAAACATGTTTTAGTGCTTTGTGTCTTCTTTTATTATTATTGTGGCTTGACCTCGACCCATCTGATGGTGAGCAAATGCTGGCGACTGTAAAAACCGAGTCTTCACGGCTGTCGACTGTAAAAACTGAGTCTTCACTGGGACACATTTGCCGTCACTATTTCGGTCAAAGGTGCTTCTTCATTATATGGGCTAGCAAAGCATTTCGCTTGTCAATTGTTTAATAAAGAAACGACGCACTGACTTCGAGGCAGACCCAGGAGGGTTATTTCCGACCAAATCGAAAACATCCCTAAGAAGGCTAGGTTGCCTAGTGCCCATATCCTAAAGCTTGTTTAAAGAAAATTGTGGATGTGAGGGAAGGGAGGTAGTTGTGTCAGGATCGTAACAAGTGGCGCTCTTTCGTCTCTGCCTATTACTGTGGGAAGAGGACGTAACAAATTGATTGATAAGCTGTAAGTCTATTTTTAACTTTGACATATAATATAATAATATCAATCGATCAATTAAGCAAATTGTCACGCCTTTTTCCCACAGGGATAGGCAGAGACAATGGAGCGCCACTTACCACGATCCTTACACAACTCCCTTGCTTCCTTCAGATCCACAATTCTCTTCACTTCATATAGGCTCTGTGGTTATGGGCACTAGGCAACCTAGCTTTCTTGATAATATATAATTCATATTAATGCTTTGTTCGTAAATTATATTTATTTAATGTTTAGGGCGTAGATAACGTTATTATTATTGGAAGAGACAGTTTCTGCCCCTTCTATTAACTATCGAAGCATTCCTTATAATTTATGTCCTCAGCGAGTTGTTAGGTAAATACTGTGTTATTTAATAAGGTTTTATTTCTTTTTTTTTCTAATTAAGACCTCACATCTGACCTAGACTTGTCTGATGATAAGCAAGGGGAAGTTTAAGAGTCACCGTCTCAATATACGATTTCCCCAGCGTCGTCACAATGCCGGTACTATGTCGTTACTATACATTCATTATCATTATCATCATCAACAGGAACATAGGCCTCCTTCTTAGAACGCCATTCCGAACGACAAGATGCGAGTTGCATCCACCGGTTACCCGTGACTTTCACCATGTCCTCAGTCCACCTAGTGGGAGACTACCTACGCTGAGTCTTTCTGTCCGTGGTCACCACTAGAACCTTTCTTCCTTATCGGTTGTCGGTTCTTCGAGCAATGTTATTTTACATAGTCATAGTCATTTTTCATAGTATTCCTTTCCATTCGACTAGTACCAAATAGTCGCTTTAAAAGGCTCATGTATTTTCACATTTGAAAGGAATATTTATTTCAGCTATGTTGGCCGTTTTGACGTTTTAACCGTTCATGAAGTTTCGTATAAATTATTAATTACGTTTAAGGGAGCAAATTAATACGATCTGCCACAACCCTGACAGCACATCGCCCAAAAAATGCATAAAGATTTAAAATTAAAATAATGTAAATAGCCATATGTATATAGTACAAAATTTGCATAAATATATTAATCAGATATAAAACGGAATAACAGTAATTTTTGTTCCATTTCGTAGAAAATATAAATCATACTAACATTAGCAGTGTAGTGTGAAGATAAGGCGAACATTAGGTTGTAACAACCGCACTTTGGGCTTGCAACACACAATTTAACATGCTAAGCTGTGGGTCTATTAAAAACGTGTTGATATGATATTTTAACATTTTCTTAGATTTAACCTTAACCTTAAAAATTAAAATTAAATTATGCGGCTTACAAACTCAAGTCCCAAGTCCAGCAAACTGCCAAACCAGATGACAACTTCAGTTATTTTTGCAAAAAATTGAATTAAACCGGGAACAGATAAACAAAATCAAAACATCAAAGAGGGTAGTTTTGGAAACAATAACAGCATCAACTAATAGGATGACCAACAACACGATAGCTCTCCATGTCCACGATAGCTGCAATTCTCTCGAAACGTCGGAATAATAAAAAAATGTAAAATCAAAACCAAAATAAACGCAATAATTTTGTTTAATTCATGATATTCTATAATAATAAGGGGAATTTGTATTATTTCTTATTTTTGTGTTTATTTTTTGTTGTCGTCATTTGACAGCATCACACCCCGCCTGATGGTAAGCTGGAGAAGACCGTTCTCATCCCTGCAGACGTGCAGTTTGTTAAAAGCACAATGTCCCTCCCGCACAATCTAATTTTAATTTTTTATTGTCGAAATAAGAGCTCTAGCAACAACCGATAGACCTTACGACATTTGACAACATGGTTTAAATTTGACAACCACGGCTTTTATAATTAAGTCGACTTTATTACTCGTATGTTGCGAATTATAATATTTATTATTAGAATCGATTCAGTTTATAAACTCCTCCTTTTCCTGGTAACAAATTATCACAAATTCATCGGCTTATTCTTGAAATTTTATTTTCTTATATATTATTAGTTTTTTGTACCTAATAATGTTAGGCTGCAGTGTGGACAAACTGTCTGCCACACTTTCTTAACACTGTCCTGACACAACTCTCTCGCTTCCCTCACATCCACAATTCTCTTTATCAATCAACCCAATTGTCACGCCTTTTTTCCACAGGGAAAGGCAAAGACAATGAAGCGCCACTTGCCAATACAAATAATAAATTGATAATCTTGTTGACTTTTGAAAACAACGCGCGGGCCCTTTTGATCTAACTGACGATTCAATCGACAGAATGTGGACCGTAATTAAATTGTGATTTTTTTGTTCCAAGAATAGGCATCATGTTTCGTGCCAGATTTCCATTAGATTGAGTGTTGCCAACTTTACTATAATGTAGTGGTTCCCTTTGATTCAAGTCACGCGAACTACCTTCTTTCCTTTCTAGTAGAAGTTTTTTGACCAAACTTGTCCTTGTTCATTATCTTTAGTATAGTAAATCTTATCTTTTATATACCTAGTGTGTTTTTTTAAATAACAGTTGTTTTTTTATTGCGTAATTTGTAAACAGGTTACAGAAATTTTATGACCTGGTCCATTATTGATAGGGGAGAAATTAAAGTGTGCGTGTATGCGCGTTTGAAATTATTCTTTTCTTGCTCTCCAAGTCGGAAGTACGGTCTTTTTGGCCGCAGTACACCGAGGACGCGAGGACACTTCCGGAGGACTGCACGTTGTCGTTACAAGGGTATTCTCCAGCTTAACATCAGACGGGGTGTGATATGCTGTCAAATGTTGAACCGCAACAAAAATTTAGTGGCTAGAATATTTATTTTATGAAATTGAAGGAGAGATAAATTTAAAAAATTCTACAGATTTTTGAATTATTAACATGTGTATTTGACGAAGCGATTGTCAAATTAATTTTACTGTCATGCCCGTACTTTTAGCTGAGGAAAAAGTACGATCCTGACACAACTCCTTCGCTTCCTTCACATCCCTCCAAGTCTCTTTATTCTATCATAGCTTTTCTTAATTGCTATACTTTCATTTATTAAATTGCTATACTTGTCTGAAGATATCAATAGACTTGCCATCGCCTGAGCTATGTACAATGTTGCTCTAATCTAGACTGGGATTTACGGACTAAATTGAAACAGGAATGTGGCAGAAATTCTATATATTTCTAGACACACGGGATTCAATATAATCTACTCTTAGGGTTACAACTTTACACTTTGTTGAAACTGCGGAGTAAAACGTCACGGAAGTTGACGAATGACATTGTTTCGATGATGTATTACGCCCATCCAATTAGAAACTTTAGGAAAGATATCAACCCTGCTTAGGCAGTTTATGGTAAAGGTTTCAAATTCAACCTATAATAATTCAACCCCGCCCTGATCAAATTGACTAATTTTAACATTTAATCATTTTATTTTCTTAGATTTTGCGCGGACATTGATTAATGAAATAAACAAATTTTATGAGGTTTACTATCGCGTTTATTTTGGTATTGATTGTACAATTTTATTTTATTATTCCGTCGTTTTGAGAGCTTTGCAACCATCGTGGTCACGCAAGATGGAATAAAATAAAATTGTAAAATCAAAACCAAAATAAACACGATAGTAAGCCGCATAAAATTGGTTTAATTCATTTTTTCATTTTATTAAGAATTATTGGCACTGTTTCGTTTTTGATGATCCACTCTGTACAAAAGATGTACATTTTAAAGGAGCCTTTTAGGCTGTGAGGTTTTTATTCAGTTTACGGCACCCTTGGACGTCTCATTGCCAAATGTCAGAGGTCAGTTGACAAGTACAATACAACAAAAATGTGTTTCAGCACTTAGTTATAATTTTCAATGGTTTGGGCACATGGAAAGGATGAGTAAAAGTAGATTGACGAAATTAATTTAAAAATCTGATGTGTATGTCTTAATTAGGGCAGACCCAGGAAGGTGTTTTCCGACTAAATCAGAGACATCCTCAGGAAAGCGAAGATTAAAGAGAATTGTGGATGTGAGGGAAGCAAGGGAGTTGTGTCAGGATCGTGGACAGTAGCGCTTCATTGTTTCTGCGTATCCCCGTGTGAAAAAGGCGTGACAATTTGATTGATTGATTTATTTATTTTTCCAATCGACAATAAAACAGTATTAATGGATTCTCATTACTTTAGAGTTTAGAGACATAAAGCCTTTTAATATTCTAATGGATGGTAGCCCTGAATAGAGACTGAAATCCTCCTGAAGCAGATCGCGCTTCGGCAATCAATTAATCGCACGACAAACGGACCACAAAGGCGAGGAATTTTCTTAAATGAATTGGAAATTTTAAAGATCATTTAACACGTTTTTTAATAGTCTTTATCTATATTGGATATTATTAGAGCATGAAAACTAGGAGTATCTTTCTTTGCATTTCTATACTAAGCTACTACACGGGCCTTTATCATAGAAACTAGGCTATCAAACTACCTTTATCAAAAATACATTGGTACTGACTGGTTCTTGAAAAGGAAAAATTTTCATTGCTTGTATTTAAATTATTGTAATGTCATTGTAATCCGTGACAACACCCCGCCCACTCTGATGTTAAGTTGGAGTGCGTTCTATAAATGGAGGTAACTACTACTACAGTAGAAGTCATATCCACTATACCGGCCAAGATGAAACCGGCAACTTACAAGCTGATCCCGAGACGCAACTAAGTCACTTTACGGTCTGTATACTAATAAGTGGTGGTACTACCCCGGATCGGCAGACTGGGCACCACTGCCTACCACTCTTTAATAACTAGACCCGGAGCACATATGCACCTCTTTTTATATAAACTAATATTTGTAATTTTATTATTTAGATTTAATATTACAAATAAAAGCTTTCAAACAAATATTTGCTTTGACCGGGGATCGAACCCGGGTCTTTACGTAATGCACTGGTGTGCTAGCTAACCACTACGCTACGTCGTCAAATATGTTATGTGAAGAGGCTTCTAGGGTAATTCTAAGAAATTACGTACACAAAACCCAATTAAAACTTTATTACAATATGAAGTTAAAGTAAAATAGCGAACAAACTTGAAGTAGGTCATTAAATTAGAACCAAAAATAATCCTTTTTCATCAACGAAATCAAATTATTTTCTTAAAGTAAAATAATCCATTTCGTTTGATTCACTGTAATTGGAAATTTGATACTAAAAGGTTTCTTGGTACTTAGTTTATATTTAAAAGGTTTTTTTATTTTATTTCGTAGAATTATTACCTGAAAATAATAATTTAAAAAACTGAAAAAGGGAAAGAGCTGAAATGAGCCTTGTACAAAAACCCTCACGAATTAGACTAATATAATTTTAAAGTATCAATCTATCAATCAAATTAAAATAGACAGAGACAGAGAGATAGACAAAATTATTTATTACACATAACAAAATACACAATAATAAGGAATATAAAAAATAATAAATAAAGTATCGACAAAGGAATGCACATGGAAAGGATGAGTGAAAGTAGATTAACAAAAGAAATTTATAAATCTGACGTGAGTGGATGCTTTAAACAAGGTAGACACAGGGTCGTTTTTCTACTTTAAGGTAGTGATTTATTTTTAATTATTTCGACGTTTCGAGAGCTTTTCAGCCATCGTAGTCACGTCGGAATAAAATGTAAAATCAATAACTAAAAATAAACGCTATAGTAAGCTGCATAAAATTTGTTTATTTCATTAATTAATGTTCGCGAAAAATCTAAGAAAATACCTAAAACCTTCATTTCGGTCACAAGTCCGGCTGTCTTCATGGATGCTAAGAAATTGTTTTAATAATTATTAATAGCGGATAGAGGCATGGCGGCTTTGTGCATTCCTCTATCGCCTATACCACGGAGCTCTTTAAGAGCTCTTTAACCTTGCTCCTACCTCGTCCTTCCGCACCCGTAATACCCGCATAGGTCGGTGAAAGCATCCGCATTCTATCAACCGAATCGGCAATCGACCTAAAAAGTTCGGTGCGTCTTTTCTTTGTAGAACAATTGACAAGTGGATTGCTTTGCCAGCCCATGTGTTCTTTCCATCCTATGACCTTGGATCTTTCAAGCGATGCGTGAAGAAGCATCTTAGGCCGGCTTAGTGGCGGCGGCCGGGGCAGCCGGGAACTGAAACGGTTATTCCAGTCGTCGTCGTTAGTCTTGGACCTCCTCTTGCTTATCATCAGGCGGGTCGAGGTCTAATGTCGTGTCACAATAAAAAAAATATTAAGATTAGTATGACATACATTATAGTAATGAACTGTAATGAAACAATAACTGTTAAGTTGACATTAAATAGTAAATATCCTGCAATTACATCATCATGACCAAACGCGCTAAGTAGGAACTGCTCTATTTTTAAACATTCCACGGATAACAACTTAAATAGTTCGGCCGTCGCGTGCCAACCGTGCCAAATTATGAATACTTTTCATCGTATTTCACATTTCGAATATAAATTATATTCACTACATTCATCAAATTCGATAGTAGAAATGGTAGAAGAATTTTAATAAAAAAATGTGTATGATTTCTAGTTTTTTTCTTTTATACAGAGGCATGCGAGATTTGACCTCGACTCGCCTAATGGAAAGCAAGAGGAGGTCAGATGCCACCGACGACTATTTCTGATGGACCAAATAGATCATGAAACATAACTGAAGAGCTTGTATGAAGAGAATTGTGGATGCGAGGGAAGCTAGGGAATTGTGTAAAGATCGTGGCAAGTGGCGCTCTATTGTCTCTGCCCATCATCATCATCAGCCAGAAGGCGTCCACTGCTGAACATAGGCTTCCCCCTTAGAACGTCATTCCGAACGACAAGATGCCAGTTGCATCCACCGGTTATTTGTGACTTTACTATGTCGTCAGTCCACTTAGTGGGAGACCTACCTACGCTGCGTCTTCCGGTTCATGGTCTCCACTATAGAACCTTTCTTCTCTACCTATCCCTGTGGAAAAAAGGCGTGACAACTCATCAACTAAAATAAACTTTTATATTATTTTTAAATCTTTCAAAAGATTTGGTTTTTAAACAATAACTTCAAACTACTCTTAGAAGAGTAGCGAGCACTGTCTTTTAACTCTCCTAATTTAATTAAATACTTTAAAGCATTCCAAGTTAAATGAACAATTGATTGACTTAAGCTTACTTAATTTCAAAATTCATGAGCTTTACTTTCAGAGATTTTCTTTACTTTCAGTAAGATTCATTTAGATTTTATTCTGTTACCATAGATTAATTTTATATTTAAACTTATTTAAATTAAAAAAATGTATTCATGCGACCGTATTATTGTAGTATTTTCTTAGATTTTGCGCGAACATTGATTAATGAATTAAACAAAATGTATGCGGCTTACTATCGCGTTAATTCTTGTTTTGATTTTGATCTTGTACATTTTTTATTATTCCGACGTTTCGAGAGCTTTGCAGACATCGTGGTCACGGAGAGACCAGAATAAACGCGATAGTTAGCCGCATAAAATTTGTTTAATTCACGTGCCAGTGTATTTTTGATATATGTACTTTAGTCGTCCTGTTTCTATGATATAACTATATTTAGTAGCTTGGCATAGAAAAGAAAATAAAACTATGCTAACTAGTATTATTATTCTACAAAGAAACGCCGCACCGAAACCTACATAGATAGAATAGAAGAATTTCGACGCCAACATAAGCGTGACATAAGTATTTCGAGGTAATTAATACTTTCGAATGAAAATAACCTTTATAAACGTAAAAATGTAGATTCCAAAAGTTCTACCTCTCCCAAGAAAATGTGCGTTAAAGTTAATTTGGAATTTTACGGTTAATGAAGAGTGATTTACACGTGTGTTAATAATAAATGTGTCTAAACAAAGGTTTTATTTCGTTCCAAACGAAAATAATTTTAGAATTTATTGCCTAACAAATGTCTTTTCGTCACCTGCGTAAAATTTACCATAAAATTGTTCTAGTAAATTCCTTTTATTTTAGTGGTAGGATTGTGTTCATTTGCCCAATCCACTGATCTGGGACCGCTTTCAACTGTACTGACATTTCAGTGATTAAATGGCGTTTTTTATTCAGCTTGATAGTTGCCGGTTCCATTTGGGCTGGCATAGTGTCCGTGACTGCTACTTGCAGTCATGTTACTGTAGAAGCATTCGCCTCAATTCATAGACCTAACTCGAGCTTAACCTTACATGCTGTCACATGTCAGATGTAAAAGTCTAATTACAATCTTGGAATGTAGAGCTTTGCCTATTCTTCTAGGAATTGAAGCGTGACAATTCATTTCATTCATAACGTACACAAATCTAGATTAGATGGCCATTGGGGCCAAAAATGGACTCACAACCAAGTAGGTGGCGATGTAGGGCAGATTACTCATATTTAAAAAGAACACCTAATTACAAAAAAAAAATACAAAACAAAAGCAACGAAACAATCAATAAAAGTTTATTGAACTGTTGTTAAAAATAGACTAGCTAGACTAACTAAAACTAAAAACTTTTTAAGAAGCCTCTAATCACGAATAATATTATAGTATGTTACGAAATATTATTCAAAGTTTATGTTCTGCATAATTTCTGCTCAAAATTCCCGACCTATTCTTTTGTAAATGAGAAATATGCAAATGATGTACACCCGTGTAGTTCGTGAACAAAGAAAACCAACGGTTTGGGGACTTCCTTCTAATACTTATAATACTGCACAGTGTGGCCAATTTAGATGGGATATCTCAGGAGGCGGACGTGTTTAGGATGGTATTTTATGTTTACTGGAAGTACTGTAACTCATTAAAAAGGAATAGGGTTCCACTTGAACCCTGCTGCTTAGAGAAAAAAAACGTATTCCGATCGTTTTTCAAAGACAAACGTCGATATGTAGTGTAAATAAGAAAAAAAACACGTTTTATTAGATTATAAAAGATTGTGTCTCCAGATGTTAATACTGATAATCGTATTATCAAAATTACATTATGTAATAAGTTATAATATTAATATATATTTTATTCATTTAAAACGTCCAGCAGGTAGGTATCTATTGATACACTTGGACTAGTCATACACAAAATAACATGTCATACAATTACAATTAATTAAAATATAATGCAGCCTAAATAGCCTTGTGAAAATTATATAATACAATTTATAATAGGTACAGTAAATAAATTAACAATAATTACAACATTAAATGTTTAGTCAAGTTTTGAACATATCATCAACAAACACAATTATGAACAAGAGATTCTCTCAGAGAATAATATACTTTATTTATTACCATTTCTTTAACATGGATTTTATATTCAGTGCCCTCAAGAGCTTTTATATCCTCAGAAAGATTGTTATAAGTTTATAAATAAGTGTTAAGTGTGCTCAATTAAAAGTGCTAAATAGTATTAATTTCAGTTTGTTTCTTTAATGTTGACTTATAAATCTTATCCATCAATCTCCTTTATTTAATAAACAGTTTAATATAACGAATATACTCGTAATGTGGTATTTTTAAAGTTTTGCACGAATTTGTATATAAAATGCAAGATTATTTTACAATCCGACGTTTCGTCTCCCTGCGACCACGATAGCTGTAAGCTTTTAAAACGTTGGATTGGATTTAAGGCGACCGTGGTGTAGTGGCAATGCAATGGCTACGTAAGCCGAGTGGCACAGGTTCGAAACCACTCACCGGTACCAATGCATCTTTGATATATGTACTTTGGTTGTTCTGTTTCTACAAGCACTTTCGTAGCTTAGTAGGTACAGAAAGGTATAATAACTAAAAAATAGTAACAACAGAAATCTTTTTTTCAGAATAAAATTTAGCTAAGATATAGTATTATAAACAAATAATAGGAAGTTTAAGAGACGTGAGCAATTCACTAGGGCTTAGATAAGAAAATGTGCTGTAATCTTTTGAGGATTAGGGAAAATATAATCCTGCCAGGACAGCTTCATTAAAATAAAGTCAGGATTAAGGTTTTTACAATGATGGTCTTATAAAAATAAATTGTAAAATCGCATTTGGGTACCTACTTAAAAACATTTTTATTACTTACAAAATAAAATATACCACTTATGTAGCTTGGAGATACACCCATCCATATAAGCAGTGTAATAATTTAATTAAATTTTACCTTCCGAAACTGGAAAACCTTTTTATTGTGACTCGACATCTGACCCCGTCCCGCCTGATGGTAAGCAAGAAGAAGTCCGTCCATGAGTGTCGACGACTGTAAAAATCGTGTCTTCACGGCTGCCCCAGATCGCATGAAGGATCCAAGGCATTCCACTTGTCTATTGCTCTAAAAAGGAACGACGCACCGAATCTTTTAGTTCGACTACTGACTCATCAACAAAATTCGGATGCTTCTCCCCGAAATTAAGGATGTAAAAAGACGACGTAGGAACAAGGTTAAATAGCACTTCGGAGCATTCTCTTTTTGTCTTTATTTAATTTATTTTTTACGTATAAACAAGAATCTGTCAGGATTGTGGAAAGTGGCGCTTTGTTAGCTCTGCCTGTTTCTTTCGGAATAGAGGCCCGATTGATATCTTTTTTTCCATTTGTTTGAATAGGAATATCTTGGAAAGTGGCGTTCCGTAGTTTCTTTTCTGCCTGTGTCTTGAAATAACAACATAAATTATTAAAGTGGTTTAACTGTAATTTCGTTAACCATGAAATTCAGTTTGTCTGGAACTTATCAATATCTGAATAAATTTTAGCTTTAGATCCCCTTAGTCAAGTTCCAAAGAAATTATCCATTAAAATTTAATTATGGACTTCGGCAAGTTAAGTTACTTTTGGTACAGTTTCTTAGGTGGATATTATTATACATATACATACATTATTTTTTTACCGTAGAGCTTGTATAAAGAGAATTGTGAAAAGCGAGGGTGTTGTGTCAGAATTGTGGCAAGTAGCGCTCCACTGTCTCTGCCTATCTCCGTGGAAAGTAGGCATGACAGTTTTATTTCTATTATTGTTATGAAATCTGGCTTCGATTGTTTTCCCGAGTCCTAGAGCTAGGGGAGTAAAAGAGTGGCGATGACTGAAAAAACCGTCTCAGTTACGGCTGCCTTAGTCGCCGGTCAGTAGTGCTTTTTTACGGTTCATTTTCGTTCAAGAATTTAGGATGGGGTCAAAATGTTGTCAAAATGTCATAATTTAATATTAAATACGACAGTGCCAATTATACAAGCACGTTTATATAAGTAAATTGTATAAATTTATTTAAAAACTTAATGCACAATGGTACAAAGGCGGACTTAATGCCAAAGGCATTCTCTACCAGTCAAACCTTTAGGATGTTGATCCGACAATATAGATAAGAAGTAGGATGCAAAATAAAAATAGGTAACCAAACACATGAAAAATCTATAAGTTAAATTATATATACTCATAGATATATAGATACATAATTAACTTAAATAACACATAACACATATAAATAGCAAATATTTGTTTCATAGCTTTTATTTGTAATATTTAATAATATTAAATATTGCAAATATTTGTTAATAAAAAAAAAGAGATGGATATTTGCTTCGGGTCTGGTTATCAAAGAGTGGTAGGCAGTGGTACCTAGTCTGCCGATCCGGGGTAGTACCACCACTTACAAGTATACAGACCGTGAAGTGATTTGGTCACGTTTCGGGATCAGCTTGTAAGTTGCCGGTTCCATCTAGGCCGGCATAGTGGATGTGATTGCTACTCACAGTTATTTAATTGTAGTAGCAGTGACAGTCATTCATGGACCACACTTCGGCTTAACATCAAGCGGGGTGCTGTCATATGTCGAGTCACATTAAAAAAAAACATGCATAAATTTTATGTAAAATAACAATAAAAATATATATTAAAAGCGTGACTTGAGGCTTAGTTTGCTGTGAAACAGCTCAGTGGATAGTGATATTACGGGATCATGTTGATAGTTGATTGATGGCCTTAGACGACGACACTTTCCGACACTTGTCTGTCTTAGTGTCGTGTCACGATAAAACAGATAGACGTGCACTTAAAATCAGTGTTGATTATTTGTACAAATGTGTCAGTATTTTAAATAATATATTATATTAAACACATATCAAACATAAATTAAAACATGTATTCCTTTTGTCTACTTATTTAAAACAAAATTTGGGATGCAAACGCATTCAGAACTATGACATGCATTGTTTGCCACGTCCAAAGAGTATAAAGGATTTGTTGGTTAATAAAAGCTCCGAATATAAATTAATAATAATACTATCCCGCCCTGATTCCCACGGAGATAACAAGAGATAATGGAGTGCTACTTTCCACGACCCTGACACAACTCTCTACCTTCCCTCTTTTACAATTATCCTTAGAGAATCTTAATAGTTCACCTTATCACATTGTCCTTTTACTTCTTTATAAACTCAGGACAAGAAGGGGACGTACACCGAATCGTCAGTCAAACTAAATGATTTAGCGCATCTTTTCTTTGTAGAACATTCGACAAGTGGAATGCTTTGCCAGCGCATGTGATATACATAAAATCCTATAATCTTGAATCCTTTTTTTATTGTGACTCGTCATTTGACAGCTTCCCGCTTGATATTAGGATGGAGTGTGGTCCATGAATGGATGCTATTACTACTACAATTCAATAACTGTAAGTATCAGTCACATCCACTATGCCGGCCTAGTTGGAACCGACAACTTACAAACTAATTCCGAAACACGACCAAATCACTTTATGGTCTGTATACTTGTAAGTGGTGGTACTACCCCGGGTCGGCAGACTGGGTACCACTGCCTACCACTCTTTAAATCCTTCAAAAGAGCCGTGAAAACACATTTACCTGGCATGGTAACAGCGACTGAGACATTAAAATAAAGTCGTCCGCGCTCTTGGATTTCCTCTTGTTATAAAAATAATGTTCTGGACACTGCGGACGCCCAATAAACCTCGCTGCAATTCGGGCTAAACTTTCTGAGTCACATGTAGAATGCTTTACCAGCCCCCAGGTTCTTCCCCAGCCCCAGGTTCTTCCCCAGCCCCCAGGTTCTTCCTCTTATATTTACGGATGGATGGACATCATCGTTGTTCCATAACTTCTTGTTATTACAGAGTACTGCGTAGAAACTAAAAATACTACTTTTCGTACAATTTAAAAATTGTACGAAAAATTATTATTTATTTCATTCATTGAGGCCTAACTTATAAGAACCCCTGATGTTAAGATGGGGTGCGGTCCATAAATGAAAACAACTACTAGTATAGTTAAATAACTGCAAGTAGCAGTAGCATCCACTATGCCAGTCTAGTTGTAACCAGCAACCTACAAGCTAAGTCCGTAACGCGACTTAGTCAATTTACGGTCTGTTTACTTCAAAGTGGTGGTACTACTCTGGATTGACAAACTGGACAAATGACAACCAAATATAGTCGACTATTATTTACAGCTAATTAATTACTACTGTCAGTTAAAAAAAACTAATCATCATCATCCGCCAGAAGTCATCCACTGCTGAACAAGATTCGAACGACAAGATGCCAGTTGCATCCACCGGTTACCCGCGACTTTCACTATGTCGTCAGTCCACCTACCTACGCTTTTCTACCTACGCTGCGTCTTCCGGTTCGTGGTCTCCACTCTAGAATATTTCTTCCCCTTCGGTTGTCGGCTCTTTGAGCGATGTGGTAAAACTAAAAAAAACTACTACCGACAGTTAAATAATTGTAAGTTCGCACCCACTATGCCGGCCTAAAACTGTTTCAATTAAGTAAGAAGTCTCCTATAATAAAGAACAAAACAACATTTAATATCAGATAAAATTTTATCTGAAAACTTTTTGTGCTGACTTTACCTTGAGTAATTATGAAACTTCTGAAAGATTATTGTACTCTGTCACGAACCTCAATTTTCAGTGAATAATAATTTTCATGTAAATTATATACCTACTGAAATTTGCGAATAATGCTCATGTTATTAATTACATGCTTTAAGTTTCAAGTAGTAAGCAGTGGAACCGATTCTGCCTACCGGGGAAGCACCTACAAGTATAAAGACCGTAAAGTGACTTAGTCGCGTTTCGGGATCAGCTTGTTAATTGCTGGTTCCAACTACGCGACATTATGAAAGCGATTGCTACTCGTACTTGCAATTATTAAACTCCATAATATTAGGAGAATTGTGGATGTGAAGGAAGCGAGGGAGTTGTGTCAGGATCGTGGCGAGTGGCGCTCAATTGTCTCCGCCTATCCCCGTGGAAAAAAAAGAGGCGTGACAATTTAATTGATTGATTGATAATATTAATATTTTGCACCTCATCTGCCTCTTTCAAACTTTCTGTTTAGTCCCTAACTAGTATCAGGTAACTCTAGCGGCACTAAGTTCGCCTTTTTTTCTTGTGACTCGACATATGACAGCACTCTGCTTGATGTTGAGCTGGAGTGTGGTCCATTAACGGTACCACTGCTACTACAATTTAGTAACTGTAGTAACTAATTGCTACATCTACTATGCCGGCCTAGTTGGAACTGGCAACTTACAAGCTGATTCTGAAACGTAACTAAATTACTTCACGGTCTATATACTTGTAAGTGGTGGTATTACCCTGGGTTGTCAGACTGAGTAGCACTGCCTACTGAATAGTGCAATTATCAGTATACGATTCTGAAAAGAGACTATGAAAATAGTACATAAATCACTATGACATTTGCAGTGAGTAATAAATTTTCATATCTGCAATGCAATAAAATGATAACACTCCCTCGTGTGAGAAGGTCATGTAAAGGAGGCCAAGGACAATCGTTATGTCGAGTTTTATTGGCTTAGTAATCGAAGGTCTAGTTATATTTATGTTTTTATTTATCATAGAAACAGGACAACCAAAGTACATATAAAAGATACATTGGTACCGGTGAGCGGTGTTAATCCCGTGATCTCGGCTTGCGTAACCATTGCACTGACACTACACCACGGTCGCCTTCTTATTTATATCCACTTGTTAGTACAGTGAAATTACAGAAGTACTTCCTTGTCTACAGCCCGGATCAAGAGGATAGGGGGGGGGGGGGGGGGGGGGAACCGGGGAATCAGCCTCAGACAGACGTATCAAGGGGCGTCCAAATCATAATATAATTGAAAGTAAAAAACTTGCTCCACAAAGCGCTTAGCATTCGAAAACCTGGTTGGTTTACCGTCGAGTTCTAAGAAAAAGCCCGACCGACACACAGTTTGAGAGTTTTTAGATAATTCATCTCAAACGCTGGAGAGAGTAGCGCCTACTATCAAGTTTCTGCTCCAGTTAGAAATATCGTAGATACTGAGTATTTTCTTAGATTTTGCGCGGTTTTTAAATTAAACAAATTTTATTCGTAAGCCGCATAAAATTTGTATAATTCATTTAATTCATACGTCGGAACAATAAAAAAATGTTAAATCAAAACCAAAATAAACGCAACAGTAAGCCGCATAAAATTTGTTTAATTCAACGTAGATGCTTGTCTAAAATATTGAGCCCGCGTTATGCTGTTTAGTGCCGCATACTGGCAATGACAGACAACCGTAAATAAATCGTTTTTTCAGTCGTCGACGCTTTTTAATACACCCTTGTTTATAATCTAGTCGAAATCAAGTATTACATCAAATGTTCATGTTCTCCAACCGGAACCTCAAATTAAGTAATAACTAACATTCTATTATTGTCAAGAAATATGTTTAATCAAAAAACTTGTCACGATTTTGATAAAGTGCGAGCCAAAAGGGAAAATTCTCAGAGTGAAAAAAATGTAATGTAATTTCTGCGAACGCCGAGTTAGGCCACAAACCCATGGGGATGACGTCGTTCCTCTACAATTTAATCTATTTAATACTCGCCATTCATCATAAACCATTTTTTTTTTTTCTGCTCTCACCTTTATTTCATATTTCATATTTTTATAAATAAATAAAATTGTCATGCCTTTTCCCACAGGGATAGGCAGAGACAATAGAGCGCCACTCGCCACGATCCTGACACAACACCATCGCTTCTCTTACACCCACCCTCCTGGGTCTGTCTCGTTTAACGTATCCATCCAATCTTTTCGTCAATCTACTTTCGCTCATTCTTTTCATATGCCCATACCATCGGAGCGTCCCTTTTATATTCTATCAAGGTGATCACTCTTCTAGGTGATGTTATCCATTAACTTAGCTGTCGTTTATGAATATAATTCTTCAATGTCCTCTTATCCTATCCTATTATGGTCCGTTTCTACTAAGCTTGCATGGTGGAGGTGACTACTACTTGCAAGTGTTGAACTGTAATAGCAGTCACCTCTACTCACTCTAACTTTATTTTAGGCGGAGTGTCGTAACAAAATGTAGCGACACAATAAACAAAACAAATATTTCTTTGTATTAAAAAGTGTGACAGATCTCTTTTATCCATTTTTGCCTCAACCAGTTTATTATTTTGTTAAAACGAAGCGGTTTCTGACTAAAATAGCAGCTCATTTATCCATCCTCACTTCTAATTAGGTAACACGACTCCCATACTAGCAAAAACCCAATTAGTCGGCCGATCAAAGCGAGGAGAGAACGGGAAAAATATTAGTTTACCTAATATAATTCCCCTAGATATTACCTAATTAGTTTTATTTATTACCTTATCGTTGTTATCTAGTTTTATTAGTTTATTTAGATATTTATATTATGTAAATATGTTATAAATTTCTTATTGATATATAAACATTTTATTTTATACCATAACCGTAAAGCTTGTATGTATGTAGTTGTGTCGAGGCAAGTGGCGCTCCATTTTCTCAGCCTATCACTATGGGAAAAAGGCGTGACAATTTGATTGATTGATTTATATTAGACTTTTCCTACATTTAATTATTAAATAGGAGGTTTTATTTTAAGAAAACCTTTTCATTTATTCATAGATGTATTAATGGTTGTGATCAAAACTAGACCATTTAAAAAAAGTAACAAACAACAAGCCCTAAATCTATTTCAATTCATAAAGCATACTAATGAAAACCACATGAAACGTTATTTACTCCATATACTAAACTATTTACTTGTGATTTTATACTCAAAATGGCTGTGCACAGAGTTTGAAATCGATTAAAATAGATAGTTGAAAGGCGAACCATCAATCATTGAGGAACGACCACGCATTCCTTCTCATTTGGGTATATTAAAAGCATTGTTTGATGTGTGAATAATTTGGTGTTGACGACAAGCGCCTTTCCTTTGTCGAAAAAACGACAAGTGAAACGGTTACTATGAGATCAGACTCGTTTCCGCACTTGAAACCTTCGAGGCTTCTTTGTGCGTTCTTCAACAGTTTGCACTTAGTGGAGCCGCCTGATGTCTTCCAAAAAGGCCAGGACACCTTTCTCGTTCCTTCAAGCTTTAGGAAACGCCCTCACGTTGCCCAGGAACTTTCGTGTCACTTCAGCGCTGCTGGAACAAAAGAGCACATTTTCCCAACATTTCCTCCACATTTGCTACTAAGTTGCCAAGTGCCCAAAACATTAGAGCTTGTATGAAGAGAATTGTGAATGTGAAAGAAGCGAGGGAGTTGTGTCAGGCTCGTGGCAAGTGGCGCTCCATTGTCACTGCCTATCTCTGTGGGGAAATGGCGTGACAATGTGTTTGATTGATTGATTCTTTCACGTTTAGACAGCTTTTACATTTAGGCTATCTATGTAAATGTAAGGTTAATAAAATGGTAATCACTAGCCTATGTGTTTACTAAAATAAAAATAAAAAACAAATTGTCGCGACTTTTTCCCTTAGGTAATAGACCGCTACTTGCCACGATTCTGACACAACACCCTCGCTACCCTCACATACACAATTCTCTTTATACAAGATTTACGTTTATAGGCACTAGGCCACCAAGCTTTCTTAAGGATGTTTCCGATTTGGTCAGAAAACACCCTTCCTTGTTCCTTGTTTGTGCCTGCCTTGTTTAACGCATCCATTCACATCAGATTCATAAATATATATGTGTGTTTTCTCTCTATCCTATTACCTTAAATCCTTCAAGTGAAGCGTGTAAAAGCAGTTTTAGGCGGCATAGTGACGACAATTAAGGGTTATACATTGAATGGAGCTTTTTAGTTGTCGATACTCTTGGACCTACCCTTGCTTATCATCATCCAAGACGAGATCAGATGTCGCGTCGCAGAATATAAAAAAAAAACTAAAAGCTTAAATAGACCTCATAAGTTCCTACCATTCTATAACCTCGGATCCTTCAAGCGAGGCGTGAAATGGCAACTTTATTCGACTTAGTAATACGGCGTTCTCACTAGTAGAATTTAGTTGTTCAATATTTATCGTTCAACAAAAATAAAAAGCGAATATTGACTGTAGCGTTCTCACGGTTTAATAATAGTCTCAATATTACACGTGTCATTACACTATCTGTCCATTTTAGCATTTTTCGCAGTTAATAAACTACATTCGCCTCGTGTGAACGCCGTGTTTTTAACTAAGCCTGAAAATTAAATCGATTTATTCAGTCGCCGGCGCTCTTAGACCTCTCCTTGCTTACCATCATCCAAGTCGAGGTCAAATATTTAACAAAGTAAGCACAGTGTGAAGCAATGATAAAAAATATACTCGTAATATATAATAATATTTCGTGTTTCATTTTTTTATTCAAATACAAAGAATTCGGAATAAGTATCGTCCATGAGTAGGATTTTTTCATTTCCGGGTCGAAATTTGCATTATTTTAAATGTATTTCCATCTATGTAAATGTGGCTTTTGTTCTAAAATATTATCTCCTAAATTTTACATCTGTTTCGTTCGTTTGTGAGATCACGAATGAAGATTACAAAAAATATTTGTTTTTCTGTTGGCACGACATAATATGAGTACACGTATAATTTAATTGTTTTTCGACCTGCCTGATGATAAGCAAGAGGAGGTCCAAGAGTGACGACGACTGGAAAAACCGAGTCAGTTTCCGGCTGCCCCAGCCGCCGTCACTATGCCGGCCTAAGAAGTATTATCGTCAATATTAACCTTAACGTACAGGAAAAGTCTGTAAGAGACAGGTTTATAAAAAAAACAATAGGTTTTAATTACTTTATTATATGTATTACAGTATATAATTGAGAAAGAGATAAAATTAAAAGAATTTATCAATCAATCAATCAAATCAGCCTTATTCCCTTATTTATTAAAAGTATATTACCTACAATTAAACTATAAATAAAAAATTTAATGACGTCACATCAGAGATAGTCCCAAGGAGACTGGCAACATTTCCCCTTTGTATAGCAAGGCTAATACGTTGGCAGAAATAATTGCCAGCCTTCCTGTCTCCAGACTTCTCCGTCAGCCGCCTGGACAACTCCTTGGCCAGGCGCTCAGCTGAAGGTCCCCAAGGGTCCATCGTCTCGACCCTAAACGGCGCAAATTCGTAACCAGTACCGAGGTTAGCGTATTTGCGCAGCTTGAGGTTCTTAGCAGAAATCGCCGCTATTTAACTATATTTTATTCTTTTCATCATCATCATCATCAGCCAGGAGACGTCCACTGCCTAACATAAGCCTTCCCCTTTCCGAACGACAATCTTCCAGTTGCATCCAACGGTTATTCGTGACTTTTACTATGTCGTCGGTCCACGTAGTGCGAGGCCTACCTACGCTGCGTCTTCCGGTTCGGTTCGGTTCGTGGTGTCCACTTAAGAACCTATCTTCCCAATCGGATGTCGGTTTTTCGAACGATGTGGCTAGCCCGTGACAATGGGGCGAGCCAATCCTAAATCCTACTAGCTATATCGGTAACTATGGTTATTCAGCGAATATCCTCGTTCCGGATTCTATTTGGTTATTCTTTTGTTATTATAAAAAACGAACCAATAATCACCCAATATACATATTTGATTAAAGCGCGTTTTATTGTCCTTGTGGACAGACGCCCTAAAGAAAAAGAGGGGAGTGGTATAAGATGGTCTTAGGCAAATTTCGTGCGTTGAAATTGGGAATTATGAACGCTTTCGGTAAATAAGGGTAAATCGTTATTTGTGTTTTAGTACAAAGTATTACTTATGAGTTTGCTTTAGAATGTTTGCCATGTGTACTTACCTAAGAGGAATAATAGGAATAATAGCACTACCACTACTACCACTACCGTGGTGTAGTGGTAGTGCAATACAAACCGAGAGTCCCGGTTTAAAAAAGTATGTATTTGATATATGTACTATGGTCATTCTATTTTTGTTTAAATTGTGACTCGACATATTAGAAGAAAGGCGACCGTGGTATAGTGGCAGCGCAATGGTTACGCCAACCGAGAGCACGGGTTCAAAACCACTTGCCGGTACCAATGTTAATAAAGTTTTTTATGTGTCTTTGATATATGTTTTTTGGTTGTCCTGTTTCTATGATACAAGCACTTTAATAGCTTAGTATAGAAAGAAGAAAATTGAGGTTATGATGGAGTTGTTTTAGTATCGTAAAAATGAGGCTTTAATAGATTGATTGAAATTTTATAATAAATATTCATTTATAGAACAATATAATTATTTAACAAGTTAAGAATAAGTACCTTTGGCCGGTATAGTGACGGCGACTGGGGCAGCCGTGAACTGACTCGGTTTTTTCAGTCGTCGTCACTCTTGGACCTTCTCTTGCTTATCATCAGGCGGGTCGAGATAAAGCATAATAATAATGCATATATCTCTATGTAATAATGAGATATAAAATGAGATAAAATGACATTAGATGTCGTGTCACAAAAAAAAAACATCTTAAAAGAAACATTTTATCTCAAAATAGTATTAAAACTTTTCAATAATCCTATGCATTAAAAGAAAATATATTGGAGAAAAATCATTTTGATGGCCTGTTATTTAATTAAAGATTATAAACGTTATAAAAATAAACTGGGAATTCTGACATATTGTTATAAATGTTAAAAAAATATATTTGGAATGGCATGAAACCTAAAACAACAAATGAAAGCTTATAATGGAATTTGAATTAGATCGATTTATAAGTATCAAAAGATTATTTTGAAAAATATAGTTTATTAAGAGTAGAAACTAAAATTAAATTTAATAATAATTAACCTATTAAGAAAAAAATATCATCTAGAGACTTCCCATCAGAGATAGTCCCAAGGAGACTAGCAACATTTCCCCTTTGTATAGCAAGGCTAATACGTTGGCAGCAATAATTGCCAGCCTTTCTGTCTCCAAACTTCTCCGTCAGCCGCTTGGACAACTCCTTGGCCAAGCGCTTAGCTGAAGGTCCTCAAAGGCCTATCGTCACGAGCCCAAACGGCGCAAACTTGTAACCTTTTTTTTTTTTTTTTGGTAACGCGAGGGAAAATCCCTAACGGACGCCCGCCACCCGAGGAGGGAGGGGTGGCGGGGAGTGTCGGACTTGCACCGACTAAAAACCCTCGCGGTGTTCCTCCGTTCGTCTGGCGGAGCACGGAGTTCACTTTCGCAGTCCCGCGTAACTCCGCCGACGCTGGCCCGTTCTCCCACCGAACGGGCCCCTCTTTTTGCAGGAGAGTCGATGTTACTCTCCTGCGCACTCTGATCTCAATTGTGAGGCGCGCGCGGGAACACAGCGCGCGCTGCCTCTGACCCCGTCTCTAAGGTGTGTATGGCGGCAGTCCCCTCCTGGACTGCCGCCGACGGGGTTAGGTGGGGGCGGGAGGAGAGGCGAATCGCACTCTCCTCCGGATACCGGCTCTTCCGCGGCGGATAGAGGGAGCATCTTGGGATCTTTCCCGCTCCCTCTCCGCGGTCTCCTTCTGGAGCATGATAGCTTCACAGAAGGAGACGGCCGCATTCCATGACCCCTCGCTAGACACCATAGCCTTGATAACGGCTGGTAGCGAGAGGTCATTCGTCCCCACCTCTGCGACGAATTCTCGGCGCAGCAATGTCCAAGCAGGACATTCCTCCAAGTTGTGCTGCGCCGTGTCTTCGTCGCAGTTTCCACATTCGTGACATCTGGACGTCGGCTCCCTCCCGGCTATCTTGCAGAGGTACTTTCCGAAGCAGCCATGCCCGGAAAGCACTTGCGTCAGCCGGAAGGTGAGGGAACCGTGCCGCCTGTTCGCCCACTTCTTGAGTACTGGGCGAACTGCCTCGACAGTTCGGAGGCCAGCAGATGGTGTTGCCAGCCTCTCGTTCCACATACGTAATGCTTCCTGTCGAGACAGGAGCCTCCGCACCCTGGCAGGTTCGTCCGCGCGGATTTCATACATATCCGCGCAGACTTTAGCCTCAATGTCCCACGGAGGGGACCCTGCCAGGACACACGCCGCCTCGTACGAGATGGTCCGGTAGCCACGTATCACCCTGACGGCCATGACGCGCTGTGATTTTCTCAACAGCGCGACAGATTTGCTCGTCAGGGTGTAGGCCCATATCGGGGCCCCGTACAGGGCCATTGACCGGACCACTCCTAAGTAGAGACGGCGAGCTGCGGTGTCTGGCCCACCCAAGTTGGGGAGCAGGCGACTAAGTGCACCTGCTGCCCCCATGAGTTTAGGGGCCAGACCCGCAAAATGTTCGCGGAAGCTCCAGCGGCTATCGAGGACGAGTCCCAAGTACTACATGGTCGACCCGACCTCGATACGCGTTCCCTCAATAACGATGCTGGACCCACGGGGTGGCGCACGACGAGGCCCATGAAAACATATGGCCTCAGTCTTGTGCAGCGCCACCTCCAGTCCCAGCATCGCTATTCTGCCGACGACCAGTGTCACTCCTAGAGTGGCAAGACGAGCAGACTCCTCATAGGTACTTCCCCGGGCCATTACGAGCGTGTCATCTGCGTAGCAGGTGATGCTCAGGCCTCGGGGAAGTGCGCCCCGCAGCACGAAGTCGTATCCGATGTTCCACAGGAGTGGTCCTAAGACAGACCCCTGAGGAACACCGCACACCATCTCCCTCCGAACGATGTTACCGTTCCGCCCCTCGTACATAATGTACCTTTCGCTCAGGTAGGACCGGACTATCCTCTGTATGTAGGGAGGCATGCGATGGTACTGCAATGCCTCCCTGATGCATGCCCAGGGGAGTGAGTTGAAAGCGTTGGTGATGTCCAAGGACACCGCCAAACTCACTCCACCCTGGGCGATGGTTTCTTCCGAGAGGGACTTGACGCGCTCAATCGCATCTATCGTTGAGCGACCCTCTCGGAAGCCATACTGCACACTGTTTAGGTCCGGTCCCACCGAGCCTAGGTGCCCGACGATCCGGCCAGCAATTATTCTTTCGAATAATTTGCCGACCTCGTCGAGCAACACTATGGGGCGGTAGGCGGAGGGAGAATCTGCGGGGCGACCCTCTTTTTTTATGAGGACGAGTCTGCCCGTCTTCCACTGTTGGGGAAACCGTCCCGACTCTAGGCAAGAGTTGTACAACTCGCAGAGTCGGGTCCCTAGGGCGTTCAAGGCCAAAACCCAAGCGCGTCCGGGGATGCCATCCGGGCCCGGAGCTTTATTGCTCCGGATGTTCCTCACGGACAGTTCGAACTCCACCGGAGTTATTTCCGGTGCCTCAGCGCTCTCCTCCATCCTGGGTCTGCGTCCCATGGATGGAGGCGTGTGTTCCACTCTGTTCGAAAACAGAGTGTCCACAACCCTTTCGAGCAGCTGAGGCTAGAGAGTCTGCGTCAGCGGAGGCGCCCATGGTTTCAATTTATTTCGAACCATTTTATACGGGCGCCCCCACGGATCCGCGTTGAGACCCTCCAGGAGCTCTTCCCTCGCTTGAGCCTTGGCCTGTCTGATGGAAACTTGTAACCTGTACTAAGGTTGTCGTATTTACGCAGATTTCGAAATATTTTTTTAAATAAAACGTATTATCTTGAATTTAACAAATTTTATGCGGCTTACTATCGCGTTAATTTTGGTTTTGATTTTTCATTTTTTTATTATTCCGACGTTTCGAGAGCTTTGCAGCCATCGTGGTCACGGAGCCATTGTAAAATCAAAACCAAATTAAACGCGATAGTAAGCCGCATAAAATTTGTTTAATTCATTAATCATTGTTCAAGCATAATTTAAGAAAACACTACATATTATTTTACTTTATGGTTGCTTCATAACAATTGAGACATGGCAGGCGAGTTTTGGCGGGCAACTGCAACTGACAGGACGCGCAATTTTGAATTATTTGAAAAGCTTGTGTTTTTCATAAATATTAATGTGTAATAATGGTAGAATTGTTATCCAGTAATAGTTTTTAAGTTGATCAAGTATAAACAAGTAATTTAAAGTTGTGAAACGTGTTTCTTCATGTTCCCTCCAAGACTTCTTTTGAAATTTTAGTAAAGGCTTTCCGCCGCTTTACTAAAACGATCATCATCAACCTCATTCTCATCATCATCATTTGATGAATCACTCGCGTGGTTCATCTTCATCTTTACTTGACAATGTTTTAACATTGAACCATATATTTTTACTTTGACACTGGCAAGTTAAATACTAAAGCCATAAACAAGAAGAAAGAAAAGAAAAGACAGGCAGTTGGCGGTCCGTTATTTGCGCAAGTCGAATTAAAACTTGCCGGTTTCAACTAGGCCGACATAGTGGATGCGACTGCTATTATATTGAAATAACTTCATTCATGGACCGCACTCTGGCGATGATGTGACATGCGGGGTTCTGTCATATGTCAAATGACAATATATATACCTATAGCTTGTCTAATTATAAATAAAGCGCCCCTTCACTTTATTAGTTTATTTAAATGTGTGAATACGATTTTTATTTTATTTATTTATTTATACAAAATAGGCGCACCAACAGCACACATATTACACAGTTAAAATTAATAATAAACACAATTAGTTAAATTTCTGATATGTGTGCCTATTATAGGCGCACGCAGCATTCACCAAAAGAACACAGTAAGAATAAAGAATGTTTCCTAAACTAAATCTTATCAAAAAACAAAAAAAAATTAGATAAAAATATAGACAATTATTACCAACTATACTACTATACTTCATCAGCGTGAGGAGCACTTTTGTGTCTAACCAGCAACTGAATGACTAATTACAATTGCATTTTCTGTGTGGGGCGCGTCATTTCAGCTTAGACTGACTATACTTGCATGTGTATATCTATTTACACCCATATTTTAAGGTTGGTTGCTTGAAAGAGATCGATATTTATTTATTTAAATCCTTTATTACACAAAAACAAACTGAAAAATAGGTACATAGGGAGTTTAATGCCTATTAGGCATTGTCTAACAACTAACCTTTGGGATGAAGAGAAATTATGAGGCAGGGTGCAAATATACTAGAACTACATAAACTACATACAAGTATAACAAGTCTATATATATATATATATATATATATATATATATATTTTTTTTATTGTGACTCGACATATGACAGCACCCCGCTTGATGTTAAGCCGAAGTGTGGTCCATGAATGACTGTCACTGCTACTACAATTAAATAACTGTGAGTAGCAATCACATCCACTATGCCGGCCTAGATGGAACCGGCAACTTACAAGCTGATCCCGAAACGTGACCAAATCACTTCACGGTCTGTATACTTGTAAGTGGTGGTACTACCCCGGAACGGCAGACTGGGTACCACTGCCTACCACTCTTTGATAACCAGACCCGAAGCAAATATCCATCTCTTTTTTTTTTATTAACAAATATTTGCAATATTTAATATTATTAAATATTACAAATAAAAGCTATGAAACAAATATTTGCTCCGACCGGGGATCGAACCCGGGACATTACGCGCAACAAACCAGTCGCTAAACCGTTCGTCCACGCCTGTCGTCGAATATACATATATGAATATACATATATATACATATATGTAGGTAAAAATAAACATACACAATTATATTTTGTGCCAAATTACTTAATATGAACTAGATGCCGTGAGCTCCTGTTTATCTTTTTATATGTAGTGGTTCGGCCGCAGTTTGTTCATAATCGTGTTTTTAGTAGTGTTTTTATGCATTCTGCTTTTTAGAATTTGTTATTCAGAGCCGTTAAAAGCCACATAAAATGTAATTTGCGGGTATGTGAAAGCACGAATGTACGGTTACTCCTATAATGTTGCATATTTGCGCTTATGATCCTCCTCGTGGTGCCATTCTAAATGTAAAACCATTCGTTCATTATTTCCAATCGGCATTTTGCTATTGAATTGATGAACGCTGTCCGAATGAAATGTGGTGAAAGAGGCTATTATATATAGGTATAATACGTATGTATGCTTTCGCCTTTCAAATAGATTTGCATGGTTAAAACTTCAGAGAAAGCTTTGAGCTTTCAGTAAAGTGTAATACAAATTTTATTTTTAATACAAGTGTTTAAATATTGTTAAAATTTCTAAACTTAATTTTCTTTATTTATTATATAAATAAATATATTTGTTGAATAAATAACATTATTATAAAATCAAATCTAATTGTCACAACAGGCAGAGAAAATAGAGCTCCACTTGCCATGATCCTGGCACAACTCCCTCGCTTCCCTCACATCAATAGTTCTCTTCCAATAAGCTGTACAGTTAGGGCACTAGGCCACTCAGCTTTCTTGATGATGTCTCCGATTTTAGTCGGAAAACACCCTCCTGGCCTACCTTGTCAAACACAACCATCCACATCAAATTTATGCTATGAATAGTATGAAGAGAATTGTGGATGTGAAAGAAGCGAGGGAGTGGTGTCAGGATTGTGGCAAGTGGCTCTCTATTGTCTGCCTATCCCCATGGGAAAAGACGTGACAATTTGAATTATTGATTGATATTCCAATAGAGTTATTTTAATAATTACACTTCACTCTAAATAACTTTGACATGTAGAATTTCTACATTTAAAATTTCAATATTAATAACATGTCACTTCTATATATTTGATGTCAAATTTAATTGTGGCAAGTACGAATAGCGGCAGGTAGTTTAAATATTGAAATTTTCAAGTAATGAAACGAGAATTCTAGTTATTATTTCTTCAGTAAGGGTACAATTCCACTACGAGTAGCGAGCCTGTAAAGGCTATGTACGTTACAATGACACTGAAAAAGACGTTCATTTTCCGTTTTGTATGAATAAAATCGTTTGGACTGACAGGATCACTAATTGCTGACAATTAGTCAGCAATTACCACTTACAAGTATACAGACCGTGAAGTGATTTGGTCACGTTTCGGGATCAGCTTGTAAGTTGCCGGTTCCATCTAGGCCGGCATAGTGGATGTGATTGCTACTCACAGTTATTGAATTGTAGAGTAGCAGTGACATTCATTCATGGACCACACTTTGGCTTAACATCAAGCGGGGTGCTGTCATATGTTGAGTCACAATAAAAAAAAATTAAAAAAAATTGTAAATAAATAAAACAATATTTTAAGGTCTTTAATATTATTAATATTGTGACTCGACATCCGACCTCGACTTGCCTGATAGTAAGCAAGGTTAGGTTCAAGCGTGCCGACGACTGAAAAAACTGAGTCAGTTCACGGCTGCCTTAGTCGCTTTCACTATGCCGGCCTTAAATAACTCTAAGTTCCATGAACTATAGACCCCTGCTCTTGTGAAAATGACCTTGATTCAACCCTATTTGTTTATAACTAATTTATCAATCAAATAAATTGTCACGCCTCTTTTCCACGGGGATAGGCAGAGACAGTGGAGCGCCACTTGCTACGATCCTGACACAACTCGCTTCCTTCACATCCACAAATCTCCATCACCACTATAACTAATCATCAGAAAAATATGAAAACTGAATAATGGCTTATAATTATAGTTTTATGGCATTTTAAATGACTTTTAAAATGGCACTTGGTGTGCTAGTTTTAACTGGGAAATAGAATTTTAATATTAAAGCATTTCAATTATTCGCAGTACTTAGAGAATGCCGCAATATTTCAATGAATATTGAAAATACGAGTGAATAAGATATGGCAATATCTTTACTTATACTTATACCATCGGCATGATGGCCGTTTATTTGTTTATTGGCATACATGACAGGACACAATCGTTACATCAAAGAATTTGTACTTAAGAAATAGAAGGAGCCCTAAAATAGCTACAAAATACAACCGTTTATACTATTTTCACTTATGGCATTAAAAAGAAGCCAGAAGGGGATGAATATACATTTTTACATTCGTAATTTTGAAGGTTGTCACTAGTTTTGATAATCATTTGACACAATAACAAATGACATTAAAATACTTCAAAAAAGGATGAAGAAACAATAATGCCGCTACTCTTGTTACCACGTGATATTTAATTAAGCAGTATTAAAGTCAGACAAGTGGTTGTATTTGCAAAATTAGTAACAACCTTTGAAAGAAAGGAATTGAAGTACAAGTAGTTGTCTCTTTCAGTCACACGTGGTATAAACATAATACAAATGAGATAAATAACACTGAATTAGTTCTTATTTTAGCACAGATTCTATTCTTTTCATATTCTTAGCGTTACAATAAGTTTATTTACACAATATAACAATTATGACGTAGATTGTTTCCCAAAATAATGTACGCTACGAAACAAGTAATTAAAATCTCTTAAAATAAAAAATAAAATTAGCTTTCTTGAGGATGTCTCCAATTTGGTCAGTTTTTATTGTAACTCGACACTTAAAAGCAACCAGCCTAAAGTTAAGCTAGAGTGCGATCCATAAATGGAGGTGACTGCTACTACAGGTAAATAATATTAAGTAGCAGTCACTTTCACTATGGCAGCCTAGTTGGCACCGGCAATTTACAAGCTGGACCAGAAACGCGACTATGTCACTATATACTTATAAGTGAGGGTAGTACGAATCGGTCACAACTGCCTACCATTCTTAGACAACCATACTTGATGCAAATATTCGATTCATTTTTTTATTAACAAATATTTAATCTAATTAATAAATATTACAAATAAATGGTATGAAATAAAAATTTACCCCGACTAGGAATCGAACCTGGGACTATACGCGTAGTAAACTGGTTTGCTAGTTAATGCGCTACGCCTGTCCTCAAAAACAACCATTAAACAAATCTGATTTTCATTTCAATAAATGCCATAAATTGTGGAATTATTTTGAAAATGAAACAACGAGATAATTTATTAATTAATTAAAGAAAATGGCGACAAATAAATTGGTAACATTGTGACTGAAAATGGCTGCTTCTAATTCACAAACAATTTTCACAAACAATGTACAATATTTTAACAACTCCATTTTAAACATTAATTGTGTTTCAACTTTAAAATTTTTTGGTACATCGGCGGTTTATCATCAACACCTAACATAGTTTTTGTATGTTTTTCGAAAGAAAAATTCTTATTCGTTATAATTGCCTTTTTTTATTTTTATTGTGACTCGACATATGACAGCACCCCGCTTGGTGTTAAGCCGAAGTGTGGTCCATGAATGAATGTCACTGCTACTGCAATTCAATAACTGTGAGTAGCAATCACATCCACTATGCCGGCCTAGATGGAACCGGCAACTTACAAGCTGATCCCGAAACGTGACCAAATCATTTCACGGTCTGTATACTTGTAAGTGGTGGTACTACCCCGGATCGGCAGACTGGGCACCACTGCATACCACTCTTTAAAATGAAGAGTGGTATATAATGAAGACATCAATCTGTATTAGAATTTACCTCAACGCATTTAACATCTCATCAGTCTGTCATATTATATCGAGGCTCAATAATTATATATAAAAAGTTATTTAATGAAAACATCAAATCAATCAATCAAATTGTCACGCCTTTTTCCCACAAGGATAGGCAGAGACAATGAAGAGCCACTAGCCATTGTCCTGACACAACTTTCTCGCTTTTTTCACATTCACAATTCTCTTCATACAAGCTCTATGGATATGCGCACTAGGCAACCGCTTTCTTGAGGATGTCTCCGATTTGGTCGGCAAAAACCCTTCTGGGCCTGCCTTGTTTAACGTATCACATCAGATTTATAAATTATTTTCATCAATCTACTTTTACTCATCCTTTCCATGTGCCCAAAACATCGATGCATTCCTTTGTCAATCCTTATCACTACATCTTCTTTCAAACCACATCTATCACGCAGTGTGCTATTCCTTATTCTACCCGCTATCGTCACTCCACATACACTATTAAACTATAATTTATACAATATTTTAAAGCAATTAGTACTCGTATACTTATTATAACTAAATAAAAATTCTTAAACTTTATAGAATTATATTTAATGGAAGTCGCGTGTTGCATTACTTAACAAATGCCAGCACGTCAAGTGTAATTAGGTTGTAATTATTGCACTAACATTTTTATGTTACTACACTTGAGTAAATTGCTCTTAAATATTTAAAATTAAATAAAAATTAGAAACGTTATTAAAATATATTAACTATAAATAAAAAATACCATATAGAAACGTTACATCAGAGATAGTCCCAAGGCAACATTTCCCCTTTGTATAGTAAGGCTAATTAATATACGTTGGCAGAAATAATTGCCAGCGTTCCTGTCTCCAGACTTTTCCGCCAGTAATATAAGGTAATTTGTTATTCGTTATGCCAATTAATATCAAACTAATTTTCTGGTCGGGAAAAGTATCCGCATTCCGAATCGGCAGTCAAACTAAATGGCTCGGTGCGTCGTTTCTTTGTAGAACAATAATCACTATGCCGGCCAAAGAAGTACCTTTGGTCGGCATAGTGACGGCGACTGGCGCAGCCGTGTAGAGCCGTCGGCACTCTTAGGCCTCTTCTTGCTTATCATCAAGCGCGCCGTTGTCAGGTAAAAAAATAGATTAGTATAAAAGTCACGTTGATAAATCAGTGCAAATTCTTTGACAAGTCATTTTGCTGTCGTGTAGTAAGAGAATTCCCGATTCGCTTAATATAACCCGCGTCATTTGCCAATGCGCTGGGACTTTGTCAAAGTAAGTCGAAATGACGTTTGAAGAAGTACGGTCAGAAAAGAAAAACAACGTAAAGAATATTTATTATAATATTTCGACTCCACTCATATTTTCGATGTCTTCACTTGAATTATATTCAGAGGCTGAACTGAACTGAACTAAAACTTATTATTTGTATTATAGTTTTAAAAACAACAAAACTATAATACAAATAACAACAACTTAACTATTAATAATATAACAAACTCTTAACAATAAAGAAAATTTAACAAAAAATACAATAATGACAGCGCGTGCATAAAACAAAATAACGTGTATACTCGAAAGCGTTGCTAACAGTACAATTTGACAGTTTATTCTCAAGGTCAAGCGTGTTAGCATTTGACGGGGGAGCATTATACATACTCTTAATATTCTCTGGAACATGTGTTACTAGCCTAGTTTTCCACGACTATAAATACTTCTCAATCAATCAATCAACCAAATTGTCACGCCTTTCGCTCACAAGGATAGACAGAGACAATAAAGCGCTACTTGCCACTATCCTAAGACAACTCCCTCCCTTCCTTCACATTCACAATTCTCTTCATACTAACTCTATGGTTATGGGCACTAGACAACCTACTTCTACGGAACCAATTATAGCAAGAGCATAAACTTAATAAGTTATCATATAATCCTAATTGTTGTGCAAATGTGTGCGTGACCAATGGTTACACGCATCCATTACGTGTGAGTAGGCACTAACAAATCACGCGATCGTGATACGTTACAACTACTAGTATTGTAATTACTTCATTTCCTGTCCACCCTTTATCATTATTTCATATTGGCACGATCAGGGGTAGTACCACCACTTACAAGTATACAGACCGTGATGTGACGTAGTCGCGTTTCGGAAGTAGCTTGTAAGTTGCCGGTTCTGGGCCGGAATAGTGGACGTGACTGTTTCGTACAGTTATTTTACTGTAGTGGCAGTCACTTCCATTTATGGATCAACACCAAGTCAAGCCTTTTTGCCACAGGGATATGCAGAGACAATGGGGCGCCACCTGCCACGGTCCTGACACAACTCCATCCATTCCTTCACATGCACAATCCTCTTTATACAATGTCTATGGAAAAAAAAGCGTGACTATTTATTTATTGACTACTCAATACCAAACAAGTAATTACCCCTTTTCCAGAATAATAAAATCAATATAGTACTCCTAAAAGCTTATAGTACCTATAAAGCGGAATACCTCTTAGTCATAATTGTGCCAAACACTATAACGAGGCCACATATAAATTTTAACTACAATTTAACAGTCTCAACATAAGCAATGCGTCTACATATTGTACACTACAAAGACGCTTCCAAAATCAACATTCGACGAAGGAATAAACAATAGTACGTCTCTAGCGTGTGTCTACATAATCATTGTGTCAGCGATTATTCGACTACTGTTAAGAACATAAATATTATTTTAGGTTATTTTGCATTATGCTAAATATATATTTTTTACATTGGCAACATTGCCTTTACGATCTTTAACGACGCCACTCAATGGTTGTATTTTACCATCTTAATAAAATAATGTGTTCAAAGCGCAGTGTTTTAAATTCATACAGTCCTCTTATACGTGTATAATAAAACGCATGACCACATAAAAACCTTGGATCACAACAACTACAATAGTGGTCTACCCCGGATCGGCAGACTGGGCACCACTGCCTTCCACTCTTTGACAACTAGACCCAGGGCAAATATGCGCCTCTTTTTAGAAATATTTGCAATATTTAATCTTATTATTAAATATTATAATTAATACGTCTGTGTGTCATTTCCACTATAGTGCGGTCGCAGAGCAGAAATAATTTTGTACAATGACCGATCACTAGAGTGTTGCGCAAGCAATATTTTTATGTGCGAGCGACAGGGAAATGTAGTGATGGGTACATTATACAAAATTATTTCTGCACCGCGACCTCACTATTTTGGAAATGACGTATTTTGACGACAGCCGCATTGATTCAATTTCCGGTCGTTTTATTTGTTTCATAGCTTTTAATAATAATATTTAAAATTAGATTCAATATTACAATTATGTCTTTAAAAAAAGGCGGATATTTGTCCTGGGTCTGGTTGTCAACGAATGGTAGGCTGTGGTGCCCAGTCTGCCGATCCGGGGTATTACCCACTACTTACAAATATACAGATCGTGAAGTTACTTAGTCGCGTTTCGGGATCAGCTTCGGGATCGGGTCCATCTGTTATCCTTATCATACAACTTTAGATGTCACAATAACAAAAATTCACCCATTTTTAGAGACACTACTTTGAATACTCCATAGCTCGCTGCGTGACTTTAAGTTTGTTCATAAAAGCCCATAATTAAAGACAGCGTTTTTGCACTGCTTAAAAGCATTTCATAATAATACAGCTTAAAATTTGCCCGAGTTCGGTTCAGTTTTAAACTTGGTTACTTAAATAACATTTTGTGCGTTATTTGACATAATTATGTTTTATAGTATTTTCTTAGATTTTGCGCGAACATTGATCAACCAATAGGAAGACCAACACCTCAGTCTCTCCGTGACCACGATGGCTGCCAAGCTTTCGAAACGTCGGAATAATAAAAAATTGTAAAATCTAAACCATAATAAACGCGATAGTAAGATGCATAAAATTTGTTTAATTAATTATGTTTTAGTTAATTTTATAAACTTGACAGTTTTATTGTTTTTTACTGTGATCAATATACTATGACACAACCCTGCCTGATGTTAAGCTAGAGTGCGGTCCATGAATGGAGGTGACGGTTACTACAGTTCAAAGTAGGTCACATCCACTATGGCGGACTAGTTAAAACCGGCAACTTCCCGAACACTGACTCTTTGATAACCAGATCCGTAGCAAATATTTACCTCTTTTTTTATTATATTAACAAATATATATATATATAATATTTATTCTAATTATTGAATATTAAAAAGAATGGTTATGAAGCAAACATTTCAACACTGGGAATCGAAGCCGGGACTTTATGCGTACATGTGCTACCCAACGCGCGACACCTGTCGGCAATAAACAAATAACAGTTTAAATTTAACTCTCATTAAAGTTAACAAAGATTTCTGCAATTCATACTGTGGACGTAAACGTGTTGAAACCTCAAGATAGAAGCATTGGTGTTAATATTATTTAATAAGATTTATAATGACAGACAGACAGACATACTGTTTGTGTTTTAATATATGTGTAATACACAAGTTTCCTAGTAGTGCATAATTCAAAGGAAGATTATTTCCAGCTAACCTTTACACCGTTGATTTACATTGTTTACTGAAAAACATTCATATTTACAGTTAGGTACAGTTAAATATATTAACAGTTTGTTTATGGTATTTATTTCTACAGAAAGCTCTAGTGGATACGGTAAGGCCCTATCCTACTATAATGTATGGCAATGGAAAATTACAAGACATTTAAACTAAAGGTAAAAAAGGTAAAAGGTGGTATCCTAGAAGTAGTTACGCAAACCGAGAGCACGGGTTCAAAACTACTAGCTGGTACCTATTTATCTTTGGTACGTGTACTTTGGTTGTCCCGTTTCTATGATATAAGGCACATTAGTAGCTTAGTATGGAAAAGAAAAAAATATTAGCTCGACATATGACAGAACCGGATATGAAACTGGAGTGAACTCCATGAATAGAGGCGTTAGCTGCTACAGATATACCGTATCTACAGGTATACCTGTAGGTATAGGTAGGTACTCGTATACAGGTATACCGTACAGGTATGTATCAGCCGCATCTACTTTGCCGGCCTCGTTTAGAGTGGCAATTTTTAAGCTAATTCACTTTACTTATGCTGACTAAGTCACTTTACTGTCTGTACACTTGGTGGTACGTGGTAAAAGTGGTGGTACTCCCCGGATTGGCAAACTGGGCAAATGATCACTACTATTTGCCTACCACTCTTAAAAACCTTTACTAGAAGTGGGATAAATAAATTATCCACGGACGGACAGCAAGGCCTTATTACAATAGTATACCGACAGACGCAGCGTAGGTAGGCCTCCCACTAGGTGGACTGGCGACATAGTGAAAGTCGCGAATAACCAGTGGAGGCAACTGGCATCTTGTGGTTAGAAATGGCATTCTAAAGGGGAGGCCTATGTTCACGCCTTCTGGCTGATGATGATGATGATGATGATCCCGTACATTGTTGAAGCCTTAAAAAATAAAAAATATACGCTCCTAACATATTTACAATTTATAACATTTTAATACAAAAATAAACATTGAAATACGAGTAGTAATGGTGAAAGCAACATTTTACGTGAAATTACTCAAATAGAGAACAAACAATTGCTGAATTCATCGCGGTTTTCAGTACGTACTGTATTTGTTGGGTAGGTACAGTGGAGTCGTAAGTGCTATGTCCTCGTCCGAGCCATAAATTTTACTGCACCCGCCTCCTGAAACTGGCGCTTGGCTTATATTCATTCCGGCTAAGGGCTGGATTGTCAATACATACTAAGATACCTACTAAACTTAGTAAAGATTATAATATATGCTATTATATATAATAATAATAATAAAACTTTATTTACACAAGCAATACAAAAATGTGTTCAGTATTCCCCTGTCTCCTGTACTAGGATAACCTGTATGACAGGAGACAGTTCCTTCCTGATATTACAATTCATAGTAAAATAAAATGACAATTAAAATTTACAATACACATATTACAATAGAATAAACATTGAAAACATGCCACCATACAAACTACACTCTCACAATCGTCATAGTCCAATTCGCTTAGCCAAGTGTAAATTAAAGATTTCATCTTAAAGTTGCTTGCGCTAGTAATATCCAACTTCTCGCACATTTTATTATACAAACACGAAGCTTGGTACGTGTAGTGCCTTCTTGCTAATGCACTTTTAGCGATCGGAACAGGGCATCTGTTGACACGTTTTCTAGGATTTTTGTAGAAGGGAGTGTATCTATGATAGCGTCTTAAGCATTGGTACATATAAACCTTTCTAACCGATAGAACACCTGATATTTGATAGACCGATACAGTTGGTTGTCTAAAGGGAAGAAACAGAAGAACTTTCAAAACCGCCCTTTGAGCTCTTTCCATTTCTATGAGGTAACTCTTAGAAGCGCCACCCCAAGAGCAAATGCAGTAATTAATGAGACAATGTCCAAGGGCCTTGTAAGTTTTTATTAAGAGATCCTTGTCAGCTACTGATCTTAGTCTTTTATATAGTACATTTATTTTAGGCTGTAAACACAAACAGATACGAATACTATTTATACATTAATATGACACTGGTGTGTAAACTCTAGGGTTCAATAACTGGTCGGAGGTATTAAGATAATTAAATAGAGTCTAGTAAGTCGATCTGGAATATCAGAACTTACCACAACTTACAAGTATACAGACCGTAAAGTGATTTATCGCGTTTCGGATTTAGCTTGTAAGATGCTGGTTCCAACTAGGCCATCAAAGTGGCCGACTACTTGCTACTTGCAGTTATTTACCTGTAGTAGCATTCGCCCCCATTTATCAGGCAGGGTACTGTAATATGTTGAACCCCCAAAAATTGTACATATACCAGTATTTCATACTAAATTAATTTAATGAAGTCAATACTTGAACTGAGGATAAAATAGAAGGAGCCATGATTAATTTAACAAAATCTATTTTACTTAGTAAGCTATTACGATATCAGCATCAGCCAGAAGTAGTCCACTGCTGAACATAGGCCTCCCTCTTAGAACGCCATTCCGAACGACAAGATGCCAGTTGCATCCACCGGTTATTCGTGACTTTCACTATGTCGTTAGTCCCCCTAGTGGACCTACGCTGCGTCTTCCGGTTCGTGGTCTCCACTCTACAACCTTTCTTTCCTATCGGTAGTCGGTTCTTCGAGCGATGTGGCCAGCCCATTGCCACTTTAACTCGCAAATCCTACGAGCTATGTTGGTAACTCCGGTTCTTTGGCGAATATCCTCGTATTACGAAATGGCGTGGTATTATTGAAAGTTACCGGATTTAAGCAAAGCACCATAGCGGATACTGTGGCACTGTACGGTCATGTGTTGTAAAAATACTTAAGTGAGCTTTAAAAGAACGGTCCTGAATCCTTTCTAGTGGAAATGGACGAATGCCTTTCACGACTGTTACAACTATAATGTGATTTCGTGACACTTCTTAGTAGTAAAATTCAATAGTTACAACTAAAATTCATTCAAGTTTGCGTTCATAACAGAGTTGCGTGTTTTTTAAATCATATATTTTTTTATTAATATAACTCGTAATATACAATTATACAAATTACACCTCTATTCTGCTAATACTAAAAACCTTAATATAATATAAATAAATATAAAAAATGTAATAATATAAATATAAAAAATTATATAATATTTTTTTATGTAAATATATAAAAAATTAACTAAAATACATCATTAAAAGGAGTCCATTTAGGCAAGGTTCCGAAGATACTGGCACGTGGCAGCGTTCCCCCTTTGAATAGCTAGACTAATTCTTTGTCCGAGGTAGCCAATTCGTAATTATTTGTATACATATAATAAGCAGACCCAGGAGGGTGTTTTCTGATCAAATCGGAGACATCCTCAAGGCTCATAACCGTAAAGCTTGTATGAATTGTATGAAGGTACGTGGCAAGTAACAAGTCTCTGCCTATCCCCGTGGAAAAATGGCGTGACAATTGATTGATTGATTGATAAAATAGAGGAGATATTTTGTTTATTTGTTTCAAAAATCATTGATTATTTATTTACTTCAACGATATATTATACGAAATATTACATTTCTTAAGCCAAATACAGTCCATTATAAGTGAAATATTTCATCAGCTCCTAATAAAATAATAAAGAATGATTTTTACTAAACTACGTTTAATATACATATTATATCTTATTAAATATATTTCTTCTGTACGTCTGTTTGTCACTTATCTACTTCTAAACGGCTGTACCGGTTTGGATGAAATTTCGTGTGTATATTTCAATGGGTTCCTTGATGTTTCGGTATGTTATCAAATTTAATTTGCTGAACAATTGACAACATTACATAATTATAAGCGGTACTTTTTATTGCCTAGCTAAAAACTATAAGTTATCGACCATACTTCCACCATAGAAGACATAGAAGAAAATAAATAATTAATTATTAATATCGTCGTAATTGAGACATAGTAAACAGTGAGTTAGTTCCTTATAGCCTATTATATTAAGTCAACCCTGTAAAACAGCGTAGGAGGATTTTATTTACATGAAAGATTTAAATAAATAAGACCTTCACAATATACCTTTGTAAACAAACATTCACGCACCAGAAATTATACAAGAGAACATAATTTTATACTCGTAAAAACGTGAGTTATATAAAACACAAAAACGTAATACGCTTCAAACGATACGCATATACAAACTAGCTATGCCCGCGATTTTACCTCTGGTTTTTTATGTTGTTATTTTCCTAGCAAATTGGAGACATCCTCAATATTGCTTGGTGCCCATACTCGTAGAGATTGTATGAAGAAAATTGTGGATGAGATTATCTTTTGACATGAATATAAATTCTTATAATTTTCATAACTTTTACAGCTCCGTAAATTACCTTTATAATTAATATATAATTATATTTATGACATTATATATTTAATGCTTTATTGTTACTGTTTTGACACAATTATGACAAAGCCCCTATAAAGCTGCACACTAATTACTATAATTAATTTCATTTTTTTTATATGTTTATTGTATAACTAATAACTGTTATTGTTTACTGGCTATAACTGATGCTTCGTTTATTTATTTTTTGTATCCGGAATTCGTGATCTATTCAAATTTACATTGATTCATTAGAATTAAGTTTTTTTTATCAATATGAAAACTGTAACCCTGACTTGGCTGAGTGATCCTGTGGATACTATAGTCTAAATAATTAAATAAAAAATAAAAATCTCTGCCTATCCCTGTGGTAAAATTTTAGGTATTTTTTTTATATTGTTTGTTTCCGACCAAATTGGAGACATCCTCAAGAATGCTGGGTTACCTAGTGCCCATAATCGTAGAACTTGTATAAAAAGAACTGTGGTACGATACGAGGGAAGCGAAGAGTTGTGTCAGAATTGTGGCAGGTGGCGCTCCATTGTCTCTGCCTGTCCTTGTGGGAAAAAGGCGTGACAATTTGATTAGTTAATTGAGGTTAGTTATATTACATTATAATTTTATTTATATGTCTATACTAAGCTACTGAAGTGCTTGTATTATAGAAACATAATATTGGCGTTAACATTTTTACTAGAAGTATTATATCCATATCAACTTTACAATAATCAATCTTTAAGAGGTCGCTGACATAGATACAGTACCCAAGTAAAGAAATCCACGCCTCACCTTCCTTCTAACAGTGAAGGGCCTTTTGAAAAATGTCGATTTATAATCCCATTGTATTCTATCTGTTCCTCTATCGATCATCCTTTATCAGGAGTAGACACATACTGGACTTGATGTGGGTTCAATAGACCATTATTTGTTGTACTTTATATTTCAGAGCGTTAAATGGCGCGAATTCGATGTCTTTTTTTTATTGTGACTTGACATTTGACAGCACCCCGCTTGATGTTAAGCTGAAGTGTGGTCCATTAATGAATGTCACTGCTACTACAATTCAATAACTGTGAGTAGCAATCACATCTACTATGCCGGCCTAGTTGGAACCTATCCTAGTGACCAAATCACTTCACGGTCTGTATACTTGTAAGTGGTGGTACTACCCCGGATCGGCAGACTGCGTACCACTGCCTACCACTCTATAATAACGAGACCCGAAGCAAATATCCACCTCTTTTTTTTGTTAACAAATATTAGCAATATTTTAGTATAATTATTAAATATTACAAATAAAAGCTATGAAACAAATATTTTCTCCGCCCGGGAATCGAACCCGGGACTTTACGCGCAACCAACCAATCGCTAAACTGTCCGTCCACTGTCTATTTATTGATCCATATTTAACTTCTTTTTTATTGATATCCCTCTTCCTATCCCTGTGGGAGGAAGGCGTGACAATTTGATTGATTGATTGATTTATTGACATCAGACCTCGACTTGGCTGATAGTATCGAAGGCTGATAGTTCAAGAGTCGGCAAAAAAATATATACTAGCGGCACACTATGATGACGTTTTAATCGTTCATAAAGTTTAGTATAAATTAATAATTACGTTTGAAGGAGAAAATATTTTTTTTATTGTGACACGACATCTGTCCTCGACCCGCTTGATGATAAGCAAGAGGAGGTCCAAAAGTAACGACGACTAAAAAAACCTAGCTAGTACACGGCTGCCTCATTTGCCGTCACTATGCCGGCCATAAGGGCTTCCTCATGTATCGCTTGAAGAATATAAGGTCATCGGATGGAGAGAAAACACAGGCTGGCAAAGCATTCCACTTGTCGATTGTTCTACAAAGAAAGATGTGCAGCTGGTATACTTACTTTTTTTTATTGTGGCCGCCCGGTGAAAACCCAGACTTTAGTCTATGAATTGAGGCTACTTCTATTATAGTTAAATGCCTGCAAGTAGCAATCCTATCCACTATGCCGGCCTAGTTGGAACCGGCACCTTACCAACTGATTCCGAAACGCGAGGAAGTCAATTCGCGGTCATTACACCCTCTGATCTGCAGACTGGGCACCATCTTGCCTACTACTCTTTAACATTCGGAGTAAATATCCACCTTTTTCAATAATAGATACTTGTAATATTCAATTTAATTAATAATAACAGCTACAATACTAATCCTTGCTCGGACCGGAAATCGAACCCGGGACAACCAGGGCCGGATCTACCATATGGCTTTTTGGGCTTCAGCCCAGGGCCCCGTGGATTTAAGGGCCCCAGCTAAGTCAAGTCAAAGTCAAAAATAGACGATAATGCGAAAAAACCCCTAATTTTATAAATTTATAAAATTAGCCTTGCTATACAATGGGGAAATGTTGCCAGTCTCCTTGGGACTAACTCTGATGCGACGTCATTGGATGATATTTTTTATTTATAGTTTAATTATTAATTATATTTAATATACGTTTAATTTTATCATAATAATAAATGTTATTTAAGTCATTAAATATAAAAATCTTTTAAAGATTAAATTCATTTAATTCAAGTCTACGTTCAGGTGTTGGTACTTCGAACTGACTTATTTTTTATTTATACTTTGAGTAATTAGGGCCCCTAAGTAGTATTAGGCCAGGGCCCCCTAAACTCACGGTCCGGCCCTGGGGACAATGGGCGCGATTGAATATAGGTTAGCTGATAGAGAGTACCTCAAGGCTTTAAGTCCAAATTTTATTATATTTTTTACAATAAAGGAATAAATAAATATATAAAATTTCCAATTAAAATCAACAATGAAATAGATGAATGAATAGTCTGATTTATTTGTAATTAAGTGTCATTATTTACAATAACCCAATTGGACCCTTGACCCAAATTGCGGTTAAGTGTAGTTCCAGAATGTTCCTTTGATTGGGTACATTTTGTGGTTGATCGAATGCGGTTACATCGAACTATTGTTTTTAATTGCTATTTCAGTAAAATCAATACAATTCGAAGTTTACTGTTTTTATTCATGAAATAACAAGTCTGTTAAAAATCTCAATCAATTAAATTGTCAGGCCTTTTTCCCACAGGGATAGGCAAAGACAATAGAGCGCCACTTACCACGACCCTTACACAACTCACTTGCTTCCTTTCACACCCACAATTCTCTTCGTACAGGCTCTGTGGTTATGGTCACTAGGTAACCCAGTTTTGTTGAGGATGTCTCCGATTTGGTCTAAAAACACCCTCTAGGGCATGCCTTGTTTAACGCATCCATCCACATCAGATTTATAAATTCCTTTCGTCAATCTACTTTTACTCATTCTTTTTATGTGCCTAAACCATCGGAGCATTCCTTTGTCAATCCTTGTCACTACATCCTCTTTCAAACCACATCTATCGCGCACTGTGCTATTCCTTATTCTATCCGCTATCGTCACTCTACTAAACACATGCTACATGCTCTACATGCTACACTCCTTTCTACAGTGTTAATTCTACTCTCATACTTCTTCTGCCATACCCAACCTTCACTTCCATACATTAATGCAGGAAAAAGCACCGCATTATGAACAGCCATCCGTGACTTTTGGGATATTATTTGAATGTTCATTATATGTTACTATGGATGGCACAGTTCACTACGTTACCCTTTTGTTAGAAATCTGTGTGTAACTTTTTCAAAATTTAATCTCGTAATAGTTAATATTGAATATTAAAGTAGATTGTCAAAAATAGATTTCTAAGTTAGAGGCAAGTACAATGAGTATAACGAGACATCGCTCGAATAAATGTTCCTGAGTGGAGGCCACGAACCGGCAGCGTAGGTAGGCCTCCCACTAGGTGGACTGAAGACATAGTGAAAGCCACAAATAACCGGTGGATGCAACTGGCATTTTGTCGTTCGGAGTGGCGTTCCAAGTGGGAGGACTCAGTTCTTGTTCAGTTTCTTGTTCAGTTCTAGCTAAAGATGATATTAAAGAGACTAGAAGATTGTTCGTCGATTAAATCGGAGACACTCCTAAAAAAGCAGGGGAAGCAACGTACGTACCATCGCTTCGAGTTACCAGTGCCTATCACCAAAGAGTCTTCTGCCAAGAATTCTGGATGTGATGAAACCGTGTTAGTTCTGTCAGGGTCGTGGAAAGTGGCATTCCGTTGTCTCTGCTTACCCCTGTGCGAATTAAGGCGTGACAATTGAATACAATTGAATGCATTATCTCGTCGATCTCTTTTCGACTATATCTAGATTGACCTCTTGCTATAGAAATCTCAATTATACTCTTGTAGAAGTAAAGGAAGCGAGAGAGTCATGATAGACTCGTCGACAGAAGATAGAGTTACAATACATTATTTCTAACTATCCCTGTGAAACGTAATAATTGAGAATTGAGTTTAGTAGGTATGGATACAGACGCGAAAGATACCCTTCTATACCTATACTGTAATGCCTGTGAAAATAGAGGTTGATTAAATAATACTACATATAGTTATTGTTGAATTAAAAAAAAATTATGCGGCTTACTATCGCGTTTATTTTAGGAATGATTTTAAATTTTCAATTTCAAGCTTTGCATTGGTCACGAAGAGACTGTCCGTAGTACGGCGCATAAAAAGAACATTGCCATTAAGCAATGTTTGTGCACAATTTAAGAAAATACTAATAGTTATTGTAATAATTCTAACATTTGTTTTGTGTACATAGACAAATGAATCATTTTAAAAGTTATTTTAAATAAGAGGCCATTTGACCCGGTACAGTTGATCCACGGCTGTTGTATATAACTATACTGTTCAATATATAGCCAAGCATCGCGTGCTGACTGACACACCTATGCATAAGATATGACTGTGCATTTCTGAAAACTTTGTCCAAAGGTTGAGCTACACTTATCACAATGCTAACAAAGCATTTTTTTATTGTGACCCGACATCTAACCTCGACCCGCCTGATGATAAGCAAGAGGAGGTCCAAGATTGACGACGACTGAAAAAAACGAGTTGGTTCACGGCTGTCTCAGTCGCCGTCACTAATGGGCTGAATTGTGACGTAAGATCTATGACTTAACCCTAGAGCAGTGAATACAATGTAGAGAATTGTGGATGTAAAGGAAGCGAGGTAGTTGTGTTAGGATCGTTGCAAGTGGCGCTCCATTGTCTCTGCCTATCTCTGCGTGACGATTTGATTGATTGATTGATTGATTAAATAAAGATCTGAGGGCCTACCAATAAAAGTATTATTGTTTAAAATAAGCTTACTTCTTTATGAATGGTAAGATTATAATTTGGTACTAAGAGATTTAGTACATCGATTTATCTGATGGTAGGGATGATATGAAGAAGAGGTTCAAGAGCACCTGTTCAGCTGTGGACATCTTCTAACTGATTATGATGATGAATTAGTTAGTTCACCAGTCTGTTGCGCGTAAGATCCCGGGTACGATTTGCGGTCAGAGCAAATATTTATTTCATGGCATGGATATGGGCTTCTATTTGACAATTGAACTCCATCAATGAGTTTCAAATTTAAAATTGCGATCCCGCAACTCACTGAGATTTGGTGTTTTCTTTAACAGTTTGTAGCTCTGAAGCAGAGTTAAAAGCTCTTTGAAACTCATTGTCCGAATGAATACACGTTGTTTTTGACACTAACAGTGACCGCGTAACTTTTAGTGAAAATAGGAATGAATTTCATTGTCATGAAAGTTACGCGGTCAGCCTAGACTCGCAAACCATTTTTAGTTTTAAATGTGCGCGTTTTTTATTTTATTTTTTATTGTAATTCGACAAATTACACCACCCCGTCTGATGTTAAGTTGGAGTGCGGTCCATGAATCCAGACTGCTACTATAGTTGAAAAACTAGAAATAGAAGTCGCATTCAGAAACAAGAATGCAGGCGTGACTATTTGATTGATTATCAAAAATTGTAGAACAGTTGAAAAGTTCGTGAGGGCAGGTGAAGGACATACAATTCTAATGTTAGTATCATTTGATTATATGCCAAGTAGATCGATACTAACTGTGAAGCATGGTGACACGAATTTAACTATGCACATTACATATATGTCTTTATATTTTTATACTTTGCAGGCTTTCAAGTTTGCGTGACTGTTGCACTACCACCTTACCACAATCGCCTTAAATAAATTTAATACCTACTCTTCAAAATTTCTGGCCGGCATAGTGACGGCGACAAGCAGCCGTGAACTACTCAGTCTTTTTAGTCGTCGTCACTCTTGGACCTCCTCTTGCTTATCATCAGGCGGGTCGGGTTAGATGTCGGGTCACAATAAAATGCAGCAGTGCCTAGTCCTCCGTTAATGGACCGCTGACATGTTGTTGCCTCCAATCATGGACCGCACTTCAGCTTAACATCAGGCGGTTACTATAATGCTTCTATAATAGCGAGATATTCGCCGCCGGTTATTATTTTGTCACCTGGCGAAGATAAGTCGTATTTCCTAGTTAGCCAATCTACTTTACAACCTTAGTAACACAATAACGTGTCTGCAAACTGGAAAACATAACTTGATTAGTCTGATGCAGACCACACATCTTTAGACGCGTAGACTTAAGAGATTTGAATGTTTTGCATATTTGTAATTGGTTGCATATTGGCAGAAGAACATAAATATTCTATCGATGTAAAATATGTTAACGGTAAATATGCCTAATAAATAAATAAATAAAATGGTCAGGATGTGCTTTATACAACGTTTTTGGCATTTTAAAAACAAATATTAAATTCACTACACCACACTGCACAAAAAAAATAAAGTATATTCAGAAGCATCTTGTACGTAGTCCAAAAATAAAATGTGATGATAACTTTAGTTTTTGACGTGATAAAGCGAAAAAAACATATGTCTGAATTTAGTTATTGCATCTAAATCAATTAATCTAAAATTGACTGAAAGGACATAACTTTTTTTAAAATTTGTAAACAGTGTTATTAAAGTTAGTAATAGAAATGTATATGTATTTTGAATGAAGTCTGATCCATGAAAGGAGGCGACTGATGCTGCATTTAATGTTCAAAAGCAGCAAAAGTTATCTACTATGTCGGTCACTTTTTTTATTGTAACGCGACATTTGACCGCGGCCTGCAAAAAGAGGTGCTAAAGCGATTTTTAAAGACTACTGAAAAATCGGCTCAGTTTACAGTTAACTAAGTCCTGGCCTCTATGTCGGCTAGAGTTACTATTTGTATTTTCGGTGGTTGAAACCAACAAAAAATAAATGAACTAAATTATACGCATTCCCGGGTAACCATAAAAGTATCATCAATCATAAAAGAACATAGAACTTTCAACTTTGATGTCTAAAGAATAAAGGTAATAAATTAGTGGCCATTTTTCTATAGTAAGAAAATACTGTCAAACTCGTTTATAAACGCAATTTGATACTAATATCATAGGAATAAAAGTCATTTATTCTTCTCATTTTAAAAGTTATATCCGCAACTAAACTGATTCGCCCTATTGCCACAAGAATAGCAAGATAAAAGAAAAACAAGTTACCTCGATCCTGACTTGACTATCATGCTTTCTTTACATTCATAACTTTATACTGTTACAGGCATGAGGCACATCCACGCTTTTATGAGAATGTTTCTGATGCGATCAGCATACATTTCTTAACTAATATTCCCACTCTTGCAACATAATGTATGTAATGTATTTTTGTAGGCTCTAATTACAAGTGGTCTATGTAACTCGGTTAGTAGGGTTAGCAGAAGCGTGATGGAAAGCTGCCGAAATTATTGTAGCCACAATGAAGGCTTAAAGATTAGAAATTATAGAAACCTTAACCAATTAATCAATCCCACAGGGATAGAAAGAGATAATGGATCGCCACTTACCACAAACCTAAAACTACTTCCTTAAAACTTAATAAATAAATAATAGTTTTAAAATCTAGACGCTATACATAAATTATATTATATTTTAACTATATTTTACATCCACCATATTTCCATATCAGCATGTTTCAATCGAATACCATGTTATATTATTTTAATTTTTACATTGTTTCTAATTGATCCTGTTATTAAAACAGTAGAAATTACAAAATAAAATATTTTTTTATACTTAAATTGTAATTGTGCACTCTGTTTTCATCTTTAATTATTGTGGCATTAAACCTTTTTTTATGTTTGTAGTTAGACAAGTATTTACAGCCTACCAAAAAAAACGATATATATTTATTAATAAACAGCATATATTCTTTATAAGATAAAATTCTAATATATCTTTCAGAGTATTTTATTTGAAAAATGTAATTGTATAAAAAATGATATTAATGCTATTCAGGTGTTCTTAAGGAAAATGTAAACGTAAAATACAATTACTAAGTGACATATGAAATTGATACAAAATTGGATTTCGATAACGCCTCGAATACAAATGATAAAGTATGGAAAGAAAAATGGAAAGGAAAAATGTGTGATATTTCACCTACTCTGAGAAATATTATTGTACTGTATACTATTGTATTCTACTGTACTGTATGTGAAATAATATTGTATTGTACTATTGATGATAATAATCAAAAGTGTCGTCGCACAGACGATATTCGTCACAACGTATAATAGTCTTGTTTTAGTGGATTTAGCCTAGCTTTTATTATTTTGACAATCGCCGACGAGAGACGATAATCGTTTTAACTAGCCCAACCTAACTCCGCTGTATTGTATTATTTTTCAGTCATTATATTTTACATGATTACTTATTTATTATAATGTAATAATGCAATGTATTATAATGCAAGCATAACAACCTAACTGAATTTTATACACTTATCGAAACTTTAAATGTTATTTCTATGATGCAGTATCTATCAAGTTAGTAAAATGATTATATGAATTAATGTATTTTTTCTCTTGTTACAGAAAACATATACCTCTCCATATAATTGAGGAAGACAGCTATGAAAAAGATGTTCTGTTCTATGTTAATCTTGGCGAACCTGAATTACTTGGAGGTAAGTTACATTTGAGCTCAGTTAGGAAAAAATATTATTTAGTTCTGTCACCTAAGAAGCAATACCGGGACTAAAGTTAAAAAAAAGACATTTGTTATGTATTTTTATTGGATAGTTAAAATTGCATTTATCCAAAGCCAACGATGGAAGCTTTATTATTTTCTGTTGGTACGGCGGTCTTAGAAGAAATAATTACAGCATAGACAGTGATTTTGTGTCAATTTCTAACGCGAAAATCTTCAGTTTAAAAAGTTTTAAATTATTTTTCCAACTACCCACTATAACTAACATAATCTTTCCAAATTTAATAATGAAGTTAATTTGATAATTTAATATTTTGAAGGTTCAAAAAAGAAATTCTCATTTTCAACTGAAAAACCACGTGAGTTCATACTTTGTGTGTCGTATGTCTTCTATATTTCTGGGTCTCTACTGAAAACATTAATAAGTGCAAAATTATATCTTTTTTATTATTATCAATTACTCTTTTCAAATTAATCACTCTATCGTCAGTCCTTAGCCATCCATCCCAGAGCACAGACCACTCCTAAACCCTTTCGTTCCTTTCGGCTTTCTACTTTACGCATCCAGGGGTTGCCAGCCACTCTGCCAAGGTCGTCGCTCAACCTGGGCGTCCCACAGTAACTTATTACGTATCACTTCAATCAACTGAATTGTCACGCCTCTTTTTCACGGGGATAGGCAGAAACAATAGAGCGCCATTTGCCACGATCCTGACACAACTCCCTTGCTTTCCTCACATCCACAATTCTCTTCATACAAGTTCTACGTATCTTCATAGTGTTACTTATTTTGCACTTGTTATTTTTCAATAGTTTGACAGATTTGATGTCTATGCTTATTGTAAACTTTACAAACTATTTAAATATTAATTGGGTTTTAATTTCAAAACTTAACAATTGGTTTAAAGTGGTTAAAAACTTATATCTTTATGTATCTGTTCGCTTCGCCATTTTCGCAATATTTTTATTATTCTTATACTAAAACGTTATTTCTGTATATCTACTTATTATTTGTTAAAAATATTAATTTACTTTATCTAAATTTAAAAATAATTGTTTTCTTTTTTCTTTTCTTTTTTCTAACTTTTATTTATTTATTCTTCCTTCGTATTTACTTTATCTTAAAATTAATTGGCTTTGGCTTTGGTCGTGGGTTTTTATTTCAATTTTTATTCGAAATTTAATTTTATTCTGTTTATAATTTTTTAAACTTAATTTTTTTATTGTTGTTTTTTATTCTTGTTTTTTTTTTCTAATTAATTGGCTTTGGTGGTGGGTTTTTGTTTCAATTTTTATTTTATTCTTGTTTTATTTTTTATTTTATCAGAGGTTTTTGAGACATACCTACCGGAAGCGGATGCTAATGTATCAATACGTTTTTCTTCTGGTGAGTGTCTACATAATGATATTATTCGTGTCATTTTATTCCATTTAGAATTATACCTACACTTTACATAGAGCTAAACAAATAATAATAGTAGTATTTACTAAAAAACATCAACATTAATCGTTTCGTCATTGTTTTAGTTACTAACATTATTTACATTTCGTGTAATTACAATGTAATACTAAAATAACTAAACATCTTGAATAAAGTATTTTCTTAGATTTTGCGCGAACATTGATTAATGAATTAAACAAATTTTATGCGGCTTACTATCGCGTTTATTTTGGTTTTGATTTTACAATTTTTTATTATTGGACCATTGGGCCAATAGGACGACCAACACCTCAGTCTCTCCGTGACCACGATGGCTGCAAAGCTCTCGAAACGTCGGAATAATAAAAAATTGTAAAATCAAAACCAAAATAAACGCGATAGTAAGCCGCATAAAATCTTGAATAAAATTAATAATTGATAATTTTATACATATTTGTTATTAAAGGCGAAGGAATCTAATTCCATACAGCCTAGTCTTCAGTTAAATAATTATCATGTATTCAGTGGATGAAGTTAAAACCTGGAATATTCTTAGATTCTTAGAATATTCTTAGACAGGCTTTTACTCTTAAAATTAATATCCGTAACCTAAATTATTCGAAACTATCGGATGTTTCGAAATAATAACATATAACCGTATCTGAAACCGGGATAATATTATTCCTATATCCATATCCATATGCAAAATTTAATATCCATTACATCCTCTAATCCTGATCACTCCCACACGATCCTGTAATAACTGAAAACGTAGGCGTTCCAACTCATTCGTAAATAATGGTGTTATAATTTCAGTTTTGTTTGTTTACTACTTGTGTCACCATTTCCCATGCCCTTTATCTAAGGAAACTGTTTACTACTGAAACATACTTACATGAATACACACACACACACACACACACACACACACACACACACAAACACACAAATATATACATTATTTTTAATAAACACCATTTAAATAATAGTCGGAATAATAAATAAAATTGCAGAATCAAAACCAAAATAAACGCAATAGTAAGCCGTATAAAATTTGTTTAATTCAATAATCAATGTTCGCGCAAAATTTAAGAAAATACTAAATACCATTTATATGGAAACGGTAAATTCACAAAATGTCAAAAGTTGTGCCCCAATATTAATAATACCATTTTCACAATAATTCATATCTATTTTTATATAATCGTATTTATTCGCGTCAGTAGTAATTGTTTTTTTATCGTTAATCCGTCATTATGCGAAAGTTTGTTCACTACTTTAGCCAAGTAAGGAAAAATGTACTATACTTGTATTTTTAGCGTCAAACTCTATAGGTACCTTTTGATATCGCAAAAAGTTACATGTGTTACAATTGTCAGCTTTCTGTAAAGGAAACCTTTTTTGAGGACATTTGAAAAATATTATTTTTAGAACCTTATAAATTGGGGTTAGGGGCGTGTGCGTCGAGGTGGTTAAAATTATGTCTTTTTTTATAGACGTTTTATTGCCAAAACAATTTATCCAAATCCTCGTTTCGTAAGGACAATTTGTACGAAAAAAAACGACGCCTCTCGTTTTGGGGTAGCTCTGGAATAAACGTGCGAACATTTTTTTTTATTGTGACTCGACATCTGGCCTCGACCCGCATGATTGTAAATAAGAGGAGGTCCAAGAGTGCCGACGATTGTCGGGGTCACCAATTTTGCGGAGCATTATTCCACATGTTAGAAAAGGAAAGGAGATCTGCCGCTATACGCGTGTTGTGTACAGGGCCACTACTAGCCGGGTGACGTCTTGTCGTTGAAGCGTATATATATACTAACGCTTTGTCGATAAACCGTTTGCGAGATATTGTACGCGCAATCTCATTGGTTCAAGTGGCTATCTGCGAACATTATGCTGTAGCGATACATGCAGTGCCATCTATTCATCAGCGCAGATACTATGGAACGCCCTCTATAGGGCATGTCGTTATAAGGAGACTGCTGGATGCCGATCGCTTGAAGTGAGACTATTAAACGGCTAATGGCTAAGATGATGGTGATCCACTACAAGTATACAGACTATGAAGTGCCGGATTAGCTTGTAAGTTGCCGGTTTCAAAGAAGCCGGCATAGTAGATGCGACTGCGCGGATTGAAAACCACGGGCTGGTACCAATGTATCTTTGGCGCTCCATTGTATCTGCCTATCCCTGGAGGAAAAAAGAGTGACAATTTGATTGATTGTATGGTTGTCCTGTGTCTAAGATAGATCTTTATATTGTGGCTCGACATATGACAGCACATAGCCTGATGTGAAACTGAATTGCTGTTCATTAATATATGTACATCCACTATGCCGGCCTAGTTAAAACCGTAAGAGTTGTAAGTTACAAGCTGATCCCGAAACGCGACTAAGTCACTTTACGGTCTGTAAATTAGTTTTGGTTCCTACCACTTTGACGTCCTAGTATCGCCTGAAAGCAATTTATTACCATACAAGAAAGTGTTGGAGCAATACAAGTGTGGAAGTTTTTATTACAAAAAAGAATGTTATTTCAATCAATCAATCAAATTGTCACGCCTTTTTCCCATAGGGATAGGCAGAGACAATGTAGCGCCATTTGCCACGATCCTGACACAACTCCCTCGCATCCTTCACATCCACAATTCTCTTCATACAAGCTCTAAGGCAGGGGTCACCGCGGATTGTCCGTGTCCGGACCCCCGACCAATTTTGTGCGAACCTTAAGTAAATTGCACAATTTCTGATATATATTGTATATCACCAACTTTACTCCAAACTTCAGACATATAGTTCAAAGCAAAAAATGTCATTTTTCACATTAGTATTTATTACTGACATTAAGTTTTGTTTACTATTTAATAAAATAAAAACAAAGTTTTGTCTTCGTTTATTTCTTTATTGACGTGTGTATAAATTACCGTGATGATATATAATAGGAGGGGTAGGTACGGCTAACTTCTTATCGTCTCCCAAACGGACCGCGACAGTCATATACTTTGAAAAAGGGACCCCAAATGAAACTAATTGGTGACCCCTGCTCGAAGATATGTCAAAACAATACGTCAAAAATAAATTGAATATTAATCGTAAGGCTTTTTAAATAAAAAAAGTAACGACATGAAGAGTGTTATTAATCGTATCAATTTACACAGTAATTAATAAAATGGCCGCCAAACAACATTAACTTAAGTGAAAAAGGCTTTTTCAGGGTTCCCTACTCAATAAATAACAAGGCTATTATAAATTGTGTTTTCATCATTTAAGACAACCGTGATACCAAAGTGTCTTTGATATAATGTACTTTGGTTGTCCTGTTTCTATGATACACTTTAGTAGCTTAGTTTAGAAATGTATAATAATAATTTTAATAAAAATAAAATACACATCACTAATTAAAATGTATCAAGCGTATTTCTAATTAATGTTCAAAGCGTATTAAACATGATATTGTTTACAAACTACTTTAAAATTTAATTAGAACCTTGCCACAAAACAAAATCCAATAACATGTCGTTAACGCCTTATCTATTCTATCAAACTATGGAAAGCTAAACTAATATTATTGGCTCACAAGATAGGGTTGACAAGTGTTCGGATTTAAATATAAATATAAAGTCGAAACATTAAAAGACTCTGAAAAACATGAATATCAGTTTTAAAAAAAATAAAATAAAGTCGACCGCGGCGTAACTCAATGACAGTAAAATGTGACACGACATTTGAGCACGACCCGCCTGATGACAAGCGAGAGGAGGTCCAAGAGTGACGACGACTGAAAAGATCGAGTTGGTTCACGGCTGCCCAAAGGTGCTTCTTCACACATCGCTTGAAGGATCCAAGGTTATAGGATGGAGAGAACACATGGGCTGTCAAAGTATTCCACTTGGCGATTGTTTTACAAAGAAAAGACGCACCGAACTTTTTGCGTCTTATCCAGTGCGGGTATTACGGGTGTGAAAAGACGAGGTAGGAACAAGGTTAAAGAGCTTTTTTATAATTTTATACTAAGCTACTAAAGTGCTCATAGAAACAGGACAACCATAGGACATATATGTAAATCAAAGATACATTGGTACCGGTGGGTGGTTTCGAACTCTCGGTTTGTGTAACCATTGCACTGCCACTACACCACGGTCGCCTCATGTCACCTTACCCAAGTCTAGCTTTCATATTTTTGGCAACCCTATCTTTATCTATAGGACACGTCATCAACGACCAATAAGAAGTGATTAAAATAACATCATAGGAAAACCAACCAATAGACAGTATGAAATTGGAAACAAATTGAATGTTACGTACAGCCCTGCAGAATGACGTAGCAATTACTTGATGTTTATAGTTGATTTACATTAAACTATCACGCCCCAATTTATACTGAAATAGGCAGAGGCAATTAGTCGCCACTTTCCACGATCCTGACACAACTTCTCTACTTCCCCTACTTTATCAAATATCATCCTACACGTTTCTACTACATTTTCAATCAATCAATCAAATTGTCACGCCTTTTTCCACAGAGATAGGCAGAGACAATGGAGCGCCACTTGTCATGATCCTTACACTCCATCGCTTCCTTCACATCCACAATTCTCTTCATACAAGCTTAATGGTTAATACAGTTTAATAACTATATATAGCGGTCGCGGCCACTTTAATCTATAATATATTTGATTTAATGTATCAAATATAAATTATATTGTAGGTACTATACTTGTACGCTCAGTTTCTGTGATACAAGCACACTTCATCATCATCATTATTACCAGCCAGAAGGCGTCCACTGCTGAACATACGAGTAGGCCTCCCACTTCGAACGCCATTCCGAACGACAAGATGCCAGTTGCATCCACCGCTTACCCGTGACTTTCACTATGTCGTCAGTCCACCTAGTGGGAGGCACCAACGCTGCGTCTTTCAGTTCGTGGTATCCACTCTAGAACCTTTCTTCCCCATCGGTTACAGCCGGTTGTACCAAAAAAAGTTTCAATTTACGAATTTAGTCATACTTTTACTTATTATATTACGTTTACTATTATGAAATCGTAATTTGGGTTATTAATAATTTTATATCGAAACTACTATTTATATATGTTTTTATCATTAGAAATAACAAAAGTAGTACAAAGAAACCCAAAATGAATGATATCCTTTATTAGCTCTGTATAAAATATCCGTCAAACGTAAATGTAAAATGTGAAGTTAAAGAGTGGTGCAACCCATTATTCTTTTTTTCTTTTACTTATACGATACTTTTTACAAATTCGTAAATTATAATTTTTGGTACAACCGGCTATTAGTATAGAAATGTAAAAAATAAATATATTATTAAAGATGTACCTATGTCGGCACGGTTATATTCCGTTTTATCTTTTCAAAGTAAATTGTATGGAAATCGCATTAAATAATTCAAAAGGAAAGATCTGAATAATGAATTCAAAAAGTTGTTTTTATTATTTTTACAATCATTTGTATCTTGTTATGATAATTTTGAAGCTAAGTGTGTTTGCATAATTTGTTTACTGGTATTATAAATACATTGTAAAAATGGTGGACTGAGACCCCTATGCATAGTGACAACTGACCTTAACCTGCCTGTTGGTAAGCACGATAGAAGGTCCAAGAGTGCCGCCTCAGTTCGCGGCTGCCTCAGTCGCCGTCATTTTGCCGGCCAAAGGTGCTTCACGCATCGCTTAAAACATCCTAGGCACATGGGATAACACATGGGCAGGCAAAGCATTCCACTTGTCGATTGTTCTACAAAAAATAATCGAGTGGATGCTTCGCCTGACCTATGCGGGTATTAAGTTGTAAGAAGGCGCGTGTTCAGGATCATGGTTAAAGAGCGTTTAGTCGTCGATGCTCTTGAACTTCTTCTTGTTTACCATCAGGCAAGTCAGGCAAGCCGAGGACAGATATCGCGTTCGTTACAATTTTAAAACCTAGTTCGTAAAAGACTGAGTTCATAATTTTTAAATCAATATTAGTCGCCTGCCAGCCGGTGTGTTATGGAGAAAATTATGGATGTGAGGGAAGCGAGGAAGTTTGAAGTGAGATTGTGTAGGAATGTAGATCATGGCAAGTGACGCTCCATTGTCTCGGCCAATTTGATAAGGCGTGACAATTTGATTTATTGATTGATTGATAATATTAAAATCTTGTATATTCTTAGATTTTGCGCGAACATTGATGTTTAATTCATTAATATTAAAATCTATAAACCGCGATATCACATGAAGTTCTAAACTATTTAACTTTTTTTTTAATTGACACTGTATTTTAATAGTACATGATAACCTAAAACTAACTAATCTATTGTAGGAGAAGAAAGAAACTTGTCTTTCTTGACAAATCGACAGTCCTTGTAGCAAATCTCGTGTCTAATTTTACTCGTAACAAATCAAACCTATTTGTATGTTGTTTAATTAAAACTTAATTTATTAATATTTTTATTAACATATTGATAATAATTTTTAACCTAATTTTTATTAAAACATAACATACGGACTCTGTTTGTCAGGTCGATGCAGCAATGCGTGTGCGTGACAGCAAACTTACGCGCGTTCGCAAATCCAGTGTGTCATCTCTCATAGAGTTTCGTACATGCCACAACACGCACACGCATCTGGTCTGACCCGGGCTTAAAACTAACTTTTTTACATGCATATATTGATAACTTCTTTAGTATATTTTAATACCAGTAACTTTTACTAAATAAATGAAAAAGATAAAATAGCCGAAAGAAATACCTAAACACGTCTAGTAGCTCTGTGTTTAGCGCTATATAAAAATAACTTTTATAATATAAAAAAATAGGCCGGCATAGTGACGCCGACGGCAGTCACTATGCCGGCCTTTTAAGTCGTCGGCACTTTTGGACCTGAATCATGTTAACCATCAGGCAGGTCGAGGTCAGATGTCGAGTAATTATAAAAAAAAAATAACACGAAAAAACATGTAGTTATTTAATAGTTACAAATTAAAATCAGTTACACTCACATTATTATAGGTAATATTAAATCATGCTAACATAGATAAATATATCTATTTTAGCATGAAATTTTACTCGAAATGTAAATTTTATGACTAGAAAAAAATATGCGCACACCTGTTCCTGTTCTAAATATATTTTATTTGCATTTATTTTTATCTTTAATCTCATTTTTTATTTTTCATAATGGCGGCTGTCTACGAATGGTGGGTATCATCATGATTTTATGTTTGAGAGTTGTTTTAATTGCTTGTTGAAACCCCGAGTAAATCCCATCCAATACTTTTGCCATTTTATTACCTATATATAACTTTTATTAACGTTATATTTTTTTTATCGACGAGAGTCCTTGGACCTAGGTAGAGCTGTAGAATGAAACAAAAATAAATTAAATAAAGATAGATATCGCATCGTTTATTTTTTATTTTCATTCAGACTTTAGTACTGTCTTACATATTTACTTATGTATTACTTAATACCTGTCCTTACATATTTGAAAATAATTTATTTTTCGAAATCGGGAAAATTTTTATCAGTCGAATAAAAGTTAAATGCAATTTAATATGTCATTTAGTATTGCAATAAGGCGGCCTTGGTGCAGAGGTAGTGCAATGGTTACGCAACAAACCGAGAGCACGGGTTTAAAGCCACTCGCCGGTACCTATGTATCTTTTGATATATGTACTTTAGTTGTCCTGTTTCTATGATACAAGCACTTAAATAGCTTAGTAAAGAAATATTAATCAATATATATATATATACATATCTATATATGTGTATATCAGATCTTGATAGTAAGTAAAAAGAAGTTCAAGTTAGCCAGAATACGAAAAATATAAATAAATACCACTAAAGTTATTTTTAATTTTTCTTGGAATCTGATCCACTTATTTAGTATGTTTGACTTTATTAAAGGATGTAGCTCAAACAATATTAGTTTTATTTTTAAATAATATTAGATAAAGAACGATGGTTTAGCCATGAAATTAAAAGATCATTATTTAAACAAATGAATATTTAAAAAAAGTTTATATCAATTGTTTTATTTGTGATATTTATCAACCAAAATCCTTGTTAATGCTAGACACATCTGCTAGTATTTGTAATTAATAATCAACTTAATTAAATCATGTCCTGTGTGTGTTGACATCCGAGGTTTGTTTAACAAAAATAATTGAAAAATACGCATGCATTTGTTGGTTTGGTTTTAATTTTAACGGTTTCAATTTTATTAAACGAGTTTTACTGAGGTTTTTTATGACTAAATCTGGATTATCTTTTTATTTTGTGACGCAACATCTACCTTGCTTAACGGTATGCAAGGCATAATTCAAAAGGTTTTACGGCTTTCATCGCTATCACTATGCCGGCCTGGCCAAAGGTGCTTTCCTTCGTTTATTCTATTTTAAACGAGAAATATTAATCTTTATTATAAGCAATTTGGTTAAGTTTTTTTTTTATTGTTACTCCACTAACATCGACTTGCCTGATAATAAGCAAAGGGAGATCTAAGTCGTCTAAAACCGTCTCAGTCGCCGTTACTATGCCGGCCAATTATATTGAACTGCAGTATTTATTATATGTAAACAGGAAACCGTTGATTCACAATGAATAGAATAGGATTGTGGGTGTGAAGGAAACGAAAATTTTGAGTTATAAAAAGTAGTATAGTTGGGGAACGAGTTAAATGAATTCGGGGGCTGAGGTGCGGTGGGGCGTGAAACGACCACCACCCGTATCTTAGTGGCCGCTTTTAGTGACGCTCGTAGCTCGGCGATGTCATTTAATATCGATAAAAACGTGTCCATATTTTCTTTGTTTGATTATTGAAAAATTAGTAAGTTAATTGAATAAAAGAGAGTCGTCATCCGTATTCAGGCTAGAACCGTGGCTTAAAAACGTGATTAAAATGTGTGAAAAAGAAAAAAAAACATGCAGTCACTATTCTCAAAATTAAATTAATATATAATTCATTAAAAATTGTTGCTGTCTAATGTTTATACTTCAATTTATTACACATTTATAATTTTTAATAACTAAATCTATTTGCGTTTTAAGGAAAGTGTGTGTTTATTGTTATCGACATTTTGCATGTTACATCACTATTCATAATTGATACGTGACCATGACGTCACAACCGCATTCCTCACGCGTTCCTTTCACTCGTTCCCCTACTATACTTACTCCGTTGTCTCTGCATATCCCTGTGGGAAAAAAGACTTGTTTTTTTTTTTAAATTGATCGAGAACAATCTTTTGGAACGTCCCAATTTGATCCTTCCTCTCACATCTTTTTTTTTATTATACATTTCTATACTAAGCTATATCATAGAAACAGGACAACCAAAGTACATATATCAAAGATACATTGGTACCAGTGAGTGGTTTCGAACCGGGCTATGTATGCCACTCGGCTTACATAGCCATTGTACTGCCACTACGACACGGTCGCCTTATAACAGTAAGTAGCAGTCACATTCACTATGGAAGCTATGTTGAAAGCGCCAACTTACAAGCTTGAAAAGAAATATATATTTTCTTAGATTTTGCGCGAACATTAATTAATAAATTAACCAAATTATTGCGGCTTACTATCGCGTTAACCATAAAGCTTGTATGAAGAGAATTGTGAATGTGAAGAAGGCGAGGGTGTTGTGTCAGGATCGTGGCAAGTGGCGCTCCATTGTCTCTTCCTATCCCTGTAAGATAAAGGCGTAACAAATTGATTGATTGATACTATCGCGTTCATTTTTCTGTATTGAGTCAATATTTTTTTATTATTCCGACGATTTGAGAGCTTTGCAGCCATCGTGGTCACGAAGAGACTTGTAAAATCAATAAACAAAAACAAACGCGATAGTAAGCCACATTAAATTTGCTTAAATTAATAAATATATATAAATTATTGTCAATTTGCCTAAAGAATGTCTGTATAATTTGTCAGTGAGAACAAAGAACAAATATAACAAGAGAAAGTGCCCCATTCAACGCCCGGAAGCGAGAATTGTTCTGATAAAATCTGCCTTGAGAGTGTTTCCTTGTGAGGGCTGTCATTCGTTCCTGCTTAATGCGATTTATTCGTTTAACTTCTTTTAGAAATAACAATGTTAACGTTTTCTTTGTTGTTCTTAAAATTATAAAAATATAAATATATTGGATATAAATACTTTTGGGTGTGATTTTTCAGTAGCAAATGGTAGTATTTTCTCTTAGATTCGGGTGAACATTGATTAATGAATTAAACAATTTTTATGCGGCTTACTATCGCGTTTATTTTGGTTATAGATTTTACATTTTTTATTATTCCGCGTTTCGATAGCTTTGCAGCCATCGTGGTCACAAATAAAGCTCTCGAAACGTCGGAATAATAATAAAAAATGTAAAATCAATAACTAAAATAAACGCTATAGTAAGCCGCATAGTTTAATTTATTAGGCATATGGTAGCTCTTTTTGGGGAAGATTACGCCTTACACGCAACAATTACGGTGACATCTCATCGCAAACATTTACGTATACAATGTACTTACATTATTATTATTGTCGTGCGTGTAATTTAATTGTACTGACAATTGTCAACTCAACGATTTGTTTCGTATTCGTTGTGTTCCTAACTCGTCGTTGTCGTAACTCAGATTTGTCGTATTTCAGATTCGCCGTAATTCAGATTCGACACTATACGTACAATCGTACCTACATAATATAATTTTAATATAGTATTATTCGATTTAAAAGTTTTAAAGATATAAGCAACGGTTTCTTGGTGCAAAGGTAACAGGCTGTTACTTCCATTTTTCAAAGGCATTATGAAAAAAGTCCAAAGATATTGAAACATTTGCTAATGAGTACTTGTGTTCTAAATAAGGTTTATTGAAAAGTTTTTTTTTAAATTTGTTTATTAAAGTAAGTAACGATTCATATTTGGTAATAGATTTCTATTGTCGACTGTTTTACGACGAATCTGGAATACGACGAGTTAGGAACACGACGAAAATAGACTCAACTAGTAACGAGGCGGTTAAATGTTGTAAATAATTCGTTTGTCACTTTTCCTCTTTTATTGGGACAAAAGTTATTAAGCCATAAAAAGTTTATGTCGCTTTGTTTATTGTGACACGACATATGACCGCACACCGAGATAATATTACCTAGCTACTAGTTCTACAGCTTGGTTTTAAGCCTATCCGGAGCTTTTACTTCACGGTAAATACAATACGTGGTGGTACTACCTCGGGTCGGCAATAGATCCCGGCATAAAAAAGAGCGCTGGACGACTGCGATGGGAGAAAATCCGCGTATATATAATAGTATCTATAAGACATGTATTGTGGATGTTGAAGGAAGCGAGAGAGTTGCGTAAAGTTCGCGGAAAATAGCGCTTTGTTGTTACTGCTTATCTATATAGGAATTGACGCCTAACATTTTTTTGTTAAATACCTACTATATTTTCATGATAATATATATAGTACGAATACCTATATCGTTGATTATTTAGCTAATCTTTGCGCAAAATACATTTGGTACCCGTATTTTTGACGTGACAACGTCTTATAATTCGATGGAGCCGGCAACACGCACGAAAAAACATGACTCATGCGGCGTTACTTCGCTCTGAGGCGTTCCATCTAAGGCTTGAAGTGCAAGCGAGAGCGCGGAACGAGCGACAGAGAGGCACAATTGTCCTCCGCGTTCGGCAGCGTTCGACATCTGTCTCTCTCCTACTTGAGTGAGCGATGCGTACTATTAATATTAATATTACTCATATTAATACTATTAATATTCATATTTAATATTTTAATATACAATAAAAAAAATTGACATAATTGTATTTATGCGTACAAATAAATGTAACTTGATCAATTCAATTGTGATTTCCATTTACCTCCTTCTCTATATCCATACAAAATATCTATCAAACAAATAAAATTAAAATTTTCTTTTGAAAAATCCAACCATTCCATCAGTATTTTCTTATGACGTTGTCACGTTTAACTATCGTCAGTAAACCGACTTTACAGACAACTGATTTTTTTTTATATAAAAATATATCTAAAATATAGCGTAAAGAAACACCTTTGGCCTGCATAGTAACGGCAACTGGGGCAACAGTGACGACTCGGTTTTTACAGTCGTCGGCACTCTTGGACCCTCCTCTTGCTTACCATCAGGCGGGTTGAGGTCAGTCGTCATCAAGTTACAATAATACTAAAAAAACTTAATAGTAAACTTATCGGAGATATCCTCAAGAAAGCTAGGTTGCCTAGTGCCCATAACCATAGAGCTTGTATGAAGAGAATAGTGAATGTGAAGGAAGCGAGGGAGTTGTTTCAGGATCGTGGCAAGTGGCGCTCCATTGTGCTATGCCTGTAGGAGAGGGGCGTGACAATTTGATTTGATTTGATAAAGTTATTTAATTTATTTCTTAGAATTAACAATAATAATATTGAATTAAACAAATTCTTCGTGACCACGATAGCTGCAAAGCTCTCGAAACGTCGGAATAATAAAAAATTGTAAAATCAAAACCAAAATAAACGCGATAGTAAGCCGCATAAAATTTGTTTAATTCATTAATCAATGTTCGCGCAAAATCTAAGAAAATAATAATAATATTGTATGAAATAAATAATAAAAAAAATATTTAAAGTTTTATCTTAACAGTAAAAAAAAACTTCCCTGTAAGCCTTCGTAAACGTAGCACTGTGGAGTGTGCAAAACAATTTCAACTTAGTGACATCGTTTGCGCCAATTATTCGAATGCCTCCTAACACGTTATGCGTTTTAATGGCCGCTCTTGAAACTCAAAGAGGCTATAATTATATCCTTAATGTCCTAAGGAATTAATTAACCGTTTTATTCAGTTTTAGGTGCATATTTATTTCAATTAAGGCGGCCGTGGTGTAGTGGCCGAGCACGACTTGCCCGTACCAATGTATCTTTGATATATGTACTTTGATGGTTCAGTTTCTATGATATAAACACTGGCATAAAAATATAAATAAGCGAGGGGATTTTGTCAGGATCGTGGCAAGTGGCGATTTGCCTATCCTGTAGGAAAAAAATGTCACAATTTGATTTATTGATTGAATTAATTTAATTTATTTATGTTTTAGATGACGATACCCCTTTAATTCCTGTAAATGAAGTAAACCATATAAGCGCTTTGCCTGAAGAAGAAGCAGCTGTTGCCATGATGGGATTGCCTAAAGCTGGAGAAATCACCAGAGCACAGCTTAGGATTAAGGAGAGTAAGGAATTCAAGGTAAAAACATTTTTTTTAAATTGTGGCTCGACATGTGACAGCACCAGATGTTAAGTGTGGTCCATAAACGGAGACGTCTGCTACTACAGTTAAATAACTGCAAATACTGTCACATCCACTATGCCGGCCAAGTTGCTATTTAAGAATGAAAATTTATATTTAATTTTTTGTATTGCTCAAAACAATTTTTCATTTATTTACATTTCTATACAAAGCTACTAAATTGCTTGTATCATAGAAACAGAACAACTAAAGTACATAAATCTCTGATACATTGATACCGATCGCCTTAATATAACGTATTTTAACCAATTTATAAATGTAGTACAGTTTTGTATAATGGTTTTTTTCATTAGCCTGGAGTATTAATAAAAGTGATTGCTGCTACGGGTATAAGTAGCAATCGTATTCACTATGCCGGCCTATTTGAAACCGAAAACTTTCAAGCTGATCTCGAAACGCGACTTGTCACTTCACGATTCGACCCCGAATCAATCCCGGAGCCTGTGCGGTTTCAGCAGTAGACAATTGAAAGGATACAAGATTTAAAGAGTTTTGAAGGTGTATTTTTTCACTGAAATTTTGATGGGATCAAACAAGTCTGTGTAACTTAGTGGTCAGAGTGGTTAGGACACCGGGTTCGATCGCGTGAAACTTTTTACTTATTAAAAACAAGTCAATTGCGTGATGGTAAGCGAGCGAAAGTCCAAGAGCGGTGACGACTGAATTAAATGAATGTCTTATTCACAGAATACCGTCGATAAATTAGTCCAAAGAGCAAATGCGTCCATTATCATAGGGACGTCATCATGGAAGGAGCAGTTCTCCGAAGCCCTTACAGTCAGCTCGGGTAAAGTATTCACTCTCAACAATCAATCAATCAAATTGTCACGTCTCAATTCCGACAGTCAAAGGCAAAGACAACAAAGCGCCACTTGTTTTTTTATTGTGACTCGACATATGACAGCACCCCGCCTAATGTTAGGCTGGAGTGTGGTCCATGAATGGATCCTGTGTGTCCATGATGTGGTCCTTTACTACAATTTAATAACTGTGAGTAGCAGCCACACATCTACTATGCCGGCCTAGTTCGAACCGGCAATTTACAAGCTGATCCCGAAACGAGACCAAATCACTTCACGATGTGTATACTTTGTAAGTGGTGGCACTACTCCGGATCGGCAGACTGGGTACCACTGCCTACCACTCTTTTAAACTTGCCACGATCCTGATATCATTTTCACTTACTTTCTTCTTTCAATTATTTTTAAATTGAGACCTACCGCCTGGCTTCGACTTACCTGATAAAGGGAAGTCTATGAGCACCTATGGCTGGAAAAAATAATTGGTTCGTCAATCCCTAGGGGGATAGACAGAGACAACGGAGCGCCACTTGCTACGATCCGTACACAACTCCCTCGCTTCCTTCACATTTACAATTCTCCTCATACAAGCTCTACGGTTATGGGCACAAGGTAACCCAGCTTTCTTCGGGTTCTTTTTGGTTAGTTTGGTGCGAAAATGTACGCGTCCACCTCTCTTGTCTTATCCCTGTTGGAATTGATGCTTAATGATTTGATGAATATTCCAACCTACAAAGAATGGAAGTTACTAAACTTTGCAGGTTCAGACAATGCCGATCAGGAGCCAGCGTGGTCTGATTACCTGATGCACTTCATTACAGTATTCTGGAAGTTTATCTTCGCATTCGTACCACCTACTGGTAAGTTTTTAGTTTTATTTGGGAGTCGACATATTTATTATATATTATATTCTATTTATAAGTAATAATTACCTACAATTAAACTATAAATAAAAAATATCATCTAATGACGTTGCATCAGAGATAGTCCCAAGGAGACTGGCAATGAAATATATATGAAATCACTCTGCCTCAAGTTAGGCTGAGGTACGGTCCATGATAGGAGATAACAGCTACTACAGTTAAATACTTCCAAGCGGCTGTCATAACCACTATTTCGGAAGAGTTAAAAGGCAACTTTCAAACAGATCCCGAAATGCGACTCACTTTACTTCAGTTGCTTTACGGTCTGTACACTTGAAAGATCGGCAGACTGGGCAACCAAATGTCTGCCTGCCACTGTAGAATACCATGCGTATTCATGCATAAATTAGAGGTGAATAAAACGCGGACAACCTTTGTATACAGTCCATATGATCGAGGATTATAAAGTAACTACTAATTTATAATGTGTCTAAACAAAAACTACGTTAAGCGATTAGTCACTTTACGGTCTGTATACTTTTTAGTGATGGTACTACCCTGGATCGGCGGACTGGGTAACACTGCCTACCACTCTTTAATGATTAGACATGGAGCAAATATCCACCTCTTTTTTTATAAACTAATATTTGTAATTTTTAATATTACAATTAAAAGCTATAAAACTAATATTTGCTCCCACTGGGAATCGAGTCCGGGACTTTCTCCGTAACGGACTGCTAACCACTTCGCTACGCCTGTCGTCAGGTCTTTAGTTTACAGCTGCCTCAATCGCTGTCATTATGCCGGCCGTTTAATTCATACGTTAAACTGTCAAAATGTCATTTTAAATACTTTGTTATAGATATCGGTGGTGGTTACGTGTGCTTCGTGGTGTCAATCATTTGCATTGGCCTGGTGACAGCTGTCATTGGTGACGTGGCTTCACACTTCGGTTGTACACTTGGCATTAAGGACTCCGTGACTGCCATTGTCTTTGTCGCACTGGGTACCAGTATTCCAGGTTAGTTATTCAATCTATCAATTAAATTGTCACGCTTATTTCCCATAGGATAAGCAGAGACAATGAAGCGCCACTTACCTCGATCCTGATACCACTCCCTCGCTTCCCCCAGAACCACAATTCTCCTCGTAAAAGCTCTATGGTTAGGTTAGTTATTGGTTTAGAAATTTTGCTTTTCGTATAACTTTATTCGAATCGTATATTTTATAACACACGGATAATGCTTCATTTTGTTTCTACTTCAATTTTTCACAGTCAAGCATCCACATTAGGTCCACCGAATCAGCGATCGAACTAAAACGTTTAGCGCATCGTTTCTTTGTAGAACAACCGATAATTAGACATTAAGGATTCTATATCTCAATTGTTTTACAAAGAACTACTGAATCCCTTAAACGAAGAATCCCTTAATCCTCCCCCGACCGACTGACGACGACTGAGACGACTTCGTAAACTGAAATCGGTACCACCACTTTTAACGTGGCATAGTGGAAGCGACAGCTGCTGCAGTTATCTAACTGGACTAGCAGACGCCTCCATTCACGGACCGCACACCAGCTTAACATCAGACGGGGTGTTGTCATATATGCCAAGCCAACATCAAGTAGCAGTCTCAGTATTATACCGGTGTAATTAGAATTCAATCTAATAATCCCATTAATATTATGACAGATACATTTGCAAGCAAAGTAGCTGCGTGTCAAGACAAATACGCTGACGCATCCGTGGGTAATGTCACTGGCTCCAATGCGGTCAATGTGTTCCTCGGTATTGGAGTCGCTTGGACTGTCGCGGCCATTGTCCATTGGAGTAAGGGACAAAGGTTCTTAGTCGATCCGGGAAAGTAAGGACATATTTTTTTATTTATAGTAATATAAGTGACTTTGTCGGGTTCCAATATCAGCTTTAATGTTGGCCGGCATAGTGGAGACGACTGTAGTAACAGTCGTCTCCATTAATAGACCGCACTCAACTCAACACGAGGTACTGTTATATGTGGAGCTACAAAAGAAAACCATATACCACTTCTATTTGATGTCCAGCTAGAATAATTCAGATAAATGACTGCTAGTAGAAGTCTCATCCACTATGCCGGCCCATCTAATTTTAGATATTTGATTCTTGATTGATTGAATGAAGCGTTAACTTCACATTTTATATTATATTTACATTTTATATCTTTATATTTATTCATCTTCAAATGAATCTTCTTCTTTTCATCTTCAAATTTATAGTTAAAAGTTGTCGTAATTTAAAAATTTAATTTTCTTCACAGCCTAGCCTTCAGCGTGACGATGTTCTGTTCGGAAGCAGCATTGGCAGTCTTAGTTCTCGTGCTGAGGAGACGAAAATCAATCGGCGGTGAACTGGGTGGTCCAAAAAGGATCAAATATGTAACCTCAGCATTTTTCTTCACATTATGGCTGGTCTATCTTACTATGTCTACTTTAGAAGCATACAAAGTCATTAAAGGATTTTAATTTTTTTGGGCCTGCGACTGCAGACGTTTATCTGTAGGCTAACATCACTCCAGGCTAACATCAAGCGGTAATATGACGCGTCAATATTTAAACATTCTGTTGTTATTTGAGTTGAGAAAGTTTATGACATGTTTTAAAATAATTCCCAGACGTACCTAGATATGTTTATAATTTATTTAGTATTTGTTAGTTTTTTTTTATATAGTTTCGACATTAACCGCACTATATCTGACATTACTAGAGTGCGGACTAACAACGAACGGACAGGATTGATGGAAGCATTCGCATCCACTATGACGACCTTATTAGTTTTTAAGCAATTTTATACAAAATTAAAACTAATTCCATTGATCGTAACTTAAGAAATCGACTCGCCTAGTCGTCGTCTAAATGTTCACTCAGGTGCCGGAAACTCGCTAGACGAGCCCATTTTTTTTTTCAAAAACGTAGCCGTATTTTCTTCTCAAAATGACAGTGTAGACTAAATATGTGCTAATTTATAAATTTTTAAGTGGCCCATTTTAAATTCGAACAACAAGTCTGCCACCGTCCAATGTGAACTTGGAGTGGCTTCGATATTTCATGTATATTTAGCGTTTAATTAATATTTCTTTAAGTCTTCGAATTAGATGTTTATTTATTTATTTATTTAAGGAGAAAATACAAAATTAAGTACTTATGACTAATATATAAAAAACTTGTTACTTAAAAAGAAGAAATTTTCTCAATTTTAATTTGTCTAATACGACCTTAGAGGTTAATTATGTATGAATAAAAAGGTCTCGGCTTTATCTATTTCGCTTAGATGTTATTAAGACTTTAATTACCGTAATTACGAGACTCATTAATTATTTTAAATATTTTTTATAAACATATTGAGTCATCTTTAATGGTTAATTAAGGCAACATTTTAAAATCTTGTTGAAATCTGATCAATATTTATTATTTTTTATTATTATCTTACATCTTTGGAAAAACAATAATATAATTCGATTCAATTTCTTTCATATTTTCTTACATGTTTAGTTTTTATGAATATTAAATATTAAAGGTTTTACGAAAATCATCGAGTTATAATGCTTAAAAAGTTGTTTAGGCGGCATAGTGACGGTAACTGAAGGAACCGTGAACTAATTGGTCATTTTAGCCGGCAAGTCGAGGTCAGAAAAAAACCTTAAAGGAAATGCGTCAATTAATTTATTTTACAAGATTTTTATATAATTGTATATATGTTATTTGCTAGGTGTATCTAGGTGACAGTAATGTGCCAAGATGCATTTTTAGCATCGGCCAAAATGTCTACGACCGAAATACAATAATAGAACAAGTCTTGCAGTTATAACAAAATTGAATTTAATAATAATTTATCAGACACCTTTCCGCTTCTAACTAAGCCAGCATAGTGGATGCGATTGCTACTTATTTATGGTTTAGATTAGTGCTTAATTTGGTGAAATTAGGTACACTAATTGTTTTTTATTTATTTACTATTCTCGTGACTTCTTTACAATTTAATATTTCAGTTCTTGGTGACACTAAATTTAATTCGATGTTACAACATCCGTGGTTAACCTACAACATTAAATATGAATACAAAGACATTATAATATAGCTGAGTATGTTGAATATTTTATGATAAAGAACAAAGATTCTTCTACATGGAATAACAATAATATAATTCGATTCAATTTCTTTCATATTTTCTCACATGTTTAGTTTTTATGAATATTTAAGTTTTACGAAAATCATCGAGTTATAATGCTTAAAAAGTTGTTTTGATAATATTAGTGTATTTAGAAAAAATATTTTATTTATTAAACATTAAAATTAAATTATCTTTAATAGACGTTTAATGAGAAAGAAGTTCTTTGAATCTTTCTACGTTAACTTTCAATTCTTTAAAGCTTACGTACGACTAATTAATCAAAAAATCCTTATTAATAATGTTGTAATTAAACCTTATTAACGAAGAAGAAAACATATTTCTTCTATATTAAAAAATATATATATATATATATCGAATATACTACTGCTAAAAGTACCATAGACCGGCAAAGTGACTTGAGTGAGGCAACTGTAAGATAAGACGAATTTTTCAGTCGCCAGCACTCTTGGAGCTCCTCTTGCCTTATGGTAAAGGCAAGTCGTATCAGATGATACATCTTTATAAAAAAAACTATGAAAAAATATTTAAAATATTACTGCCAATTCTAAAAGGCTACATCTTTCAATAAATACTAGTTTTATTCTTCAAGGCTTTAGATCAAGTTGCCGGTTACCTAATACTATCCTTTCACTGCTGATCAGCAGTAGTACCAGTACCACCACTTTCATGTGTACAGAACGTGAAGACACAAGGCCGGCATAGTGGATGCGACTGTTACTTATAAACATGCTTGGTGCTGTCAACAATCAAATCCATTAGGTAATTGTCGCAAACAGCTTGATTCTAATAGGACCTTAATAGCATCATTTTCAAAATTATAGTAAACAGCTTAAATTTGGACCAAAATTAATTATTTTCGAATTTATTTATTGTAGTTATTTCTATGCTCTTTTAAACTTTTCTAACTATTTTAAAATTAGAATGGGCGTCAATAGAGCTGGTACTAATATTCAATAGACAACTTTCTGATAGCTCTGATTTTTTATCTTTTACATCTCAAAAAGTTCTTTTAATCAACCAGGTATTTGTAGAGTTTTCGAAAAAAAATATAAACTTTACTCTTTACTATTTTCTAATTAAATAATTTTCAAATAAAACTATTGCTTATCGTAAATGTAATTCAATCAAGATTTAATTAATTAAATAAAAGACGCAATGAAATTAATTTAATAAGTAGGTAAATATATGTACTTGTATTTATATCAACCACTGCTTCTTTAAAACGAAGCTCTACGGAAGTTATCTTTATAAAAGCAGTAATGTATTCTAATATTTTTTACATCAATGCTTGCCTTATCAAGCCTACGAATTCCATCGCTTCTTTTTTCGGCATTAAATTATTCGTTTATCCATTTATTCGTTTAATCGAAGCTTTAATAATATTGTCTTAATAAAAGAAGCAATGTATGCTTTATCTTTCCTACTAATACCATCGCTTTTTTAAAATATAGCAATGTAACCTTCTCGTTGAAAACCATTGCTTCTTTTAAACGATGCCTTTATTGCTCTTCCAAATAAATGAAGCAATGTATTGCTTCTATTCTTCAAATTAAAATCTTTAAATATTGTAATTCTTGCAAATAGCAAATTCTTTTTGCAATTATCCTTCCTAACTTCTTTACTTCTAAATCCAATGCTACTTTACAATTGCTGTCATTAAATGTTACTTAACAAAACAAGTAATGTATTCTTAACTCGTATCTTCTTATTATTGTATTAGGAATCTGCTTAGAGGCAGAACTACGTCTTCTATTCAATTTTACGATCTTTATCTATATGTCGTGTCTGTGTGTAGATTCTTCTCGATTTTAATGTAATGTGTAAGAGGAAATATAATAAATTAGAGTGTGTGATTAAGAGACGTATGTTTATCTCTGTCTTGCACGTGTATCTCTTCATTTTCTATCCCTTACTTTCAGAATGTTGTTTTTTTATACATATTCAATAACTTCGGCATGGTTTAAATATACCGGCCTTTTCTTGACAGTAATATTTATTGAATTTATTACAAAATTCAATTATATGAAAATATATTAAAGGGACAAGCAGTATAATGGACCACCACTTTCTACGATCCTGACACAACTCACTCGCTTCCCTCGCATACACAATTCAATACAAGCTCTGCCATTTTTATGAAAGTCCCCGTATCGAACGAGGAACATTTTTCTAAGTCTATCCCTTATTTATTATATTTCCTTTTAAATTATTTGTATCATAGTATGCCATTAGTCATACGAACTGATAAATGTATATAAAAATAAATTTTAATAAACGTGTTATTTTTTGTAGATTATTGTCTGGTTAAATATTGAATTAAATTTAATTAAAATGTGTTAAATAATGTTTTCGGTAACCAGTAAAAAGGCAAAATTATATTTTATGTAAGCGTGTATCGTTTTGGAATATTTCTCCAAATATTTTTCAACGAGGTTAAGTAGAAAAAATGGAGCTGACATTACTTTGGTCGTAAGGCAACCATTTTGCCCCATGTAGTGTTTGTATAGTACCTCATGCAGTAGTAACAAAGATAACTAAGGATTACTGTAATCACAGGCTCGCCAACGTATTATGCCACACGTCCACCCCCGTCGCAGGGCACTCGTGTTCTGCCCGATACGCGCGAGATTGTGTCACATGCAACTAGTATATATGCAACTCATTCAGTACAACCCATATATAAAATATTTCAGAGGCCTTAGGTACACACTTTTCAGAATTCCATTTACGCATTTTTTTGACTAGCATATTGACGGCGACTGAAATTTTATTAGTCGTCGCTACTCTTGGACCTCCACCAGGTTAGATGTCGAGTCAAGCAAGCAATTGAATCTAACTCCTCTACCAGTACTTATATCGTTTGTTTGATCAGTACTTTAGTTTCCCTGTGTCTATAATATACCTCCTATAAGTTTGGTCCAGCATTGCAATACGCTAAAGATTAAATAAATAATATAATACTTATAAATGAAATAGTAGGCGACCGTGGTGTAGAGGTACTGCAATAGTTACAAAAACCGAGAGCCTCAAAACCGCTTGCTGATACCAGTGTGTATTTAAAGGTACACTTACAGCAGTGGCGTAGCATGGCGGGGGCGGCAAAATTTATAAAAAATGAAATAAATCGTTAAAATTTGAAATTAAAATTCATATTTTTGTTGTACCTATGGTTGAAACTCCTAAATAAGGGGGCGGCAAATTTTATTTCCGCCCCGGGCGGCTGACTTCCACGCTACGCCACTGACTTACAGCATAACATATACATCAATGGTAACTTAATATTAATATCATTTAAAATGGGTACATATGTCTGCCAATTAAAAGTATACACAACATTTGTACGAAAATTGTGATCAAGAAAACAAAACAAAACAAAAACATAACATGAATCCTTTAAACATGATTAACAAAAAATACTAATGTATGTGCTTTGGTTTTTGTGTTTCTATGTTACAAGCACTTTTAGTAGCTTAGTACAGAAATATTCCAAATCGATACACACCCTATAATTTAGTTGCAAAAATAAATTTAATTTGCAAAAACCGTCCACCTTCAGAGAGATTTCAAAAAACATATTTTGCATTTAAATTTTTGTGTTCACTTTTTGTTATCTTTTTCATTTCTGTGTGTTATAATTATTGTTTTTTTTTTGTTTTTTTTTGTAGCTACTTTGTTATTATGTCGTCCTATGTAAGCGATATTGACATAGCACACGCGCCAGCCAGAAAGTCTAACAAGGTGTTGAAAATATCAAACCCCAACTGATCTACACATGTACTGTTTGAAGAATAGCTTCGCGTGTGCATTTCGCTTATGTAGGACGTCGCCTTATTTTGTCTTTTAAGTTTTTCTTCGTTGTTTATTATGTCATTTCTGTGTTATGATTAATTTTCGAGAGTTGATAATGCCTAAATGCACGGCTCGTCCATAACGCGACCGATATTAACATATTAAAACTCGCCCTGAGGTGACGAAGTTCACCTAATTGTGCAACACGTCTTAAATTACAATAACTCCTGATAAAAATAGTTGTCTTAATAACATCTCTGAAGGTTGTTAAAATAAGGTATACTGTAAACAATGCTACAGCTTAGAAAATATGATCATGACAAAATGTGTTTTAGAAAAAGTCATTTTAAATGAATAAAAATCAGCTTTATTTTAGGAAATAATAATGATAATATCCTTTGCCAGTAATTTAAAAAAGTATTTGTAAGTAGTGTAGATTAATAAAATATTATATTATGTTTTAATTTATTTATTTTATATTTTTCTTTGTAAATTATTACAGGCCTACCCCAATTATTTATTACATTTTATTTGTTTTTAAGATACGGAATTAATTGATTTCAAAGTAATTCTGTATTTTTAACGTAACTCGTTGTTGTATTTTTTCATTTAATTCTTAATTTTAAGTGGCTACTAATCTTTTATTTTATAGATTTTCGGCATAAACATTCTTTTGTGCGATATGGTTCTTTTATTTGAGTAATCGAGTTGTTTGTATTACTATTTATTGTTTAAATGAATAATTTCTTAATAAACACCAAAGTAAATCAATAATTTTGGCATCAATATTTTATTTTTATTTCTATAGATATATCGTAATAAACACATTTATAAACGGATTTATAAATGTTAATAATATGTTTATTGACACTTACAGAAACGTCTACAAATACTTATATTAAAATTAATAAATGTTCCTATTTTTTAATTAATTTTAAAACAATAATTCTTTAATTACTTGTTAAATATATATTAAATAATAATTTATAAAAAATAAAAACCCCATTCAACCCCATAGTAGTATAATTATGTGCCAAATTGTTTTTTGTTTTTTTTTTTAATTGATGCCACTCTAAAAATATTATTTCCAATTAAGAAAAGACGTTTTGTTTAATAAATAAAATAAGTAAAAATAATATTAAAATTGTTTTTCATTTAGGTTTTGTCCTAGTTGGGCATTGCATTGCGACCAACAACAGGACGTACATTAAAAAGTCAAACCAACGCATTGCACATGAAAGACAAAAGCATATAGAATGGATTTTGCGTGAGCCTTTGTACCGTCATGCACTGCCCAGCTTGGACAAACCATAAACATTCTGCTAAGACTTCTTTAATAAGTGATGCCATATAACCTGGGGAACAGTTGGCTTCCTTCAAAGATCTGCCTCAAAAATTTTAGCTACTGAAATCTAAATCGATGACTGTTAAATAACACGCAGAAACAGCTAATTGCAAACTTTATGGCGTCTCCGAAGTTAGCTGCGAGCGCAACTTCGCACAGGTACTGTCACAATATGTTTTGTTTGCATTAGCCTTATAATTAGGTTTTATTATTTTATCATGCTGTATGCACTCTTTTGGGTAACAATCTCGCCTTTATTTTTTGTTACTTTCTTTTAATTACGTTAATTGAGCTTCGAACATAGCGTTGTGTATTTTATGTATTGCTCATCGACTTGCTATTAACTTCGGAGACGCCATTAACTTTGAATTGAGTTATTCCGTTTTACGCGGATGTTATATTGGTCTAAGTCCAAATAGAATCCTTGTGGTTTGGAAAACAGTTTTAAAATTATTTTTATTATAATTATATATTTGAAGCTTATAGTTATAATAGTTATTAGATTTAAATAATAATGCCAGCAATCAGCATGCCGATCGAAAGTTAAATATTATTTTATTAATTGTTATTAAATAAAGTGTTTGTTAAGTGATATAATTGTGTTTTATTTAATGTTCCCTTTTCAATAATTATAACCACCAAAAAACTTACATTTATAAAGGTTTTTTTTATTCTGACTCGACATATGACAGCACTCCGCTTGATGTTAGGCTAAAGTGTGGTCCATGAATGGATGTCACTGCTACTATAATTCAATAACTGTGAGTAGCAGTCACATCCTCTATGCCGGCCTAGTTGGAACCGCTAACTTACAAGCTGATCCTGAAACTCGACCAATTCACTTCACGGTCTGTATACTTGTAAGTAGTACTACCCCGGATCGGCAGACTGGGTACCATTGCCTACCACTCTTTTAAGAACTCTTTTAGAATTCCAACAAACTAAAGTTCTGGTTGGCATAGTGACAGCCACTGAGGCAGAACAGTAAATTGATTATCGATCAGTCGAGTGATGAAATAAAAAATTATACAATAGGTTATGTTTCGTATGAAAATGACAATATTCTATCGCAAACTATACAATTTTCTTAGATTTAGATTAATAATGAATTAAACAAATTTTATGCGGCTTACTATCGCGTTTATTTTCGGTTGGTGATTTTACATTTTTTTATTTCGACGTTTTTTATGTATTTTTTGTAACTTGACATCTGATTTTGACCCGCCAGATGGTAAGCAAGAAGAGGTCAAAGAGTTCCGGCGACTGCAAACAGCGAGCTTTTCATAGTACGCGATAGTAAGCCGCATAAAATTTGTTTAATTCATTACCTACATTCTAGTTTCCCTATTACATTTACATTATCATCATCAACTTCCCGCCAACGTCGAAGCGCCACTTTCCACGGTCCTGACACAACTCCCTCGTTTCCTTCACATCCACAATTCTCTTCATACAAGCTCTATGGTTATGGACACTAGGCAACCTTACTTTCTTAAGAGTGTCTTTGATTTGGTCGGAGAACACCCTCCAAGGTCTGCCTCGATTACCGCATCCATCCGCATCAGATAAAACAGTTGGCTTATATTTATTCGAAGAAAAAAACGCACTCCGATTTATTACCTTAGTAGCTTTACAAAACGCTATCAATTACCACTCGCCGTTGTACGTAAACGAGCCATTTTTCTAAATGTCAACATTCGCCCAGATATAGGCTAATGCTGAGTGCGTTTTTATTCACCACAAATGAGCTGAAACCTTCCCTCTTTTCACCCTTAAATACCTCTCGTTTGTAAAGACAGGGGCGCCTCTATCATTTACTTTTAGTTTATTTTATTTTTTTGTATGACATATGAGCGCATCCGCCTGGTGGTAAACAAGAGGAGGTCCTAGAGTACCAAGGAATGAAAAAACAAAGTCAGTTCGAGGCTGCATCAGTTGCCGTCACTGTGCCGGCCAAATGTACTTGTTCACGCATCGCCTAAACCTAAAGGATCCAAGGTTATAAGATGGAGAGAACACATGAGGTGGTAAAGCATTCCACTTGTCAGATGGTTGTAGTATTGTGGGTACTCCAAAAGTGAGAAGAGCCGGATTAATACATTGAATGAATTAACAATAAATTATACAAATTTTATGCGCCTTACTATCGCGTTTATTTTGGTTTTTATTTTACATTTTTTATTATTCTGACGTTTCGAGAGCTTTGCAGGCCATCGTGACTGAAGTGTTGGTCGTCCTATCCGTTGATGCTGTTATTGTTCCCAAAACTACGAAGTTTGATGTTTTGATTTTGTTTTATTGTTCCCGGTTTAGTTCAAATTTTAGCAAAAATAATTGACGGTATTAGTTGGTTTGGCCGTTTGTTTAATTTAACAATCGCGCAAAATCTAAAAAATACTATTCATAATCGTCAAATAAAGTTGGATATCAATTACTCTAAGAAATGTGTAAGCATGCATATTCTTAATATGATATGTACGCCCCTGCGTAAAGTCATCTCACTTTTTGTGGTTTTAAGAATATTTATCTTTATTTTGACATTTTAATGTGCTGTTTCTTGAATTATTAAAGTCATTTAAGTTGTACGAAAGAGATAATTAAGTTAAATTATTAACTTTGTTTATGAATAATGATTTTATAACGCGTAATTATTCAATTTAAAGATAAACGTGTAAATTCAATCTATAAATATAATAATGATTTTGGTTTAAATTTAATAAAAATTTGTAAATTTGTAAAGTATGTTTGTAAAAGTATGTCACATTAACTAGACCACGCTAACCAAGATCATCCGGTTAAAAACAACTTACTGGTAACAATATACTCTGGTCCTTCTTTTTCTACGATATAAGCACGTTTAGTAGCTTAGTATAAAAATACATTTGAAACAAAAATATTCCCGCCCGAACAGGGACTTGAACCCTGGACCCTTGGATTAAAAGTCCAATGCTCTACCGACTGAGCTATCCGGGCTTGTATTGCTAACTAAAAAATAATCAGATACATAATTTCCTCAAACTAATTTTACAGTTGTGCAAATATCATTAATTAATTCACATTATTTTTATTTAAATATATGACCTTCCCATTCTCTTCCGTCATACTCGAATCGTCAGATTAAGAAAATGTGCACTTATTAGTATGTAATTAACTCACCTTAGCCTAATCTGACGCGCTCGAGTATTTTCAAAGATCGATTTTTTTTTACTATTCTGACCAGCTGCCCTACACGTACCGCCCTGTATGAAGAGCTAATACTTGGTAGATATACTCTACAGGGTACAAGGTATCTCCATTATTTTAATCTGTCACGCTGGAGTAAATCCCGAAATCCCCGCTTGGGCTACCCTACTATAGGTCCTATTTCACAATACATCAAATACAATTTATACATGTGTTGGCCACAGAGCACCACTTGCCACAATCCTGACATAACACTATCGATTCACAATTCTCTACATGCCAACCCTACGATTATAGGCAGTAGGCAACCTAGATTTTTTGAGGATGTCTCCAATTCGGTCGGAAAACACGGAAAACGTGCCTCGTTTAAAGCATCCATCCACATCAGATTTATAAATTTCTTTAGTCAATATACTTTTACTCATGCTTTCCATGTGTCCTAACCATCGAAGCATTAATTTCTCAATCGTTGTCACTACATCTTCTTTAAACCACATCTATCGCGCACTGTGTTATTCCTCATTCCATCAGCTATCGTCACTCTACATACATTTCACCGTCCACTATATTACCCTAACACATTTAGTTTCTGAAGTTCCTTACAAAACAAACAGAATATCTTTAAACTAAGACTGCACAATCACACGTTAAAGAATTTAAAAAAAGAAAATTATTTACATCTGACCTTTTTTATTGTGACCTCGACTTGCCTGATGGTAAGGATGGGTCCAAGACTGCCAGTGACTGAAAATGCGCCTCAGCTCACGCTGTCCTATAGTAGTTGCCGTCACTATACCGGCCAAAAATACTGAGCAATGGATTGCTAATCGTGGTCAGAGGTAGAGATGTGGTATTTGTTTAATATTTTAAAATAATTTAATCAATTAAATGTTATGTGAATTTTATAATAGTTTAATTTTATTGAGAAACAGATAAAATTAAAAGTATGTTAACTATAATTAAACTATAAATAAAAAATATCATCTAATGACGTCACATCAGAGATAGTCCTAAGGAGACTGGCAACATTTCCCCTTTGTATAGCAAGGCTAATACGTTGGCAGAAATAATTGCCAGCCTTTCTGTCTCCAGACTTCTTCATCAGCTGCTTGGACAACTCCTTGACCAGGCGGATTATGAATTGGAGGTGATGTTATGTTTATTAAAATTATTGTTCCTATAATTGGTCATTAAATAAACATCACCAAAATCATTTTATCAAAGAGTGGTAGGCAGCACCCCGCTTGATGTTAAGCTGGAGTGTGTTTCATGAATGTGTGTTTCTGCTACTACAATTCAATAACTGTAAGTAGCAGTTACATCCACTATGCCGGGTATATTCGCAGGAATATCTTAATAAACTAGATAGATTACACAACGCATGTATAAGGTTCATCTTCGGCTTGCGGAAATATGACCATATTTCGTCGTCACGAGATCAGCTAAAATGGCTGCCTATCCGTGAACGGAGAAATCGCTGGATTCTGTGCTTGTTATACAGTCTTCTAAATGAATCTGATGCGCCCAGGTATCTTAAGGATAACTTTAGGTACCTGAGCTCGCATCATGTTAAGACCCTGCGCTCCTCTTCCAACTCCACTCTTTCCATTCCCTCTCACCACACCTCCTTCGTCTCTAAATCTTTTTCTGTCGTCGCTGCAAATCTATGGAATGAACTACCTCAAAGTATTAGACAAGCTCCTAATCGTGCAATATTCAAGAGTTATGTGTATAAACACTACCTTTCTTCTTCCCCACATCTTTCATGACAAGAGTAGTTTTATTATATGTTGTGTATTATTGTGTTTAATATATATGTATATGTGTTTATGTATATGTATAATTGAGAATCAAACGAACTTACCTGTAAGTGAAGTTCGATGATAATTGTACGAACTTCCTTAGTGCTCCGCCGATTTGTTCCGTATTTAAACAAAGTAGTATTCGCATTCGATGGCTACTCTCACACGTTTAATAGTAATCAGTTTTTTTTTTTTTTGGATGAATGTACGGTTGTCCAAGCCTCGATTTCTTTAAGACATCATTCTGTTTATAGTGTTCCTGTGCTTACAAACCTGAAACTCACCTACCTATTTACATGTAGAGGTGGGAGGGTGTGGCTTTCACAATCGGCGGAGCACTAAGGAAGTTCGTACAATTATCATCGAACTTCACTTACAGGTAAGTTCGTTTGATTCTCAATTGTACTTCAATTCCTTAGTGCTCCGCCGATTTGTTCCGTATTTAAACAAAGTAGATATTTAAAGGTTGAAGGTTTGTGGACTGAAATGGAAGTATTACCAGACATTTGGATGATCAGAACTCCTCAATCACATTAACTTAGTTCTATAACAATTATTTCTTAAATTTATATAATTATGCGTCCTCTAAGTCATTACAGTGATCTAGTACAAGTAATAAATATATATATAATATATATTTTTTTTAAATCAATTTTTGCAAAAGTGTTGGATTTTTCGGACCATCCAACAGTTCTACGAATAGTGTCAATATTCTCTCCTAATGTTTAAATAGTAGATGTTGACAAATGACCATTACTATGATTTTCAAGTGTATGTCATAGATATCAAGATATAAAGTGTATCTTTATTTTAATTGCTTAAAGTTTGTTAACGAACAAGATTTTTTTATTTTTTTTTATTTTTCATTTATATAACTGAAAGAGTTTTGTGCAGGGCAGATAAACTCTCTTTTACAAAAGATATTTTAGGATTTATACAATAGAGGCAATAATAAAGTTGGTTGTGTACGACCTGGCCCTAGGTTTATTGAAATTTATTATTTATATTTTAACTTGCAATATTTTAAATAATCATATTATTATATTTAATTAAAGATGAGGATTATCCTTTATGAGCGGTGACAAGAGCTAACAATGTTATCACATTGGATAACAAATTAAGTGAAATATTTTCATTTGGATATAATTTATATAATAATTCTTAACAAACATTGGGTTCTTAAATCATATTTTCGAGTTTGTGGGCGAAACCTAAAAATCTCTTAGATAGTATCTTAACACAAATGTCAGTGGTAAGTTCATTTGGTAAATGAGGGCTATTGCTGAATATACCAATTTACTGAATTATAACTATAGCCTTTATTAGAAGTATTAGAAAAAGGTTAATAAATAAGAATAAATAAGAGAAATCTTATCTATCTGTGAAGTGTAATGTATCTGTATATTTGTGATACTATTTTTTTACTATTACAATAATCTACAATTAGGTATGTATTACATTGCTTCAAAATGTTATTGACAATGAAGCACCTGCACTTACAGGCAATGGTTGCAATGGTCAATATGAGCCAACTATAATTACCCTAGGTGCCTTGTTACAAAATTTAGAAAAGCTTTATTATAATTGAAAAGGGTGGAAAACGAATGATATTTGTAAAAAGTCCTGTATGGAAAACGTCCATGAGATTGTGAAAGAATCTCTTGCGATAGCATAGTGGTCTGGTCGCCAACAAATATATAACTTACACTTATGATTATGTGTAGAGGCAAACAAATCTTTTTTAGAAATACCAAAACCTGAAATAATCGTATAAAAGGCATATTTTGCCGTTTTTCACTAGGTTCTATTGTTAAACTGTCTTGAAGCAGTGTCAACTGATTTTATTTGAAGCAGTATTGTTTTTGATGGTATATAATCTGTCTATACGCACATACTTGCATGCTTACACCACTGCTAAATTAGTTTAGCTAGACTATCAAGATGTGGTGTTGTTAATTCTTAACATGATAAAGCAGTTACTTACTTTTATTACATGTAAATGATTTTAAAGCAAAAAGACAGCCAGTAAATTTAGGTAATTATTGTGTTCATTTATTTATTTATCAATCTTACCGAACCCTATTAGTGGTACAACATAACCGCAATTTAACAATAATGCATCTGCATAAATTACTTATTTTGGCTGATTAATTGATTCTTATGAAAGTGAAACAAATTATTTTGTCAACAGGATAGTTAATTATTGGCACCTTGTGATATTGGTACTTGGCTATTATATCTATTATTATTTAATGCATTTCCATAGTTCAAGTTGTTTTGTATGCGCATCAGCTATATTATGTTACACCTGAAGTCCTGGACATTCTGCATATAGCATGCCTGTAATAGTGGCCAACTTTGAATAGGACGTGTTTTGTTCCAACTGTCATGTTTTCAGAACCTATTCTCATTCATTATGCTTGTGGAATTAATTTACTTTTAGTTGTGTTTATAATAAAATATAAACTTACCAATATATAAGTCTCCTTTGTGGCCATTAGACATGATTATTATGTCTTTATCTAAACATTTAAATATACTAATGAAGTATAATTCCTGTTTTTATTATATTTATGTATGAGTGTCAAAATCATCTTTAATATCAATATTGGTCATGTAAAAAAATCCAGAGCAGTTATTAATAATTTAAGAGCAGTACGTATTTCCTCAATTTTAAAAGATGTTAATTTTTTAGGATTAAAAATAAAACTTTTATTTTTTATATGTATTATTTTGGAGACAATAAAGTGGGGATATAAATTAATTGGACTCTGGTGAGCTCAAGATAAATAGCACCTTTACATAACAGTTCATTTATTGAACTATTAAAGTCAGCAATTTCTTCCTTAGAAATTAGGCAACCTGACCAATTGGAACCTGACTTATTGTACAGGTATTAGATTTATACAGGTATTATATTAAATGGAATATTGTGTCCCAGATCCATGAAAAATAAATAAATATGTCAGAGGGTACCTTGTAAAAATATTGTAATCGTCTGTTGACGCTGTTTGTTGTTGCCTTTCGTAACAGCATATTGGTAGCAACCACCTTCTCACATAGTCTTCCGAGGGAGTCCCCAGTAGTTTAAAGGATTTTATTTATTTAAAAAATCAGTGGTCGAACTTGCTGCGGCTTTACTATTTCCCATTTTATCACCAAAAGTCCAAAGTTGACTTCAAAAAGGGATATTTCAGGAGTTGAGTCCTGTGCTGCATCTCTGGCAACTTCACCTGAACTAGCCTGAGGCTAAAAACCTTCTTAAAGAGAAGTTCATTGAAATAAGTTTTTCAGTATCTTTCTGACATTCTGAACATTTTTATATTAATAAATGGCGGTATTGATATATCTATATAACACCGTATAATTTTATTCTTAATACTGTGATTTACTGTATTTGCATGGCATGGCAAAATAGTGAATACTTTTTGTTTTATCCCTCTTCAGAGAGGGTTTATTGATTGCATATGTGACCTCAGGGTTTATTTTGCAAGGGTTAACCATTGTGTTAAATACATTTTCCCTCTCTCTTTTTTTTTTTTTTTTTTACACCAGACTAACTTTTTGACCAACGGTCTGTGGGTTCTAGTTGTGTATGGCTGGTTCTGGCACTCACGTTCTTTGGTATGGCCTAGAGCAGTGTTTCCCAAAGTGGGGCCCACGCCTTACAGGGCAATTCGATAGTTAAGGGGGGTAATTTCAAAATGGATTAGACACGACTTCAACCCTTTATATGCAATGCTAGATATCGGTGACCAATTTATCAAAAAAGGCAATTTTTTTTAAAAAAAATATTGTAATCATTTATATTTATTAAGGGTAAAAAACATTTTTTAAAGGTTGGGAAACACTGGTCTAGAGTGACTAATAAAACAAGGTCAAGAGTTTATTGACCTCGAATCTTTATTGAGTTGGTGCTTAAAAGCATAAACCCTGGGTAAAAATGTTGTAACCTGAATTAGGATTCTCATTATATATAGTACATTTTTCTAATAAAAATCATACACATCAATATATGGACGACGTAGGTTCACCCATGCTCAAGAGGTAATAATATTGGATTGTGACGATGTAATTCCTCGAAATACATTCAAGCACAATAATAAAATAAATTGCGACGTTGCAGTTCTTCAAACTACACTCAAGCACAATAATAAAATAAATTGTGACGTTGCAGTTCTTCAAACTACACTCAAGCACAGTTATAATTAGTTGTCACATTATAGTTTTTCAAACTACCATCAATAACAGTAATTATAAATTGTGGCATTGCAGTTTTTCAAACTACACTCAATCACAATAATAATTCATAAATATTGAACGTTATAGTCTCACGAAGTATTAAAACATTTTGGTTGCAACAAATCCACTTATGTAAAAAATCCAGTATCGGTATACCTGAATCGTTTTGTTCATGCAGGTAAAACGAACAAACGTTGAGGGCGACCGTGATGGCGTCGTATTCGTGGAGCTCCGTTTCTCCAACCATCTTATTTTCTACGGTATTTGTCAATTTGCTTGTTCGTTTTCAGCTTCTTCTCGTTGCCTTTTACCCATTTAGAGTAAGATTGTATAATTATTTACACTAAAATTTACAATAAAATGCGGACAACCGATAGACACGTGCATCTCGTAGCACACACGAAATACGGAATGATGTCTTAAAGAAATCGAGGCTTGGACAACCGTACATTCATCCAAAAAAAAAAAAAAAAAACTGATTACTATTAAACGTGTGAGAGTAGCCATCGAATGCGAATACTACTTTGTTTAAATACGGAACAAATCGGCGGAGCACTAAGGAATTGAAGTACAACTTATTTATGTACTTATGTGTATTAAAATGTAAATATTAAGTATTATTATTATGTGTTTGTTGTTATATTCGTACAAATTGTCATCATAAAATTGCACCTACTCACCATTAATACTGTCTTAATGTCCTAAAGGTTTGGCTGTCAGAGAATGTCTAACGGCATTAAGTCCGCCTTTGTACATAGTGCAATTAAGTTTTAAATAAATAAATAAATAAATACCACTACCTAGTCTGCCGATCCGGGGTAGTACCACCACTTACAAGTACGTGAAGTGAAGTCGCGTTTCGGGATCAGTTTGTAAGTTGCCGGTTCCAACTGGGCCGGCATGGTGGATGTAACTGCTACTTACAGTTATTACATTGTAGTTGCAGTGCCATCCATTTATGGAGCGCACTCCAGCTTAACATCAAACGGAGTGCTGTCATATTTCTCGGCACAATAAAATAAAATAAAACAAATAAAGCAATCAAATACAGAAACCATACAAAGAACAAATAATATTGCGTGTGAAGACGAGAAGTTAAAGATATCTTTAAGTTTGTTCATGCAGTGTTCGCGTGACCTAAATATTTCGATTGACCTGACCCCCGAGCATTGGCAGACAATCGAACACCAAATACTACATCTACATCGTTGATATATCTTCAAACCCGTTACAGATGATTCTGTATTAAAATTACATTTCTCTTTTAATGGTAAGTAAGGACGGGTCCAAGAGTACCAGCGACTGAAAAACCGCCTCTTTTTACGCTGTCCTAGTCGCCGTCACTATACCGGCTAAAGATAATAAGCAAGAGAAGGTTGCCATAATGCCCTCGCTTAGCAGGCGGTTTGGGGATCGCAGCAGTAGATATAGTATACTATTTCTCCGTGAGAATGGACTTTTTTTATTGTGACTCGACATATGACAGCACCCCGCTTGATGTTAAGCCGTAGTGTGGTCCATGAATGAATGTCACTGCTACTACAATTCAATAACTGTGAGTAGCAATCACATCCACTATGCCGGCCTAGATGGAACCGGCAACTTACAAGCTGATCCCGAAAGGTAACCAAATCACTTTTCTGATCACTGACTGATGATGATGACAATTAACAAGTTTCTTCAGCTCGTTATATTCCTTTCAGAAATCATGGTGAAGTCTGACACGACGCAAAAGCCGAAAGGGCTCGATTAAGAAAATTTATAATTCGATTAAGATTTTTTGTATATACATATAAAATAATATATACAATAGTTTTACAGGAATCCTGCAATGTAAGAAAAAATATATATACGAGTAGACAGATTAAAGTAATATAATAAATTGATTGAATAAAAAGAATTGTGGATGAGAAGGAAGTAAGAGAGTTATGTCAGGATCGTGGAATATAGCGCTACCTTGACTTAAGGCGTATTAAGGCGTGAAATTAATAATAATTAAAAATTCAATGCGTCTAGTTTGCTAAGGGCTAATGTAAAACTTCAGTTTTTGTTTCAAGATGTATCATGCAAAAGTTCTTCTAAAAACGTACCCCCTTAAAATAATCAGGATATTTCGTTTTCAAGTCTGAAAATCACAATTTTATATTACAAAGTAAGAAAATTAAATGGCTATAGTGAATAGTTAATTATCGATATTATTATGTATTCAATGCTTCTTATTTTTATTAATTAGAAATTAAATTCTAGCATCTACAAACGCCTTAAGGAACCTTGACATCAAATTACTTATTATAGTGACTTGAAGAAATTAAAATGAACCCAAATCCTACATCGTGAATGTATATATATATATATATATATATATATATATATATATATATATATATATATAAACACATTTTCTTCACCTATATACTCGTGTGTTAGCGTCCTTCGCATTGTCGTGTCGAAATTGAGTTTGTAACATCAACATTATTAATAGAAAAGTAGTATAAGCAGAGATAGGTACTGATTTTCTTTTCAAAATGCCAAAACTATAATTAATTTAGTATTTGGAACCAAAATACAATACCTTGTTATCTTATATAGTTAAGGCGACCGTGGTGTAGTGGTAGAGCAATGGTTATGCAAACCGAGAGCACGGGTTTAAAACCACTTGTCGGTACCAATGTATCTTTGATATGTGTACTTTGGTGGTCCTGTTTCTATGATACAAGCACTTTAGTAGCTTAGTATATAAATGTTGATAAATAAAAATAAAAAGAAATGGATATAAATTCTGAGGCCTTTTTTGTATATGTAGTTTTTGTTGATATTGTGCCTTGGACATATTGACCGCGCTGTGACCTCGTGCTGTTCACAACAGATACCAACTGGACGTTATAATTTAACGATAGAATAAATACGGGCACAACCACAAACAAAATTAGGGTATGCACAAATTATTTTGACAAAGATTGATATGCAATTTATTTTGTTTATAAAAAAAACTGTTCGATAACAATCAGATTATTTTTTTAAATATTTATAGTTAGCTTGTATCATATAAACTGGACAACTTAAATACAGTTTAGTTGACAATATGTCTGTATATTACGTATCTGTAAACTTTTTTACGGCTATTTAGGACAACAAAATATTTACACTGCATCAAAACGGCCTTTTATACGCTCCGAAAATACCCCAGATAACACAGCAATCCAAGAAGCAAGATAAAAAGGTGCAAGGAATATCATTCCAACTCAATTTTAAATAACTAAAACAGTGTATCAAAAAAGATATTTAAACGTTCTTTAAAACTTTACACAAAACAACGTTGAAAACTTTAATAAATATATTTTTAAACATTATGATGTGCCGACCTATTACGTTATTTAAAATGAGTTACAATAATTACATTACATTACATTAGGCCGGGCGGCGTAGTGACGGTGACTGAGGCAGCCGTGTACTAACTCGATTGTTTCAATCGTCGTCATTCTTGGATCTCCTCTTGCTTATCATCAGGCGCTTATCATTTGGCGTTGAAAAAGCAGTGAAATTCCGTTGCACTTTTTGACATAAGCGGATAACAAATCAATAGGTTAACTGCGTTGATTAGTCACTTGACGACAGGCGTGGACGATTGGTTTGTTGCGCGTCGGGACGTGTTCGATTCCCGATCGGAGCAAATATTTGTTTCATAGCTTTAATTTGTAATATTTAATTAGATTTAATATTGCTAATATTTGTTAATAATAAAAAAAGAGGTGGATATTTCCTTCGGGTCTGGTTATCAAAGAGTGGTAGGCAATGGTACCCAGTCTGCCGATCCGGGGTAGTACCACCACTTAACAAGTATACAGACCGTGAAGTGATTTGGTCGCGTTTTGGGATCAGTTATTGAATTGTAGTAGCAGTGACATCTATTCATAGACCACACTCCAGCCTAACATCAAGCGGGTGTTGTCATATGACGAGTCACGATAAAAAAATCACTGATTGTTGAGTTTGTAAGGGAGCACTGAGGGAGTATTTCGCCTTGATTTGATTTGATTATCCTCTAACTGTATCCCCTAAGTTCTTTGCGTCTGCACTAGGGGTTATTATATCCCAAAGTATCCTTAGTAAATCATGGTCACTTTTGAATGTGCATAACAGCATGTCTAAATCGTACAACTTCAATATTAACTCTGGATTCAAGAGAAAATAAAAATAGGATTTTGCTTTTACTATTGGAGAAGTCCGCTCTTGATTCATTGCAGCGACGAGCCGTCTGAGTTATAGGAGATGGAGATGCAGAAGTCACGCGAACTCTGAAGCCCATGCAACTTTGCAGACTTCTGAACATATGCCACCCCCTTAGAACGCCATTTCGAACAACAAGATGCCAGTTGCATCCAGCTATGTCGTCAGTCCACCTAGTTGGAGGCGGCTTCCCGTTCGTGGTCTCCACTCTAGAACCTTTCTTCCCCATCAGTTGTTGGTTCTTTAAGCGATGTGCAGACTTATGGAGACTTTATTTATTTAAAAAACTTTATGCACTAGTTACAGATGCGGACTTAATGCCGCTAGGTAAACTTTTAGGGACTCTGAGGGACAATTCAGAGCATTTTTGTGTGAGTTAGGTGCAAAATAAAACAGAAGCATTTGGTCTGTAAGGCATAATAGTAAATCTAATACCTTATGCGCCTTCATCGCCTATACCACGGAGAATGTACAAACCGAGTAGTACCTATATTTTACATTTCTAATAAACAGATCCATAGATTTATGATCTCGCTGACGCTTCGACTAGATGGAGCATTGACCTGTGTCAAACACACATCGCAAACTACGCTGAATCAGCGTAGATTGATCAAACATGTCTCAGTGCAGGGCCGTCTTTACCCGGGGGTTCAAGGGGTGCGGTGCACCCGGGCGCAGAGTCCTAGGGGGCGCATGCCGACCACCATAAACTTCGATAGGTACCTAATACACTGAGACCACGCGAGCGAAGCCTTGACTTTCGCACCCCGGCGCTGAATATGCTTAGGACGGCCCTGGCTCAGTGTTTTCTACTATACAAACAAATTAAGTAGCTGTTTGGAATTTAAAAAATAACTTTTCCCTATTCTTTAGGTTAATAGTTTATGTTAGCAACATTATTTCGTTCACGCACACAGGCATCGGCCACGTGGATAACGATTACGACGCACACATCAGAGTAAACTGGGAGCTTTTATATCGAGACAGTTTGTATGAAAGGCTCTATCTAGTCGTAGCGCGACCAATCATTAATCTATGAAACAGAACATTTATTTGAATATAAAATATGACAAACCAAGTATTTGTTAATAAAAAAAAAAGAGATGGATATTTGCTTCGGGTCTGGTTATCAAAGAGTGGTAGGCAGTGGTACCCAGTCTGCCGATCCGGGGTAATACCACCACTTACAAGTATACAGACCGTGAAGTGATTTGGTCACGTTTCGGGATCAGCTTGTAAGTTGCCGGTTCCATCTAGGCCGGCATAGTGGATGTGATTGCTACTCACAGTTATTGAATTGTAGTAGCAGTGACATTCATTCATGAACCACACTTTGGCTTAACATCAAGCGGGGTGCTGTCATATGTCGAGTCACAATAAAAAAAAAAAAACTAATAATAAATAAATAAAGCAAACTTTCCTTTTTTTATTGTGACACGACATCTGACCTCGACCCGCCCGATGATAAGCAAGAGGAGGTCCAAGAGTGATGACGACTAAAAAACCGAGTTAGTTCACGGCTGCCTCAGTCGCCGTCACTATGTTGGCTAAAGGAAAATTTGGCATAAACTTGATTTGATTACACAAAACTGGCTTAAAATATTAATGAAAAGTACACCGTTATCTGAAATTGATGGAACCGTGGGTCATTCGGTAAATAGACAAGTCAGAAAGGGGGAACACGTTGATAAACGTGGCCTGATTTCGACTATTTACCCGTCTATGGCGAAGCAAAAACGAAAGGTATGATTTTAACCGGTATCGATACCGGCAGATTTGTTTTATTATTTTGACTCGACATATGACAGCACCCAGCTTAATGTTAAGCTGGAGTGTGGTCCATCAAAGGATGTCACTGCTACTATAACAACTGTAAGTAGCAGTCACATTCACTATGCCGGCAACTTACAAGCTAATCCCGACACGCGATTCATTTCACGGTCTGCTTACTTGTAAGTGGTAGTACTACCCCAGGTCGCAGACTGGGTGCCACTGCCTACCACTCTTCTATTTATCTCAGTACAAACAGAGGCATGAAGTTAGAGTTACGTTAAAGAAAGTTTTTCAATAAACTCTATTGAGGTCTCATCATCAATTTCAAACTAGTAAACTTTTCTAAAGTTTAGTTGGAACACTCGGGTGGAGTTACCAAACACTTCTTAGTTACACCAAGTTAATTTGGTAACCAAATACACTCAGAGACAAACTTAGCTAGTCATTTAATCTGATACTTGTTTATTTACCAGTAGTTTTACAACCGAGTCTTGATATAGTCTAAAAGGCAGCCTAACCACGAACTTGTCACGATAGCGGATAGAATAAAGAATAGCACAGTTTTTTTATTATTATTGTGACTCGACATATGACAGCACCCCGCTTGATGTTAAGCTGAAGTGTGGTCCATGAATGAATGTCACTGCTACTACAATTCAATAACTGTGAGTAGCAATCACATCCACTATGCCGGCCTAGATGGAACCGGCAACTTACAAGCTGATCCCGAAACGTGACCAAATCACTTCACGGTCTGTATACTTGTAAGTGGTGGTACTACCCCAGATCGGCAGACTGGGTACCACTGCCTACTACTCTTTGATAACCAGTGCGCGATAGATGTGTTTTAAAAGAAGATATAGTGACAAGGTTTGACAAAGGGATGCTTCGATGATTTGGGCACATTGAAGGAATGACGGAAAGTAGATTGCTGAAAGCAATTTATAAATCTGATGTGGATGGATGCGTTAAACAAGGCAGGCCACTCATGAAAGCTAAGTTTCCTAGTGCCCGTAACTTTAGAGCTTATTTAAAGAGAATTGTGAATGTGAAAGAAGCGAAGAAGTTGTGTCAGGATTGTGGCAAGTGGCGCTCCATTGTCCCTGCCTATCCCTGAGGGAAAAAGGTGTGACAGTTTGATTGATTGATTGATTGATTGATTACAATTTGTTACTGTACAAAATTAAATAAATATTAGTTAGAAGTAGAAGCCATTTCAATTCCCAATGTATTAAAATACCTACATCAAATCAAATTATATAGTTTCCATATCAAAGTTTTTCAATAAATAGTCTCAAAACAATGAATTTTACACACATTAATTACAAAATAAATTGAATTGCAAATTCGGCTTTAACCCAAAGTCAGAAGATACAAATTCGTTTTAAAGTAAAATTTCTTTGTGAAATTATTTGAAACACGGTCGTGCGTTTTCCTGGATTATAAAATAGGTTTACATAGATTATAGCACCCTTGGGAGTAGGGAGTTTATTCTGGCTATAGATATTTCATTTAAAATAATAATATAATTGTATGAAAATATTTGTGGTTGGCAGTGGTACCCAGTCTGCCGATCTGGGGTAGTACCACCACTTACAAGTATACAGACCATAAAGTGATTTGGTCGCGTTTCGGGATCAGCTTGTAAGTTGCCGGTTCCAACTAGGCCGGCATAGTGGATGTTAAGTGCTACTTACAGTTGTTGAATAAGCAGTTCACAATTTGTCGACAGTTTACAAACGGTGACAGATAAAACTCAATAATTATAATTAATCGTAAAGTATTTGCTTTATTGGTTCTTTTCTTTTATACAACACCCCATATTCAATTTCATAATCAAACATCCTATTTTTTATATCGTTGCGTCTAGTTTTTGTCTCCGTTTTCTCTGCTTCTTTATCTTCGAACAAATGGTCTGCAGCAAACGGATACTTTTTCCGAAGCAATTCTTTTTCTTTTCTGGACAATGTCCCACAAACTACCCATTTGTGAATGGTATTGTTGTAAACCAAGTCATGGTTTAGAATTCTAATTGCGCTAATTCCTTTATAGATTTCTGAGTCGACCTTATGCAATCCAAGCTGGTGGATGTCCTGCACTGATTGCCTGTCCTTCTGATACATACGTTTTAAATATTGAATGAATTCCTTTAATTGCTGAACTCTTCGCTTTTTCACTCTGTTGCCGAATCTAGGATAAAAACTTCGAATTAGTCAAGAATATTATAATATTTTATGGCTATTGTACATAAGAAAAATAATAAATCCATCACAAGTATTGGTAGTTAATAATCGAAATTGTAACATTATATTTATGTAATATTATATAAACAATGAACTTAAAACTAAAAACCTAACAAAATACAATATCTTAACTAAAATATATTATTAAAAGGATTCCCTTTAGGCAAGGTTTGAAGATACTGGCAACGTTCTTCCTTTCAATAGCTTGACTAATTCTTTGTCAAAGGTAGCTGCCAACTTTTCGGTCTCCTGTGATGTCGACTAACCTTTTTGCTATTTCCTTAAAAAATCTTATACCGCTAGGACCCCACGGACCAAGGGTCTCGACACCGAATGGGACAAAATCATATTCGGAGCCTAGACCCCTGTATTTGCATGCTTTTTAGCTTTTAGCCCCCCTGAGAGCACCAGCCAGATTTTAAACTGGAATGCGGCTCATGAATGGAGGCGGCGGCCACTTCAGGTACATATCTGCATACACTATGCCGCCCTAGTAGAAACCGGAAACTAACATGTTGTTCTCGAAACGCGAATAAGTCACTTCACGGTCTGTATACTTGTAAGTGGTGGTACTACCCCGTATCAGGACTACTGCCTACCTTTACCTACTTTAAAATAACCTTTATTTTAACTTTAACTCTTTAATTTAACTTACAGTTTATAACTGACAGACTATCTGCTGCTTCAGAGAATACAAAAATTATGTTAAAAAATACCAACCTATACGTTTTATTGAGAAGTCTACTAATATCTGTCACTGTGTCTCTTATAAGATTTTGAATTAATTTCTGCCTTCTTTCTCTTAACTCTCGTCTTCGTCTCTTCGCATTACTTAGAGGGCTTTTAGTAGTCGATTGATTTATCTCGACTCTTATTTCATCAGAATCAGTCTGCATACTTGTATCACTTAAGGAAGCGTCTACTAAACCATGAAACATATCATAGGAGTTCAAGAGTATACCACAACAAACGAATTCACTGTTTCCGCAAAAGTAATCGCCTCTAAATATGCGGAATTCGGACTCGCATTCCATTGGTAAAGTGCATGTGCCCCATGGTAAGTCGTGCTGGTTGGGATCCCCGCAAGGTACACCCCAAGGTCCTGCATTATTTACAAATCAAAAATTATTATTAAACCTTGTCTTTTTACTCCCGCGGTAACTGCTACACCTACATAATGTCGACAGAATAGACGGTCGAACTAAAATGTGCGGCGCGTCGTTATTTTGTAGAACTCATGTGTTCATCTTATAATTTTGGATGGTTAAAGCAAAGTAAAAAATCACCTTCGACCGACAGAGTGATTGCAACTGAGGCAACCATAATTTCAGTCGTCAGCGCTCTTGGACTTCCCCATGCTTACGATGGCCTGATGAGGCAAGTTGAATTCAGATGCCGAGTCTCAATAGAAGAACATATTGTATTTTCATCGATCTTGTATTAGGATAATAAACAGGGGACATAACCATATAGCTTGTAAAAGTGGTAGGCAGACAGTTTGTGATCAAATGCCCTTTCTGCTGATCCGGGTAGTTCCGCCACTTTGAAGTATACAGACCGTGAAGTGAGTCAGTCGCGTTTCGGCATCAGTTTAAAAATTGCCGGTCCCAAACAGGTCAGCATAGTTGCCGGGCAACATTGCAGTGATTTAACTGTAGTAGCAGTCACCTCTATCCATGTGCCGCACTCCAGCTTCTCATCAGGCTGGATGCTGTCATATTATGTCGAGCCCCAATTTTAAAAAATGTAGATATTTGTAGATGTGGATTTAACTGGCATCTTGTCGTTCTAAGGGGAAGCCTATGTTCCGCAGTAGACGACTTCTGGCTGATGATAATGATCATTTATCACCTTCATACCGGATCTCATACTTACGAGCAGCAATCATATTGACCCTGTCTCCACCTAGATCGGTTTTAGTAGAGTTATACTTGGTAACTAGTTGCTTCACGTGCTCCCACTTTTGTCTCCAATCATCTTTCCATGGTTGTTGTCGTCTAAAATTCTCCTTTGCACCATTTTTATTCAACAAATGATTACTTCTTAATTTATTAAATCTTTCTTTTAAATTATCAGTTTCATCGTCGTTAATAAAATAACTATTTGTATTGGGATTTATAATTAATATTAAAATTATTATTTTTAATAATTTTAGCAACATTTTTCTTAAGAATTTTGTGTTACATTTTTCTTTCGATATAAATAACTTGCGTGTAAAACTGTTTTATATTTATTGTTTCTTTTTTATTTGTTTTAAATTGATTTTATTTTATTGCTTATAACATTTCCTTCGCAGCTAACAAGCTAAAAATTATATAACTTATCTAACACTAAAAAAAGAGTAAAGACAACCACTCAGTGTCGCGATGCAAAGCAACATATATTTGTCTCTTTTTCACTCTCAATAACTATCATTCCGTCCTACTTCCACTAAAACTCGTATCTACGTATGACGTATCTACTCATTTGATATCATTACTTACATGCGTTTAGAGTGAAAGAGAAAAGAGTGTGTGTGTGCGTGTGTGTGTGTGTGTGTGAGTGAGTGTGTGACTGTGTTTTAAATCTAACTGTAGAAACAACAATTTTTGAAATAATAACAATCAATACAATTTGCATCTCATTCACAATTTTGCATTTTGCGTTAAAGTAGACAATTGTAGACAAAAAACAACTTTCGGACAATGAGTTATAATGAGCTTGAAATGTTAATGAAAATAAACATCGATTTATAGTGTTGCGCGTTCGCATTTTTTTTTAAAAGCTTATCAATGGAGTTCAACTGTCAAAACGAAGCCCGTTGTCATTGAGTTACGCGGTCGGACCGCAGGACCACGAACAATACCTATCATTTATAGTCATACAATGAATGTAGTCGCGTCGTCCGCGTGTTACTCTTACAAGTAAATATTATCATCAGCCAGAAGACGTCCACTGCCTAAAAGTTAGAACGCCATTCCGAACGATAATATTTCCGTTTCATCCACCGGTTATTCGTGACTTCCACTATGTCGTCAGTCCACCTAGTGGGAGGCCTACCTACGCTGCGTCTTCCGGTTCGTGGTCTCCACTCTAGAACCTTTCGTCCTCATCGGTTGTCGGTTTTTCGAGAGATGTGGCCAGTAATAATAATATAAACTTAGTATTATTTATTGAATGTATTAAAGAACCGGAGTTACCGTCTGGCTGATGATGTATTAATCATCATCGACGCCTTTTCCCACAGGGATAAGCAGAGACAGTGGATGTATTAATATACATATTTTATTTATTATGGCTAGACCCCGCCTGATGTTAGGCTTAAGGCGACTGCTACCACAATTCAATAACTGCAAGAAGCAGTCGCTACCACTATGCCGGCCTAGTTAGGACCGGCAACTTTTAGGCTAATCCCGAAACGCGACTAAGTCACCGGTTAGGCAGACTGGCCAAATGACCATCATAGTCTGATACTAATCTTAAAATATTAAATAAAACAAATATTTTTACATCAGTCTTTATTGTTATAAAAACATGTGTAACAATAAAATATATTTTAAGTCTATGTGACTTTACGAATTTATTTTTGTCATTTATAAAATAAAGCATTATTGTGTCTACTATCGCGTATATTTAATTTATTTTAATGCGACGTTTTAAGGTCATCGTGGTCGCAAGGATACTGAGGTCGTTTCCAAAACTACCCTCAAATGTCAAAATAAACGCGATAGTAAGCCGCAAAAATATTTTTATTTTTTAGACACTGTTCGCGCAAAGCCTCAGATACTATTTTTTAATTTCATAAAAATGTATAATAGCTGTATTTGGTTCATATTTAACGTATAAAACACATTATGGGGCAAATATGACTGTGAGGGTAAATGCGAATTTTTTCCACAAATGCCTCACCCAGTAGACGTTTAGCGCATTGACTGCATATTTTTATCAATATATGTGGCACTTTTTTAAAATAAAATTATTTTCTTTTTTTTAGTCGCATTAACCCCACACTCATGTTTGCCCCATGATGTGTTTTTTATTTATATTTTTTTGTAGACTATACAAGCGGCATGCCATGATGGCTGTTTTGACGTTTGACTGTTCATTAAGTTTCGTATATATTAATAGTTACGTTTAAAGGAGCATATCGCTTTTCTTTATATTGACAATAAAGAGCATCAATTTGTTCCTTCATATAAAATTGTAAATTTTAAACCTTATGAGCAGCCAAACGTCAAAACAGCCAACATGGCGTGCCGCTTGTATAGGGAAAACATTAATTACATTTAAAAAACTTGGAACCAAAATTGGAACAAATTTTACTCATCAACCACGAATTATTATCACTTCCCTATTCTCACGGAGCTAGGCAGTGAATTGAGCGCCACTCTCCACGATCCTAACCTAATTTTAAAATGATGTATCCATAATAAATGATCACATATTCAATCGAAAAACACTAACTCGTTTTTTTGGTCAATTCAATGCGCTGTCCTGATAATATATTTAAAATGTACAATGTATAAAAGTACAATGGTAGGTGTCGATTAGATTGCCGTGCTAGGGCGGCAGATTGACTTAAAAACCCGCCGATTTAAGATATTTTAAAATAGCGTCTGTCCTTATTTGACAGATTTAAGAATTGAATACGAAAAGCGTACGTTTACTTACATTACATTGAATTTATATTTCACATTATTTAATATTTAAATATCAAAAATTAAATAGGTTTATTAACTTTTATCTAATTTCCTAACTATGCCAGGTGGGGGTGATGTCAACACTTTCCTGGAGAGTCTTATTTGCCCCGAAACTGGATCTCTACCGAAATATTTCACTTGTATTTCTGATCCTGTGTCTAGGCCTAACACTGATGGGTGTTGAATCTACAAAAAGAAAATTAAATTATTAACAAAAGTCTGAAAATGATTTTTTTTTTGTTGAAATGTGGAGAAAATTAAAGGTTCATATATGAACTTTAATTAGTAATCAAATTGTCACGCCCTTTTCCCACAGGAATAGGCAGAGACAACGGAGCGCCACTTGCTACGATCCTGACATAACTCCCCCATCCACATCCACAATTTTTTTCATACAATCTACGGTTATAGGCACTAAACAACACAGCTTTCTTTAGGATGTCGCCGATTTGGTCGGAAAACACCCTCCTGGGCTTGCCTTGTTTAACGCATCAATCCACATCAGATTATTCCTTTCGTCAATTTACTCTCACTCATTCTTTCCATGTACTCAAACCATTAAAGCATTCCTTTGTCAATCATTAAACGAATGGAAAAAGCATACGAGACAGTTGCCCTAATTTTTTTTATTTTGACACGACATCTGACTTCGACCCGCCTGATAATAAGCAAGAGGAGGTCCAAGAGTGACGACGACTAAAAAAACCGAGTCAGTTCCCGGCTGCCCCAGCCGCCGTCACTATGCCGGCCTAAATTTCCCCCACTTTACCCCGTTAGGTAAAGGATAAATTACCTTTCTATGATCCAATTGCGAATTATGTACCAAGGCTGGCAACATTCCATTGTATAATGTAACTAAAACCCCACTCTCGAGCACTTCAACCACTTTTGCTTTGTAAATGGCGCCAAACTCCAACTCTGGCGTCCTTTCTGCTGACAGCCATGTTGAAATACGCGCCTTAGCCTCGTCCATAGCAGTTTGGGATGGCGCGAAAATATTGTATTTTGTTTCGTCCATTGGTGTTACCTGCACAAAAAAATATAACAATAGAGTTAATATCTGGAACCCATGATTTTTTTAAAAAAACGTAGATATGTTATACACGCTTGAACAAGGCACGTTATAACTATGCTAATAAGAAAACTTAAACTCAGTGTCGCGATGCAGAGCAACATATATTTGTCTCCTTTACACTCTCAATAACTATCATTCCATCATACTTCCACTTTTGTGTATGCTTAGTGGTGGTTATTCGTTCAAACTCGTTCCATTTGCGAACACTAATACTCGTATCTATATAATATCATTTTCTAGAATTAGAACGTTTTAAGTTAAATGAACAAAGCCCATATTAACCTGAACACCAGTTTCTAAATACAGTTTCTTCAAGTTATAACCACCCATTCCTAATAATTTTGATCTTTTGTGTACTTCAATCTCCATTTGTTCAATTATTGGCATGTTCTCTTTGCGCCCTTCCCTGTAGACCAAATGTTACACTTTATTCACAAATTTCATTACAAATTTTGGCCGGCATAGTGACGGCGACTGAGGCAGCCGTAGAATGGAACGGTTTTGTCAGTCGTCAGCGCTCTTAGACTTCTCCTTGCTTACCATCTGGCAAGTTGCTTACCATAAAAGATCAGATGTCAATTCTTAATAAAAATTATTACGACTGCTACTACTTTTGTATGATTGCCAGTAGAAGTCACAACCACTATTTTAGCCTCGTTGGAATCGGAAACTATAGAAAAAATCTATTAATTAGTTTTTTTATTTTTTTAAATTATTAACATTTCTATACCAAGATACTAAAGTGCTTGTATCATAGAAACAGGACATCCAAAGTACATATATCCAAAATACATTGGTACCAGTGGATAGTCTCGGACTCGTGCTCTCGGTTTGTGTAACCAATGCACTGCCACTACACCGTGGTCGCCTTTTTAAATTCTCTTTTATTAAGTTGATCCCGAAACGCGACTAAGTCACTTCACGGTCACCCCTGATCGTCAAACTGGCCGAATGACTTACCTAGGCTTATCAATACATTTATTCATAATATCAATTATTTTCGCTTTGGCATCGCATGCTTTTAGTATTGACTCCATGACTATTTTTAATGGTAGACCAGATATTTTAATATCCGCTTGTATGGCTGTTATACCCTTTTTAGTGCCTGCTATTTTAAAGTCCATATCTCCCATGTAATCTTCTATGCCCTAAAAATATAATTGGTTGCGCTGATTATAATATTACATAGGTTCTCGCTGTTTTTCAAGAGACGGCTCTTCTAGTAAGTGCTGGACGATTATGACAAACTAAAACGTCATGAACCAAGCTTAGACATATGATAAACAAACCGCTTTAACACATTATACTTTTGTGTCGTATACTTTTGGTTGTGCGAAAATGTCTAATTTTTTGTCAAATAATCGTCATTTGCGTAAAGTATACAAGTATACAGACCGTGAAGTGATTTGGTCACGTTTCGGGATCAGCTTGTAAGTTGCCGGTTCCATCTAGGCCGGCATAGTGGATGTGATTGCTACTCACAGTTATTGAATTGTAGAGTAGCAGTGACATTCATTCATGGATCACACTTTGGCTTAACATCAAGCGGGGTGCTGTCATAAGTCGAGTCACAATAAAAATTAAAAAAAAAGTGTTGCTTTCCTTCTTTCATTCGAAGAAAGCGGCGGCTAAAGCGCATCGAGAACTCGAAAAAGTTTACGGAGATGCTGCTCTAAGTGAAACAACGTGTCGTGATTGGTTCCGTCGCTTCAAAGACGGTTATTTCAATGTTGACGACCGTTCGCGTAAAGGAAACGTCTCTTAAAATAGTTTTTATATTAGTGAATTTACATACCAATAAATCAGTCAAAATTCTATAATCATCAATGTTGCCAGACTCGTCGTATTTTGTAATTAATCCAATGGCAACACCGGCCGCTGGACTAGTCAATGGTACACCGGCGTCTAGGAGGGCTAAACTACCACCGCACACTGACGCCATAGAGCTTGAACCTGCGAAATGTTCATAGACAATGACATTTTCGTCTTCAATTAGGCCGGCATAGTGGATGTGGCTACAGTGTTTTAACTGTAGTAGTAGTCCTCTCCATTCATAATAGGAGTGGCGCATTGGTTAATTTTCCAGTCTGTTATGCGTAATTAACTCTTTGATAACCAGACCAGAATCAAATATCTACCTCTTTTTTTTATTAACAAATATTTGTAATATTTAATATAATTATTAAATATTACAAATAAAAGCTATGAAACAAAGATTTGCTGCGTCCGGGAATCGAACCCGGGACTTTACGCGTAATAAACCAATCGCTAACCGTTCGTCCACGCCTGTCGTCAAAATCAACATCCAATCATTAAAATCGGTTCACATACAATAGAATAAACTTTTACATAAACTTTTATTGTGTACTGAGGTACTCTTTAAAAAATACAGTCGAATTGTAACCTCCTTTTTAGAAGTCAGTTAAAAAAGAAAAGTGAATTTCTCAGGAATCCTTAAATAATAACTCACCATTAGATTCCAGCACTTCGGAAGTAAGCCTAATAGTGTAAGGCAAGTCAGGCACGACAGGCATAAGTCCTCTTTCAGCCAAGGCCCCATGTCCTGCCTCTCTTCTACCAGGAGCACCAGTCTTGCCAACTTCGCCAGTCGCAAACGAAGGGAATTCGTAGTGAAGGAAGAATGATTTTTCTTTTACACCACTAGAAAATTAATGAATGTATAATTAATGTTTTTTTTATTCATTACTAGCCACCCGCCCCGGCTTCGCACGGGTGCAATGTAGGTACTTATGTGTTTTCATTGTCAATAATAATGAATGTCTTTTAGAGCTTGTCAGATTATTCTGGCAATTTCTAGAAAATGTCAAAGAACCTTCTGGATTGTTGTGGAATGCTCTCGAGTGTTCTAAACTTTTCTCGAAATTCCTATAGAGCAAAACTTCAAGCCCTTATATCTTCAAAAGTAAGCCCTTTAGGTAAAAACAAAAACCTTCTTCATTAATAAGGGATGAAGGGCTACCACATCATATAATAACATTGATCCTACCCAGGACTCGTTTTCGAGTTTTATCGGCACGCACATTGGAGTTGGAGTTGTTAGAATCGTGGCAAGTGGCGCTCTACTATCTCTGGCTATCCCTGTGGGAAAAAGGCGTGACAATTTGATTGCCCAGTGCCCATAACCGTAGAGCTTGTATGAAGAGAATTGTGAATGTGAAGGAAGCTAGGGAGTTGTTAGAATCGTGGCAAGTAGCGCTCCATTGTCTCTGCCTATCCATGTGGGAAAAAGGCGTGACAATTTGATTTATTAATTGATAATTTTCATTACTACTACATACAGCAACAATCAAGTTTACATACCTTGTAAGTAATGAGACTGTATCGAGTTTCAGCGCACTTTCAGGTGAATCAAAAGCCACTGTACATAAAACTTGCGTTTGTCCACGCTGAAACACTGCGCTTCCATGTAATGGTGAATAGAGATTCACCTAAAAACATTTTATAAATTAATAAATAGATATATACGATAAAACATATACAAAACTCCACCTAAAGCTTTCTCTGCTGGGTCAACTTTTGGGTTGTGCAGAGAGCAAAGTTAGCTAAATGGATAAAGGGCTTTTGTTGATTTGTTATATAAATGTCGCAAACCAACAGCTCTCGGTTCAGAGCCAGTACAGTTGACAGTACTTATGTATCTTTGATATACGTACTTTGGTCGTCCTGTTTCTATGATACAAATGTAAAAAAACAGATTACCTCACAACCAATATTCCTGAGGTCATCCAAATGCCTTCCGTCGCATCTAATATCAGTTTCGAACACCATATCTCTGAAGATCTGCTTCAAATTACTGTAAAAACACTCTGTTAGATGTCCAACATCAATTTCAGTCTCTCTTAATTGATTCAACACTGTTTGTTTTACATCCTGCAATGCCAGGTCACGGGATATTTTGTCATGAGAATGGTCGCTGAAAAAAAAAACAATATAAGTGATATTTTTTTATTTGTGACTCGATATACTCGGCTACTACTACATCATTTATCTATACGCATAAATGACAGGACACAATCGTTACATGAAAGAACACCATTAATTATGGGCTTTTATGTACTACTTTACTTTTATGTAGTGACAAGGATTAACAAAGGAATGCTTCGTTGGTTTGGGCACATGGAAAAGATGAGTGAAAGTAGATTGACGAAAGGAATTTATAAATATCATGTGGATGGATGCGTTAAACAAGGCAGGCCCAGGAGGGTGTTTTCCGATGAAATCGGAGACATCCTCAAGAAAGCTAGTGGCTATGCACAGAGCCTGTATGAAGAGAATTGTGAATGTGAAGGAAGCGAGGGAGTTGTGTCAGGGTCGTGGCTTGTGGCGCTCCATTTCCTCTACCTAACCCTGCGGGAAAAAGGCGTGACAATTTGATTGATTAATTGATTTAAATAATTATTTTAGTCGTAGGCACTCTGACCTCCATCATGCCTTTCATCAAGCATGTCAAGGTCAGAAGTCGAGTCACAAAAAAAAACTAATACAAAGGAAATTAATATGTTGCATAAAACCTAATTACCTTAATATTTCTCTAATCTTCATAGTGGACAATGATTTTATAGTATTAACAATACTTTCGTCCAATGGCACCTGAGTTTCGTACTCCCTTTTCATTTTTCCATGCACTTTTTGCAATTTTTCAATGCCTCTAACAATATTCTGAGATTCCTTCGCACCTGCAATAGTTTCATAGGTAAATACGAGTAAACCCACAAAATTTAAAAAAATCTTCCTACACTATTTATTTTATGTATTTTTTACATTTCTATACTAAGCTATAGCTTGTCTAACTATAAATTACGCGCCCCTCCACTTTATTAGTTTATTTAAATGTGTGAATACAAATATTACTAACTATACTACTATACTTTATCAGCATCCTCCTTTTGTGTCTAACCAGCAACTGAATGACCAATTACAATTGCATTTTCGGTGTGTTGCATTCATTCATATTTTATATTTGCACGTGTGCTTAAATGCAGTGGAGGGGCGCTTCATTTTGGCTTAGACAGACTCTACTAAAGAAACTGGACAGCCAAAGTACATATAACAAAGATACATTGGTACCAGGTGGATGGTTAAGAACTCGAGCTCTCAATTTGTGTAACCATTGCACTGCCACTATACCACGGTCGCCTTAACGGTCGGTCGCACACTATAACTTTGGATCCTTCAAGCGAAGTGTGGAAAGGAATTTTTGACTGATATGGTGAAGGGGCCTGAGACAACCGTCAACTGGAGCAGTCTTTTTAAGTCTAATTATCGCGCTTTTTTCCTACAGGGATAGGCAGACAATGGATCACTTGCCACGATCCTATCACAACTCTCTCGCTTTTCTCACATCTTTTCATACAAGCTCTATGGTTATGGGCATTAGGCAAACGAGCTTTCTTGAGGATGTCTGATTTGTTTGGAAAACACCCTCCTGGGTCTGCCTGATGAAGTAACATCGACAAAGGAGTACTTCGATGGTTTGGGAACATGGAAAGGACAAGTGAAAGTAAATTGGCGAAAGGAATATATAAATCTCATGTGAATGGATACATTAAACAAGGCAGGCCCAGGAGGGTGTTCGCCGACCAAATCATAGACATCCTCATGAAAAGCTAGGTTGCCTAGTGCCCATAACCATAGAGCTTGTATGAAGAGAATTGTGCATGTGAAGGATGCGAGGGAGTTGTGTCAGGATAGTGGCAAGTCGCGCTCCATTGTCTCTGCCTATCCCTGAGGGAAAAAGGCGTGACAATTTGATTGATTAATTGATTATTTCACAAAACCCAAAATAAATTATCAAATTGACTTACATTCATACCTATTTTGATAGCTTTTAACAGATCCTGCTGGAATATATCTTTTGCATAGCCTTCCAACATTACAACTAAATTATTACTGGTCGCTGCCACAACTAAATTTAATACACTACTTTCTAGATCTTTCCGTGTTGGATTTATTATCACTTCCTTGTCTATTTGACCTACTCTGAAAGGAAAAAAGGTTAGTGTAGTGTTTGTATAGTACCTCATGCAGTAGTGACACTGATAACTAAGGATTACTGTAAGGATTAAGGATCACAAGCTCGCCAACGTATCATGCCACGCGTCTGTCCTCGTCGAAGAGCAGTCGTGTACTGTCGATAAGCTCGAGATTGTGTCACGCACATCTAGTAATAGTACGTGTATTTCTAACTGTAGTGTATCCCTCATACACTACAGTTAGAAATTATGATGACGGCGACTTAGGCAATCGTAAACTAAGACGGTTTATTCAGTCGTCAGTTTTCAAGTCGTCCTGTCTTCAGAAATAAAATAAGATTATTTAAAGTCAGACTTTAAGATTATTTAAGTCCTTTAGGCTCAAGCTACACGGGCGGTTCTCCCGCCGCGGTAATAGTTACAACGATTAAGACAGCTATAAAACGTGTCGGCTTTCAGTCGCGTTTTTAATTAGGCCGGTATAGTGAGGAACCGCGGACTGCATTCGAGCTTATCATCAGGCACGGTGCTGTCATTCATTGTGCAGCTGAGTGCTATTAAAATACATTTAAAAAAGTACCTCAAAAATAAGATAAAAGAGTTAAAATATATTTGGTTGGCATTGTGAGGACAAATAAGGCCACCATAAAAGTGTTTCTTTAGTCGCCGGAGCTTTAGGACCTCCCCTCGCTTACCATCGGGCAAGTCGAGGTCACAATAAAGTACACAGCAAATTAAGATGAAGAGGATAACAGCCATTGGTTCATCAATATCAGCCAGAAGACGTCCACTGTTAAACATAGGCCTCCCCCTTAGAACGCCATTTCGAACAAGATGCGAGTTGCACCGTTTATTCATGAGTTTCACTATGTTGTTAGTCCACCTAGTGGAAGGTCTACCTACACTGCGTCTTCTGGCTCGTGATTTTCACTCTGGAACCTTGCCATTCTGAACGACAAGATGCCATTGGTTATTTGTTCATTAAATAACTTAATTCATATTTACCTAACAGCCCCCACAGGCCCATTCCATGGTACATCAGACATGGCCAACGCAGCACTTGCAGCATTAATGGCTATGGTTTCCGGGGGATACGTAGAGTCCACGGCCAGTGTGTTACAAACTATTTGGGTATCATAGTTGTAATTTGATGGGAACAGAGGACGGACAGACCTATCTATGAGGCGGGATGTGAGGATTTCACGTTCTGATGGACCTGTTGAACAAATTAAAATTTATCAATCAATCAAATTAAATTGATACACTTTTTTCCCACAGAGACCGGCAGGGACTTGCCACTTGCCACACCTCTCAACAAATGTACCATGGAGCTCCAACACAACTTCCTTAAAAATGTAGATAAATGGCGGCCATGGTATAGTGGCAGTGTAATGGTTACGCAAACCTAGAGCACGGGTTCAACACCAATGTATCTATGATATATGTACTTTGGTTGTTCTGTTTCTATTATACAAGCACTTTAGTAGCTTAGTATACAAATGTAAATAATAAAAACTATAAAATAAATGAATAAAGGTAATTAAATAAAATTGTCAAGCCTTTTTCCCACAGAGGTAGCACCACTTGCCACGATCCTGATACAACTCTCTCGCTTCCCTTACATCCACAATTCTCTTTAAACAAGGACTATGGGCACTATTTAAACACTCACTAAACAAGTCAAGTTATGGGCACTGGGCAACCTAGCTTTTTTGAGGATGTCTCTGAAACACCCAGAAACCAAAAACACCAGGTCAGAAAACACCCTCCCCCTGGCCTGCTTCATTTAATGAATGGAAGCGACTGCTAATTCTATAACCAAAAATAAAATTATAAATAAAATCTATAGCCGCATAAAATTTGTTTAATTCAAAAATCAATGTTTGCACAAAATCACTAAATTTTTCAACACTAAAATTTGTACAGTTTATGTATTTATTTCTGCCTCTAAAAAGGTGTGTTACCTAATTCCCTCCTAAGAAAATTTGTGGGTATTCGTCCAGCTGCCGCAGCCTTCTGTCGGTAGTCAACAACAAGAGGTAGAAATGTTGAAGCACTTTGCTTAGCCCTGGAGACAACTGTTGATAAGACACTAGTGTTCCCGAGACTCGCCACACATGACCCATCAGCAAATCTTGCAAATCTACCACTTGATATCTTTAGACTGCTCAATCTGAAATTTTAAAGAAAAGCATAAATATTTTCTTAGATTTGCACGAACATTGATTAATGAATTTTTAAAAAAATTATGCGGCTTTTACTATTCCGACGTTTCAAGAGCTTTGCAGCAATAGTGGTCATGGAAATCATAAAATCGAAACTAAAATAAATGTGATAGTAAGCCGCATAAAATTTGTTTCATGGATTAAGTGCAAATCCAACGGTCGATTTTGCATATCATTTCTCAAAAAACTAACAGGTGGAAGTCCACCAGACCATATGTTCTCTCCATCCTATATTCTTGAATGGGACGTAATGTGATTTTCTTCAACCCTGAATCTATTAAATACTTGTAAGTACCGACCCTAGAGTGTTTTTGTGATGCTAAAGGAGAGCAGCACGCACTAGCTATAATGAATCCCAAGTACCTGTGGGGTAGTAGCACTTGGAGCTCATCACCAGAGGTGACCGAGGATGGTCACCAGCAAATAAATTGATTAAGCTGAGGAGGCAAGCAGACTATTATAAATAATACTACTAGGAAGGCATATCATGGCTGGTTTCACCCTTTGACCTCGCTTTACCTTTGGGTTTGACATTACATCGCAAAATTATTAAACAGCTAATATAAAGGGTCACTTATTATGTATAGTTTGTTAATCCTATTTCATTATGTAATTGAATTAACAAAACTAATGTTTAGAAAAATAACCTCTAAATTTAACCTTACCCATTTGTGAAAGAAATTTCTATTTCGTTATCCTTCTCCGTAGACGAATATAGTCTTCGGCACAATTTCTCCTTATATTTTAATCGCGATAAAACAAACCTCTTCCTTGACCACATTTTTTAATTTATCATTAAAAAAAATAAACCGAATCTCAAAACCTGACTGACTGACGAAAATCACAGACCACATAATATAAGACACTACTTTATTAGAATAATATAGTAGTTTAACAAATAGGACTCCAACAACAAAGAAAATTAGATTGCGCCTATATTTACTATAACTCAATGCTTGATTCTTAAAATTGCAATCATTAACTTTTATTGTAAAATGCTTTTCAACCTTTCTTTGGTATGATGAAAGTAAGTTTATTGAAAAAAACTCTTACTTTTTGTGTAGTCTAGTGGTAAGTTATCTATGAGAATGATGATTGAAAGGTTTACCTGACCCAAGGAAATTGTAGGTAAAGCTTTACCTACAATTTCCTTGACCTGACCAGAGGTTGATACTGACTGACTACTGACATTTAAAAAAATGCCTGATAGCCATATTGTTATTGTTTAAAATACAATTTATATTTAAAATAATGACGGCACAGTCTAACCCTTACAAGAAATATACTGGTATCGACTCCTTTGAAAGAATAAATTACTTGTATCAGGTATGACAAGACTCCTACTATACCGGTTAAGTTTTCTGATTCTATATTGAATTAGAGTTATGCTGGGGCTACATTCGCAGGCGAAGATTTAACGTGCCGGATTGTGTTGTTCTCTATTGTGCGGCTGAGACGTAGGTGTAGCCACCCAAGCATCGGGGCAGCACTGAGACTGATTTCACACGTTGCCCCGCCTCTACCAGGTATCAGGCTGGCTGGCTACCAATTCACAATTATCTCGATAAGTTTATATGACCTCAACTTGCCTGATGTTAAGCAAAGCCGAATTTACCTATAGCACACGCCACACTGGGTCGGGTGCAGACTTAAATTTTGACTGCGTGTATTATGGGGCGCGAAGATATTGAAGGCACACTTTTATTTACAGATCAGCAAATTTGTTTCTGACAAAAATCCTATTTTATCAGTCTACTATGGAAATATATTGGTCAATATAGGAATGAAAAATGTATTAAGAATGTATGTATAAAGTTTATTTTAAATAATATTATAAAATAGGCTATCAGCATTCTCTAATGCATCCGTTGTCTGATGCATTTATTTGTATAATATTTATTATTACATAGGATTTTTTACTTTTCTATACTAATTTACTTAAGTGCTTGTATCATAGAAACAGGACAACCAAAGTACATATATCAAATCCTACGGCCACACACTCTACGAGTGGCGAGGGAAATGGGCAGAGACATAGTGTGGCTGCGTTATTCGTCCTGCTGCTTGTCATGCCTGGCGATCCATTTTTTGGCTGTAGCCAAAGATACATAAACATTGGTACTGACAGGTGGTTTTAAACCTGTGCTCTCAGTTTGCATAACCATTGCCCTGCCACTACACCATTGTTACTTTGATATTTGCTCCAGATCTGGATGTTTAGAAGTGGCATACACTAGATGGCGTAATTTGCCCAGTTTGCCAATCTGGAGTAGCACTTTTAAGTATACAGACTGTGAAGTGTCACGCTTCGGAATCAGCTCAAAAGTTACCAATTCCAACTAGGCTAGCATAGTGGAAGCAAATTCTACTTGCATTTATTTATTTGCGCTGACAGTAGACTTTATTCAGCTTAAAATCTGGCGGTATGCTGTTACTATGTCGAGCCACAATGATAATAATTAAAATGAAATAGTTTTATACAAAATGTTTTTTTAGGCATCCAGACATCAAAAGGCAAATATGTAAGAAATGTCGATGTGTTATGGTCAACAACAGAACAAAACAAACGAAAATTAAGTCCAAGAAGAAAACCAAATATATTGAGTATAAATGTGAAATTTGTAAAAAAAAGAAGAGATTCAAAGTGTCGAAGACTCATAAACTGTGGTTGGAGCAACCTGAAGCAGTAAAGGATGTTGTGACAATTTAATAAACTGATCTCTACAAGGATAAGCAGAGACAATTGACCACCACCAACTACAACCCTGTGGTGTACCATTACTATATATAGCAATAAAAACTACAGTATTTCCTTTTTGTGTCAACTGAATTTTTTTTATTTCGTATTGGGAAACAGACATTCCAAAGGACCACAACATCAAGTCCAATAAATATTTTTAGATTGTATGTCGAAGGCGGCATTGGTGGGGTCTTACAATATTTGATTGGAAGCTTTGAAACCTACATTTCGGTCACAAGCCCGGAACGCTGCCTTAATTCTACCGCCTGCCACGCGATGAACCCGGCACCCGTACGGAGAATCCATGGATGCTAAGAAATTGTTTCATTTGATGTATCTAGTAAATAGTAAAATGATTAATCTGATATACCTGACTCACTGTACCACAATAAATGTGATACCAACAATATACCACAAGTTACTTATAAGTTATAGGGCAGCAAAATTTTAAAAACCTAAAATAAATCTTTAAAATTTGAACCTGAAATTCATATTTTTGTTGTACCTATGATTGAAATTCCTAAATAAAGGAGCAGCAAATTTTTTTCGGCCCCGGGTGGCTGATCCATTTTAGTTTTTTTAAATTTTGCTGCCCGGGACGCCTCCCCTCTTCCACGCTACGCCACTGGGTATTATTTTATACCATTTCTATGACAAAGTTTCTAAACAGAAGTTATATTTTTATACTAGATATAATGTTACGTAAATTTGTGTGTTTATATGAAAAAATAAAATAACAAAAATATAACATAAATTGTATTTAAATAAAATAACTTATTGACTCTTCTAAATTACATTCTATATACAAAATTACTCGTGTTTCTTTCTACTTCTCTTCATCACCTTTAAACAAATTACTTAGTTTATTAGCAATCTGTAAACAAGAAATATAATAAGTCTTCACTTCCATGATACCTGCATCAAGACATCCAAGAAAGCTGGGTTACCTAGTGGCCATGTATGAAGAGAATTGCGGACAGGGCCAGCCAGATCTACCATATGGCTTTTTGGGCTTTCATAGTCAAAAATAGACGATAATGCGAAAAAATATCCATAACTGAGTAATTAGGTGGGCCCCTAAGTAGTATTAACCCAGGGCCCCCTAAACTCACGGTCGGCCCTGATTGCGGATGTGGGGAGTTGTGTCAGGATCGTGACAAGTGGCACTCAATTTGAGGTCCAGGTCTGGTTGTCACAGAGTGGTAGGCAGTGGTGCCCAGTTTGGTGTAGTACAACCACTTACAAGTAAATTAGTCGCTTTTTAGGATGAAACTAGGCTGGCATAGTGGATAAGACTGCCACTTATAGTTATTTAACTGTAGTATTTATTGCAAAAGAATATACAAAAAGATTGGATAAGTCTTACTTCAAATAGAGGAAATCCTTTTCGTTCTGCTGGCTTGACAAGCGAATCCTGTTCTTGTAAATATTTCCATCCATAATGGGACCCAATTATTCCAGGAACCATTACTATAGCTACCAAATTATTGTTTATAAATCGTCTTACAGACATCTTTCGTAAATATATTATTATGTGCGTAAATACAGGTAAGGTTAGATTTTTGTTTTGGATAGGACACTGACAGTAGTTTTCTAAAAACATAAATACAATTGAAATTTCGATTCTATTCGTGGAATTTATTAATTTGAATAACATTAATATAGAAATTATTATTTTAATTTATTGATCAAAATAATTTAATTAAAAAAATAATACAATTGAAATTAAAATTTTCAACGAAATAATATTAGCTGGTGAAGTAACAGAAACAAAACGTTATAATCAGTCTGTACTGTCGACTTGACTCGACTATTTTTACATTTATTTCATTGGACTGTATTTGATATTGAGGACGTAACAACCAATCAAATGCAAGTTATCGTAAAATAAAAATTGCAATAGAAAACCTATCATCACAACATGGTGGCTCTGTGAGGGAGGTGTACAATTTTCCTAGTCATTAAATTTTTAAGCTTATTTGGCCAGAGTGTTTGATAAAATATGTAAGTATAAATTTAATCATAAAAATACAATAATTATAAGGTTATTTAAATACTTTAGTTAGTAAATATGTTTTATAGATAAACACCAAATAATAAGCTTTGAAGATAATAAACACAATGACGTCTGAAGAAACTCATATTTCTGAAGAATTAAAAGGTTGTTATGAAAATCTTATTGTAATTGACGTTGGCGCGAATCTGACTAATAAGAAGTACAGCCGTGATCTAGATTCTGTGGTACAAAGGGCAAAAGATGCAGGTTAGTTTGTTTCATGATTACTTAAGTGATTTTTATGAAAGTATAAAGTATTGCATGTTGTAATGCGCTGAATAAATAATTATTTGTGTAACGCAGATATTTATTACACATTCTAACTGTATCATACGGCACGGACTTTCTGTTTTGCATAATTTATTCCATAAATTGTGAGTTTTATTTAGAGCATTACATTACTAATTTCACCAACCTTTCATTTTATTTAAATTATACATTCACTTTAATTGCATGTACTGTAATGTAATAATATAATTTTTATTTGCACTGTTGAGATAGATGGAGCATTGTTATATTATTTCAAAAATAACCAGATTTATAATAAAATTTACTACAAAATAGAAAAAGATCAGACAAACAACTGTGTCTTTTTTAAGGCGACCTTGGTGTAGTGATAGAGCAATGGTTACGCAAACCAATAGCAGGGGTTCAAAACCACTTGTCTGTACCAATGTATTTTTGATATATGTACTTTGGTTGTCCTGTTTCTATTATACAAGCACTTTAGTAGCTTAGTACAGAAATGTTTATCTACATGATCATAGATTAACATTAACATGGCTACTGGTCAGGTCCAAAACCATCCTATATCCTACCATCATGCATATGCAAGTAATAAGTTGACAAAGGTTTATCTCAATGGAATAAACAGTAGGTACAGCAGCACATAAAATACAAAACATACATTTCGGTCACAAGTCTGGAACGCTGCCTTCATTCTCCCGCCTGCCACGCGATGGACCCGGCACTCGCACGGAGAATCCATGGATGCTAAGAAATTGTTTCATTCACAAACATATTTTTTTTAGCATTAGATTGAGTAGCCAAGTGACTAATGAAAACTATGTCAGGACGTGGATCATCGTAAGCGCTCCTTTGTGAAGGTGTGAATTAGATATTTGATTTTCATATCTGGTTTCTGAAAAGTAGTGCTTTTTTACACTAGTGGCATTGTTAATTTAGTTGATTATATCGGAAATAATTGCGCATTGTATCACGCTTATAATTAAATCTGGAATTTTCTATTTCTGGCTTTTGACTTTTTTCAATTTGTGGCACCCCTCAACCACAATGACTACAAAACTTGATAACAAAATAAACATGATAGTAAGCTGCAGAAAGCATTTAATACATAAACAATGTTTGCAAAAAACATCGGAAAGTATTTATTAACCTTTGTTCTAATTATATTAATAAATATTTGTAATTATGAAACAACTTATTTGTTGATTAATATGCTTTATTATCTCGGTTCATTGCTAATTATTTACTATAAATAATGAGCTAATGAGTAATCTATTCTGTGTACTGATAAGAGTGCAGGATACTTGCCCGAGGGCTAGGCCCGGATCTAGGAGGGGTCAAATCATGCACCAGCCCTGGGCGACAGTTTCAGAGAACGCCAAAATGATAATATAAATTAATTGATAGAAAAAAAATGCTCTACAAAAAGCCTGGCATACGGAAGCCTGGTTGGCTCACCGTTCGACGGTGTCATTAAAAAAACATTCATATAAATGTGTATTAAGAGTATTAGATTATATTATAATATATTTGGCCGGCATAGTGATGGCGACTGAGGCAGCCGTGAACTAACTCGTTTTTTTCAGTTGTCAGGCGGGTCGAGGGCAGATATCGTGTCACAATAAAAAAAAGTGACTTAATATCAATCAAATCGTCATGCCTTTTTTCCACATGGATAGGCTGAGACAATGGAGCGCCACTTACCACGATCCTTACACAACTTCCTCATTTCCTTCACCTCCACAATTCTCTTCATACAAGCTTTATGGTCATGGGCACTGGGCAACCTAGCTATCTTGAGGATGTCTTTGATTTGCTCGGAAAATACCCCCCTGGGCCTGCCTCGTTTAATACATCTATTCACATGAGATTTATAAATTCTTTTTGTCAATCTACATTCACTCATCCTTTTCATGTGCCCAAACGATCGAAGCATTCCTTTGTCTATCTTTAGTGACTTTGAATTTGTTTAAATGTATTCAGCAGAGATTATTCATCTGTGCTCAATACATTTATCTCTTATCTTTACTCCGCATTCTTTTGTTGTCAATATTAATGAAACTTATCAATGACTTGTGGGTTTTATCTCAATCGCTTTTGCATGTAAACCATATTATCTTCAGGGATCGTGGTGTAGTGGCAGTGCAATGGTTACGTAAGCAGAGTGGCACGGGTTCGAAACCACTCACCGGTACCAATGTATCTTTGATATATGTACTTTGGTTGTTCTGTTTCTATGATACAAGCACTTTAGTAGCTTAGTATAGAAATGTATAATAATAATAATAATTTCCGTAAAACTTACCTAAAATTGTTTTATTAGTAAAGTATTTATTATTTTAAGTGGTTAAGAAGTTTTAGTTAATGAATAACGCCGTAACTAGGTCATAGAAACAGGACGACCAAAATCAAAGATACATTGTACTGAAAAATGGTTTAGACCTGTGCTCTCGTTTTGCGTTACTATTGCACTACCACTACACCACGGTCGCCATATTGCAGCAGTTCCCTGCCTGATGTTAAGCTGGAGTGTGATGTTAGAATGGAGTTGACTGTTACTTAAATAACTCCAAGTCACATAACGGTCTGTATACTTGTAAATGGTGGTACTACAGATCGGTTGACCTGGGTACTGCCTACCCCACTCTTAGACAACTAGACACGGACCAAATGTCCACCTCTTTTTTATTAACAAATATATTTAATATTCAATTTATTTAATAAATATTACAAATAAAATATTTGAAATATATGGTACAGATATTTGTACCGAATGGGAATCGAACCCGGGACTTTACGCGTAACGAACTGGTGTTTTAATCAGTGCGCCGAGAAAGCATGGTCACATACAATGGATTGCAGACAGTCCAGGGAAGCTCTCCCTCATATTGACAGACGCTTGACTGGACGACTGCTGGACCTTAGCAGAGCCAAGCTCCGCACTATGGTGGGTGTCATAACGGGGCATTGTGGTTTTAATAAGCACCTGTACAACCTCAACATAACGGACAGCCCCCTATGCAGGGGATGCCTGAATGGGGAGGAGACAGCTGCACATGTGCTCTTGAGTTGCAGGAGTACGGGAGTAGCCGAAGCGAGACAAAAGTTCCTCGGCAATGCCAGGACGCTTCCGGAGGTCTGCAGGAACGAAAAGGGTCTCCTGGCCTTCCTGGAGGAGATCGGGTGGCTCCATTGAAGGAGAACAGTTGAAGAACGTACAAAGAAACCGAAGAGGACTTCAAGTGCGGAAACGAGCCCGCAAATAACTACAACTACAACTAATCAGTGCGCCACGCCTTTTGTCAAATATTAGTACATCTGAGATTACATTAAAAACTTTTTAAAATTAAATTTGATTGTCCCAGGTGTCCAAAAGATCATGGTTACTGGTACATCAGTTAAGAACAGCAAGGAAGCACTACGACTCACTCGGATCTATCCCGGAACTATCTACTGTACTGCAGGTAAGTCCTATCTATACACACCTCCAACCTCTGTCAGTCAGATTATTTGGCAACGCGACTAAGTCACTTTTGTACATAATTAGAATGTTCTTATCGCCTTAATAAACATATTTCTACTCGAATTTTAATCACGTTTAAAAACAGACTATGCCGACCAAAGGTGCATCTTTGCGCATTTAAGGTTCCAAGGTTAGCTACGCTTAAATTAATTAAATAACAAATCCGATCATGACTTCTATTTAAGTAATTTCAAAGTGTCAAAGTATGTATGACTGTTAGAGTTTATGGCCGGCATAGTGTGATGCATCTGTCAGCTAAGTCACTATTTTCACTCATCAGCGCTTTTGGGACGCGCCCTTGCCATCTGGCAATTCAGGGTCACATCATAAGGAAAGTTGTTTTTTAATAATTATACTATCCTGGGCTATGATATTTTAATAAGGAAAGACGTAGATATGTTATAGGCGCTTTAAACGAGGCACTAAAACTATGCTACTAAACAAACCTGAACTCATTTTGCGATGCACAGTAACATATATTTGTCTTTTTCGCTCTCAATAACTATCATTCCGTCCTACTTCCACTTGTGCCATTTGCGAACACTAACAGCCGGTTGTACCACAAACGTTTCAATTTACGAATTTAGTTTTACTTTATACTTATTCTATTACGTTTACTATTACGAAATCGTGAATTGTGTTGTTAATAATTTTATATCGAAACTACCATTTATATATGTTTTTATCATTAATAATAACAAAAGTAGTACATAGAAACCCAAAATGAATAATGTTCTTTAGCTCTGTATAAAATATCCGTTAAACGTAAATGTAAAATGTGAAATTAAAGAGTGGTAGAGAAAAGAATTTTACTTATACGATACTTATTACAAATTCGTAAATTATGATTTCTGTACAACCGGCTGTTAAACTTGTATAGGTGACGTATCTACCTCATTTTAATTAATATCATTGATTCTAGGTGTACATCCACACGATGCTAAATCAATGATGGAGGAGGAACTATGGAGTCAGCTGCAAGAGTTGGCAAGTGCGCCGGAGTGCGTGGCGATCGGGGAGTGTGGACTCAACTATACGAAGGATTTCTCTGAACCACATGTACAGAGGGATGTTTTTAAGAAACAGGTTAAGATTATATTTTAGGTATTTAAGTTTGACGCACCAAGTATGGCCGTACACTGCCTCGTGTTTAGCTGGAGTCATTTTAGCTGTAGTTGCAGTCGCCTCCATTCATGGGCCGCACTCCAGCTTGACATCAGTTGGTGTACTGTTATAAATTTTTAAAAAGCCATCCACTGATGGACATAGCAAGTGGAGCAGCAATCGCATCCACAATTGGCCCTAGCTAAATATACCTGGTCGAAACGCGACTGAGTCTCTTGACAGTATTTACACTTGAAAATGCACTAACTTTAGAAGTATAAGTAAAGTATAAGAATCGGCATGAAAGATGAGTTGTGGATGAATGCGGTGGAAGCAAATGCACGCATCTGTACAGCCCTAAACATAATTGATATATTTCTTTAATTGATACTTAAAAGTAAGTATTAAAGCTTGAATGCCAGCACTCTTTTTATCTGCTGAGATGTATATATTGGTACTGGCAAATCGTTTAGAACTGGGAGCTATTTATCTACCGCTAGACCACAGTCGCCTTAATTTAATTAAGAGACAATCTTTTGGTACATCAATTTATAAATAAATTCTTATCTTATTATACAGGTACAACGTGTAACAAAAGGTCAAAACAATATATTTTTTAAATTTACATTTCTATACTAAGCTACTAAAGTGCTTGTATCATAGAAACAGGACAACTATACATATATCAAAGATACATTGTTACCGGTGGGTGGTCTCGAACTCGTGCCCTTCGGTTTGCGTAACCATTGCACTGCCACCACACCACGGTCACATTTAAAGACAGTATTGGGGCTCTTAGTGTTCCTATCTATTTCATTCATGGCTAATGATTGTCGCTGATTATAAAGAAATAATAATATTAAAAAAATTGTATGGTATTTTTTTTTTAAATAATTTCTTTAATTTTTTTGTAAGAAGAATCTTGAGCTCAAATACATACATATCTTAAAATATTATTTCGACCTTTTGTTACACGTTGTATATTTTTTTATATTAACAGGTAGAAATGGCGTGCGAACTGAGCAAGCCAGTGTTGGTACATGAGAAAGATGCCCACGAGGACCTTATAAAGATACTCCAAGAGTTTGGCACCAGGTTGCCTCCTATCATCATTCACTCGTTCACTGGATCCATTGATGAAGGCATGAAGTATATTGAAATGGGATTCTATATTGGTGAGATTCATACCTTTTAATTTTTCTGACTGTGGTAGGCAGGCAGTGGTGCCCGCCCTGCCGATCTGGGGTAGTCCTTTATGATAAATAATTTATAGTCATTTTTTATTGTGACACGACATTTGACATCGACCTGACTGATGATAAGCAAGAGGAGATCCAAGAGTGACAACGACTAAAACAACTGAGTTAGTTCACGGCTGCCTCAGTCCCAATCACTACACCGGCTAAAGGTGCTTCTTCACGCATCGCTTGAAGGATCCAAGGTTATAGGATGGAGAGAATACATGGACTAGCAAAGCATTCCACTTGTCGATTGTTTTACAAAGCTTAATGTTAAGCTAGAGTGTGATCCATGAATGGATGCCACTGCTACGATGATTCAATGAATGTAGCAACCACATCTACTATACAAGCTGACCCCGAAACGCGACCAAATCATTTCACGATCTGTATACCTTTAAGTATAGCCCTGGGTCGGCAGGCTGGGTACTACTGCCTACCACACTGATAACCAGACCCGAAGCAAATATCCGCCTCTTTTTTTTATTAACAATTACTTGTAATATTTATTCTAATCGAACCCGGGACTTTACGCGCAACAAACAAATCGCTAACTTTTCGACTACGCCTGTCAATTAGGATTATATTTTAAGTAACGCAACTCATCCTAAAAGGCGACTAAGTTTCCAGTTACTCTGATTGCAGGTATAACGGGCTACATATGCAAGGATAAGTCCGATGGTGGTATAAGGCGTTTACTTTCTGAACGTCTATTGCCTTTGGACAAACTGCTCGTGGAAACCGACTCCCCATTTATGTACCCTAATATGAGGGCTTCCAAACTGCCTTTGCATGTTAAGGAGTCTTTGACGGAGAGGTGAGAATTTTTCCTATTATTTTATTATAGCTTGACTAATGTTAGCTATGACATATGGCACTGAGACGTGGCCCTTAAATGTTGTCCTGTTGGAAAAGCTCAGTCGCTCAGCGGACAATGGAGAGAGCTATGCTTGAGCTATTGGTGGTGAATATTAAGCTGGAGTGCTGTCCATGAATGGAGACGCTTTAAGTAGCAGTTGCGTCCGTTATGCTGATGATCCCATTTTAATCGCCAGTATAGTTTTGACGGATCATGTTGATGCTATACAAATCAGCATAATAAATTAGATTTCTTTATATTGTAACTAATTTACTTACAATGATACCTTTAAGTATAAATCAATCAATCAAATTGTCACGCGTTTTTCCCACAGGATTCTACACTAGCGACAGGGATTGACAAAGGGATGCTTCGATGGGCACATGGAAGTGATGCCTGAAAGTAGATTGACGAAAGCAATTTATAAATCTGAAAACCTGGATGCGTTAAACAACTCTGGCCCTGGAGGATGTTTTCCGATCAAAACGGAGACATCCTCTGTGGTAATGTGTGTGTAACAGAGCTTGTATGAAGAGAATTGTGAATGTGAAGGAAGCGAGGGAGTTGTGTCAGAATCGTGGCAAGTGGCGCTCTCTGTCTCTGCCTATCCCTGTGAGAAAAAAAAAGTAACTTTTTTTATTTCATTTTTTTTACAGATCCATGACATTTGTGAATCGCTACTGCACATTTCAACGCAATGAACCATGCGCCTTGCCAGCTATAGTGGAGCTCATTTCTGGTTTTATGGGACAGAAGCCCGAGGAGGTTGCACTTGCCACGGCATTTAATGCCTTAAAACTATTTGGATTGAGTCAGTAATTCGCTTGAGTTTGCATGTATGTGAATTATTGGTTGGATTTTTATTTTTCTCCTGAGGGCGTATAAATACCAATTTTTACCTATTATAAATAAGGTATAATGAATGTAAAACAAATTCGCTAGGTTATCTATCATGGCTGTTGCACTCCATTCGCACTCCTAATTTACATTATTTACCAAACGCCATTTTTGTTTTTCAGTAACGGTTTTTTTCTCATGTTTAATTCATTTACTGATATTTATAAAACCTAATTTAAAGGATTAATCAATTCAATCTTTAATTCACATACTTGTATTGCGAAATAAGTTTATTCATAATAAATAATAATGTATTTTTCTTCAGACGTCATTGTTAAGACGATAACAAAATATAATGACAACGAATTTTAACTAATATAGCTTTTAATAAAGAAAGCTAAATACGATACTTACACAAGACACTCACGGCTTTTGAAATGGAATAGGCAGGCTGTACTAATGTCAAATACTCGCTGCTCTCGGGGCAATCAAATTTGAGAGCAGAACGCTACCTCTTGCGCTCTCTGTCGCACTTACGGGAAGCATAGTTAGGAACCATTGTTCCTATCAATGTTGTGAAAATTGTGTTATCGATATGAAATTTCGAATACGGATATAGAAATAATATTGTACCGGTTTCAGATACGGTTACAGATATGAAATTATTTTGGCTCATTCGAAAGTTTCGAGTAATTTCTGTTACGGATATTATATTTTTAAGGAATTTTAGAAGTAAACTACAAAATGTTTTGGTTTTGGTTATAAAGCTTCTATCCGAAAAATTTATTTACGGTTAAGTTTTTACTTCGGATATCCGATAGTTTCGGTTACGGAGCTCCATAATAAATCATCAGTGGATGCTAATCCTTAGTTTACAGATCCGCGAGCAGAGAGTCTTTGACATTATTATTCTAAAATTCTCAAGTGTAGATGAGCGATACTATTGGTTAAAATTTACTATTGAAAAACGCGATTGGTTGATAGTTTCATGATTGATGACAAATCAATCGACCAATCAGATGCCTAATTACTTCAATTAATGATATTTTAATATTTAGAGAAACTGTGAGAGTTATACATTGTATTAGAATTCAATTTGAATTAAATATCCAAACTTAAGTGTTCAGCGGCCATATTGTTTCTTTTAAAAGGCAACATCAGATTGTCAAAGTGATGAAATCTGTTATGAGCAATTGTTACGATAGCTTAAAACTTTGCAGTACCTTTAGAACAAGGCTGTTGGATGCTTTTTGTTGTTTGTTATTATTAAAATGATTTCTTGTAATAAGTTTACGTTGTAGAACATAATATGGCCGCTGAGTTGCTTTTATGTGGCAATAACCCAAGTACTCTGCCTATTCCTATACATTAGTATATTGTGAGTATATTGTATAATGTAATAAAAAAAATGAGGCTAATTACTAACAGAGAAGCTAATGATAAACAAATAAGTAAAATTAGAATACGCTGAGATTCGGTCGAACCATTGATATTAAGTAAAATAAGGTAGATACTTCATCCACACGAGTTAGTGTTCGCAAATGGCACAAGTTTAAACGATCAACGACTAGGCATACACACAAGTGGAAGTAGGAAGGAATGGTAGTTAATGAGAACGAAAAGGAGACCAATATATGTTACTCTGCATCGCGACACTGAGTTCAGGTTTGCTTATTAGCTTATTAGTTTCAACGTGCCTCGTTAGGAGCGCGTATAACATATCTACGTCTTTTCGTTAAATATAATTGAGTTGAACTGTCAAATTAGGCTAGGCCGACGTAATGGGTACGACTGCTACTTGCTGAAATTCGCTGTAGTAGCAGTCTCTATTCAATTATCCGCCTAAATTATCCACTCGTATGGTTTGTATGCCGCAACAAAATTTTTTTGTGTAGAACGTGACGGCGAGATATCGACTTTCAGCGTATTCTAAACATATGTCGCTCCTTCGTTAGGGTCACAGCACTTCTTGCCATCATGTGTGTGTTGCCGCCATTTTGATTGAAACAGAAAACAAAATGGCGGCAAATAATTGACAATAAATATTAAGAGAAACGTCCAAAATGCCTTATTAATTGTTTAAGAATTTGACAGCTGTTTTATTAACTTAATGTAACAATTGTTGTTGTGAATAATATGCTGTCTATATTTATACACGAAAAGAGAAATATTTATAAATGTTTTTTCGATATATATTTAATGTTAAACATTGATAGTTTATTTAGTTATTTTGTAATGATTCGTCCCGTTTGTAGGTCAAGTTATTAACGCGTTTAGATGTGACTGTTCTGATGGGGTTGCCAGTAAAAGAATTTGGAAAATACAACAATTGAATGGATCGTACACACGCAGAATTTGTCGTGGCTAGAGACTAATTTTTAATTCGCTTCTTCATGCCATAAGTATTTGTTTTTTATGGTTATGTCCGTCCAAAAATTTCAATTTCGGCCTGTCTGTACTTTGTTAACTTTTTATTCAAAAGGCATATATCGTCGGAGGGTAATTATTAAAAGTTTTATATTTCATAGAATAGCTGTTAAAAAACAAAATTTATTCTTTTAATTAAAGCTTCCTGTGTCCAATGAATTTTAGCGAAATCCAACAGCTTTCTGGAGCAGAGTTATGTCTAATTACTAAACTTGATTTATTAAGAAACGGGACGAAATTTATAGAAAAATAATAAATAACAAAAAAAATACAGTGATATCCAAAATTTAATATTATTATTAGTTACAATTTTAATTAAGATTGACATTTATTGAAGCTTTATATATGTTATTTGCGTTGATTCTATTGCACTGGCCTTTGCAATTTTGTGTTTTTTTTTTAAATTTATTTTAGTCTCAAGTATTTGTACAAATATATGTGTACCATAGATATATAGTCCTATACAATCCTAATTGGTTCATTGCTTATAGATAAGAAACTAGGAGCTATTCCCAAATAGTTTAACACCCATAACACGAGAGTTGGAAAACAAAATGGTGGAACTCTTTATCCTACTTTAGTCCGGGTATTTGTATTATATTCAAAATAATGCTAATAATTGACAGCCATTGATTTAGCCAAAGCTTTACTGGCCTTATTGGCAGTCCAATTTTAGCAGTTTGGGACAGATTCATAACTAGTTTTCATAAGGCAACCGTGGTGTAGTGGCAGTGCAAACCGGAAGCACGGGTTCAAAACCACTCATCGGTACCAATGTATCTTCTTTGATATATGTACTTTGGTCGTCCTATTTCTATGGTCCTACTTTCGCTTAGTATAGAAATGTAAAAAAATCTAATGCTAGGATTGTTTGATAGATTGAATTGTCCATGCAACGCCATCTAGCGGTGAGTAGCAATCGATATAACGGTAACAATTATTTGTACAAATAAATGTGACTAATCTAATTCATATATGGTGGCAATTCCAAGTTTCCATTTAGTCGGATTGATCTCAATTAAAGTTAAATACTCTCATATTATTTTATGTAAAAGGAAAATGTATATTTTATATATTATTTTCTTAGATTTTAGGAGTTGCAGTGTTTATATTTTTATATGTAAATGTTTGTTAATTTGGGGCCATTACTGGATTTTGAAACTTGATTCTGTCACGACTATTAAATGAATTTTCTGTCTAATTTTAAGACAACATAACATAGACAAGATTTACTTTGGTCTGCTTGACAAAAACATCGAGTTTTCTATTTCAAAAACGAGTCAAGAAACCTGGATAAAAAAATCACACGTGCACATAGGTCGGCTTCGACTGGGAATCGAATGCGTCTATCGCTTAACACGATATCATTTATTCTATCTTGTCATTCTTATGGTCCACGTCGCATATTGCACGTCGCATAATAGCGAACTCCAATTTGCTATTAAGATCATTGATTAGTTCAAATTGAATTCTATTAATTTAATTTAACCAATGGGGTCTTTTAAAGGAGTACGACTGTCAAATTAAATCCCTGTTTTACTAAATGCGAACGAGTCTCGATAACCTCTCTCTTTCTAATCATAATCAAAGTAACCCTTAGTTAGAAAGAGATAGGCATAGTTTCTTCGTCCAGTATTGCTCTCAACCCTCGGTTAAACCGCCATTTGGCGAACGTCAAGGACAGTAATTGTTTCTGGTCGTATCATTGAGGCTGTCGAGAATCAATACACATTAAGATTTTGGTTACGGTTTTACAAGACACAATGTAATAAACGCGATGGTAAGCCGCATAAGCCGATAAAGTTATAAAGTGTCGACGATTAAGGCGGTCATAAATACGGGCTACGGTTAAAGTCCACGTTTTAAAGGAGCCGTTTATTAAAAACGTCACTCAGTTTTTGCTGGTAAGTTGGAGACGACTGCTACTATAGTCAAATCACCGCAAGTATCAGTCGCATCCACTATGCCGACCCAGTTCAAACCGGAAACCCAACTGAGGCGCACCACGGTCTGTAACTTGGGTCGGCAGACTAGGCAATTTGGGTGGCAAGCCATATATCTGTTTTATAATGCAGTTCTTTGTACAAAAAAATTAATTTTACAATTACTTGATTGGTAATTGTAATACCACGTGTTTGTGTAAAATAACTTTGTGTAATTTGTAAACATACCTTAATGTGTTCTGATTTTTGACAGCTAGTGTATTTAGGTTAAAAACTTAATTTGCCACTATATTTTTTTTAATTTAGGTTTATTCGCACGGTGTCCAGGTTCTTTTTTTTATTATTACATTTTTTAAACTCTGCGCAGAGTTATCGTCTTTATTTCGAATATTATTGTAAATATTTTTTTTATTGTTATTTAAATTGTTTTAGTGGAATTTATTCAAATGTTATTGGTTTAATTTTTGTGGAGTATTGATTTATGTATGGTACAAAACATCTTTTAGGTTGATAAATGAGCGTTACCTTCCACGATCCTGACACAAGTCTTTCGCTTCCTACAAACCCTCTAAGGCAGGTATGTTGTGTTCAAAGGAGATTGACGAGAGATTTATAAATCAGAGGTGGAAGGATGAAACTCAGAATATTGTTTCTCAATCATTTTGGGAACATTATTGAAAATATATTTGATTTAAAAATCATTTAAATAAATTCTTTTAAAACAATTTGTGGGGAATGCTTGGTGGTCACAACGAACTGAAAGACTGCGAGTTATTTTGACATTTAATTATTATTATTTTGAACCTAATTATCAATTATTTAATCGCTTTATGTTTTGTTAAGAACTGTTATATCTTTTTTATTCTCTATTACAAATTTTAATATGGATAAGTTTTATTACTGCTTTTGTCGAAATAATATATAGCGGCATTTTGCAATTTCGCGCCAAACTTTGTTTTTATGACGAAGCAAAGAAATTGAGATTTAAGCCAAAAAATTGTTTTATAATTTTTGGAGGCAAAGAAATCATTTTTTTGTAGTAAAATTGTTACATATTAAGATTTGTATATGTTTAGCTTTAAGGTGTTATAATAGACCTTATTTGCATTGCATTAGGGTCGGTTTTCTTTGTCAAATTTAAATTTATTATTATGAAGTTGTATTTTTGTTTTATAAATTTAAATAAGACGAGGTTTAGGCCGATGTTTTTAATACCTAAGTGCCTTCGACAAGAAGTCCTTTGTGATATAGATTTTTTTTTCATTTTTCATCTGATTGTACAGATGTATTTTTCTATGTCTTAATAAAAATTATTTAAAAAATACAATGTATTATTTTGGTAACACACAGTATGTGTCATCCGTTAATTAAAATGACTATAAAGGACATCATTTATTTTGTGTGGGAACTTCGGCTTAATTGTATTAGTTCGATGTACATAGATTACAGTGTAATTGGAAAACATCCTTTATTTTGCATAGTTTAGGTGTGAAAAATGATCAGTCTATAATTAAGACAGTTCGAAGTAGAACTGTTAATATGGCGTGTCTTTGTGATTGAGAGACGATACAAAATTCATAATATCTTATATCCAAATAACTCAATTGCACAGCAATTAAAAGCAAAATTGTTATTAGTTTTATCAAAACAAGTATCGAAACTACCATTTATTTATTTTTTCATTTTTGGGCATTACACATATAGGCCAAAATATATGATGCCCCTTAAAAACATTACTTTCAATTGTCTAGTCCATGAGATGACTCGGTCGCGTCCCTCAATCCGCTTGATAATTGCAGATTTAAACCAGGCCGGCATAGTGGATGTGACCGCTATTTGCAGTTATTGAACTATGCTGACCAAGGTTCTTTGGATCCAAAATTTTAGGATGGGAAGAACACATGGGCTGGTTAAGCATTCCACTTGCCGATTGGTCTGTACAAAAACGACATGCTGACGAACCTTTATACCGCAAGTAGCAGTCACCTCCATTCATGGACCGCACTCCAGCTTAACATCAGGCGGAGTGCCTACATATATAGAACCACTATATATATATAATGCTAATCAATTTATAAATAAAACTACAAAAATGGATGAGAGAAAATTGTAATAATTTTAAACATGCTATAGTTATTTCCATGTCCTTAAACTCGACCATTCTTAATGGAGAGTTGCCAGCAGCGTTTTCTTAACGTGCGGTTAGTATACTGCGATCCCCAAGCCGCGCCTGCCAAGCGTGGGGATTATGGCGACTAAAGATGGGACGATCTCGATTTTTTTCGACCCGAGTTAAGCCGCTTAAAACATATGGATAACGCGAATTGATGAATTTGATTCAAACCTTGATTAATGAATTAAACAAATTTTATGCGGCTTACTATTTTTTGGTTTTGATTTTACAATTTTTTATTATTCCGACGTTTCGAGAGCTTTGCAGCCATCGTGGTCACGGAGAGACTGAGGTGTTGGTCGTCCTATTGGTTGATGCTGTTATTGTTTCCAAAACTACCCCGTTTGATATTTTGTTTTTCTGTTCCCGGTTTATTTTAATTTTTTGCAAAAATAACTGACGGTGTCATCTGGTTTGGCAGTTTGCTGGACTTGGGACTTGAGTTTGTGAATTATGGGGTCCCAGGTGTTAGATAATCGCCATCCACCTTCTCTATTGAAATTAGGATGCTTTTTAATCTCAATAGCCTCGCGTATCATCCTGGGTATCAGTCGACTTTCCTTTGCGAGGATCTTCGGTTTGTCGAAGTAAATAAACGCGATAGTAAGCCGCATAAAATTTGTTTAATTCATTGATTCAAACCGTTTTACAAACTCGGTCCGACAACCTAAATTGTCTAATACATAGTATGGTTTGCTATAGAATTTCGGGGGTAAAACATAATTACATAAATTTAGTGTTTGTCTAAAATTATATATACTTAAGTATATAATAGATCAAACCGGTTTATTGTAGATGTTAACCGACCTAACTCGGTTTAGGTCTCAATTCGGTTTGGCCCGGGTTGAAAAGTCGAGTCGTTACATCTTTAATGGCAACCACTCTGGTAGATGCAACTGGCATCTTGTCATAAGGAGGAGGCCTATGTTCAGCAGTGGACGCCTTCCGGCTGATGATGATCATGAGTTTACTTCTTATTTGCAAGTCATATTGTGGGCAGGTGACTCCGTGATTCGTGGATCGTGTTCTTCTTGTTTTGTGCTTGGTAGCGTGGTTCGATGAGCTGCGGCAGTAGAGGCGACGATTGTACCTTGCAATTTAAATTAAGTAAGATTAATTAACAAACAAATTGTCACTTTTTTCCACAGGGATAGGCAGAGACAATGGAGCGCCACTTGCCAAGATCCTGACACAACTCTATATTAATATTATTTGTTGTTATTTACTATTCAGCTTATTTAGGGCAGCATAGTGGATGTCACATCGCTAGAAAAATCGACAACTGATGGGGGGAAATTTTTTTAGACTCAGTCACTTTCAGAACGAATTTGACAGCTGCCGGTTTCAAGTAGGCCGGCATAGTGCATACGACTACTACTTGCAGTTATCTAACTGTAGTATTAACATATGGCGTGGTGCTATTTTTTTTTAATTTTTAAGTTAATTTCCCAGTAATTCTAAGAAGAGTAGAAAACTAACATGGAGTCTTCTCGCTTTCTCGTACTCTTCGTGATTGCTATGTGGTACAGCGAATAGGAAATTCTCGAAGATTGGATGCCGCAACAGTTGCTCGCAGGTCCAACGCAACGCTGGGTCCTTATCCAGGCATTTCTGAAAAAAATAATAAATGAATTTAAAAAATATATATGCGTCGTTTAAAGGCTTAATATATAATATTTTTTATTAATGTTAATTTATTTTTTAATAGTATTTTCTTAGATTTTGCGTGAACATTGATTAATGACAAGCGGAGATACTTACCACTATACTGCCGAAGATTGTCATTTCATCCTCTCATCCAGGATGAAATGACAGAATGTGAGATAATGATAGACGAGATAAAGAAAGTGGAACAAGTCAAACAATTTGTTTACTTGGGAATCTCTGAGGCAGAAATCAGATACCGTACCTGATTCAAATCTCAACGTGAAAGAGAGCCCTAAGAAAACATTAAATAAAATCATTTATTTCGCATAGACCTTCCGACTTTTGTGTGGCACATGACGAGAAGAAATCACAAGAAGACAAAACAGCCTAATATAATTAGGTTCTAATAAAGCGACCGTGGTGTTGTGGTAGTGTAATGGTTATACCAATGTATCTGTCATATGAGTGAACTTTGGTCGTCCTGTTTTATGATACAAACACTCATTTTTATTTCTACTTATTGTAGAAATAAAAATAAAAAACATAAATAAATTATAATGATATCCAAAAGCGATTTTAACTTTAGATCGATTATACGAGTGGCACGCTATGATGACCGTTTTGACGTTTGCACCGTTAAATAAGTTATATAAATTAATATTTACGTTTTAAAGGAACAATCATTATTTATAGTAACAATAAAGAACAGCAATTTCCTCCTTTAAACGTAATTATTAATTTATATGAAGCTTATTGAACGGTGAATGAAACATCAAAACAGCAATTATAGTGTGCCGCTGATATAGTACCTATGATACATGTTAAGCCTGAATAGATTTTTTACCTTTAAGAAATCAACAATGAGTTCATTATTAGCATATCGATGTGGTATTTTCTTCTCCAGGTCCTCCAGGTGTGATGGTTCAGGCAGAGCCATGCCCTGAAAACATTTTCACAATGGTTATATGACTTTTTTTAATTGCCGACGATTTAAAAAAAACAGTTTACGGTTGTATCGCCGCCCGTCACTATGCCGGCTAATTTTTTTCCTAGGAATAATTTATTAACTAGTATATTTGTGCTAACGCAATATTGCCTGGATCATGTTACGCGGTATCGCACTATCCCTAACGACATTTTTATTATATCTTTTTTTTTATTGTGACACGACATATGACCTTATACCGACATACGACATATGACCGACATATCACGCATCGCTTAAACAATCCAAGGTCCAAGGAGAAAACACATAGGCCTGCAAACCATTCCACTTGTCGATTGTTCTACAAAGAAAAGATGCACCGAACTTTTTTTTCGACTGCCGATTCGGTTGACAGAATGCGGATTCTTCCCCCGACCTGTGCGGGTATAACGGGTGGGAACAAGGTTAAAGAGCTCCTCTGAACATTCTCCGTGGTATATGCGATAGAGGACGCACAATGCCACTTGCAAGTACCAATATATCTTTATTTTTTTATTGTGACTCGACATTTAAGCTGGTAAGTGGTGGTACTACCCCGGATCGGCAGCCTGGGTTACCACTGCCTACCACTCTTTGATAACCAGACCCGAAGCAAATATCCACCTCTTTTTTTATTAACAAATATTTGCATTATTAAATATTACAAATAAAAGCTTCGAAACAAATATTTGCTCCGACCGGGAATCGAACCGTTCGTCCACGCCTGTCGTCGAAAGATGTTGTGCCCGTCGATTGATAGATGTTGTGCTGGTGTGCCAAACAATTTAGCTTTTAGTTCAGTCAATTACCGATCTTCAACTTAATCGGTTATTTTACTTGTGAAACCTCCTGCTCATGTTTTATTTTAGTTAATACTATGTTAAATTGTTAAGTAGATTGACGAAAGGAATTTATAAATCTGATGTGGATGGATGCGTTAAACAAGGCAGGCCCAGGAGAGTGTTTTCCGACCAAATCGGAGACATCCTCAAGAAAGCTAGGTTGCCTAGTGCTCATCACCACAGAGCCTGTATGAAGAAAATTGTGAATGTGAAGGAAGCAAGGGAGTTGTGTAAGGATCGTGGTAAGTGGCGCTCCATTATTTCTGCCTATCCCTGTGGGAAAAAGGCGTGACAATTTGATTGATTGATTGAAATTGTTGGTATTTTTCCTTTGTTTGGTCTGACTAACACTTTTGCTATATAAATAACTTCTCATGTTTCCCTAGTCAAAACAACTTATTTATTGTTGATTGTTGTTGGTACGTAGGTATACTGTTCGCTTTTATCGCGAGGCTATGACACATTTCTTGTTCCTTAATCCCTTTTTTAAACCGGCAGGATTTGTTTCTACTAATAATTCTGATTCAGTTGTTTTTAAATGACATAATTCATTTTGGGCTTTTTTGTAAGTACTACTTTTGTAATGTCCAATGATGAAAAAATATATAAATGGTAGTTTCGATAATTGTGTTGATAAAACTATTTTTTTTATGCTGCTTTTTGCTTTTAGATGCTGTGCAATTAAGTTATTTCAAAAGTTTGTTTGGTTTCCCAATCACGAAGATATGCCACATTAACAGTTCTGCTTTGAACTGTTCTAATAATAGTTTGATCCTTAGATCCTATATATACCTACATTAAGAATGTATACATGATGTTAAGCTAGGTGCTGTTTTGGGCACTACTGCCTGCCTACGTGTCCAAAGTTAGGTGAAGTTGGGAAGTTAGTCGATGTGTGCAATACATAAAATTCGGCATAACTGGGTTCAAAGTAGGTGAGAGGTAAACCTATTGTGCTCAAAATCGCACACACAGCTAATTCAAAGAGTGGTAGACAGCGGTGCCCAGTCTGCCGATCCGGGGTAATACCACCACTTACAAGTATACATACAGACCGTGAAGTGGATTAGTCGCGTTTTGGGATCAGCTTGTAAGTTGTCGGTTTCAACTAGGCCGGCATAGTGGATGTGACTACTACTTACAGTTATTGATCTGTAGTAGCAGTCACCTCCATTCATGGACCGCACACCAGCTTACTTCGGAGACGCCATAAAGATTAGACTTAGCTGTGACGGATTTTCAAACTAAATTGAAATGCTCGAGTAGGTAACCTGTTAGTCCCCGCTATGTCTGCTGATACTTACTTGAAAGAATGTATTCTGCGAGAAGATGGCCATATGCCGTGGCAATAGATCACCAAGTGTCTTCCTGATAAGATACAACTGATCTAGGTCACTCTTGCCAGGCCACAGTGCTTCACTCGATAGTAGCTCAGCGAATACACAACCTGGAATTAGATGAAATAGCAATGACATTTTAATAAGTAAAGACGTAGATATGTTATACGCGCCCATAGATATAAATAATATATTTTTTTATATCTATTTATATCTTTTTATATCTATTTTTTATTCTATCTATATATCTATTTTTCCCTTTTTATTTATTACGTATGCGTCCGTACATAACAGTATAGTCTGTCTAAGCTGACACGCTGAAGCGCACACGAGAAAACATAAAATATTAATGCCGCACACCGAAAATGCAATTGTAATTGGTCATTTAGTTGCTGGTTAGACACAAAAGGAGAAGTACTCTAATAAAGTATAATAGTATAGTTAGTATTATTTGCATTCACACATTTAAATAAACTAATAAAGTGGAGGGGCGCGTCATTTATAGTTAGATAAGCTATACATATAAACTAGCTCGTCAAAGCACTTGGTCGGCACTTAATGGCGTCTCCGAAGTTAGCTGCAAGCGCTTCTTTTGTGTATATTTCTATACTAACCTAATTAAGTTCTTATCATAGAAACAGGACAACCAAATTCGGCACTCTTGGACCTAGCCCAGCTATATTGTATTTTATGTATTGCGCATCGACTTGAGTCCAACTTCGGACACGCCATTACGTTAGATATATTTTTTGATTATCCAATTTAGGAATAATTTGTTTTAATTATCCAAAGATTTTTTTATTGAGACAGGACTTCTGACCTTCAGCCAAGAGCGTCGTCGACTGAAGAAACCGTCTCAATTTACTCTTTCCTCAGTAGCCTTTACTATGCCGAGCAAATATTCGAAACGCATGTTCCAAGAAGCTATTCAACCTTGTTCCTACCTCGTCTTTTCACACCCGTGATACCAGCAGAAGTCGGGAGAAGCATCCGCATTTTATCGACCGAATCGGCAGTCGAACTAAAAGGTTCAGCGCGTCGTTTCTTTTTAGAACAATCGGCAAATGAAATGCTTTGACAGTACATGTTCTCCCCATCCTATGACTCCTTCAAGTGATGCGTAAAGAAGCACCTTTGGCCGGCATAGTGACGGCGAGTCCACAGTCGAGAACTAACTCATTTTTTTAGTCGTCATCACACTTGGACCTCCATTAACACATACCACCAGGCAGTTTGAGGTTACATGTCGAGTAACATTTAAAAAAATGCAAAAAAAAACATTAATTTCAAATAAATTGAAATAAAATAAAATGAATTATTTATTTGCTTAAGTTATATTTATCCTTTTTTTTATTGTGACACGACATATGACAGCACCCCGCTTGGTGTTAAGCCGAAGTGTGGTCCATGAATGAGTGATTGCTACTCAATAACTGTGAGTAGCAATCACTTCCACTATTCCACCTAGTTGGAACCGGCAACTTACAAGCTGATCCCGAAACGTGACCAAATCACTTCACGGTCTGTATACTTGTAGTTTTAGTTTAATTATTATATTAAATTCCGGAGGTCTGCAGGAACGAGAAGGGTCTCCTGGCCTTCCTGGAGAAGATCGGGTGGCTCCACTGAAGGAGAACCGTTCTAGAACGCACAAAGAAACCGCAGAGAACTCAAGTGCAGTAACGAGCCCGAAATTGCAGATAAGAGTAACAGCAGTTCAATGTGAATGTGAAATAAATTTAATATTTACAAAACCTTTTAATACCGGTTAGATACTTGTATATATCTAGTCATTAGGTGAAAGTGTTACTTACCTATGGCCCATACATCGACCGGTGTGCTATACATTGTATCACCAACAAGTAGTTCTGGAGCTCTGTACCAGCGGGTTGCGACATAATCTGTGTAGTTCTCACCAGGTCCTGGACATGTTGGGGTAAAAAATACATAATTTTTTGCTTATATTATTAACAAGTACAGTATCTAGGTAATACGAGTATCGAAAAACTTTAATAGTTTAATAGACTAAAACATTAATCAACTAAATAAATAAATGTAAAAATAAAAAAATCCTACAACATCAACTTTACAGCTTTTCCAAACTATTTATTTTAACCATAAGCCCGGTAACAGCAAATGACATAACAAATTAAATTGTAAATACGACGAAAATTAATCCAGAACACGCCGATCAAGTGTGGAAAGTATCCACACAAACAATATCACTTTGAGCCGTTGAACAAATTTTATTTTATTGAGTCGCGACACAAAAAAATAGAAGACAGAAAGCTGGGTTGCCTAGTGCCCATAACCGTAGAGCTTGTATGAAGAGAATGGTGGATGTGAGGGAGTTTTGTCAGGATCGTGGCAAGTGGCGCTCCATTGTCTCTGCTTAACCCTGTCGGAAAATGCGACAAATTTATCGATTAATTGTTTTGACATCGATTAGGGAATTAATTCCAAGAGCGCCTACAGCTGAAAAAACCGATGCAGTTCACGCTGTTTACTTAAAGAATACAAGACTCTTCCAATAGAATGGAAAGAAAGACAGCGACTAAGGCATCCGTAGAATGAATCGGTTCAGGCGTAGACATGTCGAGGTCAAATGACCAATCACAATTTCAAAAAAAAACCAATTGTAATAATACTGATATTACACAACTCAGCAATTAACATATAATAGGTAGAAAGGTATTTTGAATAACTATAATTATTTCGAAGAATATCAGCGAGGTGAACTCGAGTTTAAGGTTGCGCGTAAAGTAGCGGGTTCGATCCCCGGTCGGAGCAAATATTTGTTTCATAGCTTTTATTTGTAATATTTTATTGTTAATAAAAAAAAGAGATGGATATTTGCTTCGGGTCTGGTTATCAAAGAGTGGTAGGCAGTAGTACCCAGTCTGCCGATCCGGGGTAGTACCACCACTTACAAGTATACAGACCGTGAAGTGATTTGGTTACATTTCGGAATCAGCTTGTAAGTATCCGGTTCCATCTAGGCCGGCATAGTGGATGTGTTTGCTACTCACAGTTATTGAATTGTAGTAGCAGTGGCATTCATTCATGGACCACACTTCGGCTTAACATCAAGCAGGGTGCTATCATATGTCGAGTCACAATAAAAATAATAATAATTCTGTATAATAATACTGAAATTACAACTCAGCAATTAACATAATATAGGTAGAAAGGTATTTTGAATAACTATAATTATTTCGCAGAATATCAGCGAGGTCAATTCGAATTAATAACTGAGTATTCGAGTCTTTCTCGAAGGTATTAATTATTAAATTCTCGATGTTGCTTCCCACACCCTTAATTATTATCTTGTTTATTGTTTCCTGTGACTCGACATATGACAGCACCTCGCCTGATATTAAGCCTAAGTGCGGTTTATGAATGAACGCAAATGATACTACAGTTAAATAACTGCAAGTAGCATCCACTATGCTGACCTAGTTAAACCGGCAACTTACAAGCTGATTTTTAAAAGCTTCTAAGTAACTTTACGGTCTGTACACTTGTAAGTCGTGGTACTATCCCGGATCGGCATACTGGATGGTACACCACTGCCTACCTACCCCTTTCTGACTGATGATGATTATATGCAAATTCTAATTGTTACCTAATTATGTAATTAATGAATGAAATCAATGCCAAGTTTATGAAACAAGTTCTCGATAAGATCGCCAAAAAAGTGATTACATAAGGCAATTCTCCTCAATCGTGGTTCCGTAAGTGCGTAACAAAAACCTCATTCGCATGACACAATATTTTGGTTACGTCACAGACATTTGGCGTCCAATTTTATTTTATTCCAATTTTAATAACGTAAAATTGGAATAAAATAATATAAAAAAAACACAAAGAATATAAACATTTCTTTTTATTGCACCTCGCCTGATGTGAATCTGGAGTGCGGCTGCTACTATAGTGCAGTTATATTCCGAAACGCGACTCAGTCACTTAATGATATTTACACTTGAGTAGTGGTACTACCTCAAATCGGCACAATGAGTACTATAAATGACTTTTTACAGCCATACCCGAAGTAAATATTTTAGCCGACATTTAGTTATGTAGTGACAGCGACTGGGGCAATTGTAACTTGAATCGGTTTTTTTAGTCGTCGGTGCTCAAGAGTCACAACGAAAATATATTATTTTAAATTTTTTCATAAATTCTATCCAATCTGAACATTAGGTATTTTGAAACAAATCTGTTTTGACCGGGAATCGAACCTGAGACTTTCGCGTATCAAACTGGTGTGTTAATCTAAATACCACACGAGACGTCAATAAAGTAGTGGTCCTTTTGTAAGTATAACGAAAAAAATGTGTTAAGGAAGTGGTTATTTGCTCCGGGTCTGGATATCAAAGAGCGAAGAGTGGTAGGCAGTAGAAGTCTTGGTACTCAGTCTTTCGATCCGGGGTAGTACCATCACATAAAAGTATACAGAACGTGAAGTGACTAGTTTGGCATAGTGGATGTGACTTACATTTATATAACTGTAGTAGCCGTCATTACCAATCATGGACCGCACTCCAGCTTAACTCCAGACGGGGTGCTATTATATGTCGAGTCAAACTAAATAAAAATATATATTTTCTTAGATTTTGCGCGAACATTGATTAATGAATTAAACAAATTTTATGCGGCTTACCATCCATCGCGTTTATTTTGGTTTTGATTTTACTATTTTATTTTATTTTATTATTCCGACGTTTCGAGAGCTTTGCAGCTATCGTGGTCACGGAGAGACGAATAAAAAAAGCAAATAAAAAAATAACTCACTAATAAGTGTGATTTAATCTACAGAACCATATTATTGTTTCACATTTCTCCCTCCCCGCAGTATCGCAATTGCAGTGTTGGTGCAACGACCGCCGCCATTGCAAGCAGTTGCCTGACTTCATGGCATTTTACAAGTGTTTTATTGCAAACGATTTATATTAGAGGCATTACTTCATATTTACACTTCTCTTCATACAAGCTCTACGAATATGGGCACTAGGCAGCTTTCTTAAGGATGTTTGTTTTTATTGTCACTCGACTTGGCACCCCGCTTGATGTTAAGCTGGAGTGAGGTCCATGAATGGATGTTACTGATACTACAATACAATAAATGAAAGTAGCAGTCACATCCACTATTCCGGCCTAGTTGGAAACGGCAATTTACAAACTGGTCCCGAAACTCGGCTAAATCATTTCATGGTCTGTATACTTGTAAGTACTGGTACTAACTAGATCTTCTTACAAACCACATCTATCGCACACTCTGCTATTCCTTATTTTATCTGCTTTCCATACTACATACACTCCATAATACATACGACCGCATTTCTACAGCGTTAATTCTACTCTCATGCTTCTTCTGCCACTCCAAACATTCACTTCCATAAATTACTGTAGAAACAAGTAACGCATCACAGACATCCGTGACTTTTCGGACATTTGGCTATTCATTATACCATGGATGGCAACGCTACCCTTTTGCCCTCTTCTTAAAGCGAAGGAAGAAAGGGAGTTGTGCCAGGATCGTGACAAGTGGCGCTTCATTGTCTCTGCCTATCCCTGTGGGAAAAGATAGTAACAATTTCATTGAATTATTATCTTTGAATTTCATTCAACTCAATCTCAACGATGGAAATGCGATCGAATATATTACATCAATTTCACTATTTGAAAAAACTCTATTTTCAGAAATAACTCTACTATCGAGCCTTTATTTTTAAAATTCTATATATAAGAAAAGTCACAATCAATGGTCAAAAAATTGTCACAAACAATGGTTGTACGAAATTCCTATATCAAGCCAAAATTACATTAGAGGTCGATTACACCAATGTTTAACCTATGATTAACAATAGAAGTAATATTTCACCACTATCGGAACTTATACTAAATGTTTAGTACACTACAGCTAGGTGGGCATGGCGGAAAATAGAAGGGAATGGCGCGGTCTAAAAGAGATATAAGAGTATATCTACTAGTGGAAAACTAAGAACAGATGCATCATTACTACAAGTTTGTATTGTATATCTTTTATACATTTAAAAATATCAATCAATCAATCAAATCGTCATGCCTTTTTCCCACAGCGATAGGCAGTGTATCGCCATTTGCCACAATCCTGACACAACTCCCTTGCTTCCCTTACATCCACAATAATAAATAAAACTGGTGTCATTTCCCTGCTTGTAATGAAAATGCATAAATTAGTAATGAAAATTGTAGTACTCCTACATCGCATCAAAGCAAAATGTTACGCCCCAATTCCCACGATCCGAACATACTTAACTCCCTCACTTCCTTTACATCCACCATTATATTCATAGAGGTTTTATGGTTCTGACCATTGTAGACACACGCTCACTTCCTTGATTTCATCTGTGTCGTCCCCATTTTATCCTCTTTATAGTAGCTTTTTTTTACTGTGACTCGACATATGACAGCACCCCGCTTGATGTTGAGCTGGAGTGTAAGCAGCAATCACATCACTATGCCGGCCTAGTTGGAACCGGCAACTTACAGGCTGATCCCGAAACGCGACCAAATCACTTCACGGTCTGTATACTTGTAAGTGGTGGTACTACCCCGGATCGGCAGACTGAGTACCACTGCCTACCATTCTATAATTCTACTCTATAGCTCAGCATAATCATAGATTAAGATAAGTACTTGTGATAACGGGCTTAAAAACCAAGGTGCCCTAACCCCAACCTAGAATTCATAGCTATCAGTGTTATAATCTATATGTTAGGGTACCTAACTAAAGCCTTATCGCACGATCGACCTCGCTGGTCTACACACCGTCAGCTACAAATTGCTTACGAAATAATAGGTTTTTCGTCGTTTATTTACCGCATTCGTGTATGTCTATTTATTTCTTGCTTCAGATTTAGAAATTCTTTAGGATTTTCTTAGATTTTGCGCACACATTATTGAATCAAACAAAATTTACGCGGCTTACCATCGTGTTTTTTTTTTGGTTAATGATTTTACATTTTTTTTTAAATTCTCATGACTAAAAACGTTGGATTAATAAATCATTTATTTTGGGTTTTTATGTACTACTTTTGAAACTTCCAATAATGAAAAAATATATAAATGGTAGTTTCGATACTTGTATCGATAAAACTAATAACAATTTTGCTATTAATTGCTGTGCAATTGAGTTATTTGGAAAATAAGATATGGATTTTGTATCATCTGTCAATCACGAAGGTACGCCATATTAAAAGTTCTGCTTTGAACTATCATAAATAAAGTTTAATCATTTTACACACCTAAACTATGCAAAATAAAGGATATATTCCAATTACATTCCAATACAATGTGTTTGTATTGTTGTCTTTTCCCTTCCGCACAGGTCGAGGGAAGCAATCGCATTCTGTCCACCGAATCGACAGTCGAATTAAAAAGTTCTGCGCGTGTCGATTCTTTGTAAAACAACCGACTTCGCGTCGTTTCACTTTCGCACAGGTCTATCAATTTCTTATACTATATATTTAAATGAAACTATTACTAGCATTTAAATATGCCAAAAAATCTAATACCTAATTTCTAATACCTTGATTACTTAGGAAAATAACTACAAACTACATATAATTACAACCTAAAGCTATTATTAATTAAATACTATATATTAATAAGTAGTATTTTACAAACAACGGGCCTGAATTCTCTTTATACACGACAGCTAAATGACAAACATGCACTGATATTTGACATCTTCGTAACCAATCAGCGAATAACAAATCAATATGTAAATCACGTTGATTGGTCACTTGCGACCGCGACGCAAGTTCACTGCTTTTTCGTCAACTAATGTATTGAGAGAATCGGGGCCCAGGCATTGCGTTTATCTGAGCTGGTTGTTGAGGATGATGAGGGGAGCACCGCTTCACTAACATACTCAGTTAAGCGCTAGTAAGTAAAACGCTAGTAATATAGCGCTAGTAAGTATAGCGTGACACGACATCTGACCTCGACCCGCCTGATGATAAGCAAGAGGAGGTCCAAGAGTAACGACGACTGAAAAAACCTGATTGTTCACGGCTGCCCCAGTCGCCGTCACTATGCCGGCCAAAGAGTATAGTATAGCGCTAGTAACTAAAATTATACTTTAAAAAAAAGAAAAAATAAATACTAGATCTTTTTCTGGTATCAACTCCGAATGGTATTTTAGTGTGAATCGAATATTCAGAATCGAAACCGCCACCTTTTAAAAGAAAAAATAAATAAATAAAAGACAATTGTCCTAAAAATGACGAGTCAGCAACGAGTCCGAAAAAATGAGTCCAATTTTTTTATATGAAAATAAATCTATGAATAATATAGAACCGATGGGAAAGAAAGGTTCTTAAGTGGAGACCGCGAACCGGAAGACGCAGCGTAGGCCTCGCACTAGGTGGACTGACGACATAGTGAAAGTCACGAATAACCGGTGGATGCAACTGGCATCTTGTTGTTCGCAATGGCGATCTAAAAGGGAGGCCTATGTTCAGCAGTGGATGGTAAAGAAATCTTACTTACTGATCATTCTAGCGAATCCAAAATCGCACAGCTTTACAACACCGTCAGTGGTTAGAAGTATATTTTCCGGTTTCACATCCCTGTGTATGCAATTATGTCGGTGGCAGTAAGCCACGCCTTGCAGTGTCTGCCAAATTATTTGCTTCGAAAGAAGCTCTGGACAACCCTGGGAGAGAGAAAAAATCAATTAAACTTATGTTTAATTATCTTATATAAATACAAATTTTACTCTATACTATACAACAGCGATAGAAACGGAGAGTAAATAAATCCAATGACACGTAGTACAGCTCTTCTAGATAAAATTGCACCCGGTATGTGTCCTTGAATATTTAATAGTCCTTCCAGGAGTAGTTAAACTGGAAATGTTGAAAATATTAGATTGTTTAAAAGAAGTCAATCAATCAAATTGTCACGCCTTTTTCCCACAGGAATAGGCAGAGACAATGAAGCGCCACTCACCACGATCCTTACACAACTCCCTTGCTTCCTTCACATCCACAATTCCATACAGGCCCTGTGGTTATGGGCACTAGGCAACCTAGCTTTCCTTAGGATGTCTCCGATTTGATCGGAAAACACTCCCCTGGGCCTGCCTTGTTTAACGCATCCATTCACATTAGATTTATGAATTCCATTCGTCAATCTACTTTCACTCATCCTTTCCATGTGCCCAAACCATCGAAGCATTCCTTTGTCAATCCTTGTCACTACATCTTCTTTCAAACCACATCTATCACGCAATGTGCTAACCCGCATTATGAACAGCCATCCGTGACTTTTGTGACATTATTTGGCTGTTCATTATACTATGGATGGCACCGTTCACTACGTTACCCTTTTGCACTCTTCTCTCAAAATCTTCATCACACTTTCCATCCCTAGTAAACATACTTCCCAAGCAAACAAATTGTTTGACTTTAAAAGAAGTCTTAATTAATATTTAAATAATAAGACATTTATACTATAAAGGAATTTTTAAATGACAAATTATGAATTATAATTATTTTCTTGACGTTATTATTATTTATTATTTTCACATTGTATTAAATTTTAAGATATTTAGACATCAACATTATTAAGCTCTATATTAAATAGATTATTTTTAATGTGTATGCCTTTTAGACGCAACATAGCGACTCTATTTTTATCTACCATCCTTAATGTAACCTATATTTGATAAATAAATGATTTTGATTATGAAAACTTTGATTTTAAATTGTGCATATAATAATTAAAGAAAAATTATTGATTGCACGAAATAGATGGATAGGTCTTTTGATGTCGCTGTTGGCAACCAGCCCGGCGCATGCGACCTGCGGGGTTAGGTTGGACAAATTATAAGATTATCGTCTCTCGTCTCGGCGATTGTCAAAATAATAAAAGCTAGGCTAAATCTACTAAAAGGAGACTATTAATCGTTGTGACGAATATCGTCTGTGCGACGACACGTTTGATCATTATCATCAATAGTCTCATTTTGGTGGATTTAGCCTAGCTTTTAATATTATGCCAATCGTCGACGAGAGACGATAATCGTTCATATATGTCCAACCTAAGCCCGGTAAGGTGATACTAATTTTGGGTACTTTGTTATAACTTCTCTCGAATAACCGACAACCGATGGGGAAGAATGGTTCTTAAGTGGTGACTGCGAACTGGAAGACGCAGCGTAGCTAAGAAAGGAATATCTCAATGCAAAAACGTCACCAAGATAATTTGTCTGTGCTCTTAATAATATTGCTTTAATAACATTTGAACCTTGAAACTATGGATAGACGCCACATTTTGACATCCATCATCAACAGTTAGCACTTTCGACATTTTGCCTCACCTTGGCACTGTCTTGCTAAATCACTGCATGGCTATAATTTTCACTATTTATAGTATGTTAACGTTAGGTTTTTTTTATGTTGGCATGAGCTGTTCCGTAACTAGAGCGGCGGCCATGCCTGGTAGTAAATAGAATATAAAATTTGGCAAAATCTCACGAGATCTCGATTACTTACTCTATTAATTACCTTTTTTTTTGTGACACGACATCTGACCTCGTCTCGCCTGTTGATAAGCAAGAAGAGGTCCAAGAGTGACGACGACTGAGAAAGCCGAGTTTGTTCTCGGCTGCCTCAGCCGCCGACACTATGCCGGCCAAAGGTGCTTCTTCACGCATCGCTTGAAGGATCCAAGCGATAAGGATAAACTTTTTGTTTATTTAAGTCAAATAATCAAAAATCAAATTGTCACAACCCCTTTACCCACAGAGATAGGCAGTGACAATTTTTATTATTATTTTGTTCTTATTATACATTTCTATACTAAAGCGCTTGTATCATAGATCAGGACTACCAAAGTACATATATCAAAGATACATTAGTACCGTAAGTGGTTTTGAACCCGTGGTCTCGGTTTGCGTAACCATTGCACTGCCACTACCCCACGGTCGCCTCAAATGGAGCGCCACGTTTCTGACACAACTCCCTCGCTTCCCTCACATCCACAATTCTCCTTATACAAGCTCTGCTGTTATTAGCAAATACTAAACTATTGAATTACTTTTATGAATTAGTAGAAAGCAAACGGTTGGTAATGCTGAGGTTGTGGGAATAAGGCTTGACAAATTGATAATCACACATTAAATAAAATTAATAATACTATAATAAAACTAATTAATACTTTAATTAGGATGACAATCAAAACTAAAAAAATAAAACAAACTATTTTTTGAAAATATTTATCAATCAATTTGTCACGCCTTTTTCCCACAGGGATAGGCAGAGACAATGGAGCGCCACTTGCCACCATCACAACTCCCTCGCTGCCTTCACATTCACAATTCTCATCATGCAAGCTCTATGGTTAGGGCCACTAGGCAACCCAATTAATTAAATAAGTAATTATTTTATTAATAAATGTATTTTAATAGCCTGTGTTATTAAATTAAAAGTAAACTCTATGGATTCATATGTTAAAGTTTAGAAACAAGTTATCGCAAAGGGATTGACTTCATAGGCGTGTATTACAAAACGCAAACGTGTTCATTGACCAGACTACCCATTACTACATGATTCTATGACGACATAGGGCTCACAGATCGATACTTACTCCTTAGGTAATGCATAGAAAATATTTCATTTAAAAACCGTTAATAATTAATTAAATAAAGAATTGCGTCATATTTTCTCGGCAAACATCCCGCAGTGCCTGAAGATAAGGGTCTTCTACCAGTGTGTGTTGCCAGTGATAACATATGGCACTGAGACGTGGCCCTTAAATGTTGGAAAAAGTTTAGAGTCGCTCAGGGGCAATGGAGAGAGCTATGCTTGGTGTTTCTTTGAGCGATAGAATCCGGTACGAGAATATTCGCCAAAGACTCAGAGTTACCCACATAGCCCGTAGGATTCTCAAGCTGAAGTGGCAATGGGCTGGCCAATTCGCTCGAAGAACGAAGAACCGACAACCGATGGGGAAGAAAGGTTCTAGAGTGGAGACCACAAACCGGAAGACGCAGCGGGTAGGCCTCCCACTAGGTGAACTGACGATAAAGTGAAAGCCACGGGTAACCGGTGGATGCAACTGGCATTTCGTCGTTCGGAATGGCGTTCTAAGAGGGAGGCCTATGTTCAGCAGTGGATGCCTTCTGGCTGATGATGATGATAATAAAAAATACCAAAAACTATAAGAATGTACCAATGTATATGGTCTAGGTAACTGCTTGTACCACGGCGAAATGTACGTCCAGCCATTTCAGAGATTAGCCGGCACAAACAGACAGACAAAAATTGAAAAAAAAAATGTTATTTGGTGTATGTACCGTATATATATTTATATACATGTAGTAAAAAACGGTTATTTCAATATTACAAACACATTCCAATTTCATTTATATGTATAGATATAGATGTATAGATAAAGTCGTGAATCTACTCACCGCTGGATGTTTCTCCAACTCGTGAAGCACAGTGTGGTCACAATATTCAAATACGAGGTGCAGCTTGCGTTTGCGACGGAACACCTCAATTAGATTCACTAGGTTTGGATGTTTTAGATTCTGTCAGGAATAATATGAAAATGTATTTTAAAAAAATATAGTTAAACAAACTAAAAAACACGCTAATATTGTATTACAATGTGAACTAAAAAGTAAATAAATGGTAAACAAGAGGAGGTCTGAAAACCACAGTTGCCCCAGTCGCCGTCACTATGCCGGCCAAAATATTTCAATAAAATTATTGTATTGTCATCGGTTATTAATAAGTGTGCAAAATTTGAAATTATTTAGACCTCTAGAAGTTGGTGAAAATTAATTTGAAAGATTTGTTTACATAGCATTTTCTTAGATTTTGCGCAAACATTGATTAATGAATTAAACAAATTTTATGTGGCTTACGATCGCGTTGTAAAATCAAAACCAAAATAAACGCGATAGTAAGCCACATAAAATTTGTTGAATTCATTTCGTTACATAGTTACATTTAAACAAGTCAAGCTAATAAAAATGTGTTAAAAAAACGAAGAATTCAGTCTGCCGATCCAGGTTAGGATCATTACTTTCAAGTGTACAGGCCATGAAGTGACTTAGGAAAACCACCCCTGGACGGCATCGTAATGGACCGCATTCATTGACCGCACTGCAGCTTAACATCAGGCAGGGTGCAGTCATATGTCGAGACATAATAAAAACTACTCACAACACTTAAAAGCCCTCACCTTGAGCATACGAATTTCTCTAAGCGCAATCTTTCTAATCAGCGGATCATCCTCGTTCTCCACAAACTTCTTCACAGCAACAATCTCCCCGGTCTCCCTGTTCCTGCATTTGTATACGAGGCCGTAGGAACCTTCACCGAGCTTCGCAATCTTTTCATATCTTTCCATAGCGCGGCTACTAGCACGCGATCTGTGAACAAGTCATTTAGTATTTTCTTAGATTTTCCGCGAACATCGAGTCTCGACCCACCGACGACTGAAAAAACCGAGTTAGTTCACGGCTGCCCCAGTCGCCGTCACTATGCCGGCTAAATGAAAAATAAATATTAAACCTAATACTAATGCTATTAAATACATTATACTTATCAATCCTCGTATTTACGCTAGCTATACCTAAATTTCCAAAACATATAGTTTTATATTCAAATAAAAATACTATAAAAAGTATTTTTAAGTAGTTTATGCATATTTAATTGTATGATATTGCATGCGGCATGCAATAGAGGGGATTTTTCCATCACAGACAAATTAATCATAGACACCGCCTTGTTAATCTATGAAAAATAAAATCACTAATCAGGAACATCCTTAAGAAAGCTGAGTTGCCTAGCGCCCATAACCATAAACCTTGTAAGAAGAGAATTGTGGATGTGAAGGAAGCGAGGAATTGTGCCAGGACCGTGGAAAGTATCGCTCTATTGTACCTGCCTATCTTTGTGGGAAAAAGGCGTGAGAATTTGATTTGTTTGATAGATTGATTGAAATCACTAATTTTTTGGTGTGACGAGACAGAGGGGGCGCACTTGATTGGGTAATTACCACAGCCATAGCGCCTAACTGGGGAGGATTCTGTGGTAGAGCGCTGCAAGAGGAATGTGTAATCACATCCTCAGTGAAGCGCTAGTAGTCTAGCGATGATTACGTTTGAAGAGATGTTGTGTTCTCGATCGAAGTTCAGCCTATTTGCTATTTCATTAGGATGAGGTAGTGTCCGAGTGGAGTTCATTCGATCACGTCAGTTAGGCAATGAATAGCGCTTTTAGTAATTGGATGGACCGTGAGGGGGTAGCCAAATAGTGTGGATATACAGTAGGTATACACGAACCAGGGGGCCGACCGCGCAACTTCAATGGGAATGACAATTAAATTCATTCCCATTTGTCAAAAAGTTACGCGGTCGCTGTTAGTGTCAAAAACAACTTTTATTCATTTGGACAATTCGTTTTAATAAGCTTGGACTGTTGATGAAAATGAACATAGTCAGTGTTGCGCGGTCGCAATTTCAATTTTTAAGCTTTTTAATGGATTTTAACTGCCAAAACGAAGCTTATTATTGATATTGAGTTACGCGGTCAGCCCGCAGATATTGATTTATGCCCAGAAGTGGGATGTATAAAGACTGCGACTGCAGACCGCACTACTGGTTTGTATGAATCCGTGCATGAACTACTTTGTATGAACTACTGTTTGATATTGATTCCGTGCAGGGCGACACTTTTGTTTGCGCCCGCGCGATACAGATTTATAGAAACCAGTAGTGCAGTCTGCAGTTGCAGTCTACGATCGTAATCGGTCGACTATGAAGAAGTTTATTCTATCTAATGTCAAAGTGACGTTGTTTGGCGAATTCGAAATCACTCGAGTTCGGCGTGCACATAATCTGTTTACAACTTGTCAGTACCGACTGGTTGTTTAATTATTTATTTAATTGCATCAGGAATTCAGTACATGTCGTAAAATAGGTTTTGAAAGAGAATAACAAATAGCTATTTGTGAAATATATTTTTTTATGAAATTTTACATCGTTTGGTTGATGTTAAGCTAGGGAAAGTCCAAGAGTACCGACGACTGAAAAACGACAACTTACGGTTGCCTTACTCGCTATCACTATGCCGTTACACCCACATTATTTGTGGTCTACTGGTGTAAGGTCTGTGTTTTTACTAGTGGAGTAATTACTAAAGCTACTTAAACACATACCTTTTAGTATATCTGATTATGATACTAAAAATAACTACAAACATTATTTTTGAAATCGGCAACTTACAAGTTGATCCCGAAACGTGATTGAGTTACTTTATGGTCTGTATACCCTGGATCGGTAGACTGAGTACCACTGCCTATTACTCTTAAAATTGCACTTTGTTATGTAATTTATAATATTACTAGTAGCTATAGAAATAAATCACTCCTACCTATAGAAATAAAAATTATTCACCAAATTACTACGTAATCAACTATTTTTAACTAACTAATTATATATTTAAAATGATTTCAAAAGCACTACGATTTTTTTAAGAGTCAAATAGATCGACATATATTTGTCTCTTTTTCGCTCTTAATAGCTATCATTCCTTACTACTTCCACTTCGTCGTGATTAACTGTTCAAACTCGTGCCATTTTCGAACACTGGTGTATATAACGTATCTACCTTATTTTACTTTATATCATTAACTGTTACAGATACTTCAAAAGTGACACATCCTATTGAAACCACCGTTTATACGTTGAGATTCGTGTTACACGGAATCAATGATACATGTTGCAATACAAATCTCTGCTGAATGGGGCCCATTAGAGTTCATGTTTCTCTTTCCCTCGAGGCCCCTTGCCGAACTATCCTATCTCTTTGCCCACACTGCCTCTAACTAATCCAAACTAAACTAATGGCCGATAGAAAGTCTGTTGTTTGCGACTAATCTACAACTGGTAGAAGAAATTGTACTAACCTCGCTTTAACTGTATAAGGCGATATTAATAATCTATTAATTTTTTTCATTATTCTGTTAATAAATTAAAACATAAACTATAGTAAATAGTAAAAATATTAAAACTAAGAATTGACTAGAAATTTTTAGCATTATAATTATATTTCTTTGAAATAAATTTATAAAAAAAGGACTAAGAATTCAAAATTATTCTGCCATAAATTCTGCTTTTTACGTTAAACAAATTTAAGCCATATTCACACAAGTCTATCGACAAACGTGCGTGACGTCATGGAATTATTACGTCACGCCTAAATAAATTGCGATTGCAATAGGAAATCTTTTAAAAAATATATAGGAGCCATAGTGCTCATACTTTAATTGGGACGCGACATCTGACCTCCACTAAACTTGTTTGATAGTAAGTAAAGGGAATTCCAAGAGCGGCGACGACTGAAAAATACAGTTTTAATATACGCAGCCATGTTAATATTATGATTATTATATGGTTTGAGGATGTGAAGGAATCTGTATACCTATATTTATCCGTATCTATATACTTAGGTCGTGGAAAGTATTCGCATTCTGTTGATCAAATCGAGTCGAACTAGATGGTTCGGTGCTTCGTTTCTTTATCAAACAATCTACAAACGGAATGCTAGACCAGCCCATGTGTTCTCCCCATTCTATAACCTTTGATCCTTTAAGCGATGCGTAAATAGCACCATCAGTTACCGACAGGCAACTATAGAATAATAATAAAAAAGAGAATTGAACATACCTTCTCGGTAATAGCGGCAGATTGTTACCAAATAACCAAAGCCGTTTATCACCGAACCATTTCTCCATGCAGGACGCCACGTTGTCCAATAATTTGAACTTCTTACTATCTTCACTTGGACACTTCATTCGAACTAATGTGCATACATTTACAAGCGTAATTTATGTTTTGAATTTTCCCTTTAAGCATGGATTTACGTGCGATCTGTTATTTATGCTTTAGTAGAATGAAATTGTTTTAAGCTAGGTTTTTAATATCGATCGTATGGTTTGTTTACGGTTTGTGTTCGCCGGTATACATGACAACGGTTTGGTATTAATTCAGAGTGTTAACGTACGGCTTTTCTCTTCATTTTTCTTTTCTTTTTATCATGGTTTTGTTAAAACAAATATACTTTCTAAAATAAAATATTACTATGGAGTTGAATCGTTTTTTTTTGAAACAACTAAAATGACATGTATTTTTTTATTTAGGTAAAAGCAAATCATTACATACTTTATATACAAAGACAAACATAGATTACTTATTTTTGAATAAATTTATTTGATATTCTAAAGATACATTGGTACTTTGTAATGTAAAATACATTGATACTTTGAAATCTGGTTGTCCTGTTTCTATGATACATAGAATCGCTTTTAGTAGCTTAGCATAGAAAAAAACAAGATATTAAGTGCAATACCAGGTTAAGTTTGGCCTCAGAGTACACATTCCTAAGGAATGTACTCTAATAGTTTGGCGTTTAGCATAAAGAGGTATGAAAATTAAAATAAATAATTAAAATGCTGATGCTAATTTCAAAATAAATGAATCAATTAAATTGTAAAAAAGACACAATATAGGTAAGCCTTCCACTATAGTAGGGGAGCCCAAGAGGCTAATCGGGAATTAACTCGAGCGTCGTAGGGACCTATTAAATATTAAGGTTTAGGTGACAGAAAAAAATAAATGTTATGTACTATATACCCTTTTAGCGGTGGGGGAAGCGTGTACAGACTTTCAAAAATGTAAAAAAATCAATTAAAAAAATATACTAGGTGGACTTCGCCTTCACCTTCGACATAGTGAGATTCACCAATAGCCAGGTGGATGCAACTGGCATCTTGCCGTTCGGAATGGCGTTCTAAGGAGAAGGCCTATGTTCAGCAGTAGAGGACTTCTGGCTGATGATGATGACAATGCATTAAATTGTTACGTCTTTTCAACAGGGATAGTAGAACGCTACGATCCAGGCACAATTCGTCTCTTGACACAAGCTCTTCAGTTACCCCAGTTTGCCGATCCGGGGTATCCCCACTTTCAAGTGTACAGACCGTGAAATAATTACTTAAGTCGCATTTAGGAATCGGATTTAAAGTGGCCGGTTTTTATCAGGCCGGTATCGCATGGAACACGCTTCACGCTTATTTTTACTATCAGTAAAAATAAAACTCTTTCAACTCATTCGAGAAATAAACCGTGCGCAGTGTGAACTGTCCTTAAGCAGAGAACTTCAAACAATTCGTTGACCTTCAACCCATACAATTGGTGGTAATATTTTGAAATAAATAATTGTGTAATTTTCTACGTCCTTGGATGTTAAAAAAATATTCATGTTATTATATTATGTATATATTATTTATTTGATGAAAAAGATTTTATATTAAACATTAGAGACAAAGAAATAATACCCCAACTTTAAAACATTTTTTAATACTAAACTTGCTTGTATTTAGATTACATTATATGTACTTCAAATCAAAATCAAATTGTCACGCCTTCTCCCACAGGGATAAGCAGATACAATGGAGCGCCACTTGCCACGATCCTGACACAACTCCCTCGCTTCCTTATATATATATGTACTTATATATAGATATATGTATTATGTGTATACAGATTGACGAAATAAATATATAAATCTTATGTGGATGGATGCGTTAAACGAGGCAGAGGCAGAGGGTGTTTTTCGACTAAATCAGAGACATCCTCAAGAAAGGTGGGTTGCCTAGTGCCCATAACGGTAGATAAATCTTGTATAAAGAGGATTGTGGATGTAAGGGATGCGAGGGTTTGGTGTCAGGGTCTCTGTCTGTCCCTGTGGGATGAGGACGTGACAGATTGATTAATAATATAATTTTACATGACATATTTGTTTTAAAAAATGAATCTCCGGGTCTGGGTGTTAAAAAGAGGTAGGCAGACACTCTCCAAGTTCCTGGATAGTACAATCGCTTTCGGTGTACAGACCGTGAGTTAGCCAGTACAGAACGCAACTGACGTTTAAGGATTAGTTTAAAAGTTGTCGGAACCAGACATATTTTTATTGTGACTCGTCCATGAATGGATGTCACTAGGGTTGCCAACTTTTTTGACAAAAAAAACGTATACCATTGTTTGAATAGGATAAAAATAAAGTATTTGGAAGAAAAATAAAGTATTTTTCAAATTTTATACCTTAAAAACGTATTTTGTGTGCTTTTAAAATGCTAACAATTTTTTGCTATTTTTAAATATTTCAAAGCTTGTTTGACAATCATCATTTAAAGGACATCATTCATTTTGAGCTTCTATGTACTACTTTTGTAATGTCCGATAATGAAAAAATATATAATACAAATAGTAGATAGAATTTTGCTTTTAATTGCTGTGCAATTGAGTTATTTGGAAAATAAGATATGAATTTTGTATCATCTGTCAATAAACGCTACATTTGTTCTGCTTTGAACTGTCATAATTATAGTTAGATGATTTTGCACACCCAAACTATGCAAAAAAAAGGATATATTCCAACTACATTGTAATCTTCGTACATCAAATTAATTTAAAATGCAACTGTTAATACATTTAAGCCCAAGACCCATATAAAATAAATGATGTCCTTTATATACTTAAATAAGCAATTCGTTTGCTACGCAATTAAAATAAAGTATTTTCACATACTTTATTTGTATGCAAAAGTATAAAGTATAATTACCAAAAATAACGTAAGATACGTTATTATAAAGTATGGTTGGCAACCCTAGATGTCACTACTATTACAATTTAATAACTGTAAGTAACAGTCACATCCATTATGCCGGCCTAGTTGGAACCGGCAACTTACAAGCTAATCCCGAAACGTGACCAAATCACTTCACGGTCTGTATACTTGTAAGTGACGGTACTACCTCGGATCGGCAGACTGGGTACCACTGGCACTGCCTACACACTTTGAACTGCCTACCCTTGTTGGGTACTAGGCTGGTTCCTAATACGACTGCTTCTTGCGGTTATTTAACTGTAGAAGCTGTCGTCTCCATTCATAGTCCGCACTTCAGCTTAAAATTAGGCCTAATACTTTTTTGTAATTTTGGATATCCTAGAGTTATTAGAGCAAAGCTGTACGAGTAATAGAAGGTACCTCGGCAATACTGGGGAGTTGCTATGTGTCCTCATCCACAATTACATGGTAAATTATTTTTTTTAAATTTAATCAATCAATCAAACTCTTACGCCTTTTTTCCCACAGGGATAGGCAGAGACAATGGAGCGCCACTTGACACAATCCTGACACAACGCCCTCGCTTCCTTCACAAAATGAGAATATTTACTCTAAAAATTAATACTCGAAATCTGACCATGATTTGCTTTCTACCAGAATCAAAAGTTCAAGAGTGCCTAAAAGAGAAAAAAAGATTGAGCTGACGGGCCCTCCCAGTCACCGTCACTATGCCGGCCAAAGGTGATTTTTCACACCTGAAGGATCCAAGGACTAGGAGATAAACTTAAGCTGGTAAATCATTTCACTTGTCAATTGTTCTACAAAGTAACGAGTCGAAAATTTTAGTTCGACTGCCGATTCGGTCGACAGAATACGGATGTTTTCCCCGGACTGTGCGGGGTGTTACAGGAGTAACAAGACGAAGTAGGTACAAGGTTAAATAACTCCTAAGAATACCGTGGTATAGGCGATAAAATAGGACCTTTTATTGTTCAAAAAAGATGCAAAAGGCGGACTTATGGCCATTAGGCTTTCTCTGCTAGTTACCCTTTGGGTTGTGCAGATAGCAAAAGTATGTAAATAAAGAAAAGTGAATAGTATAAATAAGTACAGAACATGGAAATTATGATTATATATAATTATGATTTTAATGTGTTCTGTCTTATTTAAATTTTTAAGCTTCAAAGTTTCATAACTACTTATTAAAAAGCCTTGAAGGTAATAAATTCCAAGGCAAGGACAAGAAAAAGTTTATTTAGGAAATTTCCTTTCTCATTTCCTAATAAAAAAATATACTTTTTATTTCTAGGCAATCTAAATTGTGTAGAATAATATTATTTATTTATTCCAGGAATTATTTTTTCTTATTCTTAAAGAAATTTTCCTTATTTTATGTTTTATCAATTAAATTGGCTGGTTAATGCGAACAAGTCTCGTTAAAGCTTGATATAAAAGGTTAAAGCAAGCTACAATTTTTTTAATATAGTCATTTTCTAATGTTAACTTTTATTTCAATTTAAATTTATTTTCACTGCAATAAAATAAATAAAAATGTTTATATATTGCACCAATGCTACACAGACTTTAAAAAAAAAATTACTCCCGCTTCATCACATGAATATATTCTATCTCTCTTGTACTAAGCGTAGTTTGCTATTGGCATTCCTTTCCCACAGCTTGTTTTCGTCACCAACTCTCTTGTGTTGCACATACTCGCCCAATTTTGCTCATTCTGTCAAATTTGGTTGTATGTTGCGGTGTCTTGCGCGTTTATTTTTAATGATTTTTAAATTGTGTTTATTGTTTTTGTTATGATGTGGAAGATGTGAAATCATCTTTTTGTGTTATACATTTGTTTAAATTAAATCAGTTGTGAATGTGTCATAAATACGTTGAAAAAATGTTTGCGAAAGACTTTTTGATTTTGCAAAACAAATCGACTTAGCAAGGTCGCGATAAGATCGGGAGTGAGACAATGTGAACTAATAAAGATTTTCTGTTTGAATACTATTTGGACATTTTATTTTGTGTATAAAGTGTTAATAAATGTGTACATTAGTACATTCAAGAATGGGTTCTCCTGTTTGGTTCTCACTGGCAGATTTGCCCAATATTGTTATTATGATAGCGGCAATCATTGCTCTGTTTATAATGCTAGTCATACTACTAAGGTAAGCACATAATTTATATCAAATCACCTTTCTAGAATGAACAGTAATTGGCATTATAAAATGTCTTAAACGAGTTTTACTTTATTAACTATTAAGGCAATATTGGTAATGACCAGTCTCCTTGTTAATGAGTGTATTCTAATTAGATTCCACTAAATTTTCTATATCTATATGTACATGTCAATACCTTTTATAAAATACTTAATTGCATAACAAACTATAAATATCTATCTACATTAGAGATGTTACATACATTGGTCTATTTCCAACTTGTCACACTAATAGTACATATTCGCATTGAGAACATTGTTAATCTTTGTAAATACTGCTAAGTATTGTTTTTGAATCTTTATGTCCCTAATGTATCTGAAAAATAAAGGAAAATCTTCATCAATCAATCAAATTTTCACGCCTTTTTCCTACAGGGATAGGCAGACAGAATAGAGCGCCACTTGCCACGATCCTGACACAACTCTCTTCCTTTCTTCACATTCACAATTCTTTTCATACAAGCTTTATGGTTATGGGCACTAGGCAACCTAGCTTTCTTAATGATGTCTCGGAAACATCCTCTTGGGCCTCCCTTGTTTAATCTTTGTTATATATCCATAATTATTAGGATTTAAAAAATTATTGTTTAAAGAGAGAACCTATGATTTTTTAAATGCAGATATAAATATTTATATTGCTATTCATAATTTTGAATGGCCGATTGGAATAGTAGAATCTTTAGTTTCGATAGGTACCACAAAAATATTCACAAACTAATAATATCAATACAAAACATTGATATAAACCCGAACATTTCCCGAAACAATCAGTCAAGCAATTTGACACACGTTATTCTCCCACAGGATAGACAATGGAGCGTCCATGTCACAATCTTTACACAACTCCTTTGCTTCCTGCACATACACAATTTTTTTCATACACCTCTGTAGTTATGGGCACCAGCTTTCTGAAACATTATTAGATAAATCCTTTAAAGAACTTATTATCAAAATGGTGGGCAAACTGTTGATGGTTTTGCGTACCCTGCTTATGTGTGGTACTACCACTTACTGGTTAAAAGTCTTTGAACCCATATTTCTTTATATTTTGTATGCGGAGGGACAATAGTGGATAGAATGTGAAGAATAGCACAGTGCGCAATAGATGTGGTTTGAAAGAATATGTAGTGACAAGGATTGACAAAGGAATGCTTCAATGGTTTGGGCACGTAGAAAGGATGAGTGAAAGTAGATTGAATTTTTTTTTATAAATCTGATGTGAATGGATGCGTTAATCGATGCAGACCCAGGAGGGTGTTCTCCAACCAAATCAGAAACATCCTCAAGAAAGCTAGGTTGCCTAGTGCCCAGAAATCCAATTATTAAATATATCTTTGGTCCAACTGGGAATTGAACCCGGGTGTTTATGCATAACAAACTACTGTACAAACCAATGTGTCACTTCTGTCGTCACGCATGTGTTGGGCACCTTAAAACTTGCTAGTGCATGGCACTCCACTGTTACAGTACTTCATGATGTTCCCAAATCTCTATCAATATTTTTATTTTATTTTTTGTGTGACTACATCTGACCCCAACTTGCCTGTTGGTAAGCATGATGGAGGTCCAAGAGTGCCGCCTCAGTCGCCATCACTATGCCGACCAAAAGATTGATGGACCAATGTAGAAATGTCAAATTACAAAAACATAGATAATAATAATAATTACAAATGTAATCACAAAACAAGTGATGTGATAATGGATTTTAAAACTAATGTAGATAATTTTGTAAGAGATTGCTTAAATTGATTAAGTATTATTTTCATAATATAAATATTGCTATAAGTCATCAAATTGTCACGCCTTATCTGTATCTCCTGATAGGCCGAGACAATGGAGAGCCACTTGCCAAGATTCTGACATTTTTCTCACATCCACAATTCTCTTCATACAAGCTCTACGGTCATGGGCACTAGGCAACCAAGCTTTCCTGAGGATGTCTTTGATTTGGTCGGAAAACATCCTTCTGAGCCTGCCTCGTTTAACGCATCTATCCAGACCAGATTTATAAATTCCTATTGTTAGTCTATTTTTACTCATCTATAAGTAATTTCTTATAATATTTTATAAAAAGCATTCATTTTTCAAATTCTCACATCTTGACTCTCATAGTGATAGGCAGCTACAATGGAGCACCACTATTTTTATTATTGTGACACGACATCTGACATCGACTCATTATTCTGAAATAACGCTTGAAGGTGTTTAACTGTTAGGTAATGCCTTTGGCAATAAGTTTTTAAATAAATAAATAAATAAATAAAACTCTTGCTTTCCTCGCATCTACAATTCTCTTCATATAAGGTTAACAATGACAATATAAGATAATTTACCTTACATATACCATGTGTGTCTTTGATATTGTACTTTGGTTGTCCTGTTTTTATGATACAAGCTTCTATAGTAGCTTAATATAGAATATAGATTTGAATTAAAGAAAAGACATCATTAATTTTGGACTTTTGTGTACTACTTTTGTAATTAACCATATATAAAAAAAATTAAATGGTAGTTTCGATACTTGTATTGATAAAACTAATAACAATTTTGCTTTTAATTGCTGTGCAATTGAGTTATTTGGAAAATAAGATATGGATTTTGTACCGTCTATCAATCACAAAGACACGTCATATTAACAGTTCTGCTTTGAACTGTCTTAATTATATTTAATAATTGGATAGTTTGATTATTTTGCACACCTAAACTATGCAAAATAAAGGATATGTAATCCAATGACATTGTAATCTTGGTACATCAAACTATTATAAAATGCATATGCAACTGTTAAACAATTAAACCCAAGTCCCCATACAAAATGATTGCGGCTTACTATCGTGTTTATTTATTATAGATATGTAAAAAAAACATTAAAAATAATTCAAACAAATTTTATTTTATTATTCCTACGTTTCGAGAGTTTGCAGTCATCGTGGTCACTGAAAGACTGTGGAGTTGGTCGTCCTATTGATTGAATAATAAAGCGTCGGAATAATAAAATAAAATTGTAAAATTAAAACCAAAATAAAGGCGATAGTAAGCCACATAAAATTTGTTTAATTCATTAATCAATGTTCGCGCAAAATCTAAGAAAGTATTATTAAAAATAAGGTTTAAGGTTGATTGAGGTATAAGTTGAGGTATAGTTGAGCTATTAAAAGTAAAATGAATGAATGAAAATGGTATAATAATGTTGACAACTTACATAGATCTATTTTCAGGTGTCATGATATGATGGAATATTGTACGCGTTGCTGAAATGAAATTATATACATTCAACTACTCACTGTCTCTCACAATATTCACAAAATCAATCATTAAGTCAAGAAAATATTTAAATTAAATATTTTTCATCATTATTATCAATTTTAAGCCTCAGTACCCATAGGGTAGGCAGAGGCGACAGAGCGCCACTTTCCACGATTCTAACACAAGATTATTTATTTACAACTTTTGGTTTATAAATGATTTTATCTTGTTTTTCAATTAACAAGCCATTCAATCGTTGCCATCAATTTAATAAATCATTAAAAATAAATAAAAGACCCGCTAAATGGCAAAAAGTAATAAAAAAATATATTAACTTTCTTTAAGAGTGATACTAAATCTTTTTTATTTATTTGGTTTACTCAATTGATTATCAACTTGTATTACTTTAACAACCCAATTGCCACAATTCGGACACAATTTTTTTATCAAATCATTTGTATCAAATAATTTATTGTTTTTGTTTGTTTACACTTTTAAATAAAGCTCAAGATCTGTGGAATTTGTTTTATTTTTATTTCATTTACAATTTACCACTAGATTCTGCTTTAATTAAAAGTTGTAAACTTCAAAAATTGGTTGTTTTGGTTCATTCATTTGGAGCATTTGCTTTGTAAGAGAATCTCTCCTTTGCGGCGTCTAGTGGTAATTTGTTATTTGACTGTGTTTTAGTAGGATTGAATGTAGATTAGCAGATGTATCTCCTGAACTAACCCGTCATTTGCGAACCACTGATCATTTACCACTAGTCTGCATTGGAGACCCGAGGCCTGAAACAAAGGGGTCTCAGTGTGATCTGAGATGGATGTGTTTTTTTTTTATTGTGACTCGCTCGACATATGACAGCAATATGAAATCACTTCACGGTAGTCTTGTAGTCTTGTAGTCTTTAGCGGGCTCGTTTCCGCACTTGAAGTCCTCTTCGGTATCTTTGTGCGTTGACGGTCTGTATACTTGTAAGTGGTGGTACTACCCCGGATCGGCAGACTGGGCACCAGCACCTGTAGTACAGGTTGTAAAAGAGTGGTACTTCGACAACCTGTAGGCCGAATAGTAGGCAGTCTGCCTATCCGGGGTAGTACCACTACTTATACAAGTATACAGACCGTGAAGAAATTTAATCGCGTTTCGTTATTAACTGTAGTAACTGTCACCTCAATTCATGAGCCGCACTTCAGCTTAGCATGAAGCGGGATGCTATCATATGTCGAGTCACAATAAAAAAAACTGTACGTCAGGATGGGTGTTGTCACATGTCGAGTCACTAGTCTCTGAGCTGCGCAGTTATTTGTTAAGGCGATGTTTATTTATTAATGAAATGGAAAACATTGAATTGAAAAGGTCAACATTACCAAAACAATATTGTAATGCAACTCATTTGAAATTTAAATGTGTTTTGTATCTGAAAGGTTCTTTGTTGCCATTAGCATTGACCTATGTTTTAAGTTTTAACCTACTGGTTTTTTTTATTGTGTCGAGTCACAAAGGTTGCCTCAGTAGTCACTATGTTGCCAGTGCCAGATTAAGCTAGCGCGGGGCCTGTAGCAAATTCTGTCAAGGCCCATGGTTTGCTTTAGTTGCCTAAGTTTCGAGTATTAAATTAAACAAAACTGTTACAAATAAACATTTATGGATTTAATATGGGCAAATTTAGAGATAACACTTTCAAAATTGACTTAAATTTTCAAGTGGAAGTGAAGCATAGCCTAAGTGCTTTGCGTTTAATTCAAGATATTTTACGCTCCTATCTAAATTAATATTTTTTTTATTACGGTCGGACAGGCGTTGGGGCACGGGGCCCGTAGCATTTGCTACTCTTGCTACGTGGCTAATCCGGCACTGTATGTTGCCCAGAAATATTTGAAACTAAATTTTTTTTTATTGTGACACGACATTTGACCTCATCCCGCCCGATGACAAGCAAGAGGAGATCCAAGAGTGACAACGACTGAAACATCCGAGTTAGTTCGCGGCTGCCTCATTCGCCGTCACTATGCCGGCCAAAGGTGCTTCTTCACACAACGCTTGAAGGATCCAAGGTTATAGGAGAGAGAAAACACGTGGGTTGGCAAAGCATTCCACTTGTCGATTGTTCTACAAAGAAAAGACGCACCGAACTTTTTATGTAAATATTACAATATTGTGTACATTATTTGGCTTTAGTAACGAGTAGGGAACTTATTCGATCGAAGCTCTTTTACTTGTACAGTATCCTTTAACTTAGATATCAATCAATCAAACTGCCACGCCTTTTACTCACAGCAATAGGCAAAGACAATGAAGCGCACTTGCCACGATCCTGACATGACTCCTTCGCTTCTCACACATACACAATTTTCTTGGTATAAGCTCTACTTTTATGGGCACTAGGCAACCCAACATTCCTAAGGATGTCTTCGATTTGGTCGGAAAACTATCTCCTGGATCTGCTTAAATTATTAAATGAGTAAACATTTGCTTCAAAATATTGTAGCAACCGCTAGATGGCGTTGCATGTGTCCAATATCTCGAAAACGATTTACCGACAAAGTAATCAATATTATGTGCGCTTCAACTAGAAGATGTCACCGGCTAAGTTGAGCCCGGTACGCAACACGCGTACTGTAGGAGATCTCCTTTCCTTTTCTGACAAGCGGATTAATGGTCCGCTAAACTATTTAAGGTTGAATGAAAAGACGTACTTAAACCTTCTGGCTTTAGTCACTCCTCTAATACAGAAAAATAGCCCTCCCAGATGAAAGATTGTCGACTTTGCCTGAAGGCGTGACAATTGTTTTATTTATTTATTTATATTTCTATACTAAGCTACTAAAGTGCTTGTATGATAGAAACAGGACAACTAAAGTACATATATCAAAGATACATTGGTACCGAACTACACCACGGTCGCCTTGATTGATTGTTTGATATTTCGTATAAGAGTATGGCTTCCTTTTTAGAAGGTAGTTCCTACGCCACACACCACGTGACTGTCTTTTCTTTTATTTAGGCGTAAAATCAAACCTAAAAGCGCAAGCACGTCATCATTGTGAATTACTTGTTTCTCCTGCGAACTGAGAGATCGACACAGATATCTGAGACGTGTGGAGACACTATGTCTGTTCGATTAAACTGTGCAAACAGATAACACAGAGAAATCGCTACGTTATAGCGTTACATGTATAGCCGCCATTAAAAATATTTGAAGCCCCGCAGATGGTTTCTTTATTTTATTTTTATTTTACATTTTTATACTAGGCTACTAAAGTGCTTGTATCAGAAACAGGATGGACAAAGTACATATATCAAAGAAACATTCTTTACCAGTCATTTAATCATATAGGGAGCTCTCTTACTATGGCAATTAGGTTAGAATGCCCAGTCTAAGGACATGACCAGATCAGGTCGATTTAAAATACGCTGAGAGTTTAATCGAGCTGTCAAAGTAGCATTGTTTGTTTGGGAAATGGTTCGAGTTCGGCGTGTGCTTAATCGACTTTAAATCGATTTTCCATTTTTTATTATTATTGTGATTCGACATATGGATCCGAAAATGGTCCAAAGATGGATGTCACTCCTACTACAATTCAAAAAAATAAGTAGCAGTCACACCCACTTTGCCGGCCGAGTTCGAACCAGCAACTTACGGTCTGTGGTAAGTGGTGGTACTACCCCGGATCGGCAGACTGGGCACTATTACCTTCCACTATTAAAAAATCATGTTTGGTCACGTCATTGGACTGGTATTGGTATATCGGTCGGCAGATAAAAAGAACGCTATAAGGATAGATAGATAAGAGGATCACTGGACGACAATGGCATGTCGTGCATTAAGTTGATATTTTATAATTTATACACGTTCGAAAAACGTAAAGTAAGTAGGTAACAACTTGGCAGATAAGAGATGCAAGCGCTCTTTTTCTCTGCCGGGTCCTATACTAGCGATAAATACCAAGCTTAAGCTGATGTCTTTTAGTAAAATGTCTTTTACATTTAAGTGGAATTTAAATGTAGGCGTTATTTAAATGACAGATAAACGGATAAAATGACATCCGGCAAATCTGGGAGCGGTTCTTTAAAAACGTAAAATTTATCTTTTCAACCATTATTATTACGATCTTACTGGTGCAAGGAATTTTCTACATCTAAGTCATTACCATGACTCTGACAAAACTTTCTAGCTTCTTTCACATCAATATTTTCATAATATAAGCTCTATAGACCTATTTTTCATTGTGACTCGACAGCTGACCTCGATTTGCTTATTATCGACCACTCTAATACCACTAGAACTTTCTTATTTTTCCCACAGAAATAGGCAGAGACAATGGATCGCCACTTGCCATGACACAACTGCCTCGCATCCCTCACAACCATAATTCTTTTCATAAAAGGCTCTACGATTTATTTGTAAAATTCAATCATATTAAAATTATGAAACAAATCTTTGCTCCGATCGGGAATAAAATCCGGGACTTTAAGCATAACGAACTGGTTACAGCTGTTGTTATTGTTTGCTCTTTATTTGTGTATTTATTGTATGTGTGAGGAATATTTACAATTAATCAATCAATCAAATTGTCACGCTTTTTTCCCACAGGGATAGGCAGAGACAATGGAGCGCCATGACATGAAAATAAATAATTATTTATTTTAGTTTCATGTCATGTAAATATTCCTAAATGTAATAATTTTTATTCTTTATTAATATTGTCACAATAATTTTAAATTTAAAAAATAAAATAATTATTTATAATATTTTATTTTCATCTCATGTAAATATTCCTAAATGTCGTAATATTTAGGATATTATATTTATTTAGTTTTTATCCTTTTTTTATTATTTTGTTTCAATAATTTAAATTTAATAATGTCTACATCTCTATTACTAAAGGTAATTTTAGCAGGTAATTTGTGGTATATTCTTGGTGTTATTTCAGTAAGATTATTATTTCTTAGCGTCGTTTTGGATATTGTTTGTGCTTGTGTTTTGTATTTTTTTCGTCTAGTATTTATTACATTATACCAAAGGACTTAAGAAATAGAAGGAGCCCTAAAATAGCTACAAAATACAACCGTTTATACTATTTTCACTTATGGCATTAAAAAGAAGTCAAAAGGGGTTTAATATACATTCTTACATTCGTAATTTAAAAGGTTGTCACTAGTTTTAATGATCATTTGACAACCTAATTTGACACAATAACAAATGACAATAAAAACTTCAAAAAAGGATGACGGAACAATTATGCCGCTACTCTTACTACCACGTAACTTTTAACTATGCAGTATTAAAAGTCAACAAAGTGGTTGTAATTGCAAAAAGTAATGACAATCTTTGAAAGAAATGAATTGAAGTACAAGTAGTTGTCTCTTTCAGTCCCACGTGGTATAAGCATAGTATATATGAGATAAATAACACTGAATTTGTTCTTATTTTAGCACAGCTTCTATTCTTTCCATATAATTAGCATTATACTTGTCTTTTACGTGTCTACGTCTAATATATACAGAGATGGCAACATTAGGATACCTAGCTCTCTAAAATAATCTTTGCAGCTATCAGTATTCTAACCATATGTCGTTGTTTTGTTCCAGGAACATGGAGGTGATAGGCATAATGGGTGATGGTGATACCACGTGGGGTTCCTCCATGCCACCAGCGCGCATTGTCATGCAACGTGTCCACATACCATTCACATTTAAATTGTTAGACAATTCACCTGTTAGTTATGCAGGTAGGTTGGGTTTTATTACATAATTGCATCTAGCTTGGCCGATCGGTGTCTGCTGTTTGCAGATATCTGTGGTAGCGGTAGCTTCCATTCAAGCTTAACATCAGGCGGTGTGTAGACATAAATAAATATACCCATGTTAATTCCTTTCGTCAATCTAGTTTCACTCAATCTATATATTTTTGCATGTGCCCAAACCAGTATTTCCAGGGGATCAATTTGATAGTTAGGGGGGGGGAATTAAATTTTTTTTTTTTTTATTGTGACTCGACATATGACAGCACCCCGCTTGATGTTAAGCCAAAGTGTGGTCCATGAATGAATGTCACTGCTACTACAATTCAAAAACTGTGAGTAGCAATCAAATCCACTATGCCGGCCTAGATGGAACCGGCAACTTACAAGCTGATCCCGAAACGTGACTAAATCACTTCACGGTCTGTATACTTGTAAGTGGTGGTACTACCCCGGATCAGCAGACTGGGTACCACTGCCTACCACTCTTTGATAACCAGACCCGAAGCAAATATCCATCTCTTTTTTTTTATTAACAAATATTTGCAATATTTAATACTATTAAATATTACAAATAAAAGCTATGAAACAAATATTTGCTCCGACCGGGGATCGAACCCGGGACTTTACGCGCAACAAACCAGTCGCTAAACCGTTCGTCCACGCCACGCCAGGCAAATTCTTTTAAAAAATCTGTAATCATTTATATTTATTTTAAGGCAACAAAACAATTTTTAAAGGTTAAAAATTATGTATAGGGGCATAAAAAATTTAGAAATGTTAAGATGGGGCATGTCCTAAAAAAGGTTGGGAAACATTGGCCCAAATCATCGAGGCATTCCTTTTAATCCTTGTCACAACATCTTTCAAACCACATCAATCGCGCACTGGGGTACATGAAACATGAAATGGGGTAGTCTTCGAAACAATTACAGCATCAACTAATGAGACGACCAACACCGGTCTCTCCGTGACCTTGTTAGCTGCAAAGCTTTCGAAAAGTCGGAATAATAAAACAAAATGTAAAATCAATAACCAATAATAAACGCGATAGTAAGCCGCGTAAAATTTGTTTAATTAATTAATCAATCTTCGCGAAAAATCTAAGAAAATTCTATCATAAAAAAACCCCTGAGCCCGCAGATGGAAATTTTATTAAAATTGCAAATAGCTTTGTTCCAAATGGAAAATCTCTTTATTTTAAAATTATGTAAGCTAATGTTTAAACCAAATGATTTATTTTTATTGAGAATCGACATTTGACCTCGATTTGCCTGAGTTAAATGGGTAAACTGTAATCTGATCATAGAGAATCTGAGTTGGATCTTTCAGTCTTCATTGTTGGTAGACCTCCCCTTGCTTACGTTAGGCGACTCGAGGTCAGATCCCACACAAATAACTTTAAAAAAACTGGTGGGTCGTCCTCGTTTAACTAAACACTAAAAATAAATTTAAATAAATGACTAGTGCAATTCTCTTTATTTATACAACTTTAACCAACTAATTAAGTTGTCACGGCTTCTCACATATTCACTATTCTCTTCGTACAAGATCTACTGTTATGGGCACTAGGTAACTCAGCTTTCTTGAGGATACGGAGACGTATTGGTTGAAAAACACCCTCCTGGGTCTGCCTCGTTTAACGCATCCATCCCAGTGGCGTAGGGGGCTGCCCGCCCCGGGCGGCACATTTAGGAGGCGGCAAAATTTAAAAATACTAAAATAAATCGTTAAAATTAGAACCTGAAATTCATATTTTTGTTGTACCTATGATTGAAATTCTTAAATAAGGGGGCGGCAAATTTTTTTTCCGCCCCGGGCGGCTGACTCCCACGCTACGCCATTGATCCATCCACATCAGATTTATAAATTTCTCTCGTTAATCTACTTTCACTCATCCTTTCCATGTGCCCAAACCATCGAAGCATTCCTTTGTCAATCATTGTCACTACATCTTATAAAATTTGTGTCAATTAAAGAATGTATGTCTCAAATCTCAAATGTGAGTCTATTGAAAGAGCAAATATCTAAATAAGGAGGTCAATTGACAAATACAAGAATGAGGTTGAGGGGCTCGCTTCAACTACATGCACAAGGTCAAACAACTTTCGTCTTGATCATGAATGTGTGACCTTTAAATCAATGACGCATAGGTCACTGCACTATTAATCATTTCCTTCATGTGGTGGTAAACAGAAATGACCATTCGATACTTCAATACTTGATTTTCAATAATAGGTCATTGCACTTTATTTCCTCTATTATTTCATTGTTTAGTTAATTCCCTCATTTCAATATATGAGTGCATTGTTAGCAGATATGTACCTACTTTAATACTGCCTTTTCCAAAGTGGGCGATAACGCCCCCTTGTTGGCGCTGCAGGCCTAAAGGGGGGCAGTAAGAAACCCAGAAAAAAGGGGTCTTTTGTAGAGGCTTGGGGGGCGTTTTGTAATTTCATCTAGAAGGCCTCTTAAACACCGACTGAGCTCTCGACTCTCGACTACAGATTGTGAACATCAACTGATTTTTATATTAGAATTGATTGTTTGTTTTATTTTGAATAAAAGATACTTTGTCTAAATACTATAAAGTTGCGTTTCAATAATCATTATCATTGGCAGGTGTAGCTCGTAAGAGTTAACTTGAGACCTGAGCGCCGTTGTGTATTACCTCAGTAGGTAGACCTGGGGCAGTAAACAAAATAAGTTTGGGAACCCCTGCTTTAATAATATCATCGTCATCAGCCAGAAAAACTCCATTATTTCAATGTCTGATAGAATTACCTTTCAAGGAACATAAATACCTATAAGCTCATAAAAAACGCTTTTCTAATTTTATTGTAATCGATTGTAGATGGCAAAAACGTTTTTTATGCGTCTGCAAGAAAAACAAAACTTCGTTTCACAAAATAAATCAAAGGAAAAATAGATGAAGAACATGATTCGAGTTGGGCTGAAACTAGTCTACCCGTTGTCTCGGAAATTGCTAAAAACTGTCATGTTAGGTCCATCTTTTGAAGTTCTAATAAATATCAAGAGCCTACGATTCAATGCTGTGTAGGCTTTGTAACCTTTATACCAATTTTAGGCAAAATATATTTTTTTAAATTATTTCGATGTTTGCAGCAATCGATATCTTCGTGGCTATGATGGCTGGAAAGCTCTCGAAACATCGGAATAATAAAAAAAAAATTACTAACATTAACCAAAAATAAACGCGATAGTAAGCCGCATAAAATATGTTTAATTCAAATATTTAATAAAGGATTTTTTTTTCATTTCATCTAACAATCAATTAAATTGTCACCCCTTTTTCCACAGGGATAGTCAGAGACACCGAAACACCACTTGCCAGGATCCTGACACAACTCCCTCGCTTCCCTCACATCCACAATTATCTATTATATAATTTTTCATTTCATATCTGCATTTATTATATCCTATATGCAGTCTGTTATTGGCTTATAACTAAGATGAAGTAAATAATGCTTGTGCAACAAAGAGCACTGTGAACATTCTATTGAATAGTTTTCAACATTGTTTGTTTGTGGTTTACTAGGGACCTGACTATGTTGCAGTGTAACTCGACCTCTCTTGAGGTGCGCTGTAATTATCTGACCTCTGCAGATCAGATGCCAACAGAGTAATTGGCCTGCTTTTAATGTAATTGCTTCAAGAAAACACCAACACTTTAGATATACTATATACACGTTTATTTATTTTTATTTACATCTTCAATTTTTTTTTATTGTGACTCGACATATGACAGCACCCCGCTTGATGTTAAGCCAAAGTGTGGTCCATGAATAAATGTCACTGCTACTACAATTCAATAACTGTGAGTAGCAATCACATCCACTATGCCGGCCTAGATGGAACCGGCAACTTACAAGCTGAGCCCGAAACGTGAACAAATCACTTCACGGTCTGTATACTTGTAAGTGGTGGTACTATCCCGGATCGGCAGACTGGGTACCTACCACTCTTTGATAACCAGACCCGAAGCAAATATCCATCTCTTTTTTTTTATTAACAAATATTAGCAATATTTAATACTATTAAATATTACAAATAAAAGCTATGAAACAAATATTTGCTCCGACCGGGGATCGAACCCGGGACTTTACGCGCAACAAACCAGTCGCTAAACCGTTCGTCCACGCCTGTCGTCAAATTTTAAGGCGACCGTGGTGTAGTGGCAGTCCTACGGTTACGCAAGCCGAAAGCACAGGTTCAAAACCACTCATCGGTACCAATGTATCTTTGATATATGTTCTATGGTTGTCCTGTTTTTATGATACAAGCACTTTAGTAGCTTAGTATGGAAATAATAAACATAAAATTTTTAAAAAACAAGCGTCATTGCGTTAATGGATTAGCTTGAAAGTTAGTCGCATTCCACTTGCAGTTATGTAACTGTAGTAGTAGTCGCCTTGATTCATCTCTAGCTTAACATCAGGCGGGGTGCTGTCATATGTCGAGTCACAATAATAATAATAATAAAAACAATGAGTGCGGCGGAGTCATATGTCGTTCCAGTATGAAAGAGAATCTTGTTACACAATCTGATCGGATATAGGTCATTGTTACAACTTCATGGAACAAACATAGTTTACAAGCATCCGCATTCTATCGATCGAATCGGCAGCCGTACTAAAAAGTTCGGTGCGTCTTTTCTTTGTAGAACAATCGACAAGTGGAATGCTTTGCCAGCCCATGTGTTCTCTCCATCCTATGACCTTGGATCCTTCAAGCGATGCGTGAAGAAGCACCTTTGGCCGGCATAGTGACGGTGACTGAAGAAGCCGTAAATAAACTCGGTTTTTTCAGTTGTCTTCACTTTTGGACCTTCTCTTGCTTATCATCAGGCGGGTCGAGGTCAGATGTCGTGTCACAATAAAATAAAAAAAAACATTTCATGACATGTGAACTCATACATTCGTGTGTAAAGTTATCAATCAATCAATCAAATTGTCCGAAGGGGACAGGCAGAAACAAAGAGCGCCTTTTGCCACGATCCTGACACAACTCCCTCGCTACCACACTTCTCCTCATACAAGCTTTTTTTTATTGTGACTCGACATGATGGTAAGCCAGAAAAGGTCTAATAGTGCCGACGTCTGAATGCCCAAGTCGCCGTCACTATGCCGGCCAAGATTCAGCATAGATTCTTTTTTTTTATTGACACGACATCTGACTTCGTCCCGTCTGATGATAAGCAAGAGGAGGTCCAAGAGTGACGACGACTGAGAAACCGAGTTTGTTCACGGCTGCCTTAGTCGCCGTCACTATGTCGGCTGCTTCTTCACGCATCGCTTGAAGGATCCAAGGTCATAGGATGGAGAAAACACATGAGCAGGCAAAGCATTCCACTTGTCGATTGTTCTACAAAGAAAGGACGCACCGAACTTTTAAGTTCGACTGCCGATTCGGTCGATAGAATGCGGATGCTTTCCTCGACCTGTGCGTTCAGGGAAATAATAACACAATCTGATTATGTATCGGATATAGGTCATTGTTAGCAACTTTAATTGCGTTTCCATTTCATGGAAAAAAGAGTGTTTGCATTTCATGACATGTGAACTCATGCATTTGTGTGTGAATTTGTCGTGAGAATATATTCAAGGATACATTGTCACCATTCCGCATTACAATATTAATTGATACATGTGTAATTGCTATATTAAATAACACGCTTTTATGTGCTTGACTTGTATGTACAGTCAAATTAGCTTGGAGACGTTTTTGCATTTGTAGTAGTGCGCCTAAGTGCGCGTTTCCATTATTAACACACGTTACGAAAACACGTCATGTCCTTAGGTTTTAATTGAAAGCAAACCGAAAACTTTTAATGGAAAAGCGCGAAATTCGGTACTCGAATTAACTATTTGATGAAAATTACAGAATATCGTGCACAAAACCTACCAATTGTTTTCCCGACGAAACATTTATATACATACATACGTCACATAATCTCTCGAAATCTTGGTCAAATGGAAGCACTTCAGGTTTTAAGCGACATATAACAAATATTTAAAAAAAAAGTTTATTGTTTATTTATTTACTGACTATACCACCATATTTAACTATAGTCGCAGTCGGCTTCATTCATGGATCACTTAACATCAGGAGAGGTGTTGTCATATGCCAAGCTCCATTAAAAAATCTCCCTAATGGATTTTTACTTAGAAAGGTGCTTTCCGACCAAATCGGAGACATCCTCAAGAAAACTAGGTTGCCTAGTGCCCATAACCACAGAGCCTGTATGAAGAGAATTGTGAATATGAAGGAAGCGATGGAGTCGTGTCAAGATCGTGGCAAGTGGTGCTCCATTGTCTCTGCCTATCCCTGTGGGAAAAAGGCGTGACGATTTGATTGATTGATTGAAATATTTATTAATGAGGAAAAAGAGGCGCATATTTGCTAAAAGATAAAAGTCGTGCCCAGTGTGCCGATCCGGGGTAGTACCACCATATTTAACTGCTTCTACAGCACTCGGCTTCATTTATGGACCACACTCCAACTAAACATCAGGCGGGTGGTCATATGTTAAGCCCCATTAAAAAATCTCCCTAATGGATTTTTGTGTTTGTTGCAGAACTAAGTTGTTCGATAACATCGAGTGTCCGATACTGGCGCGGCTGCTGGTGGGGCGCTCCAGTGCGGGACCTGCACAGGGTGCTCTGGGGGCCATTCTCGGAGTTACAGGACTCATTTAATATTATTAGGTGAGTACATTGACGGCAGGCGTGGCCGATTGGTTTGTTGCGTGTGAAGTCTCGAGTTCAATTCCCGATCAGAGCAAATTTTAGTTAATAAAAAAAAGAGGCGAATATTTACCTCGGGTCTGCCTATCAAAGAGTGGTAGGCAGTGGTACCCAGTCTGCCGATCTGGGGTGGTACCACCACTTACAAGTATACAGACCGTGAAGTGATTTGGTCGTGTTTCGGGATCATCTTGTAAGTTACCGGTTCCATCTAGGCCGGCATAGTGGATGAGATTGCTACTCACAGTTATTGAATTGTATTAGCAGTGACATTCATTTATGGACCACAGTTAGGCTTAAGTCACAATAAAAAAAAAAGCTTAACATTAGGCAGGGTTCTATCATCATGGAACCTTAATAAAAATAGTTCCTAAAGTTACGTTCAGAAATATTACGATTATTGTTACGCTATTGCGTGCGTTAAAAAAGTTCTATCAGTAACACGCAATCTAATTTTACATATTATATCAACGTTTAAAAATCGAATGTGTATAAACGACAAAATATACATTTTATTGCATCCAACAAGCATTAAAATGCATAAAACATCATTTTAACATCACCCCGCTTGATGTTAAGCTGGAGTGTGGTCCATGAATGCATATCACTGCTACTACAATTCAATAACTGTAAGTAGCAATCACATCCACTATGCCGGCCTAGTACTCATAGGATCAGGATGCCTTGTTTAGGCAGACCCAGAAGGGTTTTTTCTGACCACATCGGAGACATCCCTAAGAAAGTTGCCTGTGCCCATAATCGTATATGAAGAGAATTGTGGATGTGAGGGAAGTGAGGGAGTTGTGTCAGGACCGTGGCATGTGGCGCTCCATTGTCCATTGTCTCCTTGTGGGAAAAGGGCGTGACATTTTGATTGATTGATTATTAAGACTTGAAATCTAACCTTGACTTGCCTAATGGGAAATGATAGGAACTCTAAGAGCGCCAAAGATTGAAAAAAAAAACAATATGCCGGACAAACTTATTTTCCTAAAATTGTCGCTTATACCTTTTTGTCTGTTAACAGTCGAATTGTGATTTATTATTTATATGATTTATTAGTATATTCCTTTTCTATGATTTACATTGAATTCCGGATATTAAAAGTAATAAATGTTTTAACGATGTGTTTGTATTAGTTTTCTTTGAAAGGAAATTGGGTTTAATTTAATTATTCAATCAACTCATTTTTTATTCATTGGCTAAGAGAGATTCATTTTCTAAAAGTGGTAGGCAGTGTTGCCGATCTGGGGTAGTACCACCTGTGAAGTGACTCAGTAGAGATTCGGAATCAGCTTGTAAGTTGCCGGTTCCACCTAGAGCGGCATAGGATAAGACTGCTACTTGAAATTATTTAACTGTATTTGGATAAGTGAAAGTGAAAGAAAATAAATCCGATGTGGATGGAAGCGTTAATCGATCAAATTTCGAGACATCCTCAAGAACGCTAGGTTGCCTAGTGCACATAATCATAGAGCTTGTATGAAAAGATTTGTGGATGTGAGGGAAGCGAGGGAGTTGTGTTAGGATCATCACAAGTGACGCTCCATTGTGTCTGCCTATCCTTGTGGGAAAAAGGCGTGACAATTTGATTAATTGATTGACCAGCAGTCCTTCTTGGACCGCCCTCCAGCTTAACAGCAGGCGGGTTGCTGTCATAATATGTCTTGCCCCATAAAAAAAAAACATATAATATAGTATGTACTTATATTCATTGAAAAACATGGAGTCGCAGAGAACTGGTAGTCAACAGCGTAGTATGTCAAAGTGTCTTAGTCGCGTTTCGTGATCAGTGAAAGTTGCTGAAATTTAGACAGGAATCTTCATGTTGCATATTTTTTTATTATTATACATTTCTATAAAAAGCTCCTAAAGTGCTTGTATCATAGAAACAGGTCAACCAAATGCACAGTTATGCAACGTGCGGTCATATGTCGCATTTAAAAAATGATAAAGTTCAAAATTTATTTCAGAGATAACGCACACGACGAGAAGAGAATAAAATTCACGCACAACGAGACTTTACATTTGGGGCCACCGCCTCGAACCTGTTACCCCCTAGTTGTTGTGCTGGCAAGAGAGGATCAGCCAGCCGAAGAACTTAGGCCAGACGACACGGTAATGAAAAACAATTAATTAAAAACTTTTTTTACTTACAAGTATACAGACCGTGAAGTGATTTGGTCACGTTTCGGGATCAGCTTGTAAGTTGCCGGTTCCATCTAGGCCGGCATAGTGAATGTGATTGCTACTCACAGTTATTGAATTGTATAAGCAGTGACATTCATTCATGGACCACACTTCGGCCTAACATCAAGCGGGGTGCTGTCATATGTCGAGTCACAATAAACAAATAAAAAAATATTTGGCCCGATTGCCCTTAGATATATGACGTTTTGAAACTGAAGTGCTTCCATTTGACCAAGATTTCGAGAAGGTATGTGATATATTTTGTCGGTGAAAACAATTGTTTCGTAGGTTTTGTGTACGATTTTCTGCAATTTTTACTAAATAGTTAATACGTAAGTACTGAAGTTCGTGCTTTTCCATTAAAAGTTTCCGGCTATCTTCCGTTTGCTTCCAATCAAAACCTAAGGACATGACGTGTTTTCGTAGCGTGTGTTAATAATGGAAACGCGCTCTTAGGCGCAATACTACAAATGCAAAAACGTCTCCAAGATAATTTGACTGCACGTGTGTATTAGAAGAATCGGGGTCGAATTTTTATTTTTTTTATTATATAAAATCCTCAAGAAAGCTAGGTTGCCTAGTGCCGATAACCACAGGGCCTGTATGAGGAGAATTGTGGACGTGAAGGAAGCAAGGGAGTTGTGTAAGGATCGTGGTAAGTGGCGCTCCATTGTCTCTGCCTATCCCTGTGGGAAAAATGCGTGACAATTTGATTGATTGATTAATTATTATATTTTTATACTAAGCTACTAACGTGCTCGTATCATAAAAACAGGACAACCAAAGTACATATATCAAAGATACATTGGTACCGGTGGGTGGTTTCGAACTCGTGCTCTCGGTTTGTGTAACCATTGCACTGCCACTACACCACGGTCGCCTGCACGTCGGGGCCCAAATGTTGGTTTGCTAACGGTTATGTGAGCGAGTTTTTTTTATATACACAGTATGATAGAAACAGGACAATTAAAGTACATTGGTACTGGTGGGTAGTTTTGAACCCGGTGCTTAACCATTGCACTGCCACTACACCACGGTCGCCTATGTCACTCGTAAGTGTGCTTGAATATATTGTTTTATCTGATGTTTGTTTGTAGGTGGCCCTTATAACCGTAATTCACATACAGGACGACCAGTGTTCACTGCGCAGTATGATATTGGCACAGTATCTGAAACAGGCAAATGGACATCTCACGTGTCTCAAAGTGAGTTCATTTAAATTTTATACTTTTTTATTATAATTATAACTTGTTAAATTATAATTTAAGAGCGGTAGGCAGCGGTGCCCAGTGGTGGTACTACCCGTTCCGGTATACAAACCGTGAAGTGACTTAGGCCGTGACTTAGGTTTTAACTAGGCATGTTACTGTATTTTTTTTAAATTGTGACTCGACATAGGACAGCACCCCGCCTGATGTTAGGCTTGAGTGCGGTCCAAGAATGAAGGTAATGACTACTCACCGGTAAATAACCACTATGCCGAGCTAGTTGAAGCTGGCCCGAAACGCGACTAAGTCACGGTACCTGGTCAGACTGGGCACCTACTACTACTACTCCTAATGTCATATTACGGTGTTTTAGCAATTATATGTAAGCGGCGAGACGTCAGAAGCGGACGTGACTGAAGGATACAGTACTGAGACTGAGTTGTGCTGCGTATGCGCAACAAACCCACTGTCCAGGGCATTGTTGCCATGCAGACACGCCTGCCTATGTCACAAATGTTTGCGTGAGTATATTATGCTATTTATTTTAATTAAAATTTACTCACAGGGATAGGCAGAGACATTGGAACTCCATTTGCCATGATCCTGACACAACTCTCTCGCTTTCCTTACATCCACAATTCTCTTCTTACAAGCTCTGCGGTTATGGGCACTAGGCGACCTAGCTTTCTTGGGGATGTCTCAGATTTGATCGAAAAACATCCTCCTAGGCCTATTTCTAAATGAATAAATTAGATGTGAGGGAAGCGAGGGAGTTGTGTCAGGATCGTGGCAAATGGCGCTCTTTTGTCTCAGGGATAGCCCTGTGGGAAAAAGTAGTGACAATTTGATTGATTAATTGATTATTTCTAAATTGGTACATGCAACACAAACAAAAATAGGACATAGTAGAAAATTCTATTCTGCAATTAAAAACGTATTTACACTACCTAACTTATTAAAAGGACATCAATCATTTTGTATGGGGACTTGGACTTCATTGTATTAACAGTTTAATATGCATTTTAAAATAGTTTTATGTACTAAGATTATAATGTAATTGGAATTTATCCTTTATTTTGCATAGTTTAGGTGTGCAAAATGATTAAACTATAATTATGACAGTTCAAAGCAAAACAAATATGGCGTTGATTGACAGATTATACAAAATCAATATTTTATTTTCCAAATAACTAATTTGCACAACAATTAAAAGCAAAATTATTATTAGTTTTATCAATACAATTATCAAAACTACCATTTATATATTTTTTCATCATTGGACATTACAAAATTAGTACATAAAAGCCCAAAATAAGTGATGTCCTTTAATTAAAATTAAAGTTATAGTATAGATAGGTTACTATTATTTTTCGCTTTTTAGTGTCGTGACTTCTTGTGGTTTTGGAAGTCGGTGCCATTTTTTTGTTAAACGTTCATTTTCTTCAACTACGTTCAAGTAACGAGTATAACGTGGGTTATAGTAGGAAGTGTTAGTGTGTGTCTGTAAAAGGAAAGTCGGTGGAGAACGGGTTTAATTGCGAACGTTTAAGTTAAAAAGAGAGGAGGTATTATGTGCATTTGGTAATACATAAGTCCTGTGTTCGATTCCCGTTCGGAGGGTTAAATATTTTTTTTTCAATTCAAATCAATTTCAATTTCAAATCAATTTTTTCCCATGGAGATAGGCAGAGACAATGGAGCGCCACTTGCCACGATCTTGACACAACTCCCAAGCTTCCTTCAATCCAAATAACTTCACGGTCTGTATACTTGTAAGTGGTGGTACTACCCAGGATCGGCAGACTGGGTACCACTGCCTACCACTCTTTGATAACCAGACCCGAAGCAAATGTCCACTTTTTTATTAACAAATATTTTAATATAATTATTAAATATTACAAATAAAAGCTATGAAACTCATCCTTGTCACTACATCTTCTTTCAAACCACATCTATTGCGCACTGTGCTATTCCTTATTCTATCCGCTATCGTCACTCCACATACACTCCTTAACGACTGCATTTCTACAGCGCTAACTCTACTCCCATTCTTCTTTTGTCACAACCAACATTCACTTCCATACATTAATGTCGAGTCACAATAAAAAAAGAACCTTCGAGATTAATCCACATTGGTTGTGCAAGATGCATTTAACCGTTGCCATTGAGCAGGGTCACGCGGGACAATGGCTGCCGAAACGTGACACGACTCCCATATCAATGTAAACCGATAGCAATTATGTCATCCGATTGTTCAATATTCCACCAGTGAACCCTATTGGAGGTCACACGGTGGAAACTTCCTCTCTTTAACTTTACAATACTTGGAAGGTTCTATTTGTAGAACAATCGACAAGTGAAATGCTTTGCCAGCCCATGTGTTCTCTCCATGCGATGCGTGAAGAAGCACCTTTGGCCGGCATAGTGACGGCGGCTGAGACAGCCGTGTACTAACTCGGTTGTTTCAGTCGTCGGCACTTTTGGATCTCCTCTTGCTTATCATCAGGCAGGTCGATGTCAAATGTCGTGTCACAATAAAAAAAAAACACTATGCCGGCCTAAATAGAACCGGCAACTTACAAGCTGATGCCGAAACGCGACCAAATCACTTCTTTGATTTGAAATCTTTATTTATATGATTTTCTTTTTTATTTCAGCTAAACTGGATAGGTGTCCTATCTGCCGGAGTATGATAAGCAGTTATTTCTGTATAACAAACGAAGAGGATAATATAGACCTCAAACCGCAATATATCTCATTTAATAGACGACTATTCAACCTATTCCATTATCATAGACTATGATATAATTAATTCAATTAATAATTTTTTTTGAAGACTTAAAAAGATTGCAATCTTTGCCATCTAAATTTATAAAAACAACTGTCAGTTGTTTGGCGTCGTTTTTGTTATTGGCCTTTATTGTGTATGTTCTTTTAATAATATTTTTGTTATATTTTAGAAGTTTTATTTTTATTGTATGTTCAAAATTGATTTGTTTTATTTAGTATTTTAGTTTGTCGATGCAAATATTATTTAATCGAATTTCATAGCGAATTTATTGCCATCCGGATGCCATGGATTTTATGTTTGCATGAAGCTGATATACTGACATTCAACAGTGGACTTTAAAGTGCTTGATATAAGACTGTATTTTAGATAAAATTGTCAACAATTTGCAGGACATCATACATCATTATGGAATTTCGCGAACCCTCCACCACTCATTGGAAGAGTCCTCGCCTACCGGACATCAGTTGTCCTCGCTTCCAAGTAGAAAGCTTATTTCATGCGCTTTAATATCCAGTTTGTAACCACATGCATGCACAGCATAAGAAGTAAAGGCCACGAGAAGACAGAAATTAACTACATTACCCTACTTCTACTGAGTTCATTATGTAGCGACAATTACTAGTAACCTGAATCCAATCAACTTGAATTAATACACGGGTAATACTTAGTCGCGTGTAGGGATCAGCTTGTGAGTTGCCGGTACCAACTAGGCCGGCATAGTGGATGTGACAGCTACTTAGAGTTATTGAATTGCAGCAGCAGCCACCTTCATATCATGGACCGCAGTTTAATATCTGGCTGGATACTGGGATATGTCGAGTTATTTAAGGCGACCGTGGTGTAGTGGTAGTGCAATGGTTACGCAAACCAAGAGCACGAGTTCGAGACCACCCACCGGTACCAACGTAACTTTGATATATGTACTTTAGTCGTCCTGTTTCTATGATACAAGCTACTAAAGCTTAGTATAGAAATGTAAATAAAGAATATAAATATCTCGTGATCCAAATGTTGCTAATTCCTGAATGGTTGTTCATACAATTTCTAGCTTCTCGTGGTTACTTAAGAATGTCTGCAATCATTTATTATAAAATGAGCGTTTAGTTTTTCATATCTATTATAAATGGTGTCTAAAATGTAATTTAATCGGTTCTCTAACGAAAGTAACGAAATTGTAAAATTGTTGATAGCCTGTGATACGTGGAATGTTTTGGTTTAGGATTTAAATAAAAAGGCGGGGTTTTATTTTGTTGTGTTATTCATTTCAAAGCAATGTAAACTAAGTTGCAGCTAGTTCCTAACTTTATGGCGTGTCCGAAGTTAGCTGCGAGCGTAACGCAAATAAGTTCTATCACCTCGCATCCGCATTTTGTCGACCGTATCAGCACTCGAACTAAAAAGTTCGGTGCGTCATTTCTTTGCAGAACAATTGACAAGTGAATGCTTTACCAGGCCGTGTGTTCCTATAGCCTTGGATCCTTCAAGCGATGAGTAAACAAGCACCTTTGGCTGGCATAGTGGCCGACTGGGGCAGCTGTGAAGACTCGTTTTTTTCAGTCGTCGGCACTCTTGGATCTCTTCATGCTTACCATCAGGCGGGTCGAGGTCAAATGTCACAATAAAAAATAAAAATAAACTTGCTTCTAGCCCTGCTATAACGTATTTTATATGTTGCGCCTAACTTCGGACACGCCATTATATAATACGAAAGAAAAATTCACTATTATGTCTTGTCAAGTAAATCATACCAGGGGGCCCGACCGCGCAACTGCAATGGTAAATATTATGACTCGACATATGACAGCACCCCGCTTGATGTTAAGCTGGAGTGCGGTTCATGAATGGATGTCACTGCTACTACAATTCAAGTACTGTAGAAACCACATCCACTATGCCGGCCTAGTTGAAATGATATGAACATCGATTCTGTGTGTTACACGGTCGCAATTTTAATTTTAAAGCTCATTAATGGAGTTCAACTATCAAAACTAAGCTCATTGAGTTACGCGGTAGGCCCGCAGTTTAGTAAATTGCTATTTTGGCGAAATGCCGCTAGATGGCGTCGGAATTTGCACTTGTGATTAATCCAAAATGGAGTCTTAGCTATCTGTTTTTAAGTTTTATCTTTACTAAATTGGCTTTATATCTTAACCTCAGTTAAAGAAATGAATAATAAATCGATATCAAATAAATCCCGCCATCATAAATTTAAAGTAAATGCCAATTTGTTGAGCAATGGTTAAAATAAACAGTCAAGTTGGTTTGTTTTTAATTTTAATATGAAACACAACTGGCAACATAGAAAATGTTATAAATACATTTTACGTCCCTATACGTGTTATTTTTAACATTGCTCAACAAACTTTGGCCGGCATAGTGACACGGCGACTGAGGCAGCTGTGAACAAACTCGGTTTTCTCAATCGTCACTCTTGGACCTCCTCTTGCTTATCCTCAGGCGGGTCGAGGTCAGATGTCGTGTCACAATAAAAAATAAAAAAAACTGCAAATATATAAGTTTTAGATTAATACTTACTTTATTTAACAAATATTATAAATAGATAAAATTTTGTATTATATAATATCAGCGTTTGATATAGGGGAGTATTAAACAGCCATTTAAAAGGTTTATTTCAAAAGCACTATTGGCCGGCATAGTGACGACGACTGAATCAGCCATAAACTCAGTAGGGTTTTTCAGTCATTGGCACTCTTAGATAAAAAAAAGCGACTAACCGAATTCTTATACACAAAAAAAAACGTTTTTCGAAATTTGGTGGTCGATATCTTTTGAACCGCTAACCTAGATGTGCTTCTCACATAAAACCGTCTAATTTCAAGCGTCAAGCATACCTTTCGTCATAACGACTATACGCCCAGTCGATAGGGCGTGGTTTTAGTTAATTTAAGATTATCCTTATAAGTCGACCGTGGTGTAGTGGCAGTGCAATGGTTACGCAAACCAAGAGCACAGGTACAAAACCACTTGCCGGTACCAATGTATCTGTGATATATGTACTTTGGTCGTCCTGTTTCTATGATACAAGCCCAATAGTAGCTTAGTATAGAAATGTAAATTATTAATATATATATATAATAGCAATGAATTGTAAATGTTATTTACCAATGTAGTCTTCCAAAATGTAAATGCGATTAATGTAATTTGTTAGTGTAGAGACCGTGAAGTGACTCAGTCGCGTTTCACGATCAACTCGCAAGTTGCCGGTTCCAGTTAGGCCGGCATAGTTGCTGTTGTTTACACGTAGTAGCAGTCGCCTCTATTCGGGGCACTAGGATGTCTCCGATTTGATCGGAAAACCCCCTCTTAGGACTGCCTTGTATAACACATACATTCATGCACGCCAATAAATTACAGTAATAATTACTTCAAGCATAGTTTGTAAATTATTAGGATACTTCATGAGCAGACAAACGTCAAATCGGCCATCTTGACGTGTTCGTGATATTGTAGACAGCGGGGTTAGGTTGGGCAAGTTAAAACGATTATCGTCTCTCGTCGGCAACTGTCAAAATAATAAAAGCTGGGCTAAATCCAATAAAACGAGACCATTAATCGTAATTAGTCACGTTTTATCATTATCATCAATAGTCTCATTTTGGTGGATTTAGATTAACTTTTATTATTTTGCCAATCGTCGACTAGAGACGATAATCGTTTTAACTTGCCCAACCTAACCCCGCTGGTTCTATTATCATCTAATTATGTTAATCGCATTGTAATTAGGATTAAGAATGTAGATCTCATTGTTCATGTAAAAAAAAACATAAAAAAAATTATCGACATATTTTTTCTGCCAATCCTTGTTGAAATACTTTCTAATATGATATGATAACATGTTGGGAGAGTAAAAACTTAAGTTAACCAACAGTTTCTATTTTAAAACTAAAAGAATGCACTAAAAGAAATTATTCTTAAATTTTGCGCAAACATTGATTATTGAATAAAACAAATTTTATGCGGCTTACTATAGCGTTTATTTTGGTTTTGATTTTACAATGTTTTTATTATTCTGACGTTTCGAGAGCTTTGCAGCCATCGTGGTCACGGAGAGAGAACGTCGCAATAATAAAAAAAAAATGTAAAATCAAAACCAAAATAAACGCGATAGTAAGCCGCATAAAATTTGTTTAATTCAATAAAAGAAATTTAATTAAATATATATGAAAGTACAAAATACTTAATTTTATTATACTCGAACGGGTTCAATTCCCGGTCGGAGCAAATATTTGTTTCATAGCTTTAATTTGCAATATTGAATAATTATATTAAATATTGCAAATATTTGTTAATAAAAAAAAGAGGCAGATATTTGTTCCGGGTCTGGTTAAGAGTGGTAGGCAGTGGTACCCAGTCTGCCGATCCTAGGTAGCACCACCACTTACAAGTATACAGACCGTGAAGTGATTTAGTCGCATTTGGGGATCAGCTTGTAAGTTGCCGGTTCCAACTAGGCCGGCATAGTGGATATGATTGCTACTTACATTTATTGAATTGTAATAGCAGTGACATCCACTCATAGACCACACTCCAACTTAACACCAAGCGGGATGCTGTCATATGTCGAGTCACAATAAAAAAAAACAGATTTAAGTCGTATTTCAAACAAGGATAGGCAGATTAAATGGAAAAGAAATATTGTTAAAAACCATTGTCACTGTTAATTATTTAATAGCACATGTACTTTATGCAATTAATATTAAGTAATGAGGCTAAGGGGGAGGCCTATGTTCAGTTGTGGATGCCTTCTGGCTGATGATGATGATGATGAATGAGGCTAGTATTATTTTAAAAATAACATTTGTATAAGTTTAGTTTTAATGGATTTAGCGATTAAATTGCTAAAAAACTTCTAAATTGGTGTTTTATTTATTTCGTTGGTGGTATTTATTTATTTATTTAAAACTTTATGCACAATGTACAAAGGCGGACTTAATGCCGCTAGGCATTCTTACTGGCCTATCTTAGAAACAATTTAACGCACTTGTTGTATGAGGTAGGTGAAAAAAAAAAATAGAAGCTTCTGATTCTAACTAATTCTAATATACTTTATAATACACTAAACATACTACATACCAAGAATATAATACTAATACAATAAATACATACACATAAATATACATACTACTTACAGTTGTTGGGAGCTATTTAGAACATGTGTGAAGACCATATTTTTAAATAGTGATCTATTTGGGGCTTGTCGGAAATCTATGTTCTAACTTTATGTCCAACTGCAAACGAGTTGGACATAAAGTATCAAGTATACAAATTTTATTTTATTATTTCGACGTTTCGAGAGCTTTGCAGCCATCGTGGTCACGGGGAGACTGAGGTGTCGGAATAATATAAAAAACATTGTAAAATCAAAACCAAAATAAACGCGATAGTAAGTCGCATAAAATTTGTTTAATTCAATGTTCGCGCAAAAACTAAGAATAATACAAATTCCCGTTTAAACAGTTTTCCTTTACATTTCTATAAGCTACTAAAACGGCAGCTGTAAACAAACTCGGTTTTCTCAGTCGTCGTCACTCTTGGGCCTCCTCCTCTTGCTTATCATCAGGTGGGTCCAGGTCAGATGTCTTGTCACAATTAAAACAAAAACGCATTCTGTAAGATATAAATAAGGCAACCGTGGTGTGGTGGTTTTTTAAATTATTAATGCTGTGTGTATGCAGTAACGGGACACAAAATTGATTTAAAAAAAAAACTATTATAAATTCAGGTAAAGGTTGTGTCCGGTCGTGTACACCCTATAATAAATAAATAACAATTGGTTGCCAGCGCTCTTTTTATCTGCCGCGTATACCCTGCTTACGAACCTTCGCGGAGGCAGCGTCCAGAACCTTGCGGCTAGGTAAGAGTCCCCAATGTTGCAGAGATGTCTACGTCATTACGCTTAAAGTTCGTGAAGCTGTATCCACAAAATACAGCCCCTTGGCCAAGAGCGCCGACGACTGAAAAACCACTTCAGTTTACTCAGTATCAGTCGCCGCCACTATTAAATAATGTAAACAGTACTATTTATATCTACTATATTTAAATATCACTTTTTTCCTCTTTTAACCTATCAGCATACAGAGTTGAGTTTTTGACGGCAGAATACAGAGTGAACAAACAATGCAGTGCATGTATTCTGTCGTTTAGCGTATCACCAGCGATTGGTATATCAAATAGGCCGCACATCAAATCCACATATTGCGTAAGGCTGCAATCTAATGACGCGGGCGGAAATCCGGAGTCGTTGAGCGTTTGTTCCATGTTCTCAGGCCATTCGGTCATTAAAAAGTCCACCTCAGGCATTTTGCTGAAATAAATAATTCAGTTAATTTTATACACTGTTTTTTCTTACTTGGCACAAGTAGTACATATAGTAAGGGAACCAGCTAAATAAACGCGCAAGGAATGCAGTTGTGACGTCATGGTCACGTGTCTATTATGAATAGTGAAGTAAAATGCAAAATGTCGATAACAATAAACACACACTTTCCTTAAAACGCAAATAGATATAGTTATTAAAAATTATAAATGTGTATTAAATTGAAGTATAAACATTAGACACCAACAATCTTTAATGAATTATATATTAATTTGATTTTGAGAATAGTGACTGCATGTTTTTTTTTCTTTTTTACACATTTAATCACGTTTCTAATAATGATTCTAGACTGACTACGGATGACGGATCTCTTTTATTTAATTAACTCACTAATTTTGCCATAATCAAACAAAGAAAAGTTGGACATGTTTTTATCGATATTACATGACATCGCCGAGCTATGAGCGTCACTAGTAGCGGCTACTATGGGGGTTTTTGACGCCCCACCGCACCTCGAATCCATTTAACTCGTTCCCCAACTATAGGTTCTCGCTGTTTTTTATTTTATGAAAACGCCATTTTATTGTAAAACAAAATGACTTAAAGCTAATCTTGAAACGCGACTAAGCCGCCTTATGGTTTGTATACTTGTATGTGGTGGTACTACAACGGATCTATAAAAGGTGGATCAACGAATAACTGGTGGATACAACTGGCATCTTGTCGTTCGGGAAAGCATTGTAACTGTTTAGCAGTGGACGTATTCTGGCTGATAATGATCCAGAAGGGAAGAAGATTTTCATATTACCATGACCTCATTTAGCCTCCATATATGAATCGCCTGGATTGCGATCCATGATTGGAGACTGCAGCTGTCAGAGACATAAAAATAATATATACATACACGTTGTAAGTGACGTTTGGCGCTGGTTTTGTCAAATGTAAGTCGCTTACATCCTTTATCCATCTTTCTATGGATTTCGTGTTCTTCTCTGCATTGTCTATTTTCTTTGTTACCTTAAAACCATTAGGAAAAACATATAATTTATAAAGTTATTTTGGAATTGTTATAAGAAGCATGAGATTAAAATTAACGCTGTAGAAATGCAGTCATTAAGCGTGTGAGTGGATTGACGATAGCGAATAGAATAAGGATTAGCACAGCGATAGATATGGTTTGTAAGAAGATGTAGTGACAAGGATTGACTAAGGAATGCTTCGATGGTTTGGGCACAAGGGTTGAAGCGTTAAACGAGGTATAGACCCAATAGGGTGAGAAGAAAAAAGTTGGGTTGCGGTTATGGGCTAGTGCCATAAACGTAGAGCTTGTATGAAGAGATTTGTGTATGTGAGAGAAGCGAGAAGTTGTGTCAGGATCGTGGCAAGTGGAGTCTTTGTCTATTCCTGTGGTAAGAAGGCGCGACAATATGATTCATTGGTTCACTTATTACTTTTATACACAAATAGACAGATATCTAACTTACAACATTAGTTTTGGCGCTACTTGTCTTCGTGACAGCCCGCAATTGCAAATGGAGTAATGCTGCGTCACTCTGCTCAGCCGCTGGCTCGTCTAACAATGCTAAACCTATAAAAAACAACAGTGAAACAATTCAAGTTCTTATTAGAGTTTAGCCATAGCCATATAGAGTTTAGTTTAGCGGCGCGCTATGATGGCCCTTTTGAAGTTTGCGACGTTCATAAAGTTACGAATTTTACTATTATTATGAATGTGAGTTTGTTTGTTACGTTTTCACGCAACAACTACTTAACTGATCATCATGAAACTTTGTACACATATTTTTGAAATAACATAGGATACTTTTATTTAAAAAAAAATTTTTTTTACTATAGTTTTGACTATAGTTTCAGCAGTTTGGAATTTTTCTATATTTATTTTTATTTCCGTCTGTCATTTTTTATATGAGTTATCGAGTTATAAATACAAAAAAGGGATACAGTCGAATCGAGAACTCCCTCCTTTTTATGACTGTGTTATAAACCTAATTTTATGCGGGTCAAACTGCGGGCACAGCTAGTAAATTAATAATTACATTTGAACGAGCAATTATTGTTTTTTATAGTGACAATAAATAACAACAATTTCCTACTTCTAACGTAATTATTAATTTATTCGAAACTTCATGAACGATCAAACATCAAAAGGCGCACCACTCTAGTATAATGTAATTTTATGTGTACGAGCAATGATATTAGTTTTTTTACATTTCTATACTAAGCTACTAAAGTGCTTGTATCATAGAAACAGAATAACCAAAGTACATATATCAAAGATACATTGGTACCGGCAAGTGATTTTGAACTCGTGCTCTAGGTTTGCGTAACCATTGCACTACCACTACGCCACGGTTGCCTTAAGTAAAATGAGGTAGATTCGTCATACACGACTAGGAATACGAACAAGTGGAAGTAGGACAGAATGATAGTTATTGAGAGCGAAAAGGAGACAGATATATGTTGCTCTGCATCGCGACACTGAGTTCAGGTTTGCTTATTAGTATAGTTTGAAGGTGCCTCGTCCGAAGCGCGTATTACATATCTATTTATTATACGTGATTTATTCTCGTCAAATGACATTCTGAAATCATGATAGATAGAGTCTGACATTGCGCAAGAGACGTACTAAGGGCCTATGCGAAACAAATGATTTACAATTTTCTTAGGTTTTGCGTGAACATTGATTATTGAATTAAACAAATTTTATGCGGCTTACTATCGCGTTTATTTCGTCGAATAAAAAAAATTCAAATTGTAAAATCAAAATAAACGCGATAGTAAGCCGCATAAAATTTGTTTAATTCATAAATGATTTAATTTATAAAGTAGATTGACGAAAGGAATTTATAAATCTGATGTGGATGGATGCGTTAAACAAGGCAGGCCCAGGAGAGTGTTTTCCGACCAAATCGGAGACATCCTCAAGAAAGCTAGGTTGCCTAGTGCCCATACCCACAGAGCCTGTATGAAGAGAATTGTGGATGTGAAGAAAGCAAGGGAGCTGTGTAAGGATCGTGGTAAGTGGCGCTCCATTGTCTCTGCCTATCCCTGTGGGAAAAAGGCGTGACAATTTGATTGATTGATTGATTTAATTTTGATTAAATTACCTAAATTATCAATAAACTCTAAAGCGTTTTCTGTGAGTTCTTCCCCCTTTTCGTTGCAAGATGGCGTCGTTACTTTTATGTAGGCATCAATGTCACCAACAGCTGGCACATATTCAGGAACAAATGGCTGCAACTTGAAGTCTATGTCGATTTTTTGAGGTGTATATCTGAAAATGAAATATGTATTAATTGAGGCAGAGAAATGCGGTCATTAAGGAGTGTAGGTAGAGTGACGATAGTGGATAGAATGAGGAATAGCACAGCAATAGATAGTTTGTGAGAAGATGTATTTATAGTGACAAGGATTGACAAAGAAATGCACATGGAAAGGATGAGTGAAAGTAGATTGACGAAAGGAATTTATAAATCTCATGTGAATGGATGCGTTAAACGAGGCAGGCTAAAGAAGAGTTTTCTAACCAAATCGTAGCCATCCTCAAGGAAGCTGGGTTGCCTAGTGCCCATAACCGTAAAGCTTGTATGAGAGAATTGTGAATGTGAAGGAAGCGAGGGAGTTGTGTCAGGATCGTAGTAAGTGGCGCTTTATTGGCTCTGCATCCCAGTGGGAAAAAGACGTGACAATTTTATTGATTGATATGAAAGTAAATTGACGTAATGCGTGGCGCGTATGCCCCAGGTTCAAATCCCTGTCGGAACAATTTGCTTATGTTATTTATTTGTTATACACCACTTTAGTATTCTTTAGGTTATAAGTGGAATTAACATTTATAAACGATTTTTTTATTATCGTGACACGACATCTGACCTCGACCCGCCTGATAATAAGCAAGAGAAGGTCCAAAAGTGACGACAACTGAGAGACCCGAGCTTGTTCACAGCTGCCTCAATCGCCGTCACTATGCCAGCTAAAGGTGCTTCTTCACGCATCGCTTGAAGGATCCAAAGTCATAGGATGGAGAGAACACATGGGCAGGCAAAGCATTTCACTTGTCGATTGTTCTACAAAGAAAAGAAGCACCGAATTTTTTAGTTCGACTGCCGATTCGGTCGATAGAATGCGAATGCTTTCCCCGACCTGTGCGGGTATTACGGGTGTAAAAAGGCGAGGTAGGAACATATTGTAGGATTATACAAAAATCACTTATTTTAATTACCATTATTGGTAATATTAGTATTTAATTTAGCAACCTGGATCGGCAGACTAGGTACAGTCAGCAGCAGATATATCTGAGCACGCAATGTGATCAAAAGTATCTAAACATTCAGGGTTATCATAAGTATCTACACACCATTAGGTGTCATATTAATGTGAGCATTCAATGCGTCAAAAATATCTATACACTCAATGAGTCAAAAATATCTACACACTCACTTGTCAAAAATATGTCAACAAACAAATTGATGCATTCAGTAAATTTGTTTTAAAAAATAAATATTATATTTTTGACAAATGAGTGTGTACATATTTTTGACTAACTGAATGTATAGATATTTTTGACGCCTTGAATGCTCACATTATTATGACAACTAATGGTGAGTAGATATTTATGACTACTCTGAATGTATAGATATTTTTGACGCCTTGAATGCTCACATTATTATGACAACTAATGGTGTGTAGATATTTATGACTACTCTGAATGTATAGATATTTTTGACGCCTTGAATGCTCACATTAATATGACAACTAATGGTGTGTAGATATTTATGACTTCTCTGAATGTATAGATACTTTTGATCACATTGCGTGCTCACATATATCTGCTGCTGACCGTACCGCTGCCTAAATAAATATAATTAGCATGTGAACTGAAAGCTTTCTCTCTATTACAATGCCTTAATCTCTGCATAATTTCAATTTGTTTCGTGTGAATATTCATTTAAATTGTTTTATTGTTTTCAAATTACATTGTTATGATTTGCGTAAGAGTCGTTTGTTTTAATTAAAGTGTTTGAAATGATGATATTAACGTATTACAAGCAGACATATGTCTACTTACTTAGGTACTCAAATAGCTATGAACGCTCAAAACTTTTTTGTATTGTGACTCGACATATGACAGCACCCCGCTTGATGTTAAACTGGAGCGTAGTCTATGAAGGGAGCTGACTGCTAGTTACATTTAAATAACTGTAAGTAGCCGATCTAGTTAAAACCGGCAACTTACAACGATCCCGAAACGCGATTAAGTCACTTTACGGTCTGTAGACTTGTACTCGTAAGTGATGGTTCTACCACAGATAGGCAGACTTAGCACCACTGCCTACCACTCTTTTAATGTGTTTGCAATGATATTAATGTACGTATACATTCAATCAATCAAATTGTCACGCCCTTTTCCCACAGGGATAGGCAGAAACGATTATACAATACAAGCAGACATTAATCTACTTAGATACTCAAATAGCTATGAACTAAAAACAAAACGTTATATTTTTATTGTGGCTTATGTAGTGCGGTCTAAAAGTGTGCAGACCGTTAAGTGTCGTGTTTCGGCATGATGTTGTAAGTTGCCAGTTCCAACTAGATCGGCATAGTGGGGGCGACATCTACTAGGGTTGAATAACTTTAAGTAGCAGTCGCATTAAGGGACGGCACTCCAGCTTAACATCAGGTGAAGTGCTGTTATATGTGGAGCTACAATAAAAACTTTACACCCGCTTCATTTATATTTATTAGGAGCTTTTGTCTATTAAGACATGTCAGCTCCATAGAGCCTAAAACATATCACACATTCATTTTAAGTCTATTTGGGAGGAAGTCGCCGCTAAAGGGAAGAAATAATATTGCAAAATTTATAACATATCTCTGATGCTGGTTCAGATAAAATACTCTGCGCTAAACCAACAGTAACTACATTCAGTTTAAATTCCTTCACCAGCACTTCCCTCCCCTTCTTGCTCTTAGAGCACTCCATCATCATATGTTGGACGTCGTCTAGAACATCACACGTGTCACAATTTGGAGATTTAATTACATTCATCAAATGTAAAAACTTTGCAGATGGGTAATGACCCGAACGTAGTCTAAACAATAATTTTAAGTATAACCTACTAATTCGTATGTCACTAAACCATGGTATTCGAGGAGGCTCACACTGTATGGTTTTATACCATATGCCCATATACCCATAGGCCCCATATGATCGTTCATCTAAAAATTCCTTCCATAAAGTGTAACATATTTTTTTACACCCGCTCCATGAGTAAAATAAATATACTAACTTCATAATATATTGAAATATATTCTCCATTTCTGGCGGCACTTTGAGGTCCTGGAACTTCTTCGGGTCGTAAGCACCTTCTGCTGGAATCACAATTCCACCTGGACGCTTTATTCCACTGCCACCGAGAGGATGTTCTGGACGATCGGCTTCTAAGTCATCGGAATCTGTCAATATTGAGAAAACTTATTAGACTGGCATTGCGGATTTGATTTGTCTGCATTTGTCTCTGCTCATAGACCGCGCTCAGCATCAGGCGACCGCCGTGTAGAGCCAAGCAAAGCGAGAATGGTTCAAAAATATTTTCTGGTACCAAAGTATTTTAAAATGAACTTTGATAGTCCTTTTTTTTTTTTGATAAAAGTACTTTAGTAGCTTATTATAGAAATTCCAATAAAATATTAAAATAAAATAAAAAAATAGGAGTAACAAAAAATAATTATCTAATAGGTAATTAAAAATTACCTATTAGGTGATGAAAAAAATATTTTTCTGTATACGAGTAGTTTATTCAATATTGCGTTTTGCCTGTGAGCGAGACGCAAGAGAGTTGTCAGGAAGGTAAAAGGAAGACAATAGAGGTCTCTACCTATCCCTGTAGAAATTGAAGCGTGACAAATTGATTGATTGATTGTAAGTAATATTAATTTGGTTGTTTCTAACTCTAAGCCGGCATAGTGGATGCGACTGTCACTATAATAAGCTTGTACTGAACGTGCTTGTGTCATAGAAACAGGTCACCCAAAAAGCAAAGACGACAAAATATTAGCATTCGCCTCCATGGACGGTTTTCTAGCCTAATATCAGGCAAGGTGCTGTCATATGTCGAGCCACAAAAGTAAATAAAATAATTAGGGATTTCCATTCATTTTTTATTTGTGCCTTGTTATCTACGCTATGTTCGTATCAACGCAGAAAAATTAAATCAAATTGTCACGCTTTTTTTCCACAGGGATAGGCAGAAGAGACAATAGAGCGGCACATGCCATGATCCTGACACAACTCCCTCACTTCCCTCACATCCACATCTCTCTTCATTACAGGCTTATCGGTAAAAATCAGCAAAATATTAAATGATGCTCACCAGAATTATCAGAAGAGTCAATCATCTCTTCTTGCCGCTGACGTCTACCACTGCCCTGCTTAGAACTAGTCCTTTGTAGGTCCTGGCTCCTAATACCTCTTGAAGGCAGAGATTTACCTGAGGACTTCTGATGGAAAATAAATAGAATAATTTAAAAATCTCGTCTTTTATTTATTAAGACTCGATATCTGACCACGACTTGACAATTTTTTTTTAATTATACATTTTTATACTAAGTGCTTGTATCATAGAAACAGGACAACGTACATATATCAAAGATACCTCAGAGGAATAATATAATGGAACTTAATGGGACCTCTGTGAAAGATACATTGGTACCGGTGGGTGGTCTCGAACTCGTGCCACTCGGCTTACGTAGCCATTGCAGTGCCACTACACCACGGGCGCCTTTCCTTTGCTTTACCTTTCCCGGGGGTAAGGCGACTTTCCTTTGCTAATTGTAAGCAAAGGAAAGTTAAAGAGCGCCGACGACTGGAAAAAACGGATTTATTTTACGGTTGCCTCAGTCGCCGTCACTATGCACATTTTCCGTTGTATAGGCGATAAATCGCCATGACTCTGCGAAGTTGCAGGAGCTCCAGAGTTCGCGTGACCTCTGCAACTCCTATTACTCTGACAGTGCGGCGCTGCAATGAATCAAGGGCCTTGTTCAGCATTCCATATTTGCGGAAGGTAGTGATTCAATGGTGATTCCCTATGATTCGAGTCGCTAAGATATCTAGTCTGACCAAGGTACCGGGAGAGTTACTAAGAGTAAGGAAGGGGAAAACTAACCAATGATGCCACCAGGACTGGAAGATTAGCGCACAGGCCTGGGGAAACATCCGCATTCTGTCGATCGAATCGGCAGTCGAATCAAAAGGTTCGGTGCGTCGTTTCTTTGTAGAACAATCGACAAGTGGAATGCTTTGCCAGCCCATGTGTTCTTTCCATCCCATAACCTTGGATCCTTCAAGCGATGCGTGAAGCCGGCATAGTGATGACGATAGGGGCAGCCGTGAACAAACTCGGTTTTTTTCAGTCGTCGTCACTCTTGGACCTTCTCTTGCTTATCATCAGGCGGGACGTGGTCAAGTGCCGTGTCACAATAAAAAAAAACATCTTTGACCGGAATAGTGACGGCCACTGAGGCAACTGTAAATTGAGACGGCTTTTTTAGGTTACGGCATTCTTAAAACTCCAGAAAAAAATGTAAATTAATACTTTTAACAGTATCAACTCTTGTTTTTTTATCTCAGTGTTTTTCAAAAACCGGTGACATCCTCAAGAAAGCTGGGTTGCCTAGTGCCCATAACCGTAGTGCCTGTATGAAGAGTACTGTAGATGTAAGGAAAGCTCCATTGTCTCTGTGCGAAAAGGCGTGACAATTTGATTTGATTGATTATCAACCCAACTTACCCCATGATCGCCAGATCCTTGAGCCAAGAAGTCACCGTCAGAGTCGCTGCCACTATCCGAATCAAAAGTATGCTTCGAGGTGTGTCTGGTTGGTGGGTTAAACTTAGACATGATGTCTTCTTCGGACGCGGGGCTGTCTATCTCTTTAGAATTAAGCACCGTAACAGTTTCGTCATACATTACTTTTGCATTCTCAACGGGGTCATTTAATTGTATAATTTCACTGGACTTTGTATTAAAAGTTTGACAATGTTTGTCACTTGTCGCCATGGTAACGGGTTTGTTAATTACAAATTGATTGATGTGTGGGTTTGTTGGTTGTCAGTCGATTGGTTTGACGACTAGTTGGTTGAATTTTGGTATCAAATCAAACTATGATAAAGAATTTGGAAAGAATAGAATGTGTGCTAAAATAAGAACTAATTCATTGATATTTGCCTCATTCATATTATGTTTATACCACGTGTGACTGAAAGAGACAACTACTTGTACTTCAATTCCTTTATTTCAAAGGTTGGCACTACTATTTTGCAAATACAACCATTTGTAATTGCGGTTGACTTTAAATACTACTTAATTAAAAGTAAGAGTAGCGGCATAATTATTCCGTCATCCTTTTTTGAAGTATTTTAATGTCATTTGTTATTCTGTCTAATTAGGTTGTCAAATGATCATCAAAACTAGTGACAACCTTCTAAATTAAGAATGTAAAAATATATATTAATCCCCTTCTAACATCTTTTAAATGCCATAAGTGAAAATAGTATAAACGGTTGTATTTTAGGGCTCCTTCTGTTTCAATCTGTATCAATCTACGACATCACATGTGAACGACTTTAATAATTTCTTATATTATTGAACTAAAATTCACAGACATTGGTTGCGTAGTGCCCATAACCATAGAGCTTGTATGAAGAGAATTGTGAATGTGAAGGAAGCGCGGGAGTTGTGTCAGGATCGCTTTATTGTCTCTAGGCGTGACAATTTGATTGATTGGCGGGCTTAATGCCATCAGGCATTTTTTTACAGCTAAGCATGGATAAATGTGAGCAGACATTACGGCGCACAGAACAGAGAAATAATATAGTTTCTCTAAATGCAAATTTGCAATATTTAATTGCCACCAATCACCAATATGTCGGTATTGGCGGCCAAATGGGCTTTTTAAAGGTTTCTGAATAGTCATTTTTTTTATTGTGCTCGACATATATGACAGCACCCCGCTTGATGTTAAGCCGAAGTGTGGTCCATGAATGAATGTCACTGCTACTACAATTCAATAACTGTGAGTAGCAATCACATCCACTATGCCGGCCTAGATGGAACCGGCAACTTACAAGCTGATCCCGAAACGTGACCAAATCATTGACGTGACAATAACGGTCTATATACTTGTAAGTGGTGGTACTACCCCGGATCGGCCGACTGGGTACCACTGCCTACCATCCACATCTTTAGGGCCTGTTTGATCACCCAAAAATCACCTCCCTGTACAGTGTATACGGCTATGTAACCATTACATAAATTTCCTTAATTTTGAGAAAAAAGCAATCGTCCTATATATTTATAGAAAGTTTCCTAGTTTTTGTTAGTCAGTAATGTCGACGACCTTTGAATTTTATTTTTGGTCGAGCTAATGATCCCAAATTAAGAACGTGGGGTGTTTTTTTGAGGAAATAGATTTCATTTGTGTTTGAACAGATAAAAACTGGGAGTTGAATATTTTTAAAAGTAATGAAAAAGTTAGGTTAGATAAAAAAAACTTCTCGGGTAGGTAGGCAACGGTGCTCAGTCTGCCGATCCGGGTTAGTAACACCACTTACAAGTATGCAGACCGTGAAGTGACTAAGTCGCGTTTCGGGATCAAGTTGGAAGTTGCCGGTTCCAATTAGGCTGGCATAGTGTCGCATTGGTACTAGCAGTCGCATTCATGGACAGCTTTAATAAAAAATTATTTATAGAGAAATAAAGAATTTATAAATCTCATGTGAATGGATACGTTAAACAAGGCAGGCCCAGGAGGGTGTCTTCCAACCAAATCGGAAACATCTTCAAGAAAGCTAGGTTGCCTAGTGCCCATAACCATAAGCTTGTATAAAGAGAATTGTGAATATGATGGAACCGAGGGAGTTGTGTCAGGATCGCGGCAAGTGGCGATCCATTGTCTCTGCCTATCCCTGTGGGTAAAAGGTGTGACAATTTGATTGATGTTATTTTTAATTCTTGCGACATTTACAATCGGTGAAACTATTACCCACACATTTTTTAAGAGAAACAGTTTTGTCATATAGAGATCAATTGTGTCTGCCTCTGCCTGTTGGAATGGAGGTGTGACAGTGTACCTGTCTAAAATTTTTGGTTTTTATGATTTATTAGACAGTAACCAAATTTAGCCGGCTAAGTGACTGTAACCGTAAACTGAATCTGTTTTTTCAGTCGTCAGTGCTTTTGGTCTTCCCCTTGTTTACCATCAGTCAAGTCAAGGTCAGATTAAGAGCCTCAAAGTATATATGTCAAGCAATGATTTTCAAAAGCCAGTCGCTAACAGTAGAGAATTTGTAAGAAATAAAAGAAAATACATACTTTTTTCATTGTTTATTATTACAAAAATAATAATTATAAGCTAATAAGTATAATTTGTCTCAACAACCCGTCCTCAATGGAAACATCAAAATACTTAAGACTAGAAATAAATCCCAAATACACGATATTGCAGCTAGTTCCAAACTTTATGACGTCCCCGAAGTTAGCTGCGAGCGCGACTTTGCGCAGCAACAGTCACAATAATAAGCTCTATCACCTACTTCGAGCCCAACTACACCGTATTATATGTATTGCGCATCGACTTGCGCCTAACTTCGGACACGCCATTAAGTTTGAATTGAGTTCATTTCAATGCGATGTTCATTTTATTTATACATTTTTTAAACTGAAATATGTACATATTTTATGTTATTGAATATTTTTTTAAGGTTAGCCTTCCTAATAACGAGACGACGTCAATAATACGCTGAGAGTTCGATCGAGTTAATATTAAAGTTTAATGGGAAACGAACTCGATTTCGGATAGTTGTAAATCGATTTACAACTTCGATTTGTCACTTCATTAGACAGGCTGACCAAATAAACAACAAGATTTTTCTAGCTAAGTAGACAAGAAAAACTTAGCACTTTTTTCGAGTGTAGAAAAAAAAAAGTCTCAGTTTATGTATGACTAGTTGCAGATTTACGCGATATATCGTGTTGGGATGCAATTACTAGAAAAACATTATAAAATATTATAAAATTAAAGTCGTGCTATAATTTTACAGAATAAGTTTAAAATCTATCTTTATCTAAAAAAACATTTAAAAAATATAATTTAAAACATCACAAAAATTTTCTCGTTTTAATGTTCACCTAAAAATACTTTATTATTGACATATCTTTTGACAGTACTCTCTGGCTGATATTAAGCTAGAGTGCGGTCTATAAATGGAGGCGGCTCAACTATGCCGGCTTAGTTGGAACTGCTTACTATTGAGTATACCCCGGATCGCCAGACTGGGCACATGACCAGCCAGGCCAGGGGCAAATATCTGCCGCGTTATATTTTTATTACCAATCATTTTTAATATACAATCTATACATTAAATATTACAGTTAGTAATCGCTCTATAAAGGTGCGTAGTACGATTAAATCAATAAATAATTTTGAATGTATCATTGAATAAATTGCGTGCGCTAAATAAGTTTATTCATTTCAATATAGATGCGTTAGTAGGTCGCGTTATTTAGGAGATCTATATGTTATCTAGATTAGACACAGATTTTGATGTTACATTAATTGCAGTGATGTCATTCTGTGATATTTATGTCCACTAACCTCAATACTTGTTTGAAGATTATTTAGTTATATATCATAATGTGTATGATCCATAGTTGATCGCAAAAATACCCGCATTGCCTATCACTGTGGAAATGGAGGCGTGAACTATCGTAGGTTAGCGTGCAGATCTCAACAACAGGCCCAAAACTAATCTATAACCATTGCGCAAGTGCAAGCAATAAAAAGTTTCATCGCGATGGGATAATCGGTATGGCAGCGCATGAAACACGAACAAACTCATCGATTTCTATATATTCTATAGACATCGAGTCTAACTACTTACACAATCTAAATACCTACATTTTTTGTTTTTATTCGGGAGTTATATTCGAATCATTTAACTTTGAAAAAAATGGAGTAATTTTAAATATGTGTGTTTAACTCCATTATTTAAATTTACAACAGAACATATAGTAAATAAAAAAAGATACAGATAAGATAATTAACTGACATCTTTATGTGACTAATCCTTACAATTAGTGCACACAAGGTCATTATTATTATTAACGCTTTACATTTTTACGGAATATATATTTTACTATAAGGTAACCAGCAATCTAGCCAGCTGGAACTCAACATTATGTTTTTATTTATTTCAAGTTACAACAATTGCATTAAAACGTAAAGAAAGATAAACGTCTTGTCACTTAATACAAATAAAAGCATAACTTTGATTCGGTCACATATTCTATGAGTTTAATTAATATATATATAGTATGTGCTGCAATAATTGGCATTGCATACAAGATCACTAACACACGAAAGCATTGGCACAGAAAATTACACGTGACCCACTTCAGCCGACTCTATTTAAAAGTTCGTCACATATTGCCGTTAGTTCTTCATTAGCCTTCGTTTTCAGATTCATTGTTTCCTCAATTGATGATATATGCAACTCTTTCCTCTTAATGATAGCTTTCATTTTAATGACTTCAGTCTGGTGCGATTTCTTCATCGAGTCCAATTGCTCATTAGCGTTATTGAGCTTAGACGTCGCGTGCTGTTTAAGCTGCTCATATATCTTTTCCATCTTACTTAAACTTTCTTCGAATTCCGCAATTTTTCTCTTGTACTCGTCCTCGTTCGCCTTACATGTTAGTATAACTTGTTTGCACTTTTCAAATTTACTATACAAATCTTTGTATGACACCTCCATGCTTGCTAAATGTGTGTTCTGTTCATCTCTCTCACTAATTAACTTCATTCGTTCCTCAGCGTTTGTTTTCTTAACGTGTTCTATATCAGCGACTAACATGGCAATTGTACGCTCAAACTCCTTAATCACATCCACCATATTCTTGTTCATTTTAGTCTTGGCCTCTAATAACTCACTCAACTCATTAATCTTTTTCAGTTTTCCTTCGTTAATTCTTTCAAAACCATTTATTTGTGATTCTAAATTATCTAACCTAGTTTCCAGTTCTCTTTTTTCGCATCTTAATTTATTATTTTCTTGTTCCTTTTCGGCCAACATTTGCGTCAGTTGTTGTAATGCATCATTTGCTTCATTTTCAGCGGCAATATGGCAGGTTACTGTTACATCATGTGTCATCGTCATGTCTTGACGATCTGGAGTGTTGATAGATAAAAGACGATCAATTAGGGCAACGGCCGGCGAACAGAAAGTCATTGAATGCCTGTTGCTCCTTGGTGTTGAGGGAACAACCTGAAAAACGTTAGTGGTGTTATTGATAGCCGGCATCACAGCCATCGTTGGTTTTTGAGCAACTGTTAAATTTAGATCTTCAAAGCTTTCTTGAGACGCATTTTCTTGTATAGTTATATTAGACTGTTCATGTTCTATTACTTCTTCAAATTTTTCAGATTCATTTTCAGTAGCGAATCTATCAATTGACTTTCTTAGAGCACACAGTGGATCAAACTTCAGCAATAAACTCTCTTTACCATTATCGCTTACGTAATTACAATTCTTATTTAAAAGGAAGTCAAAACCGGCCGCATCTATAAATAATTCTTCCGGCTCATTAGAATCTACATCCATTTGCATGTCATCGTTTAGTTCAAATTCTAGATCAATATTATTGTCGTTAATTATATCTAGATCTTGTTCAAGGGGATTTACTTCTGAATCGATTATTAAAGCAGGTACGCTCTCGCTTTCTGATACAGACTGATAAACAGATTGCTCAGAAGAAGAGACTGTCTTGAGATTATCTTCAGATTTCCCTTGAGTTTCAAATTTCTCGTCTACTCTGACAGTAACATCATTTAAATTTTCTTTTATAAAAGCATTGCTGATTAATTGTTGGTTATTTAAGGATACACGTTTTACAGAGTCTTTCTGGCTGATATTCCATATGTTAAGTGGTTTATTCTCCTTGTCACTCTCTATACAATCGTCTATGTAATCTGTATTTATTACTTTAGTTTCATTTGCATCAAATTTTTTATCAACATTTTCACTTATATTTATGATTGGTGAAGACAATCGTATTTTACTTCTTGTTGCAAACGGGTTTTGAAATTCGTCAAAATTTAAATCAGCGACATGATTGGAAGGCGTACTAGGTGGTGACAGGCGTATTTTAGTTCTAGTTGCAAACGGATCTGTTAAATTATCAAGATCGGCATCATCTTTTATTTTATTGACAACAAATTTGTCTAAAACTTCTGGACTTTTATGATCATTTAAAATTTTTCTTTTATTATTTAAATTAGAAACTGGTGTTGAAATTAAAGGATTGAACTTCTTAATAGCTTCAGTATCTTTATCAATTTTATTTACACGATCCACTGGTATCACTTCTTCACTTTGTGTTATAGTCATGTTAAGGTTTCCTTCACTTATATTCTCAAAATCTGTGCCGGTCGAAGTATAGTCAGGTGCCTCAACATTATCACTACTTTCAATTATTTTTGAACTTGATTCTATTGACTTATCTACACATGTTTGAAATGAATCTAATTGAGTTTCATTAGTATTAATTTTAACTAAATCTGGCGTTTCGAGTAAATCAATATTTTCTATAGTATTGCACAGTTGTTCATTTTGTTTTCTTAATTCTAAATCATTAATCATAGTTGTTATTTCCACAGTAGAATCATTACTTGATACAGTTTTATTATTCAAAACCATATTATTGTCATAAAGTAATATTGTTGCGTCATTACATTCTGGTAGATTGCTATTTGAATTTTCAGAAAATGATTTCGTGTTTGTTAAAGATACTCTAGTAGAAGTGGTAGTTACATCTTTTTCATTAGAAACTACAATTGTGGTATCCCTAATATCAGTCATGCTTGTAGTTTTGTTTAGTTTTATACTATCAATATTATTAAGAACTTCTAATTCACCCTTACTAATAGTACATTGATTTTTCAAAGAAGTAATATTATCATGCGCTGTGTTTTCTAGTTGTATAGTTTCTTTTTCTTTGATTTCCTGCTGTTTGAGGTGACAATAAGTAACAGCTTCATCAACTATGTTATTTATTTCTTGACGAAGCTCCATCTCTATTTCTTTTTTAAACTCTTTTTTACTTTCATTTATTAGTATGCAATTTGGCACATCACAAATAGCTCGTTCAGCATCAGTGGTGGTATTAACATAGGTGCATTCATTTTTCTTTGAATTATTAATATTTTTGTTAATAATATTTTCATTTATTGGAAGTTCTATTTGTGGTTTCTTAAGATCTGCTGTGAAGTTAAGGTTTTCAATAGGAAATACATTGCAGTCGTCCACTTTCGTTGTAACATGATTTGTTTGATTAATTTTCACTTTGGACATAATATTGTTGATTTTCTGCTCAATAATATTAACTTGTTCTATACCAGCAGAACCTTCCATAGCAATATGACTAATTTCCTCATTATGGATTTCATCATGTCTCAATACAGATTGGTCAATCTCTTTTTTATTAGTTGGATCTCCAATTTTCTCTGAACCAGCACATACATCATTTTCAGCAGTTATAATGTCATTTAAATTATTTGTTATCGCACCTTCAAGTGTTGTATTAAAGTCCACCCGACCAGAAAAGTCTTGAGATTTTAATACATTTATATCTATAGCATTGTTAATTGTTTCTATTTCATAAGAACCTTCACAAATTTGATTAGAAGCAAGAAGTTTGTCGACTTCTGTGAGTTTATCCTCAAGTAAAGTAACATCTAAATTAATTGTCTTATCACTATTTAACTGATTACTTATTTCATCAGTCTTAGTAACATTAATTTCAGTTGAAGTAGTTGGAAAATCGTGTAAAGGTTTAATTATTTGTTCTGTTCCAGCAGAAGTTTGTTCAGTGATATTTATTGTAGAATCAAGATTAACTCCTAATGAATTATTTTTATCTAAATTAAATGTTTGATTTAATTCCAGTGTCTTGTTTGTATCATTATTAATAACATTTATACCAACATCAGCTTTTATGATGTGGTCTTGGCCTTCCTGTGGCTTGTTATTATCTATAAGTTCAATGGCTGTTGTTGGTACTGGTGCTACATTTTGAATAATTTTAACTTGTGTATTTTCAAATGTTTTATTACTTTCTTTATCTACATTTAAAAGTTTATGTCCTTCCAGGGTCTTGTTGGTATCAACTTCAGTTTCATGTTTTGATACAGTTAAAATTGAAGTATCTTCTTTACTATTTTCCAATGTTTTATTACTTTCTTCATTTACATTTAAACATTTATGCCCTTCCAGGGTCTTATTGGTATCTACTTCAGTTTCATATTTTGATTCAGTCAAAATGGAAGTATCTTCTTTACTATTTTCAAATGTTTTATTATTTTCTTCATCTACATCTAAACTTTTATGCCCTTCCAGGGTCTTATTGGTATCTACTTCAGTTTCATATTTTGATACAGTTACAATTGAAGTATCTAGTTTACTATTTTCCAATGTTTTATTACTTTCTTCATTAACATTTAAACTTTTATGCCCTTCTAGGGTCTTATTGGTATCTACTTCAGTAAGTAAAAGTTTATGTCCTTCCAGGGTCTTGTTGGTATCAACTTCAGTTTCATGTTTTGATACAGTTAAAATTGAAGTATCTTCTTTACTATTTTCCAATGTTTTATTACTTTCTTCATTTACATTTAAACTTTTATGCCCTTCCAGGGTCTTATTGGTATCTACTTCAGTTTCATATTTTGATTCAGTCAAAATTGAAGTATCTTCTTTACTATTTTCAAATGTTTTATTATTTTCTTCATCTACATCTAAACTTTTATGCCCTTCCAGGGTCTTATTGGTATCTACTTCAGTTTCATATTTTGATACAGTTAAAATTGAAGTATCTACTTTACTATTTTCTAATGTTTTATCTTCACTAAGAGAACTGATATTCTCTTCTTCTGTTGCATTAAGATTTTTCTGAGTAGCTTCTGGTAGAACATCGACATATTTGAACTCCAAGCTAGTATCTTTAAATAAATTAGATGTAGTATTTAAATTTACATGTTCCACAGATGATTGAGCTGGCACAAATAGATCAATATCCTCGTCAAATGAACGGAGCAATTCAGTTTCATTTTGTATGTCATAACTGCTCTCACAATCTAAGAACAAACTATTATTATTTGTTTCGTTAAGTAATTTAGTTTCACTGAATGACTCCTCATTATTAACTACTTCAGTTCTATTCATAGTATCATTAAAAGATATATCCATTGGTTCAATAGACATATTACCTGCACCAGAAACTATTCTAGTGGTACTTGTAATGGTTTTGTCAGAGATTAAGGACTCATTCATTGAAATATCCATGGGTTCCACTGATGTATTGACATTATTGTTTTTGTTACTGTCATTTGAGTAATCTGAAGTGGAGCTGGACAGTGGTTGCTGCATAAACAACTTATGTAAAGGCACCCTTTCATTTTGAAATAAAACAGTAGAATCATTATTCCATTGCAACTCGTTGCTCAGTTCCTCCGTAAATACAATACTATCTTTAAGTGGACTGCTTCTTTTTGTGGAGTCACATCTCTGATGAGCCACAGGTGTGGAGGCTACGAATGGTGAATCCAGGATATCTGAACCATTACTAACTCTTGGAGTAACTAGATCTGGAGTACTAACCTCGGAGGCTTGCTCAACGGGACCCTGGGATGATCGGAACATATTCAGTACATTCTGCAAACCTCTCATTATAGGGGAACCTGTCTGTTTAGGGATTTCTCTTGTTGGTGTAGTGGGTATTGGTGTTGTTGCTGATGACGAGCAAGAACTTGGGAATGAGATATTTTCATCACATGGATCATTCACAGTTATCGTCACATCCGCGTCGCCATTCGGTACACTTTTATTAAAGTCATCTCCGGGAATGTCCTCCACAGGATCCGGCGATATCATTTTGACTTATTTATTATTCGTTGCACTAATGTAAATACTGAGTAAACTAATTCACTTTATCACAACATCAATGACACACAAATAAAAAATCACCTCAATGTTTACAGTCAAACGATTTCACAGTTTCACTTTGTTTTCTAATGCGTATTATAAACAGCCGCTGGCGCAGCGGAATGTGTTATACGCTTATTGTCATTTAAAAACAAAAATGTCGGGTGTAAAGAACACGCAACTCACTTTGAAAATCTATTTTTATCCCTTTTATGTTCATACTACGCCGTTCATTTTATATAACGGACGCGAGCAGGGAATCTTGCCAAAAAGCAGTTGAATCAAGCGCACGTCGAGCGAACTATTTCATTCCCTCCACTAACGGCTGTTTATTTGAATAATTGTGGCATATATACACTACCAAAACTTTTATTGTATCATTTCATTACTTATAAATATTTTTATTAAATATCTTAAATTAAGATACAACCTCAATGAAAAAGTTTAAAACGTATGCTTTAATAAATATTGGCAGGTTTTCGCGTATTTTAATTCGTTTTGTGCAAGTAACGTGTGGTTGTGTATACAGAAGTTGCATTTATAAGTACTGTAATATTTTTCAAGACTTTCACTTAACACGATTTTAGTGCACTGTTAATTCTTGAATTAATTTTTTAAATAAATAATAACATGTTCTTTATTGTGAGATATTAAGAAATTTAAATGCAATTTTGCACGGGTTTTATATTATTGTTTTCGAACTGTCCTCGTAAACGTTAACTTTTTCTTATCAATTTTGTAAGTGAAGGTTACTCTGGTTCAAGGTTTGTTTGTTTGTTTTTTTTTTTTGTGAGAAATATTGCTGTTATCCTTTCGGATGTATCAGCGCGATTGAGTGGTGGACCCCCCGTGAAGCGGGTGATCCATGAGAAATAGAATTGGCTCCAAAGTCGAGTGAAGCTCGACTTTGGAGCCAATGAATGTAAGCTATGCTGGGGAAACTAGTTGGCTGAGAGAGGAGACGGTTTGTTTGTATTTTGCTATAAACATTAGTTTCTATTTATTAAGTATCTTAAAAGCGAAACTATAAAATTATATAATGGCCAGGTAAGTTTGGCACAATTTTATTTAGTAGAAGTGTAACTATATATTTATACATATAATTTAAGTATCCGGTTTTTTGTCGATGTAATTACTTTCAATGATATCGCGGTACAGTGCCCATCAATTACAGCTAACCTCTGTCTAGTCTGTAAAAGAGGCCCCTCAAGTGAAGACATGTGCGCATTATATTTCGTTATATAGTGTAAAACAATTCTTCTCCTGAAATATGTACGTATTTTTTTATTGAAAGTCGCTCTAATACATTGATATTTAGTTTATTTATATCTAAAGTATATACATAAATTATGTAATCATTAAAAAACAATTTGTTAACATTATTTTTTAATTACTTATTGAGTTTAATGGCCAATAACTTTGCCTGTTAACTTTCTACTTTTGTTACATCATCATGCTATATACATAATGGTATAGGTAGACGTAGTGGATGTACTGTCAAAATAGGCTTTTAAAATAACAATAAAGCATATTAAGGTTGTATAGAAATTATCATCATTAAATTCACGCCTAGTGCTACTTTTCAAAATCCTGACACAAAACTCTGTGGTCATGCAGGCCTTAGATTTTATCATTAAAATAAACATGCTTATAAAAATGTTATTATTTTGATGGGAAAACACACATAAATTCCCTACCTGTAATTCCTGGTCAGAGCAACAATTTAATAGTTAGATTAAATATTTTATTCATAAAATTTAGATATTAATTTAAGTATCCTAATAATATAATAAATTAAATAAAGCAAAAAGGTGGATATTTGCTCCAGGACTGGTTTTCCAAGAGTGGTAGGCAGTGGTTTGATCCAGGGTACCGTCATCACTTACGAGCTCACAAACCGTAAAGTGCCTTAATTTTAAAGTGATTCAAAATCAGCTTCAAGCGAAAGGACTGAAATACCCTTTCTAATTCAGAACATAAACTATTATGAAACTAGAGGCCTTGTAAACAGATTTTAACTAATTTACTTATAAGGTACTGTAGTGTTTGTATACTAGTAACACTGATAACTAAGGATTACTATAGTCACAGGTTCGCTGATGCTCATCAATGCGTCCACTCTCACCAACGGCACTCGTGTTCTGCGTGATGAGCTTAAAACTGTGTAAATTTACAACTAGTATATGTACATATAATATATATGTGTGTGTGTGTATCCACATACACTACAGGTACCATTTGGATAACAAGGAAGTATGTTTTTTGACCAACTTAGACAACAGTTAACTAAAATAGTTTTTTAGTCATTGTATATATATTTAGAAATATTGAGTAAAACCACTCTAAAAGCCATTATAAAAACGGGCATCAATCACAAGGAATAAAGTTTTATGAGACATAAAATAAAAAGTCACATCTTTGGGTATGTTAGGAGAAAATTTAAAACTTAAATTGTGTTTTTAAATTGTAATAAATGAATACTTGTTTATCTATATGTTTTCTTTTCAGTGTAAAACATGGAAATAAGTGATGGTGTTAGTGTGAAAATATTGTTCTTCGCCCAAGCCAGGGATTTGGCCGGTGTGCGTGAAACACACACAGTATTGCCTCGTAAATTAACTTACAATCAATTGCTTAATTATATTATTGAAAAATATAATTTGTCAGCAATCAGAAATAATATTTTGTTAGCTAAGAATGAGGAGGTGTGCGATGAGGGTGTGGATGTAGATATTTCAGAGAGAGATCATATTGCTGTTATTCCACCATTGAGTGGCGGTTAAAATATATTATAAATTATAAGTAAACTCATATATAATAAATCATAAATCATCCTTTAGCATTAATGAATATTAAAACAAAGTACGATTTAAAAGTATCTAATTCTAAAAATGGATTACATAAGATTGACATTTGATGAGTTATCAGTGGAGTCTATAAGTGACCTGGTGAGAGATGAGACATGCGGAGCTATATCAATGTTCATAGGCACTACAAGAAACAGCTTTGATGGCAAGAAAGTAAGTTTTGTTTTTATATGTCCTTTTTTTTCTTTTTATTATAGGCGAACATGGTGTAGTGGCAGTGCATTGGTTATGCAAACCAAGGGCATGTGTTCGAGACCACCCACCGGTACCAATTTATCTTTGATCTATGTACTTTGGTTGTCCTGTTTCTATGATACAAGCACTTTAGTAGAAAAAATGCAAAAAATAATAAATAAATAAAAATGTGACACCTGATGGTGTTTGTTATTATCTACAGGCTCGTTTTTTACACTTGGATCTGAGGAGGGTCTTTCGGCCTTTCTGGAGAAGATTGGGTGGCTCCGCTGAGAGTAAACCTTTGTAGAATGCACAAAGAAGCCGCAGGGACTCGAGTGCACAAACGAGCCTATACATAACAGTAACAATCCAAACTTGTGTCCTTTGCGGCTTCTCGTGCGCTTTGCAACAGTTTGTGGAGCCACTCAATCTCTTCTGCAGGAACAAGGAGGCCTATCTCGTTTCTCATGTTACCGAGGAACTTGTGTCTCCCTTGGCCCTTGGCCACACTGAGCACATTCTATTTCCTCCTTACTCAGGCAAATAAATAAAATATGTAGTTTTTATAAGCAGGCATTTAAAATTCTAAGCTAATAAGAATTATTATTGTGTTGTCCCAGGTGGTCTCGTTGGAGTATGAAGCATATGAGGCAATGGCCGTGAAGGCATTGAAGAGTATTTGCTGTGACATAAGAAAGAAATGGCCGGATGTATGTAACATTGCTATTTATCACAGGTATGTCTGCTTATGAACCGTAGAGCTTGTTTGTAGAGAAATGTGGATGTGAGGGAAGCGAGGGAGTTGTGTCAGGATCGTGGTAAGTGGCGTTTCATTGTCTCTGCCTATCCCTGTTAACCTTGGCGTTAGCAACAAGTCCAAAATTTGACCTCGTCCCGCCTGATGATAAGCAAGAGGAGGTTCAAGAGTGACGACTGAAAAAATCGAGTTTGTTCTCGGCTGCCTCAGTCGCCGACACTATGCCGGCTAAAGGTGCTTCTTCACGCATCGCTTGAAGGATCCAAGGTCATAGGATGGAGAGAACACATGGGCAGGCAAAGCATTCCACTTGTCGATTGATATACAAAGAAAAGACGCTCCAAACTTTTTAGTTCGACTGCCAATTCGGTCGATAAAATGCATGACCGAACGGTTAGCGATTGGCTTGTTTCGCGGGTTCAATTCCCGGTCGGAGCAAATATTTGTTTCAAAGTTTTTATTTGCAATATTTAATAATTATATTAAATTTTAAAAAATGTTAATAAAAAATGAGGCGGATATTTGCTTCGGGTCTGGTTATCAAAGAGTACCACCACTTACAAGTATACAGAATTGGTCGCGTTTCAGGATCAGCTTGTAAGTTGCCGGTTCCAACTAGGCCGGCAAAGTCGATGTGATTGCTACTTAAAGTTATTTGTAGTAGCAGTGACATTCATTCATGTACCACACTCCAGCTACATCAAGCGGGTGCTGTCATATGTAAAGCCACAATAAAAGAAAAGAGACTTAAGACGACGGAAATATTTACATGACCCAATCAAACTGTCACGCCTTTTTCCCACGGGGATAGGCAGAGACAATGGAGTGCCACGATCCTGACACAACTCCCTCGCTTTCTTCACATCCACAATTCTCTTCATACATGACCCAATTATTTACTTTTTAGACTGGGCGAAGTAGCATCCCGTTGCTCCAGTGTGGTGATAGCAATCAGCAGTCCACATCGCAAGGAGTCATTGGATTCAGTCGCTTACTGCATTGAGCAGTTGAAGGCGAATGTGCCAATATGGAAGAAGGAGAAGTATGTAGATGATGAAGCCGTATGGAAGGAGAACAAGGAATGCCCATGGTCCAGCTCTATGGAGAAATAAGTGAGCAATAGATCTTTAACTGCTAGATTTTTGGTCACGTTTGGGGATCAGCTTGTAAGTTGCCGGTTCCATCTAGGCCGGCATAGTGGATGTGATTGCTACTAACAGTTATTGAATTGTAGTAGCGGTGACATTCATTCATGGACCACACTTCAGCCTAACATCAAGCCGGGTGCTGTCATATGTTAAGTCTGAATATAAAAAAAGTCTATATACCTCAGCCGAGACGACAGGCGTGGCGCGTTAGTTAGCACAAACCGTCATTATAGTCCGGCCAGATCGATAGATTAGGCACTCAGTTTTTTTGTCTTATAAAACTGCGATTCAAAATCGCAGATGCGATCGAATTTTTTTATATTATTAAAAGTAATTTTATAATAATAAATGTAATTTTATAATTCATGTTTGGCTAGTGCCCATTACCATAGAGCTTGTATAAAGAGAATTGTGAATATGAAATAAGCGAGGCAAGTGGATCGTGGCAAGTGGCGCTCCATTGTCTCTGCCTATCCCTGTGGGAAAAGGCAATGGAGCGTCATTTGCCACGATCCTGACACAACTCCCTCGCTAACCCAATTCTCTTCATACAAGCTCTAGGGTTATTGGCACTAGGTAACCCAGCTTTCTTGAGGATGTCTCCGATTTGGTCGGAAAACACCCTCCTGGGCCTATTATATCTCAAGCTGCGTCTTTATCCTAAAATTTATAGTAAAAATGTACATCAGAATGCCATTCTTATATCGTTATATAATAACTAGTTTTTGAAACTTGTTATTGAATTTAAGTTTTAAGAGTTATTGTTATTTTTCCAAGGTTGTGTGTGAATTGTTGTTTTTATTACACTTTATTTTTATATTTACACAAGTTTATATTAATAAATTGCATTACGTATAGTTATTAACGTGTTTTATTTATTTAAATACCTCACAAAAAAGAAAATGAAGTATTATACCAAATTCATCATCATCATCAGCCAGAAGATGTCCATTGCTGAACAGCAAGATGCCAGTTGCCCCAACCCAAATTGTCTCCTAGGTATGGGTAGGTAGAGCGCTACTTTTCATGATACTGGCAATTTTTTTTTTCATACAATCTCTATGGGTATGTTGTCACTGGTGACCCCTGTTTTTTTAGGAATGTCCCTCATTGAAACAAATGTTTGCTAATGTGTTCTCCCCGTCCTATAATCTTAGATACTTCAAGCGAATAGTGAAAGAAACTGAGGTAGCCGGAATCCATTGGCGGAACCCAGGGTACTTGCCCTGGGCGTTATCCGAAAGGGGAGCGATTTGCAAATAATAATAGTTAAAAATATTGATAAACCAAGGAAAAATCAGTTCTAGTTAGAGGGTTTTTTTCTTGGTTTCTTCCAGATATGTCTAAAGAAGCGTAAAAGCTAAGGTGAAGCATATTTTAAACAAGATTCAATGTTTTATTATGTTTAGGTGTATGTTTATTTTACATTTAGGTAACTTACGAAGGGGCGCATCCTTGAAGCTTGCCCTAGGCGCCACTGCTGGAATCTAGTCAGATCTCTTTCTTACCATCAGACAAAAAGACTTAAAAAAAACGTAAATAAAACGAAAAATAACAATATTAAAATTTAATATTCTGGTTATTTACAATAGTGACTCTTTTCTATTTTAATAAATACATATAAAATTATACATATACTTTTAATAATTTACAATTAAAATATATAGTTAAATTAGCTTGGAGACGTCTACTACGTATATAGTAGTACAGCAAAAAAAAAACTTTTATAAATTTAAATATTATTAAAGGTTATAAATCAAACGTTGTATTCCGACATTTCGTCAACCCCAGACAGTATAGAGAGCCATCCTCGCTTTCATCAGATGAATCATTTAAGTTAATTATAATCAAATTAACACGCCTCTTTCCCACGGGGATAGGCAGAGTCACTCCCACGCTTCTTTCACATACACAATTCTCCTCATACGAGCTCTACAGTTATGGGAACTAGGCAACTCAGCTTTCTTAAGGATGTCTTAGATTTGACCAAAAAACACCCTCCTGGGCCTGTTATATCTAAACCTGCGTCTTTATCCTAAAATTTATGGTAAAAATGCAAATCAGAATCAGATTAAAACTAAACACAATGATAGGATATCGTAATATCTTTATCTACCGCCACGACATAATGGAAACGCGCTCTTACGCGTGTGTACTACACACCCTACTACAAATGCAAAAACGTCTCCAAGCTAATTTGACTGTACTAATGGTAAGACATGAATCCGTACAACCAGGAAACTCAGCAACTTCAATAGCAATCGAAGATTAGCACATTTTGACAGGCATAATAAAAATACTCTTGTATTATTTTTTTACTGTGGCTGGCGTGCGATCCATAAATGGAGGTGACTGCTACTACTGGTTGTAACGTACAAGAAGCTCTTATAACGCAACTAAGTCACTTCACGGTCGCGTACTTGTAAGTGGTGGTACTACCTCAGATTTGTAGTCTGGGCACCACTGCCTACCACTCTTAGACAACCGAACCCAGAGCAAATATTTTTCTTTTTTTATTAACAAATATTTGTAATATTTAATTTTAATTAATAAATATTACAAATAAAAGCTTAGAAACAAATATTTGCTCCGACCGGGAATCAAACCTGGGACTGGGACGCGTAACAGACAATGTGTTCTTAACCAAATCGCAACGCGTGACGTCAAAAATTTAACCAATCAAATTCATTTGTCAAAATGTAGATCACTTTACTAAGGTCTAAGGTGATAAGATTTCTAGAGCTTTGGAGGAACTGTCACTAATTAAATAAGTACAGTTTACGGCGGTACTGGAAAAAGGAAAACGGTTAGATTCGTCTTACTCACTCAGTATCAGCGAGCACACTTTCCGGTGTCTGCAGAAACGAAAGGAGTCTCCTGTCGTTCCTTAATACATTATGGCGTCAAAAAAGCATTGAAATTGCGCCGGACTTATATTTGACATCTGCGTAACCAATCAGCGAATAAAAAATCAATAGGTAAACTAACGTTGATTGGTCACTTGCGACCGCGATGCAATTTCACGGATTTTCGCCGTCACGAAACGAGCGCGTACAAAACAAAAAACCAATCAATACAATCAAACGTTATGAAGCTGGCTAGTGTTACGTGCGAAAGGGACAGCGCTCTACCAGTGCCGGATTAGCCAGGTAAGCAGAGTAGTAACAGTTTTGTTTTATTCAATACCCTAAACATGAGAACCTAATGCAAACCAAGGGCCTCTTGACAGAATTTGCTACAGGCCCCGCGCTGGCTTAATCCGGCCCTACGGCACGAAACTAGACGATCATGCATCTCTTTCCTAAGCCCGATGTGCTTACCGCTGGAAACTGTATATGTATCAATAATTAAAAAATATTTATATAAAATAAAATGTTATTTAAATTCCGTCCTTATTTACCAATGAGTAAAAGTAAAACGGAAACTTCGCTAAACACTAATATTTTATGGATATTTGCAATTAATGATTAACCCAAGTTTTCTAAAATAAAATTATTAATTTATATAAGTGATCCAGAAGGAAACGGACAAATATGAGTGCAAAAATTAAACGGGCACCTTTCAAGCCGATCCTGAAACGCGACTGAGTCGCTTCACATACCTTACACTTGAAAGTTGGTGGTCTGCCCAGAACCGGAGCAAATATCTTGCCTCATTATTTTTATTAACAAATATCCAATCATCATTGGAGATGTTGTCTTACGTCTTATGCGTTTTGAGTGCATTTTCCATTGTTTCGTAATTGTGATATTCTTTGTCGGCCAACTATGATTTTACGGATTTCTGATTTTATATAACTTACGATTTTTGCGGCTTATTTAAATATGATAAATAAATAGAATAGTATTTATTTATATATAATATAGTGAAATGTCCGAAAGTATTAAAGCTGCTAGGCATAGATCCTTACTTAACCTCACTTTTACTAAAGACTGAGATTTTGAGCGAACATTGATTCATGAATTAAACAAATTTTATGCGGCTTCTCCGTGACCACGATGGCTTTAAAGCTCTCGAAACATCGGAATGATAAAATAAAATTGTAAAATAAACGCGATAGTAAGCCGCATAAAAATAAAAAAGGCGTCTTTACCTATGGTGCAGGGTCTGCGGCGCACACGGGCGCCGGGTCTAAGGGGGCGCTGAGCGGCCTCTAATGCGACACCTCCAAAAATGCGTCGGTTGCACACGGGCGCCACAAGGGATAGAGACGCCTGTATGCATATTGACCAGATTGTCAATATGCACTGTATTTTAATGTAAGAGTTCATGATGATAGGCTATTAGTTAATACAATTTTCATCTTATTACACCCAGGCCCAAGATGTATGAAAGCGTATCCGTCTCTTTTGCATTCGTCCGATTTCATTCGAAGGAATTTAACCTATACATATACAATTAAAGTTTTCAAAAATATTCTTTTTTATATTAACTTTGGACAAATATATTGTTACTTATAATTAATATACAATTAACTTTACCATAATTTGTAATTTTACCCAATGAATGGTTCAGTGGTCAATAGTTCGGATGGCCACTGTATAGCAGCTCTGCCCTTATCCCTATCAAATCGGGCAAACTGACATTGTGTGGAAACTGTATTGGGGCTCGACATATGACAGCACCATGTCTGATGTTAAGCTGGAATGCGGACTGCTACCTCAGTTAAATAACTGACGGTGACTGAAGAAGCCGTGAATAAACTCGGTTTTTTCAGTTGTTGTCACTTTTGGACCTTCTCTTGCTTATCATCAGGCGGGTCGAGGTCAGATGTCGTGTCACAATAAAAAAATAGGTACCAGTCAAATAAATTTTATGCGTCGTTTGGATTACAATTGTGATCGAAGCAGCTACTGAAGGCATAGTGGCGGCGAATGAGGCGCTCGTGGACATTCCCTTTGTACTTTGTTTAGTCATATGTCGTGTCACAATAAAAAAAAATCGGTGGCCTTGGGGACTACGATCATTAAACCACAAAAACCATCCTTAACTCTTTTTTTTTACACCTATTTACATATATACACAACTCACGTCTTTGTTTATACTGTGTTTTTTCTTACTTGGCACAAGTGGTAAACAAACATAAAAATCACCATTTCCCATATCTAAGGAAACTGTTAACTACTAACTACTGTTACTGTTTTATTCTATAGAATAAGCATACACAATGTAACAAATGCACAAAAGTTATTAAAATCAAACACACATATATATCACTTTAATCAAAAACCATTTATATGGAAATAACAATTCACAAATAACAAATGTTGTGCCCCAATATTAATAAAAAACATTCTTACAGAAATTCATAGATGATTTTATATATGTATTTGTATTGATTCGCGTCAGTAGTAATTGTTTTTTATCGTAAATCCGTCAATACGCCGAAAGATTGTTTACTACTTTTGCCAAGTAAGAAAAAATGTACAGTAGTAATGATACTGGATAACTATAGCATGTATGCAAAAAATATTTAAAAAACGTTTCAAAGTATTGGTCGAGTTTTCTTATTTTTGGCTGGCATAGTGGCAACCGTCGGTCGTTATTGCTTTTGGGCCTACAGAGCCGCCATTATGTGTAAATTCAATTATAACATTTGTAAAATTGATTTCTTCCAAAAATAAACTTCTCATTTCACCGAGTCCCTCGTTGTCTATGGTCGTGGTCTTCTGAAGTACAACACTAGTCCTAATGAGCCAACTAGTGCTGCGATTAAATATACATCCCAGTTTTCTAAGAGAGGCGATTCACCGGTTAGAAACAAATATGCTAACGGCGTCTGCGAAGAGAAAAAAATAATCATCATCATTATGACGCCCTAATTTCAACAAGGATAAGCAATCTACTTATATAGCAAAGGTAGATTGACGAAAGGAATTTATAAATCTAAAGTGGATAGGCAGGTCAAGGAGGGTGTTCAGAGACATTCCCAACAAAGCTCGGTTGCCTAGTGCCCAAAACCATAGAGCTTGTCTGAAGATAATTGTGGATGTGAGCGAAGCAAGGGAGTTGTCAGGATCGTGGCAAGTGGCGCTCCATTGCCTATCCCTGTGGGAAAAAGACGTGACAATTTGATTGATTTTGATAAGCGCAACTCTCTCGCTTCTTTCTCACGCAATAGTGCGGAAGCCGGGTCCATCACGTGGCAGGCGGGAGGGTGAAGGCAGTGTTCCGGACTTGTGACCGAAATGTAGTTTTAAAGGTTTTGCGACATTTTAACCTTCACTGCCTTAACTATCCCCTCTACACAACTATACGATCTCTTCATACATACATCTCTTCAGGATTCTATGCATCCTGAGGTCTGCAGGAATGATAAGGGTCTCCTGGCCAAAGAACGCACAAAGAAACCGCTAAGGTTTTTTTATATAGAATGTCCCCGTTAAAAAAACACCGACCTGGAATTGAATCCTGGACGTATGTGATGTGATCCCTTACCTCTGTGAACGCACTGTGAGCATGTAGAGCAGCGAGAGCCAATGCGGATGGTAGCCGTGCTTCGGGCGCTATGTCTGCTGCCAGGTCGTAGCATCGCTTGGCAAGGTGTGGGTCCTTCGCCAAGCCAAGGCCTAGGGAGTGCATGTAGCCAAGGTTGAATGTAGCCTGGGGGTTATGCTGTTGCTCCGATGCTATCCTGTAAATAACATCAATCAATCAATCAAATTGTCACGCCTTTCGGGGGAATACCCGCACTGGCCGGGGGAAGCATCCGCATTTTGTCGACCGAATCGTTTGTTGTTTGTTCGGTGCGTTGATTGTCCTTTGTAGAACAATCAACAAGTGGAATGCTTTGCCAGCCCATGTGTTCTCTCCATTCCATAACACTGGATCCTGGGGACAGGCGTGAACTAACTCTGATTTTTCAGTCATCATCACATTTGGACCTCTTCCTGCTTATCATCACTTAGGCGGCTCGAAGTCAAATGTGACATTACATAAAAAAATAATAATAATAAAAATAATTTAAAATAAACTATGGCGGCTGAAAGTGCTTCTTGATATGAATGTAATAAAATAATACGTGTAATGGAACAAACTAATTTAAGTAATACCTATAATGATGTGCGGCAGCTTCATAATCGACCTTAGTGCCAAGGCCATAATAGTGATAATCGCCTAACTTGACACGAGCAGCAGAGTAACTCTGAGAGGCTGCCCTGCCCCACAGTTGAAGAGCACGAATCCAACGTTCCGTTTCGTTAAATAGTTTCACTTCACCTGTTACAATAAATAAGAAATCATTTTAGGATTTGTTTTAGGACATACCAACGGCTGAAAATTATTATTGGTTTCAATAAGTCGCGTGACCCAGGTTCCGCTATTTTGCAGGTCAGACTTAGACCGGCCGCCACGCACGAATTACTAATCCCAGGAAACGCATCGCGAGGAGAACACTGAGAACCATCACCTAAACAACCAGCGACCCCAACGACCATCATTGAACGGCGCGGGTCACAATACCGATTTCGCTTGTATCAATCGTAGTCGTGCTGCGCGGTCGCAATTAAGGTGACCGTGGTGTAGTGGCAGTGTAATGATTACACAAACCGAGAGCACGAGTTCGAAACCACCCACCTGTACAAATGTATCTTTGATATATGCACTTTAGTAGCTTTGTATAGAAATGTAAAATAAAATAAAAATTTAACGCTCATTAATGGAGTTTAACAGTCAAAAAATGTCAAACTGTCATTAAGTTACGCGGTCGGCCCGCATGTCAGCATAGGGGATGTATGCCTGTAGAAAATATCCTACTTACCACTATCTAACAAATAGGCAGCGTTGCTTTGCGCTATCTCATAGCCCATTTCCGATAGACTCAAGTATTGTAAGAATGATGAGTCAGGATCCTTGTTCCTCCATGCTGTGTACGCGCGCATCAGACCATCGCCCCATTTACCACGCTCGCATACATTCTTCGCCAACTGGAGATTAGAGAAAAAACAAAACTCAGTAATATACCTATAAGTGATTTGAGGTCAGCAATATGATGCGTCCACACAGTTAAATAAATAAATCAATCAAATTGTCAAGTCTTTTTTTTTACAGAGATAGGCAGAGACAATGGAGCTCCACTTGCCATTGTGTCCATCTTGACACAATTCCCTCGCTTTTTTTTAATGTGACTCGACATATGTAGCACCCCGCTTGATGTTAAGCCAAAGTGTGGTCCATGAATGAATGTCACTGCTAATACAATTCAATAACTGTGAGTAGCAATCACATCCACTATGCCGGCCTAGATGGAACCGGCAACTTACAAGCTGATCCCGAAACGTAACCAAATCACTTCACGGTCTGTATACTTCTAAGTGGTGGTACTACCCTGGATCGGCAGACTGGGTACCACTGCCTTCCACTCTTTGATAACCAGACCCGAAGCAAATATCCATCTCTTTTTTTTTATTAACAAATATTTGTAATATTTAATATTATTAAATATTACAAATAAAAGCTATGAAACAAATATTTGCTCCGACCAGGGATCGAACCCGGGGCTTTACGCGTAACAAACCAGTCGCTAAGCCGTTCGTCCACGCCTGTCGCTTCCCTCACATCCATAATTCTCTTCATACAAGCTCTACGGTTGTCCATAACCAGCTTGCCTAAGCAACCCAGCTTTCTTGAGGATGTCTCCGATTTGATCGGAAAACACCCTCCTGGGCCTGCCTTGTTTAACGTCCATCCACATCAGATTTACAAATTCCTTGCCTCTCAATTACTGCGTAATATCTTTCGAACCTTCACCTACCGTCCGAAACTCATGGGATTACATATATATTTTATTGTGACTCGACATATGTAGGCACCCCGCTTGATGTTAAGCTGAAGTGTGGTCCATGAATGGATGTCACTGCTACTACTACAATCAACAACTGTAAGTAGCAATCACATCCACTATGCCGACCTAGTTGGAACCGGCAACTTACAAGCTGATCCCGAAACGCGCCTAAATCACTTCACGGTCTGTATACTTCTAAGTGGTGATACTACCCCGATTCGGCAGAATGGATGTCACTGCCTTCCACTCTTTGATAACCAGACCCGAAGCAAATATCCGCCCTCTTTTTTCTTATTAAAAATATTTGCATTATTTATTATAACTAATAAATATCACAAATAAAAGTTAATAAACAAATATTTGCTCCGATCGGGAATCGAACCCGGGACAACAAAACCAATCGCTTACCGATCGGCCACGCATGTCGCAAGTGGTGCACCATTGCCTCTGCCTGTGGAAAAAGGCAAGAGAATTTGATTGATTGATTGGTTTTTCGTTACCTCAACAGCTGTTGTGCAGGAAGGCATTGCACCGACGCCCTGCGCGTGCATATGTGCCAAATAATAGAATGCCAAAACATGGCCGGACTGCGAGGCCAATGAGAAATATTTCATTGCTTGCTTGAAGTCACGTCGGATGCCAATACCACCTAATATGCCAAATATCACATAATTATAAAAAACACTGATTCGAGGTAAATCCTTTTTTTATTGTGACACGACATCTGATCTCGACTCGCCTGATGATAAGCAAGGTCCAAGAGTGACGACGACTGGAATAACCGAGTCAGTTCCCGGCTGCGCCAGTCGCCGTCACTATGCCGGCCAAAGTTGCTTCTTCACGCAAGGGCATAGGATGGAGAGAAAACATGGGCTGGCATTCCACTAGTCGATTGTTCTACAAAGAAAAGACGCAGCGAACTTTTCAGTTCGACTGCCGATTCGATCTTTAAAATAAGGCAGACCAAATAAGCTGGGTTGCCTAGTGCGCATAAGCGTAGAACTTGTATGAAGAGAATTGTGGATGCGAGGGAAGCGAGGGAGTTGTGTTAGGATCGGAGCAATTGAGGCAATTGGATAGAAGGAGATTGTCTCTGTCTATCCTTTAACAATTTGAATGATTGATTGACTCACCAAAGTACATAAATCCTAAATTGAGTTGTCCCTCAACCCATCCTTGGTTCGCAGCCATTGTGAAATATTTGAAGGCAACACGCGTATCTTGAGGTACACCACGACCCTTGAAATAAATAAAACTATAGGTTAAAAATACACGTTTAAGTAAATTTAACTAAAAAGTTTTTTTTATTTTTTCCAACATCTGACTTTGACCCGCCTAATGATAAGCAAGAGGAGGTCCAAGAATGCCGACGACTGAAAAAACCGATCACTTCACGGTTGCCGTCACTATGCCGGCCTAACATTGTATCAAACGTATGTGATTCGCATTTAGTTCATTTTTACATAGATTTTAGTTTCCAGGATCAGCGCACAAGGCTTTATAGTTTTCCCAGTTACAGTCCACAAAGGTTTCTTTTTTTTTTAAATAGGCATAGTCCACGGCAAAGTTCCAGGTTATAATCTAGTTTTTATATTATTATTTTTTTATTTATACATTTCTATACTATAGCTTAGTATAGTGCTTATATACTAAAGTGCTTGTATCACAGAAACAGGACAACCAAAGTACATATATCAAAGATACATTGGTACCGGTGAGTGGTTTCGAACCCATGCTACTCGGCTTACGTAGCCATTGATTGCACTGCCACGGTCGCCTAACGGTTGGTTTATAAATATAATTTTCGATAAAGGCATGATTCCAAGGCGACTACAGACTGCACTGCTGGTTTATATGAATCTGCGCCATACACTGCACTGCGGCCGTAGACTGCAGCGTCGGCTTGCGCGTTCTGTGAGGTTTGCGGTCGCCATCGGATTCACACCTTTAATGTGCAACTGGGTTAAACTCGCTGCCTGGTCACAGTAAAATCAGCATTCAATATTTACCTGTAAATACATTAGACCTAATCCACTTTGTCCAACAGGATTGTTCAATTCTGCAGCCTTCCTGAAGTATAACAGAGCTGTCTGATCATCAGCCTTTATATCATCACCACCCTCCAAATATAACTGAAACAAAATAGAAATATATATTTTTTATGGCAACCGTAAACTGAATTGGTTTTTTCAGTGGTTGACGCTCCTTGATTTTTTCTAGCTTGCGCATCCCATAGATTAATCAATCCATCAAATTGTCGCGCCTTTTTCCTACAGGGATGGGCAGAGACAACGAAGCGCCATTTGTCACGATCCTGACTCCCTCGCTTCCTTCACATTCACAATCCCATAAATCCTTTTGTTATTCTAATGTATAAGCTATAGACTGTAAAGTTTCATCAAAACCCATTCAGTAGTTTTTCCCTGATAGTGAACCTCCAAGAGGAGCAAGGAAGTTGTGTCAGGATCGTGGCAAGTGGCACTTCTTTGTCTCTGCCTATCCCCGTGGGAAAAAGGCGTGACAATTTTATTGATTAATTGACCACCTATATTTAAATTGTGGTTTAAAAAATGAATGCATGAACTGGTATTAAGCTTGAGTGCGGTCCATGAATGGAGTTGACTGATTGATTGACTACAACAATTATGTAACTGCACCAATATGTCGGATCCACTACGATGAGTCCACATCGGCACCTTTTAAGCTGATCCCTAAACGTGGCTGCTTAACAGACAGCTGAGACACTTGTAGACGCATTAGGCTTCTACCACAGGCACGTTATTATCGGTCGGTAATACCCGGTGCGTTATCGCAATATCTGTTTTTAGGACAATATGTATTATGACGGCTACGAAACTTCGTGTAACTACACACTGCTGCGTAATAACGCGCCTCTGCGGTAGAGGCTTGACCCCGAATCAGCAGACAGGAGAAATTACCACCAACTGTTTGCCTACCACAGTTATGAGTAGATTTTTTTTGTTGTGACTCGACATAACTCGGCACCCCGCTTGATGTTAAGCTCCCCCACTAGAATACAATAACTGTAAGTAGCAGTCACATTCACTATGCCGGCCTTGTTGTAACCGGCAACTTACAAGCTGATCCGAAATGTGACTAAATCTCTTCACGCTTTTCTAAGTTCACATTAAAATGTATAACAATTCATTTTCATTAAAAAAGCATTGTCATTTCAACACATTTATTTTTCTGTTTTTATTCTATTTATGTCAAATAAAACAGTCAATAAATTGTAAGTGGTGGTACTACCCCAGTTACAGTGGCGTAGCGTGGAAGTCAGCCGCCCGGGGCGGAATAAATATTTACCGCCCCCTTATTTAGGAGTTTCAATCATAGGTACAACTAAAATATGAATTTCAGGTACAAATTTTAACGATTTATTTCAGTTTTTATAAATTTTGCCGCCCCCTAAATGTGCCGCCCGGGGCGGGCCCGCCCCTCCGCCCCCCCCCCCCCCCACGCTACGCCACTGCCCAGATAGGCAGACTGGGCACCACTACCTACTTACTACTCTTTAAAAGAATGTATAAATTGTAATATTATACCTTTCCTAGGAACGCATTGGCGACGGCATTTCCAGTCTTAGATGCCTGCGTGAAGTAATGGTGTGCTTTCGCAATGTCCATGGCCACACCACGGCTGCCTAGGAAGTGCAACTGACCTAGGCCTACCTGGAAAACATTTACAAGATTATTTATTATTTTCTTAGATTTTTCGCGAACATTGATTAATGAATTAAACAAATTTATGCGGCTTACTACCGCGTTTATTTTGGCTTTGATAGTTATTATGCGATAGTACGCCGCATAAATTTGTTTAATTCATTAACATCATTTATTTGTCATAGATACGTCAAATGTTGACTGATGGTAAGCTAGAAGAGGTCCAAGAGTACTGACGACTGTAAAAACCGAGTTTTACGGCTGCCTCAGTCGCCGTCACTATGGCGGCCAAATGTGCTTCTTCACGCATCGCTTGAAGGATCCAAGGCTATAGGATGCGCTGGTAACATGGCCCCAACACATGGGCTGGTACAGCATTCCACTTGTCGATTGTTCTACAAAGAAATGCCGCTCTCAACTTTTTAGTTCGACTGCCGGGCTAGTTAAAACCGGCAACTTACAAGCTGATCCCGAATCGTGACCAAATCACTTTACGGTCTGTATACTTGTAAGTCGTGGTACTACCCTGTATCGGCAGACTGGGTACTACTGCACTCTTTAAAAGCTTTATAACTATTTATGGTGGGGACTTTATTAGGTGAACTAAAATACATACCTGCGCTTGCACATCTCCTTTCTCAGCTAACAATTGATAATATTCAATTAGGTTGCCATCCAAAGTGCCTCCGGAGCCTTCCATTTCATCCAATAACCTCATCCTTTGTAGTGCTGGACCACCATTTAATGTTACACTATTTGCCACTAAAAATATTTTTTTGACATATTAATTATAATAAAATAAAGGAGCTGGATGATAGAAACTTTAAAAGAAGATTGTACCTGTTACTAGCGGATAAGGGATACTACAGCATATCTGAATTTATGGAAGAGAAGGAATTATGACATATATATATATATATATATTATTTGTTTCAACAATGATTTAATTTTGACATTTTGATAATTTTATATAACATTTTTTTTCTATGAATTCATTAAATTTGACATTTCACATTGAAAATTTGTATACCCGGTAGGGTAGAACACAGCTGTGCAAAATATTGTATCTTATTATATACCTGTTGTTCAACAAATGATTTTGAATTTGAATGATGTTGACTTATACATAATGTATAATAATAATTTATAACAAATTACTGCAAACCAGATTAGTCAAATATGGCAGATGTGGTGGATGTGATTGCTACTCGCAGGTATTGGGTATGTCTTAAGTCGTCACAATAAAAAAAAATTTAACATAGGTCAACATGTAACACTTAGATTTGTAACCCATATTGAGCAATATTTCATTTCAAATAATTAGGCCAGCATAGTGGATTGCTACTTGCATATATTTAAGAGTAGTAGCATTCGCCTCCATTTATGAATCGAACTCCAGGTTAACATCAGGCGGGGTACTGCCATATATCAAACGACAATTTAAATGGCATTCCATTTCCATTTGTTTTAATGGCGCTCCATTTTCTCTGACTCAACATCTGAACTCGTATTGCCTGATGGTAAGCAAGGTACGGTCAAAGAGTGCCTACGACTGAAAAAACTGACTTAATTCACGGTTGCTTTCGTCACTGTGGGAAAAAACTTCATCCCACATGAACTCCTTAATTCAGCATTAATCCTACTTTATTCTTTTTCACATACTAAATTTACACTATTTTATACTTTAATATAACATAAAGGCGTGACAGTTTGATTGATTGATTGATTGATAATATAACATAACATACCTTTAGCAGCAACTTTCATGTACAGCTCCAGTGCCAAAGGACATGAATTGGGCAATGTAGCACCAGACCAAAATCTATAAGCCAATGCCATTTGAGCAAAAGTACTACCACCTACAGCACCAATAGTGTAGTGAACTAAGGCTTTGGCTTGAGACACTTCAACACCAATGCCTGTCGCATATGTGAAGCCTAAGCCCTGGCGAAAATTTAAAAAATAAAATGTCAAATACATAATTTGGCGCCATTTCACAATATTTTAGAGGAAAAGAATCCTATACCTCTGGCCGGCATAGTGACGGCAACTGAGACCACCTTTAACTGAAGTGGTATTTTAGGTCGTCGACGCTGTTGGACCTTCTCCGCCTGATGATGAGCAAGAGGAGGTCCAAGAGAGACGACGACTGAAAAAACAGAGTTAGTTCACGGCTGCCCCAGTCTCCGTCACTATGCCGAGGTAAGATATATACTACATCTCAATGAAATGTTTTCAAAGACTAGGTTTTCTTAAGGTTTGCCCCAAAAATGAATAATTGGATTCACTAAATATCTAGATTGGATTCTGCTCCTCACTGTACTTTCTGTATGTATCATCATCATTTTGATGCTTAATTCCAATAGTGATATGCAGAGACAACAATGTTTTGGCCACATCGAAAGAATAGATTATAGGAGTTAGACAAAAGAGATTTAGAAAACAGGGACAAGTAGAAAGATAAACTGAAGACAATCCAGAAGATTACTCAATAATCAATTGAGCAATAATCGAATGAGGTGAAAAAGCAGGGGTCTGCAGTAGTCATTACCATAGTCTGTATGAATAGAATTGTGGATGTGAAGAAAGCAAAAGAGTTGCGTCAGGATTATGAAAAGTGACGCTCCGAAACTATAAATTTAAAATATACTTACAGCATGTCCATCAGCAATACCCAATTCTGCCAAATCAGTGAAAACTTGAATAGCATATTGTACATTTCTTTCAACACCTTCGCCAAACAAATAGAACCATGCCATTCTAATTTTGGCAGGAACATAGCCTAGTTCTGCGGATGCATTTATTCTTAAAACAGCACCATCTATATTTAATGTCCGACGTCTCAGCCTTAATGTTGCATCTTCGAATATATCTCTTGCTGTAAAAAATATTAAAAAATTAAACATTCTTAAAATAATATTTCTATCAAATAATAATTCTATCTCTCTGTGTAATAGAATCTGGAACGAGGATATTCGCCAAAGAACTGGAGTTACTGACATAGCTCATAGGATTTGCGAGCTGAAGTGGCAATGGGCTGGCCACATTGCTCCAACAATCGACAAGCAATGGGCAAGAAAGGTTCTAGAGTGGAGACCACAAACCAGAAGCCGCGGCGTAGGTAGGCCTCCCACTAGCAACTGGCATCTTGTTGTTCGAAATGGCGTTCTAGTTCTATGTTCAGCAGTGAACGCCTTCTGGCTGATGATGATGATGAATATAAACTGAGTACTAAGAGATCAAAGGATATTTTTTCTTTGGTCGGCATAGTGGCGACGACAGTCAGCCGTGAACTAAGACGATTTTTTTCATTTGTCCAATTTTCTCATCACTCCCTGAAATGTCCGATTCAGGGAGTTATCTGAAATGAATATAATTGTGGACGTAAAGGAAGCGAGGGAGTTATGTTAGGACCGTGGCAAGTGGCGCTCTATTGTCTCTACCTATCCCTGTAGGAAAAAGGTGTGACAATTTGATTGATTAATTCTTAACTCCATTTGATTATAATTAAAACTTATGCTAAGTTAAATATATATTTCAATAATTGTCTAATTATTAAAGTTACAAGTAATGAAGGTGGTTTTAGTCATATGATTACCCCTCAAATTTAATTTTATTGTTATTATTAAACTAAAACAAAATGAGAACTTATTACAAACCTTGAGCTTTTATTTCTTCATCGGTTAATTTATCTATACCATCTACTTTTAGTTCTTTTGGATCCCACTGAAAGAACAAAATTGTAAGATATTTAAATATTACAATTTATTCAACAGACTGGGCAGATGCTCAATGGACCAGCATATTAAAATAGTGACAACAAAACGGTTTATTATTACCCAAAAGAAAAGCACACAACATATTACAACAGTGATAGAAATATTTATAGTACAATCTTGCATTATATTAATTTCCGTCTTTATTACATTGGTGTTTTCCGACCAAATCTGAGACATCCTCAAGAAAGCTAGGTTGCCTAGTGCCCATAACCTCAGAGCCTGTATGAAAAGAATTGTGAAGTGAAGGAAGCAAGGCAGTTGTGTAAGGATCGTGGTAAGTGGCGCTCCATTGTCTCTGCCTATCCCTGTGGGAAAAAGGCGTGAAAATTTGATTGATTGATTGATTTTTGTAACTCAGAGAGCACTTTTATGTTAAGCTGCATAAATGGAGTATGGTATATAAATGGAAGATGACTGCTAATACAATTTAATAACTGTAAGTAGTCAGCTTGAGGATCGCAGTATGCTCATCGCACGCTGCTGTGGGAGGATCCTGCTGCTGCCCATCCTCTGATGAGACTGGTCGAGTTTTAGGACATTCTGGGTCATAGGAATTTGGATATTGGGTAGGGTTAGGTAGAGTTATATACCATTACTATAGAAGGAAAAGGATATAGTAAATGGTAGCTCAAGGTGTCTGGGCGCATCCATATTCGTCCTATAAACGCCGGACAGATATTTATAGAACAAACCCTCTAAATTTTTTTTATCGTTGAACTATTAAAAATATATAAATGTGATTGCACCATAATTACATCATATACCTCTTACCATAGGTAAAAATTCTGGATCTATTTCATGTGTAAATTGATTCTTTGAGCCATCATACTCTTTTAATATATCTTCTAAGTTGACTTTTTGGTGTTCAGGATCTAAAAAAATTAGGACTATTAATTATTGTTTCTTAAGTACATGGGCTAGCATAGTGGATATATGAGAGCAGTCCAAAAATGGAGTCTCCTCCATTCACATACTGCACTATAGTGTAATATCAGGCTGGATGCTGATTTAAAAATAATAATAAAAAAACAGATTATACTTATAATTGCAATATGGAGTTTTGGCGGGCAACTGCAACTGACAGGACGCGCAATTTTGAATTATTTGAAAAGCTTGTGTTTTTCATTAATATTAATGTGTAATAATGGTGGAATTGTTATCCAGTAATAGTTTTTAAGTTGATCAAGTATAAACAAGTAATTTAAAGTTGTGAAACGTGTTTCTTCATGTTCCCTCCAAGTTTCTTCTGAAGTTTTAGTAAAGGCTTTCTGCCGCTTTACTAAAACGATCATCATCAACCTCATTCTCATCATCATCATTTGATGAATCACTCGCGTGGTTCATCTTCATCTTTACTTGACAATGTTTTAACATTGAACCATATATTTTTACTTTGACACTGGCAAGTTAAATACTAAAGCCATAAACAAGAAGAAAGAAAAATAATTGCAATATACATTAAATACAAAACTTATCACCTTGTTTGATTCCTGCTACAGTTTGCCTCAATCAGTACATATAATATGTTTACTTACAAAAAACCTATTGAAAACTTATCTTCAATATTTTAAGAATACATTTATAAGTTTAATTTTGTTCCACAATATACATACAAATAACTTACACAATAACATACCTTGTTGACCAGCTAAATCTTGAAAAAGATTCATTTTCTTAACATTGTCCACTTTTTGTTTATTCATTTGTGCTGACAGGGCCATAAAATTCTTTAACTCTTCTATTTGCTGATTGACTACTTTATCTATGTCTTTTAAATATTCTGGGTCTACCTGAGCTTCGTTCTCAGCCTCACCCGGTTCATTTTCACTATCTTGCGCTTTTTGATCTTTTGTTTTACTTTTAGGTCCGAGCAATTCACAATAACAAATAGTGGCGCAAAATAGCAGCGCCCACAATTGAACCCGCCTCATCTTTCCCAACTCGTATAGTTTTTGATATACATAAATAAACAAAATGTTATTATTTTTGTACACTTACGTGGCCTCTCGTGATAGTTTTCAGCGATAATATTTTTGCGTTGGTTCAAGTTGATTGAAAATTGAAACCATTCATATAAAGACACGTGTAATAATGCAGAAATGAGCGCAATTCATTTATCTACAGCTTTTATGTTATTTTAGGAGCAAAACACCGATTAATTTATCAAAATTACTAAAATGTTTCCGATAAATCCTCCACATAATATTCCTTGCGAAATTCAACTGTTCAAAACATACGATCAACTAGATAGTTAATAGTTTGAAATATATATAAAACGTATAAAATTTGTAATATATTAACATGTCGAGGATAATACGGAAGTAATATTTAATTATACTACATAATATGATTTTATATGAAACATTTTTGTAATGCACATACTTAATAATAAAAAATATGATATTTTATGAAGTTTCTGAACATTTTGTTTATGACAGTATTAGAGTATTTATAAAGACAGTATTTATAGAGTATTTATAAAGTATAATATTATGTCAAAATATATTTTTAAAACCGTGTGATAAATAAATAGTTTTATAAACGCCTTTCCAACGTCAAGAGGTCAAAGTCGGTAAACAAGTTTTTTTTCACACTTTTATGCCTTGTTATCCTTCATTTAACATAGCATATAGCTAAAAATAAAGGCAAAATACGCAGTTTATATGGGTTGTCAATATTATCTAGTGCTTAGTGAAAAATAACCTAAAATAAATAACTATGTTGCGTATGCCGGTAAAAAGTAGAATAATATATCATAATGTACCTATAAAACGTTTAAAAAGTTCCAATAGCATAAGAAGTACTTTTATAGATTACTTTACAGAGATACAGGGTCACAAACATGTGAAATCCAGTAGTGTTGTCCCTTTATGTGACCCCACAGTCCCTTTTGTTAATGCTGGAATGAATCAGGTAACTATTCTTATTTATACGACAGAAAAAACACCTAATCTTATTGTTAGGAACAGCTGTGTAAATAAGGAGAAACATTTATATGATCTAATTTTAAATAATATAATTATTTAAGTCAATAATGATATTATTTAGAGAAAACTACTTTACATGATTATATTAATTTATGTGCATATATTTGTTAAGTCCATATAAAAAGACACTGGACGGCCAAATTGTATCAAGAACATGTGGGTAGTTTTAAATAGCCTCATTGCGCTTCGCAGTTTGGGAGACTAGACTAGTAGTAGACAACTAATAGCTAACATAAAGATGATGTTTGTTAGAATGAATTATAAAAAATTAATGCAGCCTAATATCGGGTTTATTTTATCTAACACCTGGGACCCCATAATACACAAAGTCAAGTCCCAAGTCCAGCAAACTGCGAAACCAGATGACACAGTCAGTAATTTTTGCAAAAAAATGAATTAAACCAGAAACAGAAAAACAAAATCAAATGGGGTAGTTTTGGCATCAACCAATTGGGCAACCAACACCTCAGTCTTTCTGTGACCAACGTCAGAATAATAAAAAAAAAATAATTCTAAGAAAATAATAGAATGAATTAACTGTTAGTGTACTGAGTAGCCTTCAGAAGTGAGTTTGTTTTTCTGCAATGCAACAGCAAAAGCCCACTTGTTGTGCGTAAGATGATCCACACTTACTGCAGTCAACTGATATCCTCCAGAAAGGGCAGGTTTTGTTGCGATTCTGCAGTTGTCCGGCTGGGGTGAAAGCTTAAAATAACAATATACAATATTTCAATCCTGTAATTTTTGCATAGTAACTAACACAGATAACTATGGATTACTGTAATCACAGGGTCGCCAGCATATTATGCCACATGTCTACTCCCGTCGCAGGGCATTCGTGTTCTATGATACACTCAAGACAGTGCCACATGTGTGTATATTCATCATACACTACAAATCCCATTGTTTTTTTTTACAGTTTAAGGGGGTGTTTTTAGACAGAGTATCACCCCCAAGCTTAAGAGCAGTGAACTCACAGAAATGTGTCCGTGTTGGTGGCAAACATAATGATTTGGATGCTGTGGGCTTGGATGGACACCATCATACATTCTTTGAGATGCTCGGCAATTGGTCTTTTGGTGATTATTATAAGGTAATACATACACTTTAAGGGTGGTAGGCAGACAGTTTGAGGTCCCCTTACTAGAGACTGAGTAGCATTTCAGGATCAGCCTAAGAGTTGCCGGTTCTAAGGATGCTGGCGAGGTGCTACGACTGCTACTTGCAGTTATTTAACTGTATTAGCAGTCACCTCTATGAACCACAATCCAGCTAATGGGAATCTAGAATAGCCATACGTAAAGACCAATAAAATAAACAAAACATATGACGATATATATGATGATATGACGATGAATGGAGGTCCAAATGGTCTTAATATAAGAAATGGAAAAAGTATACATATTTAATAATTGTGTCAAGATTATGGATTACCAGTATTACCACTAAGCTTGTATGGAGAATATTGTGGATATGAAGGAAGCAAGAGAGTTGTGTCATGATGGCAAGTGGCGCTCCATTGTCGCCTAACCCTGTGGAAAAAGGTGTGACAATTTGATAGATTGATCATCGAAAGTGATACTCTACCTATCTACCTTTTCTTATCCCTAGTGGAATAGAGGTGTGATAGTAAGTTAGTCCTGCTTACCAAGTTCAGATGTCGAATCAAAATAAAAAAAAATAACTTTTTCTTTTTCACCTAGAATGAAGCATGCCAAATGGCATGGGAACTGCTAACAGGGGCATATCAGCTCAAACCAGAAGATCTCATAGTTACATACTTTAAAGGAGATGAAGCAATGAAACTGGAGGAAGATAAGGAATGCAGAGATATATGGAAATCGATTGGGTATGAGCAAAATTAGGTTTATAACACAAGTCATAAAAAAGTAGGAGGTTCTCAATTTGACTGTATATCCTTTTTTTGTATTTATAACTCGATAACTCATTTAAAAATAAAAAATATAAATATAGAAAAATTTTAAACAGCTGAAACTATAGTCAATTGAAAAAGTAAAACTATATAGTTTTTTAATTAAAGTATCCTATGTTACTTCTAGTACATCCAAAAATATGTGTACAAAGTTTCATGATGATTGATATAGTAGTTGTTACGTGAAAACGTAACAAACAACCTCACATTTATTTATAATAATATAGTAGAATTTTTTTTTTATTACTGTGACTTGACATCAGTACTCAACATGTCTGGGCCCTGATACTTCCTAATACATTATGCCAATAAAAAATCGGTCGCTTTAGCGCCGTGGTCGCAAGTGCCTAGCCAACATAGTTTAGTTACCTATTAATGGAGAACTGATAGGTGATAAAACTACCTGCGAAACCCAGCATTGCCTGGATCAAAACATCGCACGATTAATGTTTAAAGTTTAAAGAATCTATTCATACGTTATCTATACATATATCAATTTTAAAGTAGTTTGTATAAAGAAGAAAATATGGTTAATTGAATATATACATATTTACATTTTTATACCAAGCTGGCAATTAAGGTGACCAACTAACTATTCGTAAGGTGTACCAACTGCACGCAAACCTAGATCACGTGTTCAAAACCATTTGCCACCAATGTATCTTTCATATTAAGGCGACCGTGGTGTAGTGGCAGTGCAATGGTTACACAAACCAAGTGCACGAGTTCGAAAACACCCACCAGTACCAATTTATCTATGATATATGTACTTTGGTTTCCTGTTTCTATGATACAAGTACTTTGGTAGCTTAGTATAGAAATGTAAAAATATATATATATATATGTAATTTGGTTGTCCTGTTTCTATGATACCAAAGCACTTTAGTACCTTAATATAGATATGAAAATATAAAATGAATATATGAATAATTATGGTTTTAGAATTCAATCGGACAGAATAAAAGCAATGGATGCCACTGAAAACTTCTGGGAGATGGGTCTCACTGGTCCGTGTGGTCCATGCACAGAAATACATTATGTAAATCCTGATGGAAAACTAAAGGAAATATGGAATCTTGTTTTTATACAATATAATAGGTAAAAAAGTATTATTATATTTTAACTGATAATACAATACTCAAATGTATTTATTTTTATCAAACTACATTGAATCAACGCCCGCATAATTGCTTGTTTTTAGTTATTTTAATGATGCTTCGTATTTTTAACGAATAATGGTATACCTTAAAATATATATACTAGTTTATATTAGACCAATAACAAATGTCAGATCATCAAATATACCATTAATCTTTTTTTAAATATCGTATATACTTTGGTACAATCCGTGAGGTTTAAGCTGAGCTTTGCACTTACGTTAATGATCACCATAAGTAGTACAGAATGCAGTACAAACTAGTTTAGGCCAAGTAAAGGACGCGCCGCGCTCTATGCCCAAACTGTATAAACTCAGCTTGCGCTTCGCGAACTGAACAGCTAGGGTAAAACCACCAAAACGAGACTATTGATGATAATGATCAAACGTGTTGAGGCACAGACTTTATTCGTCACAACGATTATTTGTCTCCTTTTGGTAATTTCATCCTAGTTTTATATTACTTTAACAATCGCTGACGAGAGACGATATCGTTCTTATTTGCTTAACCTAACCCTTCTGACTGGCACAGGGAACGAACACAAGGAATCACTTGGAGACCAGGTTTATTCTTACCCTGGCATGTTATATTATTATTATTTAACATTTCTATACTAAGCTACTAAAGTGCTTGTATCATAGAAACAGGACAACCAAAGTACATATATCAAAGATACATTGGTACCGAAAAGTGGGTTTGAACCCGTGCTTGCAGTTTGCCTTATCTAATTTATACTATAAATTCTTTGCATATATGGATCGAGGCAAGTGGCGCTTCATTATGTCTGTCTATCCCTGTGGAAAAAAGGCGTAACGATTTGATTGATTGATTGAAATCTTGTATTATTTTTGATCCTATTTTTCATGATTCTTTGTTTTGTCGTTAGCGTTGCATTGTCTCTGCCTATCCCTGTGGGAAACCAAAGCGTAGTAGTTTAATTTTTACTTTACATAATATTTTGTTAATTATATTTCAGGGAACTTGATGGTAGTGTGACGCCATTAAGTAAATTTCACGTGGATACTGGAATGGGATTAGAGAGAATGGCTGCCATTTTACAATCGGTGTCTTCCAATTATGATACAGATTTATTCCAACCTATTATTAAAGCAATTGAAGATGTTAGTATTGTCAAACCTCTTTTTTTTATTATTTTTATTTACATTTCTATACTAAGCTACTAAAGTGCTTTTATCATAAAAACAGGACAACCAAAGTACATATATCAAAGATACATTGGTACTGGTGGGTGGTCTCGAACTCGTGCTCTCCGGTTTGTGTAACCATTGCACTGCCACTATACCACGGTCGCCTTGTAGCTCGACATATGACAGCACCCTTTCTGATGTTAGGCTGGAGCGCGGTCAATAAATGGATGTGACTGCTACACATCCATTATGGCGGCCTAGTTGGAACCGGCAACTTTCAAGCTGATCCCGCGATGCAACTAAGTCACTTCACGGTCTGTATATTGGTTGTATGCGGACTGAACAATGCCTACCACACTAAAGTTGTGATTCCTATAGCGACCGCAGACTGCAGCTCCTAACTGCAAGCAACAGTACTGGTTTGTATGAATCTGTATGAAATTAATTCTGTGCAAGGCGCAACCGCACCTGTGTAGCTGTCCGCGCAAACTATTTGCGGTCGTCATTGGAATCACACCTTTAATTGATAGCTAGACCAGGAAAATTGTCGTAATTCCTAAGTGCCGATGTTTTTTTCTATAATCCCGGTTGTGTGCGACGGCGCGGGAGTCGTGTTTCCACTGCGCGCACGAATTTAGTTAAGTTAAATATGCGAATATTATTCAATGTAAGAATTGTAAATAAATATTTAAATATAATTAGGTGTAAATATATGATGTGTGAATATAAGTATGTTTGTATGTGTGTGTATGTGAGGATGTATGAAAGGATCCTACAAATATATTTTGTTGTGACTGACATTTAACCCTAACTCGCCTGATGGTACGAAAGGGGTCCAAGATTGCTAACGACTAAATAAAACCGAGTTATTTCTTAGTTGCCCCAGTCGCCGTCACTATACCGATGAGGAAAAATGCCTAATAAAAAAAAGAAATTAAAATATATGTAGTACTAGCAAACCCGGCGAACTCCGTTTCGCCACCAGATGGCATCGTTTTATGTAACATTTCGTTTGGTGATTAAAAGATGAAATTTTTTTTTGTTTTATATTTGAAAAGATTTTTTTTATTTCATTTCACAACAGTAATGAATTAATTTTAATTACAAAAATGAAGTGTTATTTAGTTGAACTTCTCTAAGTATTGAAAGTGAATCCAAAGTAAATACTGAATAGAAGCGTTATACGTGTCCGCAAATTATCCGTTTCATTGAAGTGCTCTTTGGTAAACCACATTTTTTGTTTTTTGGTCTGACGTTAACACAAACAAAGCGGATGGTTTTCCAACTCGTGAACACGCAACATATAACTGCCCATGTGAAAAACAATGATTTTCTAAATTTATCCCGCAAACACTAAGCGATTCGCCTTGCGACTTGTTAATTGTCATTGCGAACGCAAGGCGAACTGGAAATGTTAATCGTTTGAAGTCAAACGGAAGATCAGTCGGAATCATTGGTATTCGAGGAATACATACATTTTCACCTGCGTACTTTCCGTTAATAATAGTTGCCTCAATCAAATTCGGCATAAGTATTTTTAACGGAAGTCGAGTACTGTTGCAAAGTCGCGGTGGATTCAAATTACGCAATATCATAATAACTGTACCAACTTTGAGTTGCAAGTTATGTGGTGGAAATCCTGGTAACTCCAGAGAGTTCAAAAACTCCGTTGGATAATTTACTACATCATCGGGATTTGTTATGGAATCAACGGATTTGTATGTCACCAAATCGCCAGCAATTTTTGATTGAATGGTGAAATTCAGTGCGTGTACATCATTATTCTGTGCGGCAAGAATTGCTCGTTGACTTAACCAAGCATAATTCTGATAATTCTCACTAATGTTTGGGAAAACATTTTCAATAAGAGCTAATTGAGAGTCTACAAATCGGCAAAAGTCGTTGGTAAGAATAATTATTCCAGATGTCGCATCAACTGGGACTTTTCCATTTCCAACAGCTAACAATTGTTTGGAAAATTGTGCAGCACTTTGATCATTTTGAAGTTGAACTCTCATATTAGTGGTTAGCGATAATGTTTTTACATTATTCCATAAAGGTGATGCCTTCAGGCAAGCATTCAATTCATCTGCAGGCGTTCCGCGGGGAATTACTGGCAACGTCTGCCTGAAATCGCCTGCCAAAAATATCATCAAACCGCCAAAGATGTTGTTATTTCGCCGAAGATCCTTCGTGTGAAGTTAAGTGCTTCAAGTGATTTCTTATGTGCCATTGTGAACTCATCCCAAACAATGAGCTTGCATTGCATCAACAATTTTCCCATTGCACTGGATCGGGAAATATTGCATGTTGGAGTATCAATTGTGTTTAAATTGAGTGGCAACTTAAGCGCAGAATGTGCAGTACGACCGCCATCTAGAAGAGTCGCCGCAATTCCAGATGATGCTAACGCCAAAGCTATGTCACATCTTGATCGAATAGTGGCCAAAATCAATGAAATGACAAATGTTTTCCCTGTTCCTCCAGGTGCGTCTAGGAAGAATAGACCACCAGTATTATTGTCCATCGCTTGCATTAATGTTTCGTATATACAAAATAAAAATACACGTGATTGATTTGATGGTTTCCAATTGAAATGTTAGGAAACGAATAACTTATTTTTTTTTACTTTTTTTGACAATTTCACAGTGAACACAATACCGGTTTGTCACATGAAATTAACTGAACAGAGAACAATGAGTAGCTGTCAAACAATGTATCACGCACCGGCGCCATCTGCTTAAAATATTGGTTTGTAGTACATTCTATCTATCAGAGATGGCGCTGATAAAAAAATATGAAAAAAGATTTTCCCGCTTTTCTTTTCAATTTTTTCCAGAATTTTCTTTGCTATAAACCTCAAGGAGCCCGAGACCTTTCCAACGAATGCAAAACCGTGGAAATCGGTTCGTGCGTTCTGGAGTTATAGCGTCAGGAAGGAAAACCCGACTTATTTTTATATAGTAGATTATTTAAGTATTTTCATAGATTTTGCGCGAACGTGATTAATGAATTAAACAAATATTAGGCGGCTAATATCGCGTTTATTTTGGTTTTGATTTATCTCCGTGACCACGACGGCTGCAAAGCTCTCGAAACGTCGGAATAATAAAACCAAATCAAAACCAAAATAAACGCTATAGTAAGCCGCATAAAATTTGTTTAATTCAAAAATGTATGTTACAGAAAACATCAGTAGAAAAGTACACAGGTAAATTTGGTCCATCATCTGATTTGGATATAGCATATAGAAGACTTGCTGATCATGCACGGATGATCAGTGTATGTCTTGCTGATGGTGCATTCCCTGCTACTAAGTGAGTATATTTAAAACATGTAATATTTTTGATAATAATTATTGTTAATTTTTTAATTTACATTCCTATACTGAGCCACTAAAGTACTTGTATCATAGAAACAAGACAACCAAAGATATATTGGTACCGGCAAGTGCTTTTAAACTCTCTTTGCGTAACCATTGCACGCCACTACATCATAGTCGACTTCGACATTGGCTGACACTTCTGTCTGAATGGCACAAGAAACGGCCATTTAATAGAGCACACCAGTTCGTTACGCGTAAAGTCCCGGATTCGATTCTCGGTCGGAACAAAGATTTGTTTCAAAACTTTTATTTGTAATATTTAATAATAAGATGGAATATTAAAATTATTTGTTAATAAAAAAGAGCCTGATATTTGCTTCTGATTTGGTTTTCAAAGATCCACTTTACAATCTGTACACACCTAAAAATGAGCATATATATTTTTTTAATTTTACATTTCTGAACTAAGCTTCTAAAGTGTTTGTATCATAGAAACGGGACAACCAAAGTACATATATCAAAGATAAATTGGTACCGGTGGGTGGTCTCGAACTCGTACTCTTCGGTTTGCGTAACCATTGTACTGCCACTACACCACGGTCGCCTTTTTTGAAATTGAAATAAAAAAATGATTGTGAGTTTTAACGATTAAAAGTTTAAATTTGAATAAAAATATTTAATTTAATTTTAGCTTAAACGTAAAACATATAATGAGAAGAGCATTTAAAATATCCGAAGACATTTTTAATAAAACTGGATTAGTGGCCGAATTGTATGACAATGTGGCGGAATCCCTCGGAGTTGTTTACCCCGAATTAATAAGTAAAAGTCGTGAAGCTAAAAAGATTATTGAAAACGAGGAACAAGTTTATGCGAAATTAAGAGCAAATTTTGGTAAAAAGTGGAAAGAACTGGTTTTGGAGTATCCTGAGGTGGAAGCTCTTAATGATGTTGAGTTGTCAGGATTTGCTCAAGGTTATAGAGAATTTAAAAAGGTAATTCTCACATTTTGACTCATGATATTTTTTTGTTCAAATGTTAAAGGCGGTCTTACAATATTTAGTTGGGGAATGAGGGTAGAGGATGTGAGCATTGAAATGTTGCAAAAGCAGTTTATTCCTAGTTTTCTGTGCAACTTTTATAATTTACCATTTCCATTCGTTTATTTTACTTCTTAATCTTTTTTTATTTGACTCGACATCTGACCTCGATTGGCCTAATGGTTGCCCCAGTCTCCGTTACATTACCAGTCAAAGAAAGACATTTATGAATTAAAAAGGTACACTTTGTACATAGAAATGGTATAATTTACAGATATCTAAGATTGAATTATCTTTTTTTTTCAGATATTATCAAAAATGAATACACCTACAATAACAGGAGAAATGATGTTTAAGCTATACGACACACATGGCTTACATGAAGATATCATTGAAAGGATAGCTCAATTGCATAATTTGAAATTAGACAAAGATGGTTTCGAATTATTACTTAAAAACCACAAGAACAGACATAAAACAGCATATACAGAACAGAAAGATAATAATTTGTCCAATAATTTTTATAAAGCCATTGAGAAGTTAAATAAAAATGGCACCTTTAGCACAAACGATGGTTATAAATATAAATTTAATGTAAAAAAAGATGAAATTATATTCGAGCCGTTAAAAACTAAAATTGTTGCCATATTAAAAAATGATGGGACTTCCATAGACAAAACAAATATAGTAGATGATAGTTATTATTTATTAACAGAGAAAACTAATTTTTATACAGAAGAGGGTGGCCAAATTTCTGATAAGGGTATTATAAAAGTTAACGATAGCAATTTCATAGTAGACTCAGTTTTCAAAATTAAAGATATTATTTTTCATAAAGGACATTTTGTTGAAAAAAGTGATAAAGAAATGAAAATTGGTGATAAAGTTTACATTGAAATTGATACCAAACGAAGGTTGAATTTGATGAGGAATCATACGGCCATACATTTGTTAAATGCTGCTGTAAGGAAAATTTTGTCCAATAGTGTAGTATGCCAAATTGGTTCATCAGTCAGTGACGTTGGGTTCTCCTTAAATTTGTCGGTTTATGGTGACAAGTTGACACAAAAAGTTGTTTTGGATGCGCAAGATTTAATTAGGTAATATTCTTAAGTAACCTCTACGATAAGCTAGAAATTGTTTAAACAAATATTTAGGGATTCGCAACATTTGGATTAAAACAAAAACAACAAATGCATAAGAACCTAGAATAAAACATCTACTTTAAAGGCGACCGTGGTTTAGTGGCAGTGCTACGTAAGCCGAGTGGCACGGGTTCAAAACCACGCACCGGCAGTGGCGTGCGGTGGCTTTAGAGACAGGGTAGGCAAAAAAGACATCCTATTTTGTTCTATACTAAATATAAACCTTATATTATAGTATAATATAATAGTATTCTGTGAATTTTACAATATACATTTGCGGATGCTCAAATCGTTTTCGAAAAATCTTTTGTACATAATTAAAACTATATTAAATAAATATTCATACCAAGTAACATCTGCACAAGATAACCCTCAATAAAGACTTCATTATAAATGATATTACAAAATACAAATAATAACCTAATTAATTTATAACATAACCTTCGTATCTTTTATTCACAGGTAAAAACATTTTTTAAATTTCTTTTTTTACCAAATGAAATCCTAAACAATTAATTAATTCCAATATTACACTCTACTATTTAACTAATAAACTCAAGCAAACAATAAATACACAAACTTCTGTCAAAACAAAAAAAGAAATTGCAGAACGAAATAATAAAAACACCAATCGGTATAACACAACCAATTGCATATAAAACAAGCAAAAAAAGAACAAATAAAATAAGAAGCCATTCAATTTGGTTTCGTTATACTGGAGACGGAATCTCAAATTCACGCACACATGGTCGGTCTGTTCTATACGATTGACAACACCGGCGTCACACTAAGACAAGAAATTACGTTAGTGTGCGTGGATTTGAGATCTTTTTAATTCGCTCTAACAGAAACTAGACGTTGAATATTTAATAAGCGCCTTATTATTGTGTGTTATCAGGGGAACCTTTGCGCGTCGTAATGGATTTTATATTCAGGCGCTTATTATTTTTGCAATTAAATATTGATTGATATATTGAATGTATACTAATTGTGTATTATTTAGTAACAAAATAAATAAATAAATAATACAGTTTTATCCGAGTAGGCACAGTCTTTATGACTATTTAGACCGCACGCCACTGCGCACCGGTACCAATATATCTTGGATATACTTATGTACTTTGGTTGTTCTGTTTCTATGATACAAGCACTTTAGTAGCTTAGTATAGAAATGTATAATAAAAATAATAATAAAGTGGCGAACCAGATGCTTACATTCGAGAAGTCGGATGCGTTCCTGTACCACAAAACAGTGAACGACAGCGCTTTAAAGAGCTAAAATATAATCCGACTAATTAAAAAAGTTTCCTATTTAGTCATATTAATTGAAGTTCATTGGATTTGAATAACTCATAATTGTCACTACATAGAGTTTTAGTTCAGTAGAAGTTGATTTGTGTACTCAATTTCTAGCTTCACTTCATTTTATAAAATAATAATAAAGGCGGCTTCCCATAAAGTGACTAAGTCGCGTTGCAGCATCAGCTTCAATGTTGCCAAAGTCCAGCGGTGTCTGCTGATCCTGAAGAAGACCATAGTCTTTGCGGCCGCTGTACGCTCACCTCACTTAAGAGTGGAGGCAGTGATGCCCAGTCTGCCAATCCGGGGTAGTGCCACCACTTATAAGTATACAGACCGTGAAGTGACTTACTCACGTTACATTGTAAGTAGCCGGTTTCAACTATGCCGGCTTAGTGGATGTGACTAATACTCTCTGTCATATTTTATTTTTATTGTGACTCGCCATATGACAACATTGATGTTAAGCTAAAGTGTGGTCCATGAATGAATGTCACTACTACTACAATTCAATAACGGTAAGTAGCAATTACATCCACTATGCCGGCCTAGTTGGAACCGGCAACTTACAAGCTGATCCCGAAACGTAACCAAATTCACGTTTGCAATATATAATTATTAAATATTACAAATAAAAGCTATGAAACAAATATTTGCTCCGACCGGGAATCAAACCCGGGACTTTACGCGCAACAAACCAATCACTAAACCGTTCGTCCACGCCTGTCGTCAAAAATAAAAAATTAAAATATGCCAGTCAAATATAAAAAAAAAAATTTTAGGTCTAATATTTTGTTTTGTTCTAGAAAAGTCATAGCATCCAATATACCAGTAGAAACTCGTGTGTTGGATAATGTGCAATTATCAGAGATTGACAACGTGACCACGGTACCAGGGGAACTATATCCGGAGACTGGATTACGATTGGTGCAAGTTAGGAATGAAGATATATTTTCAAGGTAAGTGGTTAGTAGACATCCTCAAGAAAGCTAGGTTGCCTAGTGCCCATAACCATAGAGCTTGTATGAAGAGAATTGTGGATGTGAAGGAAGCGAGGGAGTTGTGTCAGGATCTTGCGAAATGACGCTCCAATGTCTCTGCCTATCCCTGTGGGAAGAAGGCGTGACAATTTGATTGATTGATTAGTTTTTTTTACATTTTTATACTAAGCTACTAAAGTGCTTGTATCAAAGAAACGGGACAACCAAAGTACATATACCAAAGATACATTGGTACCGGCTGTTTTTGAACCCGTGCTCTCCGTGATCTATTGCACTTCCACTATACGACGGTCACCTTTAGTTAGTGGTGGTCATCTTTAGTCTGCCGACCTGGGGTTGTGCCACTACTTTGACCGTGAAGTTACTTATTCGCGTTTCGGTATTAGCTTCATAGTTGTCGGTTCTAAATAGAATGCAACCGGCATAGTTATTTATTTCACGTTTTAAAGAGTGGTAGGCAGTGGTACTCAGTCTGCCGATCCGGGGTAGTACCACCACTTACAAGTATACAGACCGTAAAGTGATTTAGTCGCGTTTTGGGTTCAGCTCGTAAGTTGCCGGTTACAGCTAGGCCGGCTGCTACTTGCAGTTTTTAATAATTGTAATAGCAGTGACATCCATTCATGGACCACACTCGAGCTTAACATCAACCTGAGTGCTGTCATATGTCGAGTCACAATAAAAAAATATTGAGACCCTACATACGACCTCGACTTGACTGATGGAAATCAGGGGAAGATCCAACAGCGCTGATGACTGACAAAACCGTTCCTTCTTACGGTCACTATGCTGGCATTTTCACGAAGGATGCAAGGTTATAGGATAGAAAGAATATTTAAGATTCCACTTGTCGATTGTTCCATATAGAAACGACGCGTCGAACTATTTAAATCGACTGCCGATTCGGTCGACAGAATGAGGATACTTCTTCCGAGCTGTTTAATTAATTTACATATATTTTCAGAGAACTATGCTGCGGTACACATGTTCCTAAAAGTGGTTTTATAAAAGACTTCAGTATTACATTGGCCAAAGGTGCTGGTAGTCAGGCGCCTAAAATATATGCAGTTACTGGAGAGTTAGCAACACAGGTGAATATATGAAGTGGGAATGATATGGATATAGGAAAAAATTATACCGGTTTCAGATTCCTTTAGGGATATGTAATTAATTTAGAACATTTTTTTTATTGTGACACGACATCGGACCCTGTCCCGCCTGATGATAAGCAAGAGAAGGTTCAAGAGTGACGACGACTGAGAAAACCGAGTTTGTTCACGGCTACCTCAGCCGCCGTCACTATGCCGGCCAAAGGGGTTTCTTCACGCATCGCTTAAAGGATCCAAGGTCATAGGATGGAGATAGTTTCGGGTATATTCGGCTACGGATATTAGATTTTTAGGGAATTTTGAGAGTAAACGCCTGTCATTTGTCTTTCGGTCCCCGCCCCTATCTGAAATTAACCGACACCGTTAACACCGGATCCAGAAACCAAAACCGGCTACGGTTACAGATTGTTTTTTATTTCGGATATCGGATAGTTTTACATAACATCCTTAATATAAAGTCGCCGGTAAGAGATGGTATAAAGGCCGGCATAGTGGATGTGAATGCTACTTACAGTTATTGAATTGTAGTAGCAGTAACATCTATTCATGGACCACACTCCAGCTTAACATCAAGCTGGGTGCTGTCATATGTCGAGTATTGCCACTTATAAGTATACAAAACGTGAATTGATTTGGTCGCGTTTCGGGATCATAAGTCGTTTGGATTGTAAGTTGCCGACCAAATCAGAGACATTCTCAAGAAACCTGGTTTGCCTAGTGCCCATTACCGTAGAGCTTGTATGAAGAGAATTGCGGATTTTATGGAGGCGAGGGAGTTGTGGCAATTGGCGCTCCGTTCCGCGTCTGCGTTATAATTTGATTGGTTGATTGAGAGATAATAAATCTGTTACATAAGTATTTCTAAATATCAGACCAAACTAATGGCGGTCCCGTACCCTTGGTAATAGATTGGTGAAGATGATAAGACCAAACGATTCTTTACTTTATGTTTCAGATTCGAGAATTAACAAGTAAAGCTGATAAATTAACAAACGTATTTAGGATATTAGATTCGAATCAAGTGAAGAAAGAGGTGCAGGATTTGAAGCGGCAACTTGCGGAACTCTGTGGCACAGGTGGAGCACCATTCGGAGATTATGGGAATGCTGTGGCAATGTTAGATCAATTGCAGAAGAAGGCTACTGACAAAAATGAAATTGCTTTAGAGTAAGTTATGAAGCTGAAATTTTGGCCGGCATAGTGACGGCGACTGCGGCAGCCGTTAACTAACTCGGTTTTTTTAGTCGTCGTCACTCTTGGACCTCCTCTTGCTAATCATCAGGCGGGTCGAGGAAAGATGGCGTGTCACAATGAAAAATAAATTTAAAACATACTTTCCTAAACTAAGCTACTAAAGTGCTTGTATCATAGAAACAGGACAACCAAAGTACATATATCAAAGATACATTGGTACCGGTGGGTGGTCTCGAACTCGAACTTACAAGCTGATCTCGAAACACAACCAATTCACGACACTTGGTCGTACTGTTTGGGTGGTATTATTTAGTATTAATTCTTAAAGTAAAGCGAGATAAAGCACCTCTGGCTGGCATACTGAACTGAAGCGATTTTTCAGTCGTCGTCGCTTCTTGGACTTCCCCTAGCCTACCATCAGGCAAATCGAGGTCAAAAGTAGCGTCTTATTAATGAAAAACGTATTTGCAGAACAGTAGCTGAAGCAGAAATGCGGGAAATATGCCAGCAAGCATCGCAGCAAAGTCGTACGTTCCTGGTTCATTTCCTGCGGTGTTCATATATGATGGAGTCAGTTGCGGTCTCGGCAGCTTTGTCTGCATGTGGCGAAATACCTGCTTTGGTACTAGGGTGTGCCAATGGGACTATTTATGCTGGAGCCAGACTTACTAAGGTATGTTTTTTTTAAATTGTGACACGACATTTGACATCGACCCGCTTAAAAGGCGACCGTGGTGTAGTGGCAGTGCAATGGTTACACAAACCGGAGAACACGAGTTCGAGACCGGTACCTACCGGTACCAATGTATCTTTGATATATGTACTTTGGTTGTCCTGTTTCTATGATACAATCACTTTAGTAGCTTAGTATAGAAATGTAAAATAATTATAATAAAAATGATAAGCAAGAGGAGGTCCAAGAGTGACGACGACTGAAAAAAACCGAGTTAGTTCACGGTTGCCAAAGGTGCTTCACGCATCGCTTGAATGATCCAAAGTCGTAGGATGGAGAGAACACATGTGCTAGCAAATTATTCTACTTGTCGATGTGCCATATCTTTTTTTATCAGGAAATATGGGGTTCTGAACGTTCAAGCAAGCGTCAGTCAGAGTAGCAGAACGATGTGTCGCGTTGCAAGAGACGCATCGCATATTTGGCCGGCATAGTGACGGTGAATGAGGCAGCCGTGAATTAACTTACTTTTTTGAGTCGTTGGCACTCTTGGACCTCCTCTTGCTTACTACCAGGCGGGTTGAGGTCAGATGTCGAGTCACAATAAAAAAGAGAGAACCCTGCAAGTATGTCTCCTCTATTTTCAATTGTCTTTGGCAATCTTTCGACTGAGGTAAACGTTTTTCAGTCGTTGGCGCTCTTGGATTTCCCCCTCCATACCATCAGCGTCTTAAATGTTACCGGTTGTCCTACGTGAGCGACTAACACGACTTGACCTAATGCGTTTTTTTTAATTACAGAAATATGTAACGCAAGAGTTCACAGCCGAGAAATGGTTGTCATGTATATTACCTGTGTTTCATGCCAAATTGGAACCACTCCCCGATGGCTACAGTGGGGATTGTTACGCGTTCATGACAGGCACCAAGGTATAGCTTGTCTAACTATAAAAGACGCGCCCCTCCACTTTATTAGTTTATTTAAATGTGTGAATACAAATATTACTATACTTCATCAGCGCGCTCCTCCTTTTGTGTCTAACCAGCAACTGAATGACCAATTACAATTGCATTTTCGGTGTGTTGCATTCATATTTTGTAGCCACACGTGTAGTGTGGTCCACAAATGTAGTGGAGGGGCCCATTTCGGCTTAAACAGACTCTATAATGGGATTAAAATATAAATAAGACGGAATAGGCGTTTTGTGACGTCTAACTCTCCAATAAACTTCACTTTAGTATAGTGTCATTTTCTTTGTGGACCGTCAAGAAAAAAAACATCTTTGAATCAGTCTAGTGAAGTTAGTCAACAGCCCGTCCTATTCTTATAGCATAGTAAGATATATATTTCATGATCAAGGCGACCGTGGTATTAGTGGTAGTGCAATGTTCACGCAAAACTCAAAGACCACGGTATATGTACTTTGGTCGTCCTGTTTCTATGATACATGGTAAAAAAGAATAGATCATCATTAGATCAATTGCACGCCTCAATTCCAACAATTCCCGGGTTCGAATCCGGTTGGAGCAACTTTTTATAGCTTTTATTTGCATGATTTTATAATTATATTAAATGTTACTTCGGGTCTGGCTATCTAAGAGTGGTAGGCAATGGTATACAGACCATGAAGTAATTTGGTCGCGTTTCGGGATCAGCTTGTAAGTAACCAGTTCCAACTAGGCCGGCATAAAGGACGTGATTGCTACTTACAGTTATTAAATTGTAGTAGCAGTGACATTCATTCATGAACCACACTCCAGCTTAACACCAAGTGGGGTGCTGTTTTATGTCGAGTCACAATAAAAAAACATGAGCCGCTTTCCACGATCCTGGCTCGACTCTCTCGCTTCCTCTACAATTCTCTTCATGCAAGCTCTATAAGAAAATACAACCTATATTCGCCAACCTCGGTACAGGTTACGAGTTTGGGGTCGAGACGATGGACCCTTGGGGACCTTCAGCTAAGCGCCTGGCCAAGGAGTTATGTAAGCGGCTGACTAAGAAGTTAGGATAGGAAGGCTGGCAATTATTCCCTTTGTATAGCTAATGCCTCGCTATACAAAGGGGAAATGTTGCCAGTCTCCTTGGGACTATCTCTGATGCAACGTCATTAGATGATATTTTTTATTTATAGTTTAAATGTAGTATATATACCTTTGATTTTACCTATACATTCACATCTAAGCATTCCTTTGTCAATCCTTGTCACTACATCCCAGGTGGGTGTTCGCCGACCAAACCGGAGACATCCTCAGGAAAGCTAGGTTGCCTAGTGCCCATAACCATAACGCTTGTATGAAGAGAATTGTGAATGTGAAGGAAGCGAGGGAGTTGTCAGGATCGTGGCAAGTGGCGGTCCATTGCGCCTATCCCTGTGGAAAAAAGGCGTGATAATTTTACCTATATTTATTATTACAGGTTAGCTTAATAACATGTGAGCAATTAGTCCAGGACGCCATGAGAGTAGCTATTAAATACGCGGACGCACATTCGAAACATATACCAGAACTAACTAATAATCACAAGGATAGGCAGCACAATTAGATGTTATGTACTAAATTCTAAGGCGACCGTGGTGTAGTGGCAGTGCAATGGTTACGCAAACTGAGAGCACGGGTTTAAAGCCACTTGCCTGTACCAATGTAGGTACAGACAAGTGGTTTTAATAATAGCCTCTAGTGGCCACATAGTGACGGCGACTGAGGCAACCGTGAACTGAATAGGTTTTTTCAGTCGTCGGCACTCTTGGTCTCCCTCTTGCTTACTATGAGGCAGGTCGAGGTCAGATGTCGAGTCACAATAAAAAAGCAATTTACTGATAGACCGTCAATGTTGCCGGAGTTCAGTAGGGCCGGTATAGAGGATGCGGCAACTTTTGACGATAGGCGTTGGGCATTGGTTAGCTCACCAATCCGGTACGCTTTAGGTCCCAGGTTCGATTCCGGTCAGAGCAAATGTTTAATAACGTTGTAACATTTAATAAGTGGCTTCAACCTTATAATATATGTTAATAAAAAAGAGGCTTATATTTGCTCTGGGTCTGGTTGTCTAAGAGTGGTAGGCAGTGGTGCCCAGCCTGCCGACCTAGGATAATAGTAACCAACCAACGGGTACAGAATCAGGACCCCAATGTCAAGCTGGCCTAGTTGGATTTAAACATCCCGAAACCCGACTAAGTCACTTCACGGTCTGTATATATGGTACTATTCCAGATTGGGCACCACTGTTGACCACTCTTTGAAAACTGTTTTTTTTTACTTTTTGTGTTAAATCTAGTCTTAGAACGCCATTCCGAACGGCAAGGTGCCAGTTGCATCCACCGATTATTCGCGACTTTCACTATGTTCACTATGACGACATAGTGAAAGTCCTAGTTGGAGGCATACCTATGCTGCGTTTTGAAGAATTGTACAATTGTCGGTAATTGTACAAATCCGTGCCAGACGTTGTCCTACGTGACACGATGCGATGTTATCGATACAAACAGTGGGCGACACAAGTCTGTATTGTCGCATTAGTCGCTCGCGTAGGACAACCAGTAACATTTTTAAATAGTACAATGTGTGCGCGTTTTTTAAAATCTAAGTCATTTGTATTTAAGTTTTGAAATTATCCTTTTGGTTCGAAAAGTATTAAAAATTTGATTTAAATTGAAATTATAGAAATGTTATTTTTTGTACTTAACGAAGGCGACCACAGATTTTTGATAGACTATAAAAGTCGTTAAACCTAAATATGTAGTTTTTTCGCCTAGTTTCTATGATAATAACACATTTAGCTTAGTTGAGAGATTAAAAAAGAACTTATGTTTTTGTTAAAATAAATAAATTAAAAGAAATAACTTGTTTTATTTTATTTTTTAAAGGAATATGGGTAGTATTCTTTATCAGCCTATGTGCCCAACTTTTTTGTAATGCCATTTTAAGGTGACTTGTACAACCACTTAAAACTAGACTTTCAACGAATAATCAGTATTCGGCTACTTTCATCCTATTCGTCCGAATATCTAGATACTATTAGGCCGAATACTTAAGTAATATGTTTTGTAATTAGCCTCCCTAGCACGGCAATCCAAGAAGCAAGATAAAGACTTGCAAGGAATATCATTCCAACTCATTTTAAATAATTTATTAGGCTGGCATCGGCATATCAAAATGCTTTAAAAAATATTTATTGAAGTTTTCAATGTTGTTTTGTGGAAGTTTTACAGAACGTTTAAATATCTTTTCAGATACACTGTTCTAGTAAGTTATTCAAAATGAGTTGGAATGATATTCCTTGCAATGATTATCTTGCTTCTTGGATTGCCGTGTTAGGGGGCCTAGCCAAATAGAGGGCGCGATAGCAACAAAGCGGCGTGCGATCAAGGAGAAGCATACAAGTTTTTCTGACACTCGCCGAATATTTAGCATATGGCCAAAAATATTATTCGTTGCAAGTCTACTTAAAACTATTTTAGTCCATTTTTTATTAATAAAAAACATCATTAGTTTCAGTCATTTTATTTATTCTTTATTTACATTAATATTATATTACTCCATTAGGGATAGAGCAAAAGACTCATTATACTCTCAAAGGGTCGAAAACGTAGCGAAATTGCGTCGCACTTATATTTGACATCTGCGTAACCAATCAGCGAATAGCAAATCAATAAGTAAACTACGTTGATTGGTTACTTGCGACCGCGATGCAATTTCACTGCTTTTTCGTTGCCCAGTTTACATGTGGCAAAGCGGATCACTACGTAATTTCGTCCTTGCCGAAAGTAGATTTTAAAATAAAGTTTAACCGTCTAGGACGGAATCCAAAATACACAGAATTACTATAGAAAAACAATTGGGTTTCATTCCTTTTGCTGGTAATAATCTTTCATATTAGTGATTTAATCACAATAGTGAGCCACGAAAAAAATAGGGGAAAGTAAAAGAAGAGGGTCCGTGCTCATGACCACAAAATAGTAAAAACTTACAGGATTACATAATTTTAAAATTAATAGGCTTTTTACCACCACCACAGAAGTAGAGAAACCGTGAAGTGACTTAGTCACGTTTCAGGATGAGCTTGAAAGTTTTCGATTTCAACTAGGTCGGCATAGTGAATGCGGCTGCTACTAACAGTTATTTAACTGTACTAAAAGTCACCTCTATTCGTGGACTGCACTCGAGCCTAACATCAGGCGAGGTGCTGTCAAATGTCAAGCTATAATAAATATAAGTTAAAAATACAAGATCCCTCATTCTTGTGGGACGCGAAATTCTTTTACAAATTAGAAAGTCATACATGAGTCGTGGTTTAGTGGTAGTGAAATTGTTACGAAAACCATGAAATCCCGGCTCAGAAACTACTTCAGTACCAATGTATCAACTTTTTGCTTTTATTGTCTCATTCTTTTATCTTTTTTTTTATTATTGTGACTTGACATATGACAGCACCCTGCTTAATGTTAAGCCGAAGTGTGGTCCATGAATGAATGTCACTTCTACTACAATTCAATAACTGTGAGTAGCAGTCACATCCACTATGCAGGCGTAGTTGGAACCGGTAACTTACAAACTGATTCCGAAACGCGACCAAATCACTTCACGGTCTGTATACTTGTAAGTGGTGGTACTACCCCGGATCGGCAGACTGGGTATCACTGCCTACCACTCTTAAAATCTGACTTCGACCCGCCTGATGGTAAGCCAGAGGTGCCGACGACTGTAAAAATCGAGTCTTCACGGTTGCCCCAGTCGCCATTATCCGGCCAAAGAAAATGTACTTTGGTCGTCCTGTTTCTATGATACAATCACGCTTGGTATAGAAATTGTAATATATAAGTTTTCACTCCTATCGTGTAGTGATAATCACACGCCCTTTAATATCATTCACCCTTAAATCTTAAATATAACTTGAATACTTAACAATAGTGGTAAAATTTATTTCATAATTTTTGGCATAACATCAACCTCTTAACATCCAGATTTGGGTTAACATCAGCCATCACTAAACCTAATATATAAAACCCACATGACCCTGATGTTCAAAATAAGACATTAAAATTAATGGTATTTGTAGCTTTTGTTTACCACCCAGGGTAATACCACCACTTTCAAAACTGTAATGCAACTCAGTCGCGTTTCGTAATCAGCTCCAAAGTTAGCCCTTAAAGTGGATGCGATGGCAGCTTAAAAACAAGCAGTGTACTGATGATGTGGTGCTCTATTCTCTGCCTATTCCTGTGAGAAAAAGGCGTGTCAATTTGATTGATTGATTGATATATTAAAAAAACACTTATTTTATGCAGCAGTCATGTGAGTAGCTTTATACAGGGTGTACCCAGACACAGAGCAATCCCGTAAAACGGAGGTTGTATACATTATTGTTATGTATTAATTGGGAACATATTTTTTTATCAACTTGTATCATAGAAACAGGACAACTAAAGTACCTATATCAAGATACATTGGTACCGGCAAGTGGTGCCACTACGCCACGGATGCCTGTCCATAACGAACGCCTTAACAACAATGGTGCGTTGTTTTTAATACTACCCACAAATACATTACAATTAAATTGATACCATTATTTGTAGAAAAATAACAAATATCAAAACTACATGCGTGGCGCATTGATTAGCATAACAATTCGTAACGCGTAGTCGCAGGTTCGATTATTTTTATTGTGACACAACATTTGACACTAATCCGCCTGATGATAAGCAAGAGGAGTTCCAAGAGTAACGACGACTGGAAAAACCGAGTTAGTTCACGGCTGCCCCAGTCGCCGTCACTATGCCGGCTTCTTCACGCATCGCTTAAAGGATCCAAGGTTATAAGATGGAGAGAACACATGGGCTGGCAATGTGTTCTCTTGTCGATTGTTCTACAAAGAAAAGACGAACCAAACTTTTTAGTTCGACTGCCGATTCGGTCGACAAAGTGTGGACTCTTTCCCCGACAAGTGCGGGGGTGTAAAAAGACGAGGTAGGAACAAGAATTATATAGATTTTATTTTATTTATTTGTACTATATTATTTCTATTTGTAGTAAATTGATTATTACAAATATTTGTTAATAAAAAATGAGGCGGACATTTGCTCCGGGTCTGCCTAAGTGGTGCCCAGTCTGCCGATCTGAGGTAGTACTAACACTTACACATATACAGACCGTGAAGTGACTTAGTCGCTTTTTAGGATCAGCTTGTAAGTCGCCGGTTTCAACTAGGCCGGCGACTGCTACTGGTGTGATAACCAATTCGCCACGCCTGTCGTCATCGTATAAACGTAATACCTTGTAGTGTTTGCATAGTGCCTCATGCAGTAGTAACACAGATAACTAAGGATTCTGTAATCACAGGCTCGCCAACGTGTTATGCCACACGCCTACCCCCGTCGAAGGGCAGTCGTGTACTACGATACGCTCGAGACAGTGCCACGTGCATCTATCAATAGCACGTATTACATATGTGTGTTTTTCTCATACACTACACCTTGCAATAACGTGTTATCTGTAGTGTGAACACATAGTTAAAGAGATTGCTATCTGTCTAAATACACCCTGTATGGTAGCTATACTACCAAAGTTTTTACCCGCTTAATTTATATTATTTTCTAGAAGAATATACAGAATAATTAAAAACAAACTCTTCTACATAATAAATTAAACAAATTTTATGCGGCTTACTATCGCGTTTATTTTGGTTTTGATTTTAAAATTATAAAACAAAAGGGGAAGTTTTGGAAACAATAACAGCATCAACCAATAGGACGACCAACACCTCAGTCTCTCCGTGACCACGATGGTTGCAAAGCTCTCTTCGAGAAACGTCGGAATAACAAAAACATGTTAAATCAAAACCAATATAAACGCGATAGTAAGCCGCATAAAATTTGTTTAATTCTTCTACATAATGCAAATCAACGAAAACCAAGCGAAAATAAAAACTCCGTTTTCGTCAATTTGGAAAACTTTGAATTATAAAAATAGTAATTAATTTCGCGGTTAGTACGAGAGTATAGAATTTGTGAGACAGTAGCGCCCTCTAGTTTTTAAGTGACATGAAATACATGCTACTTCTTAATAGAGACGTAACGACTCGACTTTTCAACCCGGGTTAAACCGAGTTGGGTCGGTTCAATAAACCTTTGGGGGTGCTAAGTCAGACTACCTCCTCGTGTGTCTGTCTGTTTGCCGTATCGCTTCGGTAATGCGGAAAGCAGATGGGCCGGTGCATCCTGGGCATCAGTCAATAACTTCCCTTAAGGGGGTTCTTGTTGGCTGATGGCTAAAAGTCTGACGTGTGGCGCTGCTCCACGTGTCCCTCTGAGAGCAGAGGGCACTGTGTGGAGTAGCTAGAGTGCCTTGGGGTCGTGGGTGTGTACGTGTAGGGGCGCTGCACACCCGGACACACGGCCCCGAGAGGACGGCAGCGCAGTGCGATCATAGCGTAAAAGAGAAGGAGAACAGGCGGTTTTCCTTCTCTTAAGTAGGCGGAGCTTAATAGCTGGCGTGGAGGGGGTGATCCGTAGAAAGCCTCCCGGGCCCCCCTTCGTATACGCGCCGAGATGGTCGCCGCAGGAGTTTAGTGCGCACCACATAACCCCGTCACTCCCCTTTTGGTGGCGGGGTATCCGAAGGGATTCTCCTGCGATAACAAAAAAAAAAAAAAAGGTTCAATAAACCTCTTTGATCTATTATATACTTAGGTATATATATTTTATACCAGACACCAAATTTAATTAGTTATATTTGACATCTGTGATTCTATAGCAAATCGCAATTCAGACTGTCGAACCGAATTGTCAACTCGGTTTGTAAACCGGTTGAATCGAATTTATTAATTCGGTTTGCGAATCGAGTTATCCATATCTTTAAATCGACCTAACTGGGTTCCAAAAAAATCGAGATCGTCAAAACTTTGCTTCTTAATACAAAAATCGTGCTATGTGTATTATTTTGCTTGCGCTAAGAATTTTTGTCTAATAGGAATTAGTCTGCAACAATAACTGGACCGATCTTACAAGTTATCGTCGCGCGACATTGTTTTGCAACAGAAAGTATTTTATTTTCTAGACCACGTAAATTTTGCACACTCTTAAACTATGAACGACAATATAATATAAGTCCCCGGCAGAAAAAAGAACGCTGACTTTTGAGCTGCGCAGTATAAGGATCGGCAGAATAGAAGAGCACTACGGCGAGAGCAAGTCCGCGTAAATATAGGATCGTTTACATACGTATTTTAAATTTGATACACATTAGTAAATGAAAAATAAGTAGGTAACAAAACAAGTTACTTGTCAGCTATTAATGCTTGGATGCCAGCGCTTATTTTATCTGCCGGGTTATACTTGAACGAAGACCATTCTTAGCCTAAGCATCACAATGCTTGTATGAAGAAGTCACGTGTTTTTAATGTCAGTCAAGAGTACAGGGCGCTACTGGCTGTCAATCAGCGTCGTCTAACGATCAGCTCTAGTAGACAATCAGTTAAAACTCTAACAAAGTACGCTGATTTAAAGCCTATAAAACTTTGTATCAATTTCACATTTACTTCGATCGATTTTTATTTTATTAAAACGCGACATTTTGCGTCGATTTGCCTGATGATAAGCAGAGTTTTAAAAGCGCAGACCGAGGTCGACTGAGAATAGGACGCTAACTGAAAAATTGATCTCCTAGGGGTCAGAAGACGACTCCATCAAACGCATACAGGCCGTTCTATAATCTCGTATCTAAGCCGGCGAAATATAATTACTATAAACCAATTCAAAGTTAACCAAATTGACTATAATACTAGTGATTATCCATATATTGCAATTCGGATAGTAGTAGAATTGTGTTTGGAAGTGGTCTTGGTTGGGGTGATAATACCGTTATGGTCTGCCGGTCCATGTCTACTGCAGTGCTGGAAAAATAAATAAAATACAGGTTACTGTAAAGGCGTCAGTGGTGTAGTAGATCCGGGGTAGTACCACCACTTACAAGTATACAGACCGTGAAGTGATTTGGTCACGTTTCGGGATCAGCTTGTAAGTTGCCGGTTCCATCTAGGCCGGCATAGTGGATGTGATTGCTACTCACAGTTATTGAATTGTAGTAGCAGTGACATTCATTCATGGACCACACTTCGGCTTAACATCAAGCGGGGTGCTTTCATATGTCGAGTCTCAATTAAAAAAAAAACATACATACATAAAATCACTTAGACAACAAACATTAACGTTATTTATTGAATATTGTATTAAATGATCTTTTAAAGATGGAAAAATTGGGGTTGAAAATGTCTATGTCGATAATACTTACACACACAAAAACCCAGCTACGTTTGAATGTAACACGTCCACATCAGGTCCCTGTGCGAACGAGACGCCCAATAGTCTATGAGCGAGCGCCGGTGATGGGTTTACTGGCACCAGCTTAGTAAGAGCATCTTCGGCTCTCATTCCAAGAGGCATGCAGGAATCTGGAAGTGATGCAGCTCCCACCTACAATCACATGTAAATCAATCATTCAATCAAATTGTCACGCCCCCACATACATCACGAGTATATCAACCAATTAATGAATCAATCAAATTGTCACGCCCCCACCTACAATCACGAGTGAATCAACAAATGAATCAATCAAATTGTCACGCCCCCACCTACAATCACGAGTGAATCAACAAATGAATCAATCAAATTGTCACGCCCCCACCTACAATCACGAGTGAATCAACAAATCAATTAATCAAATTGTCGCGCCCCCATCTACAATCACGAGTAATAATCACGAGTTAATAATGCGATGGTTTGTTGCGTGTAAAGTCCGGGGTTCGAATCCCGGTCGGAGCAAATATTTGTTTCAAAGCTTTTATTTGTAATATTAAATATTGCAAATATTTGTAAATAAAAAAGAGGATTTTTTTTATTGTGACAAGACATCTGATGTCGATCCGCCTGATAATAAGCAAGAGGAGGTCCAAGAGTGACGACGACTGAATAAAACGGGCTATAGGTAAATAACTGTAAGTAGCGGTCGCATCCACTATATCGGCCTGGTTGGGACACACTTTTAATGTGATCAAGCAATTCAGTCAGTACTGTAGAACAGGGATGTAACGGAGGTAGTCTAATCGGAACCGAAGGCGGAGTTGGAGTTTTTAAACTTTATCGGAGTCGGAATCGGAGTCGGAGGCTCAGAATTCTATAACCTATGAATGTGTCGTGTGCGTAACAAATTAACAAGTGAAAAAATAATTGACGATAGAGTGCACGTAGTGGGAATCGGGGGGATTCCCCGCGCGACATATATGAACCTGTTCATAACAGTCGACAGAGGCCGTCGCCGCCGCTATGTTATGCTTCGACCTCCGATTATAACCTTCGATTTAAAGTGTCAGAGCCGAAGTCGGAACCGAAGGTGTAATAATAATCGGAAGTACCGACTTAACGGAACCGGAGTCGAAGCTCCGTAACATCCCTGCTGTAGAACCACATCACCGTCGGACACAAGCATTCAATAATTTTCTGTGTTGTTAAGGAATAAGAAGAATGTTCCGAGGAGCTCTTTAACTTTGTTCCTAACTCATCTATTCACACCCGTAATACCCGCACAGGTATTCTGTCGACCGAATCGGCAGTCGAACTAAAAAGTTCGGTGCGCCTTTTCTTGGTAGAACAATCGACAAATTGAATGCTTTACCAGCCCATGGTGTGTTATCCATCCTATAACATTGGATCCTTAAGCGATGCGTGAAGAAGCACATTTAGCCGGCATAGTGATAGCCGTAAACTAACTCGGTTGTTTCAGTGGTCGTCACTCTTGAACCTCCTCTTGCTTATCATCAGGCGGGTCGAGGTCAGATGTAGTGTCACAATAAAAAAAAGTATAAATTAGTAAGACAAAGGCTTAACTACTTATTTACCTTATATATTTTTAATTCTGAAAATTTCACATCAAACGAGTGTGGGTAATAAGGTGTCCTTTTCCCATAGAAGTATTCTCTAATTCTGGCATCTCTACTTTCAGCACGTTGGGCTGGTGACCTTTCTACAACCTATGAAGAAGAAAAGCTGTGAGGAGTCTGTCTAAGCCGAAATGACGCGCCCCTCTACTGCATTGTCGCACACAAGCAAATATAAAATATGAATGCAACACACCGAAAATGCAATTGTAATTGGTCATTCAGTTGCTGGTTAGACACAAAAGGAGGAGCACGCTGATGAAGTATAATAGTATAGTTGGTAATAATTTTATTCACACATTTAAGTAAACTATTAAAGTGGAGGGGCGCGTCATTTATAGTTAGACAAGCTATAACAAGTGTAGACATAGAGCAACCTATTTGTGCCGACCTTTTCCAAGTTCGCACTAAAATTGTTATAATTCATTTTCATTTAAAAAGCATTGTCATTTTCAAACACCATTCATTCTTTTATTTTATATTCTAAAACAGTCAAACTATAATATATTTTTCATTGTGACTCGACCCCGCTTGGTGTTAAGCTGGAGTGTCGTCCATGAATAGATGTCACTGCTACTATAATTTAACAACTGTACGTAGAAACGCGACCAAATCACTTCACGGTCTGTATACTTGTAAGTGATGGTACTAGCCCGGATCGGCATACTGGGTATCACTGCCTACCACTCTTTGATAACCAGACCCGAAGCAAATATCCACTTCTTTTTTATGAAACAAATATTTGCTCCTAGTGGGAATCGAACCGGTCAGAGCAAAGATTTGTTTCATAGCTTTTACTTGTAATATCTATTAAATTGAAAATAAATAAAAAGGCAGATATTTGCTTCTATATATCCAGGTCCAAGAGGTAGGCAGTGGTGCCAAGACTGCTGATCCGGAGTAGAAATGAGTACAAATCCTGAAGTACTTTTCGTCGCATTTCGGAATAAGCTTGTAAGTAGCTGGTTCTAACTATGCCGGCTTAGCGACAGCAACCGCTACTTGAGTTGTGAATCCATGATTTAATTATTTATTTACATTTCTATACTAAGCTACTAAAGTGCTTGTATCATAGAAACAGGACAATTAAAGTACATATATCAAAGATACATTGGTACCAGTGGGTGGTCTCGAACTCGTGCTCTCGGTTTTGTTTAACCATTGCACTGCCACTACTATACGGTCGCCTTGTTTGTTTATTATATCTAGCTTCTCATGGAAATTACTTTAGGCGACCGTGGTCTAGTGGTAGTGAAATGGTCACTCAAACCTCGGATTCACGATTCAAGCCACTTCATACGAAGCTCTTTAACCTTTGCTCCCACCTCGTCATTCTATTCCCGAGAGCACAGGTCGGAAGAAGCATCTGTATTCTGTTGACCGAATCAGCGCGTCGTTCTTTTGTCGAACAATCGAGAAGTTGATGGTTTACGATCTTGTGTGTTTTTTCATCGACTTCATACTTCAAGCTAAGCATGAAAAAGCATATTTGGTCGGCATAGTGACGGCGACTGAGGCAACCTTTAACTAAGTCGGTTTTATTAGTCGTCGCTTTTCCTACGTACCCATCAGTCAAGTCGACGTCAGACGTAGCGTCTCAATAAAATAAAAATGTTCACTTACGCCACCACTTTTTGGCAAATAGACAACTTTCACAATCTGAGGCATGTCCCTTTTCAATTCATTATAAAGTCTCTCATTATCCAATACTAAGATTACGTCAACCTAAAAAAATACATTATATATTTAGGGTATACAGCCCCAAATCGGAGACATCCTTAAGAAAGCAAGGTTGCCTAGTGCCCATAACCACAGGGCCTGTATGAGGAGAATTGTGGATGTGATGGAAGCAAGGGAAGCGGCGCTCTATTGTCTCTGCCTATCCCTATTGGAAAAAGGCGTGACAATTTGATTGATTGATTGTATACAGCTCCCCGCACGGCAATCCAAGAAGCAAGATAAAGAACTGCAAAGAATATAAATCCAACTCATTTTAAACTTACTAGGCCGGCACAACAAAATGTTTAAAAAAAAAAACGAAACGCGACCAAATCACTTCACGGTCTGTATACTTGTATGTGGTGGTACTACCCCGGATCGGCAGGCTGGGTACCACTGTCTACCACTCATTCATAACCAGACCTAAAGCAAATATCTGCCTCTTTTTTTTTATTACCAAATATTTACAATATTATAAATAAAAGCTATAAATCAAATATTTGCTCCGACCGGGAATCGAACCCGGGACAACAAACCAATCATTGGACAATCGGCCACGCCTATCGTCAGAACTAACAGTATTCACAATTATACGGCGACATACATACCTCGAATGCCAATGCTGCATGAGTCAGCACTTTATAACCAAGACCTTTTGTCCATCCACACGTATTTATAATCACACCAGACGCAGCAGCTAAAACATACATAAACATTTAAGACATTTGTGGAAGGAGAGTTTAGTCTGACGCGTTTGTGAATAGCCTTAGCTGAGTAAGGGTTGCCATCTCTAAAATTTAGCAACCAGACCAGGCGTAAAAACCCCGGATTTAAAAGCCGAAATTAACTTAAAATTTAGTCATCTTATATCAATTTTATCGACCCAAGAATAAGTTTTTAAACATGGACTACAAATAAAGCTACCGGACGCTCCCCATATGCCTTCTAAACTAGGAAAATTCGGGAAAACCCGCACGGATGGCAACACTAGGCTGAATGGGTGTGAGAATATATTATTCATATCAATATTATTGTTAAATTATTTAAATAAGATTAATTATAGGCCATGATAATTTAATGTTCGATGTACTACCTATTGCTGTTGGAATAAGAAGCATGATAGCCAAAACCTGGGGTCAGCAAACAATTTTATTAGGATTCTGAATACTTGGAAGACCAGAAAAAAGTCTTCATCATCCACCATTGAACTTCTCAATCCCAAAAGCAACGACCAAGGCAAGAGTAAAATAATTATGACAAAATTTTAAACGACAAAATACCACTAGTATCATGGCGTTCTAAGGGGGAGACCTATGTTTAGCGGTGAAAGTATTCCGGTCGATGATGACAATCAAGCAAAACTAGGTTAGATATTGAATTAAACAAATTTTATGCGGCTTACTATCGCGTTTATTTTGGTTTTGATTTTACAATTTTTTATTATTCCGACGTTTCGAGAGCTTTGCAGCCATCGTGGTCACGGAGAGACCAAAACCAAAATATACGCGATAGTAAGCCGCATAAAATTTGTTTAATTCAATATTCAATGTTTGCGCAAAATTTAAGAAAATACTAGGTTAGATATTTTTAAAACAGTACCTTTTTTATTATTTTCACATCTCTCAGATATAACCTCAGCTAATCTTGACACAAGTGTGTTGTATAGTTCCAGGTTAGCGCCCGGGTTATTGTGACCAAAGTGGTAGACGAGCGGTGCTTGCTGACTGAAGCCTTCCTCAATAGAAGCTGGCCTCTCAATTAGAAGAGCTCCTAAAAGTATAATTAGAATTTATGAAATCCATTACAATATAGGAATAATCCATATCAATCCTACTGTCATGCCTCAATTCTCACAGAATTCAGAGACAATGAGCACCACATTTCTCAGTCATCGTCACTCTTGGACCTCCTCTTGCTTATCATCAGGCGGGACGAACTCGGATGTCGTGTCACAATAAAAAAATTAAAAAAAACATTCCATGTCTCTTTAAATTTTATTGTAGCTAGACATAATTATAAGCTAGAATGCGGTCACTTGGAAGTGCTATTATATATTTTTCCATACTTTGCAAAAGTAGTAAACAATCTTTTGCAATAATGACTGATAAAAATACAATTACTACTGACGTGAATCAATACAAATATATAAAAATATCTATAAATTACTGTTTTGATGGTTTATTATTATTATTATTGGGTCATTTGTGAATTTACCGATTCCATATAGATGGTTTTTGATAAAAATACTGTATATATGTGAGTTATTTTAAAAACTTTTGTGCATTTTTTAATTTGGTATGTTTATTCTATAGAATAAAACAGAAATAAACAGTTTCCTTGGATAAAGGGCATGGAAAAATGGTAATTTTTATGTTTGTTTACTCTTGCGCCACGTAAGAAAAAACACAGTATAGTAAAAAGTCGGCTCTATTAATGGACCATACTTAAGCTTAAGATCAGGCTGAACTGTCATATGTGTACAAGTATACAGACCGTGAAGTGATTTGGTTTCGGGATCAGCTTGTAAGTTGCCCGTTCCAACTAGGCCGGCATAGTGGATGTGATTGCTACTCACAGTTATTGAATTGTAGTGACATTCATTCATGGACCACACTTCGGCTTAACATCAAGCGGGGTGCTGTTATATGTCGAGTCACAATTGAAAAAATTAAAAAATGTTGAGCCAGAATAAATACAAATGATTAAATTTATTTTGCGTAGAAGCATCTGTCAGTCTGGAGATACAATAAGGATTTCACTGAGAATTGTAGGACAACCTGATGCTGATTAAATTAAACATCTCATCCACTTACCAATAGCACCAGGAACACTTATCTGTCCCTGTCCAACGTCAAGATCAACGAAAATAGGCCTCCGAGCCATTCTGACTGCATAATTCAGTAATAGCTTCACTAAAGTTGACTTTCCAACATCCGTTGGCCCAACAACCATCGTCACTGGACCTCTAGTGCCTTCCCGTTCAGCAGATACCCTCTGCTGCTCCAATGCTGCATGCACGTTCAAGTAGATAATCTAAAATTATAAATATTAATAATAAGAAGCACCTATGGCCGGCATAGTGACGGCGACTGAGGCAGCCGTGAACAAACTCGGTTTTCTCAGTCTTCGTCACTCTCGGACCTATTGCTTATCATCAGGCGGGACGAATTTAGATGTCGTGTCACAATAAAAAAATATATATTGTTTTTAATGACAAGATAAAGTCATGGCATTGCATTCAAGACATTTGACCTCCACCCGCCTAATGTAAGCAAGACGGATTTTTTAAAAAATTTTATTGTTACTTGACATATTATGACAGCACCCAGCTTGATGTTAAGCTGGAGTGTGGTCCATGAATGGATGTCACTGCTACAACAATTTAATATCTGTAAGTAGCAGTCACATCCACTATGCCGGCCTAGTTGTAACCGGCAACTTACAAGCTAATCTCGAAAGTGACTAAATCACTTCACGGTCTGTATACTTGTATACCCTAGATCGGCAGACTGGGTACCACTCTGATAACCCAGACCCAAAACAAAAAAACGGATATTCCGCCTCTTTTTTTAATAACAAATATTTGCAATATTTAATATAATTATTAAATATTACAAATAAAAGCTATGAAACAAATATTATCTCTGACCGGAAATCGAACCCGGGACTATACACACAACAAACCAATCGCTAACCGTTAGTCCACGCCTGTCATTGAGTTTAAGAATGCCGGCAACTGACAAAACCGAGTCAGTTTACGGTTGCCTCAGTTGCTGTCACTACACCACAGTCGCCTTATAAATTGCACAAATAACATACCATAGGTGTTTCCTTAGCTACATAACTGACTTCAGTTTTCCCTTTCAGCTCTATCGTGCATCCATGCCATGTAAACACAGCAACTTTGGCTCCAGTGTGAAATTCATATGGCTTACCCTTCACTAATTCAGTCCCAAATAATTCAGCATTACCAACTTTTACCTAAAAGTAGACATTATCATTATCATTAAATAGACTTTTTTAAAGCTAAGGTTTTTAGTGCCCATAACCATAGAGTCTATATGAAGAGAATTATGGATGTGAAGGAAGCAAGTGAGTTGTGCAAGGATCGTGGTAAGTGGCGCTTCATTGTCTCTGCCTATCCCCGTGGGAAATTTGTTATTATTTTATTTTATTAAATAGACTAACAGCTTGTGCTGATACATCTATGATCTACACTTGTGGTTTACTTGGCAGTCATATGCTTGTCAAGTCTATTTTTAATTGGTTAATTAATCAAATTGACACATCCATTTTGCTTTAGTTATAGGCAGAGACAACAACATGCCTTTTACCACAAGCCTGATTAACAACTCTCTGATTCCTTTACGCTGACCCCCTTTCACGCTGAGATCTGTCTCAGAGATTGGTATCATTGATGATACAAATTGATTTATGCATTGTGATTAAAAATCTAGTTTTTTGCTATAATATATACAGTGGCGTAGCGTGAAAGTTAGCCCCCGGGGCGGAAAAAATATTTGCCGCCCCCTTATTTAGGAGTTTCAATCATAGGTACAACAAAAATACGAATTTCAGGTACAAATTTTAACGTTTTATTTTAGTTTTTATAAATTTTGCCGCCCCCTAAATGTGTTGCCCAGTGGCATGAAACCGATAGTAAATCTCAGCATGAATGGGGGCCATTAACCTTCCGGTTATAGGACCAGCCGATGGACTTATTAAAAATGTCCCCTTTTTTTACAAACAACACTGTGGCAGACACAAGCTCCAACTCCAATGCTGTCAACCAATATATCACAATTGCAATGTAATATGAATACCTGGACCAACATAAAACTATTAAGTTCCGTGGTAGGCCCCGCACTTGTCTTTCTATTCGCATTCTTTAGTATAGTATTAATAATTTTACCACTCGAATAGATTAATAAAGGTTTACTATTTGTATTAAGCTCACACCTAAACCACAGACCAACTCGTTCATTTGGTTTCTAGTCCAACCATGTTTTATTATCAATAATAAAAAAAATATTAAAAACAATTTTGCTTCAAATGAAACATAACCAAATTTAATACATTATTAAAATGTAGTTTGCACGCTAGTCCATGCTCAAATTAAACATTAATAAATTACAATGCACCAACGTAAATAAAAGCCGTAGATTTTGGAAAATAAACATGTATTACCTCCAATATGACTTTTTCGTTCTTAGATTCCACTTCAAAGCGTAATTCTGAGTCGGGTTCAAGCTTAAACTCTTGCAATTGAACCTCCGTCATTGTAATGCATTAAAATTGACCTATTTCCTCATAAAAAGTACAAAAATGCAACGCGTAAACTATTTTGGATTCACGCTGACATTTGTAAATAGATAAATACTAAGAAAGTACAGACCAAACTATGATGATAATAATTACTGTTTTTAAATATATAATACAGTTTTATTAATAAAGTATTACATATTTATTAGTTTAATTTACGCGTAAATTTCTGTTATCACTTAAAAATTGTTAGTTTACTAATGGTACAGTATATACAGAATAATTTTATTCTTTTTGATTTACGGTTTGGACACAACCTACACCTTTAATTTTAGCAATATCAAAACTGATCAAAACAATTTTAAGTTTAAGTGAGCAATAACGTTTAATGCTTTTTTTATATAAATTTTCAATTTAAAAGTACTTTAAACTATATGTTAATAATAAAAATTAACTATCGATTCAAAAGTAATTAATTTTATTAAATATAAAACCTGAATATAAAAACTAAACGTAACTGACATTGTGCTCGTCGTCGGTTTCTTTCAAAAAATTGGCCAAAATATTGTCCTAGAAGTTATTATTTTCACTTTTTTGCTACAAAACTTTATGTAGTTTATTATACAATGGAGAACTCATTTTTTGAGTTTCGTAATGAAACTTTGGACGTGTCGATGGCATCTGTCCAGGATTCGGACGATGCTATTGATAATAGCGTGATGGAAGAATCATTCACTGTTTATCGAAAACCAGGGATTCAAACGACGACTGTTGTGGCAGAATCTGAGGAATCTAGTGAAGGTGTTTTATTTTTTATGTTTCTTAATTAAAGGTGAAGGAATCGTAGTTCATACAGTTCAATTATACATGGCTTTAGTTAGTTAGATGATGAATGAGTACTTTTCACCATAAGTAGAGAAACGATGATGGATTTAGTAAAGTGGTTGAAAAACTTTGTTTAATCTTTCGACATAGTCCTAGAGAGAAAAATCATGCTTACAATCACGCGGTCGAAGAAAAGACCCGCATGATTGTAAGCAAGAGAGGTCTAAGACTGCAATGACTGTAAAAAAATGTAGAATAAATAAAATATGGTATAGTGGAGCTCGAAGTAAATGAGAGAGATTATTATTGTGCCTGTACTTGAGGCATGAAGTTGTGTTAATAGCTACAGTATGGAAAGACAGTATAAAGCTTGGAACTAGCTGTAACTTTGTGATGTCCGGAAGCTTCAATAAAAAAAAGCTTATGGAACTCTTTCCAGCTTTAGAATCTTATTAGTTATATATTTATATCTTTAGTTTTGCAATAAATGTTTTCAGAAAGTTCTGAATCTGATGTTGAAGTAATACAGAAACTATCCAAAGAAGATAGGGTTACTATTATATACACAAGTGACGAAGATGAAGGTAAGGATTAGTTGGCAGAATACAAAGGTGAACAGATAGAGTATACCCTCTGTATTATGCACCTAAAAATGATATAAAATGATGATATCTCAGAAGATTGTCTTTGATCAAATCAGGGACATTCCTAGAAAAGCAGGAGTTTGCAGTGCCCATATCAATAGAGTTTGAATAAAATGAATTGTGGATGTGAAAGGTCAAAGATGGAGAGTTGTGTCAGGATCGTGAAAGTACTGCTCCATTGTCTCCATGTGGGCATTGGCGTAACTAGGGTGTGGCAGGTAGGGCACGTGCCCTGGGCCCATTTAAAGAGCATTTGCAAATAATAATCAAGTATTCAAGAGAAAACCAAAGAGTTAGTAAGTTTTTTCATGAATTCACCCAGATAAGTCTAAGGAATGTTGGAAGCTTAGTTGAAGAAATTCTCAAGCATTAATGACTGTTTTATTGAGTGTACATTATGTTTATTTTACGTTTAATAATGGGGGCGCAACCACGATGCCTGTCCTTGGCGCCATATCCGATTAGTACGCCAATGCATAAGAGAATGGAGGAGTTAAATTTTTTGATGATAAGAAACCTAAACAGACCATGAAGTTTAGCGGCTTTAGGGTTTCAACTAGGCCGGCATAGTGGATGCAGCTGCTACTTCCAGTAATTCAACTGTGCTATAAATCATAAATGGGTAGTGTTATTTTAAGAATGTCAGTGTCAATCAATCAATCAAACTGTCACAACTTTTTCTAGGCAGAGAAATAATTCATCATTTTCTGACACAACCCTCTTGCTTCATAAGTGATTTACTATATTTTTAATTTTTTTATTGTGACACATCTGACCTTGTCCCGCCTGATGATTAGCAAGAGCAGGTCCAAGAGTGACTGAGAAAAACAAGTTTGTTCACGGCTGCCTCAGTTGCAGTTACTATGGTGGCCAAAGGTGCTTCTTCACGCATCGCTTGAAGGATCCAAGGTCATAGGATGGAGAGAACACATGGGCTGGCAAAGCATTCCACTTGTATGTTAGATTAAAGACTGCATATATTTTTTTTTGTTTCAGACATGCATGATATTGCAGAAAATTTACAATCTAAATTATCTTATAATAATGTTAATATTGTGTCTAGTTCTGATGATGGTAAGTTGATATTATTTCAAATTTATAATATTCGGCACTGCTGCAGACGTGCAGAAGTATTGCAAAACTCATTTCCTTTCACGTAACTCTTTCTATGCTATGGTGACGCTCCACATCTCTGTCTGGACACCTTTTGAGTTGTCAAACCAGTCAGATAGCACCTCATTAATTCAAAAATTAATCTTAAATGAATTTATATTTATTGCAGAACTGGGCTCACCAGAACTGGTGCCGAGAAGAAGACCAGGAAACACTATGACACCAAAACTGAATAAACTTGACTCTCCCAAAGCTAGACCATCGGACACCAATCAACGTCAAAAGTCGATTGACAGCATAAAATCATGCGATTCATCAAATTCCTCTAAGGAAAATTTGACAAACACTCTGTTAAATGAGAAGAACTCTGAAAGCGAGGAGTCATTTATAGGTATTATTAGCATTAACCATAGAGCTTGTATGAAGAGAATTGTGAATGTGAAGGAAGCGAGGGAGTAGTGTCAGGATCGTGGCAAATGGCGCTCCATTGTGGAAAAAAAGCTTAAAAATTTGATTGATTAGCATGTGTAAATCTTTCAATTCTTTTTTTTTATTCAGAGACAACTTTGCTCTTGTTATATGGTTTACCTAATGGTCTGCCTAGAACCTTGTGCCTACCACGCCTTTTCACACCCATCAATTATTTTTATTATTTTTTAGGTGTGCGTAAGAAGAAAATAATGACGCTTGAGTCTGATACTGATGAGGATTTTGATGAAGATGAGATGGGATTCTCAGCAGCAACCAGAATGAGTATAATGGGTGTGAGGCCTAAAGACATGGACAGTGACGAGTCTGACTTCATACAATCTGATGAGGTAAATTAAATTATACAAGAATATGACTCAACAGTATTGGTCGTTTGTGTAGTCTGCCGATCGGAGGTAGTACCACCTCTTTCTAGTGTAAAGACTGGCCTTTCTGGAGAAGATCGGGTGGCTCCACTGAAGAAGAACCGTTGAAGAATGCACAAAGAAACCGAAGAGGACTTCAAGTACGGAAACAAGCCCGAGACCTGAGACGTAAAGTGTACAGTTGCGTCTCAGGAATAGCCTGCACTCCGTCTGCACCTCAGTCTGCACACCACCTGATGTAAAGCTGGAAGTCCATGATTGGAGGCAGCTGCTACTACAGTCACATTAGGTTCAACTTTTTAATTTAAACCCAAAACTCCTAAGTGACTTAATTTGTACACTTGAATCAGCAGACTGGACATCTGAGGCAGTTAGTTAATATTTTAAATAACCTAACATTATATAACTTTTTATTATATATCTCAACATTATGACATCACCCCGCCTGATGTTAAGCTGGAGTGCAGTCCACCACAAGTAGCAGTCGCATCCACTATGCTGACCTAGTTGGATAATCCTTTTAACCGTCCATTATGATTTCTATGACCTTACAAGCACCTTAATTTCAGAGTAACGCGACCACTGGTTCCAAAACCAGCCTAAGGCATTCAAACTCGAACACAAACGTCCCTGACGTTCAAATGACACCGCAGAAGCTACCAGACCAAGATGACGATGTTCAGAACATCTCTATAGATTGTAATAGTGATAGTAGCAGGTTATCCTGTTCACCTATACAAAGCCCCAATAAGGTATGTGATTTTTTTTTTTTTATTATTTACATTTCTGTACTAAGCTACTAAAGTGCTTGTATCATAGAAACAGGACAACTAGGGTACAACTATGAAACATACATTGGTACCGGCGAGTGGTTTTGAACCCGTACTCTCGGTTTGCGTGACCATTGAACTACCACTACACCACGGTCGCCTTGGTATGCGGTACCTGTTACCATAAAGCCTGTAAAATAGTAGGAGTTACATCCACTATGCCGGCTTATTTGAACCCGGCATCTTACAGGCTGATCCCGAAACGCGACTATGTCACTTTACGATCTGTATACTTGTAAGTGGTGGTGCTACCCCAGATCGGAAGACTGGGTCTGGTTATTAAAAAGTGGTAGGCAAGGGAACCCAGTCTGCGGATCCGTGGTAGTACCACCACTTACACATAAACAGACCGTGAAGTGGTTTGGTCGCTTTTCGGGACCAGCTTGTAAGTTGCCGGTTCTAACCAGACTGGCATAGTGGACTGGCATCAGGCGGATGCCCATGTGTTCTCTCCCTCCTACAATCTTGGATCCTTCAAGCGATGCATGAAGAAACACCTTTGGCCGGCATAATGACGGCATAACGCTCGATTGTTTCAGTCTTCGTCACTCTTGGATCTCCTCTTGCTTATTATCAGGCGGGTCGAGGTCAAATGTGTCACAATAAAAATATAAGTTGTAATGTGATTTTTCAAGTATAATTTAATTTCAGGAGGTATCAATGGTCCAGAACACTCCAATTCTGGATTTGACAAAAGAAGATAGCCCTAAGCCTCATAGCAATAAGAGTGTTATTAATGAACGAGCGCTGATTGACTTGACCAATAGATTTGAGAATGATGACGAGGTAAAGTTCATTGAAACAAAACAGGAAGTTATAGATATCAGTAGTGATGATGAATCTTACGTAAGTAGATTAAATAGATTGTATTTTACTATATTCCAGAATATTCTGTTGTTAAACTATTTATTGTATATATAAAATGTAATTTTTAGAATTATACAGTAATGAATTCTAAAATCTTGGCCAGCATAGTGATGGCTACTGGGGTATCCGTGAAGACTCTGTTTAGATTTTCTTATTATACAATATTTTTTTTAAATTTAAACGGCCACCAATTCTAAACTAATCGACCCATTTTGCTTATCTTCAAACTCATTTGAGGTAATTGCCTATAGAACGAGTGTACTAAGTTTCACTAAGATTCATTTAGAATTGTAGGCGTAATCGTGATGAAATGTCATGAAAATTTATTCTTTTACAATTTTGTGAAAATTTTAAACGGTCACCAATTCTAAACTAATTGACCGATTTTTCTCATCTTCGAACTCATTTGAGGTAATTGCTTATAAAATAAGTGTACTAAGTTTCATTAAGATTCATTGAGAATTGTAGGCGTAATCGTGAAAAAGATTTGAGAAAATTCCACCATGAGGGCCTCTGCAATAGTTAGATTTTTAAGAAATCGATCCCAATTAAGATCGCATAAAATATTTTTTTAAACATTTTTCTGTATACTATTATAAACACATTTCCAAAGTTTTTATAAAGATTCATTGACAGGCCCTGGATTCCGAGGTATCAATTTTACGGCACTCCACTAATATGACTCAATAAATAAATAAAAAATAAATTTAAAAAAACATTTTAAATCGTTTTGGTCGGTAAAACAGTTTATCTTATTCGGTTAGTGTAATACGAAAATTACATATTTTTTGCGGGTAGTTGTTAGTTATTTAGTTTCTAGTTCAATTGTCGACGTGATTTTTAGAATTAATATATTATATTTAATGTGTGTATTGTGATGTGAATTTAACATAGTTTTTAAGTTTAGTTTGTTAATTAGAATTTAATACAATGAACACGCTTGAAGTAGTAAGTTTCTTATTTGCAGTTATATCTTATTTTTAATACTTAGTAGTGTATGTTCAAGTTGTAGGCAGTTCGTGGGTATTTACCCAGTCTGCCGATGCGGGACAGTACCACCACTTTTAAGTGTACAGACCCTGAAGGCCGGCATAGTGGATGCGACTGTTACTGCAGTTATTTAACTGTATTGGCAGTCTCCTCTATTCATGGACGGCACTCCAGCTTAACATAAGGTGGAGTGCCGTTATAAGTAGAGCCATAATAAATTTTCCATTTGATTATCAATCAATCAAATTCTCACGCCTCTTTCCCATGGGGATAGGCAGAGACAATGGAGCGCCACTCGCCACGATCCTGACACAACTCTCTCGCTTCCTTCTCATCCACAATTCTCATCATACAAGCTCTAAGATTATTTGAATATGTTATAATTAAATAGAATATAGTTAGAATGTAGAAGAATAATTTGTTTGAAATGTAAATTCGCGGTCGCGGGTAACCGGTGGATGCAACTGGCATCTTGTCGTTCGGAATGGCGTTCTAAGGGGGAGGCCTATGTTCAGCAGTGGACGCCTTCTAGCTGATGATGATGTATATCAGCTTATCGTCGGCTGAAATCGAAAATATGTAACCTGAACAAAATTTTACAGGAGGCATAAAAAAAATTGTAGGCTTGCCCAGAGTTATTATTATTAGTTATATTATTTCTTCATTTTGCCTTTTAAACAGTAACGTTTTTAAGTGTGGTAGTTTTTTTTTCTTAATCTATATTTATTGGGAGCTTTTGTCTATTAAGACATGTCAGCTCCATAAATAAAACATAAATGTGGTAGTTGTTGGGAGTAGTAAACTTTACTATCAAATCAAATTTTTCCTACAGGGATAGGCAGACAATGGAACGCCACCTGCCACGATTCTGACACAACTCCCTTGTTACATCTATTATACATTAGGAGGTTCCTTTGTCAGGAGGCCTAACCACCGGTGTTCCTGATGCCGGTGGACAACTATTTTTTTTTTTAAATTTATTTTTTAAGTTTTAAGAATATAATTAATAAGAAAAACGTAAAATAACATATTAGCACACTGCGTGATAGATGTGGTTTGAAAGAAGATGTAGTGACAAGGATTGACAAAGGAATGCTTCGATGGTTTGGGCACATGGAAAGGATAAGTGAAAGTAGATTGAAGAAAGGAAATCTGATGTGGATGCGTTAAACAAGGCAGGCCGACCAAATCGGAGACATCCTCAAGAAAGCTAGGTTGCCTAGTGCCCATAACCACAGAGACTGTATGAAGATAATTGTGGATGTAAAGGAAGCAAGGGAGTTATGTAGGGATCGTGGTAAGTGGCGCTCCATTGTCTCTGCCTATCCCTGTGGGAAGAAGGCATGACAGTTTGATTGATTGATTTGATTGAAAAATAAATATAATACTAATGTAAACATAATTTTATTTATACAGGATAGTGGTAATAAATCGAAACGTTCGCCCAAGTCGAGGTCTTTATCACCGAAAATTAAGAAATCACCCAAACAGGAGCCGGTATCCATTGAGGGTATCAAATATGCCCAGGAAGACACTAGTCCTTACTTGACCGGCGTGAACCCATATCAGAAAGTCGTTTATGTTAAAAAGAGTGTCCGTGATAATGAAATGAAGAAATTGAATGATCTTAAATTGGAAGTTGATAGTGTTGAGGTGAGTTTTTTTTTAAATTGTGACTTGATTTATGATGTTAAGCTGGAGTGCTGTCCATTAATGGATGTAACTGCTACTTACAGTTAAATAACTTACTACTTACTATGCCGGCCTAATTGGACACGGCAACTTACAAGTTAATCCCGAAACGCGATTTAGTCACTTCACGGTCTGTATAGTATACTTATAATTATGTGATTTCGTTTTGTTATTAGGTAATAAATATTATATTATACATATATTTTTAAATATTTTTTGGATTATATTATGAATTAAACAAATTTTATGCGGCTTACTATCGCGTTTATTATGATTTTAAATATTAATTATTATTTCGACGTTTCGAGAGCTTTCCAGCCATAGTGGTCACGGAGAGACCACGATAGTAAGCCGCATATAATTTGTCTAATTCATTAATCAATGTTCGCGCAAAATCGCGAATAAACATTCGTAAAGTCCCGGGTACGATTCCCGGTCGAAAAATAATTATTTATTTGTTATTCAAAAAAAGAGGTGGATATTTGCTAAGGGTCTGCCTTGTCAAAGGGTAGTAGGCAATGGTATCCCGTCTGCCCATCCAGGGTAATAATAATTATATGCAATAAATAGCAATAATTCGTCGTCCATCTTTTCTTTTCGCTCCGTAAATCTTGACAAGCAAGCACTCACAGCTCGAGAACAACTGACTTTAGAAAAAGTCTGACGCAAGAATCGGATGTGTATTGAGTGAATACGATCCGATCTAATCAGTCTGATCTGATCAGACAATCGAAAACAATATCGGATTTATATTCCCAGCCTAAAGCTATAAACAAGAAGAAAGAAAAGAGGATTTAAAAAAAACACAAAGAGTCAAAGTGATGTCATTACAATTGATATATATGTGGGTAGTTTTAAGAGCCCGCATTCAGTGGATGCACGACTGAATGCGGCAGTCGAGTATCGAATACATTGATAACACGTAGTGTGCTGTTTTACTTCCAATTATTTCCATAAAAGACACAACAATTGGCGACGAGGATGTGGCAACGAGGATTGGCAAAGATGTGTTGTGCGAGTTTGATAGTGGTAGTGCCGTGTCGGCTATGCCATTATATTTGTATAATAAATTGTTTAAAGGTATTTACACTATTATCCCTTGTTCGGCATCTCTTCGTTGTTATAACGGAAGTAAAATATTTCCAATAGGTTATATAAAGCTGTCGGTGACCTATGAACGTTGTACTAAGTTAATTAATGTTTATATTATTAAAACGGTGCATGCGCAGACTCCGTTACTAGGTCGCGACTTTATTAGTAAGTTTGATTTGCAATTAGGTAAAATTAATTATTGCGAGCAAGTTAACATTGATATTAGTTATTTAAAAAGTAAATACAGTAAAGTTTTTTTGGATGTTTTAGGATGTTATAATAAAGGAAAAGTAAGGTTAATATTAAAGTCTGAGGCTAAACCGATTTTTTTTAAACCCAGACCCGTACCTTTAGCGTTAAAACCTAAAGTCGAGCAAGAAATAAATAGATTAGTAAAATTAGGAATATTAGAAAAAAATGATTATTCCGAATATGCCACGCCCATTGTTCCAGTATTGAAAAGTGATGGCAATATAAGAATATGTGGGGACTATTCAGTAACATTAAATAAAATATTATTTGTAGATAATTATCCTTTACCACGAATTGAGGAATTATTTTCGAAATTACACGGTGGTCGGCATTTTTCCAAATTAGATTTGTCCAGTGCTTACAATCAGTTGTTATTGGCTAATGAGTCAAAACAATTAACGACAATTAACACACATAAAGGACTATTTAGATATACAAGATTAGTGTTTGGTTTGTCGAGTGCGCCGTGCATCTTCCAAAAAACAATTGAATCGTTATTAGATAACATTGAGGGCGTGTGTTGCTTTATTGATGATATACTTGTGACGGGCCCCACCAAGGATATACATTTACAGAGACTGGAACAGGTGCTCAGTAGGTTACAAGAGGCAGGTTTAACATTAAAAGAAGAAAAGTGCAAATTGTTTGAAGATAGTGTAGAATATTTAGGTTTTAAAATAGACAAGTACGGTTTACATAAATCTGAAAATAAAATTGCTGCAATAGTAAATATGGCCTGTCCCAGGAACGTTTCAGAACTTAAATCTTTTTTAGGTATGATCAATTATTATAGAGCTTTTATACCAAACGTTTCAAGTATGTTGAGCCCATTACATATTTTACTTAAAGACGGGGTAAAATGGATTTGGGGACCAGCTCAGTTAGAAGCTTTCAGTAGGGTTAAACGTGAGTTGATGTCTGAACGTGTGCTTGCGCATTATAACCCTGATTACGAAACGGTGTTGACAGTAGACGCGGGGCCGGAGGGCCTCGGCGCCGTGTTGTCACAGCGTCAGCCAGGCAGCGCCGGAGCGGGTCTCGAACAGGTAGTGGCTTACGCTTCGCGCTCCTTGACAACAAGCGAGCGTAATTATGCTCAAATTCAAAAAGAGGCGACTGCTATTATTTTTGGTGTTAAAAAATTTCACCATTATTTGTATGGACGTGCTGTACCATTTATTTTACGCACTGATCACAAACCTTTAACATCAATATTTGGTTGCAAAAAGGGGGTACCGGAAATGGCCGCGAACCGTTTACAACGTTACGCTTTGTTTTTATTTGCATATAATTTTAAAATAGAATATGTTAAGAGTGAAAATAATGTGGCTGATTTCTTATCTAGATCGTGTACTAATGAGGTTGTATTAAGTTCGAATGCAACAAATAATGACTCATCGATGTATATAAATTTTAATGTCTTAATGAATGAATCATCGCCGGTCACCGCTAACGAGATTCGTGAAGAAACGGCACGCGATAATATATTGAAATTGGTCGCGTCGTTTATTAAAAATGGTTGGCATCGCAAACCTAACAATGTAGACCTTTTACCATATTACAAATGTCGTCTACAATTGAATATGGAGAACGGTTGTATAATGCGCGGGCATAAAGTTGTGATACCGCAAGTTTTTCGCGAAAGATTATTAAATGAACTACACAGTTCTCATTTCGGCATCGTGAAGACTAAATCGGAAGCTCGATCTAGAATGTGGTGGCCTAAGATAGATTCGCATATTGAGGAGCTCGTAGGCGCATGTACCATATGTAATGCGCTGCGCAGTGACCCGCCCAGTAACACGCAGTGTTGGCCGCGCGCGGGCTTGCCTTGGGACAGAGTGCATATCGATATGTGTGCTGTGGCAGGATACAATTTCCTTATAGTGGTCGATGCGCATTCCAAATGGGTGGAATGTTATCACATGGCGAAAACCAACACTCATTTTGTTGTTAGTAAGTTAGGCAAAATTTTTAGTAGATTTGGATTACCGCGTACATTGGTCACTGACAACGCCAGTAATTTCACTTCAGTTCAATTTAAACAATTTTGTGACGTAAATGGTATTAAACACTTAACAATAGCGCCTTATCATCCGGAATCGAACGGACAAGCGGAGAATAGTGTAAAGACAATTAAAAGAGGTATTAAAAAGATTTTAGCGTCAAACATTCATTTGTCTAATCCGATGTTTGATAGCATGTTAGCAAAATTTCTTTTCGATTATAGAAATTCAATACATTGTAGCACAAAGATGTCACCAGCACATATGATGTTTGGTCGTTCGTTGCGAGGCCGACTTGACTTGTTGCGGCCGCGCAATAATATGTACGATAATAATACATCGATATCCAGCGCTAATAGTACGTGCCATAATTCTCAACAGAAATCGAACCATAACAAAAAACCGAGGAAAAGGAACATTAAATTTAAAGTTAATGATAACGTGTTGGTCAAAACATTCTTCAATAACGGCAATAAACACAAATGGGTGTCTGGCATTATTTTAAGCAGAATTGGATCAAGAATGTACAGGGTGAAGCTATATGAGTATGACACAATCGTGAAGAAGCACGCCGATCAACTATGGCTGAAAACAATGGCAGAACATTGTATACAACAAAAGCGTAATCCACATTGGTTAGCTGAGTATGGTGGTGCAGTAAATGTAGGGGAGGGGCTGTGCGGCGTTAGCTCGGACAGCGAAGCTCAACAGGGAGCGGCAGCGCCGTTGATGGTGACGGCGCCGGTTGCACAACAGCAGAGTGGTAACAATGACGTCACCTCTCATAGTGGACGGACCCGTATTCCAAATTCGAAATATAAAGACTATCATTTGTATTAGGTTTATAAGGCTTTATATTTATTTGTTTTGTTATTATTTAGGGTTGTTTGTTTATTAATTATATTTAGAAAATAGGTGGAGGGATTGATATATATGTGGGTAGTTTTAAGAGCCCGCATTCAGTGGATGCACGACTGAATGCGGCAGTCGAGTATCGAATACATTGATAACACGTAGTGTGCTGTTTTACTTCCAATTATTTCCATAAAAGACACAACAACAATTTTATACATTTTAATACTGTAGAACCTCGATAAGTTAAAGGTATGTACATGTTTCTATGTACCCTTGCTCCCATTTTTACTCGAATGCATCAGAAGGATGGGTTCAATAAAATACTGAAAATTAAATATGTAATCATATTTATTCACATTACTTATATTACATAAAAATAAAACAACAACTAAAGGTTTAGTCTACTTAAAAAAATCTGTGATTTTCTTTTGTTCTTTTAGTTACTGAGGGCCTATACAGAGATTATTTATTTAAGTTATAGAGGTTGCGTATTTTAAGTTATAGAGGTTTTGGGCTCTGATGGGAAGGGAACATAGTATTTTTTGAAGTAACAGAGGTTTTTATGTTACCGAGGTTTAAGTTATCGAGGTTCTACTGTATTCTATTATAATTAATTTTAATAAGAGTGGTAGGCAGTGGTACCCAGTCTGCCGATCCGGGGTAGTACCACCACTTACAAGTATACAGACCGTGAAGTGATTTGGTCACGTTTCGGGATCAGCTTGTAAGTTGCCGGTTCCATCTAGGCCGGCATAGTGGATGTGATTGCTACTCACAGTTATTGAATTGTAGTAGCAGTGACATTCATTCATGGACCACACTTTGGCTTAACATCAAGCGGGGTGCTGTCATATGTCGAGTCACAATAAAAAAAAAAAAATGTTTTCTTGATGTGTTTGTATTATTTCTAGCATATAATGAAAACCATGGAACTCAACACGCTGCCTGATAAAGGTTTGAAATTAAAACAGAGATTGAATAAGTTGAAAATGGATGTTAGAACACAAGAGGAAAAGGTGGCTGCTATGGTCATTGAGCCTGGTAAGTACCTATTTTATTATAAAGAAAACATTTCTTTTTATTGTGACACGACATTTGACCTCGACTGGCAAGAGGAGGTCCAAGAGTGACGACGACTGAAAAAACTGAGTTATTTCCCGGCTACCCCTTGCCGTCACTATACTGTCTATAAATTATTAATTTATTTGTTTAAATCCTTTATTGCACCAAAATAAACTTAAAAATATGTACATATGCGAGTTTAATACCTATTAGGCATTCTCTAACAACCAAACAACTAAGTAAGTTGTTTCTGCCTATCCCTGTGAGAAAAAGGCGTGATCATGTTTCATTGACTATTAATGTATTTTGTTTTGTACAATATAGAATTTTGTTTGACTTTCTGTAATTCTTAGGTTAATCAATCTTTCAATCAAATTGTCACGCCGAGATTTTTCATGTCACGTCAAATTTCCACAAATTTCCCAAATTCCCCATGGTGTGTGAACTTTTGACGTTGATGTTGACGTTGACGTTCACACACCATGGAGCGCCACTTACCACGATCCTTACACAACTCCCTTGCTTTCTTCACATCCACAATTCTCTAAGAAAGCCAGGTTGCCAAGTGCCCATAACCACAGAGCCTGTATAATAAAATGAGTTTTTTTAATATTCTAGACAACCCAACGGCTGCTGACATTGCCCGCGATGGTTTTGGCGTGAAGAAGGACCTCACATGGGATGATATTAAGGCTGTCAGCGATCAAGTGCAACCGCGCATGTTCGGCAAACAAGGTAATAATAATTTTAAGCGACCGTGGTGTAGAGCGCGCGTTTAAAACCACTCACCGGTACCAATGTATCTTTGATATATGCACTTTGGTTGTTCTGTTTCTATGATACAATCACTTTATTAGCTTAGTATAGGAATGTGAATTTGTACATAGAATTATATTTTAGTTTTCTAAATTGACAATGCCACTACAGCAGCCACTCATTTAATACTTCATAAGTTGACAATGCCACTTTACAGCAGCCACTTATTTAATACTTCATAAGTTGACAATGCCACTTTACAGCAGCCACTTATTTAATACTTCATAAGTTGACAATGCCACTTGACAGCAGCAAGTACATTTTTATAGCTTAATTATTTATTTTTGTTTTGTTAATTATTTTTTATATAATTTATTATGACGTGCAAAAGTGCTGAAATCAGCCTACTTGTAATAAAATATTTGATTTGATTTGATTTGAATAAAAAAATAGTAATTATAATTAATCTACGTGGAACTAGTTGCTATGTTCGGATTTCACGTCTCAGCTGGTTGGTCATTTACTTAAAATCAAGTGACTTGGTTGTTTTAAAATGTGCTAGAATTAATAATCGAAAAATCTAAATAAGTGGTTTGCCGGTGAAAATCACCTATGGCCGGCATAGCGACAGCGATTGATGGAACCGTAAACTGAATCCGTTTTTTCAGTCGTCGGCGCTCTGACCTTTCATCGCCTACTTTCAGGCGATGAAAAGTCAGATTTTTTGTCCGGAATAGTGAATTCACCTCTCGCTTACTATCAGGCAGGCCAACGCAACGTTATTATATTCAACAAAAAGGCGACCGTGGTGTAGTGGCAGTACAATGGTTACGCAATCCAAGAGCACGGGTTGAAAACCACTCACCGGTACCAATGTATCTTTGATATATGTACTTTGGATGTCCTGTTTCTATGGTACAATTTTTTTCTCTAATTTATGCAGCTATGGCGACCCATATGGCGGAAAGAACTTTGATATTGGATAGACTGCGTGACCTGCACGAATCATTGGCTTCTAGGCCACCGGAGTCCTCATTGGCGACGCAGCCCAATAAATTGAAGTCCGAATTAATGCCACACCAACTGCATGCGCTCGCTTGGCTCAAATGGAGGGAGACGCAGAAACCAAGAGGGGGAATTTTGGGTAAGAATTATTAGGAAGTCTTTAGTAGCGATAGGCGAGTCGAGCTAAATGACTCGGTTAATCCGGGTTACTACTCCAAGCCGTCGACTCGAGTTTATTTTATTCTAACTCGGGTTGACTCAGTCGGTAAACAAAATAGCGCACGTACGCATGGGCTCGCGGGCTGACGATGGGCTAACGGTAGAAGTGTGGAGTGAGCTAACGCATCACAATCAATTACTTTTTACGTGGCGCATTTGGCTACACTAGCCTGCTACACTAGTCCCGGGTTCGATTTCTGATCCCGATTATAAAAGAATAGCAGATATTTGCTCTTGGTCTGGTTGGAGAGTTGTAGGCTGTCAGTTGTAGTACTACATATAAAGTATGGACCGTATACACTTAATAGAATCTGACCTTGTATGAAGAAAATCGTGGATATGAGGGAGTCGTGGCTAGTGGCGCTTCATTGTCTCTGCCTATCCCTGTGGGAAAAAGGCGTTACAATTTGATTAATTGATTGGGAACGTGAATTGACTAACGCGTTTTAGGATAAGCTTGAAAGTTGCCGGGTAAAATGAGGCCGGCATTGTGGATGTGGCTGATTTTAATATTTAACTGTAGTAGCAGTATCCTCTATTCATGGACCGAACTCCTGCTAACTCCTGCTCAACAACCCTTGCTGCAAAAAAATGTTTAATTCATTAAAATTAAACAAATTTTATGCGGCTTACTATGGCGTTTATTTTTGTTTTATTTTTACATTATTTTATTATACCGTGACCACTGGCTGCAAAGCTTTCGAAGCGTCGGAATAATAAAAAATCATTAATACACCGGGAAAAGGAGTCGAGCCCATCTAGTGTTTAAAAAAAATGCGAACCGAGATATTTTGACGGATTTAGGTTCGTCTCCGGACGTATTAATAATGAGCCTAAAATCCAACAGCTGAACTATTGCAGGTTTTTTTTTATTCGCCGGTAAAGTTGCGAAAACGTAGTTTTGCGCAATTGTATTTTTTTCTTGACTATTTAGATAAAAATGTTGCGAGAAGGACTTGTAGATATTAAAAATATTTACAAAATGAGACCAGTTGAGTTCAAATTGTTTATTTTGTTTTTTACAAAATGCGGAAAACCGCTAAAAATCGATGTTTTTTAAATAACGTCTTAAACAAACAATTTTATACCTAGACGTCTCCAATTTTAATAGACTGTAAACTTTGACGTGTAGTATTAGTGGTATTTTTTTGGATTTTTTTTCTTTTATATTTTTGGTAAAATTTCATTTTATAATTAAAATAGCACTTTTTTGCAACTTAATTATTACCTCTTCGGTAGGTCCTAGAGTGTTTTATTTGGGCTCATTCTCTTCCTTAAGAGTTGTACTTTCAGTCTTTTTTTAAAGCTAATCAATTTTAGCAACTTTTCCCGGTGTATATTTGCACTTCGATTTGCAAGACCCTAGTTGCTAAAATTGATTAGCTTTACAAAAAGACTGAAAGTACAACTCTTAAGGAAGAGAATGAGCCCAAATACAACACTCTAGGACCTACCGAAAAGGTAATAATTAGGTTGGAAAAAAGTGCTTTTTTTAAGAACAAATGGATATTTGCAAAAAATATGCAAGAAATAAATTCTAAAAAAATACCACTAATAATACACGTCAAAGTCTACAGTCTATTAAAATTAGGGATGTCTAGGTATAAAGTTTTTTGTTTAAAACATTATTTAAAAAAACATCGATTTTTAGGGGTTTTCTGCATTTTGTAAAAAAAAACAAAAAAACTAATTTGAACCTAACAAGTCTTATTTTGTAGATATTTTTATTATCTATAAGTTCCTTTCGAAATATTTTTATCTAAATAGTCGAGAAAAAATTATAATTGCGAAAAACTATGTTTTCGCGACTTTAGCAGCGAATAAAAAAAAATCTGCAATAGTTCAGCTGTTGGATTTTAGGTTCAGTATTAATACGTCCGGAGACGAACCTAAATCCGTCAAAATATCTCGGTTCGCATTTTTTTTTGAGCAAACTCTTTTTCCCGGTGTATAAACAAAAATAACGCAATAAAATTTGTTTAATTCATTAATTAATGTTTGCGCAAAATCTAAGAAAATACCTCTTCCTTACATCAGACAAGTTGAGAACAGATTCTCGTCTCAATAAAAAAAAAATGAAAACACATAGGCTTTAATGTTTTTTTAAATGTTTATAGCTGATGACATGGGTCTGGGGAAGACAATCACAATGATAGCTCTGGTGCTCAGCAAGAAGGATAAGCTGGACGAAGACGATGATGGCGGGTGGAAGGGAAAGAAAGGAAGTAGGTGTACTACATACGTATTTTTTATATAAGATAGGACCTCCGAAGTGTCCTCTCCGAGTGGGAGAGGACACTTCCGGTGCATTAAGTGTCCTCAGCTGGTTGAAATTACCACCCTACACAGGTGCAAATCCCCCCATAGTGACCAAGTCGCGTTCGGGGACTAGTTTGTGTAGTACCAGTTGCGTTGGTTGTTGTGGATTCGGTTAGAGACAGTGGCATCCTGCTGACCTGCAGTATCCCGGTGAGAGTTTGTTGACCCGTCGGCCAGGGAGACCCGTAGCAACGGTTAACCGCTGGCCGCCCGCCGCACAGTACAGGGGCCTGAGCCCACCGCTAACCACGGAGGGAGGCTGCCCCACCAGGCGGCGCATAATCTCGGGGTGATTCGTCTTGCCGATTGGTGATCGGATTTGGGGTCCAGGCGATCACTTCCGGGAGGGTACGGGAGCCCTTCCGTCTGACGGATCAGCAAACTCACACCGCCGGGTTACATGTGGCGAAGCGGATAGCTACACGTTTCGTCTCTACCGAAGAAACAACCTCCAACATTTTTCACGCACCCCCCCCCCCCCCCCCTCCACAATGCAAGCAATTAAAATAAATAGAGTATACCCAGCGGCAGCTAAAACCCCCAACAGAAATGAGCTTGGCGTGGATTTTACGAACATACGTGGAATCCACGCCAATCTCAGTGCCGTCCATCAACACCTGGAGACGGCACAGCCCGCCCTGCTCTTCCTGACGGAGACGCAGATAAAGGCACCGGCTGACACTTCATATCTTCAATACCCCGGCTACACGCTTGAGGAAAGATTCCTCGCGAAAGCCGGGGTATGTGTGTACATCCGGTCCGATATCTGTTGTCTCCGTCTGCTTTGCTTGGAGGATCCTTCCCTTTCCATCCTCTGGGTACACGTAGACCTTGGTTCTCAAACCAGGATCTACGGGTGCCTTTATCGTTCCCACTACGGGGATTTGGAGACAACCCGGCTCTTCGATTCTCTGAGCCGGGCGACAGACGAAGCGCTGGAGCGGTTCCCGACCGCGGAGGTCGTTGTCTTGGGGGACTTCAACGCACACAATGAGGTGTGGTTGGGGTCCCAAAGGACCGACCACGCGGGAAGGGCCGCTCATGCTTTCGCCCTTCTGCATGACCTGTCACAACTGGTGACCCAGCCCACCCGGGTACCAGACATTGTCGGTCATGCCCCCTCTCTGCTGGACCTTCTACTGACCACTCGTCCGACCGGGTATAAAATATCGGTCAAAGCCCCTTTAGGGAATTCTGACCACTGCCTGGTCGAGACTACAGTGCCGCGCGTCGTGCCTTCTCCCGCCAGGGAAGAGGTGCGACGATTGTGGCACTACGGGTCGGCGGATTGGGAGGGAATGCGAAATTATTTTGCTTCCCTCCCTTGGTGGCAGCGCTGCTTCAACTCCGAGGATCCATCCACGTGTGCCTCGGCCGTTGCTGATGAGATAGCACTGGGGATGGAATATTACGTTCCATCCAACTGTGCATCTCGTAGCGACCGGAGCAGGCCCTGGTACAACGGTGAATGCGCGGCTGCTGTTACAGCAAAAAACGCAGCTCACAGTGCCTGGGTCAGGGGTCGAAAAAGTCAAGACCCTCGCGTGGACGAGTTGAAAGCAGCCTATAATCTTGCCACCAAGTCTTGCAGAAAGGTATTTAAAAGAGCGGAGGCACAGCGCGTTTCCAGGATTGGCGAGAGTCTATTAGCGCACCCAACGGGTAGTCGCAGCTTTTGGAGTCTCGCCAAGACTGTAGAATCTAACTTCTGTCGTTCCTTGCTGCCACCGCTGAGACAGCCTGATGGCTCACTGGCGCATACGGCGAAGGCTAAGGCCGATCTACTGGCCGAAGTCTTTGCCATAAATTCGCGTATTGACGATCGTGGTGCAGGGCCACCCACCCTGCATCCATGCGGACATACGATGCCTGAGATTCGTATCAGACAACGCGATGTTCGCATGGAGCTACGATCGCTCGATATCCGGAAGTCCAGTGGTCCCGATGGTGTCCCAGCGCTTGTCCTTAAGACCTGTGCAGCGGAATTGACTCCCGTCTTGACGAGGCTATACCGGCTCTCGTACGCATCGGGCTGTGTGCCTCGGGCTTGGAAGGAGGCCAATGTGCAACCGGTCCCAAAAAAGGGCGGCCGTTCAGACCCGGCAAACTACCGTCCGATAGCTGTAACCTCAGTACTGTGCAAGGTCATGGAGCGAATAATTAATGTTCGCCTCATGGCCTACCTGGAGGGTCACCAGCTGATCAATGACCGTCAATATGGCTTCAGGCCGAAACGGTCAACTGGTGACCTTCTGGCGTACATCACGCACGTCTGGGGTGAAGCTTTGGACGGTAATGGAGAAGCCCTTGCCGTTGGCTTGGACATCTCCAAAGCGTTTGACAGGGTCTGGCACAGGGGCCTTTTATCCAAGCTCGAGGCATACGGTTTACCTGACCGTCTGCGGGGTTGGATAGCTGACTTCCTGCGCGACCGCTCCATACGCGTCGTTGTGGATGGAAGCGCATCGCGCAGGATGTCGGTGAATGCCGGCGTCCCTCAAGGCTCCGTGCTGTCGCCGACTTTGTTCCTTCTGCATATCAATGACATGCTGGACCTTGGATCCGGCATTCATTGCTATGCAGACGACAGCACGGTGCATGGACGCTACACTGCCCGCCCCGCAGCCGGCAAACAGGAGATAGCCAATATGAGAGAGTCTGTTGTAGCGGGACTGAACCGGGTTCTTGATCGTATTACCCACTGGGGCGACAAGAACCTAGTTCAGTTCAACGCAGACAAGACTCAGGTATGCGCGTTCTCGACGAAAAAATCCTCGTTTTCTCCCCTTCCTTCTCTTTGCAACATCTCCCTTAGTACTTCGGACAGACTAGACATTCTTGGAATGTCCCTTCGCTGCGACTTGAATCACAGGGACCACATCGAGCGGGCCATTAAGACCACCTCCCGCAAACTTGGCATCCTGAACAAGGTGCGGCGGTTCTTCGCGCCAGAGCTTCGCCTGATATTATACAAGGCTCAGATTCGCTCTTGCGCGGAGTACTGTTCGCACCTCTGGGACGGCTCTGCCAAGTATCTTCTCAATGCCCTGGATTCATTGCAGCGCCGAGCTGTCCGAATTATAGGTGATGCAGAGGTCACGCGAACTCTAAAGCCCATGCAACTACGCAGAGACATGGCGGCTTTGTGCGTCCTCTATCGCCTATACCACGGAGAATGTTCCGAAGAGCTCTTTAACCTTATTCCTGCCTCGTCCTTCCACACCCGTAATACCCGCACAGGTCGGGGAAAGCATCCACATTTTATCGACCGAATCGGCAGTCGAACTAAAAAGTTCGGTGCGTCTTTTCTTTGTAGAACAATTGACAAGTGGAATGCTTTGCCTGCCCATGTGTTCTCTCCATCCTATGACCTTGGATCCTTCAAGCGATGCGTGAAGAAGCACCTTAGGCCGGCATAGTGGCGGCGGCTGGGGCAGCCGGGAACTGACTCGGTTGTTCCAGTCGTCGTCACTCTTGGACCTCCTCTTGCTTATCATCAGGCGAGTCGAGGTCAGATGTCGTGTCACAATAAAAAAAAAAAAAAAAAAAAAAAAAAGATATAGTACATTTTTAAAGTCCTGACATATGTTTTGACGACAGGTGTGGCTGATTGTCCAGCGATTGGTTTGTTGCGCGTAAAGTTCCGGGTTCGTCCCCGGTTGAAGCAAATAATTGTTTTATAACTTATATTTATAATATTTAATAAAATCATTAAATATTGCAAATATTTGTTAATAATAAAAAAAGAGATAGTTATTTGCTTCGGGTCTGGTTATAAAAGAGCAGTTGTACCCAGTCTGCCGATCCGCGGTAGTAACAGACCGTGAACTGATTTGGTCGCGTGTTGGTTTCATTCTTAACTTAATCTTTTCAGCCATCCGTGGTGGTACCCTCGTAGTATGTCCAGCGTCTCTCCTGCAGCAATGGTCTGGTGAGGTGACCAGGCATTGTGCCTCATACTCGCTCACGGTCACAACGCATCATGGGGCATCCAGGGACACTAGACCGTCAGCACTCTCTGGATCTGATTTAGTGCTTACTACGTATAACATACTGCAGAGAGATAATGAAAAGGTATTTATAATCTTACTAGCTGTGCCCGCAGTTTCACCCGTGTAAAATAACACAGTTTTAAAAAAGAAGGAGGTTTTCAATTCGACTGTATATCCCTTTTTTGTATTTATAACTCGATAACTCATATAAAAATGACAGACGGAAATAAAAATAAATATAGAAAAATTCCACAACTAAAACTATAGTCTATTGGAAACTATAGTAAAAAATGTTTTTTTTTTTCATTAAAAGTATCCTATGTTACTTCTAGTACCTCCTAAAATATGTGTACAAAGTTTAATTATGATCGGTTTAGTAGTTGTTGCTTGAAAACGTAACAAACGAAATCACATTCCCATTTATAATAATAGTAGGATTACAAAATATTTATTAGAACTTGCGATTAACCTATTAACCAATCTACAAGTATATGAACCATGTAGTGATTTAGTCGCGTTTCGGGATCTGCTTGTAAGTTGCCGGTTCTAACTAGGCTGGCATAGTGGATGTGACTGCTACTTACAATTATTGAATTATTCATTGACCGCACTCCAGCTTAACATTAGGCGAGGTAATATGTCGAGTCACAATTTAAAATAAAATGCTACGCCTCAATTTTCTCTTATAATAGAGCGCCGCTTTTTTACTATGGCTTATGACTGTGCGGTCTATGAATAGAGACAACTGCTCCATACTGTTCAGCCTGGAAGCAACTTTCAGGCTGATCCCGAAACGCGACTGAGTCACTTTAAGGTCTGTATACTAGTAAGTGGTGGTACTACCCTGGATCGGCAGACTGGGCACCACTGCCTACCACTATTAGATAACGAAACCCGAAGCAAATATCCACCTTTTTAAAAGCAAATATTGATTATTTAATCTAATTAGATATTTAAAAAAAACTATGAAATATAATATTTGCTTAGGTTATGCGCGATCATTGCTTAATGAATGAATTAAACAAATTTTATGCGGCTTACTACGATTGCTGCAAAGCTCTCGGAACGCCGAAATAATAATAAAAATGTAAATTCTAAACCAAAATAAACGCGATAGTAAGTCGCATAAAATTTGTTTCATTAATTATGAAATATAACTTTGATTCGACCGGTAATCGAACCCGGGACTATACTAGTAGCAAACTGGTGTGCTAACTAATGAGCTACGCCTGTCTTCAGTGCTTTTGAACCCCCCTGTCTACCTTCAGGCAGTTTAAAGTCACAATTATTTATATTACTTGGCCAGCCCATGTGTTCTCTCCATCCTATAACCTTGGATCCTTCAAGCGATGCGTGAAAAAGCACTTTTGGCCGGCATAGTGACGGGACTGAGGCAGCCGTAAACTAACTCGTTTTTTCAGACCTCGTCACTCTTGGACCTCCTCTTGCTTGTCATCAGGCGGGTCGTGGTCAAATGTCGTGTCACAATAAAACTAAATATTGACAGAATGGAGTCCTGATGAAGATACGCTGGAGTCGCATTATACTGGATGAGGCGCACATTGTCCGCAACTATAAATCAGCCACGAGTGCAGCGGTTTCAGCGCTTAACGGTGACAATCGCTGGTGCTTAACTGGAACACCTGTGCAGAATAAAGATTTGGATGTGTTCGCTTTGTTGAAGTTTCTGCAGTGTACGCCCTTTGATGATATCACTGTAAGTTTTTTTTTATAATTGTGACTTAACATATGACAGCACCCTGCTGTCACCAAGCTAAGTGTAATCCTTGAATGGATGTCACTGCTACTACAATTTAATAATTGTAAGTAGCAGTCACATCCTTTTAGCCGGCCTAGTTGGAACTGGAAGCTGATCCCGAAACGCGACTAAATCACTCCACGGTCTGTATACTTGTAAGTGGTGATACTACCCCGGATTGGCAGACTGGGTACCAACTGCCTACCACTCTTTGATAGCCAGACGCGAATCAAATATCCATATTTTTTTTTATTAACATTTATAATTATTAAATATTACAAATATAGCTATGAAACAAATATTTGCTCCGACTGGGAATCGAACCCGGGACTTTACGCGTAGCAAATCAATCGTTGGGCAATCTGCCTTTTAATCTCTATTTCACCCCCTTGGGGGTTGTATTTTGAGAAATCCTTCCTTAGTGAAAGCCCACGTCATAAGAGAATCACATGCGCGATTTTAAGTTTCTAGCCTTAAGGGTTTGGCCCGTCCGTTGATACATCAGTCAATCACTTTTGCCTTTTCTATATATACAATAGATATAAAAAATAAAAATCTCTTTTCTTATTAAGGCTTGACAAAGGCGACCGTGGTGTAGTGGCAGTGCAATGGTTACGAAAACCTAAAACCACTTGCCGGTACCAATGTATCTTTGATATATGTACTTTGGTTGTCATGTTTCTATGATACAAGCACTTTAGTAGCTTAGTATAGAAATGTAAATAAAAAAAGTATATTAACTTCCACAGATGTGGAAGAAGTGGATTGACAACAAGAGTATGGGTGGCCAGGAGCGCTTGGGCACCATAATGAGGTGTCTGCTACTCCGGCGCACCAAGCAACAGCTGCAGGAGTTAGGCACCTTGACGTGTTTGCCAGACAGGACAACGCATCAGGTAGAAGTTACACTCTCTAAGGAAGAAATGAATGTTTATCAGAAGGTATGTTGGTGTACTGCTGGAAATGATGAGCAGTCCTCTTGATATTGCTTATTTTTGTATTCTCAATTAATCAATCAAGTTATTACGCCTTTTTCACTTGCCACGATCCTGACACAACTCCCTCGCTTCCTTCACATTCACAATTCTCTTCATACAAGCTCTAAGGTTATAGGCACTAGGCAACCTAGCTTTGAGGATGTCTCCGATTTGATAAATAAATAAATAGTACCACTTTAAAGTTGACAGCTTAAAAGTGGTACCAATTCCAATTGCCAGTTTCAAGTTTTTTTTTGTGACTCGACATATGACAGTTACCCTTTTGATGTTAAACTGGAGTGTGGTCTATGAATAGATGTCACTGCTACTACAGTTCAATAACTATAACTAGAAAATCACATCCACTATGTCGGCCTAGTTGGAACCGGCAACTTACAAATTGATCCTGAAACGCAACCAAATCACTTTTACGGTCTGTAAACTTGTAATTATTATTATACGGTCTATTACAAATATTACAAATAAAAGCTATGAAACAAATATTTGCTCCGACCGGAAATCGGACCCGGGACTTTACGCGCAACAAACTAATCGCTAAACGTTCGTCCACGCCTGTTGTCGTCAGTGTGTCATATGACGCACTACAATAAAAAATATAAAAAAATATTGTCTACCTACCCTTGAAAGTTTCAAAAAATATCTATTCTTTAGGTGTTAGTGTTTTCAAAGACACTCTTTGCACAATTTCTTGAGCAACGTGCCGAGAAGCAGTTAGACATGGATGGTGGGTTTCTGCCAAAGAAGAACGGAAAGGATGATCCCTACGCTGCGATGCATAAGAAAATGGTCAAATTACAAGGTATTGTTTTATATTTCAACCTACGACCTATGAGGTCATGACTTCGACCTATGACCTCATGACTCAGTGAAAGTCACGGGTAACCGGTGGATGTAACTGGCATCTTGTCGTTTGGAATGGCGTTCTAGGGGGAGGCCTATGTTCAGCAGTGGACGCATTCTAGCTGATGATGATGATGACCTCATACCCTTGACCCCTGACTTCGCCTTGTAATGACGATAGAGGAAGATACAATAGGCGTGGAACTGGCAAACTACGTCTAACTGACGCACTTAAATCCGAGGCACGACCTACTCGAAGTCACTGCCGTTAGAGCCTACTCTGATGCATTCTGTCTCACTCGCGTCCCGCTATGACAAAGTTTTCTATTTATTTCGGTAAACTTCTCGTTAACGACATCGGAGATGCTACTGTGGGTGTGACTTTGCGTCTAAAGTGCATGCCGTATCTTCTCCTTTTGTTTTAATCTAAAAGGTGCAAGAGTGGTAGGCAGTGGCACCCAGTCTGCCGATCCGGGGTAGTACCACCACTTACAAGTATACAGACCGTGAAGTAATTTGATCGTGTTTCGGAATCAGCTTGTAAGTTGCCGGTTCCAACTAGGCCGGCATAGTGGATGTGACTGCTACTCACAGTTATTGAATTGTAGTAGCAGTGACATCCATTCATGGACCACACTCCAGCCTAAGATCAAGCAGGGTGCTGTCATATGTCGAGTCAAAATAAAAAAGTGCTGATGACTGAAAAAACGATTCAGTTTACAGCTCCCACAACACCACGGTCGCCTTTTAGTTTATTTAAAGAATCGACGCCTAGATCTAATGAAATGTGAATTACAGGTGCTAACCCAGTGAAATCCCATGAGATCTTTGTGCTGCTCCTTCGTCTTAGACAAGTATGTTGTCACTGTGGACTAATAGCAGCAATGTTGGATGGCACAGAGACCAATTATGATGCTGATGATGGATCCGCGGATTTGCTCGCTGAACTCAAGAAGATGCAGATCAATGATGTATGCTTTGATATTTTTAACAAGCTTTTATTAATGAATTAAACAAATTTTATGCGGCTTACTATCGCGATTCATTAATCAATGTTCGCGCAAAATCTAAGAAAAAGCTTTTATTAGCTTAAGAGTGGTAGGCAGTGGTACCCAGTCTGCTGACCCGGGGTAGTACCACCACTTAGAAGTATACACACCGTAAAGTGATTCAGTCGCGTTTCGGGATCAGCTTGTAAGTTGCCGGTTCCAACCAGGCCGGCATAGTGGATGTAATTGCTACTTACAGTTATTGAATTGTAGTAGCAATGATATCCATTCATGGACAACACTTCAGATTAACATCAAGAGGGGTGCTGTCAAATGTCGAGTCACAATAAAAAAAAAGTTTCACTTGTATGTCAGTAACTATGTAACGGAATTTTTTAAAGAAATTTTCACACACTTCTAGAGATCTGAATAAATTGAAAAGGTCATCATTCATTTTGTATGGGGACTTGGGCTTAATTGTATTAGCAGTTGCATTGTCCCAGCTGGGTGTCTAGGCCCGGACGGAGAAGCGAGTGCGTCGCCCGGGCAATGACCGAACATTGCCTAAGCGGCGCACTACTAAGAGGTGGCGCTGCCTGAGCGGCGCACTACTAAGAGGTGGCGCTGCCTTGAGCGGTTGCTCGGCAGCGCCAAAACTCGGTGCTCCCTCGGGCAGTGCTTTTTAGCATAGCCCGACGTTGAGCGATTGGTGGATGCCGCTGCCCAAGCTGGGCAGTGGCAGTAAGGGAGAGACGTGCAACCGTTTCCGCACGTCTCTCCCAGAAAGGGGGGCCCGCTCGTCGTGTCAGCAATGTCGCGACTGAGTGGGCCACATTGTTAGTTGGGGCCCGAAAGGGCCAACGTCGGCGGAGTTACGCGGGTTTGCTAACGCGATACCAGTGCTGCGCCGATGACGGTTTGTGGAAACGGCGTGGGAGGTTTTAGCCGGTGAGAGCCCGGCACTTCGGCTGGTAGAGCTTTCCTCCCACATTAATAAAAAAAAAGCAGTTGCATATACATTTTAAAATTGTTTGATGTACGATGATTACAATGCAATTGGAATATATCCTTTATTTTACATAGTTTAGGTGTGCCAAACCTATAATTATGACAGTTCAAAGCAGAACAAATATGGCGTTGATTGACAGATGATACAAAATTCATATCTTATTTTCCAATTAACTCAATTGCACAGCAATTAAAAGCAAAATTGTTATTAGTTTTATCAATACAAGTATCAAAACTACCATTTATATATTTTTTCATCATTGAACATTACAAAAGTAGTATAGTCTGTCTTAGCCGAAATTACCACCTCCACTGCAAATATAATAAAATATGGATAAGACACACCGAAAATGCAATTGTAATTGGTTATTCAGTTACTGGTTAGACACAATAGGAGGAGCACACTGATGAAGTATAATAGTATAGTTAGTAATATTTGCATTCACACATTTAAATAAACTAATAAAGTAGAGGGGCGCGTCATTTATAGTTAGACAAGCTATACATGAAAGTCCAAAATGAATGATGTCCTTCGTACACGTATTTAAAACCGATGACACAATACAAAATACTATAATTGACTGAGGCAGCCGTGAACTGACTTAGTTTTTTCAGTCGTCGGCATTCTCGGACCTCCTCTTGCTTACTATTTAATTTTTTTTAATTTTTATTGTGACTCGACATATGACAGCACTCTGCTTGATGTTAAGCCAAAGTGTGGTCCATGAATAAATGTCACTGATACTATAATTCAATAACTGTGAGTAGCAATCACATCCACTATGCCGTCCTAGATGGAACCGGCAACTTACAAGCTGATCCCGAAACGTGACCAAATCACTTCACGGTCTGTATACTTGTAAGTGGTGGTACTACCCCGGATTGGCAGACTGGGTACCACTGCCTATCACTCAGGCAGGCCACTCAATTACTTTTTAGTTCAAATTGTTATTGAAGCGTTTTTTTTGTTTTTTATTAACTATAGTTTTTTTTTCTATTGGCACGACATACTGCGTGATATTACTGTAGCTTATTTAAAATGTCAAGCTACTCGGATGTTATATTGTGACTTGACAAATGACAGTATAGCTTGTCTAACTATAAATGACACGCCCCTCCATTTTTTTAGTTTATTTAAATGTGTGAATGCAAATATTTCTAAATATACTATTATACTTTATTAGCGTGCTCCTCCTTTTGTGTCTAACCAGCAACTGAATGACCAGTTACAATTGCATTTTCGGTGTGTTGCATCCATATTTTGTTTTCTCATGTGCGCAAATGCGGTAGAGGGGCGCGTTATTTCGGCTTAGCAGACTATACCCCTTTTGATATTAAGCTGTAGTGCGGTCAATGAATGAAGGTGACTGCTATTACAATTCAATAACTGTAAGTAGCAGTTATTGAATATTTTAAAATATCTAAAACCTTTGGGTAGTGGAATATTTAAAGCCAGCCTTTAAATATACGATATAAAAAGGAGCTACAGCTATTTAAACGTGAATATTTCAGAAAAACAAAATTATTGATGAAGATGAGGACGAAGGCGCAGAGGCGTGTTCAACTGTCACTGAGGCAATCAGATCTGTGATGTCCCCAAATAATCCTGTGTTCAGATTGGAGAAGAGAAGTGCCAAAATTACTGCGGTCATTGATTGCTTAAAGAAAAATGTTTTTATTAATAGAGGTAACTTTTTTTATTGTGACACGACATTTGACCTCGACCCGCCTGAAGATAAGCAAGAGGAGATCCATGAGTGACGACGACTGAAACATCCGAGTTAGTTCGCGGCTGCCTCAGTCGCCGTCACTATGCCGGCCAAAGGTGCTTCTTCACGCATCGCTTGAAGGATCCAAGGTTATAGGAGGGAGAGAACGATTTGTTCGAGAGTCGATTGTTCTACAAAGATAAGACGCACCGAACTTTTTAGTTCGACTGCCGATTCGGTCGACAAAATGCGGATGCTTCCCCCGATCAGTGCGGGTATTACGGGTGTTAAAAGACGAGACTTATACGTGTGTAAAAGACTTATAGATTACTAGCTGTGCCCGCGGTTTCACCCGCGTAAAAATAGGTTTATAATACAGTCATCTAAAAAGGAGGAAGTTCTCAATTCGACTGTATATCCCTTTTTTGTATTTATAACTCGATAACTCATATGTAAGAATGACAGACGGAAATAAAAATAAATATGACTGAAACTATAGTCAATTGGAAATTATAGTAAAAAATGTGGTAGGCGTAAGTCCCTAGTTTGATTCCTGATCGAATCAATGATTAGTTACAGAGCATTTTTTTATTATCTAATTATTTATTAGTTCAAATATAACAAATATTTGTTAAAAAAAAGATATATAACTGGTTCTTAGCCCAGTCTGCCGACCCAGGGAAGTGTCACCAAGTATAGAATTGTAAATAATAAAAAAAACATCATCATCAGCCAAAAGGCGTCCACTGCTGAACATGGCCTCCCCCTTAGAACGCCATTTCTAACGACAAGATGCCAGTTGCATCCACTGGTTATTCATGACTTTCACCTAGTAGGAGGTTCGTGGTCTCCACTCTAGAACCTTTCTTCCCCATCAGTTGTCAGTTTTTCGAGCGATGTTTATTTTTATTCATTGCTTAAAAACCTATTTAATTGAATACTAATGCTATAATTTTTTATTATTGTTTTATTGTGACAAGACATCTGACCTCGACCCGCCTGATGATAAGCAAGAGGAGGTCCAAGAGTGACGATGATTGAAAAACCCGAGTTAGTTCCCGGCTACCTCAGTCGCCGCCATTATGCCGGCCTAAGGTGCTTCTTCACGCATCGCTTGAAGGATTCAAGGTCATAAGATGGAGAGAACACATGGGCTGGCAAAGCATTCCACTTGTCAATGAATGTTAAAAACCCTGTAATAATTACGATGTTTATTCGCAGGTGATAAAGCTGTTGTAGTATCTCAATGGACGTCTGTGCTCCGATTGGTTGAGAAGGAATTGTCCACTATGGGTGTTAAAACGGTGACATTGAGTGGTAATGTGCCTGTCACCAAAAGAGCCGCCATTGTTGACAGCTTTAATAGACCACTCGCAGATCCACAGGTGAATTGAAGCATCTATTTATTTAAGTGTATCGAAATTTGAATGGATGCGTTAGGAGGCAGGCCCAGGAGCGTGTTTTCCGACCAAATCGGAGACATCCTCAAGAAAGCTGGGTTGCCTAGTGCCCATAACCATTGAGCTTGTATGAAGAGAATTGTGAATGTGAAGAAAGCGAGGGAGTTGTGTTAGGATCGTGGCAAGTGGCGGTCCATTGTTCCTACCTATCCCTGTGGGAAAAAGGCGTGACAATTGATTGATTGATTGAAGCGCATCGACAGATCACAAACTGAACTTAAACTTATTATTGATATGAAGCTTTTACATTTATTATTTACAAATTTACAACAATGAATCAATCAAATTGCCACGTCTTTTCCTACAGGGATAGGCAGTGACAATGGAGTGCAACTTGCCATGATCCTGACGCAATTTCCTCGCTTCATTCAAAATTCTCTTCATACAAGATATATTGTAAGAGTGTCTCGGCATTTTCTAAAATAAGTATCTGTTACTGTTATATTACAGATACAAATAAAATATATTTCAACAATCTGCGACAGCTACTTGAGTTATTTTACTATAATAGTAGGTTCTAGGCATTTCAGCTTAACATCAAGCGTACTCCAGATTGACATCAACTAAAAAATAATTATTTTTTACATGCAGGTAATGCTTCTATCATTGTGCGCCGGTGGTGTTGGTTTGAACCTGTGTGGTGGTAATCACCTATTGCTGCTGGACCCACATTGGAATCCACAGCTGGAGCAGCAGGCCCAGGATCGCATATACAGGGTGGGGCAATTGAAACCAGTGCACATTTACAGGTAATTCATTCAAATGTCAAAATTCACTCCATGATGAGGCATAGTGACGGCAAGCGAGGCAGCCGGGAACTGACTCGGTTTTTTCAGTCGTCGTCACTCTTAGACCTTCTCTTGCTTATCATCAGGCGGGTCGAGGTCAAATGTCGTGTCACAATAAAAAAAAATCTGCACAGGGTGCATTTGTATTCTGATAACTGAATCGACCGTCGAACTAAAAGATTAAGCGCGTTGTGTTTTTGTAGAACTATTAATAAATATATACCTTTTATTATTTTACATTTCTATACTTAGTTACTAAAGTGCTTGTATCATAGAAACAGGACAACCAAAGTACATAATATTTCGAAGATACAGTGGTTTTTGAACCCGTGATCTCGGTTGCTAGTCCATGAGTTCTGCCCACATTTGCCCTTAGAACCTTTAGTAAAAAATCAAATAGTAAAGGCAGCATAGTAAAGGCAGCTGTTTAGCTGTGAACTCAGTGTTTTACGTTAACCTCGCTATATATATTTTTTATAAGAAATACCTTTTTATAATTACTGATTGACTACAAGTCATGTGACAGCCTGATGTTAAGCTGGAGTGCGGTTGATAAATCGAGGTGACTTCTACTACAGTTAAGCAAGTGCTAGTCGCATTCGTATCCACTATGTGGGCCTAGTTGGCACTGGCACCTTTTCTTAGTTTTTATTGTGACTCGACATATGACAGTACCCGCTTGATGTTAAGCTGGTGTGTAGTCCATGAATGGATGTCACTGCTTCTCCAATTCAATAACTGTAAGTAGCAGTCACATCCACTATGCCGGCCTAGTTGGAACCAAATGACTACTGCCTAAAATAACTAACTGCATACCACGTCAAAATATTTATTTTTCTAGATTCGTTACCCTAGAAACTGTGGAGCAAAGTATACGTAAATTGCAAGAAAACAAATTAAAGCTCGCAGAAAGTGTACTGACGGGCGCAAGACAGAATAATGCATCTAAATTATCCATTGAAGAACTCAAAGTACTGTTTAATATGGGCCAGGGATCCAGCGACTAAAACTGGCATCCTTGTCTGACACCCTGTGACTGAAACATTTGCCCAGTATAGTGACGGCGACTGAGGCAACTGTGGACCGAGATTTTTTCAGTCGTTGGTACTCTCAGATCTCCCCTTGCTTACTATCATGTGATATGTCTACACGATTAAAAATATAATTAATAAAAATAATTTTAATATGAATGTGATTTTTTATTTAAGAACTTTTCTATTATTGAGAATTGTGGATGTGACGGAAGCGATGGAGTTGTTTCAGTATCGCGGCAAGTAGCGCTCCGTTGTCTTCTGCCTATGTCTGTGAAAAAATGCGTGACAATTTGATTGATGGCAGATCCCGATGCTTGTCTAGTGATGTAGCATTTTGACGTTAATATCGATAAATCTTTGGATATAGGTACCAGGCTAATTTATATACATATTTTGTATCTATATATAATTATTATTAAGAAAGGTTATTGGTATAATTTTTCTAAATCTGGAGACTCAGATGAACAATGATAGATAGAATTATTTAGGTATTATTTATTTAGGTGATTTAGGTAATCTTGTTTCTCACTATGAGTCTTTTTTAAATATTTTCTATTTATTAAGTTAGCTGGGTTTTTCTTTTATTAACCCGCTCAACAACGCAGATTATACCCGCGTACGGCCCGCTATTATCGCTGGCACGCGTATTGGCGTGCGCCGATCGTAGGTAAAGATTTTATTTACGCCATAGATGGTAAACATTTTGTCAATTTACCATCTATGGTAAATTATATTTAAATAATTTTGGTTATAAATATAAGTTGTTAAATTTTTAATTTAATAATATTTGTTTTTTTTTAAACAATTTGTGTAATTTAATACGTCATTACGGAATAATTCATTTTATGTGGGCGCAAAGTATTCCGACCACGAAAATAGCAAAAACTTCAATTTTATCTTTACATATATATCCCCTGGCGAGTCGTTTGAATTCAAAATGTAATGCCGCCAACTCGCCTAGTGAGTCCATTGTGAAATGTTTGCGGCACCCGAGGTAACTTCATGAAAATCGTAGTGGCATTGAACTTGATGTCGGGATGATTTAAGTCACTACCACAGGAAACCCCCAAAGGATATAATACCGCAACGGTATACTAATCCTTACTTATATTATAAACGCGAAAGTTTGTGAGTATAGATGGATGGGTAGATGGATGTTTGTTACTCTTTCACACAAAAACTACTAAATGGATTTGCATGAAATTTTACATTAACACGTTCTTTAATTTGATAAGAGCCCAGCTAAGCCTTATAGTAAAAAACAACTTTTGTCATAGCACCACCATACTCGTAGTTATATCTCTTAAATATCCCTTGCATCCTGATCATCATCCAGTACTCTAGGTCCTCAATTTGATAACGGCCCAGCTAAAAGCTCATAGTAAGTAAACGTTTTAGTTAAAGCACAATAGTTCTATCTCTTGTTGATTTACTCATCTTCTACCTTCGAGCTTTATCATCAGAGTAGCTCAGTGGTACCAGTTAAAACACACATATATTCATATACATGGGTGTGTCAAACGTGAGGTCACAGATATGTTGAAAAGTAAGTACCGATTATGCGTCTAATATCTCTCCGCAGCTAACAAAACGAACTGATGACCTTTAAACCCCTGATCAGATCCTCATCAATTTTAGCTAAAAACCATCTCGATCACGTCAGCTTTCAAACAAACAAAACCGCAATGTAATCGGTCCATTCGTTTAGGAGCTATGATGCCACAGACAGACACACAGATACACATACGCGCTAAACTTATAACACCCCTCTTTTGGGTCGGGGGTTAAAAAGAAGCGGCAATGACGTTCACAGTCACAAGTTCAAGCCAAGACCTTTAGAGAACTTACGTTAATAAAAAGTAAGCTCAAAATCTTAAACCCGAGTACTGGAAAATCACGCTCTAAAACAAAAATCAAGAAAATATTCTCATCTGATATTGTTATGTGCAAACTATTCGATATTTATTGTGTAATAAATTCACAACTTACATTTTTTCGGGGTTATATTTTTGTGGTAAAACGTTTGCGGTTCCGCTTTAAAAAAAAATCATCTGTTAAGATTTTAACCTACCGCCTTTAATATGTAGAGGTTCCATCTTATGTCATTGTGTTACACACGTATAGTAGGGGAACGAGTTAAAGGAACGGGCGAGGAATGCGGTTGTGACGTCATGGTCACGTGTCTATTATGAATAGTGAAGTAACATGCAAAATGTCGATAACAATAAACACACACTTTCCTTAAAACGCAAATAGATTTAGTTATTAAAAATTATAATTGTGTATTAAATTGAAGTATACACATTAGACAGCAACAATTTTTAATGAATTATATATTAATTTAATTTTGAGAATAGTGACTGCATGTTTTTTTCTTTTTCACACATTTTAATCACGTTTTTAAGCCACGGTTCTAGCCTGAATACGGATGACGACTCTCTTTTATTCAATTAACTCACTAATTTTTCAATAATCAAACAAAGAAAATATGGAGACGTTTTTATCGAGATTAAATGACATCGCCGAGCTATGAGCGTCACTAAAAGCGGCCACTAAGATACGGGTGGTGGTCGTTTCACGCCCCACCGCACCTCAGCCCCCGAATACATTTAGCTCGTTCCCCAACTATAAATATAATTTGAACAAGTGTATTATAGTTTATAATGAAATACGTATTTCAAGTAGTTTTGGATAAAAAATATGTTTGAATCATTCCCAATTATCGGGTGCTTCGCCGTATTCGGGTAAAAAGAAGCGGTGCTTTATTTGTTGTCTTTTTTCATTTTTATAACCAAGCAGTAATAAAAAAAGTAATTGTTTTCACCAAACAACCATGTTTATCTAAAGAAAGCGTTTCTATAATTTCATTAGTAAATTTATCGAGAAATGGCGCAAGTAAAAAAAGAATTCATATTCAAAAGAATTGCCTTTGTTACACTATCAGAGTCACCGACAAAAAAAAACCTGTAGCAATAAATTATTTAACAAAACAACTTTCAACATTATTTATAATATATTATGTTATTATAAACATAACAATGAAATTCTTAGAGGAATTATAATTAGTTATTTAAGGTATGAGCCTGAATTAATAAATTTTACAACATTAAATTACTTGTTTTAATTATTTCACCAAGCTATTCATGTCCGTTTGATAATAACTATTTGACCACGAAAATAGCAAAAACTTAAATTTATCTTTACTTAATGCTTGGCGAGTCCTTTGATTTCAAACTGTAATGCCGCTAACTCGCCTAGCGAGTCCATTGTGTAACGTTTGCGGTACCCGAGGTAACTTCATGCAAATCGTAGTGGCATTGAACTTGATGTCGGTATGATGTAAGGCACTACCTCAGGAATCCCCCAAAGTATATAATACCGTGACGGTATACTAATATACATTAAAATGCATAAATACAAAGTCATTATTATTCAATAATAACGACTTTGTATAAGATCCCTGGCAAAAAAAATATCATCTCCAAACAAATTCGGACATGTTATGATTTATCTGCCATTATATTTATCCATCAATAAATGCGACCGATATTTATGAGGAACATAAATATGTTTTTTTTAAATTATATTATTTCATTATCATGTTCAGACAAAAGGTTGTCAATTTCTGATTTACGTTTGCCGTATGTGAATAAAAAATATCATATTTTTAAATATCGTGATTTACAAAACGAAGGCTAGTATATTATTAAGAACATTGTATATAAGCTTGTATAGAAAGGACATTATCAACAAAACTTGTTTCGCGAAGATATCATCATTTTAGTTCGCACGCCAATCGGCGTGCGCCGTACGGTAAATAGGAAAAAATTTACGCCAATTGGCGTGCGCCGTACGGAAAGGGTTAACATAAGTTCAGATACCGTCAGAAGGAGACCTGCTGAACGAAACCTGACTCCAAAAAGAGCTGCAACAGGCCTACCGTCGGGCACGACTTGAATTTGCTCGAAAGCATAGAGATTGGACATTAGAGCAGTGGGGTGAGACCAGGGTTAGTCTACATGGAAGTAATCGACGTCAGAGAGTATATTGTCGTTTTCAAACAACAAAAAACTGTTGCTTATGGAAGCGGATCTGTAATGGTCTGGGGCGGCATCTCGGTAACCGCATATACAGCGTTAGTTTTCATCGAACCGATAAGATGTACACGTGGATTGACTTCTCATCGCTACATCACTGAAATCCTCGCAGACCATGTGGTACCTTACTCAGGTCAAATCAGGCAGGATATGCAGTTGATGCTTGATAATGCACGGCCTCATGTTTCTCATATGGTGACCTAGTATCTACGCGACGTCGGCATTCGTACGATTGACTGGCCAGCTCGAAGTCCAGGTTTGGTAAGTTATTTGGAAAATAAAATATGGATTTTGTATCGTTTTCCAATTACGAAAACGCAATATTACCAGTTTTGCTTTAAATTGTTTTAATTATAGTTTGATCATTTTGCACACCTAAACTATGCAAATAGAGGATATTTTTTCATTATATCGTAATCTTCGTACATTAAACTAAAATGTATAATGATGTCCTTTATTAAATACAAAACGAAAACAGCTTTCAATCGATAGCAAGTATTTACATTACAACCGATACTGTCACTACTAATTAAAGTATCGTACATCCCTATATATTTACAATATTTTGTTGGCAACATTTACATTAATTCTGTTAATATCCGTTATGGCAAACATAGATGTCGCATAATTGCGCGGCCGGCGTCATTCCGTTCGACCTCGACCGCCATTTTGTGCATTTTGTGAAGCTTGTTGGAGCGAAGCGTGATTAGGTTGTGATTTCGTAAAAAAAGTAGATAAATATAGTGGAAATGGTCGCGGTAAGTAGACAGAAAGATGTTCTATTTCTTTAGTTTTCATAATAAAGCGTCAAATTAAACGCGGTATTGTTTTGCAGCAAACAAAAGTGTTCGTTGGAAGCCTGCCTCAGGGCACGAAGCCGGAGGAGCTCCGTATCCTGTTCGAGAGGTTCGGAGCGGTCACAGAATGCGACATAATGAACAGATGCGGGTTCGTTCATATGCAAACAGAGGACCAGGCTGCCGCCGCCATCAGGGCTCTACATAATACCACGTTCAACGGCGGGGTCATCTCAGTCGAACGCGGACGCATCAAGGAGAGAGGCCAACGCGGCGTCGGTGGCCCACGGGGAGGAATGCGAGGTGGCGGCGGCGGCATGAGAAACGGCATGGACAGAAGATCAGGACCTATGCGAGGGCCGCATATGGGCGGCAGAGACGCGCCCTACATGAGGGACTCTAGACCAATGGGGGGCATGCGTGGCGGTGACATGCGCTCACCTATGGGCGGAGGCATGGGCATGCGGAATGGCATGGGTGGCGGTGGATCATCATTCGATAGAGGCATGGACAGGGGAATGGGTGGAGGTTATGCTGACGACAGATATGGGGGATATGGTGGGGAAGATAGAAGAGGATTTGCATTAATGGATGGGCGCGGACGTGGTGACCCATATGGGGCGCCGGCGCCTGTTTACGATGACAGGCGCAGTTATGCGACTGCACTAGATGATTTGTCGGGGATGTACGGGGATGATAGACGTGCACCAATGTATCCAGACGAGCGCGACATGATGGATAGGCGTGGCATGAGAGGGGCTGCAATGCCAATGGGCTCTGGTTATGATCGTGCTGCACCACCGAGGGCAGGTTCCATTGGCAATGGAGATATGTTCAGCAGGAGATCACCACCACCAATGTGAGTTGACCATTCAATAACAATTAATAATTTATTGTGACTCGACCTGCCTGATGATAAGCAAGAGGTCCCTAAGAGTGACGACTGAAAAAATCTGAGTCAGATCAAGGCTGCCTCAGTCGCAGTCACTATGCTGGCCAAAGGTTCTTCTTCACGCATCACTTGAAGGATCCAAGGTTATAGGATGGAGAGAGCACATGAACTGGCAAAGCATTCCACTTGTTGATTGTTCTAAAAAAACAGATGCACTGAACTTTTTTAGTTCGACTGCCGATTCGGCTGACAGAATGCGGATGCTTTCTTAAACCTGTGCGGGTATTAGGGGTATGAAACAAGGTTAAAGAGTTCCTCGGAACATTCTATATGGAGCTCTTTTACTTGTTCGAAAAAATGCAATACATGAGCTCTGTTACTTGCTAGAAAAAATACAATATATGAGCTCTTTTACTTTTTAGAAATAATACAATGTATGAGCTCTTTTACTTGCTAGAAAGAATACAATATATGAGCTCTTTTACTTGTTAGAAAAAATACAATATTTGAGCTCTTTTACTTTTTAGAAATAATACAATGTATGAGCTCTTTTACTTGCTAGAAAGAATACAATATATGAGCTCTTTTACTTGTTAGAAAAAATACAATATATGAGCTCTTTTACTTTTTAGAAATAATACAATGTATGAGCTCTTTTACTTGCTAGAAAGAATACAATATATGAGCTCTTTTACTTGTTAGAAAAAATACAATATTTGAGCTCTTTTACTTGTTAGAAAAAATACAATGTATGAGCTCTTTTACTTGTTAGAAAAAATACAATATATGAGCTCTTTTAGTTGTTAGAAATAATACAATATTTTTCCTAACTTGTGTATGTTTGCAGGAGAGGTGGTGGTGGAGGTGCTTCTGGTGGTTATGACAGAGACCCTTATGCCCAGCAATACCCACCAATGGGACGGTAAGCATCATTATCTATTACTATGTTAACATTCACATTGAAAAATGGTACTAAACACATTATTTTAGACATACAAAACAATCTACATACATTAATAAATACAAACAATTTACATACAGCTGTGGTGAAGTGGTAGTGCAATGGTAACTTAAACTGAGAGCTTGGGTTCCACTTGCCGGTACCAATGTATCTTTGACATATGTACTTTGGTTGTCCTGTTTCCACAATATGACCACTTTCGTAGCTTAGTATAGAAATGTAAATAAGTAAAAGAATATGTAAAAATTATTTTTACATTTTTTTTTCTTTACATTTCTATACTAGAAACAGGACAACCGAAGTGCATACATCAGAGATACATTAGTACCAGTGAGTGATTTCAAACTTGTGCTCTCGGTTTGCGTAACCATTGCACTGCCACTACACAATAAATAATATGTTTAGTCACCATAATTGTTTTATTTAAAATTAAGCATATTTTGTCCAAGAGTGGTAGGCGTACATACAGTTAGTTGGTCATTTAGTTCGCCTAGTGTGCAGACCTAGGGTGGTATCACTAAGTGAGTTGGTCTGGATCAAGATCAGCTTAAAAGTGGCTGGTTCTAACTATGGCTTTGATGGTTTGGGTACATGGAAAGGATGAGTGAAAGTAGATTGACGAAAGCAATTTATGAATTTGATGTGGATAGATGCTTTAAACAAGACAGGCCCAGGACGGTGTTTGCCGATCAAATCAAAGACATCCTTAAAAAAAACTGGGTTGCCTGTGCCCATAACTGTAGAGCTTGTATGATGAGAATTGTGGATTTAAAGGAAGCGAGGGAGCAGTGTCGGGATCGTGGCAAGTGGCGCCTGCCTAGTCTGCCTAGGCGTGACAATTTGATTGATTGATTGTACAGAAAAACAAAAAATGAGTATTTATTGTGGGCGCTTGCTTTAAGAGAAGAAACGTGATATTTATCATTGTTCTTATAAAGCAATAGTTGGTACATATACAATGCTAATTTTAAATAAAAAGAATAATTTTCCATTATTTCAAGGTTTAATGTTTTTTTTCCTCTGTTCGCTGTTTGACGCTAAATTGTATGATATAATAAATCGTATCTATTCGTATTAATTTAATAAACATTGCAATGACCAGTCTATTAGTCCGTTGAAAAAATATACCCATAGCTGGGAAACTCATTGAGACTAAATAGGTTTAGAAAGAATGTAGCAAAATGATTTAAGTAAGGTTTTAAGACAAATGTAAACAGAATGGATTCCCACAATGTTATGGTTGTCTCCAGTTTGATTGGAGAGCATTAGCTGGCACGATTAAAGGTCATTCTTTGGCCGGCATAGTGACTGCGACTGGGGCAACTGTAAAAAGAGGGTTTTTAGTCATCTGCACTCTTGGGCCTCTCCTTGCTTAACAGGAAAGTTCGAGGTGTCGTATCTTAATATTAAATTAACATTCTGCTGGGTTCTTCTTTTACACTCACTTTGGATTTAGAAACACAGAAAGAAACATTCTGTAAATATTTTGGGATCTAAACATATATATTTGATTTTCAATTCTTACATCACATGAAAATACTGACTGGGTTCTGCCATAAATGATACAACTGAAAAGACGAAGTGTAAGATGAAGAGACACGGGCTGATGGTGCTTTTCTGATGTTTGCGACATTACAATTAAAAATAAAACACAAAGAATCAGGAATTTTGCGACGCGTGACTCATAAATCTGCATAGAATTAGTAACAATCTAGTGTCAGACGTGCATGGTGTGTTGCATACATCAGATCATCACCTAAACGTGGAAATAGTGGGCGTTGCCGATTGATTGAAACACGGTATTGTTATACTTTATAGCTCTGGCGGCGTCGGACGCGGTAGAGACCTAGGCGGAGGAATGCCACGGCGTTACTAACTCAACCGAATGAACAACCCGTTCGCACGAACATTATGTCTCCCGCACGATTTACGTTCGTAGAGATCGTTCGTTTTAGTTTTAATTATGAGGTTCGTAAGGGCTAAACACATGCCATTAGGTACGGATAACCACCAACCACACAGCGGAGATGACCGGGCATAATAATAATAAAACTGCACATACGGAGTTCATATTTTAAAGAATGCTATTGACGTTTTCTGTTACAAGAAATAAATTCGTATATTTTGTCGTATCGTTACCAATAACGTTTTCAAGGGAGATAGACTCAAACTTAAATAGTCGGACGTTGATTGCGTTACTCGACTTCGTTGTTTGGAAGTTTGTGCATGCGGCTTCATTTTCGCGGCGGCGCGTGTTACCGTTGAGTTTGATTCTTAAGGAGCCTTTAGCAATTATTTTTCATCGTATACTCCGTGAACTTGACTACGATTCAGTTTTGGGTAGAATTTGTTGTGGCGGAAATTGAAGTGGCAATGGGCTGGCCACATCGCTCAAAGAACTGACAACTAATGGGGACGAAAGGTTCTAGAGTGGAGACCACGAACCGGTAGACACAGCGTAGGTAGGCCTCCCACTAGGTGGCCTGTTGACATAGTGAAATTCACGGGTAACCGATGGATGTAACTGGCATCTTGTCGTTCAAAATGGCGTTCTAAGGGGGAGGCCTATGTTCAGCAGTGGACGCCTTCTGGCTGATGATGATGAGAATTTGTTTTAAATTTTATGTTCTAAACCTAATATGTAAGCTACTTAAGTTTGATCTATCATAAGTAATACGATGCGTATATTTGCTTAGTGCACCGTTTTCTCAAATAGGTAGTTGACAGTTATTTTTCAAAATTGTACACTTTCGTCTCACAGTGGCATGTGTTTAGTTTAGGTATTTTGCTGGCGATAGTCGATCACAATTTTGATTCAATTCCATTGCACATGACCAATGTGCAATGCACTAACATGTTTCAAAGGACTTCATTCATGGGCACTTGGGCTAAATTGTATCAAAAGTTACATATACACTTAAAATAGTTTAATGTATGAAGATTACATGGTAATTGCATAATATCCTTAATTATGCATAGTTTAAGCGTGCAAAATGATAATTATGACGGATTAAAGCAAAACTGTTTATGTGGCGTGTCTTCGAGATTAAGAGACAATAAAATCCATTTTATTTTCCAAATAACTATGGAAATAAAATTACCAATTGCAATGCAATTAAAAGCGAAACTGTTTTTAGTTTTATTCATACAAGAATAGGTTAAAATGAACGATGTCCTTTCTATTTGCAATAATATATAATAATAATGTGGTTTTTATTGTATGTGCGACGTTGTTGGATCGACTGTCGTCCGCACAACACAAATCAAGTCGATCTAATGACGACCCTTTAGTATAATAAGCTTAACAATAATTTAAATATTAGGAGCACTATTAATAAAACAAATTACATTATAAATGCTATGTTTTTAATTACAACAAAATCCGTTACAATAATTTGACGCTTATATTATCCTAATATATCAGAATACGCCGCCATATGATAGAAACTGGTGTTCTTCAACATTCGTTAATAAATTCTGATATTACTATCGCTTGTAGTTATGTGCATGAACAGCGGTCCACGCCGGTGGGCTGCTAACTGCGTATCTACTAGCATTACATGGCTATAATAGCTATTTCGAGCGAGCGTGGCCGGTGGGAAGCGACCCCCTGCCCAGGGCCAAGTACCAACGTGTACCTAGAAAAATTGTAGCCATTGAGATATTGATTTATCTTGTGGCATTTATGGAAATAGCGAGAATGTGATGTTTCTCGTCGAATGTTAATTTTATGTATCTACTAACCGACGTCAAGCGTCTACGTGCTTTCGTCTACGTGAGTCTTTCAGGATATAACCACGTGATGTCTACACGGTATAGGGCGGCAATGTAACGTGACAACGGACCGGCGAACGAGGGATTTACTTGGACCATTGTAAGTACGGCATATGCGATCAGCAACCGACCCCCATCCGATTTTAAGCGTTCAATACAACTTGTAGTCGCATGACAGTTTTATTGCGTGGCTTTAAGGAGCCCTCTCTCTATTAAAAAGCCTATTTAAAAAAAATTATCGGTCCATTATAGCTCTCTAGTAATTGAGCGCATCGGGGGAAGTTTAATTCAAGAATACAATTTTTGATAGAAATTGTCCGGAGTTGGAATTAAGCCAAAGTTGCAAATATTAGTAAATGTATAGAATAAAGGCACCTGTCCCACTGTTGGCGAGTAAGTGTCCGGCTATCGTCTATTTTGTCGTCCGATAAACGCTTAGCCCGTACTTAAAATGCGCATATAAAAGTTTAAATCGACTACTCTGCATGCCGGCTAGAACTCTTGTTCCGCTAGTTAGTCGCAAAAGGAATCGCACTTGACAGTAATATCACGCTCAGTACGTATACCAGCGAGTGGTTAGACATTCTTTCACGGGCGGATTGAAAATGAACTCGTTTCTTCAAAAATTAATTAGAAACGTCTGGATAAAATATTGATAATTTCTGATCCTAGCGACTTGGACGAACGATCGCCTCTCGTTTATTCATTTATCTATCGACTAAGCGATTAATCAATGTTTAGATCAACTCGTTCCTCGCTGCTCGTCGGCCTTAAGACAGGTGCCTAATAATGATTTTTGCCTACGAGATACAGATTAATTTACTATATTCTAATATGTTTTTTATCCCTGCAGGGAATGGGCGCCTGGATGAAGACAACTTTACATCTGGGATATGCAGATTAGGACATTTTCTTTTGCATTTTGATTGTAAAAAGGTTTTTTAAAATATGTTGCCAATGTATACTACCTTTTGGACTGGTTGTTTTAACTGCGATGAAGACAGTGATTGGTAAACGACTAAAGTTATATTTATGTTAAGTGATAATAATAAAATTTACAATTTATGAGTTGTTTTATTTAACTTTTATAAATTGCTTTCGGCAATCTACTTTGACTCATCCTTTCCATGTGCCCATCGAGCTAGGTTGCCTAGTGCCCATAACCTTAGAGCTTGCATGATGAGAATTGCGGATGTGAAGGAAGCGAGGATTGTCACGCCTTTCTCCCATGAGGATAGGCAGAGACAATAGACTGCCACAGTCCTGACGCTACTCCACATCCTTCTCATTCACAATTCTCTTCTTACAAGCACTGATTCTTCCTGTAAAAAGAATCAGGAATATGCCAATAAAAAGACCTGCGTAAAAGAGGTAATAAAAGCGTATTTTTTTTTTACTGCATGTTGGTAGCACTGTACTGATTTACCGCGCAAAATTTGAGCGGGATCTGTCATTTAATTTGTTTAAAACTGCACTTTTTGTTGGTCATAGTTTTGAGTCTTCGGTGATTTTTACAATGGAAAATATTGTGCCTTAAATTTTGTGTTTCGAATGATATTTCATGTGGTATTTTCATGCTTAAAAAAAACCTACGGCGAATCGTGCATATCAAAAACAAGGGCATATGAATGGTATAAGGATTTTAAAGGAGGCCGAGAAGTAGTTAGTAGCCTCGTTCTGGTAGACCTTCAACCGCTACAACCAAAGAAAACATGGACAGAAGCTAGTGCTCAAAAATCGACGTAGTATGAGAGAGTTAGCTAGTGAGGTGAACATATCTTCCAGTCCGTCCACAACATTGACATTTTAGGCATGAAACGCGTCGCCGCTCGACTAGTTCAAAAAGCACAGCGTAATCATTGAAGACATGGTTTCCCGAGCTTCTACGGATTCTACCTTTTCGAACTGACGACGAGGTATGTAAACGACCCGAAACCCAAAAAACCGCGGCAAAGTCGTTCCAAAATCAAGGTGATGCTAACAGTTTTTTTTACTAACGTGGTGTGGTTCCACCACGTTCCAGAGGGAGAAACAGTGAACAAAGAATATTATTTAGCGTTTGCGTGAGAGTAGTCATCGCATGAAAACAATGCCATCAAAATATAAACGTAAAAAAAACAAGTCTCGCAACTCAGCGCGATTTTGCAATCGCACTATACAATCTTATTTACTATAATATGTATTGCTTGTAGGTTACAATGTTATTGTAGTCACTACAAGATGTTGTTAGATTAGCTAATTACGTAATAACTTAAGACAGAAGGTCCCTTAAGTAGGGACTGAATGAATCGTTGCGAGACTTTTTTTTTACAAGTTTTGTTTTTGATGGCATTTTACGTATACTTCTATACTAAGCTACCAATGTGCTTTTATCATAGAAACAGGACAACCAGAGTACATATATCAAAGATACATTGGTACTGGTGGGTGGTCTCGAACTCGTGCTCTTCGGTTTGCGTAACCATTGTCGCCTTTATCTTCGCCTATCCCACAGGGCGTGACAATTGATGTATTTAAATAAATAAAACAAGAAATAATTTTTGATATATTATTTATTTAGAGCACTATTTAAAATTGCTGTTTAATAAATTTGATAAAATTTTAAAATCAACCCTATCATAGTACTTTAGCGCCTAAAATTTGTTCCAAATTAACTAGGAATAAGGAATTACTAGAGATGCAATGTTAAGTACCATTTAAAATTTAGTTAAAATCTTTTAAAACTATTGATGGCGTAATGATCTATTATTTGATAAGCCTGAATCTAGCTTTTAATTCGACAATTCTGGTAACGATATTATATTTATATTATATTCTTATTCGAGCATTTTTGGCAAAGGTAAAACTCACAAACACACGCAAATTTTAATAAATATAAAGCTATGAAATAGCATTTCTTAAAACTCTTAACTAGAATATAAATTAGCTATTAAATTATATGCAATACAACCAGCCATTGTTACAAAATATCAATCTCTATTCTCTTAAAAATATAGAGCGAATAATTGTAAAAAAAAATCACACAAAAGTACAATAAAAAATAAATTATACATAATCTTTTTTTATAATATTTACTAATACATAATGGACGCTTGTTTTTAATCTCATTTTAAAACATTTTAGGTAATGCGTGGACACCAACCTAAGGAGACATGAAGTCCCCGGCAGTAGCTAATGCGCTTGGACTATGACGTCATAGTAACAGCACTCCCGGCAGATAAATCGAGCGCTGGCAAACTGCGCAGTAACTTGTTCTGTTACCTACCTAATTTTTAAAAGACATCTTCGTAACCAATCAGCGAATAACAAATCAATAGGTAAACTGCGTTGATTGGTCACATTTCGCTCGCGGTACAATTTAACTTCTTTTTTGACGTCATAATGTATTAAGAGAATTGAGGTCATGTTCTTATCTGACACTTATACTGTGCAGCTTAAAAGTCTGCTGATAGATGTACTGGCATTGGCCAATATCATCAGCAAAACGATTCTCGGAATACGCCAAATACTTCTCTATTTTTGCGAGGTCAAAAAAAAAAAATTCTTCATTGGTGGTAATCTGTCAAAATGAAGCCCATTAAGATCAATATTACAGGTACATGATTGGTGTCCTTGTACATAGTATTTATTACCTTTTTGTATAATCTTGTTAATGTTGCCATTTAAATAAAATTTTGCACTGAAAAACACTTATTTTTTCTGCTGGTATAAATTGATCTACTATGTGATTTATCTATTATTATTTCACTCACACAATTATTTAATACCGATTTAACTTACATCTGATATAGAATATAAAGTTGCAACTACCTACAAAAAAATAAATTCTGCAAACAATAATAATAAGTACTTTTAACACAGTTCGTAAATTACATATACATTTTGTTACTTTGGTAACACACATAGCCTAAAGTGTGATATTAAATCGACTAGCAACGGCGATTTATCACAAAAAAAAACATTTTATATTAATTAAAAAATGTATGACTCAAATATCTGGCGTTAATTGTATCAATTGCCTCTTAAATTAAAAAGGATAACGTCAATATTCTTTGCACAATACTTTTGATTCTTGATTTTTTTTATTCTACACTAATGAGGTACAATTTTAAATATACTTAAGGCCTCTTCAACCGCCAACGATGTAACCCTCATTATCTCATAAAATATAGCTATGATTTAAATTGACCAATATTTAAGGCTAGAATTTAAATAATTCTAGGTCGTTTAAATATTGGCATAAAAAATTTTATAAGTCTAAGCATAGATATTAAGTAAAAAGAGGTACTTTTTTTACACTCGCGACAGGTTAATAATTCTTCGAGGGAAGAGGCCTCGCCCACCAGAGGTCGTTCTCCCTCCCTTAGCCAACTAGTTCCCATAGCATACCTCACATTCATTGACAAGTCGGGCTTCACTCGACTTTGGAGTCATTCTATTTCTCATGGATCACCCGCTTCGCGTGGGGCCCACTACTCAATCGCGCTGATATATCCGAATAGAGCACAGCAATTCTCACAAAAAAGGTTAATAATTAGCCGACCTGTCGCGTTCAATTCAGTTCCACGCAGAAACTATATTCCGCACCCCAAAATCGTCTAAATGTTTTGTTAACACATTATTTTCTATAATATAAATAATTTACTTCCATTGCGTTTCTGTTAGCTTGTAAAAACAAAATCGTGTTAATATAAGTAATATCTTGCGTACATAACGTATCTACCTCTTTTTACTTATTAATCATCGAGTCTAAGAAACTACGAAAGCTAATATTTAGTACTGATATAGACTAGAGCTTAAATGAGTCGAAAATAGATTTTCTTTTAAAGAGTAAAAACATTATAATCATTAGAAAGAATATTATTGTAATAAAACACACGCACTTTAGTTTAACATACAATGCCCAAAATAATCCACGTAGTCAATGTTACTCCCATAGTTTCTCCTATTTAGAAATAAGTTAAAAAGAAACTGAGTGGAAATTCGTTTAATTAATTTAAAATTACAATTGCTACTCTGAAAGCTATTTTATTCTAAAATATCGATGTTAGCCTTAATATTGCTTTTCTTTAAAATTCATATTAAATTCATTAGATATCTCATTAATAACTTAATTTTCGTTTTTCAATTTTTTATTGATTATTTAAAATTTCTTAAATAGAAATTTATTAAGTAGTAATTGAAATGTGCTCAAAATTAATTAAATAATCCTTTCAGAATTGTTTATTATTTAAATAATTTTTCCTTTTTTTATATTTTTACAAATGGTAGAATCAACAAGAGGATATTTTTAAAAATATATTAAAATTGCAAAAGCCGAATATTTAAAATTATTAAATTACTAAATTCCACTTTAATACCTATAGGCTTCGTTCTTACAAGGGTTTTTAACACTTTTTATTATTCCAATTTTGGAATGGTTTTGGGAAAAAGATAATAAAGAACAAGAAAAACGAATTCGTTGCCTGAGGTGATAATAGCCGCCATTACTTCCACATTCAAATACTTTTGGTATAATTTGAGACAAAAGGACATCATAAGGATAATTAAACTGTCATAGTATTTATTGACATTTGTCAAAACTAATAATAGTCAATGAGCCAGTGAATAGAGGAATTAAACAAATTTTATGCGTTTATTTTTGTTTTGATTTTACATTTTTTTATTATTCCGACGATTCGAAAGCTTTGCAGCCATCGGGTCAGGGAAAGACTGTTTGGTCGTCCTATTGGTTGATGCTGTTTCCAAAACTACCCTGTTTGATGTTTTGATTTTGTTTTTCTGCCCCCGGTTTAATTCAATTTTTCGCAAAAATAACTGACGGCAGTTTGCTGGACTTGGGACTTGATTTTGGGTATTATGGGGTCCCAGATATTAGGTGTTAAATAACGCAATAGTAAGCCGCATAAAATTTGTTTAATCAATGTTCGCGCAAAATCATGAAACCACATTCACCTTACTGTTAAACGTGTGACATCACATGGGATCTCGACATGAGAGCACCCCTGATGTTAAGTTGTATAACTGTAAGTAGCATATCCAGTATGCCGGCCTAGTTGTGACCGGCAACTCACAAGTCACTTTACGAACTGTATACTTGTAAGTGATGGTACTACCCCGGATCGGCAGACTGGGCACCACTGTCTACCTCTTAGAAAATGTGTTTTACAAATGACGAAAATAAATCTTCATTGTTAAGCCAACCAGCTAAAGATAGTCCTTCATGTAAAACCAGGGCAGAGCTAAGATTTGGCATACTTGAGTGCTACGTTCATAGGTTTCTCCTCCTTTAGTGAATCCTTCACAATGGCACAGGTCTCATGAGGAGCAGGAACAAGCAATGGACTCACTGTGCCATCTGATAACTGTTCTGAGTTTCTGAAAATATAAAACAAGTAATTGTATCTATGTCCCCCGCAGGCCCAGGAGGGTGTTTGTCAACCAAATTTTTTACTATTTTTATATTGTGACGCGATATCTGACCTCGACCCGCCTGATGATAAGCAAGAGGAGGTCCAATTGGACACATCCTTAATAAAGCTAGGTTGCATAGTGTCCAGAACCATAGAGCTTGTATTAAAAGAATTGTGGATGTGAAAGAAGCGAGGGAGTTGTGTCAGGATCGACAAGGGGCGCTCTATTGTCTTTGCCTATCCCTGTCTGTACAAAATATTACAACGCTTCATTCATTTCCTCTAAAGAAGAAGAATGCCATATCTCTCATCCATCCATTCACCGAATCAATGAAACATATAAACAGATACATTTCAAAGAGTGGTAGGCAGTGGTACCCAGTCTGCCGATCCGGAGTAGTACCTCCACATACAAGTATACAGACCGTGAAGTGATTTGGTTGCGTTTCGGGATCTGCTAGTAAGTTGCCGGTTTAAACTAGGCCGGCCGGCATAGGGGATGGGACTGCTACTTACAGTTATTGACCTGTAAGTAGCAGTGCCATCCATTCATGGACCACACTCCAGCCTAAAATCAAGAGGGGTGCAGTCACAAAAAATTAAAAAAAAAGAGCCTCACCTAAACTTTCTGCTATGCAATGGAACAATATGTGCTAAATATCTGAGTAGAACATGGTCTTTGTGTTCTATTAGTTTGTCACGTGGCAAATCGATGCAGTAGACCGTGCGACCATCACCCAAAAATGGTGTTATCTGATTCTCTAGGCGCACCACCAATAGTAATACGTCTTCTAAGTCAGCCTCGCTGTAAAGAAAATTATTAAAGGACATCATTCATTATGTGTGGGGACTTGGGCTTAATCAAGGCGACCGTGGTGTAGTGGCAGTGCAATGGTTACGCAAACCGAAGAGCACGAGTTCGAGACCACCCACCTGTACCAATGTATCTTTGATATATGTACTTTGGTTGTCCTGTTTCTATGACACAAGCACTTTAATAGCTTAGTATAGAAATGTAAATTAAAAAAAATATAATTAATAGTTGCATATACATTTTTAAATAGTTTAATGTACGAAGATTACAATGTTATATACAATATATCCTTTATTTTTTACTTTAGGTGTGGAAAATTATCAAACTATTATATAATTCTGACAGTTCAGTGCAGAACTGTTAATATGGTGTGTCTTTGTGATTAACGGACGATACAAAATCCATGTCTTATTTTCCAAAGAACTTAATTGCACATCAATTAAAAGCAAAATGATATCCTTTAGGCATTAATGTTTTCCCCAAGGTTCCAACCCTCGCGGAATACATCTCTTTCAAGCGAATCCCTGGCCAGCGGCAAAAGTAAATTGAATAGTTTTTTCAGTCCTTTGCTCTCTTGGACTTACCATACTTTACCATACGAAAGTCGAGGTCAAATTTTGAGTCTATAATTTTTATTTTTTAATTTTTCTATATTATTTTTATTTACATTTCTATATAACATATATCAAAAATACGACAAGCGTGGAGGACAAACACGTATCAAAGTTACCTAGCAGAGCACAAGAACTGTGCGAATTGTAGACTTGGTATACATCCCTGCCTGTCTTCGCATTCAGTAGCCAAATCAGTGTCTCTATAATACATGTAGAGGAAATCATTTAGTTGCTTCGCCACAATTGCACAACGATCCTTGTCACACATCTTCACTGTTGGACCCTGTAACAAAAATTAGGTTCTTTTTATTATTGTGACTCTACATATGACAGCACCCCGCTTGATGTTAAGCCGAAGTGTCGTCCATGAATGAAAGTCACTGCTACTACAATTCAATTACTGTGATTAGCAATCACATCCACTATGCCGGCCTAGATGGAACCGGCAACTTACAAGCTGATCCCGAAACGTGACCAAATCACTTCACGGTCTGTATACTTGTAAGTGGTAGTACTACCCCAGATGGGCAGACTGGGTACCTCTGCCTACCACTCTTTGATAACCAGACTCGAAGCAAATATCCATCTATTTTTTTTAACAAATATTTGCAATATTTAATATAATTATTAAATATTACAAATAAAAGCTATGCAACAAATATTTGCTCCGACCGGGAATCGAACCGGAGACTTAACGCGCAACAAACAAATCGCTACTAAATCATAGTACGCTTGTATCATAAAAACAGTACAACCAAAGTAAATTGATCGAATCAAAGACACATTGGTGCCGGTGAGTGGTTTCGAACCCGTGCCAATTGGCTTACGTAGCGATTGCACGTATGATGTGATATTTGTATATTATGATGAATACCTGTATATTATAAGGCACTCTCAATGAAGTGACAGCGCGTTTGAGGAACCTGGAGACGACGGCTGCTAATGGTGCTGATTGTGGCTGATGACAACCTCCGACACGCTTCAAAACGTGCGATAGGAACAAGCCAAATGCACGTCTTGTTTCCGCTACGCTGTAACAGAAAAAGCATTAATAGAGATCAGATCGTGAAGTGACTTAGTCGCGTTTCGGGATTAGCTTGTAAGTTGTCAGTTTCAGGCCGGCATAGTGGATGTGATTGCTACTTACAGTTATGGAATTGTACTAGTTATTTACATTTACATTAAATACTGCGTTATTTTTGTTTTTTTTTTAAATTGTAGCTTGGTAAATGTGTCCGCTTGTTGTTGCGGCTGAAGTGCGATCATTAAATAGAGGCAAATGCTATTTGCGCTAGAGTGCGGTCCATTATTGAAGATGACTGCTACTTACAGTTATTTAACTATGCCGGCTCTTACAATGTTGAAACCGGCAAATTACAGGCTGATCCCGAAACGCGACTAAGTCACTTCACGGTGTGTATACTTGTAACTCCGGATCGGCAGACCACTGCCTACCACACTTGACAGCCAAAGTCAAAAAATTTCTTTTTTTTTTAAATTAACAAATATTTACTCCGGCCGGGATTCGAACCTGGGACTTTCCGCGTAACGGACTGGTATGCTAACGAATACGCCATTCCTGTTTCCAACGTTTGTACATACCTAAGTCTGGCTCCATCCATGAGTTGCTCCTTGAGTTTGTCTTTAGCCCTTCTGTTGTCGACGTGCACTGGTGGGGATCTGTCTTCGGGCAGTGTGACCGCAGGCGCCGTAGATGTAACTGTCACTGCCTCGTAACGTTTCAATCTACGAAATAAAGAGCGGCGCGATGTCAGACTACCTCCTCGGTGATACGGAAAGCAGATGGGCCGATGCATCCTGGGCATCAGTCAATAACTTGTTTTTCATTATGACATTTTTTAAAATATACATTTCAGTATTAAGCTACTAAAGTGCTTGTATCATAGAAACAGGACAACCAAACTACATATATCAAAGATACATTGGTACCGGTAAGTTTATTTTTATTTTTATTATGACTCGACATATGACAGCACCCTGCTTGATGTTAAACCAAAGTGTGGTCCATAAATGAATGTCACTGCAACTACAATTGAATAACTGTGAGTAGCAATCACATCCACTATGGCGGTCTAGTTGGAACCGGCAACTTACAAGCTGATCCCGAAACGTGACCAAATCACTTCACGGTCTGTATACTTGTAAGTGGTGGTACTACCCTGGATCGGCAGACTGGGTACCACTGCCTACCACTCTTAAAGTGGTTAAGTGGTTTCGAACCCGTGCCACTCGGTTTACGTAGCCATTGTACTGCCATACCGTGGTGTACACGGTCGCCTTATTTGACCTCGACCCGCCTGCTGATAAGCAAGAGGAGATCCAAGATTAACGACTGAAACAACCGAGTTAATTCACGGCTGCCTCAGTCGCCGTCACTATGCCGGCCAACGGTTTTTTTTTTCACGCATCGCTTGAAGGATCCAAGGTTATAGGGGGGAGAGAACACATGGGCTGGCAAAGCATTCCACTTTGTGATTGTTCTACAAAGAAAAGACGCACCGAACTTTTAGTTCGACTGCCGATTCGGTCGACAAAATGCGGATGCTTCCCCCGACCAGTGTAGGTGTTACGGGTGTGAAAACGACTGAAATAACCAACTCAGTTCACATTTGTTCAATGTTCAAAAACGGGATTTTTTAAAGACTCGTATTTTTAAAACAGTAACGAATTCTATAATGACCAAGCACGAATACTATATTAAACACGATTACTAACCTCTCAGGTGTATGAGCAATTGTGTTTTGTGGCAATAGTCTTGAATGCAATAGTAAATTATAATTATGCGGCAATACACCGCTTGGATTGTTTATACTCGTCGAACACACCGGGACACCGCTCACAGGATCTGAAAATTACAAGTTTCCGCACATAAGGTAGGCCAATCATGCAACATAATACACACACACACACACACATACATTTAAGAGTGGTAGGCAGTGGTACCCAGTCTGCCGATCCGGGGTAGTACCACCACTTACAAGTATACAGACCGTGAAGTGATTTGGTCACGTTTCGGGATCAGCTTGTAAGTTGCCGGTTCCATCTAGGCCGGTATAGTGGATGTGATTGCTACTCACAGTTATTGAATTGTAGTAGCAGTGACATTCATTCATGGACCACACTTTGGCTTAACATCAAGCGGGGTGCTATCATATGTCACAATAAAAAAAAAACAACAACGTGTATCACAAAGGTCTGTATACTTGTACCCCGGATCGGCAGACTGTACCAGTGCCTACCACTCATTGATAACCAGACCCGAAGCAAATATCCATCTCATTTTTTATTAACAAATATTTGCAATTTTTAATATAATTATTAAATATTACAGATAAAAGCATTGAAACAAATATTTGCTTCGCCGGGAAGTGATAGGAACCCGGGACGTTACGCGCAACAAACCAATCGCTAAACCGTTCGTACACGCCTGTCGTCAATATTCTTTCAACTGATAACTTTATAATTTTCGTGAAAATGAATGTCAAAGTTCCAACAAAAAATGTCATGCGGCAACCCTGATCATATGACTAGAGCAAACCATTGTATTATTCCCGTCCCCGTTGTCCCCGCATCGGCCTTTAGACGTGAAGGAGTCGCAGAGGGGATTCACACAGCGCGCGCGCCTGTTCGTGTACCTATAGTAGGGGAACGAGTTAAAGGAACGCGCGAGGAATGCGGTTGTGACGTCATGGTCACGTGTCTATTTTGTATAGTGAAGTAACATGCAAAATGTCGATAACAATGAACACACACTTTTATTAAAACGCAAATAGATTTAGTTAATAAAAATTATAAATGTGTATTAAATTGAAGTATAAACATTCGACACCAACAATCTTTAATGAATTATATATTAATTTAATTTTGAGAATAGTGACTGCATGTTTTTTTCCTTTTTCACACATTTTAATCACGTTTTAAGCCACGGTTCTAGCCTGAATACGGATGACGACTCTCTTTTATTTAATTAACTTACTAATTTTTCAATAATCAAACAAAGAAAATATGGACACGTTTTTATCGATATTAAATGACATCGCCGAGCTATGAGCGTCACTAAAAGCGGCCACTAAGATACGGGTGGTGGCCGTTTCACGCCCCACCGCACCTCAGCCCCCGAATTCATTTAGCTCGTTCCCCAACTAAATCTATTTTATTCGTAGCTAATGGCCGCTGATTATAAAGAAATAATAATATATAAAAATGTATGGAATTTTTTTTGAAAGAATTTCATTGAAATTTTTGTAAGAAGAATCTTGAATATCTTAAAATATTATTTCGACTTTTTGTTACACGTTGTATATATGTATGTGTGTGTTTGTGTTCGTGTGTGTGTGTGTACACCTATATACTGGTACATGGTATATGGCCATAACCGTAGAGCTTGTATGAAGAGAATTGTGGATGTGAGGGAGTTGGGAGTTGTGTCAGGATCGTGGCAAGTGGCGCTTCATTGTCTCTACCTATCACTGTAGGAAAAAGGCGTGACGTTACGCGGAAGTCCCGGGTTCGATTTCCGGTAGGAGCAAATATTTGTTTCATAACTTTTATTATTACAAATATTTGTTTATAAAAAAGATCCAGGTCTGGTTGTCAAACCGTGGAGTGACTTAGTAGCGTTTTTGGATCAGCTTATAAGTTGCCGATTCCAACTAGGCCGGCATATTGGTTGTCACCTTCAGCTTAACAAAAACACACATATACTTTAACAGACTTACCAAGATACTGCGAATACTTCTGCCAGGAATTCTGTGCTGGGAATATCCGCACGAATCCACCTCTCCTGTAGTACTGGGCTTTGACAGCGCGCACGAGTCTTGCCTCCTCACTGGTCATATTTGACCCACCGGCAGATTTGCCTCCACGTGAACAAACGTTTTCAGCTGAATGGACACGGCGACACTGAAACATTTTTATTAATTATCAAAAATAATAATTAAAAATAATTGATAGATTAAAAATATTATAACAATGTATTTATTTATTTATTTTAGTAGATTGACGAAAGCAATTTATAAATCTGATGTGGATGGATGCGTTAAACAAGACAGGCCCAGTAGGGTGTTTTCCGATCAAATCGAAGACATCCTCAAGAAAGCTGGGTTGCCTAGTGCCCATAACCGTAGAGCTTGTATGAGGAGAATTGTGAATGTGAAGGAAGCGAGGGAGTTGTGTCAGGATCGTGGCAAGTGGCGCTCCATTGTCTCTGCCTATCCCTGTGGGAAAAAGGCGTGACAATTTGATTGATTGAGTAGTAGGTATATAAAGTTAAATCTTACCGCTCCAATTCTCATTTTGAGTGAATTAATGTTGTTATCAACTTTCCCGGAGGCAGGCACAGCGGGTAGTCCAACCAGTGTTAAAGTGTCAGCTATCAACGCAGACTTCACTCTTGCGTCCAGCGGACTATCGCAGCCTAAACTATGACAACATTTTATATGTTAATGATTATAAGGCGACCGTGGTGTAGTGGCAGTGCAATGGTCACGCAAACCGAGAGCACGGGTTCAATACCACTCTCCGGTAACAATGTATCTTTGATATTTGTACTTTGGTTATCCTGTTTCTTTGATACCAGCACTTTAGTAGTAGAAATGTAAATTAATAAAAAAAAAATATACAGTGTGTGGGGGGATTTTACGACAATAAATTAAAACAGTGTCAATATTACTTCATAGGATACTTTAAAAAATATCAAATAAATTCTAACATCAAAATTAAAAAAATATTTTTTTCAAACAAACTTAATACCATAAAAATATAAAAATATTAAAACTTCATCAATGTACCTATGATCACTGACCTGTGATAAGAACGGCAACAGTGCACTTGTCATTGTACCTACAGTATTCCCAAATTAATAATGCGCATGCAGATCTTCGTAATTGTGGTATTCCCGGAAACACCCGAATCATTGAATCGTAAGAGCCATAAACAATGCACTTGCATTTTGCACCTTGTTGCAATCGAAAACAATTCTTCCGACACTCGGGGAATACGACCGTTGCCGAACAGTGACGAAGATTTCTAGGCGCATTATCACTTTGGGAGACCTGTATGTAACGTACGCCTCGGGGACTTTTGGCGGCATCCGCCAATAATGATGAACAAAACTAATCACAAAAAGCGTCTAGTTTCGCACAATAAATTCACTACACAATAAATATGTTACGTAAGAACGCGCGACGTCACGGGTGCTGCGATGCACTGATTGACCTACTTAAATAAAGTTTAAACAAAAAGTGACTAACAACATATTTTTATCCCTTTCGCACATAATCAATTCTCAATAGACATGAGTGTGTAATCTTCTTCAATTTGCATTATATTAAACTGCATAGGTAGGTTAAATAAAAATAAGTATGATGATCAGGGTGCTTCACATGTGTCATATGGGTCAGTAACAAATACAGCATGTAGTAATGTCATAATGTCATAATGTCTGGTGGCTAAAGTAATGGATATTTTTGAATGATTTTTTAATGTGCTTTGGAACATCATTAGCTATCCGGGTTTTAATTTATTGTGTAAAATCCCCCCCCACACACTGTATAATTTAACTATTCCGAGCAAGAAGTGATAGTGGTGCTCTAGTGTCTCTGCCTATCCTTGTGAAAATAGCAGGGTTTACACACGCAGTTCGGACTGCTGAACTGTGGATAGCGATCCGAACCGCGCATCGATCTTTATGTACTGTAGGTTAGGTTATCGTAAAGTAAAATACTTATCAAATGTAACGCAGAGCTTGTATGAAGAGAATTGTGGATTTGACGGGAAAGGGAAGCGAGGGAGTTGTGTCAGGAGCGTGGCAAGTGGCGCTCCATTGTCTCTACCCATCCCAATTCTCTTCATACAAACTCTATGGTTATGGACACTAGGCAACCTAGCTTTCTTGAGGATGTCTCCGATTTAGTCGGATAACACCCTCCTGGGCCTGCTTTGTTTAACCACCCCGCCCGATGTTAAGCGAAAATGTGGTTCATGAATGAGGGCGACTGCTACTACAATTAAGAACTGCGATTAGCAGTCGCATCTCCTATGCCGACCTAGGAATCGTGCTTTTTAATATTCGATAAAATATGAATAAAACATATAAAACAAATTACCTCGGTGATAGGTTGATCTCCAAAAGCCATGGTTTTAATGTGTCATCGACCAATATGTCATAGCCAAATAGTTCTGCAAAAATGTTAAATATAATTATTTATTTATAATAATAATAACTATAATATATAGTATTTTCTGAGATTTTGCGCGAACAATGATTAATGAAGTAAAAAAAAATTAATCGGCTTACTATCGCGTTTATTTTAGTTTTGATTTTATAATTTTATTTTATTATTCCGACGTTTTGAGAGCTTTTCAGCCATCGTGGTCACGGAGACACTGATCTTGAAACGTCGGAATATTTAAAATATGTAAAAGTAAAAAATAGACGCGATAGTAACCCGCATAATTGTATAGTAGTAGCAGTGACATTAATTCATGGACCACACTTCGGCTTAACATCAAGCGGGGTACTGTGATATGTCGAGTCACAATAAAGAAATAAAATAAAATATATTTCAGCGGAACCAATCAGGGTACCTCACTTCCCCCCTCCATTACCTATTCCAGCAACCTTATAACTTTTTTGAACCCGTGCTTTCGGTTTGCGTAACCATTGCACTGCCACTACACCACGATCGCCTACTTTTCCAGCCTAGATGGAACTGGCGACTTTCAAGCTGATCGCAAAACGTGACGTTATACGGTCGCGGTCTGTACACAACGAATATCGCAATAAAATCGTTTTTTTTTAAAACCCCCGAAACAGCTGATACAACTTTAGTCCTAGCTCCACAGTTATATCTCCTTAACATCCCTTTCATCCACATGGTGCATTATCAGATACTCTAGTTCTTTAATTCGATAACAGCATAGTGAGTCTATCTCTTGTTGATTTGCTGATCTCTCCTACCTTCGAGCTCCATCATCAGAGTAGCTTAGTGGTACCCGTTGAAACACCCATGTATGTACATGCGCATACATGGGTGTTTCAAATGTTAGGTCAAATGTGTTTGAAAGTAAAGTAAATAACGATTATGCGTCTAAGATTCATACCGCAGCTAACAAAACGAATTGGTGGCCTTGAAACCCCTGATCAGCTCTTCATCAATTGTAGCTAAGAATGGTTCGATCACATCAGCTTTTAAACAAAAAAAAACGCATCGTAATCGGTCCATTCTTTAAGGAGCTACAATGCCACAGACAGACACACAGATACACAGACACGTCAAATTTATAACACCCCTTTTTTGAGTCGGAGGTTAAAAATACATACCGAAACAATTAAAGAAATTAGGCACGAACGCCCTTGATGCGGAAGTAATTGTCTGTGCACTTGAGAGTATTGATTTTATGACCAAGTCCTCAATGGAAGCCATCAGTTGGGTTGTGTTCCTGCCCTGTTTCCTCAAATGGCGCAACAGTGCACTCAGCGCCCATTTGTGACCAATGTTACCTGCATTCGGATCGTCGCATCTACAAAAAATATATAGGGGCCATTCAAGTATTTGACGACAGTCGTGGACGAACGTAAAGTCGTTCCGGGTTCGATTCCCGATCGGAGCAATTATTTGTTTCATAGTTTTTATTTGTAATATTTAATAATTATATTAAATATTACAAATATATTTTAATAAAAAAAAGAGATGGATGTTTGTGGTACTACCCAGTCTGTCGTTTCGGGGTAGTACCACCACTTACAAGTATACAGACCGTGAAGTGAATTGGTCGCGTTTCGGGATCAGCTCGTAAGTTGATCCCGAAACTTACAAGCTGACTGGTTCTAACTAGGCCGGCATAGTGGATGTGATTACTACTCACAGTTATTGAATTGTAGTAGCAGTGACAACCATTCATGGACCACACTCAAGCTTAACATCAAGCGGGGTGCTGTCATATGTTTAGTCACAATAAAAATTGCTGACAAGGGGGAGGGGGGAATAATAGTAATAAAACTGCTTAAATGAATACTTAAACTTATTTAATTACAGTATTAATATAGGTTATACTGTAATTAAAAAGTTGAAAATTACTACCTGTTGTCAATCCCGCCATGAATGGAGTGCAGGCCATTAATGGAGGCTTAATAGCGGTAAGTAGCGCTCACATCTACTCGACATCTGACCTCGACCCGCCTAATGGTAAACAAGAGGAGGTCCTAGAGTGTCGATGACTGCACCGAGTTGCCGGCCTAGTTGGAATCGGCATTTTACAAGCTGATCCTGAAACCCCGGATCGGCAGACTGGACACTCGTTGACAACCAGACCCAGAGCTAATTAATATCTGCCTCTTTTTATTAACATTTGTTTTAATTCAATTATTAAATATTACAAATTGCTAGCTAATACTCCACACCTGTTAATTGTAGTGCTTTTTCTATGGGTACAAGCCATTGTAGTACTTTAGTATGGAAATGTAAATAAAGACATCCTCAAGAGAGCTGGGTTACCTAGTGCCCATAACCGTAGAGCTTGTATAAGGAGAATTGTGGATGAGAAGGAAGCGAGGGAGTTGTGTCAGGATCGTGGTAAGTGGCGCTCAATTGTCTCTGCCTATCCCCGTGGGAAAGAGGCGTGACAATTTGATTGATTGATTGATGTAAAAAACAAAATGGCGGATATTAAAAAAGTCCCATACTTACTTAATATAATCCGTATGATATTTGTTAATGCTATAATTACATAGATGCATGCACGGGTTCCATAGGTTCTTATTGGAGCTGTCATATTTGACAGTTGCGAATCTGACCAGGCCTTCCTCATACAAATAGATCAACAACGGGTCTATACAGGTCACGCACACATACAAACGCAAATCACATTTATGGCCATTTATGAGCAGTGGCTTATCGATGTACTTCGCTACCACCACGCTGTCACCTTTGGGTATTTGTTCAGGCTAAAAAGGTATTTTTTTTTAACAAAAGCAATTTATAAATCTGGATGCGTTAAACAAGGCAAGACATTCTCAAAAAAGCTGGGTTGCCTAGTGCCCATAACCATAGAGCTTGTATGAAGAGAATTGTGAATGTGAGGGAAGCGAGGGAGTTGTGTCAGGATCGTGGCAAGTGGCGCTCCATTGTCTCTGCCTATCTCTGTGGGAGGAGGGCGTGACAATTTGATTTGATTTGATAAAAGTTTACACGACAACATACTCTTAATACGACTTGGAAAAGAACTCGCACTCGTAGGTAACCAATCTACGAATAACAAATCAAAAGGTAACTACGTTAATTTGGTTACCTACGAGAACGCCAAATGTCAGTGCGAGTTTATTGGCAAGTCATTTCGCAGAGGCTGTCGTGTAATGGATCCAAGTGGTACTCCAGTTAAATAACTACAAGTAGCAGTAGCATCTATTATGCCTAGTTGGAACCGGCAACATACAAGCTGATCTCAGTGCCGGATTAGCCACGTAGCAAGAGTAGCAAATGCTACGGGCCCCGCGAATTTGGGGGCCCTGCGCTCCAACGCCTGTCTGATATTAAAATAAACGTAATAAAAACATATTAATTTAGATAGGAGCGTAAAATATCTTGCATACCTTAAACGCGAAGCGCTTAGGCTATGCTTCACTTCCAATTGAAAATTTAGGTCGATATTGAAAGTGTTATCTCTAAATTTGCCCACATTAAATCCAGAAAAGTTAATTTGTACCAGTTTTGTTTTATTTAATACCCTAAACTTGAAGAACTAAAGCAAACCAAGGGCCCCTTGACAGAATTTGCTATAGGCCCGCGCTAGCTTAATCCGACACTGGCTGATCCCGAAACGCGACTTTACGGTAATTATAATAGTTTTGCTATTTTTCGCCCGTAAAGTATGATTCGTACCAACTAGGCCGGCATAGTGGATGTAACTGCTAGACCTCCATTTACGAAACACCTTTATTTTAACATCAGATGGGGTGCTTTCATATTAAGTATGTCGTCACAATAAAAAAAATGTTTACTTACAGTATTAACAATGTATATGCCTCGACCACGGCTCGATGCAGCTGGCTTGACAATCCACGGCCCCTTAGTCCTATAATGGGTTGTGCACAACTCCTTGAACTCGACAGGCATTAGAAATGTCGTCGGTATAAAGTCGAAGTGTTTCAAACCACGAAAGTATTGCATCTTTTCAATGTTTTTAAATAGTTTATCTTTACGTGTCAATTCGTATGATCTGTAATAGTTATAATTCAATCAATCAATCAAAATGTCACGCCTTTTTTTACAGGGATAGGCAGAGAAGATGGAGCGCCACTTGTGACGGTTCTCTTTATACAAGCGGTTATGGGCACTAGGCTACATAGCTTTCTAAAGGATATATTTATAGTTATATATATTAATTTGTATTTAACTGCATTTTTAATGAATTAAACAAATTTTACGCGGCTTACTATCGCGTTTATTTTTGGGTACCAATACCAACGATAGTAAACGCGACAGTAAGCCGCATAAAATTTGTTTAATTCATCAATGTTCGCGCAAAATCTAAGAAACTTTTAAACATTTTTAAATATAATATTTTATTGTGGTTTGACTTAGGACACCCTGTTCGCTGTTAGGTAAAGTAGCAATCGCATCTACTAAGTACTAAGTCGACTCAATTGGAACTGGTAACTTACAAGCTGACGCTGAAACGCGACTAAGTCACTTTACGATCTGTATTCTTGTAACTGGTGTAAACAGACTACTTTACCACTCTTTAGCAACCAGACCAGAGGCCTATAACCGCCTCTTTTTTATTAACAAATATTTGCTTCGATCGGGAATCGAACCCGGGAAATAACATGCAACGAACAGGTGTAAAACTAACCTTGGAAAATGATTAACCCTCTGATAAGGCGCTAAGGACCTCAAGACATCAGGTTTCGGATGCAGTCCTGACCACAGTAGGTTGAAATCCTTTGAATCAGCAGCTGCCTCTTCAAGTCCATGGGCTTGCAACAAGCGGTTGAGCAGTTTCGTTTCCGTATTAACAAGCTTATAGGTTATATTCAATATACGAGCTGGCATATTACTACTTTCAATTACCTGAGAAATTAATATATAATTTACTTAGCGCAAAGTACAATGATTAATGAATTAAACACATTTTATGCAGCTTACTATCAATCAATCAATCAAATTGTAACGCCTCTTTCCCACGGGGATAGGCAGAGACAATGGAACGCCACTTGCCACATCCACCATTCTCCTCATACAAGCTCTACGGTTACGGGCACTAGGCAACCCGATTTCTTGAGGATGTCTTCGATTTGATCTGAAAACACCCTCCTGGGCCTGCCTTGTTTAACGCATCCATTCACATCAGATTTATAAATTGCTTTCGTAAATTACTATCGAAACGTCGAAATAATAAAAAAATATAAAATCAAAACTAATATGAACGCGATAGTAAGCCACAAAAAAATTGTTTAATTCACTAATATTTTTTTTTAGAAATTAACAGGTTAGCGCATTGGTTAGCATTAGTTTGTTACGCTTAAAGTCCCGGGTTCGATTTCCGATCGGAGCAAATACACCAGGACTAATCCGAACGCCCCACCCCTGCCGCCGACAAACTAAAATATAGGATTTCTTTAAAAAGTTTAATAAATGAATTAAACAAATTTTATGCGGCTTACTATCGCGTTTATTTTGGTTTTGATTTTACAATTTTTTTATTATTCCGACGTTTTTTTATTATCTCTCCGTGACCACGATGGCTGCAAAGCTCTCGAAACGTCGGAATAATAAAAAAAATTGTAAAATCAAAACCAAAATAAACGCGATAGTAAGCCGCATAAAATTTGTTTAATTCATTAATCAATGTTCGCGCAAAATCTAAGAAAATACTAAGTTTAATAAATGTAACGTTTATAAATGAATATACACATGTATATTATAAATTTCGCGATACTATTAGTTTTGTTTTATAAAAAATACCCTATAAATTCCGAACGCTCCACAAATCCGAACAGGGTGTAATTTTTTGAAGTTTGGATTAAAGAGGTCCTAGTATATATATTTATAATTTTTTTATTGTGAGACATCTGACCTCTACCCGTCTGATGGCAAGCAAGAGGAGGCCGACAACTGCAAAAACCGTTGTCACTATGCCGGCAAAAAATATATTCACGTATCGCTTGAAGGATCCAAGGTTATAGGATAAGGAGAACACATGGACTGGTAAAGCATTCCACTTGGCGATTGTTTTACAAGAAAACGACGCACCGAACCTTTTAGTTCGACTGCCGATTCGGTCGACAGAATATTATAGTGACCGCAACTACATTTTGAACAAGCATTCACATCTATTCATTGCAATTGCATGTTAAGGTACTCCACCTTAACATGCAATTCATATATTGATTTTTATTTTTTATTGTGACTCGACATATGACAGCACCCAGCTTGATGTTAAGCTGGAGTGTGGGCCATGAATGGTTGTCACTGCTACTACAATTCAATAACTGTGAGCAGCGGTCACATTCTCTATGCCGGCCTAGTTGGAACCAACAACTTCACGGTCTGTATACTTGTAAGTAGTACAATTACCTATAGTTAATTGGTACCTGTAGTTATTCAACTGTAGTAGCAGTTGCTTCCATTCATGGACCGCACTCCAGCTAGACACCGGGCGGAGTACTGTCAAAATATGTCGAACTATAATTAAAAAAATGTCTAACCTTAAAATTATCTATTTGTTTGATGAGTGAATTTTCCGATGGATCGCTGTCTGCAGAAGATGCAGTCGTTGGTGTTTTGGATTTGGAATTCCTGCGACTGCCTTTCGGTGCTGTCTTCTCTGAAACTAACAATTTGACTAGTTACAAGAAGACGACATGGGTTTGATTCCTGGTCGGAGCAAATAATTGTTTTACAATTTTAATTTGTAATATTTATAACTTTAATATTTGTTAATAATAAAAAAACAGATATTTGCTCTGGGTCTGGTTGTCAAAGAGTGGTAGGCAGTGGTACCCAGTCTGCCGATCCGGGGTAGTATTACCACTTACAAGTATACAGACCGTGAAGTGATTTGTAGCGTTTCGGGATCAGCTTGTAAGTTTCCGGTTCCAATTAGGCTGGCATAGTGGATGTGATTGCTACTCACAGTTATTGAATTGTAGTAGCAGTGACATTCATTCATGGACCACACTTCGGCTTGACATCAAGCGGGGTGCTGTAATATGTCGAGTCACAATAAAAAAAAACTGAGACTGGGCACCACTGCCTACCATCGTTGGACAATCAGAGCCAATATCCGCCTCTTGTTATATATTAACAAATATTTGTAATAATATTACAAATAAAAGCTATGAAATAAATCTTTGCTCAAACCGGGAATCGAACCCGGGACTTTTAGCGTCACGGACTGGTGTGCGAACCAATGCACCACGCATGCCACCATCTATTTGGTAAAAAATAACAGTCTTATCAAAAAAAAAAAATACCTTCATTATTTTTTAGTCTTGCTTCAGTGTTGGGTAATTTACCTGTAACGAAAGCCTGAGTTTTAAGGGTTGAAGGCAGGGCAATTAGTGGAGTCCACGAACCGAAAGACGCAGCGTAGGTAGACCTCCCACTAGATGAAAGTCACGAATAACCGGTAGATGGTGTCGTTCGGAATAGCGTTCTGGGAGGCCCAGCTCTCTTGAAGATGTCTCTGTTTTAGTCGGAAAACACCCTCCTGGGACTGCCTCGTTTACTCAGGTATTCACATTAGATTTATAAATTTCTTTCATCGTAGGCCCTAGGCAAAGCAGCACAACAAAGCTGGGTTACCTAGTGCCCATAAACGTTGGGCTTGTATGAAGATAATTGTGGATACGAGGGAGTTCTCGTTGTCTCTATTGTCTCTGTCTATCATTTTAGGAAAAAGACGTGGCAATTTGATTCATTAAACTAAATCTAAACTTGTAAACCTAAATTTGTTCTAAATTACTTTAAGCTGTTTTTAAACACATGATCTATTAAATTTTAATTATTTTACTCGTAAATTTATAAACCCTTTCTGCTGATTCATATAAAGGATCCACTAAAATTGCATTGAAACTTTTTTATTTATTTCTTTAATGTGACTCGACATCTGGCCTAGATTTGCCTGATGGTAAGCAAGGGAAGATCCAAAAGCGCCAACGACTGAAACAATCAATCAGTTCGCCATCACTACGTTAAATGTACTTACTCTTAACAGTTTGAGGTTGTTCCTCGACAACTTTAATATTGGCAGTTGTATTTTCTACGTTTAAATTTCTCTTTAGAGTGATTTTACTGAGATCGTTCAGTACATCCTTAATATCTCTCTTTGGCTCGCCATTCTCTGTTAATGTTGTTTCTTCTGTTTCACTTTCATGCTTAACTATGTATGCGTTTCCTGCGTCATTAACAATTATTGGTTAGCTAGCATCATCATAGATTTCATGCCCTGATTCCCACAGGGATTGGAGCCTTACTTACCTCGTCTCTTACACAACTCTTTTGCTACCTTATTGCATCCATCCACAATTCATCATTCATCCATCCATCCATCCATCAATCATCGTACAGACTATAGTTATTGCCACTGCGAATCCCAGTTTTGTAAGAATGCCCCTGATTTTAACTTATGAAACTCTTTTGTCAATGTGGCCTAACCTTTCAAATCACTTTTTTTGTTGTGACTCGACATTTGACCTCGACCTGCCTGATGGTTAGCTAGAGGAGGTCTAAGAGTGCCGATGACTGTAAAAACTGAGTCTTTACGGTTGCCCCAGTCGCTGTCACTATGCCGACCATTTATCATGAATTTGGAAACGTAAAAATTTATACCATTGCATATGCAAATTCATATGACAGCACCCCGCCTGATGTTAAGCTGGAGGCGACTGCTACGAATAGTAAAAACAATTTAATGAATCATAAAATAATCACCTGTATATACGTGAGCGTTGCCAAACGTTTCTAAAACATCGTGCATTATATTCTTCGATCTCATATTAAACGAATGAGGTTCTGCGGCCAGTCTTTTCGCCATGTTTTTTGCCTTGTTAAGTAATATAGCTGTGCCTGTGTTATTGCCCACTGTTCTATTTGGTGATTCCATTGATGGCGTTTTCGAAGCCAGGACACAGCTCCTGAAGACGAGTGTAGCGCCTTTGGAGCCGATGGGGCCACCGCATATCCAATCGGATATTGAATTCTCATCGTCCTGTGCCTTGGATTCATTTTGCTCGTCATCATTCTTTCTCATAGTTGTGCCTATTGCTGATGATGTTGATGGTGTTTCTTCCGATACATGGGGACTGCAATTTCATTAAATAATCTTAAGAAACAGTTTATTTTTAACAGATTTTTTGGCGACATAGTGACGGCTTCAGAGGCAACTCATATACGGATTTTTAGCCAGCCCTCTTGGAATTTCCTTTTGCTTAACAACAGGTCAGATGTCGAGTGTCTCCCTCGTTCGCCGTCACTATGCCGGCCTATCAACCAATCAGTAACCAATCAACGAATAACAAATCAATTGGTAACTACGTTAATTGGTTACCTAAAAGAATGCCAAATATCAGTGCAAGTTTATAGGAGTCATTTCGATTCGATACATTATGCCGTCGAAAAAGAAGTGAAATTGAACCGCGGTCACAAGTGACTAATCAACGAGGTAAACTACATTGATTTGATTTGTTTTTTACTGATTACGAAGATGTCAAATATCAGTGGAACCCAATTCCACCGATTTTTCGACGCCAAAGGTATTAAGAGAATCGAGGCACTTGTCTATTCTACCTGTCTATTTTTCACCAGACAGGTTAGGCTAGTATTAAGATATACTGTTTTCTTTCATGCTAGATTTACTAGTATATATATAAAAAAAAACTAGAACTGCAAACTAGCAAGCAGGCAAAAATAAAGCAAGCAGCCAGTTTACAAAAATTGAGTCTAATAAAAAAAACTTTTCATGTTATTTATTCAGTAAATAAAAAAAACACATACAACCCGCAATAAATATGAACCTAGCATTGTAGTTTCTTAGATTTCGATCAATGAATTAAACAAACTATTTGCGGCTCACTATCGCGTTTATTTTTTCAGTCTCTCCGTAACAAAGATGGCGTCGGAAAAAATAAAATTGTAAAGTCAGCAACCAAAAATAAACGCGATAGTGAGCCGCATAAAGTTTGTTTAATTCATGGACCTAGTTGCAAAAACTGCACAATTACAAAATAGGATGTTTTATTTATTTATTTTATTTACATTTCTATACTAAGCTACTAAAGTGCTTGGATCATAGAAACAGGACAACCAAAGTACATATATCAAAGATACATTAGTACCGGTAGGTGGTCTCGAACTCGTTCCGGTTTGTCTAACCATTGCACTGCCACTACGCCACGGTCGCCTTATTGGACCGTCTTATAGGATAGATGCTCGCATTTAACGTTGTCAAAACAAATTGGGCAACACACTTAAACTATTCACAGACTAATTATATTTAAAATTATAACATCCAAATATAGGAAGGTGAGCCAATTAAATTCACAACGACATCAATGTAGGCGTTGGTTTATGACGAAAGAATATACACAAGAGATTTACAAAGCGAATTTGGTTAATTTACTTTATTTTATAACTGTTTTAAATTTTTTAAAAGTTAAAATTATTTTAAAAGAGGTTACAAAAAATAGTCTAGAGCAGTGTTTCCCACCGTTCCACAGGGGGGCAATTTGATAGTTAAGGGGGGCAATTTAAAAATGGATTCGACACGACTTTAACCCTTTCGCTTTGGGTTATTTAAATGCAATGCTAGGTATCAGTGATAAAATTAACGAAAAATGCAAATTAATAAAAAAATGCTATAATATAATCATTTATAGTATATTTCTTAAGGGAACAAAACAATTTTTAAAGGTTAAAAATTATGTATGGGGGGCATATAAATTTTAGAAATGTTAAGGTGGGGCAGTGCCTAAAAAGGTTGGGAAACACTGGTCTAGAGCTTGATAAATGGATCTTGCATTCTGTCGACCGACTGCTTATTTAGCTGACAGAATGCGGATTCCGTCGATATGTCGCCATTATGATTTGCGTTAATATTAAGATAATCGGGCCCAGGGCTCGCAGTATGAGGTAAGAGATCTTATTGTGACAGACTATGGCGATCGCAACTAACTTCGGAGACGCCATAAAGTCTGGAACTAGCTGTATCGTTGTTTATTTGATATAATATACATAGGTCGTTCGGTTTCTATGCAGCAAGTATAGTAGCTTAGAATAGAAATGTATAGTGTAAAAGGAATAGTAGTATCTAGAGCAGTGTTTCCCAACGTGGGGCCCGCGCCCCACAGAGGGCAATTTAGAAATAGACTCGACACGACTTTAACCCTTTTGCTTTGGGTTATTTAAATGCAATGCTAGATATCGGTGATAAATTTAACAAAAAAGGCATATTATTAAAAAAATGCTAAAATCATTTATATTTCTTAAGGGAACAAAACAATTTTTAAAGGTTAAAAATTATGTATGGGGGGCTTATAAATTTTAGATATGTTAAGATGGGTCGTGGCCTAAAAAAGGTTGGGAAACACTGGTCTACAGTGTCAACAGCGCCACTGGTATATTTATATTTAGGTATTTGCGTAAATAATAAAAGACACAAAAGCGCCATGGCCAGCCCATTTTCCAATAGAAATATTAAATATTTATACTAATTGATTGGTTTTTATGACGACTAACTGTCGAGGATAAAAAACAACTCAAGTTATGTTAGCATGTATTTCTGAAGTTAACCAAAGATTGGTGTATATTCAATCAATCAATCAAATTGTCACGCCTTTTCCCACAGGGAAAAGCAGAGACAATGGAGCGCCACTTGCCACGATCTTGATACAACTCCCTTGCTTTCCCCACATTCACAATTCTCTTTATACAAGTTCTACGGTTATGGGCACTAGACAACCTAGATTTCTTGAGGATTTTGGCAGCACCATATGTTCCACCATATTGTCCATATATGACAGCACCCCGCTTGATGTTAAGCTGAAGTGTGGTCCATGAATGAATGTCACTGCTACTACAATTCAATAACTGTGAGTAGCAATTACATCCACTATGCCGGCCTAGATTTCTCCGATTTTGGTCGGAAAACTGGGTCTGCCTCGTTTAACGTATCCATCCACATGACATTTATAAATTCACCACGGCACGGCAGAAACCTGCTCAACAAAGCGCTAGTAGTACAGCTGACACAATTCAAAGTGAAAATAAGGTCACAGGTGTAACTACCCCAATGCTTGAAACGGTCGTAAAGCCCCAGTATTGTTATCTAACATGCGAGGATTTACATGCAACATGCCATGCATTGCCCTATTTAATAAGTTAGGCATGCAATTTTAAACTCTAAAATACTAATACAAAAAGCATATTTTAATAAGTTAAGTTATATTTAAAGTTAAATAAATTATATAAAAAAATATTGTATATAAAAGTGTTCATAAAGTTTTGTATGTAAAAATGCTTTATTTATTGACACGCGACATCTGACCTCGACTTGCCTGGTGGTAAGAAAGGCACCCTCGTCTGATGTTAAGCGCACCTCCATTCATGGATCGCACTATTACTTCAGTTTCTGTTTATTTTGGCCCAACATATGACAATGTTAAGCCGGAGTGCGGTCCATGAATAGATGCCACTGAAAATACTACTATGCCTAATTGGAACTGGCAACTTACAACCTAATCCCAAAACGCGACTAAGTCACTTTACGGTCTGTAAGTAACTGCACGTAGCAGTCTCACTCATTATGTCAGACTATTTAGCACCGGCAACTTTTAAGTTGATTCCGAAACGCGACTGAGTCACTTTACGATCTATAAAAGGCTGTGCAAATGACAACTAACTCTCTGTCTAGCACTATTGTAAAATGTATTACTTATTAGGTTTATTGGGACTCCAGTTTAATACACGCAAGGTTACAAACACCATATGTTGTGGTCAACACGTCTATAATGCAATAGATCCATATATGGTACGGTTAATACCGCGTTCTCACCGGGCGATTTCAGTTGATCAATATTTGTCGTTTAACAAAAATTATATATATTAATTGCTTCAATTTGGTTGAAAGTCTGTTCAGACGGTTCAAATCTCGAACGATTTCGCAGTTGATCAACTCAAATCGCCTCGTGAGAACGCGGTTTAACCTTAGATCTTGTATTTGATTGGTGAATAGACGGTTAGATAATGGCCCAGTCTGCCGATCCGGGGTAGTACCACCACTTACAGGTATACAGACCGTAAGTACTTTGGAGGATCGTAAAGTAAAACAGGACCGTAAAGTGGGTGGTCACGAGTTCGAGACCACCCACCGGTACCAATGTTTCTTTGATATATGTACTTTGGTTGTCCTGTTTCTACAATACAAGCACTTTAGTATCTTAGTATAGAAATGTAAAAAAAAGTTACCTAGTTGTGTTTCGGGATAAGGGCGTAAGTTGCCGTTTCCAACTAGGCCGGCATAGTGGATGTAACTGCTTTTACAGTTAATGAATTGTAGTAGCAGTCATGTGCAACTACGATTCAATAACTGGGGTGCTGTCATATGTCGAGTCATAATTAAAAAATGTGACTGGATTTCGATAACATTCTGCCATGATTTTCTACTAATACATGAAGACATTCTCGACAGATACGCGCCATAATTGCACCGAATTTTAGATAAGGCTAATCTTTTAATTTTTTTTATTTGTTTATTTTTTATTTATTTTTTTGTTTTTACTCTTTGGTTGTCATCGTTTAGCGACTAAGGTCAATTAATCAATCAAATTGTCACGCCTTTTTCCCACAGGGATAGGCAGACCCTAATCTTGCCTGATGGCAAGGGAAGTTCCAAGAGCGCCTACGACTTTAGAAACTGTTTCTATTATTACTAAGAGTGCATGTATCATAGAAACATGACGATTAAAGATACATTTGTACCGGCAAGTAGTTCTGAAACGGGAGATCTCGATTAGCATGACTATTTCACTACCACTAGACCACGGTTGCAGATTCCTCTGACGAGAAGAAGCTCTGTTCCTCTACTTTTTTTTTATTTTTTTATTGTGACTCGACATATTACAGCACCCCGCTTGATGTTAAGCCAAAGTGTGGTCCATGAATGAATGTCACTGCTAATACAATTCAATAACTGTGAGTAGCAATCACATCCATTATGCCGGCCTAGATGGAACCGGCAACTTACAAGCTGATCCCGAAACGTGACCAAATCACTTCACGGTCTGTATACTTGTAAGTGGTGGTACTACCCCGGATCGGCAGACTGGGTACCACTGCCTACCACACTTTGATAACCAGACCCGAAGCAAATATCCATCTTTTTTTTTTATTAACAAATATTTGCAATATTTAATACTATTAAATATTACAAATAAAAGCTATGAAACAAATATTTTGCTCCGACCGGGGATCGAACCCGGGACTTTACGCGCAACAAACCAGTCGCTAAACCGTTCGTCCACGCCTGTCGTCACTTTGTAAGAAACAAAATATAGCAGCTAGAAAAACCCTATCAAATGAATTAAACACATTTTATGCGGCTTACTAACGCGTTTATTTTTTCGGTTTTGATTATACAATTTTATTATTCCGACGTTTCGAGAGCTTTGCAGCCATCGTGTTCAAGGAGTAAAATCAAAACCAAAATAATAAGCCGCATAAAATCATTAAACAATGTTCGCGCAAAATCAAAGAAAATATTAAATTCTATCAAAGTTTTTAATCCTAAATCGCACCTCACTTAAATATAAAAGTCGACTTATGGGACACACTGTTCATGACAATCCCATTCTGTATGTGTTATGTATGATATCATACTGTATAATTAATTCATATTATTCAATTAGACTAATAATATATTCCACACGCATGCTTTCGCCATAATTAGTGAGGTGGGCAGACGAGAGTTCGATGACATTTGAAATAAGTAAAAAAAAGTAGTCACTATACATACTTCAATCAAAATATAGTTTTATTAGTTATACTAGCTGACCCGGCGAACTTCATACCGCCTAAAAGTCAATGAATGTTGTGTTACAGATTAGCTAAACTTAAGTTGGGTGAATCAAAAATTTAAATCGATTTAAATCTTTGTTGTGAATTGAGTTTTTTTATTATTGTGACTCGACATATAATCGTTTCTCTTTAAAAATAATACAACATATACCAAAATTGACAATTTGTTTTCAATTCTCAACAGTTTGATATATTTTCCTTAGTTTACCCAAACGCACTCTTCTTTTATTTATTATTCACACAACATGTTTATAAATTATAGCCCATGTGTTATTCTGATGTATAAGCTATACTATTGTAAAGTTTCATTAAAATCCATTCAGTAGTTTTTGCGTAAAAGAGTAACAAACATCCATCCATACTCACAAACTTTCTATTATCTATTAAAGATATATGATCGATGGTTGTTAGTATGAACTATAGCAGTTGCTTAGCAACTTGTTTATTAGGGGTTCACGTGCTCGGAACCCAACATAAATAATTCATAATTTTACTATTGGGGTTGATTATGAGAATCTGACTAAAAGTATCGATTCTGTTACATGTTTAGTGACAGAAAATGCTAGAATTTAACTTTCTAAATGTAAACAAAAGGGGTCCGACCATCAATGGGAATAAAAATGAAATTCATTTCCATTTGTTAAATTTGTTACGCGATCGCTGCTATTCATTTGGAGAATAAGTTTCAATAAGCTATACGGTTACGGGCACTAGGCATCCCAGCTTTCTTTAGGGTGTGTCCGATTTTGTTGGAAAGAACCCTGCTTCGTTTAACGCATCCATTTACATCAAATTTATAAATTCCTTTTTCTCTTTAATTATGTTTCATTGCGTTACATAATATAATATTATCTGTTTTGTTGCAGATAAGTCCAAACTTATGCTGTCTCTGAAATAAGGTGCGAGCGTGACTTCGCGCAGTTACATTAATATGCTCTCTCACCTACTTCAAACTTTTATGTATTGCTCATCGACTTGCGTCTAACTTCTGACCCGCCATTAAGTTTTAATTTAATTTTACTAAAATAACAACTACATTGACCTGTTTGCCTAATTTTTTTCTACTACTGTTTTTATCACGCTGTGTGTTATGCTAGGATGACTATCCAGTTCAAAACCAAGTGATGCTAAATGTACAGAAATAAATAAATCTATATAAATAAATATTGCATAACATAGTAATGCCAATGCCGGTATTATATATTTGAGATATATATGTACTTTGGTCGTCCTGTTTCTATTATATGAAAAATAGTTTTTTTTTTTATAATTTTCTCGAAGTTTATAACAAGTAAAATGAAGGGTTGCTAATGCGTGCCAAGGGGTTTTATAAAGAAAAAAGTGAAAGATTTTATTAGGCACAGAGGGTTTACATGTCTTCTCCCCCTCCTTATAACTATAAGCGAAGCGTGAAAAAGCACCTCTGTTCGGAAGATTGAAGACTGAGGCACCTGTAAACTAAGTTGGTTTTGTCAGTCGTTCGGCGCTCTTACTTACCAGGCCAGTCGAGGTCACATGTCGCGTCATAATAAAAAATTCAATTATTTTACAAAGGCTTTTTTTTGAAATAAGTTCTCGAGATATAATTGCTTTCGAGTGGAAACAATGTAGGCAATATATTTCAATAATTAACTACACAAATTAATAAGGTAATGAAATATGTAATCAATTAATTAAATATACAAGATAATTATAAAAGTATTTAATCAGTTTTTTATTCAAATATTTGTAGCAAATTGTATATGCATTAATTATATATTTTTAATTAAACACATTCTTATTGTTAACTCCAAATATTGTTTATTATCAATCAATCAAACTATCACGCACGTTTCATATACGTATTTATAAAAATTAATCAAATTGTCATGCCTTTTTCCTACAGCGATAGGCAGAGACAATGGAGCGCCACTTGCCACGATTATTACACAACTCCCTATATTTATCTATATTATAATAAAATAAATATTGCGATACCTATTATTAAAACATAAGTTAACTTACATATACAAATCCAATAGCAACAGTCACTCAGTCACAATAAGTCAATACCACTTTCACCGTCAGCCACGGATCAGTGGCTATCAATGACTGATGTGGTACACTAGTATCAAACTACAAAGTCAAGTACCAACTCGACTCATTTTATTCGACCCAGTTAAAACAATTCGTCCGGGACGAATGTTTTGTTGGATTTTAAAATACATTACAATTAATCTCTTTTTAATAAGATTAATCAATCAAAATTGTTCGGTCTTAATTTTCACATGAATAGGTAGTACAAAGATATAATTAGGCCGGCTTATAAATACGCTGAAAATGTACTGGTGCTCGTAAAATGACATTCTATGGAATAAGAAACACTCGCAACTTATTTCCAAAAGGTGGCAGAACTACTTACACTATTGGAACTACGAAAACTACATTACTAATTTATACAGTAAAACCTTTTATTGTGGCAGACTTATGACAGCACCCCGCCTGATGTTAGGCTGGAGTGTGGTTGCTCATAAATTACTTATATTAATTATTGCAGAGCATTAAGGCTACTGTGGTGTAGTGGCAGTGCAACGGTTACACAAACCATGAGCACGAGTTCGAAACTACCCACCGGCACCAATGTATCTTTGATATATGTACTTTGGTTGTCCTGTTTCTATGATACAAGCACTTTAGTAGCTAATATAGAAATTTAAAAAAAATCGACATGCGTTATTTATACGCACCACATTAACTAATCAATAGATTCAAAACGAGGTTTACAAATTCACTGATACCTACACTGTTGAATGAAGCCAAAGATCGAATAAATACATTTAATATTAAATTCGTCCCAAGGGGCGAATTATACTGGTTGAGTCGTTAATCGAAATACGGAAGGTACGCCACACCTGTTTAGAGATATAGCCTTTTATAAACAGGGCGACAGGCATAAGCGGTTTTTATACTTTTAATTGTCTTTCTACTACGGTTACGGTAACTGTACTGAGAGGCATTTTAATACTCGATGTCGTCCGTGGTACGACTTCCGCTCCACATCCGTAAACGTAGAGTGACGAAATATAATATAGATGACGTCAGCTAATTACAACCCTCCTTTAATAATGTATTTAAGTTAATGAGTCATTCTGACATCATTAGTTAAATTGTGAACTACCGCACCTATGTGTAAAAGCTTTAATACCTACAGTATTTCAATAAGGTAGAGCTTGTATGAAAAGAATTGTGAATGTGGGGAAGCTTAGGAATTGAGTCAAAATCGTGGCAAGTGGTGCTCCATTTGATTGATTCAATACAACTCATGAACAAACACTACTGGTAATTTGGTGGAGCTGAGCGATTAGCAAATTAAAATTGAAAAAATATATTAAGGCGCGAACATTTGACTTCGACTTGCCTAATGGTAAGCCAGAATAGGCCCAAGAGCGCCAACGACTGAAAAAAAAACTCAGTACACGGTTGCCTCAGTTGCCGTCACTATGCATGACAAAAAAATATTATTAATGATTAGTCAAAACTTAGTTTGCTCCAATTGTGAACTTAGTGTGTCGTGGTCAGAGCAGTCGTGCGTTACGCGACCACCGAGTTAATTTCCCATTCACTTTTACTGATAAGCACGGGTATTTTTTTAAATCCAATTTATATTACTGATTTATACACAAAATAATAATTGTAGCAATTATAATAATGTTTTAGGCTTTTTTTAAATTTATTCATATGTATGAAAAGGTATAATTTTTTAATTCTGTAATCCCACTGTTAAAATCTCCACTGAAACAAAATATCTACTGTAGTCGCAAAGGACCTTGTTGTTAGAGCGACTTTAAATAAATTACATAAAAAAATTTTTTTTAGCAAAAATAGCTCTGTGTAATTAATACCACAGGCTTATATTGTTATTATTCAATGAGTTAAGAAACAAACCTATGCAATAATAGTATAAATGTACGAGTATTAACATAAACAAATATATACTTTGTGAGAATGGTTCTACTCGTATATACTTTGTGAGAATGTCTCTGCTCGTATATACTTTGTGAGAATGTCTCTGCTCGTATATACTTTGTGAGAATGTCTCTGCTTGTATATACTTTGTGAAATGTCTCTGCTCGTATATACTTTGTGAGAATGTCTCTGCTCGTATATACTTTGTGAGAATGTCTCTGCTCGTATATACTTTGTGAGAATGTCTCTGCTCGTATATACTTTGTGAGAATGTCTCTGCTTGTATATACTTTGTGAGAATGTCTCTGCTCGTATATACTTTGTGAGAATGTCTCTGCTCGTATATACTTTGTGAGAATGTCTCTGCTCGTATATACTTTGTGAGAATGTCTCTACTCGTATATACTATATAAGAATCTCTCGTATATCCTATATGAGAATGTCTCTTTTTAAAATCATTGACGACGACATTATTACAGGACTCTCAAATGGTGTAGTGTAATAATGGTCTAAATAGGTAGCAGACAGGCAGCCCCACGAAACAGCAACTTTTGTATGTTTAACCATCTGCCCAACACCCTGTATAATGCTACTTTATAGGCAGAGTTTATAAGCATTCGAACTAATAGTTCCAGCGCGTCGTTTCTTTGTAGAACAATCGTCGAGTGGAATGCATTATATTGCGCTTGTTGGGCATTAATTTATTTAAAACAATTATTATTACTAATTTAAAAAGTATGTCAAGTTAACTTTTGATTTTCACGATTTCATTTTTTTTCATTGTAACGCAATATCTGACCTTCACTTGCCTGAATGACTCGATCGGCTTTACCTCGAGCGGAGACTACTGAACTCGATTACTTTTCCCATACAAAATAATAACACTTCATCGATTAGTTTGATCGATCTCTTAGCGTGTAGTCTCAATCGAGCTACTTAACGTTTTAAGCTAACCACTGTTAATTATGACATTTATAACATTGGTATACATTTAAGACAAGCGACCGAGGTGTAGTAGTAGTGAAATAGTCACGCAAACCAAGAGTCCCAAGTTTAAGAGTGGTAGGCAGTGGTACCCAGTCTACCGATTCGGGGTATACCACCACAAGTATACTGACCGTGAAGTGATTTGGTCACGTTTCGGGATCAGTTTGTAATTTGCCGGTTCCATCTAGGCCGGCATAGTGGATGTGATTGCTACTCATAGTTATTGAATTGTAGTAGCCGTGACATTCATTCATGGACCACTTCGGCTTAACATCAAGCGGGATCTGCTGTAGTAACTTGTTAGAGTTTTCTAATAGATAATTCATTCGAGATGAGGAAATGAAAAAAAGAGGAAAGTCTTTGCCCAGCAGCGGTACAATTAAGCGTAAAGCCACACGGTGCGGCGCGGCGCCTGAGCGGCGTCCTGCATATAAAAACAATGATATGCCACACGGTGCCTTCCGGCGCCGTACCGCAGGCAAAGCGCACTTTGATTGAGCGAGACGCGAGGGGGAGGAAGTTTTGCTCTAGGTCCCCGTTCCGCATACTACGGCGCCGCATACCACGTGTGTACAGTGATGCGGCAAAATGTTTCCGATGCGACGCCGCACCGCACCGTGTGGCTTCACGTTAAATGGGCTAGTGGAAAAAAACCTCCAAAACAAGCGATTTTAATTTAAAATTAAAATAGTTGGTGTTAACGCGTTATTGATATTACAACTCTATTGCAGTCTTCTTGAAACTCAAGGATAAAATATTAATATAAATTTATTATTTTATTTAAATATGCTTAAGTAATAACATGTTAATCTGTTTTAATATTTTCAAAGTATGGTAAATGTATGATAATATCTACAAATGATTAATGGGAAGTTCCGGGTTAAATTAAAGGGGGAAGCCTATGTTCAGCAGTGGACGATTCTGGCTGTTAATGATTGCTCTAATTCTTAAAAGCATAAAGTGACAAATTAAATAAGTAATTAATTGAAGGAAAATATATAGATCAGTATTTCAATGGCCATGTATTGGTTTAAATAAAATATATTAAATGATATTAATAATAAATAATAGTTATTATAATTATGTTGTTTTCTATTTTATTAAACTTAATATCAATCAATCAAATTGTCACGCCTCTTTCCCATGGGGATAGGCAGACAACGGAGTGCCACTTGCCACGATCCTGACACAACTCCCTCGCTTCCTATTAGTTATTAAGATTAATAATTTATATTAAAACAATACTGAGTTAACATTCATTATGAAAATAATAAATATTGTACTTAATAAAAATTTAACTGTTCTTTGCACTGTTATTTACTATAGAGCTTGTATGAAGAGAATTGTGAATGTGAAGGAAGAGAGGGAGTTGTGTCAGGATCGTGGCATGTTGCGCTCCATTGTCTCTGCCCATCCCTGTGGGAAAAAGACGTGATTTGATTGATTGATTGATTTGCACTGGCTCTTGCATGAATATTTGTTCAGTCTGCATACAGATGTAGTACAAAAACTTGAATTTCATTTTTGTTTTTGTGCTTACTATTTACTAATTTAGGTAATTTTATTAGTTTGCCATAATTTAATAAAACTGTAGATTTTTTAAATATAAAACATGTATTCTTTTGTTTATGTGGTTTGATTTACTTTAAATTTATTGTTATTAGAAAAAAGAATGGTTATTGAAATACTGTCCATCAATTATAGGTGTCATTGAACCTGGATTTTGGACGGCTGATGTTGCATTTAACATGGACCTTTGCTATATCATCTATGTTTAGCCTAACTTTTGATAATTCTTCTTCAGTCTCCATGTTCTTGAAGGTATAAATGTATTTTATAATATTTACAAATTTAATATTCTTATTAGGTTCTTCTTGTCTTAATAAAATATGTAATTTTATTTAATTATATTAAATATTAGATTTTATTTGTATTTAAAATTATACATCTGGAGAATCATTATAATAAAGTAGTCTGTTGATAAATTATTTATCAAGATTTATAAGGTCTCATTTTATCAGATAAGGTACATTTTTTATATGTAATTGTAGCTATATATAAAAAAATTGTAATAAATAATAAAATAGTAATTGTATTTTCATAATATAAAAAAAATCTAAAGTATTTTCAGTTTTACCTACACATCAAGTAGGCAATTTAAGCGTCGATGAAAACCTTTCTAATTTATGTGTTTACTTTCAAAATAAATTGTGAAAGTATATTACGAATTTACTTTTTAAAGTTAGCTTTTATACAGCATTAATTATTCCTTTAATAAACATTATACTTTCAGTAATAAACATAAACATTCAGTACTAATAAAAATATTTTATTAGTACTGAAAAACCAATTTCAGAAAGCGAGTTGTTAATTTTTCGAAAAAGTAATTTAGGAATTACGAAGCTGCGGTTTTTAGATTTGGACAACGACGACATATAATTCATTCCAATGCATATAATTGTATAAAATCGATATTCTAATGCGGCATTACAGCAACCATTTAACACAGTCACGAAAAAATGTCGCAAACTAATTAGAAAAATTGCTACTTACAATTTTGTGGCAGGATTTTTTAATACACACTATCGTGTATCTTTTTAAACTTTTAATTTATAATTATTTCATTTCTACACACTATAATTTATTACATTTTTAATTTAGATTTTCAATTGGACCAAACCCTTCATGTTTCAAATTGTTTTAGGGCGGGGGGTAAAATTTGACAGTAGACGAAAATAATTATTACACTACCAAATATTTGTGAACGAGACATACACGACCTAAAGTTGCTTTATGATTAATTTCATCTTGTTTTAAATGCAAAAAATATTTATATAATTTTAAGATACTTATAACCTTGTTGAATTCATTAGACTGCTACCATAATCTTAATACACAGCCACAAATTGATAATGCCCAACCAGAAGGTAAAGGGAACGAAAAAATGGAAATTACACACAGCTGCACCAAAAAATATCAATTTAATTTAATGGATGAACTAAAACAACTAAAATATTTACGAATTTACTTTATTTTATATAAGATACATGTGAAATAATAAACTTTAGGCATAATAACTGAGATTGGCCTTCTTCTTTGCCTGTACTTCTAGAATAGCATCCATGAAGTCCTCATGAGTGACTGATGTGGCTGAACGTCTCAATGCAATCATACCAGCTTCCACACAGACAGCCTTGCATTGGGCACCATTAAAATCATCAGTGGAACGAGATAACTCTTCAAAGTTTACATCAGGACTTACATTCATTTTACTGTAAAAACACATTATCATTAGGTAAAATATCATATAGAAAGCGTTTAATCTAAAAAGGTAACTAAAAACGACTTATAGAGCTGGGATGGGAGACATTCTCAAAACAGCTGGGATTCAATCTAGTGTCTATGACTTTAGAGCTAGTAAGAGTTGTGGAACTTGTGGATGTGAAGGTGCCAAATGAGTAGTCGGGATTGTGGAAAGCACCCTTATGACTGCCAAATTTTGGTTGAAATGTCTTTTACAGTTGTTTTAAACAATTTTACAGTTGTAAAAAAAAACTTGTATTAAGGGAAAAAATATTTGTTACCGAGAATGAATCTGCATAATTCTCGCCCTGGCTTCCTCATTTGGGTGTGGAAATTCAATTTTTCTGTCCAAACGCCCAGATCTCAGAAGAGCTGGATCCAAGATATCCACTCTATTTGTGGCAGCAATGACCTATTAAAATTAAAGGTCATATTAATTGGGCTAACTGTTTAGGAGTAAAAAGGCTGTTATGGTCACCATGACTCGCAAATCTAATAATCAGTGCTTATGAGCATTGGGCATTGGAGGCGAAATAGTAATCTAAAGATTTAAAAATATTTTTTGGCATATAATGTACAGTCAGCATCAGATATATCTGTGCACGCAATGTGATCAAAAGTATCTATACATTCAGGATGATCATAAATATCTACACACCATTAGTTGTCATATTAATGTGAGCATTCAATGCGTCAAAAATATCTACACACTCATATAATATGTAATATTTTAAAACAAATTTACTGAATTGTCTGTTGACATATTTTTGACAAATGAGTGTGTTTTTTGATGCATTGAATGCTCACATTAATATGGCAACTAATGGTGTGTAGATATTTATGATCACCCTGAATGTATAGATACTTTTGATTACATTGCGTGCTCAGATATATGTGCTGCTGACTGTACAAATAATGTATAAATGTTTGTTAGTGTAATTTTTTTACCATTTAGTTTTTATTCCATTTTTTTGTGTTAAATTGCTATCTCCTTGTATGTACTATAATTATTTGGAAACTTTGTTGATTTGTGTTCTACTTTTATGTTATATTTTATGCATTGAATAATTGTGTTTCCTTAATAAAGTTTAATAAATAATTTGTTAAATTGTAGTAGCAGTGACATTCATTCATGGACCATACTTCGGCTTAACATCAAGCGGGGTGCTGTCATATGTCGAGTCACAATAAAAATAAATAAAAAAATTGTATAAAAACATCTACATGTAAACTTTGGTCCATCTAATTTATAAACAGATATTTTATTATTAACTTGCTGGTGAACTCTGAAATTAATTCCAAACCTTAATATCAGCAGTAGAACTGAAACCATCAAGTTGATTGAGGAGCTCCAACATGGTTCTCTGCACCTCTCTGTCACCAGCCTTCTCAGAGTCAAAACGTTTGGTACCAATGGCATCCAACTCGTCAATGAAAATGATTGCTGGGGCTTTCTCCTTGGCTAGGGCAAATGCATCTCGGACAAGTTTAGCACCGTCACCTGGGAAAAAAGGGTTCAGTTCAGTTCCGATCAAATGGAAGACATTCTTCATAAGAAGAAGAGGTCCATAGAGCACACAGGCATACAGATTGTGTAAAGAATTTTATGGATGTGAGGGAAGCTAGATAGCTGCCGAGATCATGCACCATTGTTCAGTCCTCTGTCTGCCGGAATTAAGGCACAACAGATAAATGCTTTTACTGGAGGCTTAATAATGCATTAAAACAAGTGCAAAATATGTTTTAACAAGACTAAATATATCAAAATTCAATTTAGGAAATGCAATTTAACATATTTACTCTTAGACCTCCTCTTGCTTATCATCAGGTGAGTTGAGGTAAGATGTCGTGTCACAATAAAAATAAAAGGTCCGCCTTCTGCACTCAGTTAAACATATGTAGAAACTAACCAATGAACATCTGCACCAGTTGTGGTCCAGCCAGTTTTAGGAATGTAGACTTGGTTTGTGCAGCACATGCTCTGGCGAGTAGTGTCTTTCCTGTGCCAGGAGGTCCATAGAGGAGGACACCTTTTGGTGGATGGATGCCAAGATTGACAAACTTCTCCTTGTGCGTCATTGGGAGGACTACGGCTTCAATTAACTCCTGAAAAAATAAAGATAAGCAGTTGTTAGAAATAGTATTTGAGGTAATAGACCACCTCCCCTCACCCTTACCTAAAAAAAATTCTTAAAAATCTTATTGGTCGAGATAATCACTGGCAAGAAATCTAAGTAATTAAAATGAGTGTTTATGCCAAAACTCACCTGAATTTGTTTATCGAGCCCACCAATATCTGAATACTGTTCTGTGGGCCTCTCATCAACCTCCATAGCTTTGACTCTAGCATCATATTCAGCTGGCAATGTCTCCAAGATCAAATAAGAATCCTTATTCACACCAACCAGGTCGCCAGGAGTTAATTTCTCTGCATCAACTAATCCAATGACTGGAAGGAAATACGTTTGGCGGGTAGAAGTTTTAATGACTGCGCATTTTCCTTTACGTTGTGAATCTAAATCCACAACAGCTCCGTCTTCTTCCTCCTCCTGGGGATCTACATCTAACAATTCAATAACATTAGACACTAGATATGGCAAGGTTTTGTTAACTTTGATCTTTTCTGTATTCTCCTTGATTTTCTCAGTCTGTGCCTGCAATTCATGGTTGATTCTCATGACTTCACTCTTCATTATCTTGATTTCATTGTCCAGAAGTCGGGTTCTACTTATGATCTCGTCTGTAGGCATGCGTAACACTTCATCGCTGAGTGCTTCTTCCCCATCTTCCCAAATGGATTTATCCTCAAGGGTGGTTGCAGCCATTACTATATTTTACGGCCCTAAATATGTTATGATAAACTATTATATTCTTCTTGAATACCACAAAATTTGCCAAAACAATAAAAGTTCTTTCTTTCTTTCTTCTTGTTTATGGCTTTAGTATTTAACTTGCCAGTGTCAAAGTAAAAATATATGGTTCAATGTACAATAAAAGTTACTAAAATTGTTGATTTATAATAAAATTAAGACCGGATGACAATTCACAATAAAAGTTACTAAAATGAATTGTCATCCGGTCTTAATTTTATTATAAATCAACAATTTTGTGTAGGCAACGGGACTATACAGCGATGCCAATGCAGATGTTTATTCTTTTCTATTAATAATAACGATTCTAATCATAGCAATATTTTATAATTTCTGTATAAAAACTTTTTGTTTGAATTATATACAAAATTTTAGAAAGAGGATCTGTAAAAATCTTGACAATTGAATTTTGACAGATCGTTTGCTTTTGCTATCGGCAAAAAGAAGTAATTTTCCCGAAAAAAGAAATATTTTACTTCTTTAGTGGAATATTTTGATAAAACTTGTGATTTTAATAATGGCTTTCTCTATGTTTCTTCGTAATTCAGGTAAATAATTCGTGTAATTCAATTACAACTTTATATATTACATAACAGTAGTATATTATATTGTTTTTTTAGTATAACTATTTATTTATTTATTCAATTTCTTAACTAGTAATAGGATTTTACTAATCATATTTAAATACGATGTAAGTATACAAAAACAAATCAAAGAGGTTATCTATATTTTTTAGCATGCAGTGGTCGTATTTTCAACCAGCAATTAGTGAAGTTAGCTGGTCAACCATCTTTGGCTCCCAGAACTATGTACACTGCTCCAGTCAGAAGTATTTTAACAAAAGAAATGAAGGTTGCCGCCCCTGTGTTTACTGCTGTAAGATTTATTTATTTGATACATAGTTTATAAAAATACTGGGGATTTTGCTTGTTTTATCAGTGATGGTAAATGAAATTAAGAACGGTGATAAAGTAAAGAATTAAATTTATTTTCCATATAGTTTTTTTAAGCCGAAGCCTCAATGACCAACAAAATTAATTTCTATGTCAATGGAGTTTGTTCCATTACACTGAGTTGGTGCTTATTTGCAACACTGCTGTTTTCGTAGCCCGTAATCTGATGGTGGATTCTTATAGAACTAAATGCAAAAGTAATTTTTTTAATGTCTTGCTTAGTTTTCAAAATATCTACAGTTTCGAGACTATAAAGATACACCATTAGATCACTGCACCATGGAAACAGCAGTACTGCCTAAATATTTAATACACTATACTGCAATCATAAGCAAACGCATATAACATTAAAAAAAAGAGTTGTAATAATATTCGGAATCAGTGAAAAAGACGCATTCCGAAAATACCACATCCGAAAAAATGTTGTATGCCTTAGGACACAGTATATTTGAAATTGTTAAAAAAGCACAGCTGACTACTGTGCCTATGACTAAAGGTTATAAATGCTATGAAAAGAATTGTGGATGTGAAGGAAACAAGAGGGTTATGTCGTTGAGGGTTGAATGTGCCGCTCCGCTATCTCTTCATGTCTTAGTCGGAATTAAGATGTGAATAGTGATGTATTGACAGCAACAAGCTTCATTTTTTTTTATTTCCATCACCCTTGGACCTTGCAACAATGTGCTTTTTTTAAATTTTTAATTAATATTTAATATTGAAATTATTACATTTTTATAATAGTTTTATTCTGTAACAATACATTTTAAGTATCATGCTATGATTGTTATTTAGGAAGTTGCAATTAGTTCTATCTGTATTTTGCAATTAGTATTATGTTTTTATTATTGTAAACTTTGTTAACAATCTTATAAATAAATAAATAAATATGGCATCATAATAAAACATTTGTTTGACTTCCAGATTCGCCACTTCAAAACTAGTCCAGTCTGTCTAGCAGGAATGAGCGACCACTCCAAGTTGTGGGTTATTGAGAAGGTTGTCTCCTTAGCCATGGTGCCTTTGATACCTCTTGGTCTCTTGATGCCTAATAAGCTATTTGACTCCATCTTGGCTGTATTCTTTGTGGCCCATATGCATTGGTAAGTAATAATTAAAATTGGAATAATATTAGAACAACAAATCAATAATAATTCAGTTCAAAAATTGAATAGACAAACAACTGCGTAAAGGATGGGGAAAACCTGCATAAGGATGGGACCAGGGATGTCCTTAAACTCCATCTGTTTCACCGGTCAGCTCAGTGGATGTGACTGCTACTTGTGGTTATTTAACTATATCAGTGCCTCCATTTATGGATTATACTCCAGATTAACATTAGGTGGAGAGCTGACATATGTAGAGCCACAATGAGAATCGATGTTGTTTTGACACTAACAGCAAACATGTAACTTTTAAATGGGAATTAATTTCATTTTCATTCCCATTAAAGTAGCGGTCAGCTCCAGCTGGCTGAAATTAAGCTAGGCCAGCATAGTGGATGCAGCTGCTGTTTGCAGACACAGCGGCTAGGTGTGGTGCTGTCATTAATCATGCTGTTTTAAAAAGAATGTCCTTTCTTTTATGTCCTGTCCTCAATGTATTGCCCTAATTATCCTTATCCTGTCCCCAGGGGTTTTGAAGCAATAGTAAAGGATTATGTTAGAGAGATAATATTTGGGAAAATGATACCCAAAGTTGGAATGGCTTTGACATACGCAGTCTCAATAACATCATTGTGCGGCTTATTCTATTTAACATTTAATGATGGTCTATGTAGGACTATCAAAAAGATTTGGCAAATTAAGCCAAAGACAGCAAGAGCATAAATATGTTTGTATTTATTTCCATATATATTTAGTTCCTCCTAGTTTTCGTTGGATTTATTGCAGTGCTCCGAGTAATAGACAATGCTATCGTCATCTTTTTTGGCAGTATAGTGAGAGTGACTGAGACAGCCGTAAAATGAAAAACGCGTTATTTATTAAAATTGTGATTCAATATTTGACCTCAACCCACCTTATAGGAAGCCTGAAGTTTCTACCTCATCTTTTCATTCTCGTGATATCCACACTAGGCGAGGGAAGCATCTGCATTACATCAACCAACAAACGGCTTGGTCGGTTTGGTGGGCCTTTTTTAATGCTTTACCCGCCCATTGTTTGCCTCTTCCTATAATCTTGGATCCTTCCAGCGGACTGTCCAAAAGCGCTTTGACTGAGGCAGCCGTAAACAAAGTCGGTGTTTTAGTCGTAAACCTTTCCTTGTTAAAATCGTCCGGGTTGGGTCGAGGTCAAATGTTCAGTCCTAATAAAAAATAAGCATTTCTTGTGTGAAGAGAATTGTAAGTATGTAGGAAGTGAGTGTAGTGATAAGTGGCGCTTCATTGTCTCTGCCTGTGTATTTAAAATCCTAATTTTCAATTACAGACCAGTAATAGAAATGAGTTAATGTAAAAAAGACATTAACGTTAAAATTTATGGTTGGTAACAATGTTAACTATTAGTTTAGTCTTATGTAGTTAATGTTTTGTTAGTTAACACAGTAAATTTAGGTACAGTAAAAAGTTAGCGCTAATAAAAATCTAGTCTAAACCTTACGTTAAACCTTACCTAAAAGTATAGTTAATTTACAAAATACTATACCTCTCTTACCATAGTTTATAATCAGAGAGGAAATTTGGAGACTAACAGAAGGCCTAACTAAACATACAAATCAATACTCTGTCCATTCGCGTAACTAGGGCACGGCAGGTTAGGGCACGTGCCCTAGGCGCCATCCGAAGGGGGCGTAATATGCAAACAATAAAATTAATAAACCAAGTTAAAATGAGTTCTAGTTAGATTTTTTCTTGTTTTTTTCAAGACATATCTAAAGGACGGTGGAAGCTTAGTTAAAAAATATCTTAAGTAATTCCCATTGTTTTCATAGGTTTAGTAGGTATATGTTTATTTTACATTTAGGTAAGTTATGAAGGGGCGCATCCTCGATGCTTGCCCTGGGCCTTGTTCATACCCTCTTAATTTTTACTTCTGTGAGAAGCATTCGCATTCTGTATACCGAATCGGCAGTCGAGTAGTCTTTGTAGCCCATTTCATCTTCCTATCCTATTTAGATTCTTCAAGTGAAGAGACAAATATCAATAGAGTATATGCGGAGAGCTCGGACTTATTTCGAAGTGGCATTTTACGAGAGATATTTTGACACTGATAGTTATGGAGCTCCGTAACCGAAACTATCGGATATCCGAAATAAAAGTCTATCCGTAATAGTAATAGATTAAAAGTTTCGGATAGGGACGGAGTTTGATAACAAATCCAAATAATTACCTATTTGTATTGAACTCTTTAATTTAAAAAAATAATAATATCCGTAAACGAAAGGACATCATTCATTTTGGACTTTTATTGTAACACTTTTGTCACGGCCGATGATAAAAATATATATAAATGGTAGTATCGATACTCGTATTGACAAAACTAATAGCAATTTTGCTTTTAATTGCTGTACGATTGAGTTATTTGGAAAATAAAAATGATTATTTTTAGTTTCTAAACCACGCGGAAAAGATATATTAAAAAATAAATGTCACACACAGTTGACCAAGGAACATTGTACTCAAGAGAAGAAGCTTGACTGCCATAGACAACAAGTGGCAATTAGAGACGCCACGACGGAATATCATGCGAACTAAAATGTTGGGATGTTGGTGAAACTGAACCTTACTCAGCAGGAAATAATCTAATTAGATTAATAAAACGACTTTTTATAAAACATTATCTTTTTTATTTAATTCCAATTTACTTTTCAAGACAATAGTATCACTAAAAATATGTATGCTAATTACTAGCACAAAAGGAGATAATTTTTAAAAATTTAATTTATACTTTTACTCTATTTTTTACTAGTTTCAAAATGTTTAACGACAGTATTATATTGATGACGTTTGCGATGCCTAAACATTTGGTGGGAAGATCAAACCGGAAGAAACGCTATCACGCCATAACCTTGAATGAGAGTCGAGACCCGATGGATCGACTGCCTGATTTTTTTTTAAAATTAAAAAGTGATTGACGACTTTTTTTGGGCTGGCAGTGAACTTAATGGTTTCTGCATTGAACTGTCATGATTATAGTTTGATCATTTCGTACATCTAGACTATGCAAAATATAGGATATTTACCAAGCACATTAAAATATTGTTGTATCGAACTATTTTATTGTACATTTCCCACTTTTAGTACAATTAAGCCCAAGTCTCCATACAAAATGAATGATGTCTTTTATCGAAACTATCGGATGATCAGAAATAATTTCATATCCGTAACCGCATCTTAAACTGGTATAATATTATTCGTATGTCCGTATCCGAAATTTCATATCTATGACATTTCTACCGTGAAGGTGTATTTTCAGCTTAAGAGCCTTTATTTTGGCACTCAATTTTTTTAATCTGTTCTAGGGGCTTAGAAGCGATCGCTGTCGATTACGCCCGCGCGAGGGTAGTTGGTACTTTCCTGTCAAAATTGTCCGTTGCCTGTGTCTATGCTTTATCGATTGCTACCTTAGCCGGACTCTTCTACCTCATCAGCCAAGATGGAATCGGTCACACTGTCAGAAGAATATGGTCTATTAAGTCTGAGAATTAAAAAGCAGAAGCTGTGAATGTAGACTTTTATATAGAATACTTTCATAGAAATTAAAGACTATGTTAATAGATTCTTCCATCAAAAACGATTTATGCTAAATAGTGTTTTTTTTTTATATATTAATTCTTTTTTATTATTGTTTTAACCTCTTAAAGGTTAACAGGATGTCCCCCGCCTCGTATTCGCTGGCGAATTTAGGTCTTTATTGGATTTTTTAAAGGAAATGTGTGTTTGGGATAAGACGCTAACATTGCTCCGCCGATCTAGTGACACGGCAAAGTAGATTAATAACACGGCCAGAGTTTAAGCTAATGTCGAGGTGTAGTTGTTTTCATAAAAAGGGACTCGAGTTTATAACTTGATTTGTCGCGTGATTAGACCGGCCGTCTTGGAATGATAAACAAAATCAATTAAGAGGTTTGTTAACATAGTTTATAATTTCCTAAAAGGGGCTGTAGATGCTATACAATACAAGGGAGGTTATTAATATTTTGTTTAACTTGTCTGGAATAGTTTGATACATACTGTGTAATATTTGGCTAATACGTAAAAAAGTAGTTTTTGATGAAAGTAGTGCAAATTAAAGGTATTTGTTATTGATTATTTTATGGTAAGCAAGGGGAGGTCCAAAAGTGGTCGACAAGTAACAACTAAAGGACAAGTGAAAAATTGCAGAGCTGAAAATGGGATAAAAAAATGTCTTGCAAACCATAACTACCTTTTGCTTATACCAATTTATTATTTATCGTCCAGTTTCTTTGATACAAGAGTTTGTGGCTTTGTATATATGTAAAAGAACGTAGCACTTATATACGTATCACTATTATGTTCATTTATTTATAAAATAATTTGAGATGTTAAAAATCATGTTTTTTATATTTATTTTCAAACTACTTAGTTATAGTTCTCAGAATAGAAATGTCGCGGTAATTTAGAATTATTATTGGTACAGCTAGTTCTTTCTTTATGGCGTCTCCGAAGTTAGCTTCGAATGCGACTTGCGCAGATACATTTGCAATAATAAGTTCTCTCACCTACTTTGAGCTACGCTATACCTTAGATAAAAACAAAAGTTGGAGATACGGCATGCGCTATATTGTTCACTACAAAATGTGGAACCGATACCCCCACTACACGCAGTCACACCCGAAGTTGCATCTCCGTTTTCGTTAACGAGAAATTCAACGAAAGAGAAAACTGACACAGTGGGACGCGAGCGAGACAGAATGCATGAAAGTAGAAGTGCTCTAACGGCAGTAGGTTGTGCTTTGGATTCAAGTGCGTCAGTTAGACATAGTTTTCCAGTTCCACGCGTATTGTGTTCGTACCGTATCTTCTCCTTTTGTTGCTCTATAGCGTATTTTTGTGTATTGCGCCTAACTTCAGAGCCGCTATTAAATTATTCACTACTTAGATGAACATACTCTCTGTATTTAGTATTATTTTTTTTCTTTCGTAATTTTTCGTACTTATTTCTTTTTGTGTTACCGAATGATGATGTTATTTATTTTAAAATATATCAATTAAGTTTTGAATTGCATTTTTATTTTTAAAAAATCCGTCGATAGAGAGGGATTTTTATAAAAACGTAAGGCAGACAGTTTCTGTAGTAGTACTGTCTGCCTAATGCAGTAGTAATCCCGCTTTCAAGTCCTACATATAGATCATGAAGTGAGTCGCATTCTGCGGGGTTAGGTAGGGAAAATTAAAATGATAATCGTCTCGCAAAATAATAAAGAGTAAATCCACCAAATTGAGACTATTGATGATAAGATCAAACGTGTCGTCGCACAGATGATATTCGCCACAAAGATTATTAGTTTTTTTTTTATTGTGACTCGACATATCACAGCACCCCGTTTGATGTTAAGCCAGAGTGTGGTCCATGAATGAATATCACTGCTACTACAATTCAATAACTGTGAGTAGCAATCACATCCACTATGCCGGCCTAGATGGAACCGGCAACTTACAAGCTGATCCCGAAACGTGACCAAATCACTTCACGGTCTGTATACTTGTAAGTGGTGGTACTACCCCGGATCGGCAGACTGGGTACCACTGCCTACCACTCTTTGATAACCAGACCCGAAGCAAATATCCATCTCTTTTTTTTATTAACAAATATTTGCAATATATAATACAATTAAATATTACAAATAAAAGCTATGAAACAAATATTTGCTCCGACCGGGGATCGAACCCGGGACTTCACGCGCAACAAACCAGTCGCTAAACCGTTCGTCCACGCCTGTCGTCAAAACCGTCGTCCACGCCTGTAGTCTCGTTTTATTGGATTTAGCCTAGCTTTTATTATTTTGACAATCGCCGGCGAGAGACGATAATCGTTTTAACTTGCCCAATCTAACCCCACTGAGGTCGGCTTAAAAGTTGCATATGACAGGACCCTTTTGATGTTAGGCTGGAGTGTGGTCCTAAACGCGACTAATTCACTTCACGGTCTGTGGTGGTACTACCCCGGATCGGCAGATTGGGTACCACTACCTACCACTCTTTGATAACCAGACCCGAAACAAATATCCGCCTCTTTTTTCTATTAACAAATAATTAATATAATTATTAAATGTTAGAAATAAAAGCTATGAAACAAATATTTGCTCCGACCGGGAATCGAAGCCAGGACATTATACGCAACAAAACAATCGCTAACCGTTCGGCTACGCCTGTCGTCATGGTTTATGGTGGGCAAAAAAGAAATAACGATATTATAGACAATAATTTATTAAAAGTATTTAACAATGTTTATTAATAACTACAAATCAATTGACTAAATAAATCGACATTTATTCTTAACTAGGAATATTATTAAAAAAAATATTATTTTAGTATTTTTTTTATTGTGATACGACATTTGACCTCGACCCGCCTGATGATAAGCAAGAAGAGATCCAAAAGTGCCGACGACTGAAACAACCGAGTTGGTTCACGGCTGCCTCAACCGTCACTATGCCGGTATAATAGTATTAAAATGAATGTCTTCATAGTTGTGTTATAAATTCTTAAAATATCTAACAAAAGGGATTAGTCTTCAACTGGTCCCATATAAACTGAGCCCAGAAGATCGCTGGGACATGTCCAGAAGTAGAAAACTAATGACAGAGAGAGAGCACGGTCGCCTTTTCAGATTGAATTATTGTTATAAATGTGCCCAGTTTTTGTGGTACGAGTTAAAGACAAACTCGAGACACAATCCGTGTTACTACAATAAAATTAAACGCGCTCCAGACTGGCAATAAACATGCTTTATCTCAATTTAGTACTGTTTTAAGTATTTTTATGTAGTAAGACGGAATTAGTATAAATTAATTCAGTAGTTTGTTTACAATGTGACCCTGTATCATATCGTTTGCTTACGGACACAAATAAATACATAAATATGTTTAATAAATCTATTTACATAAGGCAGTTAGACCAAGATTTAAGTTGTTAACTACATGATGTTAATGGTCTTGTCGTTTTCCACGCTGGGACATAACGTTTATAGTTCCCAGCAGATAAAAAGAGCGCTGATTTTTGAGCTTCGCAGTATAAAGATCGCCAGTTGAGAAGAGCTCTGGACAACTGTGGTCCGCCTATCTAGACAATGCGCGGATTTGCTCTTACCGCAATAGTCTAGAGCTCTACTTACCTGTCTATTCTTGTGCTCTGCAGCACAAAAGTCAAAGCTCTTTTTATCTGCCGGTTGTTATTCCACGCCGGATTGGCAGACAGAGTACTCTTTACAAGGTCAATCATAGTAGTATTTTCTTAGATTTTGCACGAACATTGATTAATGAATTAAACAAATTTTATACGGCTTACTATCGCGTTTAATTTTGGTCAGTCTCTCCGAGACCACAATGGCTGCAAAACTAGAAACGTCGGAATAATAAAAAAAAATTAAAATCTAAACCAAAATAAACGAGATAGTAAGCCACATAAAATTTGTTTAATTCATCAATCATATTTTTTTATTTTTATAAGTAGCTTTAGTGATAAATGTAATTATTAAACCTGGTCCATAAGCAAACGATATATCCTACTAAAAATTGTGTCTCTATGAACCAATATGGTTTTTATGAAATATATCTAGCGCTTCCAATTGCTTTGTGTGTAACAATATATGGGGTCTCTTATTCTTCATGTATTCCACCGCCTTTTCAGGTGACCAACCATTTCTCTAAAAAAAAAAAAATAACAAATTTTGTTGCCCAAAGTACACTTCCAGCCGGTTGTACCAAAAATTATAATTTACGTATTTGTAAAAAGTATCGTATAAGTAAAAGTAAAATGGGTTGCACCACTGTTTAACTTAACATTTTACATTTACGTTTATTTTATACAGAGCTAAAGGGTTTATTTATTCATTTTGGGTTTCTATGTACTACGTTTGTTATTTCTAATGATAAAAACATATATAAATGGTAGTTTCGATATTAAATTATTAACAACCTAATTCATGATTTCATATTAGTAAACGTAATAGAATAAGTATAAAGTAAAACTAAATTCGTAAATTGAAACTTTTTGGTACAACCGGATGTTAATGCTGCTAGACATTCACGACTAGTTAACGTTAGGTACTGACGAAAGGCGTGAAGCATTGGTTAGCACATCAATCCGATACGCGTAGTCCCCGGTTCGATTCCTGATCGAAGCAAAGATTTCTTTCATAGCTTTTATTTGTAATATAAGCATCCTCAAGAAAGCTAGGTTGCCTAGTGCCCATAACCATAGAGGTTAAATGAAGATAATTGTGAATGCAAAGGAATCGAAGGAGTTGTGTGGCGTGGAAAGTGGCGCTCTGTTGTCTCTGCCTATCCCTGTGGGAAAATGGCGTAACAGTTTGATTTTGAATATTTGTAATATGGTTGTCCAAGCCGAAGTTCAGCTGGCTATTCATTATCAGCCAGAGGGCGTCCACTGCTGAACACAGGCCTCCCCCTTAGAACGCCATTTCTAACAAGATTATGCACCTTATTGTGTTCAATCTATTCCTGTGCATTGAGGAAATCCCAAAAGGGCTTCTAGAATGATCCAATTTTCTTGCGGATGACATTGGCAGTACATAACAATATGAATGAAACAATTTCTTAGCATCCATGGATTCTCCGTGCGGGTGCCGGGTCCATTGCTTGGCAGGGGGGAGAATGAAGGACTTGTGACCGAAATGTAGGTTTCAAAGCTTTTTGTGACATGTCAACACTCACCTTCCCTGCCTTCACTATCCCCTCTACCCAACCAAATATTGGCGGACCTTGGGAGGCCAAGATTTTTTAAAAGATGGTGCAATGTTAATAAATTATACAGACCGTGAAGTGATTTGGTCACCTTTCGGGATCAGCTTGTAAGTTGCCGGTTCCATCTAGGCCGGCATAGTGGATGTGATTGCTACTCACAGTTATTGAATTGTAGTAGCAGTGACTACTTTTCATGGACCATACTCCAGCCTTACATCAAGCGGGATGCTGTCATATGTCGAGAAAATAAAAAATATAGAAAACCACATACCATCATAAGGTAACACCCAACTAGTGTGGCACTCCTCGTCCGTCCAGCTTTACAATGGACATAAACTGTACCACAATTCACGTGGCCCTCAATACCATCACATTTAATTCCACTAAGCTTACTCCCAACTGGTAGAAACTTATTAATGAAACGCACGCCCTCGTACAGTTTCTCCTGGTCTGGAGTCTCGAATATGTCCGTTGTAGCTAGCTGTAGAAAGTCAACGCCTATCTCTTTCCATTTCTAAAATTAAAAGATATACATTAATAACGCATTTAGACGACACGCGTAAAGAACTGGGTTTGATTTCCGGTCGGAGAAAATATTTGTTTCTTAGCTTTTATTTAATTATAATAACATGGTAATGTTTTATAATTAAATTAAATATTAGTTAATGAATTAAACAAATTTATGCGGCTTACTATCGCGTTTATTTTGGTTTGATTCTTGACGACCAACACCTCAGTCTATTCGTGACCACGATGGTTGTAAAGCTTCGAAACGTCGGAATAATAAAATAAAATTGTAGAATCAAACCAAAATAAACGCAATAGTAAGCCGCAAAAATTTGTTCACTTCAATAATCAATGTTCGTGCGAAATCTAAGGAAATATTAAATATTAGTTAATAAAATAAGGGGTGGATATTTGCTCCAAGTCTGGTTATCAAAGAGTTGTAGGTAGTGCAGCACAGTCTGCAGGTACCACAGCATACAAGTATACAGACCGTGAAGTGAAGTGAACTTAGTCGGCGTTTCTGGTTTAAATTGTAAGTTGGCGGTTTCAACTAGGACAGGCATAATGGATGTGACTGCTACCTTACTGTAGTAGCATTCACCTCCATTCAAAGACTAGTATTCAAAAATTAACATATATTTGTCCAAAATGCAATAGTTTATTTATTTATTCAAATCTTTTATTGGACCAAAATAAGCTTTAAATAGGTACATAGGCGAGTTTAATGCCTATTAGCCATTCTCTAACAACTCTCCTTTGAGATGATGGGAAATTATGGGCAGGGTGCAAATATACTACAATTACATAAACTACATACAAGTATATACTCGTACATATATGTAGGTACAAATAAACATACACAATTATTTTTTATGCCAAATTATTTAACGTGATAGTTAATGGAATCAACCCCGGACTTTACGCGTAAGGGACTGGTGTGATACCAACGCGCCACACCTGTCGTCAAAGTCGTCATTGTCTTATAATTGGTTTAAGAAAGCCGCAAAGTACAAATTGCACTCGTCTGCCATGTATGAATTGAATGACCAAGATCGCTATGGGAGGACGTTGCGCCCTCCGGTATGTCCTATTTTTTTATTGACATTCAACATCTGACCTCGACTTGGCTGATGTAAACAATGGGACTGATATACAATTTAGTGTACGATTACCTTTGTTGCTGGCCAAAAGTACTTTTTTAGTCCACAATATTTATAAGCACTTAAAAAGTGGTGATATTATCTCAAGCTGGCAGACTAGGCAAACGACCACCAGCTTTCTCTGCCTACCACCACACTTAAACAAAGCTAGGGTCGAATAAAGGTCAAATCTTTAATAATAAAGGTTTTGTAGACAATGATACACATGTTTAGATTTTAAATGTATTTTTAAACTAAACAATATAATAGATTTTAATAACAATTGTTATTTTTCCTTCAATACTTATCATAATCTAAGACTGAATATTATTTACATAATGTTTTCTTTCTCTATAAATATACTATTGTTATTATTATAATATAGCATTATTTGTTTTGTTATTTTTTACTTAGTCTAAACTATATATATATCAAAATTTATATTAAATCATTTATTTCACACAGCCCTTCCGGCCATTTTACATAGCCAATTTTAACAATTTTTGTTGTGAGGCCTCGACATATGACCACCTCACCTCGCCTGATTTTAAGGTGGAATACGGTCCATGAATGTAGGTGACTGCTACTACAGTTAAATAACTGTAGTAGCAGTCATATCACACAATTTATAGCTTATAAGAAATATTACCAATGTCAAAAATAATCAATAAATTGAAACAATTTAAATTGTTTCAAGTAAATGCAAATAAAAAATATTACAAATAACAAACCCAGTTTGCAACCACCTTGAAATAGTACTTTTAAAAAGAGAATTGTAAATGTGCTGGAAGAAAGAGAGGATGGAATGATAGTTATGGAGAGCGAAAAAGAGACAAATATATCACATCGCGACATCAAGTTCAGGTTTGCTTATTAGCATAGTCAAAAATGAAACAATTTCATAGCATACAAGGATTCTCAGTGCGGGTGCCATGTCCATTGCATTTTATGCAAAAGAGTGAAGGCAGCGTTCCAGACTTGTGACCGAAATGTAGGTTTCAAAGCTTTTTACGACATGCCAACACTCACCTTCCCTGCCCTCATTATCCTCTCTACCCAACCAAATATTGTAAGATCCCAATCTTAATGTGCTTCGTTCCGAGCACATATAACATATCTACGTCTTTTCTTAAAATATCAGATAAATGATAATAAAATTAACTTACTTCACTATCATTTGAGAAGAGTTTTAGTTCATATGTTTCATTCATGGACACCACACCCTTTAGGTTTTCATCATCTATTAACTGTAATCATATTTAAATTATTTATTAACCATATATCAACAATTTTTAGTGGTTAAGCAAGTTAAGAGTGGTAGGCAGCGGTGCCCATTCTGCTTATCCAGGGTAGTACCACCACTTACAAGTATATGGACCGTGAAGGGACTTAGTTGCATTTCGGGATCAGCTTGTAAGTTGCCAGTTTCAACTAGGCCAGCATGTAACTACTATTTACAGTTATTCACCTCTATTAATGGAATGCACTCCAGCTTAACATCAGGCGGGTTCAGTCATATGTCGATTCACAGTAATAAAAAAATTATAAGCACTTAAAGATATAACATTAGGCTTCATCATAATGTTAGCCATTAGTCATCCACTGCTGGTCATAAGCTTTCCCCAGTGAACTACATAGTAGCCAGGATCTAAAGGTCTTCTGCTATCTTGGTCAGTTATCTCGATCTGAGTCTATTAAGATCATTTTACTATGGTATTAAGTACTAATAGAAAATTGATGACATGTAATAATTAGGTAATTGCTGATTAAAGGGCAGATTATTAAGTATTAGTAATTAAGCTAGTATACATTGTAATAACAATTTAAACAATAAGTATACTCTTATATTCAAGAAAACATGATAAGAAGATTACCATTGGACTGGTGGTAACCTAGGTGAAAGCCTGTATCGAGAGGACCAGAATAAGTGTATTTAGATTAATTATTGTATTATTTTTGTTGAATAAATCAAAGATATTTGTATTTTGATGTTGTAGGTTTCCAATATAATATTTATTACAGCAAGAGTTATAATTTCAATTTCGAAAGGGAAATCCTAAAACTTCCTGATATCTACATTTAATATTGCACCACAGTAAAATCACACCACTACTACTCAAATATTACTACAGAAACTTAAGTACATATTTGATTTAGGCAGAAAAACCAGTTTAAGGATTTAACTCATAATTTTAATAATGGAGAAAATCTGAAATTTTTAAAATAAAACTTACTTGTTTTGCCATACTTCTAAATGGTAAGGCTCCCAATATGACTGTTTCATCTATTCTATCATACCATCTTCTACTTGTCATTCTCTCCATCATGACATTGTAGAAAAGGGTCGGGTAGAATGTTACCCTCGCAAACATCGCGGCCTGGTGAAGAAAACAAAGTTTATGTGGCACAACGGTAAACTAAACACGGTTCGTACCCATGTAATAATGAGCTGCTGGGTAATACGTACCATGGTGAAAGCGTATTTTGTGGTGGGGATTTGTTTAAATAATTCATTCGCGGAAAACCCGCGGTGAGCTGGTGATACTGTCAACTTTGACAGTATTCTTTTTAAATTTAGTTTTGGCATCAAAACCAAATATAAGTTGGAAACATTCACAAGTAGGAATAAGAAGTAGTTTACAAGTTGTAAGAAGTAGGAATAATAATTAATTTTTCATTCAAATCTCAACAAATTTTATCAATATTGAAAGTTGTTAAGATTACTGAAATATGTTTGCGCCTTCCTATCGCCCCTTTAATAAACGCAAAAATTGTGTTTTCTTTTTTATAAGGCGTTTTTGAAGTTTAGTTTTTAGTATTATTTTTAACGTTATTTAATAGCCTAGGTATACACGGCAGGTAATCCTGAATAATACCTAAGCTTGTTTTTATCCGCTATCAAATCGTAACCGATGCTTCAATACAAGGATCGAATGTTTTTTTGTGTGCTTTTTAACCTTCCTTATACAGTATAACTTCCAACTCTGATAAAAGATTGTATTATCTTTCAAACTACTTACTTGATTAACTTAATCTCAGTACTATTTAGGAACACAAATGTAGGCATCTACACATGAATCAATACTATCGAATCAAATCAAATCGAATTGTCACGCCTTTTTCCCCACAGGGATAGGCAGAGACAGTGGAGCGCCACTTATCACGATCCTTATACAACTCCCTTGCTTCCTTCACATCCACATATCTCTTCATTCATACAGGCTCTGTGGTTATGGGCACTAGGCAATCTAGCTTTCTTGAGGATGTCTTCGATTTGGTCGGAAAATAACCAATATTAAAGTTATATAATTTACGAGCTTTAATCAAACGTAGCTGAAAAAGCCATCAAACTGAAGAGGACATCTCTACCAATGTCTGACGCATTATGGGCACAGTCCACTACTGAGTGGACACCAGATTGCAAAGACATCGCGGTAGGCCCCGGTGATGGCGAGACGCCTCATGGTGGAAGGATATTGCAAAGGCGACAGGCGTGGACGAACGGTCAGGTTCGATTCCCGGTCGGAGCAAATATTAGTCTCTATTTAGAGACTTTATCAAATATTAGCTTTATTTGTAATATTAAATAATTATATTAATAAAAAAAGAGATTTGCTTCGGGTCTGGTTATAAAAAGTGGTAGGCAGTGGAACCTAGTCTGCCGATCCGGAGTAGTACCACCACTTACAAGTATACAGACCGTGAAGTGATTTGGTCGCGTTTCGGGATCAGCTTGTAAGTTGCCGGTTCCAACTAGGCCGGTATAGTGGATGTGACTGCTACTCACAGTTATTGAATTATAGTAGGAGGGACATCTATTCATGGACCACACTCCAGCCTAACATCAAGCGAGGTGCTGTCATATGTCGAGTCACAATAAAAAAAAGTATCGTGAGTCACAAAATAAAAAGAGATATCTTTACTTATTTAAATAGGCCAATAATTAAAATTGAGTAAGTAAAAATTCCACTAAATAGACCCAAAACCAAATGAAAAATGACCAACTATTAGTACTAGATGACCTTTAATATAAACTCCAGCTGCGTTTCTATTTCTCACGTTGTGGGGTTAACATTTTATTTTTATCAATTCCGTTCATTAATTTGTTGCTCTGCCAGTGTGTCTTTAAAAATTGAAAGAGATATCATCGGCTTGATGCATTGCCGCCATTTGTAAAACGCAGTAGGGAGTACGGGCGAAAGTAATGGGACTCTATCATGGGTTATAGTCAAATTGTCACCACATTTTCTTTTATTGTGGCTCGACATAGAGCACCCCGCCTGATGTTAGGCTGGAGTGCGATCCATGAATGAAAGTGACTGCTCTTACAATTTAATAATAACTATCACATCAACTATGCCGGCCTAGTTGGAACCAGCAACTTACAAGCTGATCGCGACTTAGTCACTTCACGGTCTGTATACTTGTAAGTGGTGGTCTGGTGGTACTTCCTCAGGTCGGCCTACCACTCTTTTATCTGACTTGGCATGATGGTAAACAAGGAAAGACTCAAGATCGCCGGCGGCTGAAAAAAGCGTTTCATTCTACGGTTACTTTGCTTAAAGGATGGGGAGAACACATGGATACAAGCTTTGTATCCGCGCCGAATATTTTAGTTTGAATACCGATTCAGATATATGGGAATGGACCCATGAGGTCTATCGTGGCAGATATCACTGAGTAAAAAGAAGATGTAGGAACAAAGTTAAAGAGCTTTTTTCATTGTGACTCGACATTTGATAGCATCCCGCTTGATGTTAAGCTGGAGTGTGGTCCATGAACGGATGTCGTTGCTACTACAATTCATTAACTGTAAGTAGCAATCACATCCACTATGCCGGCCTAGTTGGAAGCGGCAACTTTCAAGCTAAACCCGAAACGCGACCAAATCACTTTACGGTCTGTATATTTGTAAGTGGTGGTACTACCCCGGATCGGGAGACTGAGTACCACTTCGAACAAAGAAGCTTTATTCATAGTAGAGGACAACATTTTTGAAATTAAATTAAACGCGGTAAAAACAACGTGTTTCCGTTCGGCTCGTTCGCTATTCAAATTTCAAGATAGCGATCTGTGTTAATTTGTCATGATATCTTTGAATTTAGAATTTTTTGGTATCTAACGTAAAAAAATCAATTCCCTCAAATAGGTGAGTGACCATGTCGTAAGCATATAAGTATAGGGACCAAAATAAAAAAAAACAGCATAGCGAATAGACAGACAGGTTATAAAAGGCGACCGTGGTGTAGTGGCAGTGCAAAGGTTACGCAAACCGAGAGCACGGGTTCGAAACCACTCGCCGGTACCAATGTATCTCTGATGTATGTACAGACTTTGGTTGTCCTGTTTCTATGATACAAGCACTTTAGTAGCTTAGTATATTAAATAATAATAGAAAATAATAAAAATAAGATAAAGGAAAGATTACCTGTCTACTACTGTAAAGACAAAGGGGATGTTCACAATGACTGAGGTAAACTGAGACGGGTTTTTCAGTCGTGAGCGCTCCAGTTTACCACCAGGTTTGCTTGATGTTAAGCTACGAGTACGGTCTATTAAAGTAGCAGTTGCGTCCACTTCGCCGCGGATTTAAAATGAATGAATGACGCGGGGAGCTGACATAGACCAAAGTAATCAAAATCAATGCCATGCTTTTTTCCCATGGGATTTTCACAGAGAAAATAGAGCGCCACTTGCAAAGATCCTGACACAACTCTTTCGCTTCCCTCACATCCATGAATCTCTTCATACAAGCTCTACGATGCCATTGATCGAGACACACAAAAAAAATAAAAAATAAAGGCACCAAGGAGGTAAATTAAATTATTGTGACTCGACATATGACAGCACCCCGCTTGATGTTAAGCCAAAGTGTGGTCCATGAATGGATGCCACTGTTACTACATTTTTTTTAAATAACTGTGAGCAGCAATCACATCCACTATGCCGGCCTAGATGGAACCGGCAACTTACAAGCTGATCCCGAAACGTGACCAAATCACTTCACGGTCTGTATACTTGTAAGTGGTGGTACTAACCCGGATCGGCAGACTGGGTACCACTGCCTACCACAAATAAAATTAAATGTTTTCGTGTGTTTAATGTTAATACATTAGTTAAAGTGTTAAATAACAAATATATATTAGCATGGCTTCACTGCCCATGACTAACGCGTATTGTTGCTTTATGCTAATCTTTATAATTAAATTAATGAATGTTTTTGACTTAGAAGAATATGCCATTTCCGGCATGAACACCATTTTCGATTGCAATAGTTTTTTAAATGGAAATGGGCTTAAAATAACTTGATACAATTAATCAGTGAACCAGATTGTCACGCCTCTTTCCACAAGGATAGGCAGAGACATAGAAGCGCCACTTTCCACGATCCTGACACGACTTTCTCGCTTCCCTTACATCCACAATTCTTACAGTCAACCTAGCTTTCTTAATTTATTTCTAGTAATGGGACTAATATAAATTACTAAAATTAAATCAATATAATGAGACGAGATGATCATGAGAAGGTCACAGGAAACTCATCAATAATAGCGGGTACATAAAATAATTTAAAAAATATTAGGTATTTTTTTTTTATTGTGACTCGACATATGACAGCACCCCGCTTGATGTTAAGCCGAAGTGTGGTCCATGAATGAATGTCACTGCTACTTAGGGTTGCCAACCATACTTTATAATAACGTATCTTACGTTATTTTTGGTAATTATACTTTATACTTTTGCATACAAATAAAGTATGTGAAAATACTTTATTTTGATTGCGTAGCAAACGAATTGCTTATTTAAGTATATAAAGGACATCATTCATTTTATATGGGTCTTGGGCTTAAATGTATTAACAGTTGCATTTTAAATTAATTTGATCTACGAAGATTACAATGTAGTTGGAATATATCCTTTTTTTTGCATAGTCTGGGTGTGCAAAATCATCTAACTATAATTATGACAGTTCAAAGCAAAACAAATGTAGCGTTGATTGACAGATGATACAAAATTCATATTTTATTTTCCAAATAACTCAATTGCACAGCAATTAAAAGCAATTTTAGGGCATAAAATTTAAAAAATACTTTATTTTTCTTCCAAATACTTTATTTTTATCCTATTCAAACAATGGTATACGTTTTTTTTTGTCAAAAAAGTTGGCAACCCTACTGCTACTACAATTCAAAAACTGTGAGTAGCAATCACATCCACTATGCCGGCCTAGATGTATTAGTTAGTTAGTTAATGTTATATATTTTTGTTATTGTGACTCGACATTTAATAGCTTCCCGGTCGTGTTTAAGCTGGAATATAGTCCATTTTTTTTTTATTGTGACTCGACATATGACAGCACCCCGCTTGATGTTAAGCCAAAGTGTGGTCCATGAATGAATGTCACTGCTACTACAATTCAATAACTGTGAGTAGCAATCACATCCACTATGCCGGCCTAGATGGAACCGGCAACTTACAAGCTGATCCCGAAACGTGACCAAATCACTTCACGGTCTGTATACTTGTAAGTGGTGGTACTACCCCGGATCGGCAGACTGGGTACCACTGCCTACCACTCTTTGATAACCAGACCCGAAGCAAATATCCATCTCTTTTTTTTTATTAACAAATATTTGCAATATTTAATACTATTAAATATTACAAATAAAAGTTATGAAACAAATATTTGCTCCGACCGGGGATCGAACCCGGGACTTTACGCGCAACAAACCAGTCGCTAAACCGTTCGTCCACGCCTGTCGTCGTCCATGAATGAAACCCAAAGTTGTAATAGTTAAATAACTGTAAGTAGCAGTCACATCCACTATGCCGGCCTAGTTGAAACCGGCAACTGCCAAACGCGACTAAGACACTTCATGGTCTTTACATTTGAATGTGGTGGGACTCCAGATCGACAGAATGGTCATATGACCACTATAATACTTAGTTTACATGTAAAATCGATTAATAAAACCTCAGAAGCTTATTAAAATTTGCGCGAACATTGATTAATGAATTAAACAAATTTTATGCGGCTTACTATCGCGTTTATTATAGGAAACGTCGGAATAAAAAAAATATAAAGTCCAAACCAAAATAAACGCGATAGTGAGCTGCATAAAATTTGTTTAATTCATAAACTAATTATCTCCCATAATTTTGTTTACCACTCAATTTATGTAAAAAGCAATAATAAGTACAATAAAACCGAGACACCCAGGGTATCGGGTTCGAGTCCGTCACCGCTATATTTCATGTAATCACAATTACAAGCATTAAAACGAATCTCTTTTATATTCAAGTTTTTATTTATTACACCAAGCTTATTAGGATGGATACTGTGGCATTAATGATGACAGATGGGGGACGGTCTCTGTGCTCTTCGATAAAAAAAAAGTAGTTTTCGATTTTTGAATTATCGAACGAGAAATTTTAATCTTTCTTTCTTTCTTCTTGTTTATGGCTTTAGTATTTAACTTGCCAGTGTCAAAGTAAAAATATATGGTTCAATGCTAAAACATTGTCAAGTAAAGATGAAGATGAACCACGCGAGTGATTCATCAAATGATGATGATGAGAATGAGGTTGATGATGATCGTTTTAGTAAAGCGGCGGAAAACCTTTACTAAAACTTCAGAAGAAGTCTTGGAGGGAACATGAAGAAACACGTTTCACAACTTTAAATTACTTGTTTATACTTGATCAACTTAAAAACTATTACTGGATAACAATTCCACCATTATTACACATTAATATTTATGAAAACACAAGCTTTTCAAATAATTCAAAATTGCGCGTCCTGTCAGTTGCAGTTGCCCGCCAAAACCAAAATTTTAATCTACAAATTGACATTTCAACAATTCAAAATAATTTTGTTTTGTTTTTTTTAAGCAGAAGTTTCTGTACAAGTAATTTGTCAAGTACCTATTTTTGTTTGAAACTTGGGAATGAGTAAAACGGCTAGTACCAAACACTGGAACTTTAATGTAAGTACTTTGTATCCATCCATCTATCCACATTTTGGTCAACCGTTTATAAAAAATTCATATCCTAGTTTTTTAATTGATATGTTTGACCCGATGCCCAATGTTGCAAAGAAAAGCCCAAGAGTACCGACGTCTGAAAATACCGACTCATTTACTGCTGCCTCAGTTGCCGTCACTATGCTGGACCGTCTCAAGGTTATGGCTGCCTGTCCATTGAAGCGGAGAAGGATTGCATAAAAACTTCGATCAGCTGCAGTGAACAGGGATTTGCGATTTTTTATGCAATACTATTGATTAATATTTCTCCGTTTCTCAGCTCCGCAAGCTAGCTCCGCTTCATAGGACAGGCAGCCTATAATGGCGAAAACGCACACGCCTGGTAAAGCATTCCATTTATAGTCGTAAGAACTGCAGAATGCTATATGCTTTTGCTTCCCCCGATCTGTGCAGTAAAAAGACGTGGTAGGACAAGGTTAAAGAGGTCCTCGAAACTTTCTTCGTGGTAGGTATGTATAGGGCATAGACATAAAGAATGGACTTCGCGTTCCTATCCAGGTATGAAGTAAATCTCGCGGCGAAGCGTGATAAAGACAAAACAATTATGTTATAAAAAATATAAAAAAAAATATCAAATAATCTATCAAATCAAATCAAATTGTCACGCCACTTTCCCACGGGGATAGACAGAGACAATGGAGCGCCACTTGCCACTTGATCACATCCACAATTCTCCTCATACAAGCTCTATGTATGAGGATGTCTTCAATTTGATCGGAAATCACCCTCCTGGGCCTGCCTTGTTTAACGCATCCATCCACATCAGATTTATAAATTGCTTTTGTCAATCTACTTTCACTCATCCTTTCTATGTGCCCAAACTATCGCAGCATTCCTTTGTCAATCCTTGTCCCTACATCTTCTTTCAAACCACATCTATCACGCACTGTGCTATTCCTTATTCTATCCGCTATCGTTACTCCACATTCCACATACAATCCTTAATGACCGCATTTTTACAGCATAAGAGTAGAAACTCTTATGCTTCTTCTGCCACACCCACCATTCACTTCCATACATCAATGTAGGAACGATCACCGCATTATGAACAGCCATCTTTGACTTTTGGGACTTTATTTGACTGTTCTTTATACTCTGAATGGCACCGTTCACTATGTTACCATTTTGCATCAATAATATAGACTATTCTGCAATTAGTTGCCGATGTCTAATTGATATTAATCGAGGTCGCGTTATCACTTTCTAGAGAGTGGTCAACTTTGCGAGGCTATTGCTTCCATTCTCTTGGTCTATGGCTCAGAATACAGAACAAACTTGATTCTGTTCTCTATTCTCTATTCTGTTTGTACTGTATTCTGATGTATATTATATGGTATAGGGCGTGTAGCGCCGACATGTCTCTGCGAAATTACAGGTAAAATAATCGAATTAAATAAAAATCCCTTATATAAATAACACTGCATAGTACTTACTGAATACAGAACAATATCTTTTAGTACGACTTCTAAAAGCGAGTAGGTAAATGCGAACAGCAGTGATTCTCAGTTCTCGTTAAAAAGCTTCCCAGTGATCTTGAGCGTCACCTCATAAATAGTCGTGATCGGCGTCTTCTATCACGGCCGAGTCCAAAAGCGAGCACATTATGCACATTCTGTCGATTGTCAACTCACCAGCTTATTTGTGTGACCGAAAAACCCATTCGAGAGACTTAACACTAGAAACACGGGATATCAAAACAAAGGCGATTAAGGTCGACCGTAGGTTAGGAGTGGACTCGCAAACCAAGAGACAGTTTAAAAACAATTGCCAATACTGATGTATATCTGATATAAACTATGATCGAGTCGTTCTGTTTCTATTATACAATGATATTTAGTTGCTTAGTGCAACACACTAACACCATTATTCATACAAATGATTTGAACAAGGGTTTTAAATGAAGTCTAGATAAAATAAGTTAGCACACTTTTTTCTTATTATTGACATAATGCCTTATTAGGCCATCGTGAATTGATAATAATGTTGCAAACAGTAGACGTCTAATCAGGGCCTAAGCCTCCTCATCTTTTCCGTTTTGCACAATTATGGTGATATTGTTCATCATCAAGTTTTCGGCAAAAAAGCACGTAAAGTTCCATTCGTTAACGAGATAATTCAGTTTTTATTAAAATGTATTAAATTTTAACTAGGTTGTTGAAGTTTTATTTGTTAGCATTGAATTTTTTAAATATGAGACAGACAAAAATTCGTAGTGCAAACCGAGAGCACGGGATCAAATCATTAACCGGTACCAATCTATTTTTAGTTGTCACACCTTTTATTACAGGGATAGGCAGAGACACTGGACCGCACCTGCCACGAACTTGAGACATCTCCCTCGCTGAATAAACAAAATTTGAAGATATCCAATGTAAGTAAAATGTATTTGGTCAAATTGTAAAGTTATTATATTATAAATGTATTAAGGACTTCTGTCATCAATTGGACTTGGGCCCGTATCTGTAGTGTTAAGCCATCAGTTGATGTATGGCACCGACACGTGAATGGATGCTATTATATTTAAATAGCCTTAGTATTCAAATCAGCCTGCCCGTTGACAATTCGCGGCCAACGTCGACCAACGTCCGCCAAATGTCATATCAGTGGCGGGAACATTTTTGTTTTTTAAATGCCCAAGTTAAGATATGCATCAGGGATTCTTGTTTTTCTTCTCAGTGACATATTTAGAGGATTTTCGATTTGTATTGGCATAGGATTTCACAAACTTTGTTGGAGCTCTAAGTAAATCCAACTTACATTTAGAATTTTCTTAGATTTGCACGAACTTCAGCTTAACATAAGGCAGGTTTTTTTATTGTGACTTGACATCTGACCTCAACCTGCCTGATGTTAGGCATGATAAAAGTCCAAGAGTGCCGAAGACTGCAAAAACCGAATAAGTTCACGGCTGTCACAGTCGCCGTCACTATGCCGATTGATTTGATTTTATTTTAGTCAATTAATGTTTATTGGTCACGTGTAAAAAAAGTCAAAAGGCAACGCAATTTAACAGCTTTTTGTCGCCATAATGTCGGACTAGTCCGCTACATTCCGGGTTCTGGGTTCGAATACCGTTTGAAATAAAAAAATATTTAATAAATAACAATGTTTTTATAAAATAAATTAAAAACTGTTTATAAAATATAATAAAAAAGCATTTTTATAGTAAAAGCATTTTTAAGTAGCTGAGTCGCGTTTCGGGATCAACTTGTAAGTTGCCGGTTTCAACTAGGCCGGCATAGTGGACAATTGAACTATAGAAGCATTCACTCCCATTTATAAACCGGACTCCAGCTTAACATCAGGCGGTGCTATTATGTCAAGCCGCAATAAAAAAAGCCTATAGCTAGAAGTACTGGCTACCCCTTCGTGGTCAAAGGTTTAAAAGATATTATTTAAAGTGTTTGATTGCACGATTATTGTCGGCGGACGTTTTCAAAAGATAGTGGCGTAAAGTATTGCGCTCCTATAATAGCGAGCCCTTGAGTAATAACACTGATCGAAGGCACTAAGTCAAAATACACTTTGTTTCTACGCGAAGGAGGATAGGTTTTTTTAAATGTGACTCGACATATGACAGCACCTCGTCTGATATTAGGCTCCATTGATTTATAAATATATATATATATATATATATTATATACTTATTATATATTATTATAGTAATTTTTAATTATAAAGGAAAAAGGTATTTTTGACTTTGTTTACTATAAGACAAATTTCAATTTAAAAAAAAATTGCAAACTGGCTCTAAATGTAGCCCTCACAGGCAAGAATCTAAGGAAAGTTAATTTTTTTTCAATTTTTCTAAAAAAAACATAAACGTCTAGGTATTTTTTTAAATAATTATCTTATCTGGTTGGCCATTAGCCGTGCTATCTTTGGTGTCAATAAAGCACTAGAATAATTTCCTCGACAACTTTCTAAAAGCATTTAATGTTTCAGTACCGTATTTTGAGTCACGGCCTCCGACAACTATTGTAGTCTTAACAATGGTCGACTTCTGTCCATTGTTTCTATTATTGAAAATGATACCCCCCTTGTGAGATGTCATTTTATTGACAGAAACATGAGCCCAATTCAAATGATTGCATTATCTCATGAAAATATCAACGGTCAACATTGTTGCAGACTACAATGGAGGTGATATCAAATAAAGCCTAGGTACGTACAGTGGACTAACTAGGTAACCAAAGGCCCCAGAGCCGGATCTACCATATAGCTTTTTAGGCTTCACCCCATGGCCCCGTGGATTCAAGCGGCCCCCAGCTAAGTCGTCAAAGTCAAAAATAGACGATAATGCGAAAAAATCCATAATTTTATAATCCATCATAAAGTTTACAGCCCTGCAAATCCTGCGATTAATCAAACCCATTTAATTCATTTAATTCAAGTCTACGTTCAGGTGTTGGTACTTCGAACTGACTTATTTTTTTCTTATACTTTGAGTAATTAGGTGGGCCCTTAAATAGTATAAGCCCAGCCTCCTAAATTCACGGTCCGGCCCTGAAAGGCCCTAGTGAAAAATGAGGCCCTCAATGTATAAATTGGTTTAGGTTAGGTTAGATTTTGCGCGATTGATTAATTAAACAAATAACCGATGGTAATCGCATAAAATTTGTTTAATTCTATTAACATAGAATTTAGGAGAGTTCCCTACAATTGCAAATCGCTTTCAACTTTGTTGTCAACGTGTTGCGACCTGTTACATTATCTTGTATCTTTAAGGTGAAAGAAATTATCGCAAGTTCGGCTTGCTTGGTAATTAGGGTCCGAGGGCCTCCGTGAGAGCAGAGGGCTTTATAACATGGGGCACTGCCTAGGTCTTAACAACGCCTATATAGTAAGTATATATACCGGCAGATAAAAAAGAGCTCTGGGCGCAGTACAAGAATCTGCAGATTAGAAGAGCTATAGACGACTGCGATGGGAGCAAATCCGCGCATATAATTGATCATGTTAAAAGGACATCATTCATTTTGGGTTTTTACATAAACTTTTAACTACTTTTGTAACGTCCAATGATGAAAAAATATACAAATGGTAGTTTCGATACTTGTATTAATAACACTAATAATAATTTTGCTTTTAATTGCTGAGCAATTAAGTTATTTCGAAAATAAGATATGGATTTTGTATCGTCTGACAATCACAAATACACGCCATATGTTTTTTTTATTGTAACTCGACATATGACAGCACCCCGCTTGATGTTAAGCCGGAATGTGGTCCATGAATGAATGTCACTGCTACTACAATTCAATAACTGTGAGTAGCAATCACATCCACTATGCCGGCCTAGATGGAACCGGCAACTTACAAGCTGATCCTGAAACGTGACCAAATCACTTTACGGTCTGTATACTCGTATACCGCTTTGATAACCAGACCTGAAACAAGTATCCACCTCTTTTTGTTATTAACAAATATTTGCTCCGACCGGCAATCGAACCCGGGACTTTACGCGCAACAAACCAATCGCTAAACCGTTCGTCCACGCCTGTCGTAATTTAGCGTTGACTGTTTAGTTTAATTTAAGTAATGACGTTATATTTATCGAATTAATTTTGTTTTCATTATGTTAGTTCCTAATAACAAATCTTTAAATATCATTTTGTTGTTTGTACATAATTATTAGCATGTACCCTAAGGCGAATTCATACAAAATAACCTAACAAAGACAATTAAATTCGAATGCTGCATTCGTTGGCAACAATTAACCATTAACTCATTACCATTTTGTATAATTTGAACGCATCCACAGAGCACCTGCGATTTTGTCCGTCGGCCATAACTTTTTTAATTACAGTCTTTCACACATCAGCCGGTATGTTTTTAGTAACAGATATAGATTTCGGCAGATTAAAAGAGCGCTGGCATGCGGTTTAATATCGCATTTATTTTGGTTTGATTTTACTCTTTTTATTATTATTTCGATGTTTCAAGAGCTTTGCAGCCATCGTGGTCACGGGGAGACTAGTAAGCCGCATAAAATTAGTTAAATTCATTAATCAATGTTCGCGCAAAATCTAAGAAAATATTTATTTATTTATTTAAATCCTTTATTGCACCAAAAAACTTAAAAATAGGTACATGGGCTAGTTTAATGCCTATTAGGCATTCAATACAAATACTTTGTGTATAAAATTTGTGCACTACTGTATAGTGCTTACTTGCTACTTGCTTAAGATAGGCAGACTTGCTACAACCGCAGTCATTCAGAGCTCTACAAATCTGCCGATTCTTATACTGCGCAGATCAAAAGTCAGCGTTCTTTTTATCTGTCGATGTCTATAACAGTTTAATAAATACGAAAAAGAGTATTTTACTATGGTTATATAATTAGTAAAAACTGCTTTTTATAAATACCAAATTTTAGGAAGGAATATCTATCGTTAACGTTTACTTATTGTGGCATCTATATTCAAACCATGTTGTTAAGCTGAAGTGCGGTTTATAAATAGAGACGACTACTACTATCATATTTTAATTTAGTAGCAGTCGCGTCCAATATGTCGGCCTAGTAGGAACCGGCAATTTATAAGCTGATCCCGAAACGCGATTAAGTTAAGCTAAAGTTTAGTCCACGAATTTATACGACTGCTATTACAGTTAAATAACTGCAAGTAGCAGCCGCATCCACTATACACTAAGCTGCATTATGGGCAAAGTCCAGTTTTTCATTATTGGAAATCACAAAAGTAGTACATAAAATGAATGATGTCCTTTCACCTGGAGTTGTTTTCTTCTAATAAACATAAGTAAGTTATCAGTGAGCCTTCAACTCAATCTCATTGTCCATAAACCCGGTTGACATTCCAAACACAACATATTTTCGTTTTGAAACCGATAACACATCTCTCTCTAATCAATCGAACCGATCAGAATACCTTGCGTGAAAACACGTCATTACTAACTCGATTTCAATTTTATACCTTATTTTAGTTAGGAATAGGGTATAATTTGCTGTAGCAATAGGCTGATGTCACAGCACAAGTAAGAGGCAGTAGTTTATCTCAGCTCCATACATGGTTATTTGTCGTACCTTCTTGTTGCGTGGAACTGCTAAGGATCGCCACTCCTGTGGGACACAAGTTTGTGTCTGATACAACGCCATTTTTTTCTGTCCTTAGTTATATGCTATATAACTAAGGATATAATATAACTATATATCATATAGTTATATGCTATATAACTATATGATAGACAGAAAGAAAGTGGAACAAGTCAAACAATTTGTTTACTTGGGAAGTATGTTTACTAGGGATGGAAAGTGTGATGAAAATATTGAGAGAAGAGTGCAAAAGGGTAACGTAGTGAACGGTGCCATCCATAGTATAATGAACAGCCAAATAATGTCCCAAAAGTCACGGATGGCTGTTCATAATGCGGTTCTTGTTCCTACATTAATGTATGGAAGTGAAGGTTGGGTATGGCAGAAGAAGCATGAGAGTAGAATTAACGCTGTAGAAATGCGGTCGTTAAGGAGTGTATGTGGAGTGACGATAGCTGATAGAATAAGGAATAGCACACTGCGTGATAGATGTGGTTTAAAAGAAGATGTAGTGACAAGGATTGACAAAGGAATGCTTCGATGGTTTGGGCACATGGAAAGGATGAGTGAAAGTAGATTGACGAAAGGAATTTATAAATCTGATGTGGATGGATGCGTTAAACAAGGCAGGCCTAGAAGGGTGTTTTCCGACCAAATCGGAGACATCCTTAAGAAAGCTAGGTTGCCTAGTGCCCATAACCATAGGGCCTGTATAAGGAGAATTGTGGATGTGAAGGAAGCAAGGGAGTTGTGTAAGGATCGTGGTAAGTGGCGCTCCGTTGTCTCTGCCTATCCCTGTGGGAAAAAGGCGTGACAATTTGATTGATTGATTGAGTTATATGCCAAGGACGGATTTTTTTCCTATTGTTTTCCACCGTCTAACATCTTGGGCCTCTTTCTTTTCATCTTTCCCGTAAATATCGATCTTTCGCAGCACACATCTTGATGTTAGGATAGATTGATGTGACTGTTCATCATCAGCCGGAAGACGTTCACTGTTGAACATAGGCCTTCCCCTTAGAACGCCATTCCGAACGACAAGATGCCAGTTGCATCCACCGGTTATTCGTGACTTTCACTATGTCGTCAGTCCATCTAGTGGGAGGCCTACCTACGGTGCGTCTTCCGGTTCGTGGTCTCCATTCTAGAACCTTTTTTTTCCACCGGTTGTCGGTTCTTTGAGCGCTGTGGCCAGCCCATCGCCCATTGCCACATCGCTCTTCGTCTGGCCAATCCTACGAGCTAAGTCGGCAAATATGGTTCTTCAGCGAGCATATTAGTCCTGGATTCTGACGGTAAAGATATTCCAAGGGTAGCTCTCTCCATTGCCCGCTGAGCGACTCTGAGTTTTTCCAATAGGCCAACATTTAAGGGCCACCATATGTCATCACTGGCAACTACTGGTAAATAATTGCAAGTAGTCATAATCATTATTAGAAACCGGCAACTTTCAAGCTGAACTCGAAATACGATGAAGTCCCTTCACGGTCTATATAGTTAAAAGTGGTTGTTGAAAACAAACTCATGATAGTGTTCTAAAAGGACACATTCCACAAGTGTCGAACTTGGAACATCTCAATTTGAACAACATGAACATAACTAATATTTCTTATAATATGTATAAATCAATCAACCAATCAATTCGTCACGCCTTTTTCACACAGGGATAGGCAAAGACATTGGAGCGCCACTTGCCACGATCCTTAAACTCCCTTGCTTCCTTCACATCCACAATTTTCTTCATACAGGCTTTGTGGTTATGGGCACTAGGCAACCCAGCTTTCTTGAGGATGTCTTGATTTGGTCGGAAAACACCCTTCTGGGCTTGCCTTGTTAAACGCATCCTTCCACATCAGATTTATAAATCACTTTCGTCAATCTACTTTCACTCATACTTTCCATGTGCCCAATCCATCAAAGCACTCCTATATACATGTATATTTATAGATGCATATATTTGAAAGTAAATTGCCGAAAGGAATTTATGAATCTGATGTGGATAGTTGCGTTAAACGAGGCCCAGGAGGGTGTTTTTCAATCAAATCGGAGACATCCTCAAGAATGTTGGGTTGCTGAGTGCCTATAAACGTGTATAAAGACAATTGTAAATCTAAAGAAAGCGAGGAAGATAGTAAGTGGTGCCCTATTGTCTCTGCTAAGGGATAGGCAGAGACAATAGGGCACCAAGTTTACACGAAGATTACAGTGTAATTGTAAAATATATTTTATCTTGCATAGTTTAGGTGTGCAAAATGATTAAACTATAAAATAATGTGTCTTCGTTGGGAAAGACTTAATTGCATTGTTATTAAAAGCAAAATTGTTATTAGATTTATCAACACAAGTATCAAAACTATCATTTATATATTTTTTCATCATGGGGCATTACAAAAGTAGTACAAGAATAGCACAAATAAATGATATCATTTAATTCTTAATTTAAAAATATGACGAATTATGCTTTGTCGAGTGTCAAAAGTTCCCGCCTAAAAGCATAGACAAGCATTTGTCAAGTTGTCAATTCTTGTCCGCGAGACGTCAATGGGTTGTCCATTTATTTCCCAAATGTCAAGTCGAGAATCGGTAGCTGTGGAATTAGGAATAAAAAAAGGCGGGATTGGACATTGACGGATATTTAAAAATGGCGGGACGCCATTAAGGTATTTTATTTATTTAATATTTAATAAACTAATAAATATTACTTAAGACTGTTGCCGATCTGGGGTTGTACCCTTATTTTCAACTATAGGTACAGACCGTGAAGTGACTTAGTCGCGTTTCGAGATCAGTTTCTAAGTTACCGGATTTAACTGGGCCGGCATGGTGGATGCTACTGCTACTTGCAGTTATAACTGTAAGTCGCCTCCATCCATGGACCGCGGTCCAACTTAACATCTGTCGGGTGCTGTCTTATGTCGATAAAATAAAGAAATTAAAAGACTTGGCGTGTTTAGCATGGCTTCTGAATGTCACAAGAATCCATAATAGGCTCACAAAAAAGCTAGATAATATAATAAAATATATTTTGACAGTTTGTAAGTTTGAATTTGATGAAGTGTCAAGATGCGAATCAAAGTTGCCGATGTATAATTAATGGTTATGTTGTTAACAGTTTTTTAACAGAAGTTTAAGTTACAATTAATCATTATGATAAGTTGGGATTTGCTGGTTTCATGATGTCGATGGTGGATTTTTTGGAATACATTAGGATAAAAAACACGCGTGAGATCATTTCCGTTTCTTGCGTATTTAATATTTTTATTTTTATATATTTTTATTATACTACTAATCACTAGTATCTGACCAAGTATCGAATTTTGGACGAAAGCATACTTAAAAAATCCTGTTTGTAAAATTACTGATTTTAAAAACATTTAAATTAAAAATGTATGTTGATTGCATATAAAATTATATTAAAATGTATCAAAATAATTTTTTAGACATCGCTGTTTTTAGAAACCTTCGGCTTCGGCAAAACTTAATAGTAAGCCGCATAAAATTTGTTTCTTTAATCAATGTTAGCGCAAAATCTAAGAATATATTATTCAATGATGCCTTTTTGAAGCCATGGTACTTACATGGTAGCCGTGGACTATGTAAATGAGTCCAAGTAGGCCAATTTACAATAAATGGTATTAAAAGTGATATATTTATTTTATTTACTACCTTAATGTTTATCAACCATTTTTTCAAAGCGAATTGCCAAACTGAATTATCTACAGACAACAATGGGTGACATTTGAATTGAATTCGCCCAAAAAAGAAGTCAAGTTTTTGTTTAGAGCGCACAGACATCATACTGATAGAGGATACAAAACGTCAACTATTTTTTTGTAATGGTAGGGAAAGTCCAAGGGCGCAGACGACTGGAAAAACCGATGCAGTTTACGGCTGTCTTAGTTATCTTTAAATATCTAGCTTAAAAAGAAGGATAAAACGCTGACGACACAGAAGATTGTTTCTTCATCATATACAAGTAAAACATTCTTTAAAAAAGAGTAAGTAGTGCAGTCAATAACTATAGAGGCTATTTATGAAAAAAAAATGTGGATCTGAAGGAAGCTAGAAATGTAAGGATGGTGGAAATAGGCGTTCCGTTGAGGACTTGGTAGAAGTCGTCAATTTAATAGATTGATTGATTAAAATAGTCAATCGTAATGTGAATTACTTTCTGTCAACAATTAGATACCTATCTGTACTACTGATATGTCTTTTAACAGTGGCGCTTCATTTTCTCTGCCCTGTGGGAAAAAGGCGTGGCACTTTGATTGATTGATTGGTATATAATTATGCCATTTTGCAATATTGTTTTTTTTATAATTCAGCAATTACATAAAAAAAATTATGTTAGTTTTTAATAAATAGACGTGTAAAAGTGTACTTGCTAAATAAATAATTAGATTTAATGTAGCGGTGTCTATTTGCATATGGTCAATGTATTAACAGATGGATACAGTTTTTAGATGTCTTTTTTAAATCTCCGTATGTCATTGTGAGTTTGGATTAGTTTATGTTTTTCCTTTCAAATCCGGATGTACTAGTATTATTTATTTATTTATTTATTAGGTTCACAAACAGAATCTTACATTATAATACATCTTATAGACTAACACAATCAACTTGCCTTATGTAAGTTCTATAAACAGTGAACACGTCATGCTTAAAAAAACAAACAATGTCAAAAAACAAACTTACACACATCAGTTATGAAATAAAATTTACAAAAAACAGTTCAATAAAATAGTTGCAAAAGGAAGAATAGAAACACTAATAAACAATTACATTTACACTATGTTAACAGTTTTCTTAATGAAGCCTAGAGAACAATTTGATAGGTCAATATCTTTATAATTTATATTGTAGTTTTTTGTGATACGACACAGAGGGGCATGGCTCCTGACATTGGTACGACATGATTTTATATGAAATAGGTCGTAAGTAGAAAGTCTTTGGTTAGGCCTGGGAATCCGGTAGTTGATGTTTCCCAATAGATCTGGGCAGTCCACCCTGTAGTTTAGTATTTTGTAAAGTAGGCATAAGTCTAACTTTGACCTTCTGCTATATAAACTATCGATTTTAAAAAACTCCAGACGGTTATTGTAATGGGACAATACTTTGACTTTACCAATAGAGTAACTAAGATGATACAAGAACTTTTTCTGCACTCTCTCTATTCTATCCGAATAAGTCTTATAAACCGGATTCCACACTGGAGAGCAGTATTCCAAGATGCTTCGAACAAGGCTATTGAATAACATTACCTTAGTTCGTATTTTGCTAAAATGCTTGGTATTGCGAGAAAGAAACCCAAGCATTTTAATAGATTTGGTTGAGATAGTGTCAATGTGTTTCTGATATTTGAGTTTTCTGTCTAGAATAATACCTAAGTCGCGGATGTCATTCACAGTGCTAAGTACCTTATTATCTAGAGAGTACCTCGTCAATGAAGCAAAACGTTTGCGAGAAAAAATCATATGATAACATTTATCTATATTCAAAATCATTTTATTATTGTTACACCAAGTGGATAAATTGTTTAAGTCATCTTGTAATTCGCCATTGTCACGAGTATTAGTAATAACTTTATAAATTTTTAAGTCATCAGCGAAAGCTAGGAACTGAGAATTTTTAATTATATTTTGTATGTCATTGATAAATGTCAGAAAAAACAACGGTCCCAAATGGGAACCTTGAGGTACACCCGACGTGTTTTTATACTTGAATGATTTGTATCCTTTAATTGAGACTAGTTGGGATCTACTTTCTAAATACGACGCACACCATCTTAATAATGACCCATGTATCCCAAAAGTGGACAGTTTTTTAACTAGTTTAGTGTGGTTCACTTTGTCAAAGGCTTTTTTAAAATCAGTATAGATTGCGTGTACCTCAAGACCCTTGTCAAGAGCGTCTGCTATGTCAGTCACAAATTTTGTCAAATTGGTAGTTGTAGACCTTTTGGAAATAAAGCCGTGCTGTTGTGGCATTAAGCATGTACCAATATGTGGACTAATGAGATCATACACTAGCGACTCAAATACCTTTGGAATAGCAGATAATATAGATATAGGACGATAGTTTGCCACATTGCTTCTATCCCCAGTTTTGAAGATAGGGGTGATATGTGCTAATTTCCAGTATTCCGGAAATATGCCTTCAGATAATGACGCATTGAAGATGTAACAGAGTGGTTGATATAGAGCAATAGCACAGTTTCTCAGGAAGAAGTTGGGAATACCGTCTGGTCCAGGGCCCTTATAAATGTTGAGACGCATTAGTTTGTCAAGAACTTTACTTGGGGAGAATTGTATTGCGCCCAAGTTATGTGAATCAGAAGTCTCATCTAAGGTCGGGTACTGTATCTCATTATCCTCGTCATAGACTTTACTAAAAAAGCCGGCGAATAAATTACATATCTCCGATCCACCATTAACAGTTTTATTATTGTCCTGCATAGAATGAGGTATGTCAGCAGAGTTACGCTTGAGATTTTTTACAAATTTCCAAAACACTTTAGGATTGTTTTCAATATTAACTTCTACATTTTTTACGTAATTTAAAAAACATATCTTACTTAATTTAGATGCACGTTCCCTGAGTATATCAAAAGTTAACTTGTCCATTGGATTTCTGTATTTTTTGTATCTTCTGTGGTATTTGCATTTTTCTTTTAGAACTTTGATAAGCGGCTTAGTATACCAACAGGGATATCTAGAGGATCTTTTGACATAGGTCTTAATATTTGTATTAATAACATCAGTGAGTATTTCGTAAAACGATTTTACAAGGGTGTTTACATCTTTTTTCTTTTCCAAGAAAGACCAGTCAATTGCTCTTAATGAAGAGTTTATGTCATCGTAGTTAGCTCTGTGGAAATTGTGTCTCTTATATAAGTTGTGCTTCAAATTTTTTTGTATGGTTTGGTCAATATAAATAATCAAGGGTGGGTGAAAAGCATCTACTTTACTGATTGCTGAGGTGCACTCAGAAACCTTTAAGTTAGTTGAAAGATTACTTAGGACTAGGTCTAGAATACGATTTTTATTGTTTGTTATAAGATTGAATTGATTCAAATTATGATAATTAATAATGTCCAAAAAATAAATGCCTAAGCTTGATGTTGTGATCCCAATATTTGAATCGGTCGTCCAACTGATGTCAGGTATGTTAAAGTCACCAACAATAACTGTGTTATTAACATTATTTAAAACTTTGCTAAGGTTCCTATCAAATTCGTCCAACATATTAATAGAACATGGAGGTGGAAGATATATTGCACAAATATTAATTACAGATTCTTTGTTTAAATTATCCTGAATACTGATCCACAACATTTCTATATTGTTGCCATTGAAGTCATGAATGCGAGAATTATAGTGATTATTAACAGCGATCAGAACACCACCACCATCTTTCTTTGTCGTTTTTAAAGAATCCTGCCTATTGAGTTTGTAGATAGTGTACCGATCATCGCAAAACTCAGCATCATACACTGTGTCATTAAGCCATGTCTCTGTAAATATAATAACGTCGTAATTATTTTGCAGAATGTTTAGATATATATTTGTGGTTTTTGTTCTCAGGCCTCTTACATTTTGATAATAAATATTCAAGTTGTAAGATTTCATTAAAGGTGGGTAATTAAAATAAATATATTGTTTAATTAAATTTAGGTTAGTTAAAAAATAAGTTAATAAAAAAAAAAATTATAGATCATTAAGCATTTCCAAGTTGTTGACAGTGATGGCACGAGTTCCTTCCTCCTTACGTAGAAACACCTTTCCCTTTCTCACCCAGACATATTTAAATCCTTTCTTTTTTGCTAAAGCTCTCGTGGCAGCATGTAATGCTTTGTTTGCAGGGGAGAGGTGTTCAGTGACAAATATGGGAGTTTTGCAGTCATCAATTCCAAGCTGCGATGAATTTATTTTATCGTTTTTAGATGATCGGTTGAAATTCTTAATCGCTGCCAGGAATGAATCTCTTTGAAGCGGGCTTGGAAATTTGACTATAATGTTACGAGGCCTACTGTTCTCTTTGTTTACCTTAGCTACTCGGTGGCATGCATGTATGTCGATATCGTTAAGATTCATGGAGACTAGAGTTGCTGTTTGTTTGACAATACTAATAAGGTTTTCGGATCGATGCTCAGGCACATTTTGCATTTCTATATTGCAGTCTCGAGATTGCTGATCCAGTTGCATTAATCGGAAATTAACAAGCTCCAGTTGTTTGGATTGTTCCTCAGTCTTGCGCGATAATTTCGTTATAGTTTCGTCCCTTTGTTTAACCATCTGTTTCATTTCTTCGTAGTTTTTAGTAATAGAAGCAATTGACCTTTCAAGTTTATTCATCTTATCAATCATATTTTTTTCAAAATTGTAAAATTCATTTTTGAAGGTAGTTTTAACTTCTTCTATCAGCGATTGAATCGTCTCTTTATCCTCTTGATAAGCATTTATTCTAGGAGACTCCTTAGTTGAACGAATTGGCGTGTTGCTATTGTCACTCTTGGGGATATTCGCGAGACAGTCTGGGCAGCACCAGTCACTCTTCTCCGATTTCACTATCCTCTTATATTTATCAGCTGTAAGTCCAACACAAAGATAATGAAATTTTTGGGGGCACGATGAGCAACATATTTTTTCAGATGTTTTAATTTTTGAGGGACATCCCGAACATTTGTCCATTTTATCCGAGATAACCTGTATGTTAAAAAACAATAAACTATACCAGCACTGGCAGCACCTTGGAAATTTTATTTATATAATTTATCTTACATTGCTGATATTATTAAAAAGTGCTTTTAATTTAGGAAAAATATTTTCTGAACGCAGCCATTAATAATTTAATCTGGCAACACAGATACAGGAACATAAAATGGTTCACTAAATACAAGTAAACAAAATGGCGTCCAGTGCCGTGTCCTATATGACCGTTATTTCAATTGTTTATTGTATTGTTTACACATGCGAGTGTCTTTAGCTACGTAGATACAAGTTTGCAATGATGCTTTAAGAACACTTAAACACTTGTTGATATTTGTAACAAAATTATGAATGATTTTATGTTTACGATTGACGAATAAAGTGTATGTTATAGTTCACTTGCACACGCACCAACGTTTCGGTAATTATTTTGGATACAAATTGTAATACACTGAAAATAACATATTTGGTGGTAGATTGTAACACGCCGCACTATTTTTTCACAATTAACACTAATCAGCCTATGCAACTATGTTATTATTTAAATAAATTGTGGGATAAGATATGCACTGTTCAACCATAGACAATAGATAGTAGATTAGATAGATTATTTTTATTGAGGCCCGACGCAAGACTTTCGACTTGCCTGATGTTTAGAAAGGGGAGGTCCCAGAGCGCCGTCGACTATAATATCTGTTTCATCTTTCGGTTGTTCCTGTCGTCGTCACTACCGGCCAATGATGCTTTTTCACGCTTCCCTTGAAGGACCCAAGAATATAGATTTTTGTTTATTATACCCTAACACTATTTCATTTATTTTATGCCTACTACCGACCCGCGCGTATTCGTCAACATATCACCAATTCGATTTTATACCGGGTATATTTAGTAAATACCGGGTTCGATTTTTACATTACAAAACAAGTCATGGCTCCTAATGATTAGTGAAGTTTTATTTTTATTGTGACTCGACATATGACAGCACTCCGCTTGATGTTAAGCTGGAGTGTGGTCCATTAATGGATGTCACTGCTACTACAATTCAATAACTGTGAGTAGCAATCTCATCCACTATGCCGGCCTAGTTGGAACCGGAAACTTACAAGCTTATACCGAAACATGACCAAATCACTACACGGTCTGTATAATTGTAAGTGGTAGTACTACCCCGGATCGGCAGACTGGGTACCATTGCCTACCACTCTTTGATAACCAGACCCGAGGCAAATATACATCTCTTTTTTTATTAACAAATATTTGCAATATTCAATATTATTATTAAATATTACAAATAAAAGCTATGAAACAAATATTTGCTCCGACCGGAAATCGAATCCGGGACTTTACGCGCAACAAACCAATCGAACAAACCAATCGGGAGCGTTTCGGGATCAGCTTTTGAGTTGCCGGTTTTAACTAGGACGGCATAGTGGATGTGAATACTACTTACAAGTATTCAACTGTAGTACCACTCGCCTACATCCATGGACCGCACTCCAGCTTAACATCAGGCGGGTGCTGTCATATAGGCTCCCGATTCCCGACTGGGCAAATGACCACCAATTCTCTGCCTACCTTTCTTAAGTTCTTAATATTTACGCAATAATTTAATAGTGGCGACCGCGCTAATAGATTTATTAGGAATCATGGTATTTTCTTAGATTTTGCGATTAAATTTTATGCGTCTCTCCGTGACCACGATGGCTGCAAAGCTCTCGAAACGTCAGAATAAAAAAAAATGTAAAATCAAAACCAAAATAAACGCGATAGTAAGCCGCATAAAATTTTGGTAATTTTTTACTAAGAAACATGTTGATAAAGAAATTAGAACAAGAAATAGTCCAACTCTAAGACGAGTATGTATCGAAATTAAAAAAAAACCATCGAAGCATCCCTTTGTCAATCCGTGTCACTACTGTCATTTTTTTCAAACCACATCTATCACGCACTGTGCTATTCCTTGTTCTATCCGCTATCGTTACTCCACATTCCTACAGCGTTAATTCTACTCTCATGCTTTTTCTGACACACCCAGTAGTAGTAGTAGTTAGCGGGCTCGTTTCCGCACTTGAAGTCCTCTTCGGTATCTTTGTGCGTTCTTCAACGGTTCTCCTTCAACGGAGCCACCCGATCTTCTCCAGGAAGGCCAGGAGACCCTTCTCGTTCCTGCAGGCCTCCGGAAGCGTCCTCGCGTTGCCAAGGAACTTCTGTCTTGCTTCTGCTACTGCTGTGCTCATGCAACTCAAGAGCACATGTGCAGCTGTCTCCTCTTCATTCAGACACCCCCTACAAAGGGGGCTGTGTCACACCCAACATTCACTTCCATACATCAATGTAGGAACGATAGTATTCATTTCTATACTATTCTATATCTTACATTTCTATACTAAGCTACTAAAGTTCTTGTATCATAGGAACAGGACAACCAAAGTACACATCAAAGATTGGAACCGGTGAGTGGTTTTGAACCCGTGCTCTTGGCTTGCGTAACCATTGCGCTGCCACTACACCACGGTCGCCTCGAAAAGTAAACCTTTGCTATATACGTACGTAGGTAATAGGTATATGGCATTATTTATCGCCTACCTATACCTGTGGCATTGCGTGTTCGCACAGTAGCATTAACATTGCAAATTGTAATTGACCGCAGAGGGCGCGGCCGTCGCCACTGTACGCCCTCTTCAACCCCAATGCAAACTGCACGCGCCACCAAGGCGGGTGAATCAACACTCACTAACATAGTGGATGCTACTTGCAGTTATTTAACGGTAGTAGCAGTCGCCTCCATTAATAGACAAAACTCCAGATTCCGCTAACATAAATGTAATATAAATAAAATAATACAAAAGTAATTTTTAGATTTATTGTGGTTCAACATATGACAGCACTCCGCCTAATGTTAAATTTGAGTGTGGTCTATGAGTGGAGACGACCATCAACTATGCCGGTCTAATTCACAGCTGTAATACCCGTACAGTATCCCCATTCTGTCGACCGAATAGGCAGACGAACTAGAAGGTTCGGTGCGTCATTTCTTTGTAGAACAATCGACAAGTGGAATGCTTTACCACCCCATGTGTTTTCTCAATCCTATAAGAAGCACCTTTGACGGACATAGTGACGGCGACTGGGACGACTGACTGTCGTCGGAGAAAAGGATGAGTGAAAGTAGTGGTTGCGTTAAACAAGGCAGACCCAGGAGGGTGTTTTCCGATCTAATCGGAATCATCCTTAAGTAAGCTGCTCATAACCTTAGAGCTTGTATGAAGAGAATTGTGGATGTGAAGGGAGCGAGGGAGTTTTGTCAGGAACGTGGTAAGTGGCGCTCCGTTGTCTCTGCCTATCCCCATGACAAAAAGGCGTGACAATTTGATTAAATGACTGTACACTTGAAAGTGGTGTTCCTAGGCAGACTTGGCAAGACTGCCTACCACTCTTAAATATACCGTGAAATACCTGCCGTAAGATTAATGACTAGTTAAACATTAATTGCTATTGCAAATGCATACCTTGCAATACACCCGCCGGCAATCTTTTGTGTAATAATAATTTTAGTAAGGTTATTGTACTTTGTGTTTTCGTTGATGTTTTTTTATTTATTGAGAATATCTGACATCGACTTGCTTGATGGCAAGTAAAAGCCTAGTTGCTTCATTTTTTGTTTCTTTAAATTCAAATCAATCTTTGTGGGAACAATCACGACAGAATTTTAAAATATAGCTTAAAGCATAGTTAAAATACACTAGAAGTTGTAGAATGGGATCTGTATTGGTTAAGGAGATAGGTAAATTTTTGTACATCCATGTTGCACTGAGTATGACATTATTCGCCAATTTATGTAGACTGGTATGCGAAATACGAATCTAAAACACTACATATCGACATGTTTAAGTGTGTGTAGGCTGTAGCAATGCTTCTCAATCTTGCCATTAAAATAATTAACCATCAATACTTTTGGCTACTGTTATTTATATTAGAGATGGAGGTAAAATAAAAAATTGCAGCATTTTTTAATTTCAGATGACTTCAAACACGATATAACTTTTTACGTTTACCAAAAAACACCCAACAAGCACTTTTTAGAAAATCAATTTCCTGTCCGCTTCACGTGAAATGCCCCTTTTGTCAATCTACTTTCACATATCCTTTCCATGTGTCCAAACCATTAAAGTATTCCTTTGTCAATCCTTGTCACTACATCTTCTTTCAAACCACATCTATCGCGCACAGTGCTATTTCTCATTCTATCCGCTATCGTCACTCCACATACACTCCTTAAAGACCGCATTTCTAAAGCATTTCCAACTCTCATGCTTCTTCTGCCACACCCAACATTCACTTCCATACATTATGAACATAGTTTATTTATTTAAATTATAAATTCTATAATACTATCAAGGTGTTATTATTTGAATGGGGTATTTAGATTATCATTTTAATGTTTGCGATGAAAATTAACATGTCATAAGAACGCGCGCTCGGTTAAATATTTATATTGTGAACTGTTTATTAAGTTATTTTAATGTAAATACAATTTATGCTGTTAGATTATAGTTAAGATTATTAATAATATACCTACTATAATACTAATAATATTAATAAGAGTGGTAGGCAGACCGTTGGTGTTCGGTGACGGCAACTGGGGCAATCGTGAAGAGTCGGTTTTGCAGTTGTAGGCACTCTTGGACCTCCTCTTGCTTAACATTAGATGTCTAGTCACAATTAAAAAAATACCCTATCTGTCCACCCGGGATAGTACCATTACTTTAAGGTGTATAGACCTTAAGGTGTATAGACCATAAGTACAGTCAGCATCAGATATATGTGAGCACGTAATCTGATCAAAAGTATCTATACATTCAGAGTGGTCATAAATATCTACACACAATGAGTTGTCATATTAATGTGAGCATTCAGTGCGTCAAAAATATCTACACACTCATATAATATGTAATATTTTAAAACAAATTTACTGAATTGTCTGTTGACATATTTTTGACTATTTGAGTGTATAGATATTTTTGACGCATTGAATGCTCACTGTTCGCGCCTGAATTCATTTATGTTTTGATTTAATAATACGCATTTATCGATTTCCCTTTTTTCCTTTAAATCCCGCATTTGCAAAGTATTAACCTAAAAGTGTATCCCGCGAGCGCCACTAGATGGCGCGCCTGTTGTACCGCCGATGTCAATCAAGATGGCGGAGAGACGTTTTTGCACCGCAAAACAGTGAGTACCTTTCCTATTTTCTCCCATCGACAAATGCATTTTGCCTATGTCTAATTAATAGTAATATCGTCTAATCAACCAGCTACTTACAGTCCACTGAAAACCGCACATTGTTTGGCACCTACTCGCCGGGTTTAATCGTTATTTTATAAAATTACGTAGTCACAACACGTAATACGCATCGACGAATATCATAAAAGTTTTTAGTACATAATGCAAAGTGTATTTAGTTAATATTATTATTATAACCGCACTCACTGTGAATTATTTATTTATTGTTTACATTTAACCGCACCGCGCCGCATAGATTTTAACTTTAAAAAGTTAAAATTTCAAAAGTTTTAAACGTAATTTTAGTTGTTTTGTTTTTTATAGTTCTGTGATTTATTGTCAATATTGTTGGTGAATAAACCTAATATTGTTACAATATCAGTTCATTAATTAGATATTTTTACGTAAATACGCTACGTGCGTTTGTAAAATTACCTACATTATTTTAGTTATTTTTTTCTACACATTCGTTTGGGTATATTTCTTAATAATAAAATGGAAAGCAAAGCTAAACTTAATTATACTAAAAAACTGCAATTATTAGAAGCAAAATTGCAGTCATATTTTGCTCATATTCAACGAATTCATGATTGTATACCCAAAAAATCCGATTCAATACAAAGTGGGTTATTCTTGTCGCAATCTCAACAAATTGATATTTTGAGATCGGAATTTATGAAACTAGTTGATGAAATCAATTCTCTAAAAATTGATAATGAAGAGAATTTTCCACCCGAATATGAATCTATTTGGTCATTTTCGGATATTTTTAACGCTATTAAATATGCACGCGAGAGATTGGATTCGGAATTAAGTTCTAAATCAATTTCGGATCGAACTACGATCGTTAAGCTGCCAAGAATCGAGCTCCGGCAGTTCAGTGGCGAGTTAAAAGAGTGGCCCTTGTTCATTCAGACGTTTAACAATTTAATTCACTATAACGCAGGTCTGAATGACTCGGAGCGCATTCAGTATTTATTGTCTTCGCTAACGGGTAAAGCCCAAAACATCTGTAGTGGTTTAACACCAACTCCCGAAAATTATAAAATTATTTACAACGCTTTAATAGAAAAATACGAAGACACCCGCGCATTAGCTTGCGACTACCTTAACCAATTTCTCGATTTAAAACCGATTACGCAAGTTACGTCGAATAACTTAGATTATTTTATAGACAAATTTACAACTGTCTATGCCGCATTAGATTCATTAAAATTAAGCAATATTAAAGATTTTATATTTATTCACATTGCATTGAAAAAACTTGATAATGAAACCGTGAAAGCGTTCGAAAACCAACATCGGAATTCGAACGACTTACCCTCTTATGAGGAATTTGTAAAATTTATTCGCGAACAAGTTAAAATCTTGGAACGAACAACTGGCAAGTCCAATGTTAGTAATAAAAGTAAACAAACTCATTCCTTTGTAACGCAGAATAAAAGAGATTTTAATTGTAATTTTTGTAAAGTGAATCACGAACATTATTTTCAATGCAATGCATTTCAGAAACTGTCCCCTATGGACAAATATTATTTTGTCAAAAATAACAATGGTTGCGCGAATTGTCTTAGCTACACCCATTCTACTCCCGCATGCAATTCCTCTGTGTGTTGTAAAAAGTGTAACCGCCGTCATCATACAATGCTACATTGGATACGACCTCAAGCGGACGGCGGACGGCCTGCCACGGCCGGAGGAGCTGGACGAGCTGGAGTGTCATCAGCTGACGCTCCAGTGAATGATTCGCGCGCTATATTTCCAACGCACGCTCAGACCGCTGTAACTCCACAGCGTCTGAACACCGAAAATGTGTCCCTTTGTTCGTTTAATAATAATAATGTTTTAAAACCTAATACAGTAATATTAGGCACCGCGCTCGCTTACGTCACGGATCGCTTTGGGAATTTTGTTACTGTTCGTTTATTAATTGACCCCGCGTCTCAAAGTAGCTTCGTAACGTCGGCTTGTTGTAAACGTTTAGGCATCGGAATGCATTCTAGTAATCAGTTAATTGTTAAAGGAATCGGTAATAGTCGCCGCCATATTAAAGGCACGACAACAATTACATTATTTTCGCGTTATAATCAAAATAATAATATTAGTATTAAGTCACACGTAATAGATAAGGTGACCAATATTTTGCCTACTAGTTATGTCGACGTATCGACATTGAACTATTTAAATAATCTTCAATTGGCAGATGAGAAATTTTATAAACCCGCATCCATCGACATCCTTCTGGGGTGCGAATGGTTCGATGAGATTTTGTTATCTAACCGCGTTCGAGGCGCTCGGGGTGAGCCGTACGCCTTGGAAACTATATTTGGATATGTTGTATTTGGTCCCGCTCCTATATTATTTAATAATAACGCATCAACTTATACGTTTTGTTCATATAATGAAAATTCATTAGATAATATATTATCCAAGTTTTGGTCTTTGGAAGAGGTGCCACATAGGGAACACCTCTCTCCAGACAATCAAGAGTGTGATCGTATTTATGATGACACTACCACTCGTGACGTCACTGGCCGCTATTCGGTAGCATTACCCTTCAAAGGGGATCCGCGTTGTTTAGGCGAGTCATTCTCAATTGCTAAACGTCGATTTTATTTATTAGAAAGAAAATTAAATAAAGATACCGCTCTCCGCATACAATATGATGACGTCATCAAAACCTATCTTAAAGAAGGTTTCATACGCCGCGTCTCCTCCGATGACAATACATCTCCGCATTATTATATACCACACCACGCTGTCATTAGGAAGGACAAATTAACAACTAAATTAAGAATGGTTTTGGACGCGAGCTCCAAAACCACAAATGGACCATCACTTAACGACATTTTACACACCGGAAGAAATCTACAGACTGATTTATTTAATATTATTTTAAACATACGACTTTTCCCATTTGCCATTTGTGCTGATATAAAGCAAATGTATTTGCAAATAAAAGTACATCCAGAGTTTCAGAAATATCAAAAAATACTTTACCGGTTTTCATCTGAAGAACCCCTCGAAACTTACGAGTTTACTCGTGTATGTTTTGGCCTTAAAAGCAGTCCTTATCACGCGTTAAAAACTGTGCGTCGTTTAGCTCGGGACGAAACAAAACAATACCCGTTTGCTGCCGCGATCATTGATAAGGCGTTGTATATGGACGACTTAGCCATCTCCATTACAAGTGTATCGGAAGGTATAGAATTGTCTAACCAATTAGTAAATATGTTTAAACGTGGTGGCTTGGAACTTGTTAAGTTCACCAGTAATTCTCTTGATATACTTAATTATATTCCCGCAACGCACCGGTTAAGTCAAAGTGTAGAATTCAATAATGAGGATAATTTAAAAGTGTTGGGTCTTAAGTGGGTTCCATCTGAGGATATGTTTGCGTTAACAGTTAATTTAGATGAACGATCTTGTTCAAAAAGAAACATTTTATCGTCAATTGCTAAGTTATGGGACGTGATGGGTTTCGTTGGCCCTGTGATACTGGCGGCTAAACTTATCATTAAAGATTTATGGTTACTCAAGGTTGGATGGGATGACCTCCCGCCACCAAGTATACAAAACGCATGGAATGTTTTGCAAAATGAATTACACCTATTAGAAAATTTAAAAATCCCGCGTCATATTGGTATTATTTCAGTATCAAATGTTATTTCTATATTAGGTTTTTCTGATGCAAGCGAACGCGCCTACGGAGCAGTCGTGTACTTACATGTCTCGCTTCCGGGGAATTTGTATAAAACAAATTTAATTTGTGCGAAGTCTAAAGTCGCACCTGTAAAAACAATCTCAATTGCACGCCTGGAGTTATGTGCAAATCTTTTATTAGCTAAGTTAGTTAACACTGTCGTTAACTCTTATTCCGCACGCATTTCCGTTAATAATATATTTTGTTTTACCGATTCAATGATTGCCCTTCATTGGATCAACGCATCACCGCATCGTTGGCAGACCTTTGTTGCCAATCGAGTTACAAAAATAATTGAATATTTACCGCCCGCGCATTTTTATATTCCCGGGACACAAAACCCCGCAGATTGTTTATCACGCGGCCTTACACCGTCGCAATTATTATCTAATGAGTTATGGTTTAACGGTCCACCTTGGGCAAACCAGGATCCAAAGTCTTGGCCTATTAAAAAATTCTGTATTAATAATTTATTAAGTGTCCCCGAAGAGAAAATTATCTCTTTAATTGTCAGTGATGAACCGCATCCTTATTTATATTCGATAGGATTAAAATATTCATCATGGAATAAACTTATTCGTATCGTTGTGTATATTTTACGTATGATTGGAAAAATTCCGCGTTCTAATTTTATAAATTTTTCTCACTACAAAATAGCAGAAGAATATATCTTAAAATCCATTCAGCAAGTTCATTTTTCGTTAGAATATAAAAATATTAAAAACAATAAATGTGTGTCTCAGTCCATTCGTAATTTACATCCTTTTATAAGTAATGGTTTAATAAGAGTCGGCGGTCGGTTGTCCGACGCGCGTAAAATACCTTTTGATCATAAGTATCCTATTTTACTGCCCTCTAAGGATCATTACACGACATTAATTGTCGACTATTTTCATAAAAAATATTTACACGCAGGACCGAATTTATTGTTTTCTATGTTACGTCATAATTATTGGATTTTAAGCGCCCGCAATTTAATTAGAAAAAGATATCACATGTGCAACACATGTTTTCGTAAGAACCCAATTTCCCCACAACCACTAATGGCCAACTTACCTTCTTATCGTTTACAAGAAACTAAAGCATTTTACCATTGTGGTGTAGATTATGGCGGCCCCATACCCATTACTTTCCACAAATATCGTGGAGCACGAAGTCAAAAATCATACATATGTCTCTTTGTGTGTATGGTGACCAGAGCAGTTCATATCGAACTCGCTACGGATCTTACAACAGAAGCCTTTATAAAGGCTTTTAAGCGTTTCATATCGCGACGTGGTCCTTGCAAGTTCATGTATTCAGACCACGGCACGAATTTCGTTGGCGCGAAAGCCAAACTAGACGAAATCACCAATTTAACAAAAACAAAGGAATTTATCGACAAATATGGGGACGAATTATTACGTCATGAGGTGGAGTGGAAGTTCAATCCACCCAACGCCCCGCACTTTGGGGGAATATGGGAAGCGGGAATCAAAAGTGTAAAAACGCATTTATTAAAAGTTATAGGTAAACACCTTTTAAGTTATGAGGAGTTGTTAACGGTATTAACGCAAGTAGAAGCATTGCTTAACTCGCGCCCGCTGACCTGTCTGAGTTCGGATCCGGCAGAGCCAACTGCCCTCACGCCTGCACATTTCTTAAATACGAATCCAATCAAAAATCTATTCATTTCCGATTTAACTCAAGAAACCGCATCTTTAAAAACGCGCAAAGAAATGCTAGATTTAATTATTAAAAATTATTGGCGCCGTTGGTATGACGAGGTGTTGCACACAATGCAGACCCGTCAAAAGTGGAATACCCCGCAGAACCCTGTTACAAAGGGTACGGTAGTATTAATACGCAATGATAATATAATACCTCTAGATTGGCCCTTAGGCATAATTCAAGAAGTATATCCAGGCAAAGACGGTGTTATTAGAGTTGTATTAGTTCGCACTAAAACTGGTACTTATTTGCGTCCAGTCGTGAAGGTGTGTCCACTACCTTCACAATAATTTAATTTAACTTTATATTTTATTTTACACTAGTTTAGGTTAATAAGTATTATTATTATTTCTTTCTGCTTTTTAAGTTTAAGTTTGTAAACACTTTGCATTATTTACCTAAATGCTTTCCGCGCTCTTTTGTTTATTTGAAAGAGAACTAATTCTCTTTCAGGCCGGAGGATGTTCGCGCCTGAATTCATTTATGTTTTGATTTAATAATACGCATTTATCGATTTCCCTTTTTTCCTTTAAATCCCGCATTTGCAAAGTATTAACCTAAAAGTGTATCCCGCGAGCGCCACTAGATGGCGCGCCTGTTGTACCGCCGATGTCAATCAAGATGGCGGAGAGACGTTTTTGCACCGCAAAACAGTGAGTACCTTTCCTATTTTCTCCCATCGACAAATGCATTTTGCCTATGTCTAATTAATAGTAATATCGTCTAATCAACCAGCTACTTACAGTCCACTGAAAACCGCACACTCACATTAATATGACTACTAATGGTGTGTACATTAGGGTGGAGCGTCGTTGTATGGAGAAAAAAAAAGATTTCTTTATTGATCTTGAATACCAACGAAAAGTTGCATTAGGGTGTACTATTAACAAATATATTTTTGTTTTATTTTTTGGACATATGTTTCAGCCCTCTACCCTCATTTGAAAATTTAGTTTTTTTTAATAATTTTCGAAATTTTATGTAGCCAGCTATTATAAATTATATAATATATATTATATGTTTTCATCATATTGAGAACATTTAAACAAAAATTAATAAGAAAACATGATTTATTTATAAAAATAACACAAATTTACATTAACAAATTATCGTGAAAATATCGATAAAATTGGAAAAATCACTGTCACAAAAATCACTTCAGTTACATTATTGAAATTTTATTATTTTGTATAAAAGTCTTTCTTCGTTTCGAAATACGGCATTATAGCTCTTGACTGAATCTTGGAGCGAATAAATCCGTCTCTCGCTTTTTCACCAGCCACAGACATCGACGCCTCAGTCACCATTTTAACACATCGCTCAACTGCTTGAGTATGACAAGGATAACCTGGAAACTTTGATAAGTTAAGGTTTTCCAAATTATTATCTGTGACTTTATAAAGCATTGGAGGAGGTGTAACTTGTGATTCACCCCATATTATTAGATCAATATAGTCCTTTGCATTGAAGTTCAACTTTGGTGTTTTAAATATTCTGATCCCAGGTTTTTGATTTTTTCTTGCTTCAATAATTCTTCTTAATCCCAATTCTTTTATGTGTGGCCGTTCGTCGTTTAGCATAGCAAGTAGAAGATTTTCAGGATGTGCAAAAAATGCATTTCTTTCAATAACCGGGTCAATGATATTCTTGACATTGCAGCTCAAACATCTTGAAAATTGAATTAGCTTAAATACATGAGTTGGGCCATCTTTGAAGGACCTTTTTTCCTTGATGCTGAACCAAACAGGAGCATAAACTTTTACAATGTATTCTGCAAGTTCAATTAAGTTTTGTGATGGGCTACAAGTGCTTACGTAAAGTCTTAGAATCCTGTTGGCTGTTGTCAACCACCGCGAGTGAGCCATTTTTCCTGGGTCTCTATAAGACAATTCTTCAAAACAAGACCCGCTACTTACTGCATGACAAATTTGATATAAATACTTCTGATCTGTACTAAGACTCTTTTCTCGTTCTTCTGATAAAATAGGCATATTTGACGGAATAGCTGAAAATTCACTAACAGGCCGGTTGACACAATTTTCTAAAACTTTTCCAATTGGTCCAGAATAAAGTTGAGGTCCTGGTGACCTGTTGCTCCATCTAATTTAAACAATAAATGTCGAAGAGGCAATTCGTTTGCATGCATTTGACAGATGAACCACTGCAGTGGTCTTCCTAACTAATTCTATAAAACGTATCACTCCACTTTTCCAGCCAGTGTTTGTAACAGTGCCATCACACCCAATTACCTCTAAGTTACCTAAATCCAGCTCGTGTTTTGCAGTGAATGAATGGATTGATTCAGCTATCGATTTTCCTGTTCCGGAATATGTCGTAAGATGCCCTAAGTATAATGATCCTGGTTCAACTATTAAAGAAACATGTTCTCTCGTAACAATTTTTTTTATATAAACGTTGACCTCTTTTTTCGTAAATCAGTGTCCTGTCTTTTCTTCCATCGAAATAAATGCTTTTAATTTCTGAATAACTATGTTTGCTTTGAATTTCTTCTCGCATTCTTTTTCTAGCTCTGCGAACTTTGCTTCGGTCTATTACTTCCGAGGTTGCTAAACCAACATCTTGCAATACTGCACTTGCGACTGCTGCTGCCGAACGATCGGAAATGCCATAACGGTCACATACTTTAGCTAAGGTAGGAAGAGATAGCATATTTCTTTTTGGTGTCAGTGCTGGATCCAAATCGGACCCTTTTGAAGTACTTGGCTGAGGTTCTGCGAAATCTGGAGCAGAGTGAGCTCTGAAAGAAGGTTTTGCTTTGTCCTGTGATGAAGAAAAGCTTTCTGAGTCTATTTTAGAAGCTTGGATCGATTTTTGTTTTCGTATGACCTTTTTTTCTAATTTTTTTGTTTGTATCCGGTCTAAACTGCCAATTGCCATCTTTCGCGCATTTCTTTGGTCATAAAGGAATGGTCTTTCTAGCCTAGGTACTTTTTTTTCGTAAGAGCAAATACATTTATCAAAATCATTACATTTGCAGCTACAAATATCAAACAACTCTGATATACTCTTGTTTTTATATTCTTTTAACTTCAGTCGAAAGTTCTCAGTTTGTTTTGATTTTGGATAACGAATGAAATATAAATACTTATCATAAATGCTCTGTAACAGCTGTTTTACTCGTTGAATGGTAACGACAGGCAACGAAGCTGTAGTCCATATTTCAACAACTTCACGAAAAACCTCATCAAAAACTCGTGAGATCGCAGGTTGATTTTCATTTCCTTCTGTCTTCAGTTTATTTCTGACGAAAAGGATATACCTAATTACATCGGCTGTTGTCGGTAGCACCGACTTATTTAACTTACTCGGAGATCCAAAAATGGGACAGTCAATATCAGTTCGCGTCACTCTTTTCGACATTTCAAACATTTTATTTTACGAACAACACAATAGTCAACTTTTCGTTCTTAGCGATGTTACTTAACTAAAGAACATAATATGCGAAGGTAATTATAAATAATCATCAAAGTAAGCAAATCAAATTACAAAAGTACCAAGCGCTAAGTGCGTTCTAATAATGATAAAGTTTGTTTACTTTCGGCATCGCTTAAAGTATTCTGTATCATGATGGTATCATATTTATGTTAGTGAATTTTTTTTGTTTGATCTTCATTATAATATGAGTATAATAAAACATTTCACGAGAAAAAGAAAGATTGCGTTAAAGTAATATGATTTTTTTTAAATAGGTCAATTTTACGTATTTTTCAGATCTTTGAACCACGGTAGAGGGCTACAAGCAGGGTCCAATATTTTTATTTTTATTTTTTCCGTATATCTTGTGACCTAATGCAACTTTTCGCACATATTCAGCTAAGAAATTCGAAAAAAAGTAATGACGCTCCACCCTAGTGTACATATTTATGATCACTCTGAATGTATAGATACTTTTGATCAGATTGCGTGCTCAGATATATCTGATGCTGAATGTACCTCAGTCGTGATGTGGGGATAAACTTGAAAGTTGCCGGTTCCAACTACGTCGCGTCGGTACAGTAAATGCGACTGCAACTAATACTTATTTAACAGTAGTAGCAATCGTCTATGTTCATGGACCACACTCCAGCGTAAGAACCATCTGTTGTTACGCTGGATCAAGTTGGATACGTTGGATACGTCACAATTCACAATGATAAAAAACGTTTATACCCATTTATACCCAACGGGATGGGAATGAACCGCCATTTTAATTCCTATTAAGACGCGACATCTGATCTCAAGAAAGTAAGAAAGGAAAGAGAATGGACGACTGAAAAAACCGATTCAGCGTAATTCAGTTTTACTTTAAAATAATTAAGCAACATAAAATATAATAATTCTGTTAGATACACAATTATTTCAACAGGCAACACTAAGCGGCCATGTTTGTTGACAATAGCGCGCGAAATTATCCAGATATCGGCGCCATAATGTTTACATTATCAAAATGGCTCGCTTAGCTGAGAAATTATTTGAAATGCTTACGTTTTGTTTATTTAATAATCAAATTTAGATCTCTTAAGATATTTGTATGGCGTAATACTGTTACATTATTATGTGAATTTGGTTCAATGTATTCGAGTTGGTTTATAATACATAGTAATGGCCAATATGGATTTCATTTTAGCTCATGATTAGAGGGATAGTAAGAGACAAAGGAGTGACTCTTTTATTGATTTCTTGTTACTTTTACGCTCGCTTTCACACACTAAACTCTATTTATTTTATTCCAAAACTTCTTCGATTTTTAAGAATGTGTCTAATTTGTTCAGAGAACATTCTTCTCGGTCGTCTCCGTTTTACTCTCTTACTCATCTCTGACTTAGAGATCTCAAGTTATAACTTATAGTTTAATAAATCGATTGCAATTAAAATTACTTATATTTGTGTAGATATGCCGACGAATTTGTTTCAATTTTCATTTACTTCTAATTGTGGATTACTTATAATTCATTTACGTATAATCGTTTAAATACGACAGTGAATTTGTTTCAATTTTCATTTACTTATAATCTTGTATTACTTATAATTGTTTAAATACGACGATGAATTTGTTCCAATTTTCATTTACCTACGAGTATAACTTTGTATTGCTTAGTTATCATTCATAATTCATTTACTTATAATTGTGTAGATACGACGATGAATAAGTTGCAATTTTTATATAAATTGTCATGCAGTGATAATGCTGACATTATCAAAAAACGTTTAAAAATACTGGTATGTCTAGATATTTTCAGCTCACCGATGCTTCTACACGCTTTGCATTCGGCGATGCTTTCAAAAATATGGAAAATAAAATATTTTCCATATTTTAATATTTCCGTCAATATCTACTTGACTGTTTTATTAATCTTACCTTAGTTGAACCTCTACCTATCCTAGAAGTAGCACAAATAACTTGTCTAGGAACGGACGGACACACGTGCAGTGTCACAATGCTTCCTAGTACATAGTAGAATCATAAAACGTGTCTGACATAGGACTGGATAGGTAATAACCTAGATAATAAATAAATGAACTAGTTTTTTTATTGTAACTTAGGGGTTGACAGTCTTAAGGTGTTGCCAGCATAAACAGGTTAAGTAAAAGTAAGATTAGATAATTGTTAGTTTTGGTTACAAAGCGTGAAATCCAAAAGTTACAACCAAACGAAAACATAATATCAAATTGACAGCAGCGTGGGTAATGTAATTATATATTTTTTCTTACTTTAAAAAGATCACTTTGAAAATATTACTTAAGTTGAAGCTAATCCTGCCTAACACAGGATTAGCGTCTATTAGAAGTTGCTAAGGTAAACGTCGCTTGCATGTCGCGCCTCAGTGTAAAGATGATAGCATTCTATTTATAAATATTACCTACCAAAATTTTTAATTTATACAATACTGAATCTTTATGCGTACCTAATTCCTAAGTACCATCTAAGTAGTATCTGATATTTTAAGAAACTTTTAAGAACGTTAGGAAATCTTTAAAAGAAAACCTTAAAATGTGTTTTCTCCCTTTGCGAGAAAACATAACGTCTATATTTATGTTTATGTACACTTGTTTCACGAAAATAAAATACTCAAGGATCATTAATAATAACAAGTACTTGTATATTATATAACCATAATATACAAGTACTTGCAAAATTTTTGAGTTTCCACACGCACAGTACCCAGATTAAAGATTTGTTACGAATTTAACCAAGTATCAAACACCTAAGAGTTCTTTGAAAATGTAATGTCGACCCAACGAGTGAACAAGTTTCTGGCTGACATAGTAATGGTGACTGAGGCAGCCGTGAACTGAGTCGGTTCCCTTCATGGACCTCCCCTTGCCTAAATCGAGGTAGGATGTCAAGTCTCAATAATCAAACAATAGTATATACGCCTATTTTTTATTACCTACTGTATTCTTTCGAACGGCGATACTGCTGCTTGATAGTTTAGCGGAGCATTATCCGGTTGTCAGAAAAGGAAAGGAGATTTCCTACAGTACGCGTGTTGCGTACCTCAAAAATGCTACATATATTTTCTCAACTTAGCCGGTGACATCTTCTAGTAGAAGCGCATATACTCGTATATTGATTACTTTGTCGGTAAATCGTTCGCGAGATATTGGACACATACAACGCCATCTAGCGGTAGCATGTAGCCGTCGATACAATAGTAACTTTTAATTCTGCTTTGCTAAAGTCACGTGAACGCTTTATTCTCACAATAGAGGCGCTATTCAGTTAAAAAACGAAGTAAAAAAATGGCTGGTAAAGGCAGCATTAATCCGTCGACGTGAAAGGGTCTGGTATTTTACCAGCGGGGGGTATGGCAGGTGCGTGTGCGTCGTATCGGTGTTGCCAGATGAGAAAAACATAATAAAAAAAATAAAAAGTAAAAAAGTAATCGCTTGCAGCGCCCCCTCGCGGCGGGATCAGCGGAACCAATCACTTTAGTTATGCCATTATGATTATTTATGTTTTTTAGTTTTGTTTTACGGTTGAGTCCTTAGATTTTTTTGTTGAATCATTTGCTGATTTTTATGTATGGCTTAATATTACATGTTTTTTGGGGGATAACTCGACACCGAATGTTTAGAATATAACTATAGATCAGGCGGTAGGTATGTCCTAAATTTAGCAACGACCTGGATAGAACTCTCTGCCCAGCAGTGGGACGTATAGTAGGTTGATGATGATGAAGCATGTTGTGGGTAGTGTTGCTGTAACCCATTTTTAATTTATTTATTGTGACTCGACATATGACAGCACCCCGCTTGAGGTTAAGCTGGAGTGTGATCCATGAATGGATGTCACTGCTACTACAATTTAATAACTGTAAGTAGCAATCACCTATTTCACCTCGCAATCACCTCGGCCTATTTAGAACCGGCAACTTACAAGCTGATCCCGAAACGCGGCCAAATTACTTCACGGTCTGTATACTTGTAAGTGGTGGTACTACCCCGGATCCGCAGACTGGGCACCACTGCCTACCACTCTTCAATCAATCAAATCAAACTGTCACGCCTTCCTTCCACAGGCCACCTGCCATGATCCTGACACAACTCCCTCGCATTCATAATTCACTTCATACAAGCTTTATGGTTATGGGCACTAGGCAACGCAGCATACCACTCTTATGCTTTCTTAAGATTATGTATAATACCAAAATCAATCAATCAATCAAAATGTCACGCCCTTTTCGGAATAAGCAGAGACAATGGAGTAAATACTTAAATAAGTAATCTAAATGTTTACATTTTTATAATTTATCGTTAAACCTTATCTAGGCATTAGGTATAGGAAAAGTAAGTTCACGCTTTTTAATATTAAAAAGGGGATGACAGGACTTGTGGAAATACAACATTAGTCACAATTTGCTATTTAGAGATTAATATCATTCACGCCTTCTTTGAATAAAGGGGTGACAGAGATACTAATAATACTTTGATGTATAAAATATTGTTATTTAAAATGTGTGAATAATCATAGAGTTAATTTTTTTTATTGTGACACGACATATGACCTCGTCCCGCCTGATGATAAGCAAGAGGAGATCCAAGAGTGACGACGACTGAGAAAACCTAGTTTGTTCACGGCTGCCTCAGTCGCCAGCACTATGCCGGGCAAAATAATTTATACATATATTGAGATAGGTACGTTGCGATAGTTAAGGCACATTAAAAGAATGCATGAAAGGAGATTGGCGAAAGAGATTTATATAGAAAGATTGTTCGTTGATCTATAGGGGACAGGATTTCGCAGTGCCCATAACCAATAGAAAATTGGTTATGGAATAAAGATACAGTCAAACTTGGATTAAGTAAAAGTTGAAGGGGTCACGATTTATTTTTCTCTTATAGAGGTTTCTCACTAACCCGAGTTTCTAGCTTATTGAGGATTGCCTAATAAAACATAGCAAATAATATTCGATAAATAAGTCAGTACTTGTACACATTTGGCCATTCAAATAGAATACGATACAAAATCATTGTCCGTTCCCCGAAAATCATTAATAGTTTCACAAATTATAAATGGGTGTTTAATAGCAGATGTTAAATACTCTTGACTATAGTTTATAGAGGTATAGACAAGCAAAAGTATTAGGAAAAGAGGTTCACGAGTGAAATACTACTCTCTCTTATAGATGTTTTAGAGGGGTTAAATTACGGAACCTGACAATTACTCTCACATAAAGAGTTTTCTTGCTTATCCAGTTCTCACTTACCAGGTTTGATTTGTATGAAGAGAATTGTGGATGTATGGAGCGAGAGTAGAGAGAGGATCGTGCAAAGTGGCGCTCCGTTGTCTCTGTCTATCCCTATGGATATTAAGGCGACAATTGAGAGGTTAAACGTGATTATTGATACCAGTACTTTTTATTATTTTTTTTTATTATACATTTCTATATTAAGCTACTAAAGTGTTTGTATCATAGAAACAGGACAACCAAAGTAAATATATCAAAGATACATTGGTACCGGTGAGTGGTTTCGAACCCGTGCCACTCGGCTTATGTAGCCATTGCACTGCCACTACACCACGGTCGCCTTTTCGCCTTTAAGAGCAACTTTTCGTTAATAAAATTATATGTGCATATTTGTACTTGACTTCCCTCCTAATCTCAACAACTTTGAGCCTATTTCGTCGAGGTATATTGACCCTCTCTTTATCCATAGAAGTGTGGTGAATAAATTGTCCATCGACGGACACATGCAAATAAATAAAATAATAAAACAGTAGAGGTAAGAGTAAATTGAAAACATAACATTTTAATTTACTTAATGATTTACATTTTCCTATGAAAATAACATATTTCTATACCTTTGAGTTTTGAATCACAAAGAAAATGACATATCAAAATACTATAAAATTGCTATGCGTATGATGCATTCACAGCGGGATTCCACCACCCTGGAGTGCGCATCAAGATTGGACCAACATCCTATGCAGTCTAAATACGATAACCAACAAACAACCTTCACTATAACACCATAAAGTCCGTTTTACAATAATTTATCAATACTATTTAATAAATAAAAAGAATAGTGCAAAACTCAACTTTAAGGATAATTAATTAAAGTTGATTCTCAAACGATTGTTTTAATTATATTTTTTGGGGTCACATTAGGTTCAAGGGTATTGGTGTTGATGACCGCATGCTAAATGTTCCGGCACATATCAATGTCTTATGATGCATTCAAGCATACAAGAAAACATACATACAATTATTCAAAGCTAAAATTAAAATGTACTAATTACATCTCTATTCTGCTAATACTAAAAACTTTAAAAATACATTATTAAAAGGAGTTCCTTTAGGCAAGGTTCTAAAGATACTGGCAGCGTTCCCCCTTTGAATAGCTAGACTAATTCTTTGTCCGAGGTAGCTGCCAACAATTCGGTCTCCTGTGATGTCGACTAACCTTTTTGCTATTTCCTTAAAAAGCCTTATAGCGCTAGGACCCCACGGACCAAGGGTCTCGACACCGAATGAGACAAAATCATACTCGGAGCCTAGACCCCTGAATTTGCACGCATTAGCTTTTTCAGCCGCTTCACGAGCCGCACCAGCTCTGTTGTTTAAAGTCTGTCCTGGAGCGTGAAAGGGCAACTTTACCAGGCCGACACAGTTTACACGGGTGCTGCTATAGCAGGGTACGCTATAATGGTGATTTTGACGTTTTATCTGCTCATGAATTTTCGTATAAATTATTAATTACTTAAAAAAACAATTGTTGTTCTTCATAGTAACAATAAAGAACATCAATTTGCTACTCCAAACGTAATTATTAAATTAACGTTTTATGAGCGGGTCAAACGTCAAAACGGTCATCATATCTTGCCTCTGGTATAGTCACTGCCAACAGTCATCTTCAATCATGAATTGCGCTCTAGTGTCCATCAGCAGAACTATATATAAAATACTATATTAGAGAATGCTCCCATGAAATTGGAATATGATTCTAATCCTGGATTCTACAAACTCGGTATTGATTGAAAAGTTTAAGGAATTTACGTGTCTGGTCATCTCCACTCACGAGCCACGTATTAGCTTAACATTAGCTTAACATCCAAACATTTAATACATTTCACTTATTAACTGTGCCCCTTCTATAGCTATTTGCTTTCTTCCTGATTTTGTTTTTGTTTTAGGTATATATATTTTAGGTATATACATATTTGTTTTAGGTCTAAATACTATAAACTTGAGTTAGAGCTGCTTTAATGTTACATACAATCGCATAAGCAAAATTATAATTGGTTCGGCACGTCGTTTTTTGTAGAACAATCGACAAATGGAATGGTTTTTCAGCTCATATGTTTTCCTTTTCCTATATCTAGGATTCTTTAAGCGAATCAGAAAAGCATTATTGGCCGGCATAGTGAGCTTTCTATGCTTACCATCAGCCTACACACTAACTACACTCAAAACAAAATATTACCCAAGTACGCAAAGACCTAGTACTTACCAAGAACTTGTAAATATGGTATTTAAAGTGAAAACCGAAAGTCCACCTTTCCCTAATTACGATTAAATGGCGTCGTGAATCTAGGTATAATGCCACTCTAAGTACTAGGCTGTTATGAGATTGAAGAAGTGAACGACCGAGGGCCTTGACCGCGACAGTGAAAGTGGTATTAACTAGCACTTGATGGTATCGCTCGCTCTCTTAATCGGAACAACGACGACTGACTTCTAAGAGCCTGGTAGTTTATTATTGTACGTATTGATTTTATTGGAGCGTATCATTTTCAATTTGAATAATGCCAATATTAATTTTTGCAATTCGTCACTCTTATTGCGTTTATGGTGCCGGGCAAGAGAATCATTCTTGCTTCTGAGAAATATTTTTTGCTTAGGAAAACTTGTGGCTCCTAACCTCCTAAAACTAGCGCCATCATCCACATAGGAGGAAAAATCTTCGCTAAGTACAATTATATTTTTTAAAATCCATTTTATAGGTGTACGGGTTTATTTCCGAACTTGAGACCTTCGCGGTTTATTTAGAGATGGGTGATTATTATGTTTTTGAGGATAAAGGTAAATAAATGATAAATAAAACAAAAATACTTTTAAAAACCCTTTTTTTATAAAAACAAAAACTTAACAATAACTACATAATAATCAACAAATGCAGACAACAACGTTTTAACAACACGCAAATAAATATCACATAACGGTAGTCAACACTGACAAAACTACATTTTCACCAGTTCTACTTAAACCCTAAGATAACTATTTACAATTAAAAAGGCACGATACTTCAGCCGACACTAAAATATACACAATTTTAATACTGATTTTAAAACCGACATTAAATATTATCAATGATCAATCATTCATGAATTAGAATAATGTCACATCACTAAAATCCAAGATGGCTGCCGGAAAAACAATAGTTTAGTGTTTGCCTCCCTTGTGATGGTAGATATGTTTGTAGACAGGTACATGAACTGGGTAAGGTTTTGGGATTGGGACCTCGACCTTCTTCTCAACATGGACTGGGTATGGCTTTTCGACTTCATATGGTACTGGCTTTTCAACTGTGTAGGGCACTGGTTTTTCTACTACTTGTGGTACAACCTGGAACAATGCAATTACAAGAATTTAATAATAATATATAAGGCATGAAACTTGGTCCTTCCAGCCGGTTCTATAAGGGGTTGATCCTTCGAGCCGGATCTTTTAGATTTACTAAATTTCTACGCAGTTATAAAATTAAATTGGTAAAATTATGTTTTAGGTAATTATAACTTATATTATTGTTTTTAATATCTTTATAGCGTATCAGATAATTATAAAATAATAGACAATTAATTGATAAAGGAGTGCCACATGCCATGATCCTGACACAACTCTCACGCTTCCCTCTCACCACAATTATCTTTATACAAGCTCTACGGTTATGGGCACTAGGCAACCCAGCTCTCTTGTGGATGTCTCCGAGAGACTCTAGACCTCTGATAGACTTGTCCAATTGTTGAATAATATCGTAATTATGCCAATGAAAGTGTGTTACAGAGTCATATGAAAAAGTAGATCACTATTGTTGTGCTTGGCTACTTTTACTTTCTTCTCAGAGTATCTTACATAATTGGTCGCGTGCAACTCGCAAATTATATCATTTTATATCATTTACGTAATAACTTAAGAGTTTTTTAATGGTCAATTTACGTCTAAGTTATAATTATCGATTTGTTTTTTTTTTTCAATATGGCTGTTGCTTGACATGTGACAGCACTTCGCCTGAAGTTAAGCTGCAAGCTGGTGTGCCCGTTAAGCTGGAGTGTTTATAAGCTGCTTCTACAGTTAAGCTGCCGCATTCACTATGCCAGCCTAATTGAAACGCGACTTAGTTACTTCACTTATATACAGTCTTTTACACCATTATTATTACTGCCTATTTCTAAAGGTCTGATAATACAACGAATCGTCTTGTCTGAAGAACATGTGTCCTCGATCGTCATTACTATGCCGGCCTAATTGCTGTTAACAAATGATAGAATCATATGAAATACAAAAACTTTCATATTCCCAGTTAATTATAGTGAAACTATGCAATTTTGTTATTCACGAACTCTGTAGAAAAAAACCCATTGTAAGAGAACGTTGCATAAACTTACAATGTACATAAATAATAGGGCACAATTGTAGCTCGACATTATGCCAGCACCTCGCCTGATGTTAAGCTGGAGTGGATAGAGGCGACTACTACTGCAGTACAGTTCAAGAACTGCATGTATGACGGCTTGGTTGGTTGGAACTGGAAACTTTCAAGTTGATCCTGAATCGCAATCGAATCACGCTGTACACTTAAAAGTGGTGGTACTAGAGGATCGGTAGACTGGACAAATGAAATATCTCAAGAATTAAATAAATTTAGAATTAAAAATGGAAATTGGTATTCTGTTTTCTTTTCATTGTGACTTGACATTTGAATTCAACCTGCTTGATGGTAAGCGAGAGGAGGTCCTAGAGTGCCGACGAATAAAAACCCGAGTCAGTATAAGCCTGCCAAAGTCGCAGTCACTATACCGGCCAGAGGTGCTTCGATTCATAGATATAGTTATTGTTTAATATTTTACCTTGTAAACTGGTACATGGATCGGCTGTTCAACGGTGACGTGGACGGGGTAAGGATGGGGAATCGGCACTTTGATATACTGCGGCACAGACACGGCTACTGGGTGAGGGATTGGCACACCGATTTGCTTGACAACAGTAACGTGGTATGGTTTTGTGTGCTCAGTATGTGAGTGACCTTCGGGTTCCCAACCTTCTGATGGACGGGCTGATGCTGCAGCCGCCAGGGCGAGGATTAGTGATACTTTCTGTGAAAAAGGAAAGAAGAGTTAGTAAATAAGTTTGTAAATAATTTTTTATTGTACCCGAAAATATTGATATTCGCACACTGATTGTATTTTAAACCAATATAAGTCCTGCTGTATTTGAATTAAAACTTAAAGTTCAATAACTGATAATATAATAAGTGGTATATCCTAACTAAAATTAATAACTAACTACACTTAAATTAATCTAATATTTAACAAGTTTAAAGAATATATAAGTACTAGCAAGTTAAACATTAAAATTTAGTTCTTCGGTAAGGTAATCAATCGCTTGGGTTTCATTTTTAAAATTTATAAATTAATTTTCGTAATTAGGTATTTCTTAAATGAAAAATTTAAAGTATATTGAAATCCAAAATATGATGAATTAGACAAATTTTATGCGGCTTACTACCGCGTTTATTTTGGTTTATGATGTTACATTTTATTATTATTATTATATTATTCCGACGTTTCGAGAGCTTTGCAGCCATCGTGGTCACGGAGAGATCGCACAAAATTTATTAATCAATGTTCGCATCAATCTAAGAAAATACTATCCAAAATATAACTTTAAAAATGGACCTATATCAGCTGAGCTCAACGGACGGTTAAGATTCAGATTGCTTTTTAAATTGAGTTTTTTGTTGTTATACGTGATGTAATGACATGATATTACATCCGAATTCCTTTCACTGCATTCAGAAATTACATAAAAGTGATAGTAGATTTTTAGCACAAATAAATAAGAAAAAACTAGTTCAATTTAAGTTAAAATAAAATAAAAAAAATGATTTAATTTTTAATTAAATGTTTAAGTTAGATAGACGTTTGTAAAATTAAGTTTTATTTAGTAATTAAACAACTTTTTTTTTAAGAATATTGCAAATCAAATATTGTTAGGTTGAGGCGTGACTTGATCGATAAACTTAAACGTAAAATCTTGACATTTGTTAGCAGTCAATCAAACAATCAAATTGTCGCGTCTTTTTCCCACAGGGATAGGCAGAGACAATGGAGCGCCACGAATCTGACACAAAGAAAAAAAAAACACAAAGGATTAGGACTCGACATGTCAGCACCCCGCTAGATGTTAAGCTAGAGTGTGGTCTATGAATGGATGTCACTGCTACTACAATTCAATAACTGTGAGTAGCAATCACATCCACTATGCCGGCCTAGATGGAATCGGTAACTTACAAGCTGATCCCGAAACGCGATCAAATCACTTCACGGTCTGTAAGTCTTGTAAGTGGTGGTACTGCCCCGGATCGGCAGACTGGGTACTGCCTACCACTCTTAAAACTCTCTAATTCCTAGATATAAAGTTATGTACTATACTATTAGAATAAGAATAGGACGGGCTGTTAACTAACTCCACTTGACTGATTTAAAGGTGTCTCTTTCTTGACACTAAAGTGAAGTTGGTTGGAGAGTTAGACGTCACAAATTGGCGCTGATTCCGTCCTATTCTTATTTTAATCGCACTATATGTTAGTACTCACAAAAGCGATCATGTTGTTTGAGTCTAGGTGTGTGTTGTCTGCGTACTGAGTGGAGACTGATGGTGCTGCTGATCATCACAAGTATTTTATACCAAGTGAAATGAGTCTACGCCTTTCCAACAAGTGATAGTCGATTTCAACTACTAACAAATCAGCCATACATTCACTTTTGTTTACGCTTTACATTGCTGCCTAATTTAGCGTTAATATTTTTATGAACTATTATTTATAAATAAATAAAGCAATGTATGTTAAGTTTGTAATTGTAATTGTTTCTAGAAAGTTTCGTAGTAAAGAGGTTTTAGTCGCGAACTGGCTGGTAGAATACACTGTCGCTTACATCGTAGGTTTTTTTCTTTTTATAATATAGTTTTTTTTTAGTATAATATCTGAATTGAGTTAAATGAGGTACTCGTAAAATGAAAGTAGTGTATGCAGTTAGATAAGATTGGGGGTCGAGTGTTCATAAGTTTTTGAAAATAACCTATTTTGTTTCATTGTTTATTTTTCATTAAAGTAACAAGAGGTTTTTAATGCACTGTTTAATAAACATAATAAAGCAGATAAGTTTTATTTGCTTTATTTTATTTTATTTTATTGTGACTCGATATATATATGCCAGCACCCCGCTTGATGTTAAGCTGGAGTGTGGTCCATGAATGGATGCCACTGCTACTACAATTCAATAACTGTAAGTAGCAGTCACATCCACTATGCCGGCCTAGTTGGAACCGGCAACTAATAAGCTGATCCCGAAACGCGATCAAATCACTTCACGGTCTGTAAGTCATACTTGTAAGTGGTGGTACTACCCCGGATCGGCAGTACCCACACCACTGCCTACCGCTCTTTGATAACCAGACCTGAAGCAAATATCCGCATCTTTTTTTGATTAACAAATATTTGCAATATTTAATATCATTATTAAATATTATAAATAAAAGCTATGAAACAAATATTTGGCCCGTCCGGGAATCGAACCGCAACAAACCAATCGTTGGACAATCGGCCACGCCTGTTGTCAAAATCTTTAGAAGTCGGAGTGAAAATTTGTTTTTTAATTGTTTATATTATAGCTAGATTCTGAAGGAATAGTACAGGCCATCTAGAATTAGACTACACCTCTAGCCTTCAATATTAACTTTTTTCAAATAAATCTGAACTTTATGTCCTAAAATTAAGATTAACAGTTTACCAACGCGGGTGAAACCGCGGGGAACAGCTAGTATGTAATAATCGTAAGACCAATCAGGTTAGGGCATCTACCAAATATTTTGTAAAGAATTAAACAAATTTTATGCGGCTTACTATCGCGTTTATTTTGGTTTTGATCAATGTTCACGCAAAATCTAAGAAATAAATATTGTATTAAGTAGTTTATATATTGTGGTTCAACATACGACAACACCTGGCCTGATGTTAAGCTGGAGCGCAGTCCATGAATGGATGCGAATGCTACTAGATTAAATAACTGTAAGTAACAGTAGCGTCCACTATACCAGTCAAGTTGGAGCCGGCAACTTTAAACTTATCCCGGAACGCGACTGAGTCACTCTGTTGTACACTTGAGTTTTTTAGTCGTCGGCGCTAATGGACCTCCCCAGGAAACTATTAGGCATCTCAAGATCACCTATCAATCAAATTAAATTGTCACGTCTTTTTCCCACAGGAATAGGCAGAGACAATGAGGCGCCTTTTGCCACGATCCTGACACAACCTTCTCGCTTCCCTCACATCCACATTTCTTTTCATATAAGCTCTATGGTTATGGGCACTAGGCAACCTAGCTTTCTTAAGGATGTCTCCGATTTGGTCGAAAAACATAATCCTGGCTGGGCCTGCCTCGTTTAACGTATCCGTTCACATGAGACTAATAAATTATTTTTGTCAATCTACTTTCACTCATCCTTTCCATGTGCCCAAACTATCGAAGCATTCCTTGGTCAATCCTTGTCACTTCACCCTTATTCAAACCACATCTATCGCGCTCTGTGCTATTCCTTATTCTATCCGCTATCGTCACTCTCGTCTCACGATCTTATACCTCCCCCTTTTTTTTATTGTGACTCGACATATTACAGCACCCCGCTTGAGGTTGTGTGGTCCATGAATGAATGTCACTGCTACTACAATTCAATAACTGTGAGTAGCAATCAAATCCACTATGCCGGCCTAGACTGAATACACTGTGCCCTTGCTTGATATCAGGCAAGGAAAGTATTCAAACCGTAAAGTGACTTAGTCGCGTACGCTTGTAAGTTGACGGTTTCAAATAGACCGGCATAGTGTATGAAACTGCTATTTTTTTAACGTTTTTTAACTGTAGTGACCAATGTCGCGAAATGAGGTAGATACGTTGTATACACCAGTTTTAGTGTTCGCAAGTGGCACGAGTTTAAACGGTCAACCATGACGAAGTGGAAGTAGGACGGAATGATAGTTATTGAGAGCGAAAAAGAGACAAATATATGTTGCTCTGCATCGCGACACTGAGTTCAGGTTTGCTTATTAGCATAGTTTTAACGTGGCAATGGAGCTTGTATAACATATCTACGTATTTTCTTATTACAATAAGGCGACCGTGGTGTAGTGGCAGTGCAATGGTTACACAAACCGAGAGCACCCACCGGTACCAATGTATCTTTTATATATGTACTTTGGTTGCCTGTTTCTATAATACAAGCACTTAAGTAGCTTAGTATAGTAATGTATAATAAAAAAATAAATAATATTAAATTCATGGACCGCACTCCAGCTTCATGTTACGAATATTTAAGTGTAGTAGCAGTCGCCTTTCATAGATAATAATAATAATGGAATCAGAAGTACCGTACTATAGGTATGTGCCCGACCCAGTTCTCGAAAATGGAAATATCACATTATACTGGGATCGATCTATCATCACTGATAGGACTATTGTTGCCAATAAGCCTGACATAGTGGTGATAGATCGACTAGAGCGTCGCACAATAATTGTTGATGTAGCGGTCCCTCATGACGAGAACCTCGTGAAAGCTGAGAAAGATAAGCAAATAAAGTATCTTGATCTGGCTCGCGAGGTTGTCGACATGTGGGAGGTGGATACAGCAATTATTGTGCCAATAGTTGTGACCGCCAATGGTTTAATAGCCAAGAGCCTCGATAAACACGTAAAGAGGCTCTCGTTAGGTTGCTGGATCAAGCGTTTGATTCAGAAAGCAGTACTCCTGGACACGGCGCGTATTGTTAGGAGGTTCCTTTCTCAGGAGCCCTGACCACCGGTGGCTTGGACCCTGTTCCCGATGCCGGTGGACAACTATTTTTTATATTTTTAATTTTTATTTTATTTTAAAAATATAAAAAATAAGAATTAAAATAAATAAATGTAATAATAATAAATTCTTTATTGCACAGTAAGAACAATACAATGGGCGCTTAATGCTAAATAGCATTTTCTACCAGCTAACCTTTGGGAGAGGGGAAACAAAACATGTGGTGGGTGCTTATATCTAACCCTACGGTCACACACTCGACGAGTGGCGAGAGAAATAGAGAGGGAAATGGGACACAGTGTGGCTGCGTTATTCGTCATGCCGTCGGTTTTTTAGTGCGAGTCAAAGTTACAATGTTGTCGTCCATCGGAGCAACGCGATGAACATCGCAAGTAGGGGAGTGTGTGGCTGTTAGGGCAATATTCACGGCAGCACGAGGAGCAGTGCAAAGAGCATAGTGTGGCTGTAGCATAATATATAAATAAAAATAAAATATCAATTAATATATATACCTACATATTATATACCTATTAATAAATAAATACATTTTTTTAGAATAGAATCCCACACCAATATTTAGTTCTGTTGACATTGCTTCGAAAGATAATGCCTATACATGAGTCTTTTGAAACCATTGGCGGAGAGCCACAAAAAACCTGACAGACAAAGGTGCAGCATCTTTTTTTTTATTGTGACACGACATCTGACTTCGTTCCTTCTGATGATAAGCAAGAGGAGGTCCAAGAGTGACGACGACAGAGAAAACCGGGTTTGTTCACGGCTGCCCCAGTCGCCGTCACTATGCCGGCCAAAGGTGCTTCTTCACGCATCGCTTGAAGGATCCAAGGTCATAGGAAGGAGAGAACACATGGGCAGGCAAATCATTCCACTTGTCAATTGATCTACAAAGAAAAGACGCACCGAACTTTTTAGTTCGACTGCCGATTCGGTCGATAAAATGCGGATGCTTTCCCGGACCTGTGCGGGTATTACGGTAGTGAAAAGATGAGGTAGGAACAAGGTTAAAGAGCTCCTCGGAACATTCTCCGTGGTATAGACGATAGAGGACGCACAGAGCCTGTAAAAGAATTCGTATACCGGCTGGTTTTATGCTGGGGTATTTTTATAGATCGCGCTCCAGCTTAACACAGGCATATGGCGTTGACATGTAGTAGTAATTAATTATATTGTTTAATTTAATATTCATGTATGCAATACGAGGTGTCTATATAATTGGTATAATGCAGTCAGCTGCTTAAAAACATTTGCTGGTTATCTATATCTTTACGCCTTAACAGAAGGGGTAAGCAGGCCTTTTGGACAATGTGTTTATGTTAGCATACTTACTATGTTATGATGAAAGCTAAGCTATTTAAAACCTGAAAGTTACGTACCAGGGAATCGAACCCGGGAATTCACGCTGGTGTTAGCAATGTGTGACACGTATCAACCCGCGAGTCTAGGTCAGATGTCGAGTCACAATAAAAAAAACGTAAGTATTAATATTTAGAAATGAGGAGAATCTAGAAATGCTATGAAATGAAAAAAGTTAGGCATTTTTAACTTTTACAAATTGATTCGGAAACGCGACTAATTCACTGTACGGTCTGTACACTATCAATCAATTAAATGGAGCACTACCTGCCACGATCCTGACACAACTCCCTCGCTTCCTTCACATCCACAATTCTCTTTATACAAGCTCTATGGTTATGGGCACTAGGCAACCTAGCTTTCTTGAGGATGTCACCCTCCTGACTCCTGGGCCTGCTTTGTTTAACGTATCCATTCCATTCTGTACACTACCTTAGCGAAATAGTGGATGCAACTGCTACTAACAGTATTTAACTGTAGTAGCAGTTGCATCCATTCATGGAATGCACTCAGGCTGATTTCATGTTATGTGGAGCCACAATAGACATAAAAGAAAATAAAAGGTAGCTTCAGATACCGTCAATTTACCACTTTCAAGTATACAGACCGTAAAGTGATTTGGTCACGTTTCGGGATCAGTTTGTAAGTTTCCGGTCCCAACTAGGCCGGCACAGTGGATGTGATTGCCACTTACAGTTATTGAATTGTAGTAGCAGTGACATTCATTCATTGACCACACTTCGATTCAACATCAAGCAAGGTGCTGTCATATGTCGAGTTACAATTAAAAAAAAAGTGTACAATGTAAAGCAGAGTGACTCAGTTGCGTTCCGGGATAAGTTGGATTCGATCGGAAGCACCATATTTGGCTGGTATAGTGGACGCGACTGTTACTTAATGTTGTTTACAAACCCTTTACGCTGGGCAGAAAAACTCGTCTGCAGTCTTAATAGTAACATAAATGAGACGAACCACGCGGCTGAAGATAAGGTGATATAAAGAATTTTTAACAGGCAGTGTCAAAAAATGTGTGTAGGCAGTGGCATACCGATCGGATACGGCGCCCAGGGCAAGCATCGAGGATGCGCAAGTTACCTAAATGTAAAATAAACATATACCTAATTAAACATAGTATTTTCTTAGATTTTACGCGAACATTGATTAATGAATTAAACAAATTTTATGCGGCTTACTATCGCGTTTATTTTAGTTGATGCTGTAATTGTTTCCAACACCAACACCCCAGTCTCTCCGTGACCACGATGGCTGCAAAGCTGTCGAAACGTCGGAATAATAAAAAAAATGTAAAATCTAAACCTAAATAAATGCGATAGTAAGCCGCATAAAATTTGTTTAATTCACTAATCAAACATATTAAATCTTGCTTAGGATATTCTTCAATTAATCTTTCACCGTATTTTCCATCAATATTTTCAAGTTTTTTAATTTACGAATCGCACCCCTTTCGAATAGCTTCCCAGGGCACGTGTGTGTGGGGGGTACCTACCTATATTAGGCGTTCATCAGTGGCGTAAGTATACCGTTTGAGTGTTTGCTATTTTTTACCCAAAAACCACACAGCTAGACAAAAACAATAAATCACTGCGCATAATAAACATTGCACATATGCGCATTAATATTTTGCTGAGCTGCACAGCGGGACATTCAATGGACATTATGTGAGGTCCCACTTGAGAATTGCTATCTCTAAATAGGAATTAGTTTGCAAAACACTCGACGTATTTGGACCACCGTGCATATAACTGGGATTTAAGACACTCAAATTAAACAAGCTTTAGACATGCATTAAATATTACCAGCGATTGTTGGAGTACATGCTACTGTCAATAGTCAATGATATATGCATATAATAACGACTGGAAACGAATTTAAAAAATAACAAATCAATCAATCGAATTGGCCCGTTTTTCCCGACAAGGATAGGCAAAGACATTGGAGCGCCACTTGCCACGAGGATATAAATCCTTTGTTTTCTTCACATCCACAGGGACCACATCGAGCGGGCCATTAAGACCACCTCCCGCAAACTTGGCATCCTGAACAAGGTGCGGCGGTTCTTTGCGCCAGAGCTTCGCCTACTTTTATACAAGGCACAAATTCGCTCTTGCGCGGAGTACTGTTCGCACTTGTGGGACGGCTCTGCCAAGTATCTTCTCAATGCCCTGGATTCATTGCAGCGCCGAGCTGTCCGAATTATAGGAGATTCAGAGGTCACGCGTACTCTGGAGCCCCTGCAACTACGCAGAGACATGGCGGCTTTGTGCGTCCTCTATCGCCTATACCACGGAGAATGTTCCGATGAGCTCTTTAACCTTGTTCCTACCTCGTCCTTTCACACCCGTAATACCCGCACAGGTAGGGGAAAGCATCCGCATTCTATCGATCGAATCGGCAGCCGAACTAAAAAGTTCGGTGCGTCTTTTCTTTGTAGAACAATCGACAAGTGGAATGCTTTGCCAGCCCATGTGTTCTCTCCATCCTATGACCTTGGATCCTTCAAGCGATGCGTGAAGAAGCACCTTTGGCCGGCATAGTGACGGTGACTGAAGAAGCCGTGAATAAACTCGGTTTTTTCAGTTGGCGTCACTTTTGGACCTTCTCTTGCTTATCATCAGGCGGGTCGAGGTCAAATGTCGTGTCACAATAAAAAATAAAAAAAAAACATCCACAATTACCTTCATACAATCTCTATGGTTATGTATGGGCACCACGCAATCCAGCTTTCTTGAGGATGTCTGCCAATCGGTCATAAAAAACCCTCCTGGTTCTGCCTCTTTTAACGCATCCATCCACATCAGATTTTTAAGAATGTCATCGAATGTATAATATTCTAAGTGGTTTTATCTTTTACTAGAATTTGATGGGCCTTTGATTTTACTAGCCTTTAAAGTTATATCCAAAATTTCATTGTGCTCAAACTGTCACAATACTTTTCCTGATCATTGTCAATAAATGTTTATATTAGAAATTAAACCTTATATAAACATAAATAAATAAATAAATAAATAAATAAACCTATTGGATAACTACAGTTATTATTAAATAGATATAAAAATAAAAACGCCTGAAAAATTATAAACAATGTTGACTAAAATAGGTATGTCTTAATAAAATAAATAGACATTTTAACTAACTAAAGGTTTAGGTTGAAGTTTCATCTTATAGGCGGGCGGGTTGTTGGTAGTTTTTAAAGGTAAATACGGGAAATAAGGCGGCCGTGGTGTAATGGCAGTCCAGTGGCTACGTAAGCCGAGTGGCACGGGTTCGAAACCACTCACAGGTACCAATGTATCTTTGATATATGTACTTTGGTTGTCCTGTTTCTATGATACAAGCACTTTAGTAGCTTAGCATAGAAATGTATAATAAAAATAAATAAATATATACTAAACACAACTAAGCTGATCCCGAAACTAAGTCCATAATTCACGGTCTGTAGGTACACTTGGCGGCACCACTGCCTACCCCTGTTTGAAAACCTGATGTAAATATCCGCCTTTTTTACTAACATTTTTTGTTTGTAATATTAAACCTAATTAATAAATAAGATGTTTTCAATCGCTATTAAAAAAGAAAAGAAATAAAGTTAATAAAAGACAATAATTATAATAACCTTATTTAACGAGCTCTTACCAATCAATCAATCAAACTGTTACGCCTTTTTCCCACAGGGATAGGCAGAGACAATAGAGCGCCACTTGCCACGATCCTGACACAACTCCCTTCATACAAGCTCTACGGTTATCGGCAATAGGCAATTACCAATTAATGAAAAATTGTGGTTGCAATTTAGTTGCGTTTCAACCCCTTGACAAATGTATGGCCTATTCTCACGTAGCAATTTGCAAAGTGACATTTCCTAGTCATGAGTTGGTATATAGTCAAGCTTTCGTGATTCTATCAGCCTACTGGGTTAGAGGGAAGGAAAACGATGTATGTTGTAAAAGAGAGTTTATTTTTATTTTTATTGTGAATCGACATATGACAGCATCCTACTTGATGTTAAGCTAGAGTGTGGTCCATGAATGGATGTCACTGCTACCACAATTCAATGACTGTGAGAAGTAACTACATCCACTATGCCGGCCTAGTTGAAACCGGCAACTTACAAGCTGATCCCGAAACGTGACCAATTCACTTCACGGTCTGTATACTTGTAAGTGGTGGTCATACTGGCATACGGTGTTAAAGAGTGGTAGGCATTGGTGTCCAGTCTGTCGATCCGGGGTAGTACCTACAAGACCTTGAGGTGACTTAGTCGCGTTTTGGGATCATATTGCGAGTTGCCGTTTTCAATTAGGCCGGCAAAGTAAATGTGACTGCTACTTACTGTTATTTGATTGTGGTTGTGGTAGCAGTTGCCTCCATTAATAGATCACACTCCGGCTTAAAATCAGGTGAGGTGCTGTTATATGTTGAGTCACAATAAAAAATACCGGGGTAGGCATAGATGGCGGAGAGCCATTTTCCACGATCCTGACTCAAAATGGGAAGGAGTCCAGATGCATTGCATTTTCCATTTTCCACATCCATTTCATGAGAATTGTCTTAAAAGTCATGTCAGTTAGGTCAGGATCGTGGAAATCCACTGTCTCCGCTCATCCCATTGGGAATGGCAACATGAAAGTTTTATTTGGTCGATTGATTTTTTAATTATGGTTGTGAAGGAAGTAAGAGAGTTTCGTCAGGATCGTGGAAAGTGGCGCTCTGTTGTCTCTGCCCATCTATGTGGAAATAATGGCATAACAATTGATGATGACGTTTATTGGCTCGATATATGTACACATGTAGTAGTACGAAACATCAGGCGGGGTGTCATAGATATAAATAATATAGATATAAATTTTTATTTCCCAAAAAAAAATAGAAAAAAAATATATTTATATCTATGCGGGTTGTCGTAGATGGAGGTGACAGCTAGTACCTAAGATTTTGTAAGACGAAGCATGGCCCCTAGATGCCGTCGTCTTACAAAATCTTAGGCAACTACAGTGAAACAACTACTTAATATGTATTTAAAATCTGTTAGACTAAATTGATAATGAATTAAACAAATTTTATGCGGCTTACTATCGCGTTTATTTTGGTTTTGATTTTACAATTTTTTATTATTCCGACGTTTCGAGAGCTTTGCAGCCATCGTGGTCACGGAGAGACTGAGGTGTTGGTCGTCCTATTGGTTGATGCTGTTATTGTTTCCAAAACTACCCCGTTTGATATTTTTGTTTTTCTGTTCCCGGTTTATTTATTAAATTTATAAATCTGATGTGGATGGATGCGTTAAACAAGGCACGTGTGTTTTCCGATCAAATCGGACACATCCTCAATAAAGCTAGGTTGCCTAGTGCCCATAACCATAGAACTCGAACCATTGAACTATGAAGAGAATTGTGAATGTGAAGGAAGCGAGGGAGTTGTGCCGGGATCGTGGCAAGTGGCGCTTCATTGTCTCTGCCTATCCCTGTGGGAAAAAGGCGCGACAAGTTGATTTGACTTGATTGTTAGACTACATTTTGAATAAATGTAAGTTGTAGAATTTTTCAGGACCAGTGCAACGAAACGATCTTACCTGACAGTAGCAGTGATTCTATTATGAGTAGAAAGAATCACTGCTCCAGTCAGTTAAGATCTTACATCTATTTTTTCTATGTAGTATTTTTAATTGTAACTTGACATCTGACTAGCACTTCGCTCTTGGAGTCTAGATCTGATGTCGAACGAGCCGCTATAAAAAAACGATATTTGTCATAGACATAAAGTGCCCGGGGAATACCCGGAACGACACAAGACCGTGAGGTCGATGGTGGTGACTACTATTAGGTGAGGACTATGCGTACCTATGCGAAATTCTTAAAAAAATTGTGGCCTCGACTTGATATCGAATACCTATAACGTGTGGCGATGGCAAAGCAATAAGACCTTCTCGTCACGCGATTCTTCTTACTACTAGGCTTAGAAACAGAGTATAAAAAATCCATATTTGTATTCACTCTACGTGCCTTCTACGTTCACTCCACCTCCCTTAGTAAAATGGTGGTACTTTGGCGATGTCACAAACTTCAACTAGATGGTGTTGCAGATTTCCCTATTAAACTGTCAGCCAATAGCTTGTAATGATAGAGATATAAGAATAGAGTAGCAAAGAGAAACTATCGAGTGTATCCCGGTGCGAGACAAAACGCTGCAAGAAGCCCCTCTATTTCTCTCTCTCTTACAACAGAAGACTGGCGCGGTGTTGCCTACACGAGTTCAGACGGCAAGAAAAAAAATTTTAGTACTTAGCCTTGTTTTGTTGTAAATGTGGTAATTAATTTTGAATTTTGATAAATTTTAAACAAATTAATAATGCCTAAAAAGTGTATCAAATGTTTTATTATTATTACCTTGTTATTGATATTTGACATAGCATAAAAAACTACTCGGACCGACACAAAATATTTGACCAGTGGTGAGTCTAGTTGGCTAGTGGGCTTGCGTTTTGTTTGAAAGAAAACACTGTTGGAAAAGATAAAATCTTTTCAGTATGTCCTGAAAAGATTTTATTTTTATCAAAAATCCTAGATGAACGTGGCGTGAAACAATGAAAGATGTAAGGAAAGAGAAATCAAACTGTTTATTTTGTTAATTATTAAAAAAATACGCATCGCCCTGGTCGGCTGTGACCAAGAATTGAACCAGACTACCTACTTGCGGAGTTGATGGTGCGAGTATAGCAAAAGAATTTACATGCGAGTACGGACGCTGTGTAGCTCAGTGGTCGAAGTAGTTGCGCATGTGTAAAAAATAAACGCCGGGTTCAATATGACAATGCTTACAAGTGTGAAAAGGTAGGTTTGGTATACTATTAAATTGCCAAAGCAAAATATCCCCTATTTTAAAGGGCATATAGTCGATAATTCCAGTAATATTTTCTCTATAGTTAATTAGTTACGTCAGTCACGTATACTACATCAATTCATAGTAGCGTCAAAGCCTTCGATACGTCACACAAACGTCAACTGGGAGGCAACCGACATCAAACCGCCAATCCTAACAGACGCCATATTGTCAAGGGGGCGTGGCTTTAACTCCTAAACACATCCCCTCTCTCTCACACCTGTAGACCTCTCTCTCACTCGCGCTAAACCCTTATTGGAGGAACCGCAATTAAGCGCGAGAATTCAAATTCTATTTTTGATGTAAATGTTTTTTCAGTGATTGTTTACTATGATACACGACTAAATTTAAGAGAGGATAGGTTCGGTGGTTTGGTACATGTAGGTACTCGAGTTCCTGGGTTCGATCCTAGGCCAATCTGTAGTGTATTTTTTTATCGTGAGCACTCCGCCTGATGGAGAAGCTGGAGTCGGTCCTTCAAAAGTGGTCCTTCAATACAGTAAAATAACTGCATTGATCATTCGCATCTACTATGCCGGCCTAGTTGGACCCGGCAACTTACAAGCTGATCCCAAGGCGCGACTGAGTCACTTTACAGTCTGTTACTTGTAAGTGTGGTACTACTCCGAATCGGCACCGCTGCCTACCACTCTGGCAACCAGACCCGGACCAACTCTTATATCTATCTGACTCATTTTTTATTAACAAATAGGTATTAGTTTATAATATTTAATATAAATATTAAATACCTACTAATAAAAGCTGTAAAACATTGTATTTTCTTAGATTTTGCGCGAACATTTATTATTCAATTGGGCTGAGTACTGATACAACTCCCTCGCTTCTTTCACATTCACAATTCTCTTCATACAAGCTCTATGGTTATGGGCATTAGGCAACCCAGCTTTCTTAAGTAAGGATGTCCCGATTTGGTCGGAGAACACCCTCCTGGGTCTAGCTCGATTAACGCATCCATCCACATAAGATTTCTTTGCGGCTTAAGTTCTATCTAAAATAAACACTATAGTAAGCCGCATAAATTTGTTTAATTCATCTATGAAACAAATCTTTGTACCGATCGAGAATTGAACCCGGATTGGTAGGTAAACCAAAGCGACAGACGTGTAGTTAAAATGTTTTTTTAATGTGTAAGCTAAGATACCTATTTAAATTGTTAGTATAATATAGGTTGATTGTTTATGGCACATATAACGTGAATGGTAGAAAGATTTATGTCTGTGAATTAACACATTTTGTGATGTGTTCTTTGATGGATTTATTAGTTGTTTCCAGATTAATAGCTATGGAAATGTTGTGGGCGGTCGCTACCTGTGTTTTTCATTATATATAGGTATACACAATTTATATTAGGTAGGTATATACATATTTATCACTTTTATTTATGTAATTATATGTTAGTGTATTAGATAATTGGGTTTAATAGTTTTAGATAGTTTAGATTCAAAGGTGTTAAGCTTTCACAGTTTAAAAATTCAAGTAGATATACAGACTGTTAAGTGACTCAGTTACGTTTCGGAATTAGCTTGTGAGTTGCCGGGCTCAGTGTATGTTACTGGTAGGTACATACTGACATTTATTATCGTTTGCGTAAAACCTCAAAAGACGCGTTAAGCTAGGTTTTACGCGAATAAGTAAGGGTTTCTTTCAAAGCCTTATAAGTATTTATATTCTTATGCAATTTCCATACTATAGATCCTATTTAATCATAAAAAAAGTTCCCAAATCTATTTGTAGATCTTATGTCTTCTTTCCACTACAATCAATGGAAATGAATAAACTATTAAATGTCACCTATTCTTACAGGAATAGGTGAAGGCTTCTACAGACTCCATGGTTATCGGCACTGCAGACTGCAGACCCCTGATTTTTTAGGAATGTAGAATGTGATTTTACTTTCAGGTAGTCTTAACTATCAAAAAAAAATTGTACCCTAATAAGTATTTACCTTTTACCCTGGGCAAAATTTTAATAAATTAATTAAAACTTAGGTAGTTTTGATTTATTTAAAGAAACGAACAACATGGGACAAAATGTCTTAATGTTCTACGGTCTACGGCCGTGGTGTAGTGGTAGTTAAAACGTCGCACAAACCCTGGTTTAAAACCACTTACAGGTATTAACTTATCTTTGATATATATGTACTTTGGTCCTCTAGTTTCTATGATAGTAGCACTTCTAATAGCTTGGTATTGATATGTAAAAAAAACATTAAAAACTTCTGATAAAATCTTTAATAATAAATAAAGTTTAAAATACCTAAATCAATAAAATAAACCAAATTCAATTGTCACGCCTTTTTCCCACAGGGATAGGCAGAGACAATGAAGCGCTACTTGCCACGATCATGACTTCCCCGCTTCCCTCAGATCCACAATTCTCTTCATACAAGCTTTATGGTTATGGGCACTAGTCTTTAAAACAATAATAAATAAATACCGCGAAACATTCGTTAAAGTGTTAATAAAAAATATAGCTTCATTTAATAACCCTAACGTCAACAAATTATCTATTTAATTATTATAAATGACCTAAACGTATCTATGCCATAAGAATTAAAAAATAACTTAGCTCTATGAATATGTACCCTTTGCCTTTGACAGTAAAAAAACCACACGCATTCTAAGTAAATAACCACATACACTTAGCTCGTTATAGTTTTTTTTAATTTTTCAATTACTACGATAAATTGTTATCGATTGCAATTCCATTTAAAAAATGCTCGTGTAGGTTTCACTGAGGGCAAGCTGTTTAGTTACTTGGGTTGCTTTAATTAAATATAACGTAAGTTTGTAGTGTGTGTACCTATGTTTATTTAAGTATATATCAATCAATCAATCAATCAAATTGTCACACCCTTTTCCCACAGGGATAGGCAGAGACAATGGAGCGCCACGCCACGATCCTTACACAGCTCTCTTGACGAAAGGAATTTATAAATCTGATGTGGATGGATGCGTTAAACAAGGCAGGCCCAGAATAGTGTTTTCCGACCAAATCGGAGACATCCTCAAGAAAGCTAGGTTGCCTAGTGCCCATAACCACAGAGCCTGTATGAAGAGAATTGTGGAAGTATATATCATTATGGATTTAACGCCTTAGTTATCAAAGGGATAGGCAGAGACAACGCTGCTTCACCTTCTACGATCCTAGCCTAACACAACTCTCTTGCTTCTCTCACATCCTCGAATTAGAATATATTTATTATGTCTATATATGTAAGTATGAATTAAATTTTATATTAACGCGCAGAATCGTGGTCAAAGTGGGTAATGAAAGGCCCGATCAGTAATTGAATGATGTTTCAATTGTATTTCGGATGGCATACACTTCCAGAATATGGGCATACACTTGGCAGGCTGGGAACCACTGTCTACCACTCTTTGATAACCAGACATGAAGCAAATATCCGCCTCTTTTTTATTAACAAATATTTGCAATATTTAATAATTATATTAAATAATAGCCCATTTAAAGTGAAATAATCCGAATGCATATTTATCCTCCACGATATCTATATTTTTCATGGACCGTGAAGTGAATCGCGTTTCAGGATAAGCTTGAAAGTTTCCGGATCCAACTAGTCCACCATAGCGGATGCGACTGCTACTTGCTGTTATTTAAGTGTAGTAGCAGTTACCTCCCGTCATTCCGCACACAATTTACCATTAGGCGGGGTCCTGTCACATAATAAAAACTAAGAGAGAAAAAAAGAGCGCTGGCAGAAAGCTGCGCAGTAACTTATTTAGTACGAGACTTTGAGTAAAAGTAGATTGACGAAAGCAATTTACAAATCTAATGTGGATGAATGCGTTAAATAAGGCAGGTTTAGGAGAGTGTGTTCCGATCTAATTGGAGACATCTCCAAGAAAGCTAGGTTGCCTAGTGCCCATAACCTTAGAGCTTGTATGAGGAAAATTGTGGATGTGAGGGAAGCGCGGGAGTTTTGACAGGTTCGTCGCAAGTAGCGCTCCATTGTCTCTGCCTATCTCCGTGGGAAATGGGCGTGACAATTTGATTGATTGATTGATTGATTACTCGTACTTTTCGTTTTACGAATATGTAAACAATAATGTCCACGACTATATATGCGCGGACTTGCTCCCTCCACAGTCATGCAGTCTGCCGATTCTTATACTGTGCAGCTGAAAAGTCAGCGCTCTTTTTGCCTGCCAGGTATTACACCTATATATATTTCTTCATGATGCTTCCCAACCATGAGAGCAACTACCCATCCGTAGATTATTAGATTAAATATTTAATAAGAAGACAATAACTCATTTTGGCTTAGTGTCAAATGTTGCAACGTGCAATAGAAAATGCATCTATATTGCATTCTTTCCCACAAATATCAAACTGATACCATTTTCTTTTGATAGATAAAACGTTACCTGTATATAAGTACCTATTTCAACTTTAACTGCTAGCTACAATGATATTGTAAGAAAATACGTGGATATGTTATGGGCGCTCCAAACGAGGCACGTTAAAACTATGCCAATAATCAATTAAATTGTCACGCCTTTTTTTCCGGGGATAAGGCTGAGATTATAGAGCGCCACTTGCCACGATCCTGACACAACTCCCTCGCTTCCTTCACATTTACAATTTTTTTTTATTATGACTCGACATATGACAGCACCCCGCTTGATGTTAAGCCAAAGTGTGGTCCATGAATGAATGTCTGCTAATACAATTCAATAACTGTGAGTAGCAATCACATCCACTATGCCGGCTTAGATGAAACCGGCAACTTACAAGCTGATCCCGAAACGTGACCAAATCACTTCACGGTCTGTATACTTGTAAGTGGTGGTACTACCCCGGATCGGCAGACTGGGTACCACTGCCTACCACTCTTTGATAACCAGACCCGAAGCAAATATCTCTCTTTTTTTTTATTAACTAATATTTGCAATATTTATTATTATTAAAGATTACAAATAAAAGCTATGAAACAAATATTTGCTCCGACCGGGAACGAACCCGGGACTTTACGCGCAACAAACCAGTCGCTAAACCGTTCGTCCACGCCTGTCGTCAATTCTCTTCATATAAGCTCTATGGTTATTGGCACTAGGCAACCTGGCTTTTTTGAGGATGTGTCCGATTTGGTCGGCAAAAACCCTTCTGGGCCTGCCATTCACATGAGATTTATAAATTCTCGACGTCAGTTTAAATGAATATGAATGCGTGTGACATTAAGCTAAATTGTCAACATAATTGTTTCATTTAATAACATTAATCTTTTTTTAAAATTTAATACCTCGGTGAGATCTGCGCTTATTTAAGATTCACAGAAAGGTCTTCGTTTTTGCGCCGACGTGTGATTTGCTACCAGAGTGACATATGAGAGCGTGAAATAACGCAACGGTTTCATTTGAATTAAAATTAATGAATTCCTCTAATTAACTTTTTCCTATTTTTTATTGTGACTCGACATATGACAGCACCCCGCTTGATGTTAAGCTGGAGTGTGGTCCATGAATGGATGTCACTGCTACTACAATTCAATAACTGTGAGTAGCAGTCCCATGCACTATGCTGCACTGGCAATTTACAAGCTGATCCCAAAACGCGACTAAGTCACTTCACGGTCTGTATACTTGTAGTGGCTATTATGTTTTTTTTTATTATACATTTCTTTACTAAGCTAGGTACTATCCACACACTACAGCCGCCTTGTGTAAATCCGTTCAAGTTGATATAGGTATTTATTTTTGAATGACGGAGTTACTTTAATTGCGTAAAATACTAATTTAAAATTAAAAGTACAATAATTATAATTAAACTATAAATAAAAAATATCATCTAATGACGTCGCATCAGAGATAGTCCCAAGGAGACTGGCAACATATCCCCTTTGTATAGCAAGGCAGAAATTATTGCCAGCCTTCCTGTCTCCAGAATTCTCCGTCAGCTGCTTCTTGGCCAGGCGCTTAGCTGAAGGTCCCCAAGGGCCCATCGTCTCGACCTCAAACGGCGCAACTTGAGGTTCTCAGCAGAAATCGCCGCACTTCCCGTGCTTAACGAGGTCGCTTGGATGTGAGATGGGGCTAATGTGTCCACACAAGTCACATCCCACATCAAAGACCTGCCAAGTTTCCACCGGCCCATCAGTCATGCCATCAGGTCTCTTGCCATTGCTCCGCGCAATACCACAGGGTTCTATAATTGCGGGCACTCCAACAGTGACAAGAGCCCCTCGGATGATATCGTTGAATATATAGGCATTGAATTTAAAGTTAGATACCAATTAATATTTTAGTTATGATTTTGAGTGGTAGGCAGACTGTTGGGTTATCAATTGCCAGTATGCAATCAGTTTTAAGAGTATTAGAGTACAGTCCCTAAAGTGACTCAATCAAATTTTAGCGGAGCATTATTCCACTAGTTAGAAAAGTAAAGGAGTACTCCCATGAGTACGGGTGTTGCGTACAGGGCTCAACTAAGCCGGTGACGGCGTATCGTCGGAGCGCATATATATCGATTACTTTGTCGGTAAATCGTTTGCGAGATATTGGACGCGCAATGCAACGCCATCTAGCGGTGGCATGTAACGGTCGCTACAAAATCAACTTGAAAGTTGCCGACTTCGATTAGGCATGCGTAGTGTATGCAACTGTTAGGTACTTGCAAGTATTTAACTGTAGTAGGAGTCGCCTGTATTTATTTAACGCACTCTAGCCTCTTAGGCAGGTTGCTGTCATTCGAGGCATATTAAAAAAATTGTTGTGTAAGAAATTACTTTGTTTGAAGTCACGTTGATTTTATTGTAAATATGTGTTAATCTAATGAGACATCAACTTTATCTATTAAGTTGACCTTATTTATTTCAAAGTAATTTTCCATTATAGTTTGAAAAACATTGTGTTTTCTAATATAGTATGGAGGGTATATGAAAAACACATTGTAACCGGTCCATTAGTTTTTCGTGACATATTTGTTGAAGTGGCCAAAAGATAAGATATAATATGTTAACTCTTTCACCGTATGTCTGAATTTGGCTACCGTTTTTAGGCAGGGAGATAAACGTATTATTTTATTGCCTATTTTTTAAAGGAAAACGTGTATTAATAATTATTTAATATTTGATAAATTAAAAAAAAATTGTTATATTAAGATCCTAATTGATAGAATAGGATCTAAATTTTATATAGTTTGAATAAAGAAGGATCGGCGTGTCGATTATTGGCAAACAATCGACAAGTGGAATATTTTGCCAGCACATGTGTTCTTTTACATCCTAGTATGTTTGGATCCTTCAAGCAAAGCATCATAGTCTCATAGGTGGGCCCTGCATTATGGCTGCGACTGAGATAGCCGTAAACTGCATTAGGATTTTAGTCATCGACGTTCTTGAACTTCCTCTTGGAATCTCATCGGACTAGTCGAGGTAAAAAAACTTTGATATGATTAGCAGAAAGCTGTATTTCTCATTAAATTACTTACTACTATACTTATACTATAAATATACTTATTACTTATGTATTACTTTTTATATATCCCACAATTTACTTACAAATATCCCAAACATCACGCTTTTGAGATAAATATTTCTAGTAGAGAACTAATTTTATTTATGTTTCAAAAATAGCTTTTCACGTTGGTCTTTTAATTATGAAAAAAAAAACAATACAGTTTTACTTAGTACTATATACAAAATATTTAATACAAATTTTCTTATTTATAGCGTATTGGGTATTGTTTATAATATTAATAATTTTTGCACCTCATACCCACACATATCTGTTTCACTACTTTGATACTACCTATATATGTCTGTTTCACGATACACAAGGTTGGTTGCCTGAAACAGATCGCTTTTTAGTGATAAATCTGCCAATTGTAAATCATGTTATATTGCAGTCTTTCTATGTATTATGTTTTGTGTAATAAAGAATTCTGTCTGTTTAACGTCTTGCTTTTTTGACTGTACAAATCTATATCTAAGCTAATAATGTATATAAGAGAATTGTGGATGTAAAGAAAGCGAAAGAGTTGTGTCAAGATCGTCGCAAGTGGATCTGGGATAGCCTGTGGGAAAAGGCGTGACAATTTGATTTCTTATTATCTAAGCTAAGTGAAAAAAGTGTCGTTCACCTCCCAAAGTATTTGGTCAACATTTTAAGTAAAGTAGGATTAGTTCCGCAAACAGGAGCGCACAACTGAAGTTTTATTTTATTAAAACATAAGCTTGCTTTAGATAAGCAACTTTGTAAAGATATAAACGAGATATGATGTATATTTATGAAGATATGCCTGCTATCTGCTGCTTGTAGGTACTCATAGCTGTGGAATCACAGTATTTTGATATTGTTTTAGGATAGAACAAGCAGATCCGCAATGTCTATAACTATTATTATTTTTCTACCATGGCTAGACATGGCTGTAGAAATGCGGTTATTAAGGAATGTTTGTGAAGTGACGATAGGGGATAAAATGAGGAATAGCACAGTGCGCGATAGATATGGTTTGGAAGAAGATGTAGTGACAAGGATTGACAAAGGAATGATTCGATGGTATGGGCACATGGAAAGGATGAGTGAGAGTAGATTGACGAAAGTAATTTATAAGTCTGATGTGAATGGATGCGTTAAACGAGACAGACCCAGGATGGTGTTTTCCGATCAAATCGGAGACATTCTCAAGAAAGCTAGGTTGCCTAGTGCATCCACAATTCTTTTTATACAAACTGTATGGAAGCAAGAAAGTTGTGTCAGAATTGTGCAAAATGGTGCCCTGTTCTCTTTGTATTCATAAATCTAGAAACGATTTTGCTTTTAATTGCTGTGCAATTGAGATATTTTGAGAATAATATGGATTTTATATCGTCTGTCAAGTTTGTGATTAAACTTGAACTGTCATAATCATAGTTTGATCATTTTGCACACCTAAACTATGAAAAATAAAGAACTTTTGTAATGTCCGATGATGAAAAATTATATAAATTTATTATATTTCGATACTTATATTGATAATACTAATAACAATTTTGCTTGTAATTGCTGTGCAATTGAGTTATTTGGAAAATAAGATAATAATTTTGTATCATCTGTAAACAACGACACATTTGTTCTGCTTTGAGCTGTCATAATTATAGTTTGATGATTTTACACACCTAAACTATGCAAAATAAAGGATATTTTTCATTACATTGTAATCTTTGTACATCAAACTATTTTAAAATGCATATGTAACTGTTAATACAATTAAGCCCAAGTCCCCATACAAAATGAATGATGTCCTTTCTATAGTTATGGACATTTAGGACCAATGATAAAATTAAAATGTTATTGTGTACTTTGCAATGAAATATTTTATTACATCACTTTGCATTGAATGTTCTCTTACGCAACTCATTAAGGTAGCCTGTACATGATTTTATTTGTAAAAGAAAAACATGAAAAAGCTTTTAAATATGTCGTTTTGGGTCAGTTTTTACCCAACGTTCTTAGATGTGTACTAAACACTAATAAATATCAATCAAACAACCAAATCAAATCCCTTTACCCTTTTATCCTTATACGACTTCTCTCACATCCACAATTATTTTTATAAAAGCTCTGCAGGCGCTAAAACAACATAATACCTCTGTGGTTGTAGGGACGCATAGACATATTATATTTAAATAGAAACGTGATTTAATTCACGGTCTGTATACTTGTAAGTGGTGGTACTACCCCTACCCCGGATCGGCAGACTGGGTACCACTGCACACCTCCTTTTGATAACTAGACCCAAAGCTAATATCCTCCTCTTTTTTTGTTGATAATTCCTGATAATTCTGCCTCATGTATGTAGATGTTTATTAAATTTATTATTCTTTACAATTAGCAACATGGCATTTTACGATGCATTGTTACTAAATGAAGATGTTTACAATTTTAATGACTTCGTGTAATGGCGACGTCTGCCCGTTTTGTTCGCGAAATTAAATTCCTGACAAACGTTGTAATTAAATATATAATTTGTGTTAATTAAGGCGACCGTGGTGTAGTGGCAGTGCAATGGTCATGCGAACCGAGAGCACGGGTTCGAAACCACTTACCGGTACCAATGTATCTTTGTATGAAGCGGTATTCTTTTCCCGCCCATATGTAGGTTCTCCCCATCCTATTGGATCTTTCCAGCGAGGCGTGAAAAAGATCCTCTGGACGGGATAGTGGAGGCGGCAGAAACAACCCTAAACTAAGTCGAGTTTTCAGTCGTCTCACTCTTGGGGAGGTCCCTTTGCTACCATCAAGCAAGTCGCAGTCAGTTGTCGAATTACAATAAAAATATTAGGTCATATTCAAAACGTGGGCATTTAACTATACGCAAGTACTTACATATAACTGTATAATATCTATGATTATTCTTCTTCTTCAGTTCAATTCTCCCATTCTGGGAAGGCAAACGATACTTTGTCCATACAGCCTAGTCTTCCGTTATATAGTTATAATGTCTTCAGTGAATGAAGATTATGGTGACATGAAGATGATGGTTTTAGTAAAGCAGTAGAAAAACTTTACTAAAACTCTTCCGACGGAGTCTTGAAAGGGAACACGAAGAGACACCTTACATAGCTTTAAATCACTTGTCTTTACTCGATGTACTTACTTAAAAGTGATTACTGGATAACAATTATTCCACCATTATTACACATTAATATTGAAGACACATAGCTTTACAAATAATAAAAAATTGCACTACCTGTCACTTGTAGTTTCCCGACAAAACTATGCTTAATTCAATAAAAAACAGCTGTCAAATTTGTGTCAAAGAAGAGATCATTCTAAATTTAAAAATGCCAAATTGATGGACAACAAAACTTCAACCTATCAATCACAAAGCTACTGAATGATCTAAAAATTTAAATTAGATCGAAGAAGCATAGTACCCATGCCTCAGGCGAATTTGAATAAAGAAAGGTTTCGAATAATTTTAACTTCCTTTTAATAGTGTTATTCCAGTCGCAGTGGAGTTACATGACCGTTGACAACTTGTCGCGGTTTGTTGTTTTTGCCTCACTATGCCGGCCTGCAACCACGGTTCACAGATAAAAGATTGGTAAAGGCGACTGAGTCCACTGTAAACCGAGACGTTTTTTTAGTCGTTGGTACTCTTCCTTTGCTAAGTCAACATCAGGCAAGTCGAGGTTCTATAATTAAGGTCCTATAGCTATAATAAATTAGAGTATCATTAAAGATTAGAATATATTGGAAGTTATTTTAAAAAAATATTTAAAATCGACATCACTAGTCATTCTAAATTTAAAAACAATCCGTTATTATTTTCGCCAATTTATTTGCACAAAATGATTTGACATTTGAAAGGGTGATTGCGAATCTAATTTATGGCTAATATTTTTTGAAGCTCGAACGTTGAGGTTAAAAATTAAAAAAGATAATTATCAGTCGCTCCTTTGGCTTGTTCCTTTTTTAAAACTTGAATCATAACGGTTTTAGTTTTGTTTTTATTTAATAAAATTGACGTTGCATTATTTTTGTTATAAGTCTGATTTTGTGATGGGTTTTATTTCAATTTTGATTAGCTTAAGATTCTAAGTAATATTTTATTTTATCTTCAAATATTTTATTATGTATTTGGCCGGCATTTTGATGTCGATTGAGGCAACCGTAAAATGAATAGATTTTTTAGTCATCAGCGATCTTGAATGTTCTCTTGCTTACTGATGGTAAGTTGAAGTAAGATTTCGAGTTTCAATGAAAACCTCGTACCGGGCCACTAACTATATTTCTACCCTGTCAAACGATTAGACTCGGGGCAAATAATTGTATTTTTTATTACATATTATACATATGTAATTTTAAAAAATCTTCTACTTCCTGCGCTAAAGAATGACCAGATACATCTTCCAAAGGTTAACTGGTAGAAAATGTCTTAAGGCAATAAGTTCCCTATTGTAAACTTTTGTAGTTTTTTTGTGCGATAAAGAATTTTATAATTATTTTTATATGTGATGTAATATGTATAGGCAGGCCCAGGATGGTGTTTTCCGATTAAATGGGAGACATCCTCAAGAAAGCTAGGTTGCCTAGTGCCCATAACCATAGAGCTTGTATGAAGAGAATTGTGAATGTGAAGGAAACGAGGGAGTTGTTTTAGGATCGTGGCAAGTGGCGCTCCATTGTCTCTGCCTATCCCCGTGAGAAAAAGACGTGACAATTTAATTGATTGATTGATGTAATATTAGTTTTAGCCAGAAATAGAACCCGGGACTTACGCGTAGCGAACTGATGTGTTAAACAAAGCCAAAATTTTGACTGCATTGGAATTTTACAGTTGTCGGATCTCTTGGACTTCTCCTTACTTTCTATCAGGCAAGACGAGGTCAAAACTCGTGTCTTAAACTATATAAAAATTGTTTAAATGTGTCATTATAATACCAACATAATTATAATGAGAATGACAACAAAGCAGAACCTACAATTATGATTTGTTTTTAATATTTAAGTAATAGATACTTAAATACAATTTATTTAAATAAATTCACTTTAAAATACGATACCTACAATTAAACAATAAATCTTACAAACAAACAAACATTTAAACCAAGTTATAAATCATTATAAAAATTTATAAAGACATTTTGACAGACAATAGTTTATTTTGTATAGAAAAAATATACCATGAAAATTGTAACCCAAATAGTTGACTAAAATTAAAATGGCAGGTAAACGCGTATTGTTTAGATAACGCAGGTTGTTTAAAATTTTGTAATTTCACTTTTGTCATCATAAACCCTAAACGTGAAGCTCATGATGTTTTTAGTTTCTATGAAAAGAATAGAATTTTGAATTGTTTCTTTATAACTGCATAAATTAGTAATGTTTGGCGCTACATCGCGCTATAGACACCGGGGGATCAACCCGGTCGCAATACACCGATATGAACGAGTGAATTTTTCAAAAAATACACGAAACTTAAAACTTCTTTAGGTGATAACTACAAAAATAAATCTTAAATCTAATTGCTAGGTATTTTACTTAAAGATAACCATTATTTAACTAGATTAATAATAAAATTTAAAATTGATATCCAAAAATAAAATGAATTAATAAAGCCTTAATTCCCAGAGTGATAGGCAGAGACGGAGCGTCTCTTTATACGATCATAATACTCTTGCTTTCTTCCAAAAACAATTCCTCTCATATATGCTCCTTGGTTTTGTGAATTGTGGATCTCTGTATTCAATGTCCCGGATTTGATCCAGGATCAGTCTTCTGGGACATATTTTTATTACCAATTTATATAATACTATTATTGAAGTATACCAAATTGTTACGCCCGGAATCGAACCCAGGACAGGACTTTAAGCGTAATGAACTAGTGTGCTAACTATAATGCTACCTGCAAGCCGTTGAATTTTGTTTAATTTCTTTATCTATTAAATTGCAGAAGCCCTACTAATCGCAAAGTTCATTAATAAACTTATAAGTAACCGACCCCTGTGGTCCTTCCCGATAGATCCTTTAAACACTTCAAATGTCATTAATCTATGTAATTTAAACATTATCATATTAAGAGTGGAAAAAGTATGACACTAATATGTATTTAAAAAAGTGCTTTTAGACATGTATCAATACATATTATCAATTTGCGTGATCCGATCATCTTTAAGGCTCTTTGCAACCGTTTAGCCGTGCGGTGGGTTGCGGTTCGATTTCCGTTCGGCTTCACCACAAAACATTTTGTAATGTTTAAATACTTACGTTTTAAGTAGTTTAAAGAACAAGCTTCGAAGTCATTCGAGTTCTACAGATATTGACGAATAAGTTGTTTAAATAACTTATGATAAAACTTCATGTTTTATTGTCAAATAAATCAATCAAATTGTCTGCTTTTTCTTAGAGGAATAGACAATTAAGCGTCGCTTGCCACGATCCTGACATAACTTTCCCGCTTTCCTCACATCCACGATTCTCTTCATTCCTACACGCTCTATGGTTATGGGCACTAAGCTACCCAGCTTTCTTGAGGATTTGGTCGGGTCCTTCTGGGTCTACCTGGAATGCTAATTAAAACCTAGTTAAGTCATATTAAGCATTAAAATTAAACAATTCTAAGAGGTGGTAGAATGTGATGTTTTAAACCATTTAATAGTTTTGAAATTGCTTTTAAAGGCAATAATACAGATAATAAAACCTATTGGATAATTTACCGAGACAAATTAATGTCAGAAAAACTTATGAACTAGATAATTTGAATATATAATAACAACTATAAAGCTACCGCCATAATACATTAAAAAATATTAAATGTAACGATTCGACGTCGCATCCCAATGTCGGAACAAGCAAAGGTCGTAATCTCAATCAAAATGGACGATAAACTTTGACAAAAATTCCTTTTTAAGCCGTCCTTTAATTATCCATATATTACGGAAAGCGATCTCTTGGATGTTACCTACCTGCTGTCAATTATACACGCGTTCACCCATATCAAAAATTTTACCTCACGACGTTCAAAAAAGACCAAATGACAATACTCCGACCGATATAACTCAGGCGAAATGTCCCTCGATGTCTTTTTAAAGGAAAAAAAAGTTAAACTGTATAATAGAAAGTGTTATTCACAATGGGCCGATATTCAAAATCTTGTTAATAAACCTCTATACAGCTTTAGCTATACACAATACGTTTGGTAGAAAAACTTTTTTTTCTTAAATGCAACACTCGGTATCGCAGCGTGAGATTTTGGAGGGAATTTGGGATTTGTAAGAGGCGTCATGTGCGGACAGCCATTTTTTTTTGTTCATTTGACTGGTCGGCCACATGCGTCGGCGGGTGGTGCAAGAGAGAGCCGATTACATGGTATAGTAGTGCTCATATTGAATATCTTTTGTTATTTTGACAATATCTGCTTGTTTAAATGACATGTGCAATTTTTTGCATATCATATGAGATTGTGATTGTCTAAGATATTTTAACTTTAAGATGGATTTGCTTTTGAAATAATTAAATAATTTTGTAACTCAAATTGCGTCGGATTCCTCATTTTTCAGAGGGTTACCTACTGTATATGTCTTTTTTTGATTGGTGACTTGAGATATGACAGCATCCCTCCTGAAGTTAAGCTGGAGTCGTGTTTCATTGCATTCTTTAGTACTCATTTCATAGTCGTTAAAGAAATTATTTCCAACGTTACCTACGTTTTTAATTATTTAAAGTAATAAAATTTACAAAATATAGGCACGAGATTTTGAAAACGATGAAGATTGAAATACCTTGAGCATAGTTTGAAAGTGAAAAATTACACGTCCGATACCTCAGTCTCCCCCGGCCATATCAGCTATGAAACCTTCAAAACCAAAGGGTTAAATAAAAAAAGAAAACGTGATAGTATTCCGCAAAAAAAAACAAAATTCGAAAGCTGGGTTGCTTAGTGCCTATAACCGTAGAGCTTGTATGAAGACAATTATGGATGTAAGGGAAGTAAGGGAGTTATGTTAGGATCATGGCAAGTGGCACTCCGTTATCTGAGTCTTGGCGTTACAATTTGATTGATTGATTGATAATTCGTAAAAATCTTTAATTTCAAAACAATATTTGCAGTAAACAATATTTTAGAGTATATTTATCTTTTACCGATTGAAATTTCAAACACCTGTCTATCCCAAAACTGTTACAACATTGTTATATGCACAGTAAACAAGTGCTTTGGATATCTAGACGTATGTTCACCTAATCAGAGACATACTATCACTCAAACGAGGACTTGTTGATCACGCACAAAGATTGTCGTGATGACGTGAAACGATCACGTTTCTAATCTATATAAAATAATAGGTACGTGTATTTCAGATAAGAAAATAAATAGTAGAGGTTGTATGAAAAGAATTGTGAATGTGAGAGAAGCGAGGCAAATGTGTCAGGATCGTGGCAAGTGGTGGTCCATTGTCTATGCCTATCCATGTGGGAAAAAGGCGAGACAATTTGATTCCAGACAAAATGGCGATGACCTAAAAGCATGTTTTTTTTATTATTGTGTCATGACATATGACAGCGCCCCGCCTTATGGAAGCGACTGTTACTACAGTTAAATAACTTAGGTAGGACGTGGTGCCCAGTCTGTGACTTAGTCGCGTTTCAACTAGGCCGGCATAGTGGATGTGACTGCTAGTTACAGTTAATTGACTGTAGTATGACGGCCACTCTAAAGACTTTATTTTATATAAAAAAAAACAAAATGGCTGACGCAGAAATGTTTAGATATAAAATTGATAACAACTGGAAGATGGATGATTGATACATTAAAAAAAAAAACATTTTATGGCCAGTAGTCAAAGGTCAATGCGTGCACTGGCCACCTAGTAGATGTTACTGGAGATTTACCCATTTTGGAATGTATCGGCCAGTATAGCGAGAGTCACGTATTTTATATTAAGGTTATTGAGATTGGGTTACGTTTATAATTAATGAATCAAACAAATTTCATGCGGCTTACTATCACTACTATAATGCGATGGTAAGCCGCATGAAATTTGCATGAAAAGCGCAAAATCTAAGAAAATATTACGTTTTTAATTGTTTCTAATTCTATCTATAAATTCTCTCTTTTGATTTTAATTTACATTTCTATACTACTAAACGTCCAAAGAAACTTAGCAACCAAAGTACATAATCAAAGATACATTAGTGCCGGCAAATGGTTTTGAACCGCTCCCTTCTTGGTTTGCCAGACCATTTTACTACCACTAACTAGGCCTCAAGATTCACATATACACTTAGATTGGCATGCAAAAATAAAATTGTAATGTACTTATGAAGCTTTTACTATTGAAAGTAAATTTTCCGACGGATCATCAGGAGTTAGGAGTGCAGGCCCGGGGTTTGTGAATGAGCCACGTGAAAGCACGTGAAACAAAGCGTGATACTACATTAGCGAACGCAGAACAAAATTACCGACGAAGATACTACCAACACCACGTCGGTAATTTTCACCAACGAAACGACGTAGCTGAAAAAGCCGCCAAGCTAAAACAGAACTAGGATGGTCCTATGATTGTAGTAGCAGTCACCTTCATTCATAGACCACAATCAATCAATCAAATTGTCACGCCTTTTTCCCATGGAGATAGGCAAAGACAATAGAGCGCCACTTGCCACTATCCTGACACAACTCCCTCGCTTCCTTCACATCCACAATTCTCTTTATACAAGCTCTAAGGTTATGGACACTAGGCAACCTAGCTTTCTTAAGGATGTCTCCGATTTGATCAGAAAACACGCTCCTGGCCCTATAAATTGCTTTCATCAATCTACTTTCACTCATCCTTTCCATGTGGTCAAACCATCGAAGTATCCCTTTGTCAATCCTAGACCACACTCCAGCTTAACATCAGGCGGGGTGCTATCATATGCCAAGTCAAAAGAAAATCAATACTAGGTTATAAGGATAGGTAGAGCACATGGACTGGCAAAGCCTTCTAATTGTCGGTTGTTGGACAAAGAAACGTCGCGCCGTTTAGTACCTAATATTTGAATGTAAACAGGTAGCCAAATGACGAATGATCCTTGTCATTACGATTTACGATTGTAGCAGTAGCAGTCGTGAAATGTTATTGGTTTGTTAATTTATCAATCAGCCATACAAACATTGATATTGTTGTTATTGAGGTTTCGACGGAATGTGAACACAGGCGACAATTGTCACACAACACTTGGATGACGGGTTCTATAGGTACTGTAGACTAATAGCGACCGTGGTGTAGTAGCAGTGCAATGGTTACGTAAACTGAAAGCACGGGTTCGGTTCAAAACCACTCATCGGTACCAATGTATCTTTGATATATGTACTTTGGTTGTCCTGTTTCACTTTAGTAGCTATAATAATATAAACAAAACATGATATTTTACTAAAAAAAGACGTAGATATGTCATACGCGCTCCGAAAGTGGTATGTTAAAACTATGCTAATACGCAAACCTGAAATTAGTTTCACGATTCACAGCTACATATTATTGTCTCTTTTTCGCTATCAATAGCTACCATTCCATCCTACTTCCGCTCCGCTCCGCCATCAGTGAATCAGAAAGTTTACAAGTTTTTGTTTTATGTAATTGGAAAAAAACTACACTCACAGACAGAGTTGATATAACGCCTTTTCCCGATACTGATATAATTCCCGATTCCCTAATTTAATTTTTTTTTAATGTATTTTGCGTTTATTTTTATGTATTTCAACACATTTAAAAAAAAAATGTGTCGACATCTGACCTTCACTCGTCTGGTGGTAAGCAAGAAAAGGTCCAAGAGTCGTCTGAAATCGTTGGACCTCCTCTAGCTTACCATCAGGCAGGTCATCACGACTGTAAAAAAGTCAGTTCACGGCTGCCGCAGCCGCCGTCACTATGCCTGCCAAAGAAGAGTCTTGATTGCGTTGTCCTTCTTCAATTGCGAAGAAGGACAACATCCTAATATGGTAATTTTCCAGGAATATGTATTCCAATACTAGTATTATTACCAAACATACACCGGCAATATGGGATGCGGGTTCAGCAGCTAGAATAGCTTAGTAACGTCTTAGTGCTCAGTACCGTCTTAGCTACCGTCGCGCGATAAAAGGCAGACTCCGGGCTGGTACACGTGATTATTTTTACGTATTCATTATAATATATTCATAATTAGTAGTTTGGTTATGGCGAATACACGTGTCAAACTGCCCCCGCCTATTTAGTGTTAACAAAAAAAGTAGAAATAATAATGATCACACAAAACACACGTCAAAAAGTACGCGCCACGATTTGTAGGCACTTCAAAACGTCAAAAGATGTCGATTAAAAAAAGTTTAAGAGGTTACTTTTAGAGACAAAAAATTGAGCTTAATTCTTGAGACTTTAAAGTTGCTTTTTAATTGAATAGTTGTTCCCTTTGACGTTGTCAAAAGTGTTATCTTTCACAATGAAGAAATGCTTGGTCACTATAATCAATCACCTTTTAAAATATCCCAAAAATTATTATATTAATTCGTCCGGCATTATTTGACTAAGTCGTCGAACAATGGACGAAATGAGTGTTCCTTTTAGAGAAAAAAATGAGATGTATAAAGATCTCTCTGTGTCGGCGGATGACATATCAATTATTTTACTATCAATAAAATTGTTAGTTTAGAGTTTTTATCGCTTTTAGTTCAACCCGCCTTAAACTGATGACATATAAACAAAATATTGGTGGACTTAATGTAACTTTTGGGCAGTACGCACAACTTCACGGTCTGTACACTTGAAGGTGATGGTACTATCCCGACTACCTTAGACTGGACTTAAGAATTTGACAGGTTGACTAAACTTCTTACGTATTCCCCATCGACGTTGTCTAGTTTTAAGATCGACTTTGTAGCTTACCATAGCCTAGCTACATTATTATGAAAACTATTGTATCTATTTTATTTGAGAATATGTGCTTCAAACTATTATTTTTGTTTTCAAAAATTGATTGTATTCCATTTTATATAGCCCATTAGCCGTCACTATGCCGGCTACAGCTGTTTTCTCACGCTGTTTTTTCACAGCTGTGTTTATTATATTCGCAACAGAAACAATCAATCAAATTATCAGGACTTTTTCGCACGGTGATAGACAAAGACAATGTCCGCTTGCTACGATCCTGGCACAACCCCCTCGCTTCCCTCACATCCACAATTCTCTTCATACAAGCTCTACAGTTATGGCCACTAGGTAACAGAAACAAAAGAACTGTATATAGGCTAAGTTCTTTATATACTCGTATGTAAGTAATTGAAAAACCAGTAAATTTATGTAAATTTAATGCAACTTGTGTTAACTGTAGGTATATATAAAGTATGTTTATATGTTTATATTTACATGAGGGGTGGTGGTTTCCAAGATGGCGTTAATTATTGTCCTGTCATTTGCTAGGTTTTTAATTATTACGTTTTATTTTTTGTATTTTGTGTTTTTTTGTTGGGTTATCGTAGTTCGTTATTTTTAAAGGGTAATGTAATTTAGATACTTGTAATGGATATTATGTAAAGATCTCAACCAGTTTTTTTTATTGTGACGCGAAGCAATGGGAGGTCGAAGAGACTCAGCCACCGTCACTATCCTGGTGAGAGATGCTTATCCCTTTTCGCTGTAGTAATACATTGAATGTAGACTTCTTTCTACGTTGTTATACATATACTAACCTACTAAAGTGCTCGTATCATAGAAACTGGACAACCAAAGTACATATATCAAAGATACATTGGTACCGGCAAAGTGCTCTTGGTTTGCGTAACCATTGCACTACCACTACACCACGCTTTGATATAATATAAATATAAGTAAGTTAGACAATAAAATTACTCTCTAAACCTTGTAGTTCAGCTGTCGATTTGTTTAACAAGATGGTGTCGAGCCCGAGCCACAATGAAAAACAATTATTATTAAAAGTAATGTTAATAAATGATTTCAAAATAATTCTGTGCAATTTAGTAATTTATCATTGAAACAAATGAAAAAGTTGAACTGATCAATTGACGTGTCATTTAGCAGTCCATAAATATGTTTGACTTCAAAATATTTTTGTGCACTCGACGCGGATTTGTGACAAAAAAAGTTGGGTGAAAGATTAAAAAAAGACGGCGTTTGAAAGGTGATCCCCGTTTCTTAGAACTAAAGATTAATTTAAGAGACTTTTGGTGCGTATCCGTTTTCATTTAGAATTATAGATTTATTATTTTTAAGTCGTGAATTTATTTTTAGGTTTATAACAATTATTTCTAGTGTTTCTGATGAATATAGAATAGATCAATAGGTAGATATTGATTAGCTTTCTTCTATATTCAACACATTTTTTTATTCATAAATATATTATTTATGAAATAAAATAATATGTGGTAATTATTCTCTTGTATGAAGAGAATTGTGGATGTGAGGAAAGCGAGGGAGTTATTTCAGGATCGTGGCAAGTGGCGGTGGCGTTTCATTGTCTTTGCCTATCCCTGTGGGAAAAGGCGTGACAATTTAATATATTATATCTAATTGATTGTAATTATAAATAAGTAATTTTTAGAGTGGTAGGCAGTGGTACCCAGTCTGCCGATCCCGGGTAGTACCACCACTTACAAGTATACAGACCGTGAAGTGATTTGGTCACTTTTCGGGATCAGCTTGTAAGTTGCCGGTTCCATCTAGGCTGGCATAGTGGATGTGACTACTCACAGTTATTAAATTTTAGTAGCAGTGACATTCATTCAAGAACCACACTTTGCAGCCACAATAAAAAAAAATCGGTTATAGACAAATAAATTGAATAATATGTATATATAGATATATTTTGTAATTAAATATGAACTTTATTGTTTTATTTTTAATTTAAGGTTTAATTTAAGAAAGCGTACTTAATGCCGTCGGAAATTCCTTTTCAGTCAAACCTTAAGGACATTTTGAGCATACATACTAAAAATAAAGGTAAAAAAATAAAGTGATATCTAGAAAAAAACGGATAGAAAGAACTGATAGAAAGTGACGGATTGCGGCGGTGATACTGCTATCCGTCAATTTCCGGATGGCGGCGGTGATGCTGCTTATTCTCCTTTTTTTCTGCATATTGACTTGTATGTTGTGCTTAGATTTTTGATGCTACGTGGTCAATGACATGAAAAATGAAACGCTCAAGTTGAATTCGAGAAGAAAATTATTTTATTTGACATAAATAGAATTAAAAAAAAAGAATAACTGTGTTGAAAAAGGATTAAGTCAGGATTTTTGGCCGACTGAGGCAATGGGTTCATTTCAGTCATTGGCACTCTTTGTAGTAGAGTCGATAAATATAATTCACCATTAGCCCATGTATCATTCCCCATTCTATAATCTTGGATCCTTCAAACGAAGCAGAAAAGGCACTTTTTTATTGTGAAACGACATCTGACCTCGTCCAGCTTGATGATAAGCAAGAGGAGGGCCAAGAGTGACGACTACTGGAAAAACCGAGTTAGTTTACGGCTGCCTCAGTTGCCGTCACTATGCCGGCCAAAGAAAAAGGTAGTAGTGCCTTTAGGCCGGGCGACTGAATCAACTGTAAACTGAAACGTTTTTTTGTCGACGTCAGCGCTTTTGACCTTCCCTTGTTGCTTACCTTTACGCAATTCGAGGTCATATGCGCATCTAATTTTTTTTTATTGTGACTCGACATATGACAGCACCCCGCTTAATGTTAAGCTGGAGTGTGGTCCATGAATAAATGCCACTGCTACTACAATTCAAAAACTGTAGGTAGCCCATGTAGACTATGCTAGCCTAGTTGGAACCGGCAACTTACAAGCTGATCCCGAAACGCGACCAAATTACTTCACGGTCTGTATACTTGTATGGGGTGGTACTACCCCGGATCTGCCTACCACTCTTTATTTTAATTATACAGAAAAATAATCCAATAAATAACATACAATCCATATTTCTATTATTAAACAAGATTTCAAATTGAAGTCGTATTTTCTAATTTAACCGTGAGATTTGAGTGAGACCCGAAGATAAATTAAAAATTAGAAAAAAAAGGCAATTATCTGAGCTTAGGGCTTTCCGCGTACACATTAGTCAAGATCGGAATACGATAACAGCATATGGAGATGGCACTTTTAATTGTTTTTTCAAACATTTACGCAGAAAGTCTCGGATTCGATTCCCGGTCGGAAAAAATATTTATTTCATAGCGTTTATTTGTAATATTTAATAATTAAATAAAATAACTCGACTAGAAACACGACTATATATGTACCTAATTTTTATTTTTATTTTTAAATTTACATTTCTATACTAAGCTACGAAAGTTATTGTATCATAGAAACAGGACAACCAAGGTACATAACAAAGATACATTGGTACCGGTGGGTGGTCTCGAACTCGTGCTCTCTGATTTGTGTAACCATTGCACTGCCACTACACCACGGTCACCTTAAACATTACAAATATTTGTTAATATAGAAAACTAGGCTGGCATATTGTATGTGACTGCTACTTACAGGTATTTACCTGTAAGTAGCAGTCGCCTCCATTCATGGACCGCACTCACGTGAATAGGTAAAGGATTTACAATAATTTCTCATAAACTTCAATAAACTTATATTATTATATATATAATTATAAATGTAAATGTGAGTTTGTTTGTTACGTTTTCACGCAACAACTACTTAATCGATCATCATGAAACTTTGTACACATATTTTTGGAGGTACTAGAAGTCGCATAGGATACTTTTAATTTTAAAAAAATTACTATAGTTTCCAATGGACTCTATAGTTTCAGCTGTCTGGAATTTTTATATGAGTTATCAAGTTATAAATACAAAAAAAGGAATATACAGTCGAATTAAGAACCTCTTCCTTTTTTTAGACTGTGTTATAAACCTAATTTTACGCAGGTGAAAGCGCGGGTACAGCTAGTATGTATATATTATTCTATTTAATTCTTTCTCCACATTGTTATATCTTATGTAGAGCACATGTGTTCGTAAGAGGGCACATGGCGATGGGCCAGCCCAACACGATCCCTAAAATAATACCTCCACACTCACCCAAACATCACGCCTCATACACAAATAGGACAGACTGAGGTTGTAGAACAACGTTAACACTTGCTATTCATTAGATAAAGGTTTTCGCGGCTTAATATCGCAGTTAATTTTTATCGGCTACAAAGCTTTCAAAAATTCGCAAATAAAATTTAGGCGACCGTGGTATAGTGCACGAGTTCGAGACCACCCACCGGTACCAATGTATCTATTATGTACTTTGGTTGTCCTGTTTCTATGATACAAGCACTTTAGTAGCTTAGTATAGAAATGTAGATACTTAACGCAAAATTAATTTATTAAATCAACAATGCTGAATTATTAGTGATGCAGAGGTCACGCGAACTCTGGAGCCCCTGAAACTGCACAGAGACATGGCGGCTCTGTGCGTCCTCTATCGGCTATACCACGGAGAATGTTCCGAGGAGCTTTTTAACCTTGTTCCAACCTCGTCTTTCCACACCCGTAATACTCGCCAGGACGAAGGAAGCATCCGCAAAAGGTTCGGTGCGTCGTTTCTTTGTAGAACAATCGACAAGTTTTGCCAGAAATGGTTTACCAGCCCTTGGATCCTTCAAGCGATGCGTGAAAAAGCATCTTTGGCCGGTATAGTGATAGCGACTGAAGCAGCCGTGAAGACTCGGTGTTTTCAGTCGTCGCCATTCTTGGACCTCCTCTTGCTTAGCATCGGGGTGGTCGAGTTGAGATGTCGAGTCACAATAAAAAAACGATGAAGTATCCCTGGTAGTGCCTACCTCAGTAATATTTTAAAGTGAATTACTGTATGTCTTACTTATAATGTGAATGTTGTAATGTAAAGTAATAAAGATATAAAATAATAAAAATATATTTTATTAAAATACTCCAATAAAAAACACAATAATTAATTTTATTTTTAATGTTCACAAACTCTATTAATTTTAGTTTAATGTCGCTACTCGATACTAGATGGCGCTAGTAGAAATTTATGTTGAACTTTATGAATATTTATTGAAAAGGCTTATTTTATTGATAAATACCAATGATATATTTTTTAATGTTAATTTATTTAGAATATTTATTTTATTGTGGATCAACATATGACAACACCCAGCCTAATGTTAAGTTGAAGTGCGCCTAGAGGTATATGGATGGAAGAAAATGCAAGTTATGTATTAAACTTTATTTTTTTAAACGTTTTTATTCACATTTCTATACTAAGCTACTGAAGTGCTTGTATCATAGAAACAGAACAACACGTAGTGGGCGTGCATTGGTTACACAAAACGAGAGCACGAGTTTAAATACACTCGCCGGTACCAATGTATCTTTGATATATTATGTACTTTGGTTGTTCTGTTCCTATGACACAAGCACGTTTAGTAGCTTAGTAATGAAGTGTAAATTTAAAATTGGGACGACAGCGTGGCAAACAACTCCCTGTCCGCCAAACACTCTCTTAATGTAAAGGAAAATTTTTATTAGTCGAGTTTATTACGTTACTATCTGATGTCATTGTTTTCATGTAAGTAATTTACTTTTCAAACTGAAATATTTACATGACATCTTATTTTTAATTCATGATTTTATCTTAGGTAGGCAGCTATCAATAAAGCTTATCAAATATGCTTTTAATAAAGATTTGTAAGAAGAATTAAGCTCTATGAAAGGGAAATTTTAGAGCTTGTATGAAGAGAATTGTGGATGTTAGAGAAGCGAGGGAGTTGTTTCAAGATGCAAGATGCAAGTGGCGCTACATTGTCTCTGCCTATCCCCATGGGAAAAAGGCGTCAGTTTTTTTTATTTTTTTTCAATATTAAGACTCAACATTTGACTTCGACCCGCCTGATTATGAGCAAGAGGTGGTCCAAAAGTGCCGACGAAAAGGTGCTTCTTCACCCATCGCTTAGGTAAAGGGGTCATCTTGTAAGTTGCCAAAAGCGACGACAACTGAAAAAACCGATTCCGTTTACAGTTGCTTCAGTCACCTTCACTATGATTGTTCACGCTTCGCTTGATGGTTCTCGGGTTACGTATAGGATGGAAAAAGCCATACGTAAGCAAGTAAAGCATTTCACTAGTCGATTGTTCTACAAAGAAATGATTCGCGGAACCATTTTCGTTTGTTTGGGAACATTGAAGGGAGATTGATCAAAGAGATTTATAAATCAGAGTTGAGTGGAAGGAAGATACAAAGAGTGGTAGGCAATGGTGCCCAGTCTGCCGATCCGGGGTAGTACAAATTACAAGTAGGTTTACAGACTGTGAATTGATTGATTGATTGAAGTACAACCTATATATATTATATATATACCTATATATATTAGTATAGCGTAATATTTGAAAAGTAAATAATTTAAAAAACAGGGAAGTAATTTTATAAAAAGAGTAGTTAGGTAACACGCGAACTCTGAACTTAATAAGTGTAGTAAACGCATTAAAATTTAAGAAAAAGGTTTTTGAATTTAATGTTTTTTATTGCATGTCCCATTTGCAATGTTTAAGGGCGTAGGCAGTGACTTTAGAAACCCCGCCCAAGGTAATGTAGGTGCAGTTTTTTAAGAGCTAACATAGCTTTGAGTGTAAGGCATTGGTCAGCTTCAAGCACGTAATTGTAAGATTAAACCGTAGGCGCATTTTTTTAAAAGTAAAACTTACAAAATGGTGGTTTAATTTTTTGTTTTACTTTTTAAATGTTGTTCGATTCCATATTCGTTTGTTATCGTTATCAAGTTCGTGTGAAGATTATTTTAGTATCTCTTTAAAGTGGTTTTAGTGTCACTTTTAGGCGACCGTGGTGTATTGGTAGTGAAATTGTCACGCAAACCAGAAGCTCCAAGTTCAAAACCACTTGCCGGTTTTAAATCAGTGTATGTTTGATGTGTGTCTTGCTGTTTCTATTATACAATTTTATTGTGTTTGTAGGTATATCAATTAATCAATCAAATTGTCACGCCTTCCTCCCACAGAGATAGGCAGTGATAGTAAGTATATAAATGTAAAAAATGTATCCATTAATACCAAAATAATCAATAATTTATCTGTACATATCTAAACATCTGATCTCTGAGTCCCAAAGCTCAAGTCCATTAAAAGTTCGATCAAGCTAATTTCCTACAACCATGGATCAGTCGAAAAGGCGTAAAATCGCATCTTTGGCCGGCATAGTGACCGCGACTGAGACAACCGTATAATGATCGTATTCAATTGTCAGACCTGCCTTCTCTTTGAATAATAATAATTACTTGATTATGTGTACCTACTACCTATAATTTTTTTTAATGGCACGCTGAATGTTTGTCTAAAATAATTCTATAGTTTATTGTGAATTAAATAGTTTATTTGTATTCGTATAGATATATATATTTATATGTATTTGAATGTGTTAGGCAACCGTGATGTAGTGGCAGTGCAATGGTAACACAAACCGGAGAGCACAAGTTCAAAACCACCTACCGGCCACCGGTACCAATGTATCTTTGATATATGTACTTTGGTTGTCCTATTTCTATATTACAAGCACTTTAGTAGCTTAGTATAGAAATGAAAATTTAAGAAAATTTAAAATAAAAGTGCATATTTGTCATTGGTTGCGTATTAGCAAAAGAACGTAAATATGCTATCAATCAATCAATCAAATTATCGCCATTTGTGAGCGCCACTTGCTATAACAAAAACCCAACTCCCTCGCTTCCTTCACATTCACAATTCTTTTCATACAAGCTCTATGGCTATGGGCACTAGGCAACCAAGCTTTCTTGAGGATGCTATCACTATCAATGTAAAATATGTTAACTGTAAATATGCCCAATAAATATCAATCAATCAATCAAATTGTCACGCCTTTTTCCCACAGGAATAGGCAGAGACAATGGAGCGCCACTTACCACGATCCTTACACAACTCTCTTGCTTTCTTCACATCCACAATTCTGAGTGAAAGTAGATTGACGAAGGAATTTATAAATCTGATGTGGATGGGTGCGTTAAACAAGGCAGGCCCAGGAGAGCGTTTTGCGACCAAATCGGAGACATCCTCAAGAAAGCTAGGTTGCCTACTGCCCATAACCACAGAGTATAATAAATAAATAAAAGTTAATTTTTTTTTATTGTGACTCGACATATGACAGCACCCCGCTTAATGTTAAGCCGAAGTGTGGTCCATGAATGAATGTCACTGCTACTACAATTCAATAACTCTGAGTAGCAATCACATCCCCTATGCCGGCCTAGATGGAACCGGCAGTTTACAAGCTGATCCCGAAACGTGACCAAATCACTGTATACTTGTAAGCTACCACTCTTTATATAGCAGAATTAATAATTACCGCGATTAGTGTCACATAAGTCAATATAAAAACCCATATTAGTATTAACATTATCAATTATTAAATATAAATTAAATTGATAATTTAAATCCAATGGGAATTAATTGATAATATTCTTCACTAACGTCATTTTCTTCAAATTAAAACGTTTCGTAATATACGAGTTATCTAAATACGCAATTTGTACATATCTTTTTAATACATAGATAGGTATATGTTTTGGTAAGGATTATAGATTTTTTATTGTGACGCTTAGAACAGCAGGGTTAGGTTGAGCAAGAGAACGATATCTTTTTAATTTTCATCGTCTCTCATCGGCAATTTTGGAAATAATAAAGAGCTAGGTTAAAACCACCAAAAGGAGACTATTAATAATCGTTGTGACGATTATCGTCGGTGCGACGGTCATTATTTAGTTATTTATTCATAAAGAAATAAACTGTTTTAATTTTCGAACTAAGTACACGAAACAATAAATATAAATGATGCCTAAACCAAAATAATTTCTATAAATAGGTTAGACTACCTATCATCCAATCATAAAAAATCTTCTACCTACTATTAAGTAGACAATATTGACAATATTACCTTACTTAATTAAACAACAATTTTCTTTCATACTGGCCTAATGTGTATGAAAACATATCTATCTGTAACTATTGACGCTATTATCGTCAATAGTTTCTGTTTGGTACTTTTAACCTAGCTTGGTATTATTTTCAATACCGCCGACAAGAGACGAGATCGTTCCTCCTTCTCCGGACAAGCACAGTGTTTTAGGCTGATCGCGAATCGCTAGTGGGTCACCTCACGGTCCGTCCGCTTGAAAGTGGGCAGACTGGGCAAATGACCACTAACTTTCTGTCAGACGCTTTTGAATATCCAGACCTTATAAACTCTACTACGATTAGGTATTAGGGTAAAAACAAACAATCAAATAGGTGTACTCAGATATTATTTATTGTAAAAATTTGCAACTTAGGTACAGGCGCTAAGGTAAACCAAACACATTTCACGATCATATAACTCTCCCGCTTCCTTCACATCCACAATTCTCTTCATACAAGCTATGATAATAGGCACTGCACAATGCTTTTTTTTAATATCTCCGAGTATTTACTAGGCAACAGTCTTCTAAATCGGCCGGTTTGATTCTTCTACTCTTCTTCCATATATAAATCTCCTTGATCTCCTTTAATTAATTCTTTCAACCTACCTAAACCAACGCCACATACCTTGCTCATTCTTATTCACTACCTACATTCTCATCCTAAAATAAATATATAAATATTAAACTCAAGTTTTTAAGTTGTAATATGTTTTTTATTTATTTATGATATTGTATATTATGTACTAAGCTTTGTTATATCATTAGGTAGGTATATAAGATTATTTAAACCCAAAGGTTGCATAAAAGAGATTGCTGTATAAAGAGAGGTAGGCAGTGATGCCCAGTCTGCCAATCCGGGGTAGTAGGTACCTACCACCACTTACAAGTATACAGACCGTGAAGTAAATTATTCGCGTTTTGGGATCAGTTTGTAATTTGCCGATTCCAACTAGGCTGGCATAGAAGATGTGACTGCTACTTACATTCGAGTCAACTTCATTCGAGGACCGCACTCCAGCTTAACATCAGGCGGGGTGCTGATAAATGTCATAATAGAAAAAGTAATAAAGTCGTAAGTTTCATTTAAATTTATCGTGATACAATATAATGAGTTATTAGGTAACCTAGGTTGCCAGTAGGAACCTTATAGGTAGCAACTCCGTTATTTTTTAATTCAGGATACCTAGGCATTTATTGTGCCCACGATTAATGTTAGTACCTACGTAAAGTTGTATATAACAAAACCTTTTTGATCACATAAAAATAAATCTAATCGTTAATTAATATCCTACATACCTAATTAGTCATTTTGTAGTATATTTTTATAAGTTAATATAATTTGATATTCGTTCTTGCAAAAAGTACCAATACCCACTATGAATAGGTAGGTAGGTACATAAATAGGTATAGATGTTGCTAAATAGTCCTCAAATAAAATGAAACTTGTTACATGTAGAAGTATTAATGCTTAAGTTAAAACAATATTGTTGGCCATGTTGGCAAGTAAATAGGTTTGTCTACATTATGGTTTCATTAACTTAAATTCCTCTGCGCCAAGTATTTTGCTGTGAGGTATATGCGCAGATAGTACGACCGGTTACATACATATCTGCGGGCACAAACAGGCATAGCGGTGTTGCTAATTAAGTTTCAGTAACTGAGAAAATAGTTGTTTATTAGATTTTATCCATTGAACAAAGTTTTCACATTAAGTAATTTAGCTGGCTGCGCGCATGCTCCATCCAACTGGCAATGTTTACAATCGCACCTCACTAAGAGCGAATAAAACATAAAATAGGGTTCCGTTGATCATCGGTTCCGTGGTGCGGCGACATCTATATAGCAACATAGATAACGGGCGGCGTTCCGTGCGAGAGAAGCGAAGAAATTTTGATTAGGTACAGAAATCCGAGCAGGAAAACTCGTTTGTAATTGCTACAAAAAGCACTGCGATCAAAAAATGCGCGCTCCCCGGTCGACGGCGGAGCGGCTAGTGGGGGCCGGGCGCGCTCGTCGTCCCGCGGGCGGCGGGCGGCGCGGGTAGGTGTTCGCGGCGGGCGGGCCTCGCTGGGCGGGACACGCCCCGGGCGACCCGCGCGCCTCCGTCGCCAGTGCGCGACCGACCGCCGCGCGCGCTGGTCCGAGTCTCCGCGCCCGCTCGGCCGTTTTCCGTCGCGAGTGCAGCATGCTCAGGTAGTGACAGTGTACGTGCTATTGTATAGTGTGTGGTGTTAGCTTGAGCCCGGTGATTATAAAACGTTCGTGGTGGCCAGCGAAGCCTTGCACCCGGGCTCGGGCCGAGCTTTCATGGCTCAGCCTAGGGTATGTACCAGCCTTTTATACACGGCTAGGGGAGATCGTGACAGAAGTGTGCGGAATGTCTCGTGACGCTGAAAAGCAAATAACATGAAAGACGATGTTATTGATAAAGCAATCGCAACAGTGATACCGCGAGATAGGAGCGCGCCGCTAATTTAATATACAGCAGCGGACGCAATAATCGCATGGTGACAGCCAGCCGGTGGTGACCTTATGTATTCCAAGCGGTTGGAATATATGAATCCGGAATGGACACCTGATAGAATTCCGCATTCATAATAATAGGATTGTGAATGGTGAACGGCGGGTGTCCATTGTGCGATGGCGCGTTGCTCTCTTATGTGCGAAAGCAAAGAGCCTCTAACTGCATTTACGACTGCTTCAATACGCCCGGTTGAACACAAAAGATTAGTCCCAAAAACCTATGACAATGAACGCGACGACAATATCGGCGACGCATCCACAAAAAAATTACATACAAAAGGATTTCTCTAACGGAATTTTTTGTAAAATATAATTTTTGAAATGAACTTTTGTCAATTTATGTGTTCACAAAAAATGTGCTTTTATGAATTCTTTTGATGACGATTTGTAATCCTTTATCTTTTTGTTACGAAAATGTCCTCCTAATTAATAAATATAGCAAGGTAGGCACTTAGCTATTTCAGGCTTATAAGTATTAAGATAAATAACATCGATGTAGGGCGAACTTTACCTATTTAAGTTTACGCGGCGCAGTGACGATGACTGAAATTCTAAAATTGATTTATATACTATCCAATCTTTCAGTAAATGTGACTACTACTAATAGGTAGCTAAGTATATATACTGGCATCTTGTTCGGAATGGCGTTCTAAGGGGGAGGCCTATGTTCAGCAGTGGACGCCTCCTGGCTGATGATGATGTATATGCAGCAGTTCTACTAAACCATTCGGAAATAATAGTAGGCACTACTTAGATTTTCAAGCCAAAATTCTTTAATTAGGATTAAAATAATTACCTAAAACATATTTTAATAATACAATCTATGTAGTTTAATCAAATAGTAAATCAATTGTCAAAGTAAAACCTAGTTTAATTCTGGATTAATAATCTCGATATTTAGCTCAAAAATGTTGGTCATTAAAAAGGCACCAAGTGTTATGATAACAGTAAAACCCGGTTGGGTTTAGATAATGACAACATAATAGATAAAAGTAATCCGACGGAAAAAATCAACTATATTATGCGTTTTTATTAACTCAATATATTCACTAACCAAAATTGTAATAAAAGGGACTTAACAATTCTTTAACATAGGTATAGAGGCGAAATTGTTAACGTAGTAAATCATATCGCCATAGGTTACACCAATTATCCAACTGATTCAATATCTCCTAAATAGTTAAGTTTTATATCTCTCTAAAATTGAGTTTTACTGATAAAATATAAGTACTACATATCCATAATACTTAAAATGTCTTTTCCGTCGGATATTGTGCAGTAGAAATCTTACTGAGGTCTGATGTATTGACTAATACAAAAAAATCATAGGAGATAGTCAAGATTATATTTTTATTTTCTACATAAAAATTAATGTGCTTGATTTAGTTTTATGTCTTATATTTAAACAGCCTATCCTACAACCATGTAAGATACCTAAACGCAAGACGCAAATACATTTTATTTCTTTGACAATTTTTTGCATAACCAATATTTATACCAAAATCTTACCTTTCAATATCTTTTTTCTGATGTGTCCTAATATTCGGTGAACTTTTCTGAAAGTTTTAATGGCGACTTGTCTATTAACCGTCGGATAACATATAGGTAGGTACCTACTTAAAATACAATATTAATTTCGATCCAGTTAGGCTAACATTGTAAACATTTATTACTGCGATAAAATTATATTATTTCCATGATAAAATACATTATTAGTTTGAGCAGAAGTTTTTCAAATTTATTAATATCATGAATTTGGAAGTTAAATTCAGTTTTCCGCCTTTATTTGAATATATATTTACATATTATCTTATTCATTCAGTCAATAGCCATAGAAGGAGTAAAAAACCATTATCTTGTACTTACATTATTATTAAGTTCTAGTAGAATCTATACATGTCAATCTATTTTACGTAGGTATTAATGCTAGTAAAGCTAAAAAAGTTAGCCATGTGTTTGTATGTGACCTCTTTGTCTGCATAGAACCTATGCATTAAGCTCTATAATATAAACCTTAAACGATTTGATGCGATTTGAAAATACTTTAATTTTATTCATGTTTGAAATAAAAATGAATAATTATTTATTTAAATTGAAGTATACTGCAATATAGGTAGGTACTTAACGAATTGTATTTATAAAATACAGACTTAGCTCATGCAAAAAAAGTTGTGGTTTTATTAAAATAAGTGATTTGTGTAAAAATAAAAAGTGTTTTAAAAGTGAAAATGCAACGGGTGAGTAATAATTTTAAGTTCGTTTATAAACATGTAAAGATATTCGTATATAATTATCTTTTTAATAATTTATCGTGTATGAAAAGAAACGACCGTTTACTCCGATTATTGTCCCTATGTTTAACAATAAAATTATATGTATATAATCTTAACTACCACTCACGTAACCATAAAGGTAAATATCAAGTTTAAAAAAATATAAGTGCCAATTTGGTTTTTTAGTAGGCAGATAAGTGTGTATTAAATTATTAGATAAATGCCATAAAATCATATAACCCAAACAATCAATCAATCAATCAAATTTGTCACGCCTTCTTCCCATTGGGATAGGGAGAGACTTGCCACGATCCTGATACAACTCCCTCGCTTCCTTCACATCCACAATTGTCCTCATACAAGCTTTACGGTTATGGGCACTAGGCAACCCAGCTTTAATCCAAACAAAATATAACATTATATTAGAAAGGAACAAATAACAATACTAGTTTAATAATTAAAAAGTTTATTGTTAAAAATCTTAGAAACATTATGGGCGTCCGCCCGCCGCCATTGAAATGACTTTAATTTTCTTAAAACAGGGCCGAGCGTTGGCGCGGGCCATCAACTTCATTCTTCCAACATTAAAATTATTATTGGCACTTACTGGTAACACTAAAGATAATATAACCATTGTATCGAATAATTTTGTGCACTTTCGACGATAAAAATGCCCCGACTCCATTTTATGTTTTAAGTTTTAAACAAAATAAACTCGCATTAGTATTTTTGCTGAAAAAATACCTTTATGTTGTTAATGTTTTAAAGTTTTATAAACGCATAAAATGATTATTAAATATTTTTTGTTTTAACCGAATATAAAGTTGCTAAAAAGTTGATTTTATTAAATGGAATACGGCGAAGAAACTTGCAAATGATAGATATGTAATTAAAATTGATATAACTATATCTAAATTTAAATAAAATTGTAAAACATATAAACTCGTTATTTTGGTAAAACTTACTTCAAGAAATACATTTTTTGCACTCACTTCTAGTCAATTTTATTAAAGATAATTCTTATGTGTAAAAGTTTTCGATGATAATTCCGACAAATAAAATGATAGTAATTAAAAAATCACCTATTAAAAGAATTTATATTACCCTTAAGTTAGTAAAAAATTGCTATCAATCAATCAAATTGTCGCCTTTATTACCACAGGGATAAGTAGAGACACACGGTAGTAGAGAATATTATTACAATAGTAAAATACATACTATCAAAAATAAAATGGTAGTAAACACATTTCACTTAAATTTGTATAAAAATAAAGCGTACGCATATAAAAAGTGAATTTATTTTAATTTAATATGTTTTTTAACTATTATCACACCGCGGAACTTGTTTCTACATAAATAATGATTATTTTTATTGTTTTAGCTAAAACAATGTAATTGTATACTTTATCTACGTTAGATATATAGTAACATTTAAATTTTAGAGTAGGTATACAGAGTGTGCCATGCGCAGTCTAAAAAAGGGGGCTATAGTGCATATAACCATAGAGTTTGTATGGAGAATCTGTGGGTGTGAAGGATACGAAATAGTTATACCAAAGCCGTGGAAAGTAGTGATCCGTTGTATGTACCTATCTTTGTGTGAATTGTGTCGTGACAATTTGATTAAAATATTTGTTAAAAATAGTTAAAATTAAATCATTTTTTCCTTTATACAAACGCAGTGTTATTGAACTACGGAAATAATCGTATGCGGTATCAATTGTCGTTTTCAGTTCACCCTGTGTAATGTGTAAGCATAGGTTATGTTTGGTCATAAAAGCACTGGAGCATACTTTTAATGGATTTCTTATACGAAATTAGTTTTTTAAAGTAAAATAGTACTTATTCTTTTGTAAATGTGGGAATTTTTGTTACTATTTGTGTAATTAGAGTAAAAAAGCTCATTTGATACGAAGCTTTTAAATGCGTTGTGAAGCGCTTTTGATATTACTAAAATCAAAATCAAAAAAATCAAATCGTCACGCTCTTTCTCACAGGGATAGGCAGAGACAATGGAAAGCTATTTGTCACGATACTGACACAACTCCCTCACATCCATAATTCTATTATTCGTAGCATTAATTATTGTTATTATTACAAAGAATTCTAATTTTAATTGACTAGTGAGCTTGTGGCTTAGACCCTGGATGATCTTAGTACCTACGCATCGATACCTACATAAGATCGATAGTATCTATGCATCGATTAGCTTTTGGATTTAGTTTTATATTATTTATGTCTGTATAATGTTAATATGTAAAGACATATAGATTTTAAACAATTAAACATTAAAAAATTATTGTAAATGTATGTAAAATATTTAAATTAATACATTGAATGATACCTAAATCTTATATACTCAAATTAAAGTCAATTTTGACAGGCGCATTAACTATTTCCAATAGTCATATTAAACGGATAGAAAATATAATTATTTAATAACAAAATAATCTTGAAACACTATTTATATACGTCAAGAATTACTTTCCGAAGATTAATTTACTTTAAAAATCTTTAAAATGACAAAATTTGAGTTAGAAACTCAGACATATGTCTCCATTTTAAGTAATGACATGAATTCTTGATCTATTCCCGATTCTACGAGCAGATAAATCAGTTTTAATGCATTATGTAACAGTATATGTATAAAATGATATATTGTTGTAATAAAAAAATGTATAGACCGGTCTAAAGTTAAGCACTTATGCGTTGAGGTGATTAGAAAAGATTTTTTTACAAGATACTGTTCGGTAATGTGCTGTGTTTTATAAATCCGTGGGCAGATTATGTTGAATTTTAAATTCATAGTCTTTAGCAATTTAACGTAGAATTTGCTTTTGATGTATTAGTTTAATAAAGTTGCTAATGGGTGCCCGAATACGTGTTTTAAATTGAATTTTTTAAATAATATTTTTAGTAAAAAGGTTACATCCGCAAAGTAGTGTTTAATGGGGGCTTATGACTAGTAGGTGCGGGCAAAATTGTTGTCACTATACCGGATCCCGTAATAATATATTTCACTTTTGTATTCAACTGTTTTGGTTATGTCAGGGATATAATTGTTATTAGAATTATCACGAGTGCCTTAATTTGTAATTTAAGTTTAATATGAACATCCGATTCCCGGAATTAAATGGAATACGAATCCCGTCGGAAGTTTATTCCCATATATAAACATATAGACAGCGTATAAAAACTGCTTCGAATTTTAACATTAAATATCGCTAAACCGTTTATTTTGGTTTTTATTTTACGATTTTTTATTATTCCGACGTTTCGAGAGCCTTACAGCCATCCAAACGCAAAATCTAAGAAAATACTATTTCTAAACCCGCTAAACTTCACATACCGAATAAGATATAAGCCATTTACCTCTTTTGAACGTAAATTGACATTTAATTCAAAAAACGTTTTTCTAGCAACGCTGTATATCCGCAAATTGTAACTAATTATGCAATTTCCATTCTGAATCTTTGTGCGTTTAGTTAAGTACCTACCTGTATAAAAAAGGTTAAGTCTAGCTTAAATTTTAAAGAACCTAATTATATAGGTGTTTAAACTCTAAATTAAGGACTAGAATAATTAATTAGGAGGATTGTTTTCAATTTAAATTGAGCTTTTAACGTAAATTATAAGGTATATGAGGCCTTTATTACTTTGAGTTATTTGTCTATATTCATTTGATTTTTGATATAGTTTTTAGTTGTCCATACGTGGGACCTACATAGGGTCCATATCTAGTGCATAAATTAAAGATATTTTTCAGTATTTTATTCTGTATAATAATGAAATTTTATTGGTTTTATTAGTAGATAGATATTTTATTTCATTAAATATTTTAAATGTTAGGAAAATATTTTAGTACAATATCTATTTATGTTTAATAAGTAGAATCAATAAACTTTAAAATATTTTTATTCGTTTTTTGTTGTGCAACATATAAAGATACAGTAGGTACAGTTAGTATATTCTTGTCACGTTATTTCTTTCACTGATCAAAACACGTCCGCATTAACATAGTTTATTTGACAAATCTGTGCCTCTATTGAACACTGTTGAAGTGATTAAATTGTAAATGTGAAGGAAGCTAGGGAGTTGTGTCAGGATTGTGGCAAGTGGCGCTTCATTGTCTCTGTTTATCCCTGTGAAAAAAAGACGTGACTTGATATTATTAGTAATAAGATAATGAAAAGAATATCGTTTAATAAGTTTGCACTTACAGCGTGTCTTATATTAGAAGCAACGACTACAGAGATTGTATTTAACACCCGACGGCTTTTTAAATTAGAAATTTTCACTTAAAGGCCGTGGCCGAAAAAATACTTTTTAAAAGAAAAATATGAATAAAGACTTATGAATTAATATCTATTAAAAATAATATAGTAATAAGTTTGTGTAAATATAATAATTATAATTTAAAAAACAATATTTCTTAGTGGCTATAACCATTAGAGTTCGTATAAAGAGATTTGTGCATTAACCGAACTTTTGCCGTCTACTAAAATATTTAGTATTTTTATAGATTTTGCGTGAACATTAATTAATAATCACGATGGCTACAAAGCTCTCGAAACGTCGGGATAATAAAAAATGTAAAATCAAAACCAAAATAAACGCGATAAGCCGCATAATTTTTTTCTTAATTCGTCTACTTACTGTTTAAATATAGAAAATTAGTATTTCTCCATCATCCCGCGCTATTGTTTCCTAATTTTACATCAGTTGTACATCATCTATATAAATTACCTTTCACTATACCTACACAGTATTTTTTTTATTAGGACTTAAAGTGTGACCTGTACTTGCCTGGTGGTAAGCAAGTGAAAGTCCGAGAGCGCCGACAACTGAAAAATCCAATTCAGTGTCGGTACGATCGCCCTAAAATTTTAAACAATAAATCTTTAACTTTTTTTATTGTGACACGACATTTGACCACGACCCGCCTGATAATAAGCTAGAGGAGGTGCAAGAGTGACGACGACTGACAAAACCGAGTTAGTTCAAGGCTGCCCCAGCCACTATGCCGCTATGCCGGCAAAGGACACTCATTCCTAACTCATTCTATATCACAAAAAACCGTTTCATACCTCTTAGAAAAAGTAATCTCCTAGATAAGCAATACTAATTACTAGTAATGGACCACTATTCATCTCTGAGCGGTGGATATTTTCTATAATGTCACCACGGTTACAATCCCGCGTTAAATAGCCTAATAACGGATCGACGTGATTCCAATTTCAAACCTCGTTATCGTATCGAAGCCTCCACATTCACGAAAAAGAAAAAATGAAGATTCGAAACTTAAAAAAGGTTGTTTGTGTTTTTTTAAGGAAATAAGTGTATGCACTTTTCTGAAATGCTTTTACAGGGACTTTAAAGATACATTTTAAATATAGATATGTAGTTTAAATTTGTAATATGTATCTAGTACAAAACTATCTGCCGGTACTTTGTATATTAATTTGTACCTACCATTTACAAAATATTAAAAAATAATAATTTTGAATAAAAAAAATACAAACGCACTTATTAATAATTTTTATTACCTGCCCAAATATTTTATTGTATATTTATCATATAATTACATCTAATATAAATAAAACATTTACAAAATTATATAGCTAATTTAATGGTAGATTTAAACATGACTACGTAAAGTATTTTTCTTCCATCCTCTTTAGTTTATTTTAGTTAATATAAAGATGGCGGCTATTTTGGGCGTCGCGTTGTGCTGTGACAGGATTGTACCGCCGCCACAAATTTCGTACAGTTGATCACAACGAGCGGTCGGGGCGATGACCAAATTATTACAAAGAACGAGTCCCGACGGGTGCCTTCCCACCACCGAGTAATTTTCTCAATCGAACGTAAATCTTGATAAAAGTCTTTAAATTATATTAAGACGGAGAAATTGAATTTGTGCTTTGCGTAAGAGTGGAAGCGATCATTTAATGGCTATAAATACCTACATAGATCATAAAAATATATATAAACAATAATTATGATTAAAATTGTATTCTCTCCATCATTTAACACTTTATTAAACACATTACCATGTACAACAGTAAAATATTTGCCTTATAAAGACACTATTTCGTATTTAGTAAAAAATAGTAAACTTATAACTCAACCAGGTCTTCACAGGACAGGCCTAGCCTAGTGTGAAGACCATCGTAAAACAAAAATACACGTATATCAATCAATCAAATTGTCACGTCTTTTTCCCATGGGGATAGAGACAATGGAGCGCTACTTGCCACGATCTTGGCACAATTCCCTCGCTTCCTTCACATCCACAATTCTCCATACAAGCTCTATGGTTATCTGTATTTGTAAGATAACTTTTCCTAAATAAATAAATATTAATATGTAACCTTTGGATCTTTTAAACGTTGTGTGAAGAAGCACCTATGACCGGCGTAGTAACGGCCATTGAGGCATCTGTGATCTGACTTAGTTTTTTCAGACGTCGGCATTCGCGGACCTCCTTTTGCTTAACGTCAGGCAGGGTTAAGTCAGATGTCGCGTCACAAAAAAAACAACCCACATTTTACCCAAGTAGTTGATAATTTATCCCTAAAATAGAAAAAACTAGTTTTAGTTTTCTATTTACTTAATTTTCTTAACATAGATACTGCCTTGTATATACCGTTGTATATGCGACCGTGGTGTAGTGGCAGTGCAATGACTACGTAAGCCGAGCGGCACGGGTTCGAAACCACTCACCGGTACCAATGTATCTTTGATATATGTACTTTGGTTGTCCTGTTTCTATGATACAAGCACTTTAGTAGCTTAGTATAGAAATGTATAATAAAAAAAAACTAAGTGGATATAATAAATATTTTTCCCAAGTAAATTATTTTATTTATTAATTTAAATAGTTTTACTTACAAATAGGATTATATAAAAAAGCGTATCGCAAATGAACTGCAAAAGAATAGTGCTATCATAAATAACTTTGACGTGGATGTCGCCCACACTACGCTTATTAGCGCGACCGACGTAGGTCTGTCCGTTCGTTACCACCATTGTGCGAGTGAATGCAAGATCAGCCGTGAAAGCCTCGCCTAACGCAAACGTGATTGACTATTTAACTTTTAAATACTAGACGAGGCCACGGAATTTACGTTGCTTTCAGAATCCAGAATTATCATTTCCGTTTAATTTCCAAGAAACATCTTATTTTTATATTTCCGTTAAAAAAAATGCCACGTCATTTCCCACAGGGATAGGCAGAGACAATAGAGCGCTTTTAGACGAAAATGATGTAGTGGTAGTGCAATGGTTACGCAAACCAAGAACAAGGGTTCAAAGCCACTTGCCGGTACCAATGTATCTTTGAATGTAGATACTTTAATTGTCCTGTTTCTATAATGTTTCTGCACTTTAGTAGCTTGGAATAGAAATGTAAATAATTAAAAAAAAACTATTAATGTAAACTGATATGAATTGAAGTGATATCGTGATCACCTTGTAAGTTGCCGGTTCCAACTGGGCCGGCATAGTGGATGTGATTGCTACTTCCAGTTATAGAATTGTAGTAGCAGTGACATCTATTCATGGACCACACTCCAGCTTAACACCAAGCGGGGTGCTGTTATATTTCGAGTCACAATAAAAAAAAAATTAAAAATGTAAACTGAATCGCTTTTTTTCAGTCATCAATACTCTTGCTTACCATCAGGCAAATAGAGGTCAGATGTTGTTTCCAAATAAAAAAATAAATAAAAAAAAAAACATTCTCGTATAAAAATACCAATTTGGCATTTACATCTGTTCTCATAACAGGCGTTAATGTATTAATAATATATTTATAATGTAAACAGACAGGTCAATAACTGCCATTTGATCCATCGATAGTTACTTTATCGAATAATGCACTCGATACAGATAAATACATATATACATAATAAATATCTATATATATTTAGTAATTATATATACGTATAATGTATATGTAGTAACAGGTCATTAGCAACAATCTTACTAAGCTATTTATAATATCTGTTATTATTATTTAATCTTTTTTTAATTTATTTTATTGTGACTCGACATCAGCATCCCTGGAGTGCTGCCAATCAATGCATGTCACTGCTACTGCAATTTAATAACTGTAAGTAGCAGTTACATCCACTATGCCGATCAAACAAGTAGAACCCGAAACGCGACTAAATCATTTCACGGTCTGTATACTTGTAAGTGGTGATACTACCCCAGATCGGTAGACTGGGTATCAATGCCTACCACTCTTAGAAAGATACTAAAAGTTTTTGTATCATAGAAAAAGGACGACCAATGTACTACATATCAAACTCAAACATATTACAAATCAGTACCGGACGTCGGGACAATTGTCATCCCGTTAGTAACAACTGGATACGACTGCTACTTGCAATTATTGACTGTAGTAGCAGTCACCTCCATTCCAGCTTAACATCAGACGGAGTGCTGTAAAATAACAGAAAAAATCGTAGTTTTATTATATTTTTCCAAAACTATGTAGTAATGTTTATGATTTATAAATTTTAATCTGTTAGGTCGAATGTCAATGTATTTAATATTAATTTGTAACTGATAATGTATTTGTATATAATTATTTTGAACTTTAAATTAAGGTTATTTTAAATTACATATGTTTTTGACATTAATATATCAATTAGTAAGTTTATTGTTTATTGTATCGATGTTATTTTTTTTATCGCCCGCCGGTCTATAAATCAAGGCCACTGTTACTGCAGTTAAATTTCTTTAACCGGCATTTTTAAACTGATCCCGAAACGTGACTGTGTCACTTTACCTCTACAATGAACTACAATTTTTATTTTAACTTGACCTGCCTGTCAGTAACATCCAAGAGTGTGGACGACTGAAAAATCCGACTCAGTTTACGGCTGCCGCTGTCGCCGTCGTTTAGCTGACTAGACGTGCGTGGAAAGCCTGGCTCAAAGGATACAAGCTTATAGGATGAGGAAAACACATGATCATTTCATAATTTAAGGCGACCGTGGTGTAGTGGCAATGCAATGGTTACGCAAACCGAGTGCACGGGTTCGAGACCACCCACCGGTACCAATGTATCTTTGATATATGTACTTTGGTTGTCCTGTTTTTATGATACAAGAACTTTGGTAGCTTAGTATAGAAATGTAAAAAAAAATAGAAATTTAAATTTTATTAGAATTAATTTATAATAGGTTGATATAAAAAGACGCGCTAAAACTGATTTTTAAATATTATTTTATAACTTTTAACCGAGGCATTGTCTTAAAGATGTAAATACACACCTATAGGATATTCCGTCTGGCGTTAATTGAAAAATTGTATTTGAACGAGATATGTAACTGAGCGGATGCGGGCCCAGACGTCCATTATTCCATTTGCTCATCCGGGAACCGAACCGGGGACACCACACCAACACACTCTGATGTCAATAAACCAATAAAATAGGCATTTCAATAATTAGCAAGGGCACAAGTCCTAACAGGCTGTGAACTTAAAAGGTTACAGTTTTGACTAAGAGAAATACCAGCAAAAACTTTGCATCATTTTATATAGAATCTTGGCCTCCTAACTAAGGTCAGCCGTAAAATTATGTCGAAGGCATTTGTGGGGTCTTACAATATTTGGTTGGGTATAGGGGATAGTGAGGGCAGGAAAAGTGAGTGTTGACATGTCACAAAAAGCTTTGAAACCTACGCTGCCTTTACTCTCCCGCCTGCCCGGCACCCGCACGAAGAATCCATGGATGCTAAGAAATTGTTTCATACGTGATGAAGGAAATGAAAGATATTAAAATATATATAAGGGCATATATCGTTATGAATAGGCAGAGTTGTTGCAAAACCATAATACCCATAACCATAATGTTTGTATGAAGAAAATTGTAGATGTGAAGGAAGCGAGAGAGCTGTGTTAGTTAGGATAAATAAAAATGGTACTCCAGTGCCTATGCCCGTGGAAATTGATTGATTGATGAATTTGACAAATTTTTGATGCGATAGTAAAGCGCGTTTATTTTGGTTTTAATATTTACATTTCTTTATTATTCCGACGTTTCGAAAGCTTTGCAGCCATCGTGGTCACGGAGAGACTTCGTTAAATTCATTTAGTTCACTAATCAATGTTCGCGCAAAATCTAAGAAAGTACTAATTGATTGATTTAAATATTGTTGTTTTCATGTTTGTTGTGTTTTTATAACTGTCTGAAAATAGTTCATACATTTGAGTTTTAATTAAATCTTTGATTGATTGTTTTTTTGTAATAGTTCATTGACCTAATGAAACGATAATGAAAAAAGTATTACGTGTGATTACATATGTAAGTGTAAGAAAAAGAGTTGTATTTCTTTAATACTATAAAAATCTTTTAATAGTCATAAATAATCATGAATGAGGCTGTATTTATTACTACTGCCTTTATATGACCTAACCACGATTTGGTGCCGTGAACGTGACTACAGTAGAAACATTACTAGGATAATGAACCATGTGAGGTTATAGTTAGAGAATAATTTACAATGATAATTTCACTATAGTAAGATTAATCTGGGACATTATTCAGAATTCCTTAGTCTATTGCCATTGCCTCTGTAAGTACAACTGAAATTTAAGAGATTTAAGTTTTTTTTATTGTGACACGACATCTGACCTCAACCCGCCTGATGATAAGCAAGAGGAGGTCCGAGAGTGACGACGACTGAGAAAACCGGTTTTTTTCACAGCTGCCTCAGTCGCTTTCACTATGCCGGCTAAAGGTGCCTCTTCACGTATCGCTTAATTAAAGGATCCAAGATAATTACAATATGTAGAAATGTAAAAAGACTCTATTTAAAATCTCACCAATCAATCACCATTGTTACTCCTTAATTCCAGGGATAGGCAAAGATTATGGAACGTAAATTTCCTTAATTAAATAAAAAATCTTTAGTCTATGACAATTAATTAAGTGTCTGTTATAATATTGGTGAAATCGAACCTATGTAATAAGATAAACAGCTAGTAATAAAATTGGATATGATCAAATTTAGATGGTCCAACTATACGTGATTTATGCTAGCAATTTGATTTTAAAAAATACTAATAAAAAAACTAATTGCTACCTCTTTATTAATGTATTTTTTCATTCGCCAAATTGCTTGCTTTCTTTCTAATATTATAAATTATTGTAGTACTGTCGATTAGGTAGGTAGGCTCCGAAGAATTCTATCCTTGTTCTTACCTCGTGTTTTGACTCCCGTGACATCCGCATTCTATTGACTGAATCTACTAGAATTACTAGTCTGTTCATTTTTTTTATTATTATTATTTTTATTATTTATTTACATTTTATATTAAGCTACTAAAGTGCTAAAGCTACTACTACTACATTGGTACCCGGCAAGTGGTTTGTGAACCTGTGCTCTCGGTTTGCGTAACCATTGCACTGCCACTATACCACAGTCACCTTATTGCAAGTAACAGTAGCATCTCCTACCTATGTCGGCCTAATTGAACCGGAAATATGTTCCTTAAACTTCACGGTCTTCATTTGAAAGTGGTGTTCTACCCCCGTGTCGGTAGAGTGGGCTAATCACTACCAACGGTTACTGCCTGCCTACTTTTAAATTTTATGCTAAAAATGATGTTAAATGACACATTGATCATGGAAAAATATCTTAGTCATACTGTGCTTGGATCTTAAGTAAAAAAAACTTAATTGTCTATTTTTTAATCCAAACTAAAAATAACTCTTTAATATTTAACTCGTTAAGAGCCTCCATTGAATGCATACACCTAATATGAAAACATCGATTAACGAAACAAAAGTTTAATTACATTTAACGGCTTCGGTCGAAACTCATCAGAATTTTGACATTATGACATATGAAGAGGACATATCAAATACTCGACTCGAACTTTAATCCTCCGAAACAAATCCCTCGCTCAAATAACACGCAAAAACCACGAAACACTAAAAAATCTTATTACTAAGACCTTACTATGAAAAAACCGCAAGAATGCCATTTAAAAAAATTAAAATGTTTTTTTTCCGCTGGCCTAAAGGTTATCTCGAGGAAAAAAAGGCGGGACAGCGATTCCATTTTTAAAAGGTATTATTTAATTTTGGAACCGGCTTTCAAAACGTCAGAAGGTAGTTATTATATATTTTGTGGCCAGTAACGTTTCTCACCCACCAACTATGATGATCATTCGAATAAGAAAAAATAGACATTTCTTAATATTGATTCATCATCTGCCTTATTATTTATATATTTTGTGAGTTTAATAGATGGATAAAACAAGTTGAAAGTCTGTTGAAGGAATGTTCTGAATTTTGACTCCAAGCTTACTTAAATTCAAAGACATAATATATTATTTTAATAAACTATCTTTAAAATTGTATAAAGGGAATTGAAGAAGGGATCATGGAAAGTGGTGTTCCATTACCTTTCCCCATCCCTGGTGGTAATGGAGGCGTTTGATTGAATTGACCTCCAAAATTGTAATAATTTAAAGATATCTTTATTAATCCCAAAAATAAATATTCTAAGAAGACATTGCTAAATATAATATTGTACGAAAAAAGTGTACGTTGGTATCACAAACGAAAAGTGAAATGGCGTCATTCAGTGTTGCCAGACGCATTCAATTTGATTGATTGTGACATCGCCAAAACATTGGGCGCGCTATTTTTATTTGTAAACTTGGAAGAATATTCTTGATACTTTATTTGACATTATTCAAATATTGTATTAAGAATATAAAATAAAACTAGTACGTTAAATCTTATTGTGATAGGCCACACTATGACATACAATAAAGAGCCACTATTTAACGATCCTAGCATAACTTTTTCGTTGCCTTTACAGAATAATTTTATTAACATTATAGTTAATTATACTAGGTAGTTCAAACGTATTTATTACGAAAAATTATTATAAAACGATAATTTTAAAATACAAGAAATATAAGGGTCCGAATTAACTCTAGTTTTAATAATTTAGATGCTTTTTTAATTGTGACACGACATCTGACCTCGACCCGCCCTATCATAAGCAAGAGGAGGTCTAAAGAGTGACGACGACTGAAAATACCAAGTTAGTTTACGGCTGCCCCAGTCGCCGTCACTATGCCGGCCTGCTTATTCTTTATTGTACTTATATATAATTTACATAAGGTTAAAATGCTTAATTGTATTAAATAAATGTCATAGATATATTAATTAATAAGTATTTGTTAGAAAAATTGAATTCTAAAGGTCTTTTAGCCCTAATTATGAACAATGTGAATATATTAATTTTAATTACACAACCACAATTAGTACAGAACCTTAAGTCGTTCAGATAAAAGGACATTCGTGTAAGTAAAAATTAAGCCTTTATTTTATCAAAAACAGTATCGCACTAGTGCGTGTGTGCCGCTCGTAACGAAGCATTCCCGCGCTTTTTCGGTCCGCCATCTTGGTTCCTTATTGTTATAAAAAATGAGGCAACGGCTGGTTATATTCTAATGCCAAATACTTTAATTTTAATTTTATAGAAAATAATATTAATTGTTGTGTATCTAATTGTTTTTTTTATAATAAAATATATAAGCAGTATAACTTTTAGTATAACTTAATAGTAGAGTTATTTGTATCAACAATGGTAGACAGACAGCTAGTTGTTATTGTGAACAGACCGTGAAGTGACTTAATCGCGTTTCGGGATCAGCTTGAAAGTTGACAGTTTCAACAAGGCCGACATGGTGGATGCGATTGCTACTTGCAGTTATTTAACAGTTGCTTAGGTTTATTAACAGTTTATTCATGGATCGCACTCCAGATCAGGTGGGGTGTTGTCATAAGGCACAATAATAATAAAATAAAGTTAGACCAAATATTGCTAAGGTTCTCCATAAAGATAATTTGTATTGGGGTTATCTTTAGATTTGTTGTTTTGCTAAGAAACCAATGTTTTTTTATGTAAGATATCTGTTAAAAGATAAGTTTTTGACAATTTATTTATTTATGATTATAAATACGCAATATTAGATAAATCAAATATTTGATTCTGTACTTTAGGTTATCTCGCTTTTTTCACGCTGATCTTTTTGCTGGTGTAGACAGAGTTTGCTTGATAGAACACACCGGTGTAGTGACCCCGTCGACTTAAAGTTATTGTAAAAATAATCAATCAATCAATCTAATTGTCACGCCTATTTGCCACAGGGATAGGTAGAGATAATGGAGCGCCACTTGTCCTGATGCTAACACATCTCCCTCGCTTCCCACACATCCACAATTCTTTTAATACAAGCTTTACGGTTATGAGCACTAGGCAACCTAGCTTTCTTATGCATTCTATTTTCTTTATGAAAATAATGTGATATTCATTAATTGTAGATTTTAAGTTTTTTATTTATCTTTCTATACTAAGCTACTAAAGTGCTTGGTATCATAGAAACATAACAACCAAAGTACATATATCAATGTGTATAATAGATGTATAGATTAGGAATAGATATTGAGGATTTAGGCAGGGGATAGGTTTCCCTGATGTTTTTCAGGAATCTTCTTTATCTTAGTATTTAACAGTTTCATTTCCTAATTTATAACGTTATAAGGGAGCGTTGTTTGTTAGAAAGCCACTGGTTCGATTCCACCCGCATGACGTTCAGTTTTATTTAGGTTGTAATTATTGTTGGTAACTTTTTTCTTTATCAACTAAAAAATAACTAAAATAACAATAATCTTGTGTTCAACAGTTGTTAGTATTGTGGCTTTTTTTTATTATGACACGACATTTGACCTCGACCCGCCTGATGATAAGCAAGAGGAGATCCAAGAGTGACGACGACTGAAACAATTATTATTTTTATTTATTAAAGGAACCTACCGAACTTTAAAAAATATTTAATTTCACACATCTTTAAGAAGCGAGAGTATTTTGTCTCTGCCTATCCCTGTGAGAATTAGGGCGTGTAATAGATGATGATGACCTTAATGCTGTAAGTAACGTATAAATTAGGTCTGTATTTTAATATCTTGATTTGTCTATTATCCTCTGTTGGTCATGTCGTCAGTCATGATTGATTGATTGACAGTCGTGTAACCTGCGCTGAAATGTAACCCTCCCTGATAAGAGGTAATAATAAAATCATTACAATAGGTTTTATAAACGTAATATTGCTATAAATTTGATGTATAGTAAAAGTCGTAAAACTAGCAGCTATAGGAAGTAAGGTCAGAAGTAAATAATTTTCATAAAACATCTTAATATTTATATTTTAATAGATATTATTTAAGTCCCTATAATATTAATTATTAGTTTTTTGCACTAAAATTTATAGTATTATACATTGGCCAGCTTAATGCCATTAGGCAATTTCTTACAGCTAAACTTTATTATTATTATTGTCCCACGGCTGGGCCTCCCTCTCTTTTTTCCATGACTCTTTTTCATGATTCTATTGTATCATCTCGCCATCTCCGTTTGGGCCTGCCGCGATGTCTTCTGCAATGTGCAGTCCACTCACAATCAGTAGTGGACTTGGCCCAGATAACCTGCCCAGTCCCACTTCAGTTTGGCGGCTTTTTAACTAACCCAACCACTATTATTAGGTATAGGTTATTTATTGTGTTGTTTATACTTATGTTTACTTAAAACATAAACATTTATCGTACAATATTATTCTTTCAATTACCTAATAGGAACTGTAATTCTTTAACATCATCAATTGTACTGATATAATTAGTAAAATTTAGTGGGCGGTTAGTAAGCAAATAAGGAGTAAAATTTTAATATTTATTTCTTAAATAAATTTTTAAATTTAATATTTTTTTGTTGACGCTATTGAGTGTTGTGTACCTATGTGCTCAACAAGAAACAAGTTTTATTTGTACATAAATATTAGAGTCTAAGTACCTACTTGTGTATTATGTAAATAACACTTTTAGTGCAAGAATATAATATTTTTTTATATCAAAATCAAATAATAATATTAAATATCTATTGATATTATTTATTAAAAATATTTGATTTTCTTAATATACTGTCATTTTTTTCATTGTCCATCATTTCATAAAAGAAACATTCACGCCTTCATTCTCTGCATATTATTGTGAGTCACAAAGTTAGGCAGAAATAATGGATTACCGATGAAATATTTAGGGAAATAAATGAACTTTTCCTATAATAACCAAAAAGTCTAAACTATAAAGTTTTCACAATTCATATCTAAAAATAAATTAAAAAGATTTTTCCTAATTTCTAAATCAATACAATCAATCTTTGCAAATTTTAAGTAATCAAATGAACAAATCAAATTGTCACCCCTTATTGTCCCACAGGGTGTAGGCAGACACAATAGATAAATGTAAGATGTATTTAAAATAATTAAAATATAAAAAAAATATTTGATATGAAAAACATTACGTTTTAGGGAGCAAATAGATCGGGTAGGACGCTCCATCAATTCCGATGACTTTGCTATTTGGAAAATATCGATCGTAGGCCATCTGACAGTCATTATGGCAGGTGTTAGATATTTTATATTGTTACAAAATACATGAATAACATATCTATTGATATACCCACCATCGGAGTCTTTCTCTGGACGATATAGTCAGGGCCGTCTTTAACCTATTGGAGGCCCTGGGCACATTAGAATAATGGGGCCCCTGTGAGATGGACAGAGCAATATTTTAATAGATAAGACAAAGAAAATGGATATCATCATCATCGGCTAGAGGGCATCCACTACTAAACAAAGGCCTCCCTTAGAACGCTATTTCGAACGACAAGATGCCAGTTGCATCCACTGGTGATTCGAGACTTTCACTATGTCGTCAGTCCACGTCAGTTGGGAGGCCTAAAAACAGTGGATAAGTAAGGTTTAATATTATCTGGATATTATTTCTTTACTGTTATAAATCTATGTTAATGTTTTTAAATAAAACTATAACATTTCACGGGCTGTGGTGACGTTGATATAAGCAGGTAGGTATTGTAGTCATTAATTTGTTTTTTTTTTGGAATAAATATGTTTTTCAAATAAATATTGGCTATTGTTTGATGATTTGGCAGGAACTAGGGGGCCCCTATAGATCGCGGGGCCCTGGGCACGTGCCCAAAGTGCTAAATGGGAAATATGAGCTAGGATATAGTAGATTTTTTGGTCGTCGGCGCGCTCGGCGCTCTTCCCTTGCTTACTAGGCTGTTGGAGTCGAGTTATAATTGAAAATAAAATCCCATACAAGTGTCCAGCTAATTGTACCAATCAAAGCACTTTTTAAAAATCACCTAATGACTAAAATAAGTTTTAAAAGCTTAACTTTAATTGATGCTTGACTCAGATAGTGTGGAGTGTGTGAATGAGTAAGCATATTTTAATGAATATTTAGTGGTCTTCTTTGAAAACACTCAGCTATAAAGAGATTTTTTTATGTTACTTAAAAGCTTATTGGTTTAGGTACGTACTGTTATGTTCTTAATTTGAAGTATTACTATGTGTGTTAAGTGTTATTATTATTATTATTATTAAATCAATAAGCAACCTTAACTAACTTCATAAAACCTCAAACTCGGAGATGGAATGAAATAAAATTGAGTGTATTTTTAAATTTGTTTTGTTTATGTAATGTTGATTTGACATTTGTTTGGTTAAGCCTAGTGCGGTCCATGAATAATGGCAACTTATACTTCAGTTAAATAACTGGAAATAGCAGAGGCATACACAGTAAGACGAAACGCGTTTAATTACTTCGCAGTCTGTACAAAGTAGATTAACAGATTGATTGACCATGAGTATTTGACCACCACAAAATTAAGAAATCCGTTTCCACCAGCTAAACTTTAAAATCATCATCAATCATGCTACTTTAATTTATTGTTTATTTTTATTATTTTAATATTTATATTTTTACATTTTAATCAAAATGATTATAATATGCAATATATATTAATGGCCACTGAAGTGATTTGAAATAAGAATACTTGCACAAAACAAGCTATTTCGTGTACTCTTTGTTGAAAGAGTTTTAGTAGTTTTTTTTACTCATGTACCATCATGTAAAAGATGAAATAACTTCGACTGCATCCACTGATCCGCTGAACATAAAATATATTATATTTAACTGAATACTAGGCTGTGTGCACTAAGATTCCATTGCCTTTAATTAAAAAAAAAACTATTTAAACACCCAGACAGAATTATTTAGTGTTGAAATTATTTTCCATAATTTAAGTAAATTATGGAAAATAATGTTGAAGCCAGTGATGAAGTAAATATATTTTTGAGTTTTCTTATCACTTTCGTAAAGGAGGTGGAATTTTGTTGAATAGAAACTTTTGTAAAAGAGTGTTATTTAATAAAATATTTTAGAGAAAGAATGTTTATCAAATTTTCTTACTTGGATATTGTTTTGAGATGATTTAATTTATTATTATTTAAATTACAAAATTTTGATCTATTTTGCTTAAGATTATTTGAAGAATGTAAATTTGGACAATGTTGTGTGGGCTATTACTTGGTTTTATTCTTTTATCAAATATATCAATCAATCAAATTATCACGCCTTTTTCCCACAGGGATAGGCAGAGTCAATGAAGCACCACCTACCACAATCCTTACAAAACTCCCTTGCTTTCTTCACATCCACAATTGTCTTCATACAGGCCTCTGTGGTTATGGGCACTAGGCAAGCGAGCTTTCTTGGGGATGTCTCTGATTTAGTCGGAAAACACCCTGGGCCTGCCTTGTTTAACGCATCCATCCACATGAAATTTATACATTTTATTCTTTTATAATGTAATAAATGAAACGTGTGCTGCTACTGTCACGTTTTGTTGCATAAATAATAATAATCAATTATTATGGGTAAAAAAACTAAAACGTCTTTAAAGTCACAAGTTTGTTAGGAACAATACGTACATATTTTTTATATTTTTATAGGTTTTTTAACATCATAAAAAGGAAATAAAGTCTGTTCAACGTATGTAAATGTTATTAATTTTAGTTAAATTACCGATTACCATTTCTGTCACGATTTTCACGAGCTACTTTTGTCAATTTAATTTGTATCATCTTTAGTAATGTATTATTTTTTATTTAGTTTTACTATGGTTTGGCATAATATGTCAGGACCCAGCCTGATGTTGAGTTGAAGACGACTGCTACCACAGTTAAGCAACTGCAAGTAGCAGTCGCATATACTTGAAACGCAACTAAGTCACTTCACGGACTTGAAAGTGGTCGGACCAATAATCCAACTGTCAGTTATTTATGTACAGTATGAATCAGAAAAGTATACTTGGAGCAGTGGAATAAATCAATAGCATCATTATCACCAATTATGACGCCTTAAAAGCCACAGGGATAGGCAGATGCAATGGACGCTTGCCACGATCCTTACACAACCCTCTTGCTTCCTTTAAAGCCATTCTATTTATACATTTTACACTGACTTACATAAGTTAATTTTATTTTTATATATTTTCAGTACGACGAGAGCCTTCACGGCGGTGGCTACATGGAGGGGCCGGCAGCGATGTACCACGAGCATAGGTTATCTCATCCCCACTTACCGCCGGTCCATTACGCCCCTCCAGCGGCACCAGCCCATGCCCTGCCTGGTGAACCCCTGGTCCATAAAAGAGATAAAGATGCCATTTACGGGTGAGTCGCGGTGGTAAAGTTGATTTGTATTCATTTTAGGTGGATTTAGGGCTGTCATTGTTATTAAGCTATTTTCCTAGTTAGATTTTTTAACACTTTGGCCGGCATAGTGACGACACGAGTTCGTAAACCGATTTTTTAGTCGGCCGCGCTTTTGGACCTCCTCTTGTTTTTCTATGAGGCATCTTGAGGTCAAATATTGCGTTTCAATAAAAGATACATTGGTACCGGCAAGTGGTTTTGAACCCGTGCTCTCGGTTTGAGTACACCACAGTCGCCCCTCTGTGAGTAGACAGTTGGTGGTCATTTGCTCAGTCTGCCGATCCACCACCTTCAAGTGTCCAGATCGTGAAGTTACTCGGCTGAGTCGGCTGTCATTTGCAGTTATTTACTGCACTGCAGCTTAACATCAGGCGGGGTGCGGTCTTACATCAAGCCACAATATATATTTTTTAATTTTATTTATTTTTACATTTCTATACTAAGCTATTAAAGTGCTTGTATCATAGAAACAGGACAACCAAAGTACATATATTAAAGGTACATTGGTACCGGTGAGTGGTTACGAACCCGTGCTCTTGGTTTGCGTAACCATTGCACAGCCACTACACCACGGTCGCCGCAATAATAAAAAAAATGTATTTTACTATTTTATTTAAAACACATTTATTTTATACGACATACTATTATCATGTTATCATTTATTTAATTTATTTATCTAATCTGTTGCACTGAAATAATTTTACATGCGGAGATTACGTTTAATCACCACACACCAACAAATAATGATAGACGGAGCGTTGCGTACAATTGTAATACACTATTTTGTCTGTGCTGTGTTACCTGGGGCGACTTGAGAACTTCGAGAACCAATCCTAAGGCTGCGCGTATTTTGGGGTGTTTGAGTCCGTTGATTGACAAAGAGAGTAAAGTACGAGGCCGTGTAAACGCAGAGTGAAACATGAGAAAAATGCCAAAAAAAAATATGGAAAAAGAACAAGTAAAAATTTTAGGAAATTTAAATAAATTAATAAATATAGTGTGGACACATTGGACTTGCTCTTGGCACGATCTCGCTGGAAATGCATTATTTGGGATTAGTCTGCAAATATCGCTATTGAAATATACTAAAACTTATAATATTATACAAAATACATTGCATAGTGCCCATAACCTTAGAGCTTGTATGAAGAGAATTGTGATGTGAAGGAAGCGAGGGAGTTGTGTCAGGCAAGTGGCAAGTGGCGCTCCATTGTCTCTGCCTATCCCAAAAGGAAAAAGACGTGTAAATTTGAATTTTTGATTGAGTACAAATTTAAGTTATCCCTATTTGGGCTCATACGAGTTTTATTGTTCAGAATTACAGATTTTGTATGCCTCGCTCCGTCTTTATTATATTCTTGTTCTTTGATACTACTATCAAAATTTGGTTTATAGCAGTAGCTAATTACCTCCTTTAACAAATCGCTAATAAACATAAAGAAATCCATTTATAGTTGTTTTTTTTATTATCTTTTTTTATTATAAATTGGTAGTTTTAGTGTGTGCCAGGATTATGGAAAATGGCTCTCCATTGTCTCTGCTTATCCTTTTAAAACGGTGGCAATTTGATTGATTGAATTTCATTATTATTCTTTGGTAATACAAGAGACTTGCATTGATAACTTTATACTATTTTATTTGATGTTAATCTATTATCAGAACATGAATATTGTGAATGTGAGGGAAGCGAGGGAGTTGTGTCTGGATCGTGGCAAGTGGCGCTTCATTGTCTTTGCCTATCCCTGTGGGAATAAGGCGTGACAATTTCATTGATTGATTGATTGGAACAACCATCTATGTAATTGCATCTAGTAAACAAAACATAGTCAAATAAATATATTTTTCAATAATTATACAATGATTATTTATAAATCATGAAACGTTCAAAAACAAAACAATAAACATAAAAGCCTTCTATTGCGTCAAACTTAACGCATTAGGCATAGAATAAAAAGTTTAATTGCATCAATAAATCAGATAAGGCACACAAAAGACACGGGGTAGGCTAATTGAAGAACAAAAAGTACTCAACTCTGACCTGCCTCGTCTCTAAAGTGCTTGAAGATTTAAGATAAGATACTAATCTATGAACTTTAACTTTAGATTAACATCACTTAGAAACTATATACAGGTTCGACAAATTCAATTATTTATGTATTTAGAACATATTTATTTTTAACAATAAACACATTTTTATATTAAAGAAATGAAGGCGAGATAATTACAATGAGGGCGATTAAGGTCGCTGTAGACTAAAAAAAAACGATTTAGTTACATATGAGAAATTTGAACCGGGCCTCATGGTTTGAGTAACCATCACGTCGTCTTATTTGCTGCTATTTACATTTTTTTCTTTAACAAATGAACAATCAATCAAATGGTGTAGTGGCAGTACAATGGTTACACAAACCGAGAACACGAGTACGAAACCACCTACCGGTACCAATGTATCTTTGATACATGTACTTTGGATGTTCTGTTTCTATGATACAAGCACTTTAGTAGCTTAGTATAGAAAAGTAAATTAGAAATAAAAAAATATTTACTCGCCTCATTTCCCACAGAGATAGTCAAAGTCAATGGACCATTTAAAGTAGTGACTTTAGGTGTAATAATAATTAATTATAATAAGGGTTTAAACTTTCCTTTTCATGCTCCTCTGGTCCTTTATCTGATAAGGAACTTTGGATCATTCACACAATTTCAAGACAATTAGCTGTCAAAAACAAACTCCTATTCTACGCCATTATTTATATTAATATGTAAAAGGAAAATACATTTAGGGCGACCTAGTGGTCAGACAAACCATGAGCACGGATTCAAAACTGTTTACCAGTACCAAATTATGTATCTTTTATATTGATGATATGTACTTTGGTTGTCCTGTTTTTATGATACAAGCATTTTAGTAGCTTAATGTAAAAATGTAAAAAAAATCTCCTGTCAATGTGTTTGTAGGTATGTGACTAAACAAAATGGCTGCATTAATTTCAATGAAAAAGAACTCCTATTTGACACCCTTAAAAAAGTTTGAATTATTTTGCCAGTCTTTTTGGGACTGATGTCTTCTTCTCTGATGTGTCGTCTCTAGTCTAGAGGATATTTTTTATTGATAATTTAATATATTTTTGTATAATTTGATATTAAAGTGTTTTTTTTCTCATTATCCAGGCACCCCCTATTCCCGTTGCTGGCTTTGATATTTGAAAAGTGTGAATTAGCGACATGTACTCCACGTGACCCTGGAGTGGCAGGCGGCGATGTCTGCTCATCAGAGTCATTTAATGAAGATATTGCTGTCTTCAGTAAACAGGTATGTGTTTAGTATTTAAAATTTAATCTCGTTTTTTTTGAACTATGGAGAATCTCTTTCATATTTTTGGCAGGCATAGTGAAGGTACTTGAACTTGAACGGTATTTTCAGTCGTCGGCGCTATTAGACCTTCCTTGCCTTACCATCAGGCAAATCAAGGTCAGATGTCGCGTCCTTTTAAACAAAATATATCGGTGAATATTATCGGTCATTATTAAGTCTTTAGGGGTTTAGCATTAAGGGATGTTTAAAATACCACAGAGCCTCTATGAAGAGAATTGTGGGTGTGAAGGAAGCAAGGGTGTTGTGTAAGGATCGTGGTAAGTGGCGCTCCGTTGTCTATCCCTATCCCTGTGGGAGTTAAGGCGTGACAATAGAAAATATAGAATGTGTGAACTTAACTAGTACCTACACATCAAAATATCTATTCATTGTTTGATAGAATTGTTCAATCAATCAATCAAATTTTCACGCCTTTTTCCCATTTTTTTTTTTTTAGAATTGTTTTATTCTATAAAAACAGTATGATAGTATTTCTGACATTTACACAGCTGGTCGCCATAAAATATATGCGGAATTTATATTGTAATAATAAAATAAATATCAACTGACTTCCATAGTCACTGCCTATCCCTATCTAAGAATAAACTTAAAAATAGAAAAGTATAAAAGTAATCCTTAGTGGTGTAGGAGAAACTAAACACAAAATAAAACCACTATTTGGAGTTGGTTTCGCATTATGTTAACCTAACTACAGTTTTAGGTAACTACGATAATAATCCTTACGAGCGTGAAAATAAAGTGTAATTTTCTAGAATTTCTAAAAAAGGTGCTTAGGTCTTTTTTAGAAAACCACAGTTTTACTAAACAAAGTGTCATAGCAGTTGTTATTGTAAATTACACTTTATCTGCGTTGGCATACAGTTGAAAATTCTATAAATACGTGCATTGATGCAGTAGAAACGTTTTTTTCGTGCTATCGAAACGTATCGCTAATAAAAATCCATACTTTTCCAATTTTCATTGTACACAAATACCCATTGAGCTGGGTCCGTGCGAAAATTACACTTAAAAGAGAAAATTCCCGAACGAAATAACATTGTGCCGTCGCACCTGCCTCCATTAACCGACAAAATTAAAAAAGAAAAAGTAAGCGCCAACGCATTCGATATTCGAATATTAAAATGTCGCTCTCAAAATGGCGGATCGTAAATCTCTTTGTTGGTAATTTTCTGTTGGAATTATAAACGATAAAATGTAATTAGTAATGCTATGCTTGTTTACATTGCGGGCTTTCGACTTAACGATATTATCGGTAGGTTAACATTCAAGTTGCGTTGAGTTAACGCTAACTTAATTGTTACTTTTGTTTCGTTCAGAAATAAAATCTTTAATAATGATTAAGTAGTTTGCCTCAGTAATATAAGGGTCCTTCCTTTAACTCTGCCCATCCCAGTAAGAATTGAGGCATGACTTAACAATTCGTTTGTTTGTATATCAATTTATAAAAAAACCTATGATAAACGGTACGCAAAAATTCATAAGCGATGGTTTAAGAAGAGTAATAAATATTAGTAAAAATTGGGCTGGCATAGTGACGGCGACTGAAACAACCGTTAAATGAAACCATTTTTCAGTCGTTAGTGGCCTTAGATCTCTCCCTGCTTACCACTAAATAAGTCAAAATCAGATGTCGTCTTAATAAAAATAAACAATATCGTGTCACCAATGATGAAGTTTTTTCAGTCGTATAGTTTCTTTGATACAAGCACGTTTAGTAGATACCTTATTATAAATAAAATTAAAACGATAGGACTAAGCCCTTTAAAATTAACGCGAACGTTAAATACCTATCGTTACTGTAACGATATTTCGATTTAGTTTAAAAAAATGCAAACAAAATAACATGCAGTTACATAACTGTACCTATTTGCTTGACTGACAATATTAATTTGAACCAAATTACATTTGGTATGGCTGATTAAACCATTAATTTAAAACTATACGCTTCATTTTTTTTATTGGAACACTTGTATTAAAAATTAATTCTGTTTTTCATCCGTGACGTTACAATTCATCCGTTACTATTTTGTATTTATTCAACCCATGTTGGATTCAACCCATAACTTTTCTTTAATTTTCTATTCTAAGCTACTAAATGTGTTTGCTATTACTACTAAAGTGCTTGTATCATAGAAACAGGACAACTAAACATATATTAAAGATACATTGGTACCGGTAAGTGGTTTTGATCCCGTGCTTTCGGTTTGCGTGACCTTTGGACTACCACTACACCACTATCGCCTTAAATAACATTGTATTATAATAAATTTATCTACTATACTCTAAATGTATCCTGAATTGGGTAAAAACTTCCCCGAAAAGTCATTTAAAGATCATAAATCAAATGCAACAGTGTAACCCAAATTTATGTTCTTTCCGACATAATTACTAACACTTTTAGAGGCCATTACGACCTTGTACTTTTGACCTGTTAATTAATCCCATTCGGAACTAATTGTAGCTTAGAAATATACATAGCTTAGAAATATATATATTAAGTAAAAAACATAGCTATTTATTATTATTTTTTTTATTACATTTCTATACTAAGCTACTAAAGTGCTTGTATCATAGAAATAGGACAACCAAAGTACATATAATATCAAAGATACATGGGTGGTCTCGAACTCGTGCTCCTGGTTTGCGTAACCATTGCACTGCCACTACACCATGCCATGGTCGCCTCTAAGTCGCTGCAGAGTGTCCATAACTGTGTCTGTTTGTAAAAAATGATATTTTTATCGTGGCTCGAAATTATATCCCGTTTGACTTTAAGCGCTGAGTGCTGTCTATAAATGGAGGCGACTGCTACTACAGTTAAATAACTGCAAGTAGCAGTAGCATTCACTAAGTTGGGACAGTTGTAAACTAAAGCGCTTCACGGCCTATATACTTCAAAGATGTAGGTTAAATTTGTGTCAGAATCGTAAAATATTTAGCTCCACTGTTTCTGCTTATTCCTGTCTGAATAGAGGCATGAGATTTTGATTGATTGGATGGATAAAACTAGTGACTGATTCACTTAACTTAAAAAACATATTTAAATTTAAACATAAGTAGAAACATGTTCATTACAAAGGATATATTGTTATAATTAAATAATATAAAGATGTTGAAGCGACATGTTTTGTCTACGGCCGACGCAACCACAATAAGAACCTATAGTTGAGTTGTTTGTGCCACATGCCACGTTTATTCAATATAAAGCTGCGGTTTCCATAACATAATAACATATCAAAGTAAATTGGCATATGTAAACGTGTAATTTCTATAACAAAAAGAAACGAAATTAAGTTATAATGATTTGTATTTTTTGACTAAACCCACAATTGAAGTGAAGGGCCCATAATGGTGAATACCACAACACGGCTCATTGTTGTGTGTGGCGTTGACAGCCTGCGTCGATCTCTGCGCGATTATAAAGTTACAGAAATAAGACAATTTTGTTTAACGGAAGTAAAGATTTCTTTTGAGGAAGTTTTCGTTTCTTATTGGTAATTTTATTGATGGGAAAGGTTCTTAAGTGATTAACTATTTTCGAGTGTATTGTCTCTAATTTTTCGCGTATCGTCACTGCCTACGAATGTGATTTTTTATTTATTTATATTGTGGACTTTCTTAAAATGTCTTGCTGTCTAAATCAAAAAAACAAAACTAACTAAAAATTAAGGTAGGTGATCATTTGCCAATCTACGACCCGGATTATTACCACCACTTTCAAGTGTACAGACCGTGAACCAACTTAGTCGCGTTTAAAGTTGCCGGTTTTAACTAGGCATGGTGGTAACTGCTTATTTCTGTTTAACTGTAGTAATGGTCGACCCCATTCATGGTCCGCACTCCAGCTTATACCATCAGGGATGCTGTAATATCAATCAATCAATCAAATTGTCCTGCCTCTTTCCCAAGGGTATAGTCAGACACAACGGAGCGCCACTTGTCACGATCCTGACACAATTCCCTCGCTTCCCTGTAATATGTCTAGTCAAAATAAAAGCGAAAAGAATAGAAATATTGCGCTAACATTGATTAAAGAATTAAACAAATTTTATGCGGCTTACTAAAGCATTAAAATTGTGCAATCATTAACAAAAATAAACGCTATAGTAGGCCGTATAATAAATTCTAGTCTAGACTTTGTAAAATGGCCTGTAATGATTTAATCTTTTAATGTGATAACCTTTTACGATAAACTTGTGTCAAAGACAGGAAAACTGAGAAAGTGTGGTCAGTTCCCTTTTATCTAGAGGCTAAAGGTTCGACAGCGATACGTCGCTACATTGCATTTATCATTTTAATGCATAATTATATTAATTGTCTATAAATACACCTTCAGTTTGTATCAGAAGGGATGTGGATGTGATAAAAGAAAGAGAGATGTGTCAGGATCGTGGTAATTGGTACTCTATGGTCTCTGCGGATATATGCTCCAGGTCTGGTCGTCAAGGAGTAGTAGGCTAGGCAGTGGTGCCCAGTCTGCTGATCCGGGATAGTGTCACCATGTACATGTACAAGTATACAGACCGTGAAGTAGCTTAGTTTCAGAATCAGCTTGTAAGTTGCCGGTACCAACTAGGCCGGCATTGTGAATGTGACTGCTACTTACTATTAACTATTTAACCTCACTTCAGCTTAACATCAGGGTGATGTCATAGGTATGTCGAGTCACAATAAAACAAAACAAAAAGCTACTAAAAGTGCTATTAGAAACTGGACGCCTAAAGTACATGTGTACTTTAAATATATATCAAAGCTACATTTTTTATATTTCTATACTAATCTACTAAAGTGGACAGGACACAGGAACAGAACAACCAAAGTACATATATCGAAGATACATTGGTACCGGTGGGTGGTTTCGAACTCGTGCTCTCGGTAAGTGTAACCATTGCACTGCCACTACACCACGGTCGCCGGCAACATTGGTACCGGCAACTTGTACCAATGTTGCCGGCAAGTGGCTTTGAACCGATAGCTCTTGGTTTGCGAGACCATTCTACCACTAGGCTACAGTCGCCCTAAACTCTTAATTAAAATCCCTTTAACCTTGGACCCTTCATGCGATGCGTGAAGAACCACCTTTGGCCGGCATAGTGACTGCGACTGGGGCAGCCGTGAACTGACTCGGTTTATTTAGTCGTCGTCACTCTTGGATCTCCTTTTGCTTATCATCAGGCGGGTCGAGGTCAGATGTGTCACAATAAAAAAATGTTTAAAACTTGTGATAGAATCGAATCACAATCGATGACAGTATCAGTATATCAATCAAAAACGAGTACCACTTAAATAATTTATAACTAAACACGTCAAATTGTAAACTGTTTGCGTGTTATGATTTATTTCGTATATAAATGAATTATTAGTCGGCCATATTAAACGGTCGTTAGTGGGATCCGATCTGAGACGAACTGCAGACGAATTTTATCGCTGTTTAGCATTCGCAATTTCAAGTGTCAATTGCTTTACTGATTAGCACGTTTTATTGTTTTATTATTTATTGTAAAGGGGATTGTGGTGTCGTGGTAAACTGAGAGCTACCGGTTCAAAACCACTTTCATAAATCTTTTTTTTATTATTGTGACTCGATATCGGATCTCAGATTGCCTGTAGTAAGGAAGAGGTCTAAGAGAGCCGACGACTGTAAAAAACGAGTCTTTACGGTTGCCCCAGTCGCCGTCACTATGCCGGCCAAAGAATCTTTGTACATATATCTTTGATCAGTCCTGTTTCTATGATACAAGCACTTTAGTAGCTTAATATAGAAATGTAAAATAATAAAATTAAAATTAATATGTCAGTTATACAATTTTAAATTTTATTGCTTTGTCTTTAAGGTTCTAAATTCCATCTACATGTTACCTAACAGTTTAGTATGAAATCTCATATGAGTTGTTTACTACTTGGGTTGCAAACTCATGGTGGAGGCACAATTTGATAAAGTGACAGCATTCTATTAGTATAAATCGGCGGGCTGTTCTCTATTCAACCAACGATCTGACCTCGAGCTAGAGGAGGTCAAATATCACCGACAACTGAAAAAGCCGTAAATATGCTAGCCAGATGTTTTTTTTATTTATTTTCAATGTGACTTGACATGATCGCATCCGCCAAACTGGAGTGTGGTCCATGAATGGAGGTGACTGCTACTACAGTAAAACATCTACTATGGCGGCCTAGTTGAAACTGGCGACTTACAAACTGAACCTGGCGTAAGAGAACGGGGGCATAGTAAATCAATCAATCAATCAAATCAGACCGGTAACCAACTTAGTCGCGGTTAAAGTTGTCGGTTCTAAATAGGCATGGTAGTAATTGCTACTTGCTGTTTAACTGCAGAAGGGGTCGCCCCCATTCAGCTTACCATCAGCCGGGATGCTGTAATATCAATCAATCAATCAATCAATCAAATTGTCACGCCTCCTTCCCACAGGGATAGGCAGAGACAATGGAGCGCCACTTGCCACGATCCTGACACAACTCCTTCGCTTCGTTCAGTATAGAAAACTGCAGTCTTATAGCAGTTGAATGAATGTGTAATGACCCTTATCAGCTCATTCAACTATAAGAGAGCGATGACATTTTGTGAATTTGTTCATTTTATTTAGAACTGTGATCTCTTTTAATATATATAGCATTTGTACATTTAACTGAGGTGATTCTCCTCGTCATACTGAGGGTCAGTGGCCGTAAATTGAATTAGAGGACGTTCGGATTCTGTCTGGGCTTTTTATTTTGTTATGACGCGACATTTGACCTCGACTGGCCTAATAATAAGCAAGGGACAGTCAAAGAGCACTGACGACTGAAAAGAAACAATTGAGTTTACAGTTGCCTCAGCTATCGTCATTGAAAATACCCTAGGAAGTTCCTTAAAAACTATCCGGGACAAATCTAATGTAGAAACAGTCTCTCCGTGACCACGGTGGCTGTAAAGCTTTCGAAACGTTGGAATAATAAAAAAATGTTAAATTAAAACGAAAATAAACGCGATAGTAAGCCGCATAAAATTAGTTTAATTCATTAAAAATTTGTAAAATCAAAACCAAAATAAACGCGATAGTAAGCCGCATAAAATTTGTTTAATTCATTAACCAGGAGTATTTTATTTATTTAGTTTAACTTGGTAATTTACAAAGAAGCCTGAAGTTTCGTTCGATTTTTTTACATTTCTATACTAAGCTATTAAAGTACTTGTATTATAGAAACAGGACAACCAAATTACATTATATCAAAGATACATTGGTACCTATGAGTGGTTTCGAACTCATGTTTCTCGGTTTGTGTAAACATTCCACTGCCACTACACCACGGTCGCCTTTGGATTCATAACTTAGATATATATGTATAAAGCGGAGGGATGCTTTGTCACTTAAATACTCCTAATTAAACTCAAATAATTGCCGAGACATTTATCGATATTTCTCAATAATAAATAAATATTATAACGAGTAAGAAAATGTTCACATTTATAAGTAATTAAAGTGTAATTGTTGGTATTTTAATTGAGACAATTCCATCGAGAGATTCACACAGAAATTGTTCATTATACTTATCGATGCAATTGCGCTTACAACGCGATGCGATACTTAAGGCATCGGTTGGTATTAAAAAACTAAGTTAATTATTAAGTTGATTTACATTACTGGTTAGACATAAAAAAATTTGGTTCCTTGTGACTCGAGATATGGCAGTACCCCACCTGATGTTAAGCTAGAATGCGGCTATGAATACCAACAACTACTTCTACAGTTAAATAACTGCAAGTAGCAGTCATATCCACTATGCTGACTTAGTTGGAACCCGCGCAACTTGCTAACTGATCCCAAAACTCAGTCACTAGTTTGTATAATTAAAAGCGGTAGTATTACTCCAGATCGACAAACTTAGCAAACGAACACTTGCTGTTTGTCTACCACTCCTAAACAACCAGACCTGGAGCAAATAAATCTTCTTTTTAATTATTGCAAATAAAAGCTATGAAACAAATCTTTGTTCCGACGAGGAATTGAACCCGGTTAATGAATTAAACCAATTTTATGCGGCTTACTATCGCGTTTATTTTGGTTTTGATTTCACATGTTTTTATTATTCCAACGTTTCAAAAGCCTTGCAGCCATTGTGGTCACGGAGAAACGTCGGAATAAGAAAAAAAAATGTAAAATCAAAACCAATTTTAACGCGATAGTAAGCCGCATAAAATTTGTTTAATTCACCAATCGATGTATGTTAAAATTTATTATTCACATTAGAAGATTGCACGCGATAGCTGAGGTTCCTCATTATTGGGAATAGATGTATTATATCTATTGTTAAGGCATGTTTTTACATGAGATTATATTGTATTGTTTTGTGTTCTAAACCTGTGTTTTAATGTAGCATTTGTGGGATTTACATTTGTAAGAGAATTACATTATAAACGTTGTAAGAGTAATCAGTTTTTTATTTATTGTGACACGACATGAGATCTCTACTCTACTCCTGATGGTAAGCAGGGGAATGTTTAATAGCGCAGACGTATGAAAAGGCGACCGTGGTGTAGTGGCAGTGCAAAACCGAGTGCACGAGTTCGTACCAATGTATCTTTGATACACTTTGGTTGTCCTGTTTCTATGATACAAGCACTTTATTAGCTTAGCATAGAAATGTAAAAAAATCCTAAAAAACCAGGACATGTCCTGGGAAAACAGGACGGTTGACAAATCCAATTTAGTGGAAGAGCGATAGTGTAAAAATGTCACTTTGACAGATCAGTCGCTGGTCGTCGCTACGCCATTTTGTTGGAAGTTTCATCTTTGATCAAATAGTAAACATTCCTTACATTAAAAAGCAGTACGTTCGCAGTACCCCATGACCATAATCATGAAGATGTGGAGGAAGCGAGAGATTGATCCTATAACCTAGGATCCTTCAAGCGATGCGTGAAGTAGCACCTTTGGCCGACATAGTGACGGCGACTGAGGCAGCCATGAACTAACTTGGTTGTTTCAGTCGTCGTCACTCTTAGATCTCCTCTTGCTTATCATCAGGCGGGTCGAGGTCAAATGTCGTGTCACAATAAAAAAAAGTCGTGTCAGGGTAACAAAAAGTTGCGCTCCGTTGTCGCTGCCTATCCCTGTGGGAATTGAGGCATGGCGATTGATACATAGCTAATCCTAGTAGTACAAATATTCATCCTAAAAAGGTAGTATGAATTAACAAAGCTGTTATTCTCTCCATTATGTATTTATAGAAGAAGAGATTAAATTGAATTTCTATGCACAATTTAACCGTATTGTTGTTTGTACATTTAGAGATCGACAATAACTCAGATGCACGATGTCGAAACATAGTATAGTAATTGTAGTTTGGGAATGGCCTCGCAAACAAAAAGTTTCAGGTTCAAAACCACTTGCCGGTACCTATGTATCTTTGGTGGCCCTGTTCAGACACATTAAGTAACTTAGTACAGAAATGTCAAAAAAAAAATACAAATAAGAAATTTAAACTTTTATTTGAATATTGAGAAACGAGAAAATTATGAAAAGAGATTGATAAAAGAGATTTTATAATCGGAGATGAGAGGACGAGTATCGGTGTATACGCGTAAAAAGTGTTATTTTTTTAGGTTACATATCTGATACAAGCAATAGTGAGATTATACAAATGAATTGCGAATCAAAATTTGAAATTAAACTCGGTTGTTACGTTATTTTTTAATTTGGACACACCTAAAATAACCATTTACGTGGCTCAAGAAGTGTCATCTGAAGTGTTGCCTGATGATAAGCAAACGAAGGTCCAGGAGTGCCGACGGCTGAAAAAAAATTCTACTTTACGGTTGCCTCAGTCGCCGCCTGGTCGTTTTATTAGCAAAAAGCCCAGAACTTGAGAAAACACTATGATAAACAAAATAATAATTTTGTTTAAGTGAATTTTGATTTAACTCAGCCAGTTAGCATCGACAATAACTATGATACAGTTCGCACCAAAATAATAGAAATAAAAGAATTGTTGCAGCTGTCTCCATGTTTAGTTAGGGAGACGACCACATTTTGAATATGTTGTTATATTTACTATGAATTAATTATTATTATTTAATATAAATACTATTAAATTATTGTAATTATTATATCACATAAATATTATGTCAAAACGTGCATATAAATAGTATGAATTAGAATTTTTATTTAAGTTAGGCTAGGCTAGAGTGTGGTTAAAAAAAACGACTGCTACTTATGGTAAATAAGTAAAAGAAGCAGTTATATCCATTATGTATGTCTACTTAGTTGGTACGGGTAACTTACCAGCTAATCCCGAAACGCGTCTAATTGACTTCACGGTATATACGCTTGAAAGTAGTGGTACTACCCCAGATAGGCAGACTGGATGACCACCAACTAACAGATTTATTAGCTAATTTATTTATTAAAATTGTATTACTCGTATGTTATTATGGCTTGACATGTGACTTCGACTTGTCTAACTGGTAAATCTCGGTTCACGGCTGCTTCACGCTTCAACCATTAAGGTTACAGGATGGGGAGAACACATGAACTGGTAAAGCATTTTACAATGCGTGTATTAGTAGTGTATTACTATGGTTGCCTAGTGCCCATAACCGTAGAGCTTGTATGAAGAGAATTGTGGATGTGTAGGAAGTGAGGCAGTTGTGTCAGGAAGGTGGCAAGTGGCTCTCTATTGTCTCTGCGTATCCCTGTGGAAAAAAAGCGTGACAATTTGATTGATAGTATTAGCGCTTTACTTAGGAGGTTCCTGGTGAAGTGGATCAGTGCAGACACCTACCAGTTAAGCGCTATCCTGTAGTTCAACTCTCCGACTATAAAAATAATAAGTAATATTCATTAGGCGAACGCGCTAGAGCGGAACGGCGATACGATACCCGTTTTTTGCGTCTCACTCGCACGCAGCACACTTTTTTATATGAAAACGCATCGTCGATTTTACATTATCGCTAATACTGTTACTTTTTGCATACTGTCATAGATTAATAATTAGGTTAATAGCTTCTACTGAATAATCAATCAATCAAATTGTCACGCCTTTTCCCACAGGGATAGGCAGAGACAATGTAGCGCCACTTACCACGATCCTTACACAACTCCCTTGCTTCCTTCACATCCACAATTCTCCTCATACAGGCTTTGTGGTTATGGGCACTAAGCAATCCAGCTTTCTTGAGGATGTCTCCGATTTCTATCGAATAGCTATTAAGAAAACCCCGCCTGATGTTAAGCTGGAGTAAATGGATGCGACTGCTACTACAGTTAAATAACTGCAAGTACCAGTCATATCTACTATATCGGTCTAATTGGAACCGGCAACTTACAAGATCATCTGAAACGCGACTAAGTTACTACACAGTTTGTAAACTTGTACCTAAGTAGTGCTATGTAGATACTGGGCCGACGCAGATATTCGCATCAATTTTTTTATTAACAAATATTTGTAACATTGCTACAAGTAGACTGCTACTCAAAATATAAAAATTATCCTAGGTAACTTATTCTCAATAAAATCATATCAATATCGGAATCGAATCGTAATTGGTTTCAGAAACAAGAATAAACCCCCAAACATATTCACTTAATGTTATTATATCTAATTTTCACTAGGAAATGTTTAATTCAAATCACTTGTCGATATCACACTACGTGCTAATTACACTGCCACTGATGCCGCCATTTTACTTAATTACTCGAGACAGAAATACACAAAACCCCATAAGTGCGAGGGAGATAGATAGCGTTACGTAATGTACGTAATTTGAGTGCCTAATTGTAGTGCAAATAGTGTTCTATGTTTGAAAATGTTGTAATTATTTAATGTGTTACTTTGTTTTGGTAAACTAAACCTTATTCTGAACTAGTTAAAGTTATTTTTTAAATGACACTTTTAACTATCCACTATGCCAGTCTGTCTTTTCAAATTAATTCATGATTGCTTTAAAATAGTATGTTGAACTATAGGCAGAATAAATGGTGGTTTGTGTGGTTTAAATCAGAGGCGAGTAAAAAGATAAAACAGAGACAAAAGATAGTTTTATGATCAAATCAGGGACATTAGAAAAAAGCTGGGATCTGTAGTGCCCATAGCTATAGGTATCATTAGTATAAAAAGAATTTAGAATGTTTTTTTTTATTGTGCCTTGACATCAGACCTTAACCTGCCTGAGCAAGAGGAGGTCCAAGAATGTCAACGACTGAAAAAACTGGGTTAGTTCACGGTTGCTTCAGTCGCCGTCGCTAGGTAATTCTTCACGAATTGCTTGAAGGATCCAAAGTTTTATTTATTATTGTGACACAACATCTGACCTCGACCCGCCTGGTGATAAGCAAAAGGAGGTCAGTAAAGTTGTAGGATGTGGAAAACACATGGGTTGGAAAAGCATTCCACTTGTCAATTAAATCCCTGTGGGAATTGATACGTGAAAATGCTAATGATGATGCATAGTTGATAAGGCGACCGTGGTGTAGTGGCAGTGCAATGGCTATGTAAGCTGAGTGGCAAGGGTTTGAATCAACTCACCGGTACCAATGTATCTTTGATATATGTACTTTGGTTGTCCTGTTTCTATGATACAAGCACTTTGGTAGCTTAGTATAGAAATGTATAATAAAATTAATAATTTAAAATTATAAAATATTTTTTTGGCTCGGCATAACGTCATAATGCCTGATGTTAAGCTGGAGTGTGGTCCATGAGCTGGAGTATGACTGCTACTATATTTAACCATCTGCAAGTAGTTTAACCGGTACCAATGTATCTTTGATATATATTGTTGTCCTGTTTCTATGATACAAGCACTTTAGTAGCTTAGTATAGGAATGTATAATAATAAAAATATATAGAATTTTCTCGTACTTGTGCCTACCCCTAACTTGAAGACGGTGTAAAGGTACAATATAAAAAAACTTTCGTGTTAAGTGATTATTTTCCTTGATAATCACCATTGTTATTTATATAACAATTCTATTTAATAATTCTTTCATAATGTAAGGAAATGAATTTTAATTTTTATCGATTTACAATTGATACTTGTCGATTTAAATATCGATTTGTTGGGGCCGGCATAATGATTAGTTACTATTTAACTTAGATAATTCATTCAATTCATTGTGGTTTTTAGAAGGCAAATTAATTATAAGATAATAAATCAGACCCAGAAATGTGTTTCTCAAGAAAGCTAGGCTGCCTAGTGTCCATAACCTTGTATGAAGAGAATTGTGGATGTGAGGAAAGCGAGGGAGTTGTGTCTATCCCTATCCTTGTGGGAAAAACGTGACAATTAGATTGATTAATTGAAAATAATTGTGTCAGGATCATGATAAGTAGTGTTTCATTGTCTCTGTGTAAATTAACTCTGTCTAAATATTATTTTTGGGTAAATAACGCTTAGGCAGGGACTATGGAGCGCAACTTTTCACGTCATTATACCTGAAATTCAATTGAATTAAACAAATTTTATGCGGCTTACTATCGCGTTTATTTTGGTTTTGATTTTACATTTTTTTATTATTCCGACGTATCGAGAGCTTTGCGATAGTTGGCCGCATAAAATTTGTTTAATTCAATAATGTATGTTCGCGCAAAATCTAAGAAAATACAATTCTCTCCATATTCTATAATTCTCTTACAAGGTTATGGGGACACTACAGAGTCCTTGTTGAATCGCTGGACAGAGCAATTATCGATCGCAGAGCAATTATTGAATCGTTGGACAACCAGACAGCGATTCAATAATTGTGAAAAATGTGTATATCGATATTAAAATACAATGTATCTCTAAAAATAATATCAACAAAGTTACATAAGCTTTATAAAAATAAGAAAAACACGTCACCAAACCTGTCCTCGCCATGGACCGTTTTGGTCTGCTTTCGATGCCAGAGAAAAAATACTTATTTCACGATGGATTTTTCTCTATACGACCTATTATATCAATTTAATTGTTTGTCCTGCTTTTATATCTTGTATTCTTGCATTTTATATATAATTAATTAACTGTAAACTCATAGTGATGGCGACTAAGGCAACCATGGCTGAGTCGTCGGCACCTCTTAGTGCTCTGTGTTGCTTACCGTCAGGCAGGTCGAAGTCAGATATCGAGCTACAATAAAAAAGGATTGAAATCGAACTTCATTTCTACGTAACTAATATCCGTCCTTTAACTTATAGTTTAGTGCCTTATTTTAGAATCTTCTTGTTCTTAATTTTTTTGGCTTGTCATATGACAGCACTCCGCTTGATGTTAACTGTAAGTAGTAATCAAAACCACTACGCCGCCCAGCTTACTTGGAACCGACAACTTACAAGTTGATCTCGGAACGCGATTGAGTCACTACATTTAAAAATGGAGGTAATAGCTCAGGTCGGCAGACTGACGGCTATCTGTCTACCCACTAGTTTTCTTCTTGTACATGCCCATATCTGTTTTCACCTATATTTGTTTTCGCCTATATCTGTTTTCACCTACATCTGTTTTCACCTACATCTGTTTCACTACCATATGGTTGGTTGTCTAAAAGTTTTAGTATTAGGGCCGATTTTATAGATATTTTTCTAATCATTTTGTATTATTTACATTTCTATACTAGGGTGCTTGTATCATAGAAACAGGATAACCAAAGTACATATAAGAACCGGTGAGTGGTTTTGAACCCGTGCTCTCGGTTTGCGTCCCCATTGTATTACCACTAACTAAATACACCACGGTCGCTTAAAATTTGAAAAGATTAAATGCCCCTTGCTGATATATGATTGACAAAATAGCCAGAGTAGGTCATCTTGTTAAGGTTGTACGGGTACTATACTTGTGGAAGTGGCATTGTCAGGTTGGATGGAATTAAATGGTTTTTTTTTCTATAATCTTTCTTCGCCAAAACGCAGCAGAAATCTTCACCAAATGAGTATTAATTCGCGCCGCTTAATAATGACATAAATACACTAGCTGCATGTCTTCATATACAGGCTGATCTCATAATCCAATTGAATAATTTTCATTAATAAATAATTTATTTATTTATTTATTCGTAAATACTTCAGCTTTTTAATTTTATTTCATAATTCAAGGATTTAACCATTTACATAATTTATGAACTACTTATTTATACATATGTAAGTAACAGTAACTTGTGATGTCTCTGGGTGTGTGTGTACGTGTGAGATCAAAAAATTTCTATAGGATTTTTGAGGTTATGCGCGAGTATTGTTAATTGAATTAAATATTTTTAATGCTTTCTATCGCGGTTGTTTTTATTATAATCCGACGTTTTAAAGGCTTTGCGGCAAATGCTGAGATATTAGACGTCTTATTTAGCAAAGCTTTATTTACTGCGGGTCGCTCTTTGGCTAGGTGGATCGACGACCTTCGCAGGGTGGCTGGCAACCACACGATGTGTGAGAGAATGGCAAGGTCGAGTGTAGTGGACATATTTTGTCCAGCATTCAAAAACAGAGTTTTGTAGTGACAGTAACCATAAATCTTGTATGAAGAGAATTGTGGATGTAAAGGAAGCGAATAGAGTTGTGTTAAGATAGTGAAAAATGACGCTTTGTTGTCTGTCTATCTTTTTTATTTTTTATTGTGACCGCTTGATATTAAGCTGGAGTGTGGTCCATGAATGGATGTCACTGACAATACATTTCAATAACTGTAAGTAGCAGTCACATCCACTATGCCGGCCTAGTTGGAACCGGCGATTTACAAACTGATCCGAAACGCGATTAAATCACTTCACGGTCTGTATACTTGTAAGTGGTGGTACTACCCCGGATCGGCAGACTGGGTACCACTGCCTACTACTCTGGTAAATAGATCCAAAGCAAATATCCGCCTCTTTTTTTTATTAAACAAATATTTGCAATATTTAATATAATTATTAAAAATTATAAACATGAAACAAACATTTGCGTCAACCGGAATTCAATCGCTGGACAATCGGCTACGCCTGTCGTCGAACTTTATGAGTATGACAGTTTAATGATATCATTAATTAATTGTATAATAAATCACACTGTATATGATACTAAGTCGAAGTGTTGCACAAACGCATTCCACGCAGCCACTCTGAGTTCTTTGCAAGTCGACTTTTACAACAGCTTTTTCTTATGACAACCCATTTATACATAACTACATGTCCTCGCCAATTGACGGTCTCATGGATCTGCCTATCCCTGGTGCAATGGGCGCGATATAGTTTTTATTATTATTATACATTTCTATACTAAGCTACTAAAGTGTTTGTATCATAGAAACAGGACAACCAAAGTACATATATCAAAGATACATTGGTACCGGTGAGTGGTTTCGAACCCGTGCCACTCGGCTTACGTAGCCATTGCACTGCCACTACACCACGGTCGCCTTAAATGTTATATATATTAGGAGTCAAAAGTTTTTATATTCAATCAAATCAAAAAACATTTTGCGCAGACATTTTTGCAGGGATAGGCACTGACCATTGTGAGTCCTAGAATAACTCTTAGCTTAAAGGTTAAAAGAAACATATTCAAGTTATAATATGATTTGGGATATGCAGGAATTCAAAATTGAAAAACATTCTGTGTATTTTTTCCGTATTATAAGTATTTGTAGCAATGTCACATGTGTACATAACAATTACGCCTAATATATCAAGTTTAGGGGTAGGTAGTAAGAGTATGAATATTTAAAAATAACTGATATAGGAACTTGTGTAGGTATTTGGCCGAAGAGTATATTTTTAGGGGAGTGTGGGGAAAACTGCCCAATCATGGAGCAACGATTAATTTTAATATGGCGGCACGGCTTTTGGGGGGATGCTCCCGTAGTCTGGTGTTCCAGACGAAATGTCTTTGGTTATAAAAAATCAATATGTAAAAATTTTAGTTTGTGTATGTTTACTAAACAATTTTATGCTTTATTGTGTAAAATATACGTATTGTTTTCGTTTGTTTAAATTATATTTAAATGTAATAATGTAACCTGGACTAACAATATTAGCTTTTATTACTATGTAAATAAGTGTTATTATTATAGTCTTATATCATTTCAGTATTATAACTTTAAACTTAAATACTTTATTATTGAATTAAACAAATTTATGCGGCTTACTATCGCGTTTATTTTTCGTTATAGATTTTACATTTTTTTAATAATCCGACGTTTCGAGAGCTTTGCAGCCATTGTGGACACGTAGAGATACGATAGTTAGCCGCATAAATTTGTTTAATTCATTAATCAATGTTCATGCAAAATCTAAGAATATACTATTTTATTATTTTCTTTACTAGTATTAAGTAAATAAAAAAAGTGTTTATAACATTATACATAATCCTTAGAAAAACTTCGACAGAGATAGAATTGATACAAGGATTAATTGTTTTTGCATAAAACTAAATAGAAATAAATACCAGTGGTTTAGGTTTGGTGAAAGTAAAAATATACCCTTAATCCGTCAGCTGCATTTGACTGGTAGATTCACCCCTGTCCCAATTCGGCCCCCTCGCCCCCCTCAACTCGCCCCACAGTCTGCCCGTGTCAAACACATAATGAGCGATTTAAACAATATTTTTAGGGGTTTTAAGTCCTGCGGTATTTGCCTTTTGTTTTGATTTTGTGGTTTTATTGTTGTTAAGTATTTGGTATTTTTAGGGTAGATTAGTTTTAATAAATTTATTTATTGCCTTTTTAACTAGTATAATTCAGTGAATTCAATAATTATTACAATATATTATAATAGTGGTCTATTGTATCAAATTGAATTGATTTGAACGTTATATAGGTACTCAATATTTCAACTAAAACTAGTCTAAGCATACAGAATAGACTATAATTGCAACCAGACCATCAAATATCTTCCTTTCTTCTAAATAACTAAGTAAATATACAAAATGACTTAAAAAGTTTTGTTTGTGCAAAAAAAAGGGATTTATATTCTCCTCACATTTTTTAAACAATAATATTTTATATTTTTTATCTCCCTAACGACGCATAATTTTCAAAAAGCCACGGATTATATTCGTAAGCGTGAATCATAATAAATACATAATCTTGTATGAGAATGCATTGAACGCTCGGATAACGGATTTACACAAAAAATGGCTCAAGAATACTTTGGACATCTGCTCATTGTTCAGATTGATTTCTTATAAAAAAAAAGTATATTTGTTATTATAGATATATACACATACATGTATGTTTATTGAAAGAATGTATAAAAGGTGATTGAGGAAAGCTAATTTGTATATAAGAAGTGAGTAAAAGGACAAAACCCTTTTTTATGATTCTTAATAAATCATAAAAAACAAACGGTCAAAGTCGACTGAGACAACAGTAATTGAATAAGTTTTTAAGTCATCGGGGCCCTCAGACTTTCCCTTGCCTCAAGGTAAGACGAGGTCCAATGTCGCGTCCCAATCAAATGAAATTCAAAATACTATATTCACATATAAATACATATATCTAAGTATAAGAAAGTGTAAACAAATATTTCTAGCAAAATGTCTTTGTAATATTATAAAAGCTAAATTTAATTCTAATTATATTGAAGTAAAGCTCATTATTGTCTGGTAAGCCTTTAATAAATGACATTAGTTTCTGCCCAATTCGTCACAGACACTGCACAGAGTTATTTGTAGCAGATCAATCAAGATTATGTCCAGTAATACTGCTCAACCCCTTCTGACTACCCCTATAGTTTAATAAGGGTTCATTACAATGCTATTTCCAAATAATCAGTCACAAGTTAATTTGTTTCAATGGTTTTTAATCTGATTTTCTATTTGAATGAAATTTAGTAACTTTATTTCTTTACATATTTAGTTATATCATGAATAAATAATAATATTTATATTATATGTATTTAGACTATAAATGTAGATGTAAAGAAACATATTAGTTGTGTCAGGATTATGAAAACTATAGCTCTACCTATCCCTGTGGTAATGATTGCGTGACTTATTGATTGAATTATAAAAAAACACATAAATATTACTACATAAATATTACATACTAAAATGTTTCTTAACCCAAAAATATATATTAACAATTCGGCCAAAAATGAGCATTGTCTAAAAAAGAAACCATCATTTTTTTTATTAAACACTTATTTGTTATTTAACCTTCAATTTTCGATTATTTGAACCCTCCCTTACTTCAAAAATAACATTAACAAAAGCTTAAAACTACGCGACCCGCAGATAACTTATTAAACATTGCACCATTACACTTTAATTTCTAGCCCGCTGGGAGTGCGAATTTATACCATTTAACCACCATACAATTTCGTCATAATATTGCAATTTTGTATATTGAGTCTCAAAGTAAAACTATCAGACACTATGAGTATGGTATGTCGAATTCAAGAAAATATTAGGGATTGATGAAAAGAGATTGACAAGAGGGATAAATCAGGGGTGAATGTAAGAATACAACAGAAGATTATTCCTCGATTAATGTGGAGACATAGTTTAAAAGGCTGCAATAATAAAAAGCTTGTATATAACGAAAATTGTAAATTTGGAAAAGGAGGGAGCTGCGCAAAGATCATAATGGATTACGGCTTATTCCTATGAAAATTAAAACAACTTATAATAGTTTACTTTGGATCGAATTGTGACGAAATATAACATGTATGTGTGGCATAAACAAAATGTCAAAATTACCCTGCGTCCAAAACATCCCAACCTTACTATTGTATAGGGGTGGCGTATTGAAATTAAAAAAAAGGCCAAAATAAGGGGTGGGGGGGTAACAGAAAAATATGCTCACTTATTCATAATATACGCACATTCTAAACTATCACGTACATAAACACATGCATACAATTTTGTATGAATATTGCGAAGGGGAGAGCGGGGAACCTTGGGCGCGGGGTACTATTATTCCATTGTCGAGTAGGCATAGTTGGGTCGTCAATAGGGTTACGTACGGGTACTTGGGTTTGTTTAAAATACTTTTGCCTTGTTTAAAATTGTGTTTTTGACTCTAAAAAGCGGTTGTTTATTTTCAAATTGAGCGTGCGAGTACTCTCAATGCCGCAACGTAAACATTCTATGAATACATTATTTGTTATTTTTGGGCTGTGAAACGCTTTGGGGGTTTGCTTTTCAAATCCGGACGCCTGTACTCTTCTTATGATAAATAATTATGTTTTATAATGTTTAAGAAAAATCCTTTCCTTTTTTAAGTGCAATAACACTATTCTGTGGACATGGGGGAAATGGGTAATTGGTCAAATGCCTCTTTCTCTCACGTGCCTCTCACGTATAGGCAGGCAATTCGCTCGCTCCTACTTTTTATACAATTTTCAATATTAATTCATACGTATTGAAATATGACCAAAAATAATATAGAAAATGGCTAAAAATAAAAAAATTATAATTGTCCCACTGAGCACAGGTTTCCTTCTGTAAATATATAATTTGTTGTAATACCTTATTTATTCATGAATATTGTTGTTAATATTCGTTACGCCTCAAGCGTTGTGTTTTATATGCGAACGACTTACATATTTATTATAACAAAAACATACATAAAACTACAATATTTTATTCACTTTCAATGCTTAAACGAAAGTTGATTACTACTTCAATTACATACTAACGCCTTTACACACTCGGGGGTGAACAGAAACAGTTGCATTTAGAAATGAATTTATGTGTTTTTTAAAGGACATCATTCATTTTGGTAGTTTCGATACTTGTATTGAAAAACTAATAGCATTTTTAAATGCCGTGCAATTGAGTTATTTGGAAAATAAGATATGGATTTTTTATCATTTGTCAATCACAATGACATGCCATATTAACAGTTCTGCTTTGGACTGTCATAATTATAGTTTGATCATTTTGCACACCTAAACTATGCAAAATAAAGGATATTTTTCATTACATTCTAATCTTTGTACATCTAACTAATTAGTACGTTAGATAAACTATGCAGGCCAAGTTGGAACCGACAATTTTCGGGTTCTATCCGAAACCCGACTCACTTTGCTGTCTATAAACTTAAAAGTGATGGTTCTATCCCAGACTGTCCACCATGTCTGCCTGCCACTCTTTAACACCCAGACATAAAGCACGGTTTAGGGCGACCGTGATGTATGATGGCAGTGCAATGGTTACGCAAACCGAGAGCACGGGTTCAAAACCACTTGCCGGTACCAATGTATCTTTGATTATATGTAAGTTGGTTGTCCTGTTTCTATGATACAAGCACGTTAGTAGCTTAGTATAGAAATGTAAAAAAAAGACAAAATATCTGCCTCATTTATATAAACAAATATATGAACAAATATTTGTAATATAAAATGTATTCATTAAATATGTATTTGTAATTAAATATTACAAATATCCATTAAAGTTATTAATTTTATAATAACTAATAGATTTTATCTCTTTACTTTATCAGACTGTTAAGTCCTAGGTTGGTTAGGTAATAAAAGTTAAGCACTACAACCTTGCGCATACAAACTTAGCCCATATTACAATGTGTGGAAGGGTTAATATCCTATAATTATTTAATAGCAAAGTTAAAATAGTTGTCTATTGTAAATAATTGCTACCATACAACTTTATGTTGTAGACAAAGAAACAGTGAACTATTAAGGCTTAAAGGATAGGCAGCGATAATAAATATTAGTATGGTCGTCCTGTTTCTATGATACAAGCACTTTAGTAGGCTCGGTAGTGCCTGTGAGAATTGACGTGTGAAAATTGATTTATATAACTTAGAAAAATATCAATCAAAATCAATCAACCAATCAATTATTAAGCCTTTTTCCACAGTGATAGGCAGAGACAATGGAGCGCCACTTGCCACGATCCTGACACAACTCCCTCGCTTCCTTCACATTCACAATTATCTTCATACAAGCCCTATGGTTATGGGCACTTTGCAACCTAGCTTTCTTGAGGATGTCTCCGATTAGATCAGAAAAAGCTCTCCTGGGCCTGCCTTGTTGATTCATCCACATCAGATTTATAAATTACTTTCTTCATCTATTCCATGTGCCCAAACCATCGAAGCATTCCTTTGTCAATCACTACAAAACACCAACTAATATACTAAACACATTTATATATATATAGTTTACTTACAGTTTCTTATCCTGTCCACCCTGAAAGTAGTTAAAGACCTTTATTACATGTGTTAATTCGTCCCGGGTGACCAATGTGGACATTAATGGCCGAAAAAAGCAATGAACATCACTTTATCACACTCATGGGACGAATTAATGGGCTGCAATTGGCACTGACCTCTCTCTCTCGTTGAGAATTTCACCAAAGTATATTATGAAACGTTTGTATTATCAATAATTTAGTAACTACTAATTTATTTATTTATTAAAAAACTTAATGCACAATAGTACAAAGACGGACTTAATGCCAAAGGCATTCTCTACCAGTCAAACCTTTAGGATGTTGATCCGACAATGTTGATGTGTCTTTATTTTATTGTTTATTTTATTATAAACAATAATAATAATTTTATTGTTTATTTTATTATAACAATTGTTATTATTTATAGTGACAATAAAGAATAGCAATTTGCTCCTGCAAACGTAATTATTAATTTATACAAAACTTCGTGAACAGGTCAGACGTCAAAACGGTCATCATAGTGTGCCGCTGGTATAGTGCTTTTATGTTTTAAAGAAAATAAATTACAAATAAATACACCTATTCCCATAGCATAGAGAGAGAAAGAGAGGGAGAGAGTGAATCAACAAGCAGTGTAAGAACGACAACAGTTAAGTTGTAAAACGATGTAGAATACTTCGAACTCGATTCATTTTCCATACAAACAATTCATTAAATCGATCATCACGTCATTAGCATAGAATAAAACAAATGATAAATCTAGTGAAAAGATAAGCAAAAGTAATATTTCGTCATCTCATTCCTCAGTGAAGCGTTAGTCCCGCTTGTCACCATCACCACCGGATCATAATCCTCGCCTAAACCACTACATAAATCAAAATATGACATTCCAATTTCAAAATAACACGTTCGGGTCAAAATACAATTGTCAAAAAGTTTTATTCCTAATTTAATAAATCATACGAGCAGTTAGTGACAAAATCATCTTAACTTAAATTACAGGTCTACAAATCGTCACAGACCATGGTTATAAATCATCCAAAATACTTCGCAGCATAAAAAAAACTAAACCAAACAGTGTAGCGTATACCCTCGGCCCCACTCTACCTGCTTTTGAATACGTTGCATTTAAAATAAAAATTTCCAACGCACGGATTCCGGGACAAAAAATGGACGAAAAACAAGATCCTTTCAAATACTACATCTCTCTCTAACTTATGATTTTATCTGATAAGTGGTTCCTTTTCTTACACGTCCTGGTTTGGGATAGTATCTCTTAAGATTTTGAGTTCACGCTGCATTCGTAAATAATATTGTAAATTTTAAATTGAAACGTTTAACGTTTTATTATTTGTGTGCTAACTGCTAATGTGACATTTTAAGTTAGTTCACTTTTGTTAAACAATTAATGTTGTTTAGTTTTCTAATTTTAGTCACCAAGCGTTGTCATACATTCGAAATTAATTTTTAATCAAATTATCACGCCCTTTTCCCACAGGGATAGGCAAAGACAATGGAGCGCCACTTGCCACGATCCTGACACAACTCCCTCGCTTCATTCACATTTACAATTTTCTTCATACAAGCTTATATAGGCAAGGTTATACTAGGCAACCTAGCTTTCTTGAGGATGTCTCCGATTTGGTCGGTACACACTCTCCTGGGCCTGCTTTGTTTAACGCATCCATTCACATGAGATTTATAAATTCTTTTCGTCAATTTTCTTGCACTCATACATTCCATGTGCCCAAACCATCGAAGCATTCTTTTGTCAATCCTTGTGAAATTAATAAATATGTAATAAACTCGAAGCAAGTATACAGACCGTAAAGTGATTTAGTCGCGTATCGGAATCACCTTGTAAGTTGCCAATTCCAACTAGTGAATATGACTGCTACTTACAGTTATTGAATTGTAGTAGCAGTGACATCCATTTATGGACCACACTTCAGCTAAACATCAAGCGGTGTGCTGTCATATGTCGAGTCACAATAACTCAAGCAAAATAAAAGTTATACTGTTTTAATTTGTTTATTTGTTAAAGCAAAAAGAACTCCTTTATAGACCTTTGTTTTATAACCATAATCTACAGTAGGAGTCATTTTGTTAACAATATTTATGGCTTTTTATGTTCGCTAAAGAAAAAAAAAGTGATATTTGACTTTTACAATTCTACCATAAAGACATTTGTTCATTACACCCGTTTACGGTGCGGTCGTAAACAGAGTTCGCACGTGGAACAATCGACAAGTGGAATGCTTTGCCAGCCCATGTGTTCTCTCCATCCTATAACCTTGGATCCTTCAAGCGATGCGTGAAGAAGCATCTTTGGCCTGCATAGTGACGGCGACTGGGCAACCGTGAAGACTCGGTTTTTACAGTCGTCGGCACTTTTGGACCTCCTCTTGCTTGCTATCAGGCGGGTCGAGGTCAGATGTCGATCCACAATAAAAAAAGTCTCAAATTCGTCAAAAGTGATTAAAGATGTGATTCCAACGGCGACTGCAGACCGCAGACTGCAATACTTGTTTAAATGAGATTAATCCCGTGCAAGGAGACACTAGTCTGCATGTTTATAATCTATGACTTAGCAAATGCTATTTGTTGGAATAGTGTCGCATTGCACGGAATCAATCTCATCCAAACCAGTAGTGCAGTCTGCAGTCGCCGGCGGAATCACACCTCAAAGCAATATTGTGGTCGTAGCCAAGTGGACGCAGACACGTCGCACGCGCGTACGTACTATAAATAACATATTCAAAGAGGAACGCGCCATTATGGAACACTATAATTTAAAAATTTTCAACTACTTCAGTAGCGGCCGGAATACCTCGGAACTCGGCTAAAGATTTTTTTAGTAAAAAATTAAAAAAAAAATCACCTGCCCGTCGACGATCGTATAAAAAGTTATTAAATAGGAGGCGACTTAACTAAATTACAAAAGCCGACCTTTGCGCATTATAGAATAATTTACCATTAAAGGAGGTCGTGTGAGCGCTCAACTTTAAATCATATGACTACCTGTGACAAGCGTCAAAATGGTTCGACTGGGCGATTTATTAAAAGTCCGTCGAGATCGATCAACGGGGCATCTTAGGTAGCCTCTTGATGCTTTATTTTTATTTTATAAATAGATTTTTTATTACAAATTACAGGGTACCACGTTTGGTAGCGATTTTGATACCGTCGCGCGATCTACACTTAATAACTGAACTGGCGTACATTGTTTGACTCATAACGTGCCTTAATTTGTGGCTAAATAAAGTTTAATTTGCTTTGACACTCAGTCAAGAGATAAGATAATTTAATAGCTGGGGAATAAGGAGGATGGAATGTAAGTGTATAATGGACCTTTTCGATTAGACAACATTCATTTCGCTTAATTTCTTAAACACTTAATGAATCTCTTTATGAATCTTCTATCCAACACTTGATACAACTTTTTTTTTTATTGAGTCACATCAGACCTGGGCTTGCCTGATGGTAAAGCAAGAAAAGGTTGAAGAAAGCCAAAAAAGCCCCTTAGAACACCATTCCGAACGACAAGATTCCAGTTGCATCCATCGGTTATTTATGACTTACACTATGTCGTCAGGCCTACCTACGTTGCTTCTTCCGAGTCGTGATCTCCACTCAAGAACCTTTCTTCCCCGATTGTCGGTTCTTCAAGCGATGTTTTAACGTGACTTTATCTATGGTAGTAAAATCACACGATCTAAAATCACATATCCTGTATAAGGAGACAAATATACAAAAGGTTTACATTATAGGCATTTATTCAATTATATATAATAAAAGAACGTTGACTTGAAATGAACATGAAGAGAAAGGGGATGCAAAAAACATTCAGGTAAACGCTTAGTTATTGTGACAATTCGAAGGGTGGTTTTTCGATAGAAATATTAAGTCAAAAGTTGCTTCTTGGGGCACTTACGACAATACCTTTGAATTTTGTAGACTCATTTGACATTCAGGCCAATCAATGACAACGAAGATGAGCTCCGTTTTGACAGTTGAATTCTATTAATGAACTCCATAATGACTCCATTAAACTCCATAATGACCGCGCAACACATTAAGAATCGATGTTCATTTTCATTAACAGTTCATACTAATTGAAACTCATTGCCGGAATGAGTAAAAGTTGTTTTTGACACTAACAGCGACCGCGTAACTTTTTGACAAATGGGAATGACTTTCATTTTCTATCCCTGTGTAAAAAAGACGTGACAATTTGATTGATTGATTAAATAGTATAAAACAAATGTTTGTTCCGACCGGGATAAGTTTTGACCAATGCATCCAAGCCGGGTCGTCAAAGTGCTTATTAAATAACCTCAAAAACACAGCCTATCTTAACCATTTATAAACGTGTAGGTACACAAAGAAAAATAAAGGCTTAGCGTCCAATCTCGATGCGTTTTGATATATCTTATTAGCATATAATTCGATGTCCGAAAGTGGAGGGCTTCACGGGTCGCTGCCCACCCAAATGACGGACTTCCTTGCTTGGGGGCATCACAAGGAGGGGCTAATCGTACATTTATACATTAGTACTGTGGTAGGCTCTTTTTAGGAGGCAAGGGGACTTCGGGACTTAGTTCTTATTGGTTTATATTTGGAGGTATTAGGAGTACATTGTTTTTTCGTTGTCCTGAATCGCTTTTTTATTGTGACTGGATATCTGACCTCGACTTGGCGATAAGCAAGGGAAGGTTTGATAAATGTCATTTTTAGAATAGTCAAATTTCCAAATCATCCGGACCTCACCTAAAATTAATGAATTATTCCGTTTTCGGTACCGGCACTGGGGTAGACTAGACCATAGAACAATATAAATAAATTATAGAACAAAGAATAATAGCTACTCAAATAATAGTTATGATACACGTGTGGTAGGATAGGCAGAGTCAATGGAGCGCCATTTGCCACGATCATGACCTCGCTTCCCTCACATCCACAATTCTCTTCATACAAGCTCTACGGTTATGGGCACTAGGCAACCTAGCTAGTTTAAATACATATTTAAAAAGGTTTTTTATTTATTTTATTATTAAGAATGTTGTATACATAATTGATATTGTGGAGTAGACGCAAATTACGACCAATAACCAATAAGTCTTCGGAGACATTTATTACACCTAGCTCTTAATCTATTCCGCTCATTTTGATGCGTACGCGCACGTTGTGTTTATCGTATAAGATAGGGATGTTATTGAGCTCCGTAGCCGTAACCGAAACTATCGCATATCCGAAATAATAACATATCCGTAACCGAATCTGTTATTAACCTCGTAACGGAATACGAAATCAGCTGACCTCGACTTGCATAATAGTCCAAGGGGAGGTCCAAAGCATCACAAGCAAGGCGCGAAACAGCATCTGTGGTCGGCCTAGTCTCGGCGACTGAGATAAACTGAGTCGGATTTTTCAGTCGTTGGCACTTTTGGAACTTCCCTTGCTTACCATTCGTTAGATTAAGGCCATATGTCGAGTCATAAGAAAAAATGTACAACCGACTCAGTCTCAGTTAGACGGTTGTCTCAGTCGTCTTCTATGCCGGGTAGTTTATTTATTTATTTATGAAATAATAGTAATATATCAAAGTTGTCCTAACCCTTAATAGAACGCGTATGTCATGTTTATGAGTTAATGAACGTAACGGAGTATAAAGGTCAAAGTAATAAATGTCTTAGTATTATAGATATAAAGTGCTAATTACTGTAACAATTTATTAGTATGAGCTCTTATTGGACCGTTGAGACAAGCTATTTAATTAAGACCATCACTGACGACCGCGTCTAGATTGACAGATATTTTTTGTCTGTCTATAAGACACGGTTTTAAAATTTAATGTTAGTTTTTTAATATAAAATACGACCCAGAAGTTTATTTAACGAACAAATCTGAGAAAATAAGGTATTCTGAAAGTCAACTGCACTAGCACCTTTTAGCCGACATTGTGAATGCGACTGGGGCAGCCATGACTGTAGTCGGTCTATGCCTTAGTTGGCGGTCTTAGACTTTCCCTTGAATGCGTTTCAGCAAGTCGAGGTTAAATGATAAGTCTCTGGTTCGCAAACCAAGAGCCCCCGGTTCAAAACCAATGTAACTTTGTTAATATACTTTGTATAATGCGAATAGGACGGAATCGGCGCCATTTTGTAATGTCTAACTCTCCAACCAACTTCACTTTAGTATATTTAGTATTCACTTTTTATTTGCGGACCATCAAGAAAAAGACACCTTTAAATCAGTCAAGTGAAGTTAGTGAACAGCCCGTCCTATTCTTATCCTAATAGCATAGTACTTCTATGAAAGGTAAAAGCCCATTCAGTAGCTTAGTATAGAAATGAAAAAAAAAAACGCAGTAACAAGTCTATCTTCAAAATTAACAAGGCTGCTCTAATAAAACTTGTTTCGTCATCGTCATTAAAATTAACGTTTATAATTGCATTATGTGTCTACATATGCGTACTTGGACAAAATGTTATTAATTTTGTCTAACCATGCGTGAGTGGGCCACTGTGCACATTCCAAAACACAATTTTTTTTTTTTTTTTTTTATTGTGACTCGACATATGACAGCACCCTGCTTGATGTTAAGCCAAAGTGTGGTCCATGAATGAATGTCACTGCTACTACAATTCAGTAACTGTGAGTAGCAATCACATCCACTATGCCGGCCTAGATGGAACCGGCAACTTACAAGCTGATCCCGAAACGTGACCAAATCACTTCACGGTCTGTATACTTGTAAGTGGTGGTACTACCCCGGATCGGCAGACTGGGTACCACTGCCTACCACTCTTTGATAACCAGACCCGAAGCAAATATCCATCTCTTTTTTTTTTTATTAACAAATATTTGCAATATTTAATACTATTAAATATTACAAATAAAAGCTATGAAACAAATATTTGCTCCGACCGGGAATCGAACCCGGGACTTTACGCGCAACAAACCAGTCGCTAAACCGTTCGTCCACGCCTGTCGTCAATAGTATTAAAGCTAATTGAGTCTTTTGTATTTAATTTAAATAATACTTTAAACAACCATAATGTGGGAATTAACCAACTAGGCGCACAGTGTTTGCATAAATAATTATGATAGACAAAACCTTTTTTTTTTTATTAAGACGTTGTCAATTGAGCACGACTTGCCTAATATAAGTGCCGACGACTTAACCGAATATGCAGTTTATATTCGTTTGCCTCAAAGAAATTATAATTTTCACAGGGACAATGGTTGCCTAGTGCCCATAACCACAGAGCCTGTATGAAGAGAATTATGGATGTGAAAAAAGTAAGGGAGTTGTGTAAGGATCGTGGTAAGTGGCGCTCCATTGTCTCTGCTTATTCCTGTGGGAAAAAGGCGTGACAATTTGATTGATTGATTTGACAATGGTCCGCTACTTTCAAAAGTCCTAACTCAATTCTCTCGGTTCCTTCACACACAAAAAACTCTTCATACTATCTCTTAACTTGAACGTTTCAAACTGAGAATGTAACAAAGTTTATGACCCATAAAGATATAAAATATCTTTGAATTTATCTATTAAAGTATCGTTATTTAACTCAGAACAGGGCGACTGTGGTTTAGTGGTCTCGCAAACCAAGAAGATCCGGTTCAAAAAACACTTTTATAAAAATAAATAACTATTTATATAAATAAATATAATATATGTATGTTTCGAACCTTAGGATACAAATGTATAAAAAAACAAATTCATATGTTGGGAATCCATCACACCAAAAAGAGGGCAGAAACCAAAAAAAGCATTAGCTAATAAATATTTGAATTTTTAGTTAATTTATTCGACCGTTAGTTCAAATTCAAGAATCAGGCAGGTCCGTGTATGATTGTATCTGGCTTCCGGTGATCACGCTTTTGTTGAAAAAAAAAACCACTCCAAGTCCAAGGCAAATGGTCAATAAACTAGACTTATCAATGTACTAAATTAAACCCTATTCCGAGAACGATTAAGTCTAATATCAATTAGACAAAATTAAAGTAACTATAAATAAAATAAAATGTTGATTTTTAATATGAACAGAGATTCTCCATTTAATAAAATGATTTAAATACTATATACATTTTTTTATTGTGATCTCACATCTGACTTCGTTAGATGGTAAGCAACGAGTAGTCCAAGAGTGCCGACGACTGAAAAGAAAATACGACTCAGTTTAAGACTGCCTCAGTTGCCATTACTATGCCGGCCAAATGTGCCTTCAATCTTTGTTTGTAGGATCCAAGGTTATAGGTTTTTTATTCACTTAATATAATTTATGTTTTTCTTTACAGATACGCCAAGAAAAACCTTATTACATAGCAGACCCCGAAGTGGATTCCTTAGTAAGTATTTAACTATTTCAGTTACATAAAAATGCTATAAAAAGAGGATAAATACAGGAAAGGCATTATAACAAAATAATTTACGACTTGATTAATAAAAATACCTGTAGAATTAAGCACAGGTAAACGAGAAATATTTCTCGGAACATCGAAATAGGAAAATATAACAAAAAAATATATATTGTCACTCATAAAAAGTCTGAATCGCACCGTGAGCCTCCCGTCGCTTGTGCGGACAAAAAGTAAAATAATAAAAGCAAGATGGTGGCCACCCACTGGCCGTCGTTCGACACGGATACTTAACCGATTTTTAACAAATAAAATCTAAGCCATTACGAATTGCCGGCGGACAACGAGCGACGTGAGACCGAACAATTTGTTAAACGTGAAAATTCATAAACCAACAACTTGTTACGCAGAACTCTTTTTTTGTATTGAGACGCGACATCTGACCTCGACTTGCCTGATCGTAAGCAAGTCCAAGGGCGCCGGCAACTGATAGAAAAAAATCTATATTCGTTTACGGTCACCTCAGTCACCGTCATTATGCCGTTCAGAGGTGCTTTGCTTTAAGGATCCAAGGTTAAGGATTCAAGGTTAAAGATGGCTAGAACATGTGGGCTGGTAAGCATTCCAGAAAAAACGATACGCCATACAATCTAATTCGACTGCCGATTGTATGTCAACTAGACAGTCGAATGCTGATGCTTCCTCCGACCTGTGCAAATATCTCAGGAGTAAAAGACAGACATCAAATAAGGTTAAAGAACGGCATATAGGCCGACTCATTTCTCTGCGAAATTGCAAGGGTTTTAGAGTACCCATGACTTCAGCATCAACTCAATGTAAACATATCATTTTAAAATTAACTTTTAAACGACAGTCTACATAAAAGGTCGCATGTGAAATTCTTACCTGCCTCACTTATCTTGTGTCTCTATCAAAAGTGTATAACTTACACAACGGATGCAGTTGATAAGCTAAAATAAACTAGATGTAAGAATAAGACAGCCTACCGTAGGTTTATTGACAGAGTTCAGTGATGACGACTTTGGTTAAATAGATAGCGCATTGACCTCTTCCTTTGTTACACCAACCTATCAAAATAGCTACTTAACAAAAAATGCATTAAACAGTGATTAACAATTTAATTTAATCGTCTTTGCATTTGGAAGTTCTTGTTAGTGCGCTGATAAAGCGTTCCATTGATGCACTCTCTCTTTCTACCTCTAGTCCCAAAAGATAAGGAATATAAACATTCACGACATCCGGGGCTCTAAACAAACTTCGTGTCAAAAATTATCATATGTTTTGTCCATAAGACAGCCATATGTGCCACTGTTGGCTTTAGGACTGTTTACAGAGTCTACTGACTTTAAATTTGTCAGTTTATCTGCTAATGTTGGCTCTAGTATTAATATTATGTTTGCTGAACTGTCATTTCGTGAGTTGACAGCGGTTCAGTTTTGAGTAACTAACTTGTGACTATATTATTATGTCTAGTGTGTTGATTAATTTTGATACAAATTAGTTTTCTTTACGCATCTTTGCGAAAGAAAGCTAGGTTGCCTAGTGCCCATAACCATAGAACTTGTATGAAGAGAATTGTGAATGTGAAGGAAGGTGTCAGAATCGTAGCAATTGGCGCTCCATTGTCTCTGCCTATACCTGTTGGAGAAAGGCGTGACGATTTGATTGAATGATTGATCTTTGCGAATTCAACTCTTTTTATACGAGCACTATGAAATAAACACTGCTAAACTCTGCCTTTTTAAATCCTTGATTAACGAACAATCTTCTGGATAGTCCTTGTGTTATCCTTTCTCTGACTTATAAAAAGTTTTGGTCAATCTTTAAATAATCTATATGCTTGCGTAAAACTTATAGTGAAATAAATACGAAAATTTACTAACAAACTTTTTAACTTATCAATTAATAACCTTGATTAGTGAGCTACAATTATTCGCGTTTTTTTAAATAATTTCAAGAGAGTAGGTACTTGTAAGGTATGAATGAATACGTAAAGGATATGCCAGGAGGTGTTTAATAAAATGACGGTTATCGAGTTCCTTTTGTGTGAAGTCTTGTTAGACATGGCTATTGTGCTAGGTACCTATTATTATATAAATTCTACACACTTGTGGTTTTTAACACTTCGAAGACATGATAATTGTATAAATTTGCAATAAAAATTAGATAGGAAAAATAATAAACATGATTATTGTAAGAAAATATTATGGAAGCATGAAAAATCACTTCTGGCCGACATAGGGACGATGTCGATGTCGACGATGTCGGTGTTTTTCAATCGTCAGCGCTTTTGTCGCTCCCCTTGCTTATCATCAGCCAAGAAAAGTTCATCGAGTCTCAATAAAAGCATTGAAAATAATGAAGCATGTGACTCGTTATCAAATCAAAACATAAAACATCAAATTGTTACGCCTTTATCCCACAAGGATAAGCTGAGATAATGGAGCGCCACTTACCACGATCCTGATACAACTCCCTCTTTTCCCTCATATCCACACTTCTCTACATACAAGCTCTACTATTATGGGCACTAGGCAACCCAGCTTTCTTGAGGATGTCCTCGATTCTATATGCATCTATGTGTAAAACAAAATCTTTGACATTGTTAATTTTGAACCTGTAAATAACTGAAGATCATCATTATACTTGAGTAACAGTAAAGTCGTTGTCTTCTACATGTTTTCAGCGCTCACCAATGTTGTACTGCTTTTCACTCCCGTAATACCTGAACAGGTCGGGGGAGAACCGCTTTCTGTCGCCCAAATCGACAGTCAAACTAAAAAGTTCGGTGCGTCGTTTCTTTGAAGAACAATCGACTGGAAAAAGACTTTACCAGCCCATGTGTTCTCTTCATCCTATAGCCTTGGATCCTTCAAGCGAAGCGCGAAGAAGCACCTTAGGCCGGAATAGTGGTGGCGCTGGGCAGCCGTGAAGACTCCGGCACTTTTGGATCTCTTTTTGCTTACCATCAGGCAGGTCGAGGTCAGATATCAAGGTCACAATTTAAAAAAAATCCCCGTGAATTGTTAAGTTACAAATTTCTCTACAGCCATTCAAATTTTTTTTTTTGTAAGACATGATGTTAAGCTGGAATTTACGAGTAGACGTTATTGCAGTGTTAAAGCTATTGCAAGTTAGTTATAATTGCAATTTAGCCCTCGGGAGTGTTTCGTCTGTTAATATAATTAAAATATAATATTGATAATTAAAACCCTTTCGTATAGGATGGGTTTTGTTCGTATCGTAATAATTCGTTCATAACATGAAGCTTGAAAGTAAATTGTGGTTGTCTCAGGATCGTGGGTTACTCCATTGTCTCTGCTGATCCTTAGATAGCTTAATTTGGGATTTTTTTTGAAATCATAAATGTACTGACCTTAAAAGACCTTAAAAATTAAAAAAAAGCGTGTAACTTTTGTTGATGTAAATTTATTTTAGTAATTTATGTAGGTTCTGCCTACACCCTAAACACATAGTGACAGGCGTGAGTGTACTTTTATCGTAAGAATATCGATTGCAACTTGAGTTTTTAAGTTTAAAGCTAACACTAAAGTTGACAGAGTTTGTATTGAAGTTATTTGAACACTTAACATGTGTGGACATTATTTGAAGTTGTTTGGTTTGTTAGGGTTTTCATGGGTTAAATAATCATCACCAACAACAATTGTGACGCGTGAATTCCCACAGGGATAGGCAGAGATAGTAGAAAGCCACTTTCCATTAACTCTCTCTCTTCTTTCGTATTTTTAATGATAAATTCTATATTTTGAAAGCATTTATTTCTACATTGCTTAGTAAAGGCTAAAATATTTAAATTACATAATAATATCCTAATATTTTAGCAATATGAACTGTTGTGATTAATCTTTTAAAAACCAACACAGAATTCACTCAAAAAGCTGTATTTTTACAATAAAAAATTACACGTTTTCTTATGAGTCTCGATAACATCGCCCCTTGTACGTTGTGTAAATAAAACGCAACGGTGGCAAGTGTACACAGAGTTAAACATATTTTTATCGCAGCAGACGTGCGCCTGTGTCAACGGCTACACGACGACTGAGCAAACAAAACGCGGGTGGAGGGTAGAACGAGATATTGTTTGTCTACCCGAAAATATAAATTTAATTGATATAGCAGCAATTTTATTATTTTGACTTGCTCGATGGTAAGCGCAAACGACTGAAAAAAAAAACGATTCATATGAAGGTGACCTCAGTCGCCTTCACTATACCGGCGAATATTGTATGTTATGGAAATTATTTAAATAAAGTATTTAGAAGTTGTAAAATGATAAATATTGTAACGTGTTTTTGTTGTTTAAAAAGAGCAATTTTGTATGTATTAATTGTAACATAACGATGAAATAAAATTAATTTTTAAAACCTTAAAACCTTTGCTAGTTCAGTATATTGAGTAAAATAACTTTTTTTAACTATATAAAACCTCATTAGATAGAAAATATTTTTGTCTTATTTAATACATTATTGTAAGATTTAGGAAATAATTCAAATTATAGGCGGAACTGAATTTATTCAAAAAATACTTACATACCAACCTATACCATAAATTCACGCCTATCTCCCCTAGGGTTGTCAGATTAACATTAAAAGTGATAAAAGTAAACAAAATTATCATTTTAATTTATACATAGCCATGTAAATGAAGTCAGATTTTGCATACATTTAAATTTATTTCGGAATATATAGAGGTAACCCTATAGGTGGTATACAGGGTACTGTATTTGGGCCTTTGTTGTTCATTTTGGGTTGAAGGGGTCTCCATTGTGAGTGAACTAGTTAGGTTGTGGTATGTATGTATTGATGCTTAGATTTGTACGTATGTATAGATAGAAGTAGGTATTGTATATAAAAAGTTGTTTAGTCAAGTCGTGGTATGTAGGAATATGAGTGTTTTTTGTTATATTTAGTTAATACGGCTGATAAAAACAAATACTTGAGTGACTGCTGCAATCCTAAATTGATACGGGTTTTCCAGTAGTTCACGTTCTTGGACTTCCCCTTGCATACCATGTCTAAGTCGAAAGCCAGACGAAGTCGCGTTTTAATATAAAAAAATAGGATTGGTGGAATCTGGATTTTCCCTTATGACATTTATGCTTAGGTTTGTCGCTCAGCTTGTAACTTGTAATCCTTGTAATCTCAAGAAAAACACTTTTTTGAGTAAAAGTAATACTCGTCGCAACCATTATGTCGGACTAGCTTCTTAGTCATTCCTACTTGCCGGCAAGTGGCGAGGCTACTAAGGTAATTGGAAACTGAGTCAGTTTCTTCAGTCGTCGTCGCTCTTGGCCACAATAACATTTTGTATATATTGTATATCTATCATAGCATACCTGGGCCTATATTCTTTTAATATATTTGGCGTCGAAAAGCAGTGAAATTGCGTCGCAGTGATATTTGACAACTTTTTAACCAATTAGCGAATAACAAATCAATAGGTAAACTACGTTGATTGGTCACTTCTGACTGCGGCACAATTTCACTGCTTTTTTGTCGCCATAAGTATTAAGATAACCAAGACCCAGTACTTATACTACATGAACTTTTAGTTCAAAGGAAAAATAAATATGTTTAAATAATTTTGTTCTTTATCTCAATGTGCTTAGATTTTAATTTTGCTTGCATAATTATTAAATATGAATTATTTGTTACAGATGGTGCAAGCAATACAAGTGCTACGGTTTCACTTATTAGAATTAGAAAAAGTAAGTTTTTAATTATATATACTTTTTAGTTTCATAGTTTTATTCTCTTCATTCACAGTTTAATTTAAAATTATTGTCTCTTTAGGTGCTTTTCTTAAAGTATAATTTTAGTAAATATTGAAATATATTTCGACTAATATAATTAAAAGATTTAATAACTAAAAATAACCAGAAAGGCAAATTAAAAAACGTATTTACTTCACTCGAGGCATCTACTTAATGTCAAAATATTTTTTTTATGGTCCACAAGGTACTACTGTTCTTTGGACAGTTTATTTATAGAATCGGGACTTTGGGGTAGGCAGTATCTATATTCAGGTGTTGCTTGAAAGTCAAAAATTAAGACGTTAAAAAGATGAACTGATTAGAAAAACATTTAAATTAAATCAAATTCTCACGCATTTTTCTCACAGGGATTGGCAGAGACAATAGAGCGCGACTTGCCACGATCCTGACACAACTCTCACGCTGCCTCACATCCACAATTCTCTTCATACTAACTCTACGGTTATGGGCACTAGGCAACCCAGCTTTCTTAAGGATGTCTCCGATTTGGTCGGAAAACACCCTCCTGAATCTGCCTCGTTTAACGCATCCACATTAAAAAGATATTGATTATCAAATACTTTAAGCTAAATCTCGTATGGAATTATCCGACCTAGTTTTAAATTTCAAATCATGGTTAAAAAATAGATTAAATCTCATCAAAGTGTTCATTTGGTATCGTGGCTAGCGTGACATGCGACCTGAAGCAATAATGTAATAAATTTGAAAATAACTATTAAGGCTGTATTACAAAAGCCTTTAAATCTTCATTGGATCATGTTGAATATAATGAAAAGAACCAGTTTTTAATGATTACTCAGAGAACATAATATCATTTCGGTTATCTCTGGTCCATCGATCCCATCCGAGATACGGGTATCGATTTTGAGCACACGCAACGATCATGCCGCTGATATTATACTTACATACCTATACATACATATACAAGCATATATATATATATATTATATACATATATACAATTCAGTTATATTCAACACACTACAAATAGTCTGTGCAGGAAATGAAGGAAGCAAGGGAGTTGTGTCTGGATCGTGGCAATTGGCGCTCCATTGTCTCTGCCTATCCCTGTGACAATTTGATTGATTGATTATATTTAACAATCTTCGGAGTTTTTTTGTGACTCGACATCTGACCTTGACGCGCCTGATGGTAAGAGAATTGTGGATGTGAAGAAAACGAAAGAGTAGTCAGGATCATAAAAAGTGGCACTCTGTTGTCTCGTAGACCTAATAATCAATTGGAATAGCTCATACATAAGTATGAGCTATAATAATAAATATGACTATATTAGTCTTTTTCTGGAACACCTAAAACCTATAAATATTTTTAAAGTTTGACTACGTTATCTTGTAAATACCACTACTAACTGTTTACCTCTTAAAGTCAACAATACTTGAATATACAGCCTTTATATATTGGCTTAATAAAGTTCTAAAAATCGTCGTTATATATATCTCCCGAGATATCTTCAATCTTAGAACAAAACAAAGACAATAAGAAGTCTCTTTCGTCATTTTTATTGAACAAGGAACTTTAAATTTCAATCTTATGTCCTTATGTTAGAGTTTATATTTGTTTATTATTGTTCAGTTAAGTTTTGTATCGGGTAGTATGATCTAGAAACAAGATACATATCCCAGCATCGCCGTCCGCTCCCACAGTGGATTCCATAAATACACACGGCTCTGATCGAACACATAATATTAGAAACCGGTAAATTTTTGACCAAAAAAATACCCACGTAACAAGATAACGTGTAATGCGATACCACTGTACGAATCACTGGCCGGAGGGCGAAATAAAAGGCCATTTTTAAAGAATAAAAAAGTAAAAAATCCAAAAATATTGGCCCGCGCCTTTGTGATCGATTTAAGAAAATCGTTGTTTCCGTTTAATTCGTATTTAGAACAATGATTGAATGAAATTAGAATTGGCTGGTTCTAAAACACTTGTTGGATAATCTAGGTATCTTCTTTTTGTAAGTGGTATTTATCAACTTTCAACTTAAGCGCATCTGATATAAATGACATCCTCAAAAAAGCTGGGTTACCATAGAGCTTGTATTAAGAGAATTGAGGACGTGAGGAAAGCGAGGGACTTGTGCCAGGATCCTGGCAAGTGGGGCTCTACTATCTCTGGCTATCCCTGAAGAAATGAAGGCGTGACAATTTCAGCATAACGTAGAAAACATAAAGAAATTAGTCAAAACAACGTATGTATTCTCACGTTCCATTTTTGATTTAAATCCAGACATCCGACAAAACGTTTTTTCCCGCCAATGCATATCCTAAACCTGTCAAATAGTATCACGTTAGATTGCTCTTTGGCGGGAATAAAAAATAAAAAAAACAAGTTTTCTCCGTTAGCTTGAACCATTTCCGCTCCACTAGGCACTGTTCACAGGTGATGTTTTGTGAGCATTTATAATTAAAAAAAGTTTACAATTAAAAAAAGTTTGGTGAAAAAAAAGTTTAGTTTAAAAAAAGTTTTTTAAATTCATACACAATAAGATCTAGTTAAGTGCACTGTATTTTTTTCTAAACTCTCATTCATCTATAATTACATTGATTTTTTATCGAATACTTTTTTTGAGTTACTTTAACTTTTCACCGTTATGTTGGTTAAACGGAGACGAGCTAGAAGATTGTTCCCTGATCAAATCGGGGACATTATTAAAAAAACAGGGGTCCGCCCGCAGTGCCCTTAACAATATAATCTGTATGAAAAGACATTATGTTATAACAGGATTGTGGACATTGTCCCTGCTTATACCTATGAAAATTAAGGCTTGATATTTTGATCAATTCATAAATGAAAGCTAATTTCAAGAGAACCCAATATGCCGATCCGGAGTAGAACTACCACTTACAAGTTATACAGACCGTAAAACGACTTAGTCGCGTTTCGGGATTAGATTGTAAGTTGCCGTTTTCAACTAAGCCGCGTACTCCAGCCTAATAACAAGCGGGGTGCAGTAAAATGTCGAACCGTCGAGCCACAATAAAAATAATAATGAATTTTAAAAATATCTAAATATTTGGAAATTAAAACTCATGAAAACAATATACAAAAATTAAGTCTTGATTCCTTTTTATATCTATGGTTATTTTTGTAAACTCTTTTTTTTTATCAGAGTATATAACGTGTTTAAATGATTTACAACCGTCAGATTTGTTAGTTTAGTATGCGACCCACTAACGTTATTGTCCCTGTTTAACCCCATACATCGGTCCCAGGAACATAATTACACCGTCAATTTCAGGGAATAAACCAAGCTTTTAAGAGTCAAATAAAAATGTGCTGCATTGTTTCTGCTTATCCCTGTGGTTGACAAGGACATCAAATTGTTTGAGTTAAATAAATCTGATAATTTTTAAAATAACGTCCCGAATAATATCTACTTCACCGTTAGAGACAAATGCATTGGTATATTTATTAGTTTTGATAAGCGAAAATGGCCAATGAATTAAATTTAATTGGTACGCCGATTTGCTTTCCACAAAGATAGGTAAAGACAAGTGACACTTTCCTCGATCCTAATTCTTCATTACTTTATTTTTATGGGCTTTTGTGTTAAATAATAAACAAAATAATAAATAAAAAATATACTTTATTGGAACTAAATAATAGAAATAGGGCAAAAAGGAACAATTTGAACTACTTAGTCCCACCAAACGGAACTGATTGTAAGGTGTAGTTGAAAACAACATGAAGAATTGAACCCGGGACCGTGTTTTATGACTACCATTCGGTTTATCGCCGTGGCTTTATTTCATTACCAATGAAATTAGATAGGAAATTATTTTAGATTCTTAACCATAAAAATATAAACTATTTGTACTTCACTTCTTAATTTAATAATGAATATAGGATAAAAAATCACGCATATTGCACAGCGTTTAGTTGCGACTGGAGATTGAACTGCAGAATCCACCTGAAAACTAAGTATCTAGGTATGAAAGATAAAAACACCTTTATATAGTAATAGTATACGCTTTAAAAAATACAAAAAAAAAACAATAAAAATATTTATAATTTATTTTTTATTCCAAAACACTTAAATTCCCACAATAAGGGGCAAAGAGAATAACCCAACTTTCGCTTCCTTTGGCTACACAATTTTCCTGCAAGCTAAACAAAACAGTCTTATGGGTTGCCATTCTAAACTGCGTTTGCTCTATTATATTAGCTTTTAACTATATTACATATTTTTTTTGGACAACATGGGACTGTATCTATTAGTGATCTATTAGTGGCTGTTGTCATAGAATGTCGTATTCCCTGTGCCGGCTTGGCTGATTAAGGCGTACAGGATATACAGGACATTTACATAGTCGAAAAAAAAAAACGATCGCATTTAAAATTTTAATATGTAATTTGAAGTTATAACCCACCAACTTGAAAAGTACATAACTACAAAAACAACTTTAGGAATGAGTCATACATCCAAAACTGTATGTATAATGGGTAAAGCTCGCCTTTTTAGTTATGTACTGACCGTGGCACATATAGTGCCGATTGAAAACCCACGCTTTTGGCACTAACGGACGCTTAACAAATATTATAATTTAAATATATATTTAATACTCGGGAAAAACTGTTTCAAAACACAAAAAAAGTATCCAAAGTATGAAATTTAAAAAAATTACACTTCATTCATGCAATAATAGACATAGACAATTTTATTGTCTGCTACTTTTCACGATCATAACACAACTTTCTCGCTTCCTTCACATCCATCTCATGTTCCTCCTTATCTTTCTCGGTCGAAATAGTGCGAAATTATAGTTTTTTTTATAGACGTTGTAATTTCATCAGCAGCCAGCTGATTGCAATTTAAGTCGGTATAGTGACAAACACCTTAAATTTTACGGTTCAATAAGTCGTGCTTCTTTTAAATTGGTATCAAAGTAGTCTTATCAGAAAATGGTACAGGTTCTACCCCAGCAACATTAATAATTAATTAAAAGAATATCAGTATTATCTTTTTTATGGCCTCAAACAGGAAAGTCTTCTTCTTATGTTCAATTTAAATTAGAAAATAAAACAACGTAGACCATATTATCAGATCAAAAACATCACAAACCTTTGCCTTTGGAAAAAAAAGAAAAAACCCATAGACATTCAAAACGAACGTCATACGTCAAACGACAGCTATAATATCACATTTCATTCCAAATTTAAAAAGGGGAATTCGTTCAGAAACACTCCATCTCTCAATTCGAACATAGCTCTTTCCAAATTTACATTTCAGAAAAGAGTTTGATGTTTCTAAACGATAATCGCCTTGAAACCCAGTCGTCCCGGAATGCCGTAATACCTCATTAAAGGCGTTTTTACCATAAACAAATAAGTCAATAACTCCACACCCTTCACATTAACATTAGAACTCTATAGAAATACAAATAAAGATGAAATTCATTTAAATAATTCGGTAACTTTGGTCGTTTTTGTTGTAATACGTTCAGTAAGTTCCAATTGTGAATCCCTCAAGAGTTACGATGTCAAATCTTTCTTGCTGTCACTTAATTCGAAAATAGTACCAAATGATGCGACACTCTCGGATATAAGTGGATTAACTACATTTCAATGATACCATATGTATCATACGGTTTTAAAATATATTTTATGCGTCAGTTGCGTTTGTAGGGTAGGTACACACCTCAATCTAAATACAGGGTTGTCTTTAATATTACGAAAGATATATCGAATTTAGTAGGTAGCTATTATTGACGAAATGGAGTAATGATGAAGAAATTCTTAGAAAGGATAATATTGTATTCAAGTGTAATTCGATTATCTAACTAATTCGAATGCACTCGAAACTCTTGACGTGTGACGTCACGAAATGTAAACAAAAGCGCGTCCATAGATATGAATAATCTCTTTGATTTCGATTACCCTCCAAAGACATAATTAGCTGTCAACGAGGACGCTAGTAGTTTCCGCTTCCGGCGTTCTATTTTCAAATCTGCTAAGAAGCATGTGTTTTCGAGTTTGGAACGCATCGATTTTGTTATAATTTTTTTCGTGCGTTTCGCTTTGGCAGGTGAACGCCAACGTTTTATTACTTTTCACCGTGTAAATGTTATCTAAAAATTTCGTTACTCATTTTATTGCCTTATGTTAATTCCTAAACTAATTATGCCTATGAAAATTTATAAGGTCGGCGCACGAATTAATATGCGCCCGCTGAGCACAATGGGCCGAATTTGTCTTGTCGTGGACGAAAAAAAACGTGGAAAAAAAGGAAAAGAATTACCAAGTCCGTTTCGACTTTTTACGATTCGAATTTTAAAAGTTTTTAGTGCGCGTTGTAAAACGTCCGCGACAGTTGGTATTTAAAGGCAACGAAAGTCGAAATGTATTTCATTGTTTTCTATTGTTTATTTTTAGGGCTTTGTATGCTGATATTAGTTTAAAGGTCATATATACTTATATGTTTGTTTGTGACTCGTCCCTAATGTTATTATAAACAGATATATGATTTATGTCTCCTCAAAAACCGCTTGTTAGTAAATATTTAAAGAGCTAACGAGAAGGGTTTAACGATTCTCATAACATTCTAACCATACATATGATGGAATTACTACTTAATAATTTTATGTTTAGGTATTTAGGTACTTTTAGGTTAAATGTGAAGAAAGACAAACGAAAATGTGTCGTCACACTCTGGTCCTTCCAGTGGGACCTTCCACAACATATTGTCCTGTGTTTGCCGAGCAAGTGTTTACAACGAGTCATCTCTCTGTTCCAGGTACATGAACTGTGTGATAACTTCTGTCACCGCTACATCAGCTGTCTAAAGGGCAAGATGCCAATAGACCTGGTGATCGACGAGCGGGAATCAGCCCGACCGCCGGACGCGAACGGCGAGCCCCGATCAGCCCCGGACTCGAGTCACGACGGCGCTTCGACCCCAGACGTCGTGAGTACCCCCTACAGCAAACCCCATCACATACAGAGGCGCGATCCCCAGCTAGCACCCAACTCTACCACGAGCTATCTCGTGCACCCCTGTTCGTAGTTTGGCCATTGCAAAAACGAAGTCTGTAAGGGGGTGCTCGCATGTTAGTTCCCATTTCCCGCCTCCTCGCTTTATTAATGCCGCGGCCATCTATATCGGCAACGTATGCAACAAGTACATACGCTTTCTATGTAATACATATTAAAGTTAAAATATTGTTGTTGTAAGAAAGCATACATGAATATAGATTGCCGCTGTATACCCTCGCCCGATCGAATATTCCAAAAGTTTCGGTTTTAAAATTTATGATTTTGTTTTGCAAATAATTATTTGGATTATTTTCTTAAATTTGTTGCAATGAAATAAACTGAAACTCAAGGAATGTCCGGTATGTATTAGTTTTATAATACACCTTAGAACAAATCTTCGTTTTTGCAATTGGCCAACCTCTTAACACTGTATGAAATTTAAAGATTTCACCTAAAGCATCAGTAAAGTTGAAATAAATAAAATTAAAATACTTATAATATACAGTGAAGGGGTGAATAATGGGTGCAAATTAAGGTTAGGTGTCAGCTGACGCCCCTTTGTACATTTTTTGTCTAACATAATGATTTGTTTTTATTTTCTTAAAATTCCGTGCATCCGCACTACGAGTATGTTGCGTCGGACTTGAAGTATACGATTTGAAAAAATACAATACGTTTGACGTTTCGTGTATAAATAAAATAACATAATTTTAATAATACTTTTTAGCGTATTAATATTATAGGCAGATTCTTCTTTTTAAGTCATTTACTAATGTTCTATACGAAATAATTTATTTCCACCTCACATCAATGAAGTATACGTACCTAACTGTTTTATGGGCTGATCCCACTTTTCTTTTAATCCCACACTTGGTACTTGAAATAGGGGATAAAAACATCGGGCGTGAATTTTAAAAATAATTCAATACTTGTGCATAATTTTGAGCTTAGTCAAGATACGTAATTAGGTTAAAAAATACAAATTAACTATTGATAAAAATTGAAGTATACGTGAAAAATACAAAATTATACCTTGCCTAAGTGATAATAAGGTTTACTTAAGATAAAATTAAATTATTTGTAATATTTTAACAGTGGTAGTTGCTAGTATGTTATTGTTTTTCGCTAGTTATTAATTTTTCGTAATGAGTATTGCGCAAAAATGGCGTTTTTGTATTTAGAAAATGAAATTTCATGTCCATTTAATGAGAATAATTCACGAAATACGTAATAAGTGTATACGATTTAGAAAAAATAATATTGTTAACAAAATGCCATTGTTAAAAACGCGCGGAGTTATTATTTGTTAGTTTAGGTCTTTACCAGACACCGCCAATTAGACATGGGTACTCAAAAACTTACAATCATCAAGTCATTTAAATAGGCTCTTATACATATAGCCAACTAAGACTAACCTCTGAAAGGTATCGCTGAGAAGAAGTAACTAGAAAGTCTCGAACTCTATGACTAGACTAGACTATAAAAATACATTACCTGATTGAAAATTAATAGCTGCTATTCACTAAATGTGACTACTAAATACTGCTCAGATATGTCAAATGGAAACTGGTATGTCTGTAAAGGCTCTTAGTATGAAAGAACGCGGTATACGCTAGCTGTAAATTAATGTTCGTGCATTATAGATAAAAATAGTTGCTTATTAGACGTGCAAGTCCTTGTGTTAATAAAATATAAAAAGGGTGTTGTTAGTTGAAAAAAATGATACTACAATGCTGTATTTTTGTACAATAATTTTGTGTAAAATCGCCAGTTGAAAAAAAGCTACGTTTTTTCTTAATTAGGTTAGTAACATTGTATACTATAAATGTAAATCTATTTTCTTTTTTTTTAAATAGTGGTTTTTAGTAACTATTTTCGGCGTTGAGACTGAATTGTTTTGTTTGTGTTTGAATATTATTTTTGCCCCTCTGGGTTAATATTTGTTACGGTGTGCAGACATTTTGTGATGTAACGACTTTAATTTTAATTACTTAAGCCTGAGGTATAAAATAGAACAATATTTGAATCAAATACACACGAAAATTGGATAGAAAAATTCACATTTGCAAATCGGTCAAATGCGACCTCGGATCATACTCGCGGCTCTGTCCACTAAGCTATCCCATCCTATCATCGTGCAGTTTATTTAACTGCTAGGTCCTGTTCACAAATTGCCGGGTTACAATCATATACAATAAAGACATGGGCACTCCACGAGTTAAGTGACAGACAGGTTCGATTCCTGATTAACAGAATTGCCTGTGTGAATTTATTATCTTTCGAATTATAATTAGTGATTACTAGTATTGGAATATGACAAAAAATAATAAACAAATTGAATTATTATATTTTTTCATGCCGTACTTACAATAATTATTTGATAAGCCTTGTGAAAATAAAATTAAAGTCATTACACTTGCAAAACTGTGGTTGAATGATCCATTGAAGTACATTTTTTTATTGTTTAGTTATTTTGTATATTCTATTTGTCTGTATATCAGTTCTTTATAAATTGAATGTAGTTAAATTCTTCTTAAAGTTAGGTAATTTTAGGTATTAATTAAATTTAATGAACGTAGGTTTTATCCATTACAATGTTGTGGCATTTACATTGAAACCTGTTTACTTGTTGTCACTTTTCTACTACTTATATATAAACCTACAAATAGTTTTTAATAACTTTCAATATTGTCAGTATTATTCAAACTAATAAAAAATCGTACCTGGGGACTCCCCAGGTACGATTTCCGGTCAGAGATTTATTTTTTAGCATTTATTTGTAATATTTATTAATTATTATTGCAAAGTATTAAAATTGTTTATAAACAAAAATGTGGCAGATCAAAGAGTGGTAGGCAGTGGTACCCAGTCTGCCGATCCGGGGTAGTACCACCACTTACAAGTATACAGACCGTGAAGTAATTTGGTCACGTTTCGGGATCAGCTTGTAAGTTGCAGATTCCATCTAGGCCGGCATAGTGGATGTGATTGCTACTCACAGTTATTGAATTGTAGTAGCAGTGACATTCATTTATGGACCACACTTCGGCTTAACATCAAGCGGGGTGCTATCATATGTCGAGTCACAATAAAATAAAAAGATATTTGGTCTAGAAGGTCCAGACTGCCGATTTCAAATGACTGCATTTAGGGATCAGCTTGAAAGTTGCCGGTTTGAACTAGGCCGACATAGTGGTTGTGCCTGCTGTTTGCAGTTATTTAATTGTAGTAGCAGTCGCCTCCGTTCATGGACCACACTCTAGCTTAACAGGCGGAGTGCTGTCATTAGTCAAGCCATAATATAATAAGTATTTATTAATTTTATTCATGTCTGTTTTCAAGTTAAAAAGTATTTTAGTAATACAGGTTTCTTTGTATATAAAAAATACTGATTTAAAATAAAATCTATGTGTTTTAATTGCTATTTGGTGTACGTCCTTTGTTGTATGTCAATGTGATTTTAATTTTATTCTTTTTCATTTATTAATTTAACACAAATTATTAAAAAAAGGATTTTTTTAAATAAAATGTTCTGTTTGAAAATTTATATTTGTATTTTTGATTTAAAACCTTATTATTAAGCAAGGATACTTCTATTGCGGTGACTCATACGAAAATATAAAAAAAAATGATTTTTTAACCTAGGTAGCAAAAGGTTATAACCTAAGGTAGAGGATAGGAAAAGTTAAACAAAGTATATAAGTTTTCTTAGAATATATAGAATATACTCAATATATTGAGCCAATCCAGCATAGTAGATACGACTGCTACTAGCAGATTATTTCTGTAACAGCAGTCTTCCCTTTTCATGTATCTCAAAAACATAGCTTAACATCAAATGTTTGTGTGGGCATGAAAAAAATTGTTTTGAAAAAAAAATGAAATAAGTATATTCATTTTTCTTGAGTATACACATTATAGGATTCTCCATTATTCTCCATGTATTCTCTCCATCCTATAACCTTGGATTCTTGAAGCGGGGCGTAAAGAAGCACCTTTGGCCGGCATAGTGACGGCTACTGGGGCAAACTGACTCGGTTCTTGCAGTCGTCCGCACTCTTGGACCTCCTCTTGCCGAGTCAAGGTCAGATGTCAAGTAACATAGAAAAAAAGATTTTTCTACACAAAAAAGAAAATCGAAGCATATTATTCGCAACATTGTGCAAAACCTTATACAGCTCCCCCGTGATGATAGGGAAAATGGTAGAAAATTGTTTTTTTATGACCCCCCACGCGCTAATCTTCTGTGCCCGCTTTTTTGAAAGTTACACTTCCCGCGGAAACTGTTGGATTTCCCCGCCAAACACGTGATAATATTATTTTATGATCCTGCAATTGACATTTGATGGATTGGCAGACTTTTATAAATGGATTACGTGTTGCGATTTGTTTTACTTGTCTTAATTTCACTTTAAATTTATTTTGAAGAGTGTTTTCCTACGAAATCGGAGACATCTTCAAGAAAGCTTGGTTTCCTAGTACCCATAACCGTGAGAGCTTTTATGAATTGTGAACGTGAGGGAAGCGAGTTGTGTCAGTATCGTGGCAAGTTGCGCTCCTTTGTCTAAGCCTATCCCTGAGGAAAAAAGGCGTGATAATTCGATTGATTTGATTTGAATGACATGTGAAGTGCATGTGAGTACTCGACATCTATCCTAGACTTACCTGATAGACGACTGTAAAAATTGTCTCAGTATACTGTTGCCTCAGTCGGAGCTTTTTAGGAAAGTTAAGTAACTTCGAGCGAAATATTTAAAACATATGAGGTCGACGCGCGAGCTAGATTTCTAGTAAGCAGAACCTAGAAGACATGGACCAATACCAATACATGCCTCTACAAACCTAAATATGCCCGTGTATCATAGACACACTACGACTAATCAATCAATCAATTTAATTGTCATGCCGTTTGCCCACAGGGGTTAGCAGAGACAATAGAGCACCACTTACCATGATCCTTACACAACTCCCTTGCTTCCTTCACATCCACAATTCTCTTCATACGACTAATGTATAAATATAAATTCAGAATTTTCATTACGTACTTCAGAAACATTAATACAAATTGAGTCCACCAATAACCCTCTACTCCATCCACCAAACATACATATGTATTAAAAGCAAGATTTCTTAGTCAGTTCTAATACAACAAGCTTATAGGAATAAATTCAAATAATGAATAATGTAACAGTCAATATCAGGGATAATACATTTTGGTTGGCAATAATAAAAAATAATAAAAATTCCCCAGGACAGGGGGAACAAATCCCGTGATCCTCTGATCCAGACAATTCGTCACAAATTCGTCGCGGTCCGTCTGTTACATACAATAGATGTGCCCACCATTTCTAAGCCTCAATATTTGGCGTTTGGAGAAAAATAACTGTCATCTGTTTACGCGGGAAACAAACAGTGACTTATTAATTAGTTACGTTTTAATTACAACAATATGACATAAACAAAATAGTTTTAACAACTTAATTATTTTAAAATTAATTTAATGACAAAGCTGTATAGTCCAGACCCTATAACCTCCACAAATGGGGTATTAAAGCAAAAAATGCAAACACTAATTTTCGCGCCAAAACTGTAAAAATGGATTGAGCCAGCTAGGGTCGTAAAGAACACCATAGTTTCAAATTTGGAACGTCCACCGATTGGCTGTTGTCGCTTTTGTTGACCAATCTGCGATCGTAGAAGAATATTACGAGCCTGCTATTGGTGGAGAAGCTTTTACCACATTTACGACGCGGCGTTAAGGTGCAGTTGCCCGCAAAATTTCTATTAATAAATAGGTACTAAAGCTTGGTTTAATTTATTATGATTAGAATGAATTTAATTATTTCCTTTTATGTTGGATGAAAAAAACATATTTTTATGTCTAAATGATAATATAAAAGACAGCTGTTTTACACGCCTAGTTTTATTATTAAGTCATTTGAAGGAATAAGTGGAAATAGTGGTGCTTATAAACGTACAGCTTTTTAATGAATGTTTTGACAGTGAACCTGCCTATCCTTTTGTTAATAGGCGAGAAGATGTTTTTTAGAATTAATATAATGTATCTACTTAATAAAACCAGTGATAGCGACCAATCAAAGGTTTTTGCATGAGAAGGATACAAGAAAGCCTGTGTCAGTTAGCACCTTAGTATATCGATTCTTTGTCTCTACCTATTACTGTCCAAATAGAGGCATCATAGTTTAAGTTTTATATATATAAGCAGGAGTAAATTTGCTCCTTAAAATATTATTTCAAAACTTAAAGATAAAAATTCATAAAGGTAGACAGAGATTATAGATTTATTTGTTTATTTAAGTACCTAATAATGATTATTTAAAGTTAATTGAATAAACAGATCTTTTTATACAAAAAATGAACATGAAATATTTGACGAAATAATGATAGGTTAAAAAAGGTACGGTCAGCATAATTGTAGGGTCTACAACAAAATATCAAAAAGGTAATAATTATGATTGTGACAGTTTACGAGGCAATATTACAGGTTTTTCTATACGAAAAAAATGGTAATCAATTTAATAATATTTAGGTGTTAGGCGATTATCTTTTTGTGTAGCAAGTTATCGAATTTAAATTATAAATTAAGTGTCGATAGAAAATTAATGTTTAAAAATTATATGAAATAAAATTAGATTTTTAACATAGAGCCTTGTATGAAGAGAATTGTGGAGCTTTCTTAAGGATGTCTTCAATTTGGTCGGCGAACACCTTCTTTGGCCTGCCTTGGTTAAGCTAGGTTGCGTAGTGCCCATAACCATAGAGCTTGTATAAAGAGAATTGTGAATGTAAAGGAAGCGAGGGAGTTGTGTCAGGATCGTGGCAAGTAGCGCTTCTTTGTCCCTGCCTATCCCTATGGGAAAAGGCGTGACAATTTGAATAATTGAGATTTTAGTTCTCAATGCCGATCTTAAAGTTACTATGAAAATGACGTTTTTTGTTCTTATTCGATTCAAATAAAATTGCCAGGGCTCTGCAGAAAAGATATTTTATAAAAGGTAACAAAGTAAAGTCTATCAATTTACGGAAGACATATCTAAAATAAATAATATATGTATGTATGGATATATACAGTTTAAAAGCTTTGTGTATGTATGCCTTATACAATGTATGTACACATTTCTCTGAATGCGACTGTACCCAACGATTGCTTCAATAATAACCCTGGAGTTTGTTATAATGGCCCACGGAACCCTGCCGTGAATTGTGCGTATAAAATGGTTTCATTTAGTAACCGCAGGGGTCGATGTCTACATTTTGCAAATAAAGAAATTACTAAAACAATTTCTTTTCATATAACCTCAATCTAAGAACATAGCATTAAATATGATATATGTTTTAGTTATAATATTTTAAATAATACAGTATAAATATACGGAATAAATAGAATATTTTATCTGGCCGGCATAGTGACGACGCGTGAGATAGCCTAAACTAAGACAGTTTTTTTACTACAGAGGTGACATGCCGGGGTAAACTAACTACTTATATGCAAGAACCCATTTCTGCCTGTCATAAACTACGGTAAATTGTAGCCACTGTGAGAATTGAATCCCCAGATTTTCGGCTAAATATCTACAATAACTTTTAGTAAATAAATTAAGATAAAATCTCAAGAATAGCGCAACTTTCCACGATCCCTGCATAACTGAATAGATTCTCTCTTATCCCTATAATTGAAATCAAACATGATATTCGGCCGTGGTGTAATAATTATGAAAACCGAGAGCACGGGTTCAAAACCACTTGCCAGTACCAATGTATTATATTTGATATGTGTATTTTGGGTGTCATGTTTCTATGACACAAGCACTTTAGTAGCTTAGTATAAAAATCTAAAAAATATGTTTGTTTTTCATGTACCTTGAAATCAAAACAAACCTTCCTGCCTACCCCATCGAACCTCATTGATCTAAACAATCTCTGAACATTTCAATCGGAGGGTTATCCGAACATTATCACAAAAAGCGCTGGAATACAGTTATGAAAAGAGGACCCCTGTTGAGCGATTTGTTGCAAAAACCAGAAATGCTTTCCGGTTACATTTTCTTGGGACTTTACCACGATTTTCTCTATCGTAGCCTTTAGCTTATTTCTTTTTTTATAATACCGCATAGGACTCCAGTTCTTTGCGTGTAAAGTCCCGGGTTCGATTCCTGGTCGGAGCAAATATTTGTATCATAACCTTAATTTGTAATATTTAATAATAATAAGCTAGCTTGCCTAGTGCCCATAACCATAAAGCTTGTATGAAAAGAATTGTGAATGTGAAAGAAGCGAGTGAGTTGTGTCAGGATCGTGGCAAGTGGCGCTCCATTGTCTCTGCCTATCCCTGTGGGAGGAAGGCGTGACAATTTGATTTGATAATAATTAGATTGAATATAACAAATATTTAGTAACGATCTTTGCTCTGGGTGTAGTTGTCAAAGAGTGGTAGGCAGTGGTACCCAGTCTGCCGATTCGGGGTAGTGCCACCACTTACAAATATACAGACCGTGAAGTGATTTGGTCACGTTTAGGAGCAGCTTATAAGTTGCCGGTTCCGCCTAGGTCGGCATAGTGGATGTGACTGCTATTTTCAGTTATTGAATTGTAGTAGCAGTGACATCCGTTCATAGACCGTACTCCAACTTAACATCAGGCGGGGTGGTGTCATATGTCGAGTCACATTTTTTTAAAATTCCAACTTAACATCTGGCTGTGGTCGTTATTCATAGTAGAGGTTAACATTAGAAATGTAAGGGTGCAGTTGGAACAGTCATGCGTGATGATTCCCCATTGAGGATGCCTTTACTCTTATTGTTAGACCTAAAATTGCTTTTAAAATACACATTCTATTTGCTTTGTAATAACTTTTATAAGCCGGCATAGTGACGGCGACTGAAGCAACCGTAAAGACTGATTTTACAGTCGTCGGACCTTCTCTTGCTTACTTACAATCAGGCGGGTCGAAGTCAGATGTCGAGTCACAATAGATAAAAAAATGGATATGTGTAAGAATCCTAGAAAGTAGTGCTCCATTATCGCTACCTATCCTTGTAGGGTTTTTTTTTATTCTATATTTATTGGGAGCTTTTGTCTATTAAGACATGTCAGCTCCATAGAGCCTAAAACATAACATCAAATTCATCTTAAGTCTATTTGGGAGGAAGTCGCCGCTGAAATCCTTGTAGGGTTAAAGGCGTGTCCGTTTGATTTTTTAAAATAATTTTAGTAACTTTATAATTTAACTTTAAGCAGTGGTGCCCAGTCTGTCCCACCACTTACAAGTATACAGACCGTGAAGTGATTTGGTCGTGTTTCCGGATCAGCTTGTGTGTTGACGGTTCGAACTAGGGCATAGTGAATGCTACTGCTACTTGCAGTTATTTAACTGTAGTAGCAGTCACCTCTATAGACCGCAATTCAGTTTAACACCAGGCAGGGAGCTGTCATATGTCGAGTCACAATAAAAAAAAGCCTAGTTGCCAATTCCAACTTCAGTACGATACCCTCTAGTCACAGCTTAATCTCAAGCTGCTGTTGTCATATGCCGAAACCACAACAAAACAAACTACAATCGCAAAAAAAAACAAATTCAGACAATAGAGCGCCACTTGCCACGTTCCTTACACAACTTCTTAGCTTCTTACAAGCTCTATGGTTATGAGCACTAGGCAACCCAGCTTTCTTGAGGATGTCTTCGATTTGGTCGGCAAACACCCTCCTGGGCGTTTAATGAATGCGTTTACATGAGATTTATAAATTATTTACAATCGCAAAGTAACAACAAATTGTACTTTTAATAAAACAACATCAATAAAAAACAATAATTATGTACTATAAATTCATATTTTAATTGCTTAAGGCTTCCGAAAAGAATCGATTCCACATCGTATTATTGATTAGTGACGCGGCCGGTAGCCGAATCTTTATTATTAAATCGATTACGGACGCTTGTAAGTAATTGTATGAGTTTTAACTTACAGTATAAATATACATTTGGCGTGCGTATTAAGAAGTGTGAACCGTAGTTAAGAGTATGAACAGTAATTTGTACCAAAAGCCATACCGAACGATTGTGTCGGTCAATGTACAGATAGTCAAAATTTATTTGACTAGTATAAAAACGACTGAGGCAACCGTGACCTGAGTCGGTTTTTGCAGTTCGTTGGAACTCTTGGACCTTTCCTTGTTACCAGTAGGCAAGTAGAGGTCAGATTTTAAGTCCTAATAAGCAAATTATATAGATATATTCTTTATCTGAGAATACATACATGTAAAAGCTGTATGTATAGGCACCACTATTTCCACCTATTCCTTTAAATGACTTAATAATAATCAGGGAATACAATCCTTATAGTCCACGATACCTATAGTGACTATATTTATTACTTTATATAGTCTAAAATTGTTTTAAATATAAATCGTCCGGATCGTACGATGTTTGTGGACTATGAAGACTTCTGCCTTGTTGACCTGTTAAATATAGTGTCCTTTTAAGACAGGATTTCCTACACACGGGACAGAGGATTATAGGACAGAGAAAGATGTTTTTCAAGTCATTAATTTCTCAATTAACTGCCTACGTCCGCCATAGAGAGTGTAAGGGGCATTCTCGCTCTATATCATTTATGCACTATTTTATCTCTTTTACTTTGAAATGGGAAAATATAACGATTTGATCTAGTAATAAAAATTAAGTACATGGAACTAATTTATTTAAAAACCAAGAAAAATTGCAACGCTACTATTTAATTATTTACATGAATACGTGTGCTTTTATGTTCAAGTTTTTATTGGAAATGGTATAGGTAGAACGTTGTATTGTTTTTCGAGTAGGTGGTTAATAAATGATGCATACAAAAGCTTAATTAGTTAATTTCAAGTAAATTTTAAGTAAAGATTAATTTAAAAAATCATTTCTATACTAAGTAGGCTATCAAAGTGCTTGTATTAGAGAAACAGGACAACCAAAGTACATCAAAGATACATTGGTACAGGCACGTGGTTTTAAACCCGTGCTCTCAGCTTGCGTAACCATTGCACTGCCTCTACACCACGGTAACCTTAGATTGATGTGAGTAAAACGGGAAGATTGTTTTTTGATCAAATCGGAAACTTTGTCCAGTCTGTGAATGTATGCGATATAAGAGCAAATATCAGTCGCATCCACTATGCCAGTCTAGTTGACTTCGGCAACTTACAAGCTGATCCCAAACTGCTACTGTGTTACTTTACTGTCTGTACCTACACTTGAAAGTGGTGGTACTTACTACTTTGGCTCAGTAGACTGGTCAAAAGACCACCAAATTTTGATGTTAAGCTAAAGCGTGGTCCATGATTAAAGGCGACTGTACAGATAATTAAATAACTGAAAACAGAAGTCGCATCCATAATTAAAATATCAATCAATCAATCAAATTGTCACGCCTTTTTCCCACAGGGATAGGCGCGGTTAAAATAGCACTGTTAAAATGCCACAATTACTGACAATCCTAATCTCTAATGAACTTGACATTGTGCGAGAGTTTGTTTGACACCAAATAAACGGATGTCGTCATACCAATTAAAAAAATTATACCCCCTTAATAAGTGTCAATTCTTAACGAATGTGTGCGCATGGGATTTTTATTTCACGCGTTCTCGTAACGCAACATAATATTAACTTTTAACTTCAAAGCAATAAGAGTTATCATCCTTCGTATAATTTAAAAAAATTACGACAATTTTTATTACGCGTACACTCAAAACTGTACATACAATTTATTAACAGCTTATTAACTAAACTTCTTTGTTGGAAATTAAACTTTAAATTAAGTAGTATAGAGTTTCGAATTGTGTTTACTATAACTTTGTTTGTGTTATTTAGTGTTTTTAAGTGTAGATGAACGGAGTGCGAGTGGCCATCAAATTTTAATTGTGCGTTTATAATAATCAATGAAGCGAGTTTCGTCTCAACACTCATTCGTATTCGCAAATAGAACTAAATACTTTGTTAACGATTTGTTAAAAGGCACTGGGTTCAAATCCCGTCCGAAAATATTACAGTGTTGATTTATGTTGATAGATGTCTCTGTAAAACTTAGTTTATGGAGTTTTGGATGAACTATACTAATACAATATTTAGTTTAACAGTTTCAGCTTGATTTGTTAGGTTAGGTTAATAAATTATCCTGAATAATATGCTATTATTTTACTTAATAATACTGAAATATTGTGCTGAAATTGTGTACCTACTCGCACAATGGTTTTCTCTTAATTTTCGGAGGTTCTATTAGGTTTTTATGTTGCTCCACATATTATAACAGCACCTCAACAGTTAAATTACTTTTTTTTATCGTGACTCGATATCTGATCTCGACCCGCCTGATGGTAAATAAGTAAGAGGATGTCCAAGAGTACTGTTAAAACTGAGTCAGTTTACGACTTTCCCAGTTTAGCTATTGTACCGACAACTTTCAAGATAATCCCAAAACACGATGGAGTCCTTTGCTGTCAGAGAAAAATGACCAAATTTACACTTGACCGAAATAAAACTTAATAACTGCTAGAATATTTCCTAATTATAAAAAATAATAAATAGGAAAATGGATATGAAGGAAGCAAGAAATCTGTGTCAGGATCGTGAAGAATGGCGATCCATTGTCTCTGTTATCCTTGTGAAAATAGCGAGACATTTACCGTGTTACCACAAAATATTTAACGCACTTTAACAGGCATTTCCCTCCTTTTTCTCACAGAGATAGGCAGAGACCATGGAGCGCCACTTGTCACGATCCTGACACAACTCTCTCGCTTCCCTCACATCCACAATTTTTTTCATATACGATTATAAGCACTAGGCACTGAGGCAACTTATCTTTCTTGAGGATATCTCCGATTCGGTTAGAAAACCCCCTTCAATTTAAGTTAATTTAGTACTTATCAATGACGTTTTTTGACAGTATACAATTTTTATTTTTTTATTTTTATTTATAAACTCTTTATTGCACAAAATAAGGTACATAGGTGAGCTTAATTCCTAGGCATTATCTACCAGCTAACCTTTGTTGTGTTGTGCTGTGATTGCTGTGATTTAAAATTCAAACAATGTTTTAAATATGTCTTGCAGTAATTGTTTGAATAAAATTGAATAAACGTCTTGATGTGACGCGTCTGTATTCTGTTGTATGAACTATTTATATAGTAAAATAAGCTGCCAGTTTGCTGGTCGCGGAATGTCTTCACGATGCACGTGCTAGCTATGATAATAATAATAATATGTCGCATTATTTATTTATAGTTGCGCGGCTGTCGTGTGTACGTCGCGACTCTTCGTCCGGCCATACTTTTAACATACATATAACTATACTTCTCTTTAGATTTTTTTCTGTCTGTCTGTCTGTATAAGACTGAACTACTCTGAAGGACTGGATTGATTTTTGGGTGTGTTTGAGTAGCCTCCTGTATGTTTTAGATTCATTTGACCCGATAGGTGGGTGTTTTTTACTATCAAGCTAGTATACATATAAATTAAGACGATCGTGGTGTAGTGGTAGTGTAATGGTTACGCAAACCGAAAGCGCGGGTTCAAAACCACTTGCCGCTACCAATGAATATTTGATATATGTACTTTGGTTGTCCTGTTTCTATGATACGAGCGCTTTAGTGTCTATTAGCTTAGAATAGACATGTATGTATATACGAACGATTGAAAGAAGAAGCGACAATATACATTTTGTGCTTCTCAGAGTATAAAATGACCGTTCATCCATTCGTCCATAGACATAGAGGTTAGGTGGAGGGTCAATCAAGGTGTCATTGGAAAGATAAGCTCAAAGTCGTTGGGATTAAATTAGCTTAAGTGATTTAAAATATATCTTCTAATTTGAAATAGTTTGGAAAAATTATGGAGTAAATAATAAGACTTAAAAAAATGTTAACTAAGTTTGATATGACATGTTTTTACATAAAATGTGACTTGACATCTTAACTAGACTTGCCTGACTGATGGTCTGATGATAAATGAAGATCGAAAAGTACCGATGACTGAAAAAATTTATTATTTACAAGGTTGCCTCAGACGCCGTCTACCAGAGATGCTTAATTTAAAGAAACCAAGATAATAGGATGAGGAGAACACATAAGCTGGCAAATCTAATATCTCCAATATCTGTATACCCTTCATAAATATAACGGTTGTTATAATACCACTCTATATGTTGTTTTGTTATGGTTTCTATTTATAAACGTCGCATCTCCCTTTTTCGTTTAGTTTCTTTACCCTTTCCTTTTCCTTCATTTTAAATTTAAAATTATATTTATAATTATAAAACTAACAGTGGGAGCAATACACTCACGCTACCATTATTATAAGGATAGGCAGATGTAGTGTACTACTTCTTAAACTTCGTCAAGAGGCTATAAAAGATTGAGTCTATTGAAATTTTGTAAAATTTTATTAAATTTATTACACTTATGTTCGGCGTTCAGCTTATTGCTAACTTATTCTATACTTAACTCTTTGGTCTTTTTTACTTTTCATTCTTTTACTTCTTTTTAATTTTCTTATACCTGGAAGTTTCATGGTCACTGACTACACAAAACGTGCTCTTTACTGGAACTTCGCTATTCGGGGTATTTAGTGTAGGCATAGTGGATACGACTGACACTTGCAGTTATTTATTTATAGTGGTAGTTGTCTCTCGTTATAGAGAGGCTCTCTCTAGCTTAACATCAGATGAAGGTCATATGTCAAATCATAAAAACAAATCTATTCGAATACAGCCCAATTGAAAGCTTATAATAAGAAACAATTTTAGTAAAAGCACTATAGTTCTTATTGTTGTAGTTTAAAGAATCCATCATAAGGTTCTTTAGATCTACAAAAAAAAACATATAGCACTCCAGCTTAACATCAAGCGAGATGTTGTCATATGTCGACTTACAGTAAACAAATTTAAAAAAACTCAATATCAATAGATAGAGAGATAAATTCTTTATTGCACAGTATAATAAAACACATGTAACTATTACATAGGCAAGCTTTTTTTTTTATTGTGACTCGACATTTGACATCGACCCGCCTGATGATAAGCAAGAGGAGATCCAAAAGTGCAGACGATTGAAACAACCGAGTCAGTACTCGGCTGTCTCAGCCGCCGTCACTGTGCCGGCCAAAGGTGCTTCTTCACGCATCGCTTGAAGGATCCAAGGTTATAGGAGGGAGAAAACACATGGGCTGGCAAAGCATTCCACTTGTCGATTGTTCTACAAAGAAAAGATGCACCGAACTTTTTAGTTCGACTAACGATTCTGTCGACAAAATGTGAATGCTTCCCCCGACCTTAATGTCTGATGACATTTTCTACCAGCTAACCTTTTGGATAGTGAGCAGAGATTCTCGCATCCTTATGTCCTTGCCCACGATGCATAACACCTCCTTGCCAATTTTAATAGAAATATGTTTGGTGAATTAGTTGTGAATATACCTGTAACAGAGTTACAGACAGAGTTACTTTCGCAATTATAATATTAGTATAGATATACATAGACTGTATTAATCTATATTTCAGTGACTTTGTTGTACCTAATATATTGTCTCAGTGAAAAATAAAGGAGTGAATGTAATTTGCCGTAGTAAATGAATCACTTCGTGCGAATAGTTGACGAATCGTGCCGTGGACAGTGCATTAACCAACTTAATAATTAGGTATAAATCATTGAAATCAAGCCGACGATGCATTGATAAACAGAGCCAGTATATCTCCTGCAGCTGAAATATGACGGCACGACAGCGCGAGACAGGCAGAATTGGCAACGGGCTTTATTAAATATAAAACGATTTTATAATAATAATTCTCTCATTATTAAAGCGTAATAAAGGGCTTTATATTATATTTAAATTATTGAAAAATGTTTGGTAAAAACTTGGTAGAGATTAGTATTTTCTTAATATGTAGATTTTGCGCGAACATGGATTATTGAATAGAAAAACACAATCAAAACATCAAACGGAGTAGTTTTGGAAACAATAACAGCATCAACCAATAGGACGACCAACACCTCAGTCTCCCCGTGACCACGATGGCTGCAAAGCTCTCGAAACGTCGAAAAAAACTCTCGAAAAAATGTAAAATCAAAACCAAATAAACGCAATAGTAAGCCGCATAAAATTTGTTTAATTCATTGGTACAGATTCTTTAAATGCAAAAATCCACTGCGCCCATGGACCATAGGAGTAACCATGGAGTTATTTGGTAATAGTGGTACCTAGTTGCCTTTGTTACAGACCGCGCTCCAGTTTAACATCAGACGAAGGTCATAAAAAGAAATCAATTCGATAACATCTCACGTAACCATTGGAGTAAAGAGAATTGTGATGTGAGGGAAAGGAAGAGTTTAATTTTAATTTGGCTCGACCTGATATACCTTGACTGATGTTAAGATATAAGTGACTTCTACAGTTAAATAACGCAGTCGCTTCCACCATACCGGTCTATATGGAACCGGCAACTTTATAACTGATCCCGAAATGCGACTAAGTCACTTCACGGTTTGTGCTCTTGAAATGATGATTTCATATATTTTATATTTTGTGTGCAAACTGCATGTCAATAAGATATTTACAATAGATATGTTTAGTTAAATAAAAACACGGCTTCCAACATTATAAAATGGGATAAACAGTTAATCATTCAAATCTCATTTTGATACGTGACCATGTATCTCTACATCTTCACGCTACGACAAATGTGTTACAAATAAATTATAAAATCAACTGCTCGAGTTTTTATACTTGTCACGACATACGTCTGTCCTTTTCTGACACGTTGTTTTTGTATAAAGCTCTCTCGTTTCAACATGACATGTGTGGAGATGTCGCAGTTTATCATGCTTCTTAGTATTTTGTTAGGTTTGAAGTAAATTGGACTTTGAGGGATGGTTTTGGGGTTAATGGACTCTTGTGTTTTCATACATTATTCATTTAATATTCTAATGAATTTTTGAGGAGCCTCGGGACAGATAAGTGAAGGGAATATGAAAATATGCTTCTCTGGGTTCTGAAAGGATTTCTAGATTGACATTTGGTATTCAGACAGTTTTTTTTTTTATTGAGAAGTAACATCTAATCCTGACTTGCCTGCCTTGCCTGGTAATAAGCAAGGGAGAGTACAAGAGTGCCGACTACTGAAAAAAAAACCTTTTTAGTTTAAGGTTGCATCAATAGCCATCACTATGCCAGCCACTATTGGCTTTCTTCGTGGTCATTTACCCAGTCTGCTGACGGAGTAGTACTACGGGGTTTTAATTAAGAATATAACTTGAGTATTTCCATAATTCGTATAAAGATCCATGTACATACGAAAGCCGAACCAAAAATATTACCCACATTGTCTCTGCCTATCCCTGTGAGAAAAAGGCGTGACAATTTGATTAATTGATAGTTTTTTTTGATAAGTGGAATGCTTTATTAGCCCATGTATTCTCCCATTGGAAAACCCTATAACCTTGGATTCTTCGAACAAAGCACGAGAAAGCACCTCTTGGCAGTGACGGCGACTGAGGCAGCCATTAACAATAAAGGAATAAGTAGACAAAAAAAGTGGCTTCTCAACAATTTAATTAATTTTCTGAAAAGTGGTTTCTAGTAGATACATTGGTATATTTTCAGCCTGTCATCCTAATTCAGGAATTGAGTCGTGAAAGTCTATATATAATTCAGAGTGTGATGCATCGATTTGAACAGTTGATAAATTGTAACATGCATTTGGCGAGTGTATTAGACTTTCTTTGAATTATAATCTTGGGGAGAATAATAATAATATTTGATATACGTACTTAAGAGTACATTAGTCGTATTGTATCTATGATATACACTAAGTCGATGCCTAGAATTGCTATGTCCAGAATTGTTTCTCATTTTTATTAATTTACATTTACAATAAACTAAGCTACTAAAGTGCTTGTATCATAGAAACAGGACACTAGACCGCGGCCGCCTTTTGGCACCTTGATTTATATCAATCAAATTGTCACACCTTTTTCCCACGGGGACAGGCAGAGACAATGGAGCGCCACTTGCCACGATCCTGACCCAACTCCCTCGCTTCCTTCACATCCACAATTCTCCCCATGAAAGCTCCCCCATAAAAGTTATGGGCACTAGGCAACCTTAATTTATAATTTCGGCATAAAAGGAATGGAAAAGTCCTATTGGAACATGATCAATGAACTTTTGAAGATGAGTTTAAGAAATTTCTACCAGATTTATAAGAAGTAAGCACAATATTTCTCTAAAAAGATTATCGTTGACATTTTTAATCTCGTAAACGTGAACGCATAGACACTTTGTAATTTGTGCCAGATACGTGTCACAATATATCTCTTTACCCTAAACGAAGTATAAAAATAAAACTAAAAGCTTGTTATTTAATAATAAAATAAGAAAATAAATGCATAATAAAATAAATCTAACAAAAAGAACATCATTCATGTTGTATGAAGACTTTTAACCGGCATAGTGACGGCGACTGGGGTAGCCGTAAACTGACTCGTTTTTTCAGTCGTCAGCACTCTTGGACCTCCTCTTGCTTACCTTCACGCGGGTGGAGGTCAGATGTCGAAGCACAATAAAAAATAATTAAAGCCCAATATTTCTATATTTCTAAAACGATATATGACTGCATACCAACTGAAGGTATACTGGAGTATGACGATAAAAAATGTTTTTTCAGTCGTGGGCACTCTTGGACTGTCCCTTGCTTACCAACTAGCAAGTCCAAATTTCTGATGTCTCATCCCAGTAACAAAAAAATATATAAAATAAGTATATACTATAAGTTAATCCCGAAAGGCAACTAAGCCTCTACGATATTTACACTTTTGATCAGTAACTTGTATTTAAACATTAGATTTTCCAAACCATCAGCGCTCACGAACCCAGGTCAGCGTAGGTCAGTTGCACAATATAAAAGGTTATAAAATGAAATTTATTTTAATACATTGGTAAGCACACATGAGGATTCGCCGCACGCGCATCAGATCGCAATCTCTCGCGGAACGAGCAACGATCGCATGACAATCAAATAGATCTGGATCTAAATGGCTGTAGTGAATAAAAATACAGTATTGCTCACTGTGATTCTTAGATTATAATGGCAGCGACTAAGGCAATTAGGGCGACCGCAGTGTAGTGGCAGTGCAATGGTTACGCAAGCCGAGAGTACAGGTTCAAAACCACTTGCCGGTACCAATGTATCTTTGATACATGTACTTAGGTTGTCCTGTTTCTATGATACTGTAGTAGCTTAGTATTAAAATGTAAAAAGAACGAATCAGTCGTCTGCACTTGGATCATGCGTTTTGGGATCAGCTTGTAATTTGCCGGTTCCAACTAGACAGGCATAGCGGATCTGACTGCTATTGAATTGTAGTAGCAGTAACTTTCATTCATGGGTCGTACTCCAACCTAACATCAAGCGGAGTGCTGTCATTAGTCGAGCCACAATGAAAAAAAATTAAGTATGTTTGAATCGCGACTCAATAAAATACCCATATCTGATACTGAAGTAGGAATTGTTATTCTCGATTGGGTATGACTGTGGTGTAGTGGCAGTGCAAAGGTTACGCAATCCGGAGAGCACGAGTTCGAGACCACACCGGTACCCATGTATCTTTGATATATGTACTTTGGTTGTCCTGTTTCTATGATACAAGCACTTTAGTAGCTTAATATAGATATTTAAATAAAAAAATAAATAAATAAAATCTGTAACGAAACACTTTAGTAATGTGTTTTTATTGTAAGCGTCTGTAAATATATGACATGGGGTTTCTTTTGAAAGGCTTACGGTGTGAAAATACCTGTTTTTGTACTCAATAGGGTTACATGAGGTTTTGTATCGGAAAGATCTATCTGTATACATTTCAGATAAATCTGCCGCATTGTGACTTTAGTTTAGATTACTTTCGTTATTGTTCACTAAGCACTAATCACGAGATAAATTAGTTGTATATCGATTGAAAGTCGGTTAAGAATACGCCGAGAAAGCCATTTCATATACAAAAATCCGCATTTTGTCGTAGATCGGTAGACGAACTAAAAAGTTTGGAGCGTCATTTCTTTGTAGAAAATCGACAAATGGATTGCTTTACCAGACCATGTCTTCTCTCCATCCTATAGCCTTGGATCCTTCAAGCGCTGCCTGAAGAAGCACCTTTGGCCGGCATAGTAACGGCGACTGAGGAGACTGAGGCAACTGAGGCAACACCTAAACCTGTCGGTACACTTCTTGATAGGTTTAGGTGTTAATGAACCAAAAGGGGGCAGTTTAATTTCCCGCGTAAATCATTTATTTTGTTAAATATTTCAAAATCAAATTGTCACGCCTTTTTCCACAGGGATAGGCAGAGACAATGGAGGGCCAATTGCCACGATCCTGACACAACTACCACGCTTACCTAACATCCACAATTCTCTTCATACAAGCTCAACGGTTATAGGCACTAGGCAACCAAGCTTTCTTGAAGATGTCTCCAATTTGGTCGAAGAACACCCTCCTGGGTTTGCCTCGATTAACGCATCCATCCACATCAGAATTATAAATATCTATATATAATATGAGTGTAATATACATTTGTAAATAGTTGTGTAACGTAAAACTAAATATTTTCTCCTGTGTCGAGTCGAATGCGCCCCGCCCAGCCGATCGCCTTTCTGTCTGTCTGTCAGTCAAGTGAGATGCTATCTATAAGGCCGTGGTATGCTTGCCATTATGCGCGCTCACTATCTGCATACGTCACAATCTTATTTGTTCCTCTACGTTTTGTTTGATCGTGATTTGAGACTTTTTTCTTTGTTCATATTATGTGTTTATATCCGTGGTATTAGTTATAAATGGTGATTATTGAAATGTATGGTAATTCTATGCTCTGGTTCAGCGTGACGTTTGGTTGGTCACCTTGGCGAGCTCTTGTGCACAAATGAGGATTTAACAATGCATCGCGGCGCCACGCCTCGAGCGCGTAATTCAAAATGCAAATATTCTGCACTTATAAAGAATTTGTATTCACCGGGCATCGAACCCTCTACCCGGTCTACGTCTCTCGCCAGTTTTACTGGAAAATCATGTAAAGTCGGCCATTTTTATTCTCGACGCGCTAACTTGATTGGCGGTTCCCATGAGGTTAATTTTCGCCCGTTCTTATAAATCCATTACTGGCGCGTCTATTCGTGTAATTTGTTTAACGAGCGCCGACGTCGCCGACGACGATCGATTACATATTTCGATTGGTGCATCGAGAATTCAATCGAGCATTAACGGCCGCGCGCGTACATTATGTCACGAGCACATAAAAATTGATGACCGCCTTCGCAGTGAGGACTCCATCTTGTTAGTGGCCATTTATCATTTGTGTGCACTAAAAAGGTATATTTATTCGTGGCGAGAGGGACGACGCCGGCGCAGCGTCTATAAAAAGGCGCTTCGTAACTAATTCCTTTCCCTATCCCTCCCTTCTTGTCGGGATGTTCTAATTCCGTCCGCGGCGGGCGCACGTGTGCACACTCCGCGATAACTTCACTTAACACAAAAACTACCAAATATATTACAGAGTCCCGTTGTTTCGTCCATGTGGTTTGTTTTCGAATAAAAATGGAATCGAATTCAATCGGCCGGGAGCAAAAACGATCAACGAATTCATCGAGCACCATTGTATCGAAGGTCAGCCGAGATAGTCGAGAATTAAAAAGTATAAACGGACATTGGAACGGGTTACGACAATAAATTTTGTATAGTATTGCGTCGTTTGCGGATGAAGGATTTGATGGAATTAAAATTTTAGATTTGTTCGTCTCGTATCCACTTTTGATTTCGGTTATGATGCGTTGTCGTCTGTCGGTGGGTAGCCGGTATCAAACTCGTTTGGTGAGGAGGGATTCATTGACCTTATTGGAGTGGAATGACGTCGGCTTTTGTCGCGAGAAGATTCCGAATTCTGCTACGGCGAGGCGTGGACACCTAGGCGGCCGCCACTTGATAAAGAAATAAATTTGTTCAAGCATGTCGCTGCTTTTTGCGCTGGTCAACTGGCCGATGAGCATCAAACGCGTTCTTCATCGGTGGAACTATGCCACTTTACTATGTAGAGTTTCTCATTTACTTAAGACCTGTTCATCGGATTTTCATTTATGGCCATTCACAATTACGGCTCATTCCATTCAGCTTTATTGGCAATAGCCTTTTTATTTTCAATTTTAACTCGCTTTAGCACGTTAACTATCATTTACCGTTTTATTATATTGTCAATCAGTTACCTTATTTTCTAAACACTTAGTAATACTATATTCTATATCCCTCTCTTTTTCACTATGTACATTATCATATATCTATTCCGTACTTCGGATGAGATAATATTTAATGTCTTTATTATTATTATATTCAATATAAAGATTATTTTCCACATAAAGGTGTGATGTCGCAGAATGGCTCGCTGCTGGTCGTGGCATACAATCACACATACTCGCACAATATACATTGGTCCTATCGTGATGACATTATTAAAGGAAATTGATTCGTAATTCTCATTTGTTAGGGTTTAGTTTGCAATAAATCAAAGTAAACAATGTGACTGTTTTAACCTGTACTGCGGTGGAATCCTTGGAGACGCTTTCGAGATGACCGCGTACCGATTTCGAAAATACGACGAGCGAAATCGTGGTTGTGATCACTTTTTATTCACCGCCGAATATTATTAGCCCGCTTTTAATTATTCGACCGCTAATTAGTTGTTTTTGGCTATCGGAAGCATCGCCGTTGTCGCGACTTACTCGCCGTTTTATGGCTTCTTCTGAGCGTTAGTTGCGTGCAAAGAATTCTATTTTCGTCGCATCGCTCTCGCAAAATGTAATTTTTTGTTTTCAAATTTGTCGTCAGTCGCTCCTTTAATTAATGGAATCGTTTCGCAGACAGCCTTTAAATTTTGCTCTCAGTTCTAAAGATGTCTCTATAGTATGTATAGTATATAGATACCGGGAGTGCTCAATAGAAGAGGAGGTAATGAATAGTGGTGTCGGTTACATCGGCCGGCTTCGGTTACTCTCGTTAGCGTTACATAAAGAGACCGATCGTAGCCAATGGCGGTAACTAGCTTATTTATTCTCCTATTTACTTCAGCTCGACCTAATACATCTTAAACCGAGCGTGGAACAGTTACTTGCTGATTTATACATATTATAATTTATATCGGCCGGAGCAATGTTCTAAATATTCGAATGCAAGGTTACGCCTGTCGCAGGTGATTGTTCCGTTCGCTTGAGAACTGTCATCGAGTGGCGAACTCGCGAGGCGTGGACAATTTGTCAAGCGGTCGAACGCAGCGTCCTCACCACCCTGTCAGTCACCGAGCGCTCTCAGCCAGCCCAGGAATGAGATGCGTTGACGGCGCACGAGATATATGCGCCTTCGACACACGCCGATTAGGCCTGATGCCAACCGAGGTCGATTCCGCGCCGAGGTGAAGCGGCCGCCGATGATTCACGAGCGAGTTGAACGAACGCAGACCGCTCACAGATTGTGTCAATTGTTTTCTTAAATGAACCGAACGCATTAATTCTGGTGGTGCGTATGCGGGCAACGCTAACTGCCATTAGGTACGTATTTACAGAAACTGATTCCAATAAATTATCACGGATCTGTATTGGATAACTAGATGTTTTAGTTACAATTGGAATTAGTCGGGTTGTTGACACTGAACACCATTAAGACGTTTAATTATATGGGCTCGGTGAGCTAGTTCATTTTTAACCTGTTTTGTTGTTACTTCGTTTAAGGGCAATGTGAATAGCGTGAGTCATGCGCGCTGATGTGTCGCCACGGAGAGTCCAAATGGTGCATAATGTTTTAGGATTATTGCTGGTATCCTGCGTCCGCGAGTGTCATCTAAACATAGACATTGTGGCCACGAGCGTCTTCGCCCATCGCTATTAGGGTAACAATATGCGCGAGTCCACATTCTGCGGCATGGGCGACGCGCCGCACTCAAATTAGATTTATAATTGCGAAATATCTTATACGTAACCAGCTGGCAGAGTTCATCGTGTCGTGTTCACTACTATGCGACTCTAGCTTTGTCAATTATTTTGGCATCGCTTTCTTAGATTCTAGGTCACGCTGCGATTGCCGCTGATAGTGCACATTTCATTCAATAACACTCTACAGATAAATCATTTAAACATTTCATTCTATCTCATTGCAATTTCCGTAACAATTTGAACACATTTCATGCAGCTGCGTTTATATTGATTTTACGATTTGAATTAAACAAAAATGAAACTAATTGTTGGACGATTAAAGTCTAATATTCATTAATTAAAGATGTTGTTTAGATTACGGCAAACAAACACGAGACATAAAGCCAATTCAGACAATTGAATCAAAGTGTTGAAAGGAATGCATATACACACGAACCAATAGTGTGTGACCATTTGTTATAATGACGTCATACATTGTATTAGTTTTATGGAATTTATGTATTCTCTTAGAAACTTTTATGTAAATCAATAAATTCATACGAGAAACGTTAAACATAATGACTTCATTATGTTTTTGTCAAGTTAAATATGTTTATAAGACTACTAAAAAAGTACTTAAAACAACACTTAATCAGGACAAACCACAAAGCTACACAAAGGAATTCTTTAAGTAAAATTTATTAACGTAACCATAGTCGAAGAAAATATAATTTTAAGAGAAAAAACTAAAACTAAATAAACAGTAAACTAACACTAGAGTCGTCAACCGGGGTTAAGCCACGATCTAAAAATACATCACTTAGATAAAAAAACGGACCGAGAATAGATCCCAGAGGGACTCCTTACTCTGTAAAGAGAGGACGTTGTTGCCTTCTCCAGTTTCTGTGCCCCTGGTGATTTCCTGAACCCAACACCCATACACCAACCGACACTAATAAATAGAGTTAATAACAAGAAGTAGCTATGATAGGTATTTTTTATATGATATTGTCATCATATCAAGTTATTATATCGTACTTGTATCATAGAAACAGGACGATCAAAGTATATTAATATTAAATATACATTGGTACCGGCAAGTGGTTTTGAACCTGTGGTTTTTAGTTTAAACTAGTTAATTCAATTAATAGTGTTACAACAAAGTGGAACTTACCACGATCCTGAAAAACTCAATCCACATTTTCAAATCCACAATTCTTTGCAGTAGCACGGCCATCAGCATTGCGAACCATGGTTCTTTAAGAATGTCTCTAATTTGATTATTCGTCTGTTTACTCACATCTAATTTAATCTCTTTCTATGTTACACAAAAGCTTAAGCAACAAAGTTGAACAGTTGGTGGTTAACTAACCAGTCTGCCGGTCCAGGGTATTAGCACCACATTCAAGTAACGGACCCTGAAGTGACTCAGTCGCATTTTGGGATCAGATTTGAAATTCTCGTTTCCAAATAGACTGGCATACGACTACTACTTGCGATTCCATTCATGGACCGCACTCCAGCTTAACAACGGGTTGCTGTCATATGTGGTTCCACTATAACAAAACTAATTATCTGTAACTTAGGATATTATTATATTAACACGCTTTTTATTAGCTTGACTTGTATGTATGTAACTATGTAAAGGAATCTTTCAAATTAATTTTCACCCACTTCTAGAGGTCTGATTTTTTTAACTATGTACACGTATTAAAAACTGATGACAATACAATAATTTCATAAAACATATATTTATGGCCGGCATAGTGACTCCGACTGAGGCAACCGTGAACTAACTCAGTTTTTTCAGTCGTCGGCACTCGTGGACTTCCTCTTGCTTACCATTGGGTCGAGGTCAAATGGCGAGTTTTACAATTTAAATTAACAATTTAAAAAAATACTTTGTAATAATAAAGGCTTTTTTTAGTGTTTTAAACTATAGTTTTATTTTATTATAAAGTTGTAAAAATAAATCAGAAGTACCTATAATAAATATTCGAGTGGCAATTTATTTGTGTATTTCCTCACTGACAAACAATTTGTCAAACTTTATAACAAAATGTGAAGATAAAAAAGTTTACTTATTACATTTTAATTTGATGCGATATATTTGACGTGAAGTGTATTTATTCCTAACTTAACCGAGTAATATATTTTTAGATTTTTTTTGTAGATGAAACTAATCAATTATAACTAATAATATTTAATATTATTTATAACCCAAAACTATTATTCTATTTTGTAATGTTTTTAGCCTTTTTCTGTCAGTTACATACTAAGCTACCAAACGTGCTTGTACAATAGAAACAGGACGAACAAAGTACATTATATCCAAGATACATTGGTGCCGGCAAGTGGTTTTGACCAGGCTCTTGGTTTGCCAAACCATTCCATAACCACTATACCACGGTTGCCTTTTGATGTAAAAAAATTAAAGTATGTGACATATTTTGTTATATAAACAAATTTAAAATTCACTCAACTATTAAAATCAACATTGATAAAAATTTCGACAAACTTGATATTATCTGTATGAAACATGGGAAATATATTGATATCAAATACTATTCCCTATACTTAGTTTAGAGATAAATAATATTAAAAATATGTATTTATATCAATAACATCAATACTCGGAGACATACTCAATGAAGCCTAGTGCCCATAACCTTAGAGCTTAAAGCATAGGGAAACGAGGGAGATTGTGGCAAGTGGCGGTCCATTATCTCTGCCTATTCCTGTCAGAAAAAGGCGTGACAATTTGATTGATTGATTGATTTATATTAATAAGAATTATTTCGTGTAAATCATTACCATCAGTGTCATTAATTGCCACGTTCTAATTCCCATAGGGAAAATAGAGCACCACTCTCTGGTCCCTCCACGATCCTGGCACAACTCTCTCTCTTCCTTTACATCCGCTTTCTTTCTCCAAATAAAATACCTATAAAATGACACATATACAGATAGCTTAGAATTGGCAGGAGAAGTACAATATACAAAAATAAATCATAAAATTCTTTGGCCGGCATAGTGATGGCGACTGAGGCATCCGAATCGATTTTGAATCGTTTTTTTTTTCAGTCGTCGGCGCTATTAGGCTTTTACTTATCAGTCAAGTCGAGGTCAGAGTCGCATCTGAATACAAAAACCTGGATACAAGCCTTTTAAGATTGCTTATAAAGCATTACTTGTTTAAGAACACAATACTTTTTTGTATTAATAAATCGTCTACTTTCACTGCCTATCTCTAATTCGTAAACATTTTAACTGTTAATATTATTTCATTCCATTACTTAAGTCGACAAGGTACTTCTCTAATAATAGCTCAGCCACCCCAAATCTAAAGATACCCTTTAAGAAATCTAATAGAATGCGGATAGACAAACAGACGGACCATCCATCACGACTTCCCCCGATGTATTATTTATGGGACCATCCAGGGACGTATTCCCCGATCGTAGATGGCAAAATGCATCAGGCATAATTAATTAGTTTTAGTAAAATAATTTAACAGGTTTTGCCAGTTAAAATTGTAGTTACTGGAAAACTTTCTTAAAACAATTAAATCTTTTTTTTTAATCAATCAAACTGACACGCCTTTTTCCCACAGAGATAAGCAGACAATGAAGCGCCACTTTCTATGATCCTGGCACAACTCCCTCGCTTCCTTTACATTCACAATTCTCTTCATACAAGCTCTATGGTTATGGGCACTAGGCAACCTAGCTTTTTTGAGGATGGATGTTCAGCCGTCGCTCAGTCGTTCGCTCAGTCGTCGTCACTATGCCGACCACTATGTAATTATTCCAAAAACTGATTTATTAATATCGCGTGCGTGTGATAATGCATTTCATCATGGCACGGTCGTAATGTATCCGGCTGCTAATCTTTCAATATCTCAAGTATTTCGTGACGACATTCCGGGGCGAGTTGTGTGGGGCCGAGTTTGGTGGGGACCAGAAAAATTGGTGGATTTGTTTGCTTGGCATTAATATGGGGGTGTCTTAGCTTTAATGATTGTTGTTGCTTTAGATTCATATATGGGTAATGGTGGATTTCAATTTATTTGATTATTGTTCCTATTAAGAGGATTTTGGGTGTGAAGAAAGCAAGAGAGTTGTGTGAAAATTGTGGATAGAGTACATTGTCTCTGTCTATTTCTATGGGAATTAAGTCAAATCAAAAAAATTATCAAATTGTCATGCCTTTTTTCTATGGGGATAGGCAGAGACAATGGAGCGCCACTTGCCACGACTCTGACACAACTCCCTCGCTTCCTTCAATTCTCTTCATACAAGCTCTACGGTTATGGGCCTAGCTTTCTTGAGGATGTCTCCGATTTGATCAGAAAACACCCTCCTGGGCTTGCCTGTTCAACGCATCCATCCACATCAGATATATAAATTGCTTTCGTCAATTAAGACAAGTAGTTATAATTTGTGATGATTTGATTGTAAAACTATGTTTGTTATAATGTAGGCTTAATATGAAATGGCGAGATGTAATTAATAGTTAACGGTGAGAGACAACAAAGTGTGGTGAGTCATGGAAAAAAGAGATGGAGGGCCTTTGCCCAGCAGTTGGACTATGGGATAGTGGATGGCTTATGAGTTAATAAAAATTGTTTCTTTACATAAATAGTTCATAATCAAATTAGTTTTAAATATAAGTATATTGTATTTATGAAAATTAAAATATATTATTTTTATTATTAAAAACGTATTTATATCTTTTTTCCCTGATGTCATAGAAGTAATGTTTGTTTTCCAAACTCAATAATTTATATCTATATATTTTCACTTAGTACAAAGTTAACCCCTCTTTTACCATTTACTTCTTATTCTATAAGCAAAAGTATGGCGATTTTAACTTATAATAATCTTCAAAATTTTCCGCTTCATCCAACATCCTACTGTTCATTGAACGAGCTGTCCAAAACTTTTTAGCATGGGCCTCTAAAAACTTCCTCTATATTGGTTTACTTCGGAATTTGGAGACAATTTCGTCGCGCGACAATTCTTGGCAATTCTTTCTTTCTGATTAAAAAATATTTATAAATAATTTAAGTTATGTATAGGGTTTTGTTTATATTGCATTTAAACACTGTTGTTTATACAACTGTAAAGCAATCTTTACAGGCTACATTACATCACAAATAAACCACTTATGTAAGTAATTAAAATTTATAAAATAACAAAGTAAACAAGACTATTTAGCATTGAAAGGAATGTATACCCTTGAGTTCAGCTAGGCCAGCATTGTGGTTGTCTGATGCTTGCAAAGATTAGGCTGTGGCAGCAGTCAAAAACATATAAAAATTATTATAGGTATATCTCTGTGCATATAATTTTGCATTATAAAATTTAATTTTATGCAAAATAATAATTTTCTTGTCGCGTTCTTTAAAACTCATATTTCAATATTACTTCGTACCCGAAAAACTTCTCGTTTTTTATTATTGGAAGTATTTATATTATTTCACTTTGTCTCCTTCACATTTTCGTGTATCCTGTAAAGTTTTAGCCGTTTAATACACTTACAGAGGGACGTGTTTTCAGCCAAAACTTTTCAGCCCTCGCTTCTTCTTTCAATCATCTTTTTTTCACCCAAGATATGGATGAAAGTTTTCCCTCTAAAAGAAGGTAGTTGTCTACTTTCAATACTTCTCCCCTTAACAATATTTCTTTGTTAACCAATAACTTTACACAAACTCTTTTATTTAAACTTATGACATATTTAATTTCATTTCTTTTTAAAAGTTTCGCAGTTTAATTTTGCGGTTTATGTTGTTCCATTCTTATATAAAACAAAATCCTATATCAATAATGTTCTTAAACAAAAGCACTCACGATCATATGCCATAAAACAATAGGGTATGAATATAAAACACAGTGTTCGCTCCCTTTCTTGATTCCCCGCCCTCAATCTCAGCCCTTAGTATGCAGATGTCGATCGTAAGGGGGTATCAGGACACGCTCTGCATTATTCACAAAACAACAACTATTACCAACTTTAATTGAAAAAAAAAGCGCAATTGATTCGAATTTTATTCTCAAGTATTCGAGAGTTTAATTTGAATAAGGAGATTTATTATCATCGAATAATCGTGTATCGATTGTTTAGGTGTCGGTGTTGTAAAACACCAACTATCATAGAGCAAAGCAAACATCGTGATAATCAGTGGATCGATCAGAATGTTCGATTCATTTATAACAGCGGCTACTTACTTGGCAACATCAGATAACAAATGAAACATTATAACTATGTACGCCGGCAATCAGTGCGGTGTATAGACAACGGTTCCCATAGCGAAGGCCCACGGGACACCCGCCAGGTAGATTAATACAACATTTATATGAACAATAACGCATCGGACGCGACGCTGCCCAGTCTAGCGAGCGCACTCACCATTCGCTTCACGAACTGCTCGAGCATTAATATTAACTAAGTAAATATTCAAATGGGCGAAGGAGCACACGGTCAGAAGCCTAGCACAGATCATTAGCTATTCAATGTAACGGAACGCGTATACATTATTCAGGGATCGTAGGTGAGCAGAGTGTCGCGAACGCAGCGGTCACTGAGACCCTTAAACACACTTCCTACGAGACACCTTCCGGCGAGCGTCCTTTAATTGATTCTTAATTTGAATTTTATTACTCCGAGCTCACGACTGCTCGGACGTGCTCTCTCGAACGTTATTCAAATGAGATTGCCCTGCTGCGGAGATTTCTTTCTCACTGCAACCCCCAAACTGCTAATTCGGCAGTTTAGCACATTTATCCGAGAGCATCATTACCCATTAACAAAAACCCCCTGCTAAATGAATGGATTTGTGACGTTATTTACTAAATAAACAAATACTTGTTGCTAGTAGATATATTTAATAAAAACTTTTGAATCGGTCATCGATTCGAAACACCAATTTAAAACCTATTGAAAATGTCAACCGCACTTAACACAAAGGGCACGTTCAAATCCGGGCTCAAACAATAATGAACGTCAACTTTATTAAAAACTAAAGTTTGAAATAAAAAAAGTTCACTAAGCCAACATCCGTCAATAACTGTGAATGAATTACTCTCTAGCCGGGGAGAGCGATCAATAGGCTTTTTCACAGAAAGGCTGCATTGTGGCCAGCTTAAAGGGTTTCATGCGAGCGTCTGCGCGACAATACTGCCTCAGTTTAATTAACCGGAGCTTAAAGCTTAATTGTAAGTCGAGTTAAGCCGCAGAACACGTGTCGCGCTCCATGCTAGGACCCCGGCTCTTTATTGAATTCACATTCAAATTTTATCATAATCGCGCTTGTAGGCGTCAATGTCTTCTGCTTACCTCTTTGTCCATTCATTGGGGTGAAATTGCCGTGAAATTTTTGGCTCTATTATTTTCATTGTAATCAGGAAATTCGATTTTGTTATTCATACTGTATTATTGTTTACGAGTTGTTTGTGGTCGAGTGCCCTTCTTCTGTTATGGTAATTTTGCTCTTTACCTACATTCACTGTTTACATAACTCATGATCAAATGAAACTATAATTATCTACGTGTTTATATTTCATACATTGTATTTTATATTCTACTTGTCTTATAGGGACATTGTTGTTCGTATATCATAAGTAAGTGAGCTCTGAACTCTCCAATTATCTTCCAGAGATAATAACATTAAAAATTATTGCCTAGTGCCCATACCCATAGAGCTTTTTCCCACATAGGATAGGCAGAGACAATGGAGCGCCACTTGCCACGATCCAGACTCAACTCCCTCGCTTCATTCACATCCACAATTCTCCTCAAGCTCTACGGTTATGGGCACTACGCAACCTAGCTTTCTTGAGGATGTCTTCTATTTGATCGAAGACAAATTAACTAAATTATATAAAACAAAAGTGTGGAATGCATGTAGTTATTGTTAATCCCCACTTATTTACTATTTCGGGCGCCACCGAATCGGGGATCGGCAATTTACAGGAAAACCAAACAGCAATTACCGCACAAAAACAAATAAGAGGAAAAATTGGGGGCTACGAGCCGAAGGGGAGACGCCATAACAAAGAATAACAACGTAAGAGCTGGTACACTCATTACACTTGGATTGTTGCTTGTTTCGCCTCAAGATCAAACCTCAGCCTAACAATACACGCCCTCGTATCTAATAGGGGGTAGCAGAACCACTAGGAAAAAACACCACAACAATCGGCAAATATTATAATATAAACCTTATTAATTTCGTGTATTCTCTTCAAGATTATGCGTTCTGGGCAACCCAGCTTTCTTGAGGATGTCACCGATTTGGTCGGAAAAAACTCTCCTGGGTCTGTCTCGATCCATCCACATCATTTACTACAAAAAATTTAGTAGTATATTACATTTTTATAATATAAATTGAAAGGATGGGTGAAAGAAGATTGGCGAAATAGGTTAAGGGTTCAGAGGAGGGATAAAACATGGATGACCCAAAACAATGTTCCTTGATCAAGCCTGGATTTTTTTAAGACCCAGTGCTTATAACCACTGAGCTTGGATAGAGATAATTGTAGGAAAGAAAGCGCAAAATCTATTGAGTCTGTGCCTATATCTGTAAAAACAATGATGCGTGACGATTTAACAATTATTTGATTGATATTTTAAATATTTAGCTATATGCTACAACTATTAATTTATAACTTACAGTATATCATAGACGCTGAGCGATAAAAAAAACCTATACCGTGGTGTAGTGGCAGTGCATTGGTCATGCAAACCGAGAGCACGGGTTAAAAACCACTCACCGGTACCAATGTATCTTTGATATAGTATAGAAATGTAAAATAAAAAATAAATAAAATAAATTCTGTCTATAATTGATACTATAAAAACGTACTGGTTATCACAGTAAATTACGAGCTTTCGAATTTCAAATTTCAAGTCTATTTGCCCCACATCACCAAGCAGACCCTTCTTCCGTCATACCTTGAGATTATGTCGGAAACCTTTGGATGTGAATGCATGTCCCATGAGAAGGGTAGGGTCATAGCAGTCGTGTGAAGTGGGTCATCACTAGTGACAAGTGGTATACGTTCGGATTTCTAATATTATGTCTTTTTTAAGTTTAGACGCTAAGAAAGATTGTGTTGATATTATTGATTAATATGTTTTTACTTTGTCGTCAGTCCACCTAGTGGCCTGGCCTTTGCCACTTTAGCTTGCAAATCCTACGAGCTATGTCCCAGGTTCTTTGGCGAATATCCTCGTTCTGTCGCGCAGAGACACACCAAGCATAGCTCTCTCCATTGCCCGCTGAGCGACTCTGAGCTTCTCCAATAGGCCAACATTTAGGGGCCACGTCTCAGTGCCATATGTCATCACTGGCAACACACATTGTGTGAAGACCCTTGTCTTCTTAAACATGCTCTATATTAGTACGAGCACTGTTATCAGACATCAGACAGTCTCCAAATTGTCCACAGAACATTCTTTTGTTATCTCTACAACCTTCATTTACTCATTCTTTTAATATGTCAAAACAAAGCGACATATTTTTCACAATCATGCTCTCTACAGAGAGAAGATTGGTACCCAGTCTGCCGATCCAGGGTAGTAAGTTCCACCACTTACACCTATACAGACTGTGGAAGTGACTTAGTCGCGTCACGGGATCAGCTACTTGCAGTTATTAAATTGTAGGCTTAACATCTGGTTGAGTGCTGTTACTATACTTCTTACTAACTATATTCTTCTAAATAAAATTATAAATTACGCAGGTTAGGCGATAGAGACCAGGTTCGATTGCCGGTCGTATTAGGCCGATGCGAACGCGTAAAAAAATATTCTGTTGTATTTTTTATTACTAGTTACAGATGTTGGTATTTCACAGACAAAATAATGTATAAAATGGGCTAATCAATAATAATTGTGTACTGTGAGGAGGGGGTTGTGGTTGTATAGGTGTGGTGCGATTCTATCAGCATTGTTTTGGTGAAACATGATCTTTGCCACGCTCTCGATGTTATCCCCTGTGCGCGAATAGGGGCACAATGCACCCCCGAGCAAACTCGTGCTAATATTTGCGTGTGTGGGCTCCGTTTTCGAGTGCTCTATGCACACCAATTTTAACCATCAAATTAATGTTATTTTAATATTTAAGTTCAAATAGGTTTTACAATGTATGTGAAGGATGTGAAAGAAAAAAGATTAGGAGTTGCATCAGAATAAAAATATATGTCAATCCGTAAGCACAGACAACGGAATGAAGGCGTATATTAAAGATGTCAAAATGCCCTCCATAAAATCAAATCAAAATTCTGGTCAGATTATAATATATTCGCTACTTTTATTAAATTAACGAAAGGAATTTATAAACCTGATGTGGATGGATGCGTAAACGAGGCAGACACAGAAGGGTGTTTAGCGACCAAATTGGAGACATCCTCAAGAAAGCTGGGTTGCCTAGTGCCCATAACCATAGGGCTTGTATGAAGAGAATTGTGGATGTGAGAGAAGCGAGGGCGTTGTGTCAAGATTGTGACAAGTGGCGCTCCATTGTCTCTGCCTATCCCTGTGGAAAAAAGACAAGAGAATTCGACTGATAGATTGATTAATTAAAAAATTCTGTATAATTTGAAAATAACTTTATATTATTAGCTAAAACATGTAATTTTCAAGAAATAATACAACCTTTCACACCCTAATGTAAGTGTTGCTTTGTATTGTGCATTTAGATAGGAGGAACAAACGAAAAACTAATAAACACTGTATTAATGTACAACAAATAATACAAGAACACGATAACGAAAAGTATTTAGTGCAAGTCAGCATGGAAACTTAAACGTCATTAGAGTGGAGTGGGCTACATTGGCGCGTTGTGTCTACGAACAAAAACGTAAGGCGTCAATAACAATAATTGCGAAAACAAGCGCACGTTGGGGCGTCGCGTGGCCTAGATCGAATGTCGTGGGAATGACGCTTTACAACCCGTGACCCTTTTATAATTAGGGAGATTTTCAACTCCAATATTGCTTGTTAGTAACTAAAGTTGCCAATTATTCTCTTGGATCTCACCCTCAACATTAATCAAATTGCAATACTTAATAATTCATCTCTAACATTCATGTTTATGGTTAGAAGACAAACGTGGTTAGGGTTCTTGCTTATTATCAGGCAAGTCGATGTCATTTGTCACGTACAAATAGTAATAATAAAAAACCGATTTTAATTAAATTTTATTTGTAATTTAAACATTATCAAATTACATTTTATAGTAAATTCCTATAAATATAATATATTCCTTTGAACATATTTAAAGTATTCTTTTTTCTGAATAAAAGAAACAAACAAACAGAAAGCGTAAGATTTTTATATTAAGACGTATCGCCAGTTCTTTCGGTGGTGAGATGACACCGTAGTAAAGTCTCATTCGACCAAATTAATGGTAATGGAAAAGTCGGGTTATTCTACCCCACTTTCCCCTCTCGGACGTTAGAGAGAGGCCAATAGGAATGTATTTTTGAACGATCTTACTGAATGTGTTTACGCCAAGAGTTGGGAAAACTTTTCTACGAAAGGGTGTCGAGTGCCTCTTCGACTAACAGTACTTGACATAATAATTATTATTATAAAATGGAGTAAAGTTGATTCATAAAATTTTGAATTGAAAGTATCGATATTTATATAGATAAACCTCGTACTGGTCTAAGATTATATGTATTTAAAAACCCACCTCTCTGATAAAACCATAAATGTGTTATGAGTGCGATAAGCGTGAGTTTAAGGTGACATGCCAACACGTGCTCATGAGTTATGGCGCTCATGACTTTCCCATGCCGGTCGCTGAACCATAGGCGCCATTATAATTTATACAATTTATAATTATCATCACGGACGAACATTTGGGTGTTATAGGTGTTAAAGTAACCCAATATGGATGATAATGAATTATTCATCCTTTTTTGGATGGGGAGATTGACTATGATTATTTACAATTTAAGTATGCACTACACAAATTAGTATGGAAAATGTTTGTATATTTTATAAATATAAACTAGTAAGAGGATATTCCTAAAATACCAGGGCGACAGGAATGCGAGGAGCTCACGCGTCTTGTTAGCATCGAGCGTATCGCGCGTGGAGATCCGACGCGACTCGATCTGTCGCTCGTTAGCAAGCTATCGCGACATCTGGGCGGCCAACGTAAAGCTCACATTTTACGGCATTTGCAAATCGATACGCAGTCTCTTTACTTTATAAAATAAAATAAAAAAAACATCATTAAATGTATTTTTATTTATAAACTACACCTACATAGATATACTTACACGCAGCGTCTTAAATGAGAAATTATAGTACTATTCTAAACAGATTATGCTAGATTATGTTAATGATACGGGCTAGTAATAAATCGGAGTGACTGTGCCGGTACCAGGGCGGCAGACTGTGTGCAGAGGTATCTGAGATGGGAGTGCAGATTGCGCTGCTAAAGGACGTTTTGATTGAACGGAGCGGACAAGCAGGAGATAGGCGAGGCGGCCGATAGGACAGCGACCGCTTACATTCGTACTATTTGCATATTAAAACGAGTAAATTAATTTACGGATAGATATGGATTTTAGCACGATGCGGGTTTTAACTGTTGGCACACAGTAGTACTTTGTACTGGGAAGCTATAATACGGGTGTCCGTCCGTCCGTCGACAATTTTTACCATTTATAAATTTAGCCTTTGCCACTGTGTTTAGAGCCAATGGTTACATTGGAATCGCTTTTAATGTACTTTTTCTTGTTTCAATGTAATTTGTTGGAGATACGTCCTTATGGGTTACGTCTATTACATGATGTTCATATGTGTATACTGGGCAATACTTAGTATTTGCTATTAGAAGTGCTTAATTGAAGTTCAGCAACCCAGTTTCGGGATTAAATGTGATGGCGCACAAAGAAGTGCTTTATATATTTCTCACCGCGCGTCCGCACTCACCTTGGTCTATTTGTGTAGGACAGCTGCGTAACTAGAAACGACTTCATTTAGATAAATTGCGAATAAGTTTAATTAAACGTTTGAAGCAAAAGAGGCAATTAAAATTATGCGGCTTGTTGGCCGGCCGAAGATTGTGAGATGCGCGCGGTATCGCATGATCGGGCGTCGCGTGATCGGTTACTTCTCGACGTTTCTGAACTCCTGATACACGAGTTTATATTTAATAACTATTATTCAAACGAAACTGTTAGAAAATATTAATATTTTCTTTCACCTGTCATCTTAACGGATATTTAAGAAACGTGATGAATTCATAAATGTTTGATGAAAAACATAAATGATTTATATTTTTGTTTCCTGTTTCGTCGATCACGAGTTTTGTTTAATAAGAAGCAGGTGGGTAATAATAACTAATGCACGACCTGCTTTGTAAAGTAACAATAATTTAAATACTATCACAACAACCCTCCTTTTATTACATTTTACATAATAACCAATTCAGTACGAATATTGCAACATTTCATATTTATCATACTTTATTTAGACCATGTTACCTTTTAAGCAAATTTATATATTCTCTACTTAATTCTCTAAGTTCTTCCACATTCATATTCTTCCCATGTCTGAGGCCTACTATCGTATCTCGCAGGGACATGACGGCTTTACTATCGCCTATACCACGAAGAATGTACAGGAAGTCTTTAACTTTGTTCCTTTGATCCTATAACCTTGGATCTCTCAAGCAAAGCATGTTTTTTAAGTCGGTACTCTTGGACCTTCCCTTGCCTGCCATCAGGTAGGTCGAGGTAGTAGACGACCTAAATAAAGTAAAACGGATAACTTTATATGGCCAATAGATATTCTTTGTGTCCTAAGTTATAAAAATAAATAAGTTCTCAATACTGGACTTGAAAGAGAGGATAATGAAAACAGCTGATAAATAACAATAATCCTTAGAACAAAAATCTATAGCATTAAATAATATGTACTGAATAAAATTATAAACTACCACCATTTTCCACCTGGTCTTTTGAAATTCGAGCATGCGCACGCGCCGCTCACGATTCTTTCGAAATTCAAAATTCAAACGCAGAACAAACAACTTTACCCTATTAGGTATGTCATTGTTCTTTTTTTAAATTCATTGTTGGCAAAGGACGCTAGCTTTCAGCTTGCGGAGGGATCGAGTTAATATTGTTTTCTTAACTCGTTAACATTTATTGATATTTATTTATTTGTGTACTTGATGCAAGTACCAATTATAAATACATTTTGTTGAGTATTCTGCCAATGGGGTGACTAGAGACAATAGGTCGTTTTATTAGCTTATGAATACATAATAATAGTTTTTTTAACATTTATTATGAAGCATTTACGAGGGTGATAGATTGACTCCGTATATTCAATACACCATCTTCTACAATAAAGGTACTATTTGATTCTTCCTAGCAAATAGTACCTACCATCTTTTTATTGAGACGCGATAGCTTAATTCGACTTGTCTGAAGGTAAGCAAGGGGAAGTCCAAGAGCGCCGACGACTGATAATACCCATTTAGGTTACCGTTGCCTCAGTCGCCGTCACTATGTCGTACAAAGGTGATGTTTTACGCTTCGCTTAAAGGATCTAAGGTTATATATAGGATGGGGAAAACATCAGCTTTACAACATAGGCTAGTAAATCTTCTACTTGTCGATTGTTCTACAAAGAAACGACGCTAACATTTTGACTATTTTAAATAACATTTATTCTATTAATTATCAATCAATCAAATTGTCACGCCTTTTTCCCACAGGGTAGGCAGAGACAATGGAGCGCCACCTACCACGATCATTACACAACTCGCTTGCTTCCTTCACATCCACAATTCTCCTCATAAAGGCCCTGTGGTTATGGGCACTAGGCAACCTAGCTTTCTTAAGGATGTCTTCGATTATTAATTACCTAAATAATTTTGACATTTGACATTGAAATTTTGTATACCCGGTAGAGTAGAGCACGGCTGTGCAAGATATTGTATATAGACATCTTTTTATTTACCCGTTGTTCAACGAATAAATGATATTGATTTTGACGGTTCAAACTATTTATTTCGCCGAAGATATATAAACTACAAATGAAGAGAATTGTGGATGTGAAGGAAGCAAGGGAGTTGTGTTAATATCGTGGTAAGTGGCGCTCCATTGTCTCTGCCTATCCCTGTGGGAAAAAGGCGTGACAATTTGATTGATTGATTGATATAAACTACCAAGAAGGTTTACCATCAGGCATCAAATGCTCGCCTGAAATCCTAAAATTATCTTTAAGTATGAAATCGTTACAAAATGGCATACCCTTAATGTAGTATAATGAATAATGAACATGTTAAAAGCAGTTAACATTAATTGATGGATCGCCTTACACAACTCATTTCGACTTATGGTGCCCTGGCTCTACCATGAGAACCTAACGTCAAAGGTACAAACAATTGTTAAGTTTACACGTATTGAGTGTATTATATAAATTATAATATATGCGTAGATATTTTATTCAATGAAATCTATACAAGAAATTATGCACCTTTAAATAATAAAATTAGAGTGCAATTTACAATAACTAAGTATTATAATTATTTTGCTATGATACTATGTATACGAGGACTAAGACGTGACATCACATAACTTTAAACTTTTTTTAAAAAGTCAGAGAAAGAGTCAACTTTACTATAGCAAAAGGTCTAATGAAGAGGTGTGTCCGACCCAGAATACGCTGACATTGCATTAAACTAATGTCGAATTGACAAGTAGTTACTTTAGCTTATACTCGTATTAAAACTTTATTCTCTATATAAATGTCAACTTAACCATTTAAACATTCTTAACCTTAGTTAAGTTTGACAAGTCCTCGATTCACTTCCTGAATATTTTAACATTTTTTTAAATCCCCTTTTTATATGTAACTTTATAGTGAACACTATTGTATACGACATAAAGTTGTTTATTGCTTAAAATGATGTTTGGATTGTAGTTGCGATAGTTAATCGTAGTAGATGTATTTGTGATGCGCAAACTGGTATAATAATTAATATGTTTATTGCATGTAATAAATGCTTAATTATTTAATTATTGTTATTTTTTGTTACACTTTTTTCACTCTGAAACTTTGCCTAACTCACACATCAGACAATATAGTCATTTGGCGACAGGCGTGCCCATTGGTTAGTCCTTTTTCGATTCCCAGTCGGAGCAAATATTTGTCTCATAGCTTTTATTTGTAATATTTTTAGATTATATATTACAAATATTTGATAATAAAAAGAAGCGGATATTTGCTCTAGGTCTGGTTGTCAAAGAGTAGTCCGGGTAGCACTACCTATTACAAGTATACAGACCGTGAAGTGACTTAAACGCATTTCAGGATCACCTTATAAAGTTGCCAGTTCCAACTAGGCTAGTTATTTAACTGTAGTGGTAGTCACCTCTTTTCATGGATCAGGCGGGGTGCTGTCGTATGTCAAGCCGCAATAATAAAAAAAAGAATCAGACCAAATTGAGTTTCCATACGGAAGCTTTAACTTTCGTAGCGACTTTTTAAGTGACTCAACGACAGGTTCGTTATTTTTCTGTCAGATTTGGAAAATATTTTTTATTGTGATTCGACATCTGACCTCAACCTGCCTGTTGGTAATTATGGCAGAGTGGTCGCTCTTCTAGTCTCTATAAACTGATACACATATGAAATGCTACCTTTGGACTAAAATATGACTATTTGGTTGATATCCAAAGAACAAACTTCATTTGAAACACAATCCTCAATAACTTTTCTTATCTGAAAATCTACTAAATATGATCTAGCTTATTCTTGCGAATTTGAATTATGACAAATTGCTGAAAAAATCCCAACATTGTAAATTACATTTTCTAGTTTTAAAAATATAATCCAGACCCTCAAAATAACCCAGGATTCATTAAGCCTCCTTAAAAGTCACAGAACGAGCAAATTACTCAATTTGTTTGTTTAAAGCATATGTTGAATTGATGACGGTGCAATTTGAATATCAAAAAAACAGTTTGTGGGGGATCGTTAATATTATGTCGTTAGCGAATATCAACACGCGGTTCATATTTGGTGTTCTTTTTTTAAAAAGACAATGACATGTGCTTTTTTAAAGTGACATGTGATGCCTGGCTTGGATTTTCGAATTGTTGGTCTAATTTTTAAAGATTAATATTAGTTGAGTTTCCGAGGATTGTTAAATTATCTCAATCTCTCGTTAAATATATTTATATTACCGTCGGTTCTTTGAACTTCATCGCTCGAGAACCGACAACCGATGGGGAAGAAAGGATTTATAGAGAAGACCACGAACCAGAAGACGCAGCGTAGGTAGGCCTGCCACTAGGTGGACTGACGACAAAGTAAAAGTCACGGTAAATGCAACTGGCATCTTGTCGTTCGGAATGGCTTCTGAGGGGGAGGGAGTTCTATGGTCTGCAGGGAATACCTACTGATGATCCTATTGAGTACAAGGGTCAAATATAGATATTAAAGGAAATATTGAAGAATACAGGCAATTTTAGAATAGGAACTTGGAAAAATATTGGAAAATAAGTATGTTATCCAGAATTCTCTTCATACAAGCTTTACTATTATGGGCACTGGGCAACCCAGCTTTCTTCCGGATGTCTCTCAGCCTCAATAATAGTAACAAAAATCTTGGTTTCGTGACATCTGAAAGAAGACCGACAAAGGAGAGGTTTAAGAAGCTGACTGCTAACCTTCAATAAAGATTAAGAAATTTGATATTTTAGAATGTTCTTTAAGATTCTCTTTATGCATATAATACTTTAATAGAATAAGTGACATATTGACAGCTATTTCCTGTATAGGCTTTATATATAAACTGAATTTTTCAATTATTTTGGTCGTGGTCATTTTGTCCGAAAATTATTGATCCTTTTCGGGGTCAGTGTGGGTGTAGTTTTTGACTCCGATATAATTTGATGTTTATTATGTTGCGGTTCCGAATTCGATTCCTGGAAGCGGGGGCGTGGCCACACTTGTGGGAATGAGGTGAAAGTTTTTTTGTTGATATTTGGAAATGAATTAAAAAAACGTTGGCTAAATATGGTTTTACATTTTATTTTTATTTTAATATTTTATTATATTGTGTCTTGACATGTGACTATTAGAGTGCTACTTGCAATTACTTGTATTAGCAGTTGCCAGGGCCGGATCTACCATATGGCTTTTTGGGCTTCAACCCAGGGCCCCGTGTATTCAAGGTGTATAGACGATAATGCGAAAAATCCATAATTTTATAAAATTATAATGATCGTAAAGTTTGCAGCCCTGCAAATACTGAGATTAATCAAACCTTTATAATTCATTGAATTCAAGTCTACGTTCAGGTATTGGTACTTCGAACTGACTTATTTTTTTCTCATACCTTCAGTAATTAGGTGGGCCCCTAAGTAGTATTAGCCCAGGGCCCACCTGAACTCACGGTCCGGCCCTGGCAGATGCCTCTATTTATAAACCGCACTCCAGCTTTACATAAGGCAGGATGTTGTCACGTGTCAAGCCCCAATAATAGTAGGTCTATTAAAATTTCAGCAACTTTGTACTGGATACGAGTCACTTCATAAGATTTACAGCTAAAATAATGAATTCTAGTTAAATAATAATAACTGGGTTGCCCAGTGCCCATAACCGTAGAGCTTGTATGAGGAGAATTGTGGATGTGAAGAAAGCAGGGGAGTTGTGTCAGGATCGTGGCAAGTGGCGCTCCGTTGTCTCTGCCTATCCCCGTGGGAAAGAGGCGTGATTGATTGATATTAATCATCGTTGACTTCACGCCTTAATCCCCACAGGGATAGGCAGAGAGACTTTTACGATCCTAACACAACTCTTTACAATTTAATAATTTCAACACTAACTAAGACATATCTCTAAAGTGTCACTAAAATCCGAAATAATGGCAGCCATCTTGTAATACAGAACATGTAACAGAATTCGTATTCAAAAATAGAACGCGAACATCCCAACTGGCAATTTCAATAATCATTAAAGAAATCGAACAGACGGCGAATTTGAATTTTGAATTTAGAACAGATGTTTCCCGCCACTTTCAATTACACCAATCAAAAGCCGACGCTACTCAGATCTATTCCCTAATTTGAATATCGAACACATATGCTTCCAAGGACTCGGCATTGATTCATGTTATCGATTCGAAATAAATATGATTACAAATCGAAATTAATTAATACTTGCTGAATCACATTTTTTTGTTGTGGATCGACAGCACTCAACCTGATGTTAAGCTGGAGTCGGTCCATTATTAAAGCTGACTGCTACTACAGTTGAATAATTGCAAGTAGCAGTCTCATCCACTATGTCACCATAATGTTGAATCTTTGTGAAATAAGCAATTTCAAAATTATCTTATCAATTTTTTTTATTTCATATAGTTAATACCAAAGCACTAAATCTTTCTAACCAGTGACTACATGAATATAATATTTTTGTCCTTCTCTGAGCCATGAGTAGGTTTTGTTTATTAAGACTTTGACTTGTTTGATGTTGGGCAAGGAGTGATCCAAGAGTGCCGACTACTAAAAAACCGTTTCATTTTATGGTTGTTTCAGTGGCCGTCTCTATGACAGCAGAGCTTATCTTCACCTTTGTGATCTGCCCAGTTTTGTTCATCTTAAATTATATTCTAAAATATAAATGAACAATATAAAAACTAGAAAAGCAACAAGAATAGTCTTCCTGATTGGAATGTTATTTTTTTCTTAATTTTTTGTCATAGCCTTTGCTTTGCGTGTTTCGTCCAGATTTAGAAATGCAGCTGTGGATTCTTTAATTTTCAAATATTTAAATTATTTTTATAAACTAGAAGCAATTTGAGCCTACAAGATTATTTTAAATCATTTTAACTTTATTTTTCTGTACTAAGCTAGTAAACTTGTATCATAAAAACTGGACGACCAAAATATAAATATATTTTGTGAGATTATTTACCTACTACTACAACACAGTTGAAATATTTTAGTATAAATAAGTAATCATCCTGCCTATAGCTGTATAACTTTTATGATGAGAATTTAGTACTCTGTCAACTCTATGTTTATGACGTTTATAGAATTGATCTTGAAACGCGACTGAGTCACTTCACGGTCCGTCGGAAATGTTTACTTTGGAGATGTTTCCCTAATCGCCATTACGAACCTGCAAGCCAGTAATATCAATATAAAGCATAGCTAATATTCGCGATGGCAGTTAACTGTATCACACGGTCGTAATTTCTCGTCGATTACCGTTTCGGAAGTGTTCTGCAGTTAATGAGGTTGCGCGCGCGCACGCCAAGTGACCATTACCAGACCAATACACCTGCCTTCATCCTTTCTCCAACATAAACATAGCTTTATGGGATATATTTACTTAAATACATACATACAGCCAGGAGCGTAACGTAGAGACTGTTCAAGTGTGTATTCGATATAATTATTTAGGGCACCATGTGACTGACTATGCTATGATATAGGTCCCAGCAGATAAAACATGCGCTGGCATTCAAGCTATGAAGTAACTTGTTTTGTTACCTACTTTTCGTATATGGGATGTGTATAAATTTTCAAATATTATTAATTATGTGCATGATTCTATATGATATATTAAAAGCGGACGTTCGTATCGTCCCACCGCAGTCGTCCAGCGCTCTTCTAATCTACCGGGATCACTACCAGCACGTTTAGTATATACAAATAATATAATATGTCGTCAAATATATTTGTTGCGTGTAAAGTCTCGGGTTCGATTCCCGGTCGAAGCAAATAATTAATATAATTATTTGTTAATAAAAAAAGAGGTGGATATTTGCTTCGGGTCTGGTTATCAAAGAGTGGTAGGCAGTGGTACTTACCCAGTCTGCCGATCCGGGGCAGTACCACCACAAGTATACAGACCGTGAAGTGATTTGGTCACGACTTGTAAGTTGCCGGTTCCAACTAGGCCGGCATAGTGGATGTGATTGCTACAGTTATTGAATTGAATTGTAGTAGCAGTGACATTCATTCATGGACCACACTTCAGCTTAACATCAAGCGGGGTCCTGTCATATGTCAAGTCACAATAAAAAAAAAGTAATATAATAATTTGATTTAAATATATACATGCAAATTATTAGATCTAGTTTAAATCAATACGTGAGTCTATTAACAGACGTGAGTAGCTAAAATTGGCAAGTTTCAATGTTAATGTTTAAATACTAATAAAGTGTAATGTTCGCGCGAAGTGCTAAACATCGATGTTAAACTGCATAGGCGTAAAGGTGTAAATTTTTCGGTTGATTCTCTACAGCTGTTGCGTTACACTTGGTTACTTTCTTACATTGTAATATATTCATTTTAGTTTGCTATTCATACAATTACTGCTCTATTATAAAGCCAACATTAACTGTATAAAATTAATATAATACGGTTAAATTAAATTACATATATTTTAGAAATTATTGATTAAGAAATAGAAAGGTTTTGGCGGCTTATTCGCGCTGTTTTGAAAGATTAAAAGCCATCATGGTTGCAGGGTGACCGACAGCTAATAAACGCTATTATAAGCCGTAAAAATCTTTTATTTGATTAACATTATCGCGCATAATTTATTGAACTTAAGTTAAGTTTAAAAATAAAAAGATTTAACTAGGATTAAATTTATAGAAAAACTTAAATAAAAATGTTTATAATTCTAGATTTTTTTGATAAGATTTAGTTCAGAAAACCATTCTTTATTCTTACTGTGTTCTTTTGGTGAATGCTGCGTGCGCCTATAATAGGCACACATATCAGAAATTAGACTAATTGTGTTTATTATTAATTTTAACTGTGTAATATGTGTACTGTTGGTGCGCCTATTTTGTATAAATAAATAAATAGAATAATATTTTATCTTAAGGTAACTAAATAGTTATATTAAGCATGTTAATTAAATATGATTATTTAACAATATTAGTTAATTATTTTCACCACATAACAAAATGAAATACTACAAAAAGGTATATTTTACAAATTTTAATTAAGTTTTCTTAACTCAAATACCAGGCTAACATAAGTTAATATGTTTGTTTGCAGAGACCTCCCTCATCATCATTATCGTATGGTGGTGCCGTGAATGATGACGTAAGATCCCCTGGCTCGGGTGGTACTCCTGGACCACTCAGCCAACCTCCACCTCAGACCATCGACGCGACGGATCCAGGTATGCTTTTTATATTTTATAGCTACATATTTGTATTTCTAATTCGACTTAATCAATTTTTAGTAGCATTTTATTTAATCATCTATAGGTCATTTTTATTGTTCATTATTGTCATATTTAGTATTAAAACTGTTGAATTTAAGGCGAGTGTGATACACCGGTTTAAAACCATAGCCCGTACCAATGAATCTTTATTATTCGTTCTGATTCTATTATACGATCACTTTAGTAGCTTAATATAGAATGATAATAAAAATAATAACAATTTAAAAATTGTATTTAAAAAAAACTACGCGAATATCAGTACGAAACCGGTGTTTGTTACTAATAACAAGGCAAATAAAAGCAACAGTATTAACTGCAAAGCGGAGGTTGCATATATTACAGATGAAATAACAGAGAAGAGCACATTTATAAGAGCTATGTAGTTTAGTGTCGAAACGTTCGTATTTTAGGCGACGGACGATGGGTTGGATACCCAGTCGCAGTTAACTGAAAACAGTCATTCAAGAAATTTTCGGCTCTAATAACCATCTGATCTACGAAATATGTATAACCTATTATGGTTATACATGTATTATTAACCATCAACCTTGTATGAAGAGAATTGTGAATGTGAAGGAAGCGAGGGAGTTGTGTCAAGATAGTGGGAAGGGACGCTCCATTGTCTCTGCCTATCCTTGTGGGAAAAAGGCGTGACAATTTGATTGATTGATGTATTATTACTTTATGATTATTATTACTTTTGCTATGGCTAATGTAAATATAAATTGATAATAAAAGATATCATAACTATAAAACTATAATGTAATTAATAAAAAATAAATTCCTTCGCATTTAATTACTCAAGCGCCAATTAAACACTTTTAAGTGTGTTTTTTCTTTACATTAGCCAACTGTATTGGTAATTGACTTGTTTGTATAAGTGACTATGCAAGTGCAATTTACTTTCGGAATACTTAATTACGGGTTACTCTTGACCGGCATAGTGACGGCGACTAGGTCAACCGTGTATGAAAACTTTTTTTGAGTCGTCAGCCATCTTATATTTTCCATTGTTGATCATGAGATATGTTGATGTTAGTTGTCATGTGGGGGACAATTTGATTAATTGTTTTTGCTAATCTAGCCCTATGAAAAAATAAATAGAAATATCAAATATTTTTTACAACTTAAACTTGCATGCACCTCTCAATCATTCCATCAAATTGTTACTCTGGCATCTGGCATTATGAGTGAATACCCTTACAGAGATAAGCAGAGACAATACAGACCAATTTATGACCAATTTTCTTGCCTTGTGGGCAATATAATCTTACCATGCAATTTTGTACCTTTTGGTACAAAAGTAAGCTTATTTGAAACAATATTACTTTCTTAAAGTTGGTGGTAGGTCTTCTGGTACATAATGCCATATTCAATATCACCCACACACTGTCACCGGTGACATCAAACAGAACAATTAACTATATGTCGTCACATCTAGATCACTTGTCAACATTACTCCCTAACAATACAAAAGATATATCTCAACACACTATCAAACAATTTACAACTGTCTTGTCAAAACTAAAAAGTTCACATTTGTTTACTGCATTTGTGATTTATGCCCTTTCCAAAATGAGCAATAAATAGCTAATAGAAAAATGTAAGAGTCATTCATCGCGATGTTAGCGCTTACTACCTTTTGTGACGCAAATGTCATCCATCTTTCATCGATAGAAATGAAATGACGGATAAGTGTCGTTTAACACTGGGGTGACGGGAGAGCTAGGCAGCCAACAAAGAATTCCGCGCAAGGCACGCACTACAAAAAGTAAAGGAAAATTGTACACATTTGAAATGAAACAATTTCTTAGCATCCATGGATTCTCCGTGCGGGTGCCGGGTCCATCACGTGGCAGGCTGGAGAGTGAAGGCAGCGTTCCGGACTTGTGACCGAAATTTTCCGGACTTGGCTACATTGAAGTGCATATTTCATAAATAAAATAAAGAATATCTACGGACAAACGGCCGGCATAGTGAATCGGTTTTATCAGCCGGCGCTCTTGGATTTTCCCCTTCTTTTGGGGAAACATAGTCAACTGAAACATAGTCGTTGGCGCTCGCTTTGGTTACATTTCTTGGCCGGCATAGTGATGGCGACTGGGGCAACTCTGAAGAGTCGGTTTTTGCAGTCATCGGCACTCTTGGATGACTGCTTACCATCATGCGGGTCGATGTCAGATGTCGAGTCACAATAAAAAAACAACCGTCTCATTTTACGATTGCATAATTCCTTAAATTGGCTTACACATCTCCCTTCCATTGGCTACCCGCGTTTGTAGTATTAAATATAGCAATGTCATTTAGTACGTGGTGACAATAGGTATTGAAATAAGGCGGTTTTATTGTGATGCTTAGTATATCGGGTGTTGTATCTCAGAGATTATACCTCTTTCATTTCCTATGCGCCTGGTAATTTGTATTAAATTAACATACATAATACATTAATGTATGGAAGTGAATGCTGGGTGAAGACGCATGATAGTACGATTAATGACGTGGAAATAAAGTTATTAAAGAGTGCATAAATGGGGAACTGATTTTATTTTATTGTGACTCGACTTGCCGCTGTGACACGATCGCTAATTGCAAGCAAGAAGAAGTCAAAAACTGCCAAAAAAAACTAAAAAACTCAACTCAATTCACTCGACTTAATTCACGTTTGCCTGAGTCGCCGTCAACATACTGGCAAAAGATGCTTCTTCGCGCATCGATTGAGGGATCCAATTGATAAAGGTGTGCTTAAACATGTGATATAATTAAAGACGTAGTGACTAGGATTTAGTTGGTTTGAGCACGTTGTCAAGAATAGATGAAAGAAGAATTTTGTAAATCAGAGGTTCCTCGGAGAAGAATCCCAGGATGATTGTTCATTAATCAAACAGGAGACATTCTTTAAATGCAGCAGTGCTTTTACTTGTATTAAGAGATGATAGCTTGTATGAAGAGAAATGTGGTTGGACGGAAGCGAGGGAGTTGTATCAGGATCGTGGTATGTAACAGTTCATTGTCTTTGCCTATCCTTATGAAAATTAAGTCGTGACAATTTGATTTGACACTATAGGTATAAAGAAAAACTAAAACTTTAATAATACCCAATTCCACAATTCCAATCAGAAACAACACGCAGTGAAATTAAATTAAACTCCAAAACTTTGACAATGCGGTAAAAAACAACCCGAACAATTACATCCTACTAAAAAACTATGGCGAACTTTTATACCTATATTGTTGCATTCGCGCTAAAACGCGGACACATTTGACAGCTGTCAAAACAACACGTGCCACGATCACGCCTCAGAAACAATTGAATTAATTGTAGATTTATGTGCGATTTTGAAATAAGTGAGAATTAAGGCAGGATAGTTAAAGAACGCGAAACATGGTTCCCCGCATACTGGCTTTATGGTCGCAGGGACTACAGACCCCACAAGTTAAAAAATCAAATAATTTAACTTTTAATTATATTCAATCAATCAATCAAATTGTCACGCCTTTTTCCCACAGGGATAGGCAATGGAGCAACACTTACCACGATCCCTACACAACTCCCTTGCTTCCTTCCCATCTACAATTCTCTTCATACAAGCTCTATGCTGGTACACTTTTGATTCAATTGAGGACATTAAAAAAAAGCCAATTTACCAATGATCATAGGATTTGTATGTAGAGAAAGTTAGATGGATGGAACCTTGAGAATTTCTGTCCACTACTTTACCTATCCCTGTAGAAATTGAGGCATGACAATTTGACTTGATTGATTTCGGCGACTGAGGCAGCCGTGAACAAACTCGGTTTTCTCATCAGCTCCTATTGCTTACCATCAGGCGGGAAGAGGTCAGATGTCAGGTCACAATAAAAAAAAAACAATGAAAGAAAAAGTTACAAAACGATATATTTGTTGTGGAATATCATAGTGTGATGTTTATGGATTGTTGCAAGATACAACTAAAAAAAGTTAGTATAAATTACATGAATTATTAATGCTTTGTGTATTTTCACGATAGTTTCACTCAAAATCAACATACTTCAGTTTATTACTGTAATGATAATTTAACGTTTTCGTTTATGTTTTATGGTTTTAATTCCTTTTATTATGTTTTCTTTGTGGGTCTATAAACGTTTGCAGATTGAGCGATTAGTTAAGACATTTATTTAAGAAAAATACGTTTTATTTGTTGTGACTCGATCTTTGACCTCGACTTATCTGACACCGTGGACAGAGACTATGGAATACCCTACGATCCTGACACAAATCTCTACATATCTCTGCAAACATGCTTTATTGTCTCTGAAGAATCACCTACCTACTAAGAATGGTCAATGAATTTCAAGAAGTTTTTTTAAAATCTATATTTATTGGGAGCTTTTGTCTATTAAGACATGTCAGCTCCATAGAGCCTAAAACATATCATCAAATTCATCTTAAGTCTATTTGGGAGGAAGTCGCCGCTGAAGGGAAGAAATAATATTGCAAAATTTATAACATATCTCTGATGCCGGTTCAGATAAAATACTCTGCGCTAAACCAACATTAACTACATTCAGTTTAAATTTCTTCACCAGCGCTTCCCTCCCCTTCTTGCTCTTAGAGCACTCCATCATCATATGTTGGACGTCATCTAGAACACCACACGTTTAAGAAGGTTAAACGTAAGAATACAAGCGAATAAAACATAAATATTATTTAATTATTATTATATGGCGACCGTGGTTTAGCAATGGTTTCGCAAACCAAGAGCTCCCGGTTTAAAACCGGTACCAATGTATCTTTTATATGTGTAGTTTGGTCGTCCTATTTCTATGATACAAATATGAAAAGTAGCTTAGTAGAGATATTTAAAAAATAAAAGCTAAAACTAGATGTTCCCACGATTTCATCCGCCCTAAAAACAACTGTTTCTCATAACGTGCATGATATAAACTTTTTTTTGGAGCACAATAGTTATGTCTCTTAAAGCTCTGCTAATCTGAGAGAAATCATCATCAGAGTCTCCAGATGCAGAATTCTTTATATAGGTTGTATCATTCATTCCCTTATGACATTGACAATTTTTATCGAAATCCGTTTAGCGATATTTTATTATTTTATAATAACGATTTCAAATATTTTTTACCAGGAAACTGAATACAGAGCGTGGGATGAAGAGTAAAGTGGTTTAAAATGGGCTAGTGTGAATAATTCAAAATATCTCCATAATTCAATCAGGGCACCCTTCCCCTCTCCCCGGGGACGCAAGCCCGTCATGATTATTTGCAAATTTAATATTAATTAACTGGCATACTCGACTCGCCCAGCCACGGGGCTATAATTACATTTTTCAATTACCCACTGACAATTACGCGACGAATTTTTGATGAGAATTGGCGCTTCTGTTTTTTAAATTTTATTTTAGACATACATATAACTATTCTGTATATGTATAAATAACTACTTATTACCTCTTAATAACATTATACCTGAGAAACTCTTTAACTTGTACCTTGTGTCAGGAACCTGGAAAGTGACTGTGAAAAGCTCTATTCATTTAAATTGTCACGCCTTTTTCCCACAGGGATAGGCAGAGACAATGGAGCGCCACTTACCACGATCCTTACACAACCCCCTTGCTTCCTTCACATCCACAATTCTCTTCATACAGGCTCTGTGGTTATGGGCTCTAGGCAACCTAGCTTTCTTGAGGATGTCTCCGATTTGATCGGAAAACACCCTCCTGGGCCTGCCTTGTTTAACGCATCCATCCACATCAGATTCATAAATTCCTTTTGTCAATCTACTTTCACTCATCATTTCCATGTGTCCAAACAAACAAAGGATTTCTTTGTCAAGCTCTATTGTCTCTGCTTATTTGATTGATTGACTGGCTGATTTATAATCAAGGCATTGATTTATTTATTTTACATTTCTATACTAAGCTACGTGCTTGAATTATAGCTGCGTATTTTCGTTTCGTATCCCTATAGTTGTAGGTAAGTAGATAGCATGGTCAGTAACAAAAAAGAAAATAAAATAATGGCTACGTCAGTAATAATTTTCATCCTATATCATCCCCTTATTGTATATTAAATTATTGTATTGTTCGCCTTTTCACGTACTTAGGTGATAGTCGGTCCAAATCCCACGCTCCTACCACATAGCTGAAGTAACTTTTGGACCTGATTAGAAAAAAATAGGTCCCAAAATATAGGCTTTTTTTTTCAAGTTACAGGCTTACTCGGAAAAAAGTTTTTTTTTGTAGTAAATGGTGCGTTGTTCCTACTCTCTGTGCGAATAATAGCATGAATGTTTTTTGACTTCATTAAATATTCTTTTAGTCGTTGTTTTAAATATTTTTAATATCCATATCAGCCAGTGTGACCAATTATTAACTAAATAATGTATTGTAATTTAGTAGTATGGATTGGTTTTTTTTTTTTATTGTGACACGACATCTGACCTCGACTCGCCTGATGATAAGCAAGAGGAGGTCCAAGAGTGACGACGACTGGAACAACCGAGTCAGCTCCCGGCTGCCCCAGCCGCCGCCACTATGCCGGCCTAATTAGCTTAGACTAGGTTAAAACTTAAATTTATAAACATTTTTGGTGTAACGTTTGTTTATCTTTTTTTTCTGTAACCGTTATGTGTATATAGGTAGGTATAGTTTATTATTAAATGTGAACTAGTAAAAAATGTAACTTTTTAAAGTAGAATTTGTACTACAAAATAGCTCCCAAAGGGCGAAGTTAAACTTTGCTTTTATCAATAAAATATTGGAATTGCGATGTACTGTTTCTCCCCCAAAAAAGCGTATATAAGTCAAAATCTATCCGATTCAATAAAATATTAGGTCGGAACATTTCCTATAATTTTTCACTGACTATCCGTCGATTTTGGTTTCGGATCACGTACGGCCCACACTTAGAGTTACTGCTAAATATAATCATAAAATTGTTGTTAATAATTCAATCCCGGAAAGAGAAAGATGTATACGTTAGAATGTACGAGAGGGATGGAGTTACTTTAGAGGGAAAATACCACTTCATACAGCCCAATCCTGTCACATTTTCGTATTTTGTTGTGGAATCATTCCTAAATTGTCACACTTGTGAAATTGTTATTAAATTTTAGTACATTTTGGTCAAATTATTATTTTTATACCATATACCTAATTTCTCTATATTTGGAGATTTACACTTTTCAAATCATTCGAATTATTAGCAAGAGGGTTATCGTGGAGAGATAGCCATTTTGGAAAATCAAAGGTTAAGTAGATCTAAAATTAGCGGAAGTTAAATCTCTAATTATATTTTTTTATTAGGAATATTATACAGTGACCTCGACTTGCCTGATTGTAAGCAAAGCGTGGTCTAAGAGCTCCGACGACTGAAAAACTTTTGTTCAAGGTTGTCTCAGTCGCCTTTACTATGCTCGCTGATGTGCTGTTCAACGCTTGAAATATATTTCTATAACCCATTGATAATTTCTGTGACAATAGCGGATTATATCCGTGTTGTATCAACCTCTAGGTGTGGGAGAGAGATTATTAAATTCTGTGAATGCTCACTTTGTATCTAATATCCGAATGCGTTTAATATTAGATTAGGTTAGGGGGCGCGTCTGAGTTATCGGCTGGTCCGTCGTGTCGAGGCGTGGTGCGCGTTTTCGCTAACGTTTAACATTTGCCTACGAAATTTTGGCCCAATAATATCAGGGTAGGTTTTAGAGATATTGCCGAATACCGACAAAGATGTTTAAATCTAAATAAAGTATTTAACTCGTTCTCATATAAGTATGTTAGAGTCTGTCCAAGCCGAAATGACGTGCCCCTCTACTGCATTTATGTACAACTATAAAATACAGATAAAACACACCGAAAATGCAATTGTAATTTGTCATTCAGTTGCTGGTTAGACACAAAAGGAGCACACTAATAACATTAAAGTAAAGTGGAGGGGCGCGTCATTTATAGACAAGCTATAAAAAGTTAATAAAAGTGTACAGCATTAAATTTTTGAACATGAAAGATTTAAAATTTTTAAGTATAAGATATGTTCTATAACGTAATGAACATAGAGTAATTAGTTTAAAAAAAGCTAAGTATACTGAGTACAATTCGATGAATATTTGTATATTCTTATGTCTATCATTTGGCTCGTATCTACCTACAAGTCTGTATGTAGAAGAATTGAACTAATCAAGAAAACAACTGTTCTTTTAATATTCATTCAAACAGTTGTAATTTGTTCGTTCATTCACTGCAGCTGTCATTCGTATGACGAATCACTATATCATTCTGTCTATTTTTTTCATTCATTCACACCCTTGATGTGACGCCGTGTCTAAATGCAACAACTGTCGTCGTGCCTCTTGTATATTTTTGTTATCCTGGTATTTGTACAAATATATATTAATAATATCACCGCTTTGTCAGCTACTACTTGTATCATATACGCTGGGTGATCCAAGTACTTATTAAAGATGATAGTTTTGATATGCACACATTTTTTTTATGATACGTGGCATCTGATCTCGACTTGCTTGAACGTAAGCAAGAGGAAGTCCTCTTGGACTGAAATAAATGTCAGTCGCCGTCACTATGTACTGGTGTGTGAATTATGAGAATTTAGCGACATTTAACGACTTAAGGCTTTAATGACTTACTAATGACTTATTGGTGGATAATTAGATAGTAATTGTCCCTTTATAAAATCTGGGATCAGCTGTGCTCAGAGAGTCTGTAGCAGGAGAAATATGGATGTGAGGGAAGCGAGAGAATTTTGTTAGAAATATAAAGAGTGGCATTCAGACTGATTGAAATAAGTCTAACATCATCCCTATATAACTAATGTAAGCATTTCGTAGTCACGTTTACAAGTCCAAATCCACTATTAGTAGTCACAAAAATGGATAACCGATGGGAAATATCCCTGTGGATTCATTTTTGAACCAAGACTACCTTTTTATTTAAAAAAATCTATTCAAAATTATATCCATTGAAAAGAGACAAAATTAAATCACGCTTTGACACTAAACTAGTCGTCATAAATAACTTTCTGTTACAATTATATGTACTTTATGACGGTTCTTTAAGTTTGAGGTTCTTTTACCAATCTATGGTTCCGTAGATTATTTAGATATTTTAGTATTTTTTAAGGGTTTCACCAACTTTGTTACTTACTTAGACTTGCGATAATATTTTCACATATTAGGAGTAATTGCCTAAAATATTTTTTGTAATGTATCAATAAGGCACTAAGGCCGTTAAGGCCGGGACTCCACACAGCACACAGCACACCGCACACATCTCCGCTTTGGTGAAGTCCCAGCCTGAGACCATATCAACATTACACCTTAGTCTACGTGGGATGATGATGGCCTATAATAATAAAAATACGTATTAGTAAGCGGTAAAAATCTTTTTTTTATTTCAATCTTAATTGCACTATGTACAAAGGCAGAGTTAATGTCGTTAGACATTCTCTGACAGCCAAACTTTTAGGACAATAAGACAGTATCAATGGTATTAATCAATGTTTTTTTTCTGAAATCCCAGAAAATACAATTAATAACACTTTTTAAAAAGTACTTAAATAACAGAGTGTTTGTTAATTACACGTGCGGGTCCCTAAAAAATAAAAGTATTAAATTCCGTATAGAGTAGAGAGAAGTGAGTTCACAAAGAAATTATAATGCGTACTGATTGTATTATTCAACCCTTTGCTTTTTTTCTAAAGGCTTATACGTGGTAATTGTTAGGATAACATGGCTGTAGGGGACCAAGAATTTGTTTGTCTCGGCTTTTGGGTTTTTGACTTTGTCCTGGGGTGGGATTTGAAGGGATGCCAGCGACATATTTGCTTTGGATAGACTTTGTTCTAGTATTGTTTGTATTGGGGTTTTATAGTTTTTCATGCGTTCGATTGCTCATTTTTGTCTTGTTATTTTATCTTAATAAACGTCCTAATGTATTGATATTTTAATTAATTCTATCTTGTAGTTTACGACCAAATCGGCAGTCGAAGTAAAAGCTTTGATCCGTCGTTTCTTTATAGAACAATCGACAAATAGAACTCCAACCCATATGTTTTTTTATTCTAGGCATAGTGGCGAAGACTGAAGCAACTGTAAACTGAATCGATTTTTCAGTCATCGACGTTTTTTGACTTCCTTTGCTTACCATCCACCTAGTCGACGTCAGATGTCACGTTATAATTAAAAAAATATATGAATATATGAATTGTACATATTATACATATTATGTACAGCTAAGTTGTCTAGTGCCCATAACCATAGAGCTTGTATGAAGAGAATTGTGGATGTGAAGGAAGCGAGGGAGTTGTTTTAGGATCGTCGCAAGTGGCGCTCAATTGTTTCAATTTAGAACTTTGAGAATTGAGTCATGACAAAAAATAATGTAATAAATATCCTAGCTTCTCCTTAAAACTTAACGAAAATAATTAGGAAGACAAACAACCTGTGTGTTGAGTTACTTTCAAAACTTAGCTACTGGTATTCAGCTACCTAATGTAAAAACATATTTCATGAATATACATTACACGACGTTTAAAATACTTTTTATAAAGTGATTTTTTATTCAAATATTTCTTTTTATAGATTATGCGTGGCGCATTTTTATGTCTTCCTTATTATAATATGTAGAGCTTGAAGAGAATTGTGGATGTATAGGAAGCGAGAGAGTTTTGTCGGGATCTCTACTTATCCCTGTGGCTGGGATTTCTATGCATATAGCTTAGTATGTTGTTCAAATAGTGGTAGGCAGTGGTACCCAGTCTGCCGATCGGAGTAGTACCAACACTTACAAGTATATTGACCGTGAAGTAATTTGGTCTCGTTTCAGGCTCTGCTTGTAAGTTGCCGGTTCCAACTAGGCCGGCATAGTCGATGTGGTTGATACCCAATTGAAAGTTGTAGTAGCAGTGACATCTATCCATGGACCACACTTCAGCTTAACATCAGGCGGGGTGCTGTCATATGAGCCACGATTTTTAAAGAATATTTTCTAAACAAATTCAAATTGAGCGAAAAGCAATAATTTACGATGAGTCATGATTTGTCGTGTTACGCTTGTATGTATCCTTCGAAAAATTGTTTCGTAAATTGGCAAAAGTTAACAAATTAATGGAAGTGCTAGTTTTTCGACAAGCGTATCAAATAACTTATTTTCGATCATTGTTTCGAGAAGTTTATATATGCACATATATTTTATGCTTACTTAGGCTAAAATTGTCTTTTACATACGGATGACGGGCACACAGCGTTGGCGGTCTTTGTACTTCATTTGGAATTAATTGCATAGTGTTTATGAATGCCTGGTAACTGTGAGGTTGGAAATTTTAGGTTTTAATGAAGTTTTAAAGTAAAACTATGTTTTTTGTAAGTCTCCAAAATAGTTCTTTTTATTGAAACTTGACACCTGACCTTGACTTGGCTGATGGTAAGGTAGGAAAAGTCCAAGAAGTGCCTCAGTCGCCGTCACTATATCTGACACAGTTACTATAAAATGTTTGTGTATTTTGTGTTAATCTTGTTTGAATAGTTTTAACACCGAAGTAGTACAATCAATCAATCAAATTGTCACGTCTTTTTTCCACAGGGATAGGCAGAGACAATGGAGCGCCTCTTGCCACGATCCTTACACAACTCCCTCTCTTCCTTCACATCCACAATAGTAGTACAAGACGTGACAATTTGATTAATAGTACCCAAAAACAGCGTGGGACGTCCGACTACAAGATGTACGGAGGACCTGCTAATGAAGGCAGGAACTGTTGGATGTTAGCTCTTCTTTTAGCAGCGAGTGTGTTAAAAAGTAAAAAAAATGATTGTAAAGAATAAATAAAATCGAATCCACCAAAAGCTATTTATGTTTAGTAGTAAAAATACAATCGAATAATAAAAAATGCATAAAATTAGGCCACTTAAAAAAGCTAACGCCACACCCACTGGGCTTAACTTACGTCATTCATTTGGACAAAAGTAAAAAAATAACATGGTCCCGCGGGGAGGGTGAAAATATTTTGATTATTTTTATTTTACCAGTAACTCTGGTGCGAATTTTGGGGTCACTACCCCTCCGCATCCCTTAGCAGGCAGCTGTCAATCTAGCGGGTGAATAAGAGATGCGTGGAAAGGTGTCAGAAGCTGTGTTGTGACTATGATCGTTGGGTTTTTTGGGGATTGTTCTTGGGTCTCTTTGGCTAAACAAAGATAGTATTTTTTTATACTAAGCTACTAAAGTGATTGTATCATAGAAACAGGACAACCAAAGTACATATATCAAAGATACATTGGTACCGGTGGGTGGTCTCGAACCCGTTCTCTCGTAACCATTGCACTGCCACTACACCACGGTCGCCTTGATGTCATTATATCATAGAAGTTGGTCTATATTGATTCTATATACACGAGATATAGGTATTCTATAAATCCTGAAGTCTAGAGAGATACGTCTAATTTTAAGTACATTTTATTAAATATAATATTTTTAAATTGAATAGCCCAATTAAAAGCATATTTTCCTGGCATAGTGACGGCGACTGAGGCAACCATAAGTTGTATAGGATTTTTCAGTCGTTGGCGCTCTTGAGTTTCCCCTGCTTATCATGCGGTATGTCGAAGTCAAATGTCGAGAAACAAAAAAAATAACAAAATTAGTAGTTTCCCCAAAAGCTAGTCACCCTACAACAAGTGCCAGTCGTAATAGTACGGGGGGTAAGCAATTGAAGTGCCAGTACAATATCACATATGACATTTATGAATATTAACATTATTACAACTTTTTGTCTGTCTATACCTTTATTATAATGGAGCGTGATGTTGCCATTGTGTCACAAAATATTTTAATGCAATTGTCGTGTTTTATTTATTTGAATTAAATTAATTCAAATGTAAGGGCGACGTAAAATAACAAATATATTTTAATCTTTACTTAATTTTTACTGCCATTAAAATATGCCTCTAATTTTTTTACTTGCCATGATCTATACAAAACTACCTCGCTTCCCTCAAATCCACAATTCTCTTCATACAAACTCTACGATTATGAGTACAAGGCCTTCCAGCTTTCTTTAGGATGTCTCCGATTTGGTCGGAAAACACCCTTCTGGGCCTGCCTTGTTTAGCGCATCCATTCACAAATCCACACCAGATTTACGAATTACTTTCGTCAATCCATTTTCACTCATCATTTCCATGTACCCAAACCTATTAATTTCCTAATCCTTGTCACACTACATCTAAATGAATATATTACTCGTATATATAATATTAAAAAAAATACTAATATTTACTGTACGAGTACTTATTACTTTTTTTGGCAAAAAATGTACCTTTATAATAATATAAAATTATTTGTATAGCTTAATATTAAATAGATAAATTGCAGGGTATGTTGTGTCCAATATATGTGCTAGGGGATGTTGAGGGCTTAGATAGGAATTCGTAGAGTATTTGTTGAGATTTTGCGGATCTTTCCAACATTTTTTTCTCTTATTAGCTATGGCTTTTGATACGGGTGGAAGCTCTGTGTACGGACAGCACAACAATCCTGTTATTCTATTAAGAACCACTATTTTTTAATTTACCAAGACATTTTTATCATGACCCGACATCTGAACTAGATTAGCCTTAGGTAAGCAAGGAGGAAGTCTAAGACTGACGACTAAAAATACGACTGAGTTTACAGTTACCTCAGTCGCGGTCACTATACTGCGTCACTATATACTTATTAGGCTTCTCTAAAAGAATCCAAGAATATTAAAATAAAGTAAATATGTGCAGTCAGTTATGGTTTAATAAAAATATTTTTTCAACGCACAACAGATTGTTGTAAGACTACAAGTATTGTAAATTATTAAACCACTTACAAAGTATTAAAACATGGATAATAATATGTATTTATAATTTAAAGATGAATAAACGCTAGGCTACCTAGTGCCCATAACCATAGAGCTTGTATGAAGAGAATTGTGAATGTGAAGGAAGCGAGGGAGTTATGTCAGGATCGTGAAAAGTGGAGCTCACTTGTGTCATGTTGAGATTTGTTATTGAAAATTATATGTATTTCTTAATAATAAATGAACAACAGTATTTATTATATTGTTGACTTGTGTTTCTGACCTTCCTCTGGGTGGTAGCTAAAAGAAAATTTGCGGTCATTCTGAGGAAAATATATGGAGGCAATAGTTTCCTACTTATTGTCAAATACCTCGGACATACATAATATACAATGTATGAAGTTTATTGTATGTATGACTTTCAGGTCAGAAAAAAAAACAACAAGATAAAACATTTTTAATTAAACTATTTTAATAGGCCGGCATAGTGGATGCGACTGCTACTTGCAATTGTTAAACTGTAGCAGCAGTCGCCTCCATTCATAGACCGTAATTCAGCTTAACATCAGACCTGATGTTGACATATGTCAAGCCACAATAAAAAAATAATACTTGATTGCACAGACCACCTGATGTTAAGCTCGTTAAGTGTAGTTCATGAAGAGTAGAGAGTACTGGTACGTATCCGGATAGGTTATCAATACTCATAAGTTGTATAGATATAATTATAAATAAATCGTATTTTCACGCCACGGAAATAAGAAGAGAATAAAGTGTTACTTTTCATGATCCTGGTACAAATCTATTGCTTCCTTTACATGCACATTTCTCTTTCTCTTCTCTTACATAGTTATGGGCACTGCAGTTTAAAATCGTGTATAAAATATAAATATTTAGATACTATATATATTTAGACGTTTTACAAGTTTCAACAACAAATAAATTATTATTTTACAAATTCACCGATATTTATATTTTTAGCAATTTCCATTGAAATAAACTCTTTATGGAAAGCTAAGGGAAATGTATCGTAGTTTTATTTTGATATAAATTTGCGTGTCACTGAGCGTCCTGTGCTATTGTTGGGAAAAAATAATGTGGTCCCTTTCATGGCTTGATTTAGGCGATGGCGTTCGGGGCCCTTTTGCGAAAAAGTTTCCTTCAAAAATGTCCTTTTATTATGGTCTGACATGTTACAGCACCCTGCCTGATGATAAGCTAGTGATGAATGGGGACGATTTCTACTACAATTATCACTAACCCAGATTAGTTGGAACAGACAACTTACAAGCTGATCCCGAAATGCAACTAAGTCTGTTCACTTGAAAGTAGTGGAAAAACGACTACCAACTGTTTGCCTACCACTCTCAGAAACGGTTTTTATTTACTTATTGTGACTCGACATATAACAGCACCGCGTTTATGTTACGCTGGAGTGCGGTTCATGAATGAAAGTGACTGCTACTACAGTTAAATATCTGCAAGTAGCAGTTGCATTTGTATTGTGGCATATTGTGATTATGCGAAAATTGCATTAAGAAATGCTTTTAAATTATTTTTTCTTTTAATTCTTTATTTATTGTGTTCTTTCTTATTCCAGGTAAGCAATGTTGATTCTCTGAATGGTGTGTCTGGTAAGCTAAGAGCTAATATATTATTTATAAATTGACTGAATTTCATAATCATCATGTCAGCCATTAGGAGAGACACGGGGGAGGCCGTGTCCAGCAGTAATCTTCTGCTAAGGGCAGCTAGAACTAAATTTAAACCATAAATATTTTTGTTTCTATTTGCTGTAAGTTAAGAAAAAACTGTATTAGTTAATTAAATTGTCATCGGATATTGGAGCGAAAAATTTCCGCGATTCTTCTACAATCTTCTCCTACACCCACAATTCTTTTCATTCAAACTTTAACTTTTTATATATTTTTTTAAATTTCATAATACGTTTCATATCGTAAGAAATAATTATCTATTATACGGAGTTGACAAGGTCAAACAATGCAACAAGTAAATTCTAACAACAATAAATTTTTGCCGGTTTCAACTAGGCCGGCATAGTGGACCGAACTCTAGCTTAACATCAGGCAGAGTGCTGTCATATATCGAACGACAATAAATGAATTTAAAAAATGAAACTTAACTTTTTTTAAATTAGTTATAACGTTTATCAGTTAGATCACAATATATTTATATTTATTTGTATTTAAAATGTCGGTCACGTTTACAAATCTAAAGACAGTAATCATTTGGGTAATATTTAAATGGGCCCAAATCAACTTATATTGCGCCTTATTATTCCTATCACGTGCCCAAACAGGGGCCACTCTAGAATAACTACACTACTTTGTATTGAAGACTTAAATAAACTAAATTGTATTTTAATAATTTATAATATAAGTGGACGTGGACTATTGGTTCTGTGTCGTTAGTACCTCACGCACAATCTCTTCTTTGTAATTGAGATCGATGCAAAATTATTGTTGTATTTTTTAAATATGCAATTTCTTAGCATTCATGGATTCTCCGTGCTGGTGCCGGGAACCATCGCGTGGCAAATTCTGTTGATTATTTACAAGCAAACATTTTAAATTAATTAGGCTATTATTTTTATTTATTTTGAGAATAATAAATTACTTTAAATTGATGTATGGCAAGATAAAGAAAAAAATATTTTTGTATCTCACTGAATCATCATTTTTTGTTATTATTGTACCGTGATTTAAATTAGTATTTTTTATAAATTTATTATTAAAAAAAATGTAGAGTTAAACAATACATTTCACATATAAACTGTTAATTAAAAAAAGTACGTATAGGAATCTTCTATGTTATGAACGCCACTGTTTCTTAAAAAATTGCTCCCCTAGTGACAAGCGACATTTTATTTAATCAAGCTCAAACTTTTTAACATTCAGCGTCCGGTGGCAATATTTCTGGACAACGACCTGAATTAGAAAAAATATAAATTTGCGCCTTTTTTCTATTGCTCGCTTAGTTAAATATTGTGTTTATATGACTAGCTTAATTCTAAATAAATTACTTTTATTTATATAATAATAGTATCGACTTATATTGTCCTGGTACCTTTTTCAGATATGTTCAAACCTATTTCCAATTGGATTAGGTAGTACATTCAGTTTTTGTGGTTTATTAAATATTTTAAATTTTCTATTACATATTTATTTAATCTTTAACCAAAAATTAAATTTAAAAAATTGTCACGCCTCATTCCCACAGAGATAGGCAGAGACAATGGAGCGCCACTCGCCACGATCCTGACACAACTCCCTCGCTTCCTTCACATTCACAATTCTCTTCAAACAAGCTCTATGGTTATAAGCTTTCTTGTGGATGTCTCCGATTTAACCAATAACATAATAAGTTTTATAATCATTTATTTAATGGATCGAGTGATAAATGAATAGATATTTACAAGCAGCAGTCACATTAACTAGGCCCGCCTGTATTTAAAAAAAAATTGTAACAGTCAGTGTCACCAAGTGGTCACAATAGTCGTGAAAACTTGCATTGGATCGATCAACTTTAGTCGCTTATACTCGTACTATATTAATTCTAGGTTCGTGTATATAATAATATCCTCTTATTAATATAAATCCTAGATATAAAAGTCATATTAAAGACGGCTATTAAGTAATAATGAACAGGCGTAGATTAATTATTGTCAAAAATATACATAAAAATTGTTAATGAAACTTTTATTTTTACTATAACACCAGGGTATAAGGAGGCTCGACAACACCTATAATAAGAACATTTAAGTACATCGTAAAACGGAGGCATCATTTTATTCTTTATTTTATCATCAGAAGTTATAAATTACAGATTTTGTCAGATTTATTAAGTAGAACCTCGTGTGAATTTGTCGTAAATGTCTACGTTTTTTTTTAATTTAAAATTATATGAACACCTTAGCTTCTACCATGGGTTTAGGATCATTTACTTTTTAACTAATCCCGAAACGCGATTCTGATCGAAACGAATCGGCAGGCTGGGCAAATGGCAACCAACTTTCTAACTACCCATCTTAATTTTTTAATAATTATACATTTCTATACTAACCTACTAGTGTTTGTATTATAAAAACAGGATAACAAATATATGCCAAAAATATTTAAACAAAATAGTAAATAATAATAAAGCGTATTTAATTTGCTATGATCTCTATTGGAAAATGAAGCTTGCTGTTGTATTGCATGTATTGACCCGGCAATGTGCTACATGCACCCAAAGTTGAAAAAAATATCCGATGAATAGGACAGTGGAATTTCAACGCAGGCTAGCTGGGTAGCTTGGTGGTCAGGGCGATTAGCTACAAATTCTATTAATTTTTATTACTGATCGATATTTTCATAGTAGAAGTTACGTAACAAAATATATTAATTTCAAAAATTTTATAACTCTTTTTTTAGTTATAAAGTTAGTAATTTTTAATGTCACCACGGGGCCTTTTTAGTGGACCTTTTTAGGGGGCCTAATTAGATACAAAAGAACTGAAATTTTACTACTATAGTCGTAAAATGTTCTGATTGTAATAACTTATTTTATTACTCTCGACTATGATTTGGTTTTAATCGTAAAATTTGAAATTAGAATAGACGCTAGTTTCGGCTTAGAAAAGGCATTTTTGTGAATTATGAAACTTGTAATTAAAAATAAACTATTTTATCCTTTTTTCAATAATGCGTTTCTGATAGTCTTCATTTTTTATTACATTTTTTATTAAAATTTTTCATACTGGCACGTCATTTTCATTAATGTTAAGTTGGAGTGCGATCTGATCTGATCTTAAGAAGATCACAACTGCCTGATGGTAAGAAAGATAAATTTAAAAGCGTCGACGACTGAAAAGGCGACCCAATTTACGGTTACCTCAGTCGTTGACTATACCGACTACAGATGCTTTTTCGCACTTCACGGCCAGAAATATGCACAAGAATATGCGAAGTTCATTTCACAATATTTTTTATAAATTTGTCCTTATAGCCATTAACCCTAGCCGCCCCTCACAGAATAAAGTCGTTATATTAAAAATACATTAGTTTTCAAGCAAGCATAATTGCATTTAAAGGAATTCTTATCTTTAAAAAATAACATTTGTTAAGCAGATAGACTTTTCTAGGGATGTTTTTTCTTCTTTAATTTTGAAGGGTGCAAAGAGTTTAGGGTTGCTACGATAACGACGTACCAAGCGTTACGTTTGATAAATTAAAATGGTCGTTTATCTCACTGTCTAAGATAATAAGTAATTAAGGTTTTTTGTTGTCTTCGCGAAATGTAATTTCTTTTTTAATATTTATATTGGTATTATGGCTTAAATAGTAGATAAAGAATAATTTGTGGCTGTTGCTATGACTTGATGATACTTGATCATACTTTTAAAAGTAGGAGTCTGCAGTGCCCATACGAAAAGAATTAGTGAACTGATATACATAGAGAGAAAAAGAGCGATCGTAGGTCTTCCAACTTTTATTTTTAATATTTTTTTAATTTTATGTATTATCTTATTATTTATGAAGAGAATTGTAAATGTGAAGGAAGCGAGGGAGTTGTGCCAGGATCGTGGCAAGTGGCGCTCCATTGTCTCTGCCTATCCCTGTGGGGAAAAGGCGTGACAATTTGATTGATTGATGTTATCTTAAAACACTACTTAAAGCGTATCTTAACATACTGCCCATTTCCGCCTAAGCAAATTAAAATAACTCGCAGCAGAATAATTAAACAGTAAGAGTTGACAATCAAAATGTTATTACACCATTGAGCACCATAATAAATCATTACGTAACTCACACACAATTTTATGATACTTTAACTACCTATCTAATAAGTTTAAAAAAAACTACGTCTCTAGTTCTCAGAGAAACAAGAATAGAAAGACAGACCTACATGTTTAATCGGTATATAAGGCGAATGTGGTGTAGTGGCAGCGCAATGGTTACGCAAACCTAGAGCACGAGTTCGAAACCACCCACCGGTACCAATGTATCTTTGATATATGTACTTTGGTTGTCCTGATTCTATGATTCTAGATTTGAAACTGGTGTCGCCGGTAATAAATCTTATACATATACTATGCTGGCCCTAGGCCTATGTTCAGCAGTAGACGTCTTTTGGATAATGATGATGATGATCCTGCCCCTGAATTAATTTAAGTATTACTCGAAACGAAACTGAGTTACCTCAGAAGTGACTGGCAGGCATAGTGACAGTGACTGAGGCAACAGTAAATAAGGCGGTAATTTTCATTCGCCGATGATCTTGTCGATGTCGATGTCGCGTCACATTAAAAAACGTTTTTTACATATTTTGAAAGTGACTACCTACGACTGGTAATCGTCATTGTCAAGCGCGATCCAAGTAAATTTAGTGGCACTAAGCCGGTTTATACTAACACATAGATAAAGTAACTTTAGGAATTGATATTTACAAGGTATGTCTATTTATTTTAGTTGGTCTGAGATGTCTAGTTACAAAAAACACACTCAAAATTTCGAAGTCGTAAAATGTGCTTACCACGTGTTTCCCATCCCCTCCACACTCTGCCTAACCTTAATGTGAAACAAAACATGACGCTTTAAAGGCAAAAGGGAATAAACCACAAAATGATTCTGGTTACTAAGAGCCAACCATCCAATGCAAAAAAGCCTTGGAATTTTAACTTAAATATGTGATTTTATGCACCAGTCTGATGTTAAGTTGGAGTGCGGTCCATTAATGAGAGTGACTGCTACTACAATTAAATATTAGTAAGTAGCAGTCACACTAACTATGCCGGCATAGTTGGAATCTGAAACTAAGTCTAAGACTAAGTCACTTCACGGTCTGTATACCTATAGGTATTTGTATATTATTGAATGTGACCATAGAGTTTAAAAGTGCATGTTAGTGACTGTAGAGTTGTCCATTTTTTTTGTGACACGACATCTGACGTCATCCCGCAATAAGCAAGAGGAGGTCCATGAGTGACGACGACTAAGAAAACCGAGTTTGTTTACGGCTGCCTCAGTCGCCGACACTATGCCGGCCAAAGACAGTTTATCGTAGAAACAGAAGCGAGAATTAGCCTCGTAATTAATAGAATTCGAGTAAAATTAAAAATTGTCACTTCTGTCCTTTTACTTTCCAAAAGGCAAAACTTAAATTTAAAAACAAAACACTTTATCTCGTACTTTTGATTAAAAAAGTGATTTATACATAATAAAACACTCCGTTCATAATTAAAATGGACACGAAATCATCTGCAAATATCTAAACAAAGCTTTATCGTCAATCTAATGTCGCTGGAGTCCTCGCCTTTCCTACCGCACCCGCTTCCTTTGCGACAGAGATGCAATGCACCTTCAATTCATAAGTCAAAAAGAGACAGAATGAAAAATAGGGGCGCTACCGAGATGCAAAGAAAGTATTGTTTTAAAGACAGTTTTAATTTCCCGAAGGTGATTTATCACCACCCGTTGTTTCTGCGCGCCTGGTAGAAGCATATTTAAGTCGATATATTTTTTTGGGTAACGCAGGGGGTGCCTCCCCCGCGTGTTCCAAATATAGAAACAACGCGGAATAAAAATATTACATTATTTTGAATTTGGAATGCCTTTGCGGGTGAGGTAGCTGTAATAAGGGCTGGGTGGTATGAATTTTCAATGCTCAACACCACACGTTTCTATTACTTCATAATAATACAATTTTTATTTTATGTGTCGTTTTTTGTTGCTATTTACAGCGTAAGAAACGACTAGGAAAGTATCTCATTTATCAATCAATCAAATTGTCACGCTTTTTTCCCACAGGGAAGGCAGAGACAATGGAGCGCCACTTGTGACGATCCTGACACAACTCCCTCCCTCGCTTCCCTCATATCCACATTTTGTTGAGTAAACATAATAAAAATAATTAAAATCGCTAAGAGTACGTCATGTACTAGATAACTCTTTTTGCTAGACCACACACGTCTCCACAGCTCATAAATTTCAAGCACGGTCCGCGATCGAAACCGCGTATTAACCGCAAATAAAAAAAACCAAAGTCATACTTAACTAGGCGGAATGATTGCACGCTAACACTTTCCAGATTTAAATTTTTACTGTTTGCGAAGAAAAACGCGTTGCGGCTGTTATCCGTTATGTAGTTATCTGTGTCTCTATTAGATATATCGGATGTTGTTAGTTTCAATTGGTTTTTTTTACATTCTTATAAGATATTCTTTTACTGGTTTAATACAAATTGCTAATTTAAAGCGAACATTGATTAATGAATTAAACAAATTTTATGCGGCGTACTATCGCGTCGGAATAATAAAAAATGTAAAATCTAAACCAAAATAAACGCGATAGTAAGCCGCATAAAATTTGTTTAATTCATTGCCAATTTAAGTTATTTTTTTGGGCTCGACATATGACAGCACTCTGTCTGATGTTAAGGTAAAGTGGGGTCCAGGAATGAAGGAAACTACTACTAAACAAACGGGTAAAGTTTGCCGAACCCGGGTACTACCCAACACTTTGAAGTGTACAAGACCGTAAAGTGACTTAGTCTAACTAGACCGGCATAGTGTACGCGATTTATCAGTAGTAGTCCAAACGTATAGTCCAAAACGAATCTTATCTTTTCTGCTGCAAACATTTACCTCCAATCATGGATTTAATTAAAGTACCAGGACTTTATGTTATGAGAAGATGTTTAAATATTGATTTTTTTAAACATTAGCTTGAGATGTTTTCGGTGGCTTGGCGTTGTGCAGAGTTAAGACTGCGGAAGCGTTAAAGCTGCTTACTTTAAAAGCAAAAGTGCTTCTCAAACTTGTTATCTTCGCCAAGAAAGTTATAAGGAATTCCTACACCATTCCACGCTCCGTCGAGCGGTTAATTTAAGTTCACTTTAAGCTTTAATATATAATTAAAATATATTTTTATTCAGCGGTCCATTTTGTCCTCTATTTAGGTACGTCGACTTATTTACTGCACATAGAAGTACCTCTTGTAAATAGTTCGTTCTAGAAGATTGACGAAAGATATTTTTTGAGTCAGAGGGATTGAAAGGTAAAAAAGGGACAACGAAGAAGAGTGTTTCTTAGTTTAACTCCTAAAAAAAGTCTCTACTGCCCATTATAATATGAAAAGTTGAAGGTTATGGATGGATGGAAGGAAGCGAAAGAATTGTGTCATGATCGTAAAAAGAAGCATTTATATCTGCCTATCTCTGTGGGAACTAAAGCTCACAACTTTATATCTTTATCAAAATAATTCACATCAGAGAATCAAATCTAATATCCTTAACCGAAATTATTCAAAACTATCGGCAGAAAAATTACATATCCGTTACTGTATCTGAAACCGGTATAATATTATTCCTGTATCCATATCCGAAATTCCTTATCCATGACATCCCCAGTATGTAAGTACGTGTACGCAAATCAATGTATAATGTAACAATGGTGAACAGGATTTAAATGGAGTAAGATCTTGCAAGAAAGAAACAGCAAGTGGTAACAATGGCTCTCTGTCGGTTTCCTGTGCTGATTTGCAAACAGTAAGAAATTGTCACAATTGTATGTTGATTATTTGATATAATGATATTGTATTAACATACTTATGTTTATTACAAATCACTTATGTATATTTTTGTTATTGTGACATGACATCCAACTTCCACATGCTAGACCATCTAGCAAGTTAAAAATGTGCCACTTCTAACTAGGCCGGCATAGTGTATAAGATTGCTTTTTACAGTTATTTATCAGTAGTAGCATTCGACGCCATTTATGGAGTTCAGCTTTACGACATTAAAATTGGTTTAATCTAAATTATAGTCCAAAAAGGGGGATGACTATGTTCAGCAGCGGCTTCTAGTGATGATGATGATAATGAAGTCAAAAACACAGACGACTGTTAAACACTTGGTTTATGGCATAGTGACGGTAACTACGACAGCCGTGGACCTAGTCGATTTATTCAGGCATCGGCCCTCTTATATCCTCTTGTCTATTTAAAAATAAAGTAGTTTAAGATTTTGTTGTTGAGTGTACCTGAGCAAATAACTATTCTTTTGATAAAAGAGGCTAAAACGGAATCCAAATATGCAATAGAATTAATTGAATACATTCGCCCGAATTTTGGGTCAATACCATTCCGTTTTTGGGAAGAAATCGGAAAATCTGTTTTTGGGTAAATATTTGAGGGCGAAAACGGAATAATTCAGTAATATTGCTGTCAATATGCCGACCGCTTGAAGAATCCATGTAACGCATTCAGGTGACCAAATATAGACAAATGTTTATACATTACATAACTAGTAATTTACTTTAAATATACATGTTTGAAAAAAAAAACAATATTTATTCAAAATTATTCAAAGTTGTTTTTTCTGTTGTATTATATTGTGATTATTCATATTGGATTGTTATTATGTATACAGTGGCCGGTGTACTCGAGACACAGGTGGACTGTTACACACATTTGCATACATAATCGTCTGAGACAAAGACACCGAGGCAGTCTACGCGCATCCCTAAATAGGTTTATGCTTCTGTGCTGCCTCATGCATGTATTTAAAATATCCTATTCAATTTTAAAAATAATAAATGATCTTATACTCGAAAATATATTAAAATACCAATTCTAATTAGATCCAGTGCCCGAGGCGCGACCGCAGCCGGCAGTAAACCTTTAAACTACCGGGCGCTCGGACAACCTCGAGAACATTAAAAATTTAACTTAGTTTTGTTTTTAATTTCATCTTCAACTTTACACCGCGGCTATTCCAACCACCACCCCGCCCCACGATACCGGCTGTAATTAAGACAGTGCCTTTTACTTTTATGGCTTTTTTACAAGTCCACTTTTTCATTTCTTCAATTTACATAATATTCGGCCGTAAGCATTGTTCAGATTTTGTGGATCGAAAAAAATGTGATTCCGTCGGTCGCCGTATATCACTCGCATTCCCTTGAAACAAGACCAAAAATCTCCATAGAAATGGTTCTCGGGCAAATATCAGTCGTTTTGGTTTACCATACGAATGGCCGGACCTAAATATTAGGGGCATATTTCCATATATTTAGTTATGAGAACGATCGGCTCGAGCCCGTGCCAGTCAGCGATGTCTTTCGCCTATTGCAATGTGTTCTCGTCACGGAAAAATTGCGCGCAAGAAAGAGGACGATGGCTCTTTTGAAAATTATTCGCTATTTCTTCATTTACATCAGGGACTTAAAACTGTATTTTAGTATCAGACTTCAATAAACAGAGCGGCTCATTAGCATATTAATTTTTAAAGTAAATAGCATTTTGCATTGTAATGCATACCGGCACCGCCGCTTGAGCAGGAAAATATTTCAATAGTTGCGTGCGCGGCAACAATTACAATTGGCCTTAAAATTCTTCATTGCACCCACAGCGCCACGTCTCATTGGCCACCTATTTTATATTATAATACTCGACAGTTAATAGCGTTCCTACTTTTACTGATATTGTGAAACAGTTGGAATTCCCCGCGGAGCTGGCAGGGCTCAGAGGCCGAAAAACCGCAAGACAATCCCAAAATTCATTACACGCACTAGGAGAACATCCTTGGAATTCACAATATTGAAATCCTTTAGCTCCTCTCTCTCCCCTATGAAAGGGAAGATATTGCAAAACCCCAATGTAACGTCGCTATATTGCAAACTAACACGAATAAGTAAATCGCTCACTTTACATAATGAGAGGCTCACTCGATCCTGTGTTCCTTATGTTTATGTGTTCCTTGTAGTCGGCGAGTTAGTTTTTTTAATTTTCGGTCATAAATTACCTATACGATATTGAGTCGGTATCAGTTTAAATCATCATAAAAAATACCACTTAACGGTGGTTTAGTGAACACTGGTAGCATTAATTACTATTATTATACACTCGATGGAATCCCTCTATAATAAAATTGAAGTGCGAACTCATATAACCGCTCCTCACGTTGTAATGCAATGAATTGTTAAACGGCGGTTAACTATCGTTATTCTAATAGATTGTAGTCTTATGTTTTACTAATCATATAGTCTGTTTCCTCTCTTGGTTGAGTGCTCATTTCATGTCTTCCTAGTATAAATAATTTATATCTAACACTATGTTATTGACAATAATTTTGTTTGCTTTATTAAAAATATACGCGATACTTTCACATAAAGATCCATTCAATGTAATGGCGGCCACAATTTTGATTTGTAAGCCATTATCTAACCAAATTGAGATAAAATTGTTATCATTCCATCATTTTATGCTCGAAGAAGCAATCGTAAAGAGTGAAGCACTCCACTGGTGAAGTACCAGGGCAACATGTGTCGTAAAGAGACCTCTTCGGCTAACAATTTCCTGATGGTCTGTAAATAGTAAGTTTATTGTCTTTTTATGAGGTACTCGGACCGTAAAAAGGAAATAAAAGTGCACCGCCGATGGTGATAATAAAAAAAAAAATTTTCGACTCATCCTCTTGATTATCTCGCTCAGTTTTAGGTGATAGGTCGTTGAGGAAGTGAGACGGAGGCACTTTACTATGTGTCGTCTTTATATGACCCTTTCCATCGAATGGGGTAAAGGTCATAAAATGGGAGCATAAGGATAATGTTTTCGGTCCTACACTTCGTTCATTCATGATTTCTTTTAGTGCTGTACATGTAAATCCGATCTGTTGTATTACGCCATCACTATGTATTACCGATGAATATAGATAATATTATTTAACAGCTATTGATTCCGCGAAATCATAACCATGCAATAGGCATAAAAGTGTAATAAACAAATTAGGAAGTAGAACAGGGAGAGTGGGGAATGGCGTTTAATTGTCGTGAGGTTGATGGCAACGGCGATTCCAACACTCCATTTGTTCGAGTCGGGTGAGCGTAACGCGCGACCACGGGACGCATCCTAATTCTTAAAGGGCCCATCATCAGACCTTTATACGTTAATAAAGTTGCGATATAAAAAGAATAGGCGTCCGAGGGTGAAGTTAGAACGGAAAAGGGTAAGAATGGTTTAAGTACGCGTTTAAGGAGATTGTAGGGGCGTGCGAATTTGTCGGGAGCGCTGTCAACTGTGACAATTCAATTGTTCAATGATTAAATAAAGACAAGAGATGTACAGCCTTTGTGTTTGACTCCATTCTCTTTTTCATGCTTCACTCTACTTCAATATTGAACAGACATGCTTTGCCATGTATCATGTAATTCAAAGAATTTCTCTACACTTCCTTTAGCATTCTGTTAAGGGAGAAATGTTACAACTGTAATACGAGTATTCTTTAAACTTCTATTTCATGATTTGTAGAATACAACTATTTCTTTTAATGTATAGTTTAAATTTTATTTCGTCTTTACACATTTATTTTTTCAAACATATCATATTAAATATTTAAATCCCCACCCATGATGCGTATACAAATCTAGGATTAGATCTTTTTGTATTGTATTAGTGTATAGAACTAATCTATTTAAATTATTTAATATGTAAATAAATAATACTCTTTGTATAAGGCGACCGCTGTGTAGTGGTTGTGAACTAGGCTCGCAAACCAAAAGTCTTCGGTCCGATCTTTAATATAGGTATGTACTTAGTCATAATAATGTTTCTATGATACGCATGGCAAGCTCATTTAATAGTGCAGTATAGAAATGTTAAATAACAATTTGATACAATAAAATCTATGAGACGTTAGAAATGAACTCTTATTGTAATGTTCTAATAACAATAGTTCAATAATAAGAAAGATATATAAAATAAATAAAAATGAAGGAAAATATGTTAATAAAGGGAGCATCATTGGTATCCAAGATCTGATATAGTTGGCCCTAAACAAAGAGGTCGCTCGTAAAGACGCTCGAGTGTTTTATAGCTCGTTTGAGCTTTATTTAACGCTCTCTCGTACAGATTTTATATGTCATCTTGTACCTTAGGCGTCCTCCCGTCTGATTCGCCCAAGGGGTCCTTTAAGGGCACTTGCATTTTATATGAAATGTTTATTAGACGTGTTATGTTATATTTTAATGACAATTTTATAGCGTTTTTTTAATGTTAGGTGGATATGTGTGTTGTTTTGGATTTAGAGATTGGTTTGACTGTTTTCGTTAAGTTGGCTATTGATTTGGGTGCGTATGCCAAATAATGAGATAGTGAATTTTATATTGCTTTATCCAGATGCATTTTTAAAACTATATACCTAGAACTGTTTTATTTTTTGTGCATTAACAAGTGATGTAGTTTAAAAACTTTTCAAAAAATATTTGATAATTCTTGAACTTGTCTTAAATACCTTTACTATTGCTCTACGGTCACAACAATGCCTACTTCTATTCTCTCAGTGATAGGATATAGGTAATATTTCTAACAGAATAAGAAAAATAGTTGTTTTAGGATTTTGGGTATGTTTTTGTCATCGTTGCTGTAAAGCAAAATCTGATCTCATATTGTCTGATGTCGCAAAGCAAACTAAAGTCTAAGAGCGCCGATAACTGAGAAAAAAGACTTATCTCATTTCTGATTCTAAAATATATTTTCCATGCAATACTTCAACTCGATAGTTACAGATCTTCGTAGAGTCGTATAATCGAGTATTCTGAACAAAATCGAGTTATTTCCAATTGTGTCGGCCGCTAGTCCCCTACCATCTAGTGCTGTAATCGAATCCAAAACCGCCACTTGAAAACACTCGACTAAAGTGTTACTTTGTTAGCCGATTTTTGCGAGGGACTCTTCTTTGTTGCTTTATGACAAACTGGTGGAGTAAGTGATATTTTCTTATCTTTCTCCTTTTGTATCTTAGTACAAAATAAGATCAATAAATCAAATTGTCACGCCTTTTTCCCACAGGGAATGGCAGAGACAATAGAGCGCACTTGCTACGATCCTGACACAACTCCCTCGCATCAAAATAAAAAGGAAGTAAATGTGCTTAATGTGGTGGAAAGTTGACTGTGCTCAAGATGGTTCAAGAAAGTCTAAATCAAGAATATTACAACATATCTGATTAGCTTTTTTTGTTATTGTTAATTTATCAGATGTTATAATTTTGAATATTCTTAAACTTCACTGTAGAATTCTATTGTAGTTATAAACTATTGAAGTTGGTGATGACACTGGTACTTTAGTAGTATATAAACAAAATAAAAAAATATTGTAATACTCGTACAAGTATCTAAATATAACAAAACCAAAAAGCATTAAAGAGAATTGTGAATTAAGGAATCCACTTACAGTAAGTATAAAGACCGAGACGTGACTTAGTAGCGTTTCAGCATCAGCTTGTAAGTTGTCACTGTTTATGGGCATAGCAAAAAAATAAATAATATAAATATAAACACAAATAAAAGAAAAGGAGTAATCGTGTGGTAAATGGATAGCGAATTTTGCCATTGAAGGGTGGTTTTTCTGGTTACCCTGAGGGCTATAGAAACGTATTATGCAAAAGAGGTCCACCCTTCAAATAGTTCGCAGGTGACAAGCATTTTATATTGTGACCGAAATTGTTTTGCATGATTTTTAAAGTTTTTTATCTACTTTTTATGCGATTCGTTTATCTTTATTTTATTTTTACTTGTACTTTGAAACTTTTATTCATGTGCGTATTTATTCATATCGTGTTACGTGTCGTATCGTATCGTTAGCAGAATAGAGGTGTAATTAGTTCGAAACTTATAACGTCGAATAAAAAAGTACAAACCAAGATAAATATAAGTATGTATGTATTTAAGAGTTACATTTAAAAAGGCAATGCGTAGCCGTAGCTATAAACACATCAGGCGACAAAACCTTATTAAATATTCAAAGTACATCCCGCGAACGATTTGAATATTTTGAAGTGATCTAACGAATACTAAATACACTTGACAGTTTAGCAAATTGTCCCTTATTAATACAGTTAAACTTATTACTTTGCGTGGGCGTCGCAGGAGGTGGTTATTCAACACAATAATTTTGACATTTCCTTAGTTCGAAATTAATTTTTAATATTTATTCCAAAGTTAAACGAAATCATGTATTTTTGAAACATGTTTAAGAAATATGATTAAAGTAGACTAATTTAGGCAATATGACGAAAACTTATAGGAAAAACTATTTCTCTAACAATTTATTCTCATGGTCTTGTATTAAATTATACTCGTAGGTATAATGTCATTGAAATATAATATACTTATATACATGTATATATACACTTGAAAGGTTTTAATGAATATCTAAGTAATATTTATGGATTATAATCAAATATTTTAAATAAAGTACATTTAACTTGAACTGATCAAAATAATATCTAGAATAAATGTAAGATAAACTGTGGAACTATACTAAGCAGAGCGCCTGACTTATGGGACTAAACATACAAGATTTACAATAATTACGATGAAAACAATGTTTCAAATTGATTATTTGATCAAATCGGAGACATCCTTAAGAAAGCTGGGTTGCCTAGTGCCTATTACTGTAGAGCTGGTGTGAAGAGAATTGTGGATGTAAGGGAAGCGAGGAAGCTATGACAGAATCGTGGCAAGTGCGTGACTCTTATTAGCGACTTAGTTTCCTAATAGTTTAAATAGGAGGTAGTTAAGGAAGGTAAAAAAAAATTCAATAGTGTATTATGAAAGAGGTTTAACTTGATCAAACATAGTATTAAACTATAAAAAGTGGTAACTCTAAATGTTTTATTTATGAATTTGTAAATTTAATTTGTTTCGATTGTAATGTAACAAGTTGAAATGCCGACGGTTTTTAGTTAAAATTTAAAGTGAAAAACTGGAACCAATTATTTTGGGATTACGGGCTGCTGACGGGTGGAAAATAGCCGTAGTGTGTTCCTTTTTATATGTATTTAAATTTGGTCCTTTTATTGGGAAAATTGTAAATGTATTTTAAGCCTATTCACCTCCAATGGACACGTTATTAAATAATTCATCAGCATTAATTCACACAGGGATAGTCAGAAACACTTTTTTATTTATTTTCTTTCTACGATCCTGACACAACTCTCTTGCTTTCTCCACAATTCTCTTCGTACACGCTCTTTGGTTATAAGCGCTGCTAACCCCTTTTTTATGAGAATGTTCCTGATTTTATCATGGATCTGTCAATTAGTATTTATATTTTTATTGTAGATATTTATTGTGAATTTCATTAGCCGGATGCTAAGGAAGGAAAGGTCTGACTGAAAGTGCGGATGACAGAAACAGATGCCTCAGTTTATGGCTGCCTAAGTCGCCTTCACTACCGGCCACTATCCATTTAGAGACAAAAAAATTACTGTCTAGCACACTACAGTAATTTTTCGGTTATAGGATTTGGATTGTCTTACCTACAAATAACATAAAGTCTTAGCTCTGCTTAGACCACCTACTCGTGACAGTCGTGAAAGTCTCTCTCTATGCAAGAAATATGAATAGCTCAGTTACAAAAATATATTCTCAAAGAAACTTGAAAATCAGTAGTAAAATGATAAATGATGTTATAGACTAGTGTTGTTTAATAATGACTGTCATGTGAAACTGTCATGACAGTTTAATTAATGTGACAGTCCAAAAATTTGACAGTCGCGACACTGCCATTATCTTTGTTAATAGAAAATACACGTGTTTTTATTATTATTATTTTTAATTTATATTTAAAATAGTGTGACATTGTTTTCCATACAGTTTCTGTATATTTTATTATTGTCATATTTTGAAGGGTGAACTGAAATGTAAAGTCTAACTAATATTATATTGTATATAGAGAACGGCTGCGGTTAGCGTGGTTTAGAGATTTCTTTCCCAATAGACACTTCAATGCGAAAAATTAAACAAAAAGGTATCACTTGTCTAATACTCCCAATCAATGGGGATTTTATATTGGGGGTTATTGGACCATACCCAATTCTGACATACTAAAAAGTTCGGCGCGTGTTTTCTTTGTAGAACAATTGACAAGTGGAATGCTTTGTCAGCCCATACGTTCTCTTCATCCTATGACCTTGGATCCTTCAAGCGTGAAGATCCCTCATGTGTGAAGAAGCACCTTAGGCCGGCATAGTGACGGTGACTGGGGCAGCCGTGAACTAACTCGGTTGTTTCAGTGGTCGTCACTCTTGGATCTCCTCTTGTTTATCATCAGGCGGGTCGAGGTCAAATTTCGTGTCACTATAAAAAAAAACATATCGACCGACATTTTGTCCACATTTATTATTAGAAATGTAAACTTATAGCTTATGATGACTAAGTAGGTATAAGAAATTAATTAGAGTTTGTCTAAGCGTTTTTAATATTTTCTTTTTGATAAATGCAATTATAAAAGTTTTCCTTAAACCGTGAGAAAGACCAACATAATCTTGTTTGTTTGTTTAGTTTTTTTATTATAATATATATTTTAAAGTGTTAGTTCTCCAGCCGGATACATAGATAAAACACTCCAACGAGAGATTAACACTAGGGCGACGGGTTAGTCCTATTTTACAAGATTAACGCAAGAAGAATGCAATTAAAAAACCAAGTTTTTGTAGAAGATTGTATGTTATATCATTAACAATTCACACGATGATGGCCAGAGGACATAGGAGCCCCACTTTGCACGATCCTGACACAACTCTCTCGCTTCCTTCACATCCACAGTCTCTCTATACAGACACTATGGTTATGGACACTGTCTTGTCTGTTTTTTTTTTAAATTAATGTTTAAACAAATAACACTTTGAAATGCCCACATCTATCGAAAATACATTTGTACAAGTTAGAAAGTTAACTAAGCCGCGTTTTTAGTCCGGGTACTAAAAACGCGAGTAGTACGTAGGCAAAAACTTTTTTGTATGTAAGGTGGGTTATATTTTCAACAGTCGTACTAGGGTTAAAGTTTTTCTTAAATAAACACTGTTGAAGAGAATTTATTTGCCGAGGTACTAGGAGTTCAGATATAGTAAGAGGTGAGCTGTTCACTTCACAATGATGTTTGTTTAAAACCACTTAAAACACTCAATGGGGTTAGAGCAAATATCTAAGTAATCTGTAGTGACAATACTTGACTTTCATGCAAGCCTAGTACATCATTAATCTGTTTTTATAAATGTTATTTATTTATTTATGTCAGACATTCTTTTCTTTGAATTTGAACTAAGTATTTGTTTTTATTATTCATTAGGTACCTATATACTTTTTATAATTTCTCATAAGTATATTTTTAAAAAAATTGACTAAATTCATGTTGAGGTCTGGCAACCTTTGCATCCCTTCTTTTGCGTACTTTTATCACAAAATTTCGCCACTTTTTATGCTGATAACGAATGTGATTAAAACTTTGCGGTCTTTACAGGTAAAAACTTTCATCATTTTGTTAATCAACATGTCTTATTTTGAATCCTACATATAAAGACAGAGAATGGACAGTGGAGCGCCATTTTAGATCCCGAAATAACTTACTTGCGACCAAATCAAAGACATCCTCAAGAATGCTAGGTTGCCTAGTGCCCATAACCGTAGAGCTTGTATGAAGAGAATTATGAATGTGAAGGAAGCGAGGGAGTTGTGTCAGGATGTGGCAAGTAGCGCTCTATTGTCTCTGCCTATCCCTGTGGGGAAAAGGTGTGACAATTTGATTTATTAATTAAAAATTATAAGCTCTCAATTTTTTTTTTTTCAAATTGTCTGAATTATAAACAGATAAGTATCTATTTGTTTTGGTGGAGTTTAGTAAAGGTGAGGTTGCAATAATAATGTTAGTAGATCGCATGTCTGCCATCGGTGGTGAAGCGCTGGGCGTCATCAGCCACGCCCGCTGCACACTACGGATTTCAACTATTATTCCAACTTTATCGCTCAAAATGTAGCTTTCTAAATTAGGGGGTTGGCTGGCGGTTTTTTGTCAGTTAAAAGTATAGTTGCCTTTTAAGAATAATAATGTATACCTAATTTAAGAAAAAACATGGATAGTAAATTAACCAAAAATAAACGCGATAGTAAGCTGCATAAAATTTGTTTAATTCATTAATCAATGTTCGCGCAAAATCAAAGAAAATATTGATGTTTTATTTTTTAAATTTATACCAAGTTTATATCATAAGAACGTGATATCATAATAAGAACAGCATAACTAATAAACATATTTCACAGAAATATTGGTATCGGCAATTGGTTGTAAAGCAGGTGCTCTTGGTTTGCGTTATTATTTATTTACCACTTAACCACGGTCGCCTAAGCACCAGACTTAAAGGCGACAATGGATACGCAAACCCACTCGCTTGTACCAATGTAAAGATACCATATGTACTTTGGTTGTTCTGTTTCCATGATACATGCACTTTAGTAGCTTAGTATAGAAATGTAAAATATGACTGGGCAGCACTGCTTACTTTAGGGGTAAAAAAGAAATCAGGGGAAAGTTCGAAATTGTCGAAAAGGACATTCAAGTAAAATCGGGTGTATATTTTTTTGTTCGTCAGTAATCCGCCATTGCGTGTAGTATTACAATAAAGGTATTAATGCTGGGCCCCTCCCTGCCGACACCTCACTTTCGCCAATAAAACTAATTAATCAACATTAGACTCCCGCCAGATACATATCGAATACACTTCAATTTTACTAATGCACTTTTGCTTAAGATAATTTTGTATTGTAAGTACATACATAAAGATTTCGGTGACGACTGCAAATCTGTATAATGCGATTAAAATAAGAATAGGACGGAATCGGCGCCGTTTTGTGACATTTAACTCTCCAACCAACTTCACTTTAGTATGGTGTCTTCTTTGCGGACCGTCAAGAAAAAGACACCTTTAAATCAGTCAAATGAAGTTAGGCAACAGCATTATTTGAGAATTGAATTGTAGTAGCTGTGGCATCCATTCATGGACCACACTCCAGTTAATATCAAGCGGGGTTCTGATATATATGTCGAGTCACAATAGAAAAATAAAACAAAAAGTTTATCTGAGCACAGTCACGCCTCAGTTCTTACAAACATAGGCTGAGACAATGGAACGCCACTTGCCACGATCCTGACATACAAGCTCTACGGTTATAGGCACTAGGCAACCCAACTTTCTTGAGGATGTATCAGATTTGGTCGAAAGACACCCTACTGGGTCATTTATTTGTTTAACAACACATCATGTTAGGTATATGGTGTGCGCTTACTATAACCGCTTTAGCAGATGTTATTATTATACAAAAACCATCATAATGTCGCCTTAACGAGGTATAGCAACCAAACAAAAAACAGTAACACAATTGTCGAAATTACAAAATTACATGTTTAAAAAAACAAGGTGCGAACAAATCGATCTATATATAATATTAAACAATAATTATATTATAAACAGAATATTCTTAAAATCATATTATCGTATGCGTGTAATTGTCGTTCGCACGCGAAGTGTCTATCAAAATAATTTTGGACATGTTGTGCGCTTTGAGTAAAATTTAGAGTGCGCGTGAACTAGTGTGAACCGTAGGTTATTGTATGAACAATAGCCATCTAACATATTATATAAGTAACTAAACGATCAGTAAATATTTGTTTGAATTGTTATTTTGTCTACTTAACATTGTTTCAATAAATCATCATCAGCCAGAAAACGTTTACTACTGAACATAGGCCTTCCCCTTAGAACGCTATTCCGAACGATAAGATGCCAGTTGCATTCACCGGTTTTTCACTTTGGCGTCAGTCCACCTAGTGGGACCTACGCTGCGTCTTCCGGTTCGTGGTCTTCACTCTAGAAACTTTTCTTCCCTTTTCAATTTGTCGTTGTTAATTATAAATTTATAAATATAATAATCAATTTTTTCGTGGAAATGTGCTGGTAATAATATCAATTTTATTGTAGGTATCGTGTATTTTAATTAGACGTTTTAAATTCAACACTGATCGACACTATAGCATTTGATCTTCGGTGCTCATAGACCCTGTTATCCGATGACGTGGTCATCAGTTTATGTAAAAATTAGAAAAATTCAACTGCTTGCAAATGGTACAGCGAGTATTGAACGATATGCGCACTCTATTGCATATACGCTGAAGCGTTGTGCGCTTTACCCTCTGTTCATATGCACCCCTGGTCGTTGAAGCTGTGGGGTGCGTGGGATTCGCACCTCCATTAGATGGACACACGCAATTCCTGTCAAATATAATTGTTTCATTATTTTTCTATTAACTCCAGTCATGCGGCAATTTATCTTGTGAGAGAAGCTGCACGTGAGTTAGGCTGCAATATTTTTGGTATAATTATACCTGACAATTTTATTGTAGCTATTTACTTGTTTCTTAGCCTTTAATGAAAATGTATGCATTTTCAGTAAAAACATCAAACTTTTTAAAATAATTTACAATTTCATCCAGGAAAAAAAATAAGCTGAAAATCCGTACTAGGTTTTCCTTATAACACATGAAGAGAAATGTTAACTTAGAATAATATTTCTATGATATATATATTTTCTCTCGTTTAGTAGCTAAGTATAGAAATGTAAAAAAAATAAAAACTCATATTAGTGCGATTTTTGTGACTCAAAAACAAATGTCGATCGTAAAAATATAAATTCACCGTTGGGTTCACAAATAAATAATATTACGAGACAGTTATAACAATTAAAATCATTTTGTCACTGCTGAATATGGGCCGGCCCTTATTCAGCAAAGATCTCCAAAACTGGTGTCCAGAATCCAGCAGTTTCCTGTGGACCCTAAAATTCATTGCGTTTCCACAGCAATTAAATTAAACAAATCAATTACCTACAAGATGAACAAATTATTAAGTAGACCAGGAATTTATAAATCGTGTCTAAGTGACAATTAAACAATCCTCTTTGTAAATTATGCACTCCTGGTTAGCCGTATGTTGGCTCTAATAAAATAACTATAAATTTTAATAGTTGATGTATGTCTGTGTTTGTGTTGCCAAAAGTGTTTAGACGGATCATTTGCCACTCGTGAATAATAATTTTACATGCGTTTAGTTAAACTGTATGTAAATTACAAATATGATACATTCTGGAAGCTAAAAAACATTCGAAATCCGTAGCCGGAAGAAGAAGCCTCCATTGATCTCCAGCATCTCGTCAGACGGAGTGTGACCTCATAATATTTACGAATTTTAAGTTACTATTATTATTTGGTTCAAATGTAGTAAAATAATAAGTCTGTAGGAAGAGGATCCATAATGGATGTAAAAGAAGAGAAAACATGGAACGTGAAAGGCAACCTCAGAAAATAAATACCTACTGGTCCAAATGACCATAAAATTTAGAATTTATTTGATATTCCGTCAGCTTGATACGTAAAAACACTTGTGATATTTCTTTGATTATTTTAAAATGAAGGTAATAACTTGATATAGAAAACAAACAATTTATACACTATAGTATTTCAGTAGCCAAATATCCGGTGTTATCTAATCGCAAATATACTAAAATCCAATGTACTAAGTAAATATAACATCGTGTTTTATTTGATTAACATATTTCATATATTTATAATTATTTATTTAATAATAACAATCTGTGTTTTTATACACTTATTTGTGTATTAGGACATTCACGTCAATAATCGAACACAGCAATATCATATTTATATTTTTAATGCCTATACTAAGCTTTCTGAATATTTACTTAAGAATTTATTAACTTAAGAACACCAAAAGCAAGTAATGTATACTAGCATTTATATTATACATTATTAGTATATATTCATAGCTTTAAGTTTTGTGTAAAAGATTTAAATTAAATTAATGTTTTTGTTAATAAATAAAAATGCAAGTACATGCACTTACTAATGTACACAATATCCACAGTAGCATTGTCACCAGCATTAAAGTAATATAATAATTACAAATTTTAAAATTAAAAACTACTAGCAAAGGAATGTTACAATGGTTTGTGTACCTAGAAAAGCTAAGTGAAAGTAGATTGACGAAAGGGATAAATCTGATGTGGATGGATGCGTTGATCAAGGCAGAAGAAATAGTGTGTTCTCCGACCAAATCGGACACATTCTTCAGGTTGCCCAGTGCCCATAATCGTAGAGCTTGTATGAAGACAATTGTGGACGCGAGGGAAGCGAGGGAGTTGTGTCAGGATCTTGGTAAGTGGCGCTCCATTGTCTCTACCTGCTCCTTCGGGTAAATAATAATAACCTGCATATGACAGAGTTGTTTTCATTGATATCTGAAGACTTTCGTGTCTGGCAGTAATTGTATCTGGTCATCCTTTACATCAGGCGAAGAATTGAACGGTTTCATGGTTTTTTTACATACATAATCATAACACATATTATACCTAACATAAGAGGATAGATATTATAATTGCTAGATTTTTTAACGAAATATGTATATTTAAAAATTTTCTAAGAAATACCAGGATGTCATGTCCAATGAGGAGTTGATGTGATTATCAGACATCAAAGAGTGTTCCGCTGGTAAACATTCAATGTTCACAGCTTCAAGCCTCACAGTCTACTTGTACGCGTCATTTTTGAGACATCTATATTTATCATTAACTTTAAACATCACTATAGGTACCCTTTAGATATAGATTACCACTAAACAGTGACGGCGACAGAGACAACCATAGACTGAGTCGGTTTTTAAAGTCGTCAGCGCTCTTTAACTTACCTTGCGTCAGGTTAAGTCGAGGTGAGTTGCCACGTCATTTAAAAAATCCAAGTTTAATACGATATTACCTAGATAGGTGTATGTTATAGACGTTATGAATTTTAATGCATTAAAAAGGGATATAACGTTTAAAAATAGTCTAAATAATGTTAAATAGAAAGACAAAGGTGAAGACATTGTATTCTTGGAAGCATTCCTCGTGGTTCCCTTTGATATCGTGTTGTAATAACAAATAGACACACATCGCATCGCAACGCTTCCGCCCTGGTACTTCATTCTTGGAAACAATACAAAAGTAATAAAAATACAATATACATTAGTCGCGACCTTCTTTTATTAAATAATAGATTAGACAGCATGGTGACGGTGACTGAGGAAATCGTAAACTAAATTAGAATTTTCAGTCGTCGGTGTTCTTGAATATCAGGCAAATATAAGGCGACCGTGTGCCGTGGTGCAAATGGTCACCGGTGCTAATGTATCTTTGATATGTACTTTTGTTGTCCTGTTTCTATGATACAAGCACTTTAGTAAAAAAAAAATCGTAGTCAGATGTCGTGTCTTACAAACAAAAAAATAGGTTTTCGAATTTTGGGATCAATAATAATCTATAATTATAATTATAAGAAATATTATAAGAAAAATTGTACAATACACCGATTTCAATGAAATTCATTACCTATATGTTGATAACTTAGCATCAGACTCGAAATACAGATAATAAATTATCAGCAGGTAAAAAGTTGACAATAAAGGATAAAATAGATTTATTTTTCTAACGTATTAAAAATTTCATTATTTTTATTAAATATGATTATGAGGTGAGTATGTACGGTACGTGGAGTAAATTTAATCCGCATCAGTGTAACATAGAAGATAACGCCTAGTTATCGCTATAATAAAGTTACCAATAGATAATTAAGATAAAATTAAGTAGACAGAATAAAAATTAATCATGCGCGGTAATCCAGGGCATTGTGGGCTACACTTTATTAATCTCAAACTAAGCAATGCCACTAAAATGGCAATAAAAGTATTAAAACCGACGACTAAGACGGCAGCACATCGAACGACGATGTTTATTTAAAACGCGGTTTCAAAACACGTTAATTACTTTACGGAGAATTTACGAATGTTTGCTCAGATATTATCAAGCTAGAGATTAGATTAAAGTCAGTAGCACGCAGGCTGTAAAGATAAAAGATGCAGATGGAATTTTTGCTGCTTGTTTTAAGATTTTTTGACGATGCCCAGCTTTATTATGCCGCTTCAAATGAAAATTATTTCGAAATTTACGTTTGTTTTAATATGAAATGTTTGCTGGCCGTTGTCTTAATCCTATTTTTCTTTAACGTTGTTTAAAATGCATTAAAAGCACACGTTAATTGCTCGCTGGGTCATAAATGAATCATACTCGTATGTTAAGATTGACGTACTGTGATTATATGAATAATTTTATATAGGGTAATTAAAATATATGTAAAACCACAGCAAAGTAATAAAATGTTTTTCTGGGAAAGATATGATGTTATATTTCTAAAATATAATAAATAATAATAATCTTTTGTAAAGTTAAAATTGCTTTTATATGACATTCATTGTACTAGGAGAACAGAAAGACAGACAACTGTCGGTTCACATAAAATTAAATAATAATGAACTAATCGCGCCAGAGCTCTCGCTCGCCCTTCGAACAATGAGAGCGTTAATTGAGCCCTTTGTCCGTCCGAATAGAAAATTTCATGTTTAACCGCCAAGCGAAATGGCCCATCTCGCCTCCTTTTTATTTTAATTGCTATATTTTAATGGTAACGGCTTCGTTTACCAGAATAGCATAAGTTTTGTAAGTACGACCGTCGAACTAAGCTCGGCGTGTCGTTATTTTTTCAATCTACAAAAGGAATGATTTACCAACCCATGTGTTCTCCGCGTCAATTTTGAATCCTTGGAAGCGTTAAAAGCACCTCTAGCTGGTATTTTACAATTTTTTATTACTCCGACGTTTCGAGAGCTTTGCAGCCATCGTGATCATGGAGAGACTGAGGTGTCGGTCGTCCTATAAGTTGATGCTGTTATTGTTTCCAAAAGTAAAACCGTAATTATAGTTTTGGAAACAATTGTAAATCTAAACCAAAAGACACGCGATAGTAAGCCGCATAAAATTTGGAAAATTCATTAATCAATGTTCGCGCAAAATCTAAGAAAATACTTTTTGTATATGGTTATGATGTTAGGTTTAACATTCATAATATTACTGAAATGTGTCTCAAAGCCTTACAATAATTGGCTCAATTCCTAAATTTTTAAGACATCTTCTCTAAGCTATTTTTTAGGTCGGCATAGTGGCGGCGCCTGGGGCAGCCGGGGACTGACTCGGTTATTCCAGTCGTCGTCACTCTTGGACCTCCTCTTGCTTATCATCAGGCGAGTCGAGGTCAATGTCGTGTTACAATAAAAAAAAATGATTTTATCACAAAAACGGGCATTGGTATACAAAAAGATTTTTCTACACCAATATGCCTGTTGCATTAGTACCAACGTTATTTGAACCGGATCCTCTTGGTTTATGTGGTCATTACTCGACCACTACACCACGGTCGCGTTATTTAATTTTGATATTGCGATATGTTCCTCTAAGTCTATATTTGTATTTAAGATGTAGTAACAGTGATTACTGGGAATAGTGAATTCGGTTGTTTCTTTGATATCGCCAAAGCGTTTAGCGCGTTGCCTGGAACCGCTTGTTTGTTTGTGGAGCAGTAAAATTGTTACGAACCGTAAACGGTCGTGTGTGGCCGACCCTTACACCGAAATCTCAACAGATGGGCGATGAGATCAAAAGAGGAAAAGTGATAAAAAAACGTTAATGTGAATTACAAGTAACGACTCAAGTATTCGTCGTATTGCACTAGGAGAATTTTGACGACACGCGTGGTGCTCCAATACACGTAAAGTCTCGAGTTCGATTCCCGATCAGAGATAAAATTTGGTTTTTTGTTGCTTGTTTCAACTAGGCCGGCATATTGCAGAACGCCTTTTTCCCACGGGGATAGGCAGACCCAATGGAGCGCCACTTGCCACGATCCTGACACAACTCCCTCGCTTCCTTTTCATCCACAATTCTCCTCATACAAGGTAAATAACACTAGTTAAATAATTTATTAAAACGCATAGTAACAACGACTGCGGCAACCGTAAACTAAAGTCAGTCATTAATGCTCTTGAACTTGCGTCGCTGACTATCAGGCAAAATGACGCCTCTCAATGAAGAAAAGGCAGGGCTACCGCATTGGCATTTTTGGTTTCTGCAATTGCGAATACTCAATACTCATTGATTTGATAGTTTTTACTAGTAGTAGTGGTCTGTGGTAAGCAGTAGTCTGTGCTTTCATGGACTGGAGACAATAAAACAAAGAAACAATGGTTTGTTGTTCTGTTCATAGCATACTCTAGACCTGTACAAGGACGCCATGGAATGTCGTAATGAAACCAGCTTTAGTCAAAGAATTAAACAAATTCTATGCGGCTTACTATAATAGCGTTTATTTTGGTTTTGATTTTACAATTTTATTTTATTATTCCGACGTTTCGAGAGCTTTGCGGCCATCGTAGTCACGGAGAGAGTAAGCCGCATAAAATTTGTTTGATGCATTAATCAATGTTCGCGAAAAATCTAAAAAAACAGATTTTGTTATTTAAATGTTATTTAAATTTTCACTTTTTGTACCACTCCTACTTTTAATAGCCGACATATTTCGAAACACAGTCGAGTCTGTACACTTGAAAGTACGAGTAGGTCATCATCAAGATGCCATTTGCATCCACCGGTTATTTGTGACTCTTACTATGTCGTCAGTCCACCTAGTGGGAGACCTACCTACGCTGCCTCTTTCGTGGTCTCCATTTCTCCACTCTTCCCCGTCGGTTATTAGTTCTACGAGCGATGTGTCCAGCTAATTGCAACTTCAGATTGCAAATCCTATAAGCTATGTAACTGTGCTTCTTCGGCGAATATACTCGTGCCAGATTCTATCGCGCAAAGTCACTCCAATCAATCAATCAATCAAATTGTCACGCCTTATTCCCACAGGGATAGGCAGAGACAATGGAGTGCCACTTACCACGATCCTTACACAACTCCCTTGCTTCCTTCACATCTACAATTCTCTTCATACAGGCTCTGTGGTTAAGGGCACTAGGCAACCTAACTTTCTTGAGGATGTCTCCGATTTGGTCGGAAAACACTCTCCTGGGCCTGCCTTGTTTAACGCATCCATTCACATCAGATTTATAAATTCCTTTCGTCAACCTACTTTCACTTATCCTTTCCATGTGCCCAAACCATCGAAGTATTCCTTTGTCAATCCTTGTCACTTTCAAATCACACCTATCACGCAATGTGCTATTCCTTATAAGTTACTCCAAGTATAGATATATCCAAGATACTCTTTTTCTCCATTGCCCGTTGAGCGACTCTGAGCTTTTCCAAAAGGCGGACAGTTAAGGATCACGTGTCACTGGCAACACACAATAAAAAGTATCACTTTTCCAGTGGATCACCTCTCTGTAATGGTAAAAAACACCGATTCTTTATCAAAAGTATACTATTCAACCACCAAAAGTAGTCTCTGTATATATTTTGCTTAACGCAATACACATGCTCCCCTTCTGCAAATAACATATACATTTTCCAGGTATTTACCACACTCAATATTGTTGAGGATTTTCTCACATTTCCCCAACAACAATTATTAGCCCGGGAATCCTCTTTAGCCCATTCTCTATGGAGGGAACCATCCACGAATTTTCACGGGTTTTCTCTTACATTTCCTCTTGAGTGTTTACTAAAAATATAGAGATGTACATTTTTCTAGCTAACGCCAATTTTAGGGTTTTATAATTATAGATGTAGTTGCAGGCAGTTAGTGGGCATTTGCCAGTCCCGGAGTAGTACAGACTGTAGTGAAGCTTAGACGCGTTTCAGGATCACTTTGGTAGTTGCCGCTTCAAACTAGGCTAGAATAGTGGATATGACTGCTACTACTACAATCACGTTTACTGTAAAAGCATTCTCGTCCAGCTCAACATCAGGCGAGTTACAATTATAAAAAATAAATACAAAACCTGTAGTAAAAGGATGTGAGGGCTTTTGGATAGCCCTCTACAGACAAGGTAGCCAAAGTTTTTAGTTTAAAATTAAGCCTTCGTATTATAGAAATCTTCGTATTTCTAAAATACGAAGGCTTACATCGCTCAAAGAACCGACAACCGATGGGGAAGAAAGGTTCTAGGCCTCCCACTAGGTGGACAAACGACATAGTGAAAGTCACAGGTAACCAGTGGATGCAACTGGCATCTTGTCGTTCGGAATGGCGTTCTAATGGGGAGGCCTATGTTCAGCAGTGGACGCATTCTGGCTGATGATGATTATAGAAATAATGTGTGAAAATTACTTATTATGGAAAATTTCACCCGTTTGCAGTGGGCAAACTTTAACAGCCGGATGAACGGCATTTAAATAATAATTCGTGAGATGAATATATCCAAAAACAGGTGATCGTTACAACTTTTGAAATTGTTATTGTCTCTGAAACATAATTATTATAGAGCCGTTATCCTTTACCGTGGCATTCTTGCTCGGCGGGCGTTATTAACCGGGATTATAGGATCCGATCCGGAACCCGGATACCCGGATTTGCTGCGGATTGAGAACGGCGGCGGATGAAAGATATGAGCAGGGACGAAGCGGTTTTTGTTAACGGTCCTTAACGATGTAAAATATATCTTATCATTGTATATTTTAGGCTCAAATTTACTCGAAGAGCACATAAATGTAAAATTACTTTTTTTGTGAAATATCCCTATGACTGTTATCCATTGTGGGGTATACAGAAGCAACAGTGAAAATATTGTTATTGGAGCTTTCTCGTCCTTACAAGTCGTAAGATTTATTCGAAAGCCGTCGTCGCATATTCATATCGAACGCCATAATATGCATTACATGTTCGTAGATATTCAAAATCTATGTACCAGGGCTGCAAAGAGTCGAGGTGGTGTCATCTGTAGTTCGTGTAGGAGGTACCGGCGAATCCCATGGCGCTATCAACGTACAAGCGATCGCACTTAGCCGGCGTCACCGTATCATATCGTAGCGCTATCTGTCAGCGTCGCCGTGCTGCATTAGCGTTGTCGCGTCAATAAATTAGTAACTTCTTATGCTGCCCTGGTGCGTGACATGCTATACAATACTAAATGTATCATTTTCACGACTGCTTTTTCACTTTATGGAAATAAATTTATGCGCAGAATCATTTCAAATTGATTTATGTTTATTTTTTAATCGACATACAATCGCATTCCTGCTGCTCAATCAATCAATTTGTCACGCCTCAATTCCCACAGGGATAGGCAGTGACCACGAAATGCTACTTTCCACGATCCTGCCACAATTATTCAATAATACGCTTTTCTTAATTTCGCCTGATTTTAAGCTAAATACAGTTTCTGAACAATACGAGAACGAAATTGACATTGTTGTAAGTAAGACTATGTATATGTGAAAAACAAACAAACAAACGGAGGTACAAACATTTCCGTTTGAACAAATCAATTAGCAAAAATAACTTGCCAACGGGCGTTCCTATAATTAGCATCGAATGTTTATAAACCGCAACAATGTTTCATTTTAGTAATATTTTGGAACTACCTACGTGTGTGTTTAGATGGCCGTTCGCTTCCTAGTTGCGGTCGTTTGGTGGCGTGCGAACAGTTATCCGCGGTAATTCTATTTACATTTCGTTTTTCGAACGCGACTCGAGCCAGTTCGTTGTGCACGACCGCCCGGTGTTTGCGCTCAAGATTAACCATTACATTTCTTCTCTTCCGTTGCATCGTAAATTATATTCACTTTTCAAAAACTACAACAATTTTAATTATTTTTAGATATAATTAAAACAACAAACGTATTTCATAATAATTGGTATTTTTTACATTATTAGAAAATGACTGTACAAAGTTTAAAACAGTAATCCTCTAATGAATTACATCGTGGCTTTGTTCTAAATGTTAATAATGCTGGTCAACCCAAAAACCTCAGCAAAGTTTAGTCATCAAGTTAAACGTTTTGAATGGCATCGACCGCTCGGCCTGGCTTCCCGCACGAAGCACGCGCTGACTCGGTCATACTTGGAAAAGTACCTACGATTCCACTTAAACGTTGCTACGCTTACATGCCACCCTGGTATCCCTAGATTATATTATTAATAAAAAAAAATATTTACATTTCTATGCTAAGCTACTAAAGTGCTTGTATCATAGAAACAGACCAACCAAAGTACATTATAACATAAAATACATTGGTACTGGCAAGTGGTTTTGAACCCGTGCTCTCGGTTTGTGTTACTATTGCACTGCAGCTACACTACGGTCACCTTATATTCTATTTTTATTAATTAAAAACTTATGTAGACGCACTTAATGCTGGTTAAATTCTCTACCAACCAACCTATGAGAAGCAAGTTATTCTGCAAACTAAACAATTCAACGCGTCCGAACTTTGTTTCGAATTTTCGAACAATTAGTATTTTGAATGTTCTTTACTCGTCTATGTGTTCTCCCCATTCTATAACCTTGGATTCTTTAGGCGAAGTGTGGAATCACCTTTGAAGCCATCGTGAATTAAGTCGTTTATTTTTTCAATCGTCTACAGTCTACACTCTGGGATACCATAGGCAAGTTGGAACTGTCACTCGTTAAACAACGAAGACCGGGTTCGATCCAGTGCACGCGTGAATTTTTCTTTTCAATTTTTATCAGTAATTTAGTTAGTAGGTAAAAATATTAGCATTAGAATAGACTATAAATTAATTTAAATATACTAAAACTTGTGTTAAATAGTTTGTCTCCATGTAAACCGTGCTATTTGTTGTTGCGTGCCTCCGATGCCGAGTGGGAGTCGGTCTTAATAAGCGGCGTATTTATAATAATACCACTACTCTACCCAGACCGTGCCCCGGTTCAAGACTGCACACACACATATACACATATACAAAACTATTTATAGAACCATGTGACCCAAACAATATTTAGAATATTTCCGTGATACTTATAAAATCCTGGTACTTTTAATTGATGTAGTAGTCCACTTACGTAAATAAATTTATTGGTAGATAGGCAGAGGCGATGAAGCGCCACTTTTCAAGATTTTGATACAAATCTATTGCTTCCTTCACATACACAATTCTCTTCATACAAGCTCTATGGTTTGGGCACTAGGCAACCCAGCTTTCTTGAGGATGTCTCCGATTTGGTCGGAAAACACCACTGGGTTAACGTATACACTACATAAATTTATAAATTCTTTTCGTCAATAAAATTTGTAGTATGGATAAATGTGGTATGTTGATTTTTGTCAAACTGAAAATAATGAATTGTTTTGGATTACTTCTATAAGAATTAATGTCATATATATATGAAATATCAAAAAGGTTAGTCGACATCACAGGAGACCGAAGAGTTGGCAGCTACCTCGGACAAAGAATTAGTCTAACTATTCAAAGGGGGAACGCTGCCAGTATCTTCGGAACCTTGCCTAAAGGGATTCCTTTTAATAATGTATTTTAGTTATTTAACTAATATTAAATACTTTTCTTCATGTCATATTAATGTCAAATTAACTTAATATTGGTAAATTTTGTTTTGTTCATACACCTGTCATACGTATCAATCTTATTTCACAATCGTTATCAAACTGTCAATGTGTCAAATTTTAAAGATAATTCTGTCAAGCGAGCATATTAAATTCTTGGCGATAAATGTAAGAACATTGATAATCGTGTAGATAGATATAGGTGATACATTTGGAGTTATTTATAGGTTCAAAATAACACACAATCAACGAAAATCTTGTACATGATTTTTTTAATAGTTGATAACAAATTGATAATGTTTTCGTACTGGATAACAAAATGTTATAAGTAGTTTTTAAATAAAAACTATATGCCATGTCACAATATTTACACATTTCTATACTTACTACGTTACTAAACTTCAAGGTAAGGCACTGGTTTCCCGTGTCTGCCGATTTTAAGTCAGACACGGGTAGCTTGGTACTAAGTTCGACTTAGTAGAAGCGACTGCTACTTGCAGTTATTTAACTGTAGTAGCAGTTGTCTCTATTCATCTAGTGCATTCCAGCTTAACAGGCGGGGTGCTGTTATCTATATATCGTTATATTTATTTAAAAAAAGTCTAATCATAAGCTAGACACCGGGCAACCAAAGTAAATTAAACCATATCCAAATGCATAACAGTTTTCGAGACCATAAATATTTACGGTAGGTTAGTTAATAGGTAATGTACAAAATCTAATAAACGTTTTCTTTTGTTGCAGATGCCATGGGTAAGTGTTGAAAAAAGTACCAAGCAAACATAAAGCGACGGAGGGCGGTAACTAAAAACTTAATATTTCCAATCTCCATAAAACACAAATTTATAATGACCACTCACATTTTTTTGCGTAAAATAAGTCAATCGGGCAACACTAGGAGTCCTCCGAGGATTCGACTCGCGTCATAAACTTTGATTGGCTCATTAAAGCATGTTAATTTATTAGCATACCCCGAGAGTCTCATTTGCAATAAACACGCAAAAATCGCCCATAAAAATTGAGCTGTAAAGACTATTATGGGATACTTGGGTCAGAGCCTTTTACGACCTTTTATAAACAACCATTTTAAGTGTAATCGAAAATCGACTTTACAGTAATTAACTTGAGAGAAGATTTGATAATGACCTTATTGAGGAAAAACATTTCTTGGCCACTACTAATATTTCTTTAATATAGTTGTCGGAAAATATTTAATAAATATGTACATTGATTGTTTTACTTTGAGATGAATTGTGAATTATGTATGATAACGAGAAATGTATATTGAACTATTTGTTAAGGACGGAATCGTAAAATGATTGAATCGATTTATAGAAGTCATAAAAGTAACATTTTAATTTTGCTCCATATTAATTATAAAGTCTATAAAAACACACATGCCTTTATTAAATTGGTAGCGAATAAAATATATATTTCTGTTATTCGTAAAATATATATTTTTTAAAATATGCATTATTAATTAAACATGAAAAATCACTTTGCAAAAACAATTTAACTGTTTTTAAGGAAATAAAAGCTATCTTTAATATTTTTATGAGTTATTTATGAAACTACGACATGCGCAAAGATATTATCAGCGCTTATAAACCATTATAAGCGCTTCATCATCTCTGCCTACCCCTGTGGGAAAAAGTCGTAACATATTGATTGATTGATAAACCAATTTTTCATCAGTGGTTGGTAGTAGTAATTTGCCCATTCTGCCGAATTTGTCATTACAAGTGTACAGACCACGAAGTGACTAAGTCGCGTTTCGGAATCAGCTTTTTGGGTTGCCGGTTCCAATTAGGCCGGCATAGTGGAGTCGACTCTATTTGTAGACACACTCAAGCTTAAAATCAGTCTGGGTTAAAAAAAAACTAGTGAATAAAAAAGTTATTTTAAGTACTTCTGCCATTCCCTTTTCTCTCACAAAACTTGAGTAATTTTTATACCATTGTTTAAATTAAAAACGCCTAACAAAGCTGTCATGAACATCACAGGAACATGCACAACGCCGTATCTGAAAATTATATTAAAATGAGTAAAAAAAGTAAAATGTCAGATAATATCTATGTTTTATGACACACGAGTGCTATGACAATTAATTTTATCAGCATTTGTAATTGCAATCAATGCAATTAAACAGTTTGCTGCCATTGCAAAGTATGACAGCAATCTGTCATCAAAATTATGTCATTAAAAGTTTACAAATAGCTTTTTAATTTGCTTACATTTAATATACTTTATTTTAGTTAGTGCATACAACGTTTTTTTTTTTATTTGATAAATTGAATGTGGAACTAAAATGTTTTCCGAACAAATCGGAGACATCCTCAAGAAAGCTGGGTTGCCTAGTGCCCATAACCTTAGAGCTTGTATAAAGAGAATTGTGGATGTGAAGGAAGCGAGGGAATCATGTCAGGATCCTGGCAAGTGGCGCTCCTTTGTTTTTGCCTATCCCTGTGGGAAAAAGGTGTGACAATTTAATTGATTGATTGATTGATTAAAAATAAAATAACAGTCTGTGCGTTTCATTAGGGTAGGCAAGTCTTATATACCAACTAGGCCGGCATAGTGAATGTTACTGCTACTTACAGTTATTGAATTGTAGTAGCAGTGACATCCATCCATAGACCACACTCCAGCTTAACATCAGGCGAATTATAAATAAAAAAAATGCTAATTATGTAAGAGGTTATGACACGCGTTTTTAGTAGCGCCACTTTTTACGTCACTCCATAAGAAAGGATGTAGATGGCCTAATTTAATTCGTAAATACAAATAAATAAACCAGCTGAGCGAGGGTCAATGGCAGCCCACAATTTCGCAATGCACTTTAAATTAAATTTATATCTTACAATCTATTTTATTCTGTACTCGACACTGACAATAATAATTCATACTGTGACGCTACTAAGAATCTCTTACGTAAAATATGACGCAAGCAAGCATGTTTCTATTATTGAATTAAACAAATATGCGGCTTACTATCGCGTTTATTTTTTGCTATTTATTTTACAATTTTCGTAAAATAAATAGCTCGACGTTTCGCGATCTTTGCAGTCATCGTCGTTAATTTATTAATCAATGTTTGCGCAAAATCTAAGAAAACTCCCTGTTCCTTTTACCGTGGCACCCACTGCACCCCACCTATGTTACGCTGGAGTGCGATCCATGGATGGAGAAGAATGCTATTAACATCATCAACATTTTGCACGCCTTGATTCGTACAGGGACAAATATTTCCAGAAAATACTCCCCAATTATTTCCCATAACCGTAGAGCTTGTATAAAGAGAGTTGCGGATGTTGCGGGAAAAAGGCGTTACAATTTGATTGATTGATTGATGTGAATAAAGAGAATTGAGAATGTGAAGAAACGAGAGAATTGTGTTAGAAACTGCTACTACAGTTAAAGAATTACAAGTTGCAGTCGCATCTATAAATCCAACATAACCAACAACTTTCAAGCTTATTCCGAAATGTGACTGAGTCAATCCACGGTCTACACTTGAAAGTCTAGAACCCCGGGTCAACAGACTAGGCAAAATAACCACGAACTGTCTTGTAATAGAGATTGTATGAATGTGTACTATCAGATATTATTTATTCAAAACAAACCTTATTTTCATTTCATTTAGATTGAAAATTGCTATTTTGAATTATGTGCTAAGTAACTCTTACGCGTCACGTAAGTCGCATTATTTCCATGGTAGAGTCACAGTTTTAGAAGCCTCTCACTCTCGCGAGCTTGAAACGCTGTAGCCGGAAAAAGACAACGATAGGTTTCACTTTTTTTTAGTAGTAATTTATATGATCAGCTGATCGCGGTGGCTTTTTAGTACGCGTTGTATTATGAAAATAATTTATATGGCGTTCTGTTTTTATGGGAGGAACAGGTCGGCAGTGGTGTAGGTCGCGGTTTGGGAAAATTTATTTAATGAATATATTATCTAATAATATTTTGTTTTGGACGATAAATTGTAACCATGTGACAATGACGTGGTTTTCGTTGTTTTGATATTCAATTATTTTTAGTATTGTGACGCAATTTGAGACCACAAACTGCTTTCCAAGGGGAAATCCATGAGCGCTGACGACTGAAAAACCAACTTAGTTTACGTTAGCATCAGTCGACCTTGCTTTAGGCGTGTCGACTTATTTTCAAATCGATTAAGTAGATTCAGGATTCCAATCAGTATTATGTCTCTACCTATGCCTGTGGGAATTAGGGCGTGAAATAGATAATGATTATGATAAAGATATTTTTTTTAAATAGCCCTGGGTTGGGAAACAGCTCGTGAGGAAATTCCCGGGATTCGTACTTTATAACGATTTGTACAGCTAATTTTATTGTTATAAGAAAAAAGTTGTCAAAGCAATCGACAGGCTATAAGTCAGTCTATCCGTCCAAATATGTCACGGGCGTGATGGTATGATATCGTCTAGTAATACCTAATTAGAGTAGAATGTTCACACGGTTTTTAGACAGCCGTAAACAGTATTCGATCGATACGTAAAATTCATTGGCTTTGTGCGCGCCATTTTAGATGTATTTATATGGATATTCCTTTAAATAAATCATTAAATATGTGATTTTATTTTTTTATATAATTGATTTTGTAAGTAACCCTAAAGGTTGTTTAAAGAATAATCAATCAAATTGTCACGCCCTTTTCCCACAGGGATAGGCAAAGAGAAAGCAGCGCCACTAGCCACGATCTTGACACAACTCCTATTATATATTAAAATAAAATAACTGACTTTGACTTGATGGCAACCTAAGTTTAAGGGAAGGCCCGTTAACTGGAAAAACAAACAATTAAAAAAGTTACGGTTGCCTCAGTCGCCGTCACTACGGCATTTATTAATTTAATTATTTTTTCACAATATTTCCACAATATTTTTTACATTTCTACTAAAGTGCTTGTATCATAGAAACAGGACAACCAAAGTATCAACATATATCAAAGATACATTGGTACCGGTGTGTGATTTCGAACTCGTGCTCTCGGTTTGTGTAACTATTGCATTGCCACTACACCACAGTTGCCTATTATGTTATATTTTGCTAATAAATACAAATATTTGTCCACTGTGTGACGTGTAACCTATCTCTCTATCCACGAACGTCAGCGTTACCGCGTATCGCACGGCTTGGCATCATTAATCTACGTGACAGTTCAAAATTTAGTTACAGAGGGTTCTCCCCCCTCTTCTTCAGCCCCCACCCCCTCGCAGGGAGGGAGCACACCCCCACGCCATCTTGGGTCGCCGTCACTACTTTATAACTATGCATTTTTTAAATTTCTTCACTGAAAAGAAAGTGGCCATTACTGAAGTAAGGTTCACATGAAACTTTACTAAAAGTTACTTGTAATTTTATTCACGTTGTAGGTACTAAGTAGTTGAAAAAGGGGTAGGCGACGTTTGGTTTAGGACAAAACACTAATACTTTCAAATTTAATTATTTTTTTTCGCTGGCGATTCAAACATCAAATTGTATTTTTTTTAATTATAGATAATAAAAATAAATAAGAAAATCAAATTGTCACGTCTTTTTCCCACAGGGTAGGCAGAAACAATGGAGCGCCATTTGCCACGATCTTGGCAACCTCGCTTTCTTTACATTTACAATTCTCTTCATACATTGCAAATAGCCAACACTGACTATTTTAGGATAGCTAGGATAGGATAGGACATCCTAAATAACGGTACTAAATTGTCGATTGTTCAACAAAGAAACAATGATTTTCTTTCAAAAATCTATTACAGAAGAAAACTGTGACATTTCGTATTGCCTTCCTTTTGCATTGATGTTATTTTAGTAATGTTTTGAAAATATATTTTGTATTGTAAATGTCTGTATTTGAAAATTGCTTGGGAGTACTAGGGTTGCATAGATATGGAGGAGGCACCCTGCGGCGGTGCCAGCGGCAGGCGATGTCAAGTCACTTGCACACCGATTGCTTGCCTTACTAATTACCTTCCACCTATTTTCATAGCTTATGATCTAATGATTCGATATTGCGCTGGTTTAATAAAAGGACAATCAAAACTAACGAGAAATAAACGAGCTTACTCGTATATCATAGAAGCTGGACGACTAAAGTACATGTAAAATTATATTGGAATCGGCGGTGGTTTTGAACCCAGAGCACTTGGTTTGCGTCTCTATCTCAATAGCACTTGCGTTATTTTGGCAATTAACGCAATATCTGTTACTTTGTATCACAAAATCCGAATATTTGACTTTTAATTATTTTTCATTAAAAATGCTTAAATATTTTGTATTTAACGTGAAAATAATTTAGGAGCACAATACGCGAGTTATTCATAGAACAAATTGATAACCGGATTTGAACCTATTATCTTTGTACCAAAATACCCTGCCACTACCGTTAGAGAGTTTTCCTTGAATTTCATTCTTTCTCATGAACTCATTTTTTGACCTAAATATATGGAGCAATGTGGAGCCGAAGGTACCCGGAGCCCATAAGCGCATAGTAGTACCCGTGTCATACTCGCTTGTATTTTTTCTCCAAGTTGGCATGAATAATCACATTTTTCTATACGATCCGCATTTATTCGAACGTTCAACTTTCGTAGTTCAAAAGGATATAACTCACAATAAATTTATACGCAAATTTATACTCTATTATCTTGAAATGTGAATCTAATAAAGTTGATTTTTGATTGCGATAGAAGTTAGGGATGTGAAATTTATGAAAATAGACCTTTGCTTTTAATGCGCTGTATGCGTTTGAACAGGGTGACTTGCATGTTTTTGTATCGCAGTATATTTTTATTACTTTTTGTGGGTTACTTTTAAAATATTATTAAAAAACATGTTTTAGTTTATACAATACTAGCATCTTTCTTATGTCTTCTACTAATATTAGGCGATCGTGGTCTAGTGGTAGATAAATGGTATTGCAGCTCCTTGTCCAAAACCTACGTCAATGCATCTTTGATAATATTATTTATTTAGTCCTTCAGTTTCTTTGATACAAGCATCTTTAGTAGTTTATATTAAAGAAATATAAAAAATCTAAATCTGTTATCTGAATAAATCTTATATAAACAATACTTTTGTCTTAAAAATCAATATTGATAAATGAATCTAATCAATCTAACGTTTGACAGTTGCGCGGCCTTGGCGCTGTGTGCATTTTGACACCTGTCAAACATTCACCACGTCACAAGACGCATTACATTGTTGCGGACTATTTCTTTTAACACTACAAATACAGTTAGGTAAAGTTATTTAACACGACACATCATCTTTAAGGACTCTGTTACATTATCAATCAATCAATCAAATTGTCACCCCTTTTTCCAACAGGGATAGGGAGAGACAATAAAGCGCCACTTGCCACGATCCTGACACAACTCTGTCGCTTCCTTCACATCCACAATTCATACAAGCTCTACGGTTATGGGCACTAGGCAACCTAGCTTTCTTGAGGATGTCTCCGATTTGATCGGAAAACACCCTCCTGGGTCTGCCTCGTTTAACGCATCCATCCACATCATATTTATAAATTCCTTTTGTCAATCTACTTTTACTCATCCTTTCTATATAGAAACCCAAACCATCAAACCATGCATTACAATAAATTAAATGAATACTCATAAATGAATATACCTAATTATATTTAAGAGTGATAGGCAGTGGACAATCTGCATCTGCCAATCCGGGGTAGTACAAGTATACAGACCGTGACTTAGTCGCGTTTCTGAATCTTGTAAGTTCACTATTCCATCTATGTTGGCATAGTGGACGCGACTGCCACTTGCAACTGTTTTACTTTAGTAGCAGTCGCTTTACATCAAAAGGTGTGTTTATGAATACCTTCTGCAATGCGAAATATTGACAAATTATAGAAATACATCGTTTTATAACTCTATATCTCTATAAAAGTGAAAAGTGGCACTTCGTTGTCTCTGCCTATCCCTGTGGAAATTAAGGTGTAAAATTGATAGTGACATTTCCATAGGTTCCTTTAAATCCATTATTTAAAGGAAAACGACTAAATGTTTTAAAAGGGTTCGAAGTTTATAACTAATCAGTACATAACTTTGTAATAGGAAAATTAAAAAATATCGATATTATTAAAATCCATAAAATAAATTTTTCGACCCTTTCATATCTCCTTCTTAAATAAAATATGAAGTCGGTCATCGTAGTGTTAAGCGATCGATTTTTCATGATCGATGATATATTGTCGTTGGGCGCCCTTGACACTGTCACCGTGGTCGTTCTGATGCTGTCAAAACAGACAATGTTAATAGTCATCCTTCCTGAGTCCCTGGTAGTTCAAACAATATTTTTTCACCAAAATTTCAAGGGTTCATTGCCCCGTTTGTAACACAGTTTAGAGGCATGTGACCTTAGGCTGTCTACCCTCGTTAAGGGCAAAAAGTAGGACGTTATTATGTTGTTATTTATAGTTTTTTTTATTAACCCACTTTTGCTGTTTGGGTTTGTGTTGTTTTGCTACTTGTTACAACTTTATATATATAAAGTTAAGAGTGTAGGCAGTGGTACCCAGTCTGCCGATTCGGGGTAGTACCACCACTTACAAGTATACAGACCGTGAAGTGATTTAGTCGCGTTTCGGGATCAGCTTGTAAGTTGCCGGTCCCAACTAGGCTGGCATAGTGGATGTGATTGCTACTTACAGTTAGGACCACACTCCAGCCTAACATCAATCTGTCACATTTCGAGTCACAATAAAAAAAATACGACATCACAACTCATCTTGCTTGATGATAGGTAAGCAAGGGGAGGTCTACGAGTGCCGACGACTGGAATAACATAATCTATTCAGTTTCCATCTGCCTCAGTCGCCGTCACTATGCCGATCAGAGCTGCATTTACACGTCTCGCTTAAAGGATCCAAGCATTCTACTCGTCGATAATTCGACAAAGAAACGACGCAAATATTAACAAAAATAAACATATTTTTACTAACTTCGACATGAATGAATTACCTATAATTATAATTGTGTAATTTACTTACAATTAATATACTTAATTTGTCAATTAAATGAATTATTCAACAAAGTTGCAAACAACGTAAACAAATCATAAAAGTGCCGCGTGATTGGCGCTGGCCATCTCTCGTGTTAGGTACAGTTATCGATCTACTACCCCAGTACCTACCGATGACTTATACGTCAGGTGCCGTACGCAGGCCCAAACCCACCCCCGGAAGCCAAGTCGACGACCCTGCTCATCTACAAACGAATATCTCCTTTATCCGCGAACGCATAAAGACTAATATCAAATAAGAATACGTCTAGATCTTAGTACGTTTTGAAGTCTGCCAGTTCAGAAGACTCAAGTTCAACAAGACACTAAAAGACATAGTCGAAGTGTTGTATAATGGGTTTTATTCGTCGTAAAAATAGGGTGCGCAGGTGTTTGGGCGGGCGGGAGATCGATCGGCGTCCGCCCAGCTGATGGGCGGCGGACTGCTGACGGGCGGCTGCCTCGGCAATTAGTGCACACATTATGAACACCTTCTGTGACCGCGGGCCGATTCAATGTCCCTCCACAGTATCGACTTTTGTTTCATTATTTATTTTATGAAGCTTCATCAATATTTTGTTTGAAAATGGAGGCTTTTATTCGTATTGCATTGTTTTTGTATAGAAGACATTCTTAAAATAATTATAGGCTAAAAAATTGTGTCAGAATCGCGGAAAGTATCTTTATATCTACTAAATACGGCTAAATATGGAATGGGGGCGTGACGTCAAATTAAATTACTCGTATTTACTAAATGTTTAATTCTTTTTATTGTGACTCGACATATGACATATATTTAGCTGGGGTGCGTTCCATGAATGGGGTGCCACATCCACTATGCCGGCCTAGTTGAAACCGACAACTTACTAGCTGGTCCAGAAACGCGACTAAGTCACTTCACGGTCTGTATACTTGTAGGTGGTGGTACTACCCTGTATCGGCAGCACTGCGGCACCACTGCCTACCACTCTAAGTAACTTATCTAATAGTAATTTGTTACTGAAACGTCTATCTTGAAAGATATTATAGTCGTTAATATAAAGCGTGATAAAAACTTTTTTTTTTTTTTTTATTGTGACACGACATCTGACCTCGACTCGCCTGATGATAAGCAAGAGGAGGTCCAAGAGTGACGACGACTGGAACAACCGAGTCAGTTCCCGGCTGCCCCAGCCGCCGCCACTATGCCGGCCTAAGAAAACTACTTACAATTGTAGCATGTGAACTTTTACAAGCAGATATGAACTTTAAAAACTTGTACAAATTATCGAATGAATGAATTTGTGAAAAAAAAGTAAATGAATAATTTAATAAGCTAAGAAATGACCACCGACGTTTATTTTAACATCGGCTGCAATTTATTAAATTTTTTATTAACAAATGTTGGAGTCGCAAGGTGTTAATTCGGAATGCTGCCTTTGGATAGTCATTTTTATATACAATTTGCGCTGGACGAGTTTTTGCATCAATTATGACATACATAGAAGCATTTTCGAATTAATTGAAATTAAAATTCAAGATAATTTTACCAATAACTATTATTGAATTTTTTTTTTGTAATGTTCAGGTGGGTGGTTTCTAAAGGTAAACTGTGAGTTTCCAATTTTTTTTAAACGCCTATACATAGCTACTCACTGCTTGTATCATAGAAACTAGGCGACCAAAGTACATTTATATCAAATATACATTGCTACCGACCAGTGATTGTGAACACCACATCTTATTAACAATCAACCAATAAAATTGTAACGCCTTTTCCACGGGGGTTGGCAGAAAAAAATAGAGCATCACTTGCCACGATCCTGACACAACTCCCTTCTCTCCTTATTATTATTATTATTATGTATTATTATTAGACTTAAGGTCATTTTATGAAAGTATTCAATTAATATTCAGTTTCCGAAGAAATCGTTTGTTGAAACGATCATCTTCGCCTCGTCCAAAGACAAAGCCAAAATAATGGACGCAAACGCAAAGGATATAAAAAAACTTTTTTTACACACAAAAATAAGAGAAATAGGCAACAATCTAAAAAATACTCCCCAAGCAACTCCGGAGACATAAAACACGTCATGTCTTTCTTTCCGAGTAGAAAAAGTCCCGGTGATTTATTGTGAGAAAAGGGACATCTTTACGAGGTTTTAGTATTTTTCGTTCTTCCATTTTGGGACTCTACCTGCATCTCCTGGCAGGTGCTGCGCTCCTGGTACCACTAATATAATACAATATTATAATTTATGTATTTTTAATTGTTATCTATCAAAAATCTTTATTTATGGGCCTCCAACACAAATGTTAAAATGTTTCGTAAATTTTTGATGTTCTTGACCTTTTTTTATTAGTCTAATAATAACCTATATTTAAAATTTAAACTTAAACTATCATTCAAATAACATCTGTAATATATTTAACAATATTCTCACTCACTAAAGAATAAAACTAAGGTTTAAATAAAATTAAAGACCAAGTGTAATTTACTAAACGCTGAAAATAAAGTGCAGAAGACAGTACATAGTCATTGCCCAGTCTGCCGACATGAAGAAGTACCACCGCTTTTGAGCATACAGACCTTTAAGTGACTCATTTACGTTTCGGGATCAGGATGAAAGTTACTAGTTTTTACTCACCTCCTATCCTCTATTCTACTCGCACACTCCAGCCTAACATCGGCCGCGATGCTGTCACTTGTTCTTGCTTCAATAATGTAAAATAAAAATAAATAAAGACACCGACTACACCATATATAAAAGCGATCGATTTAAGAAAAAAACATTAAGCTCACACGCCTATCTAATGGATTTAGCCAACTCTCTAAGGACCAGGGCGTCATTACGTGCAAAAAAAAACTTAAAAAACAGTATTTTCTCGTCGCAGAAGAGAAAAAAGCACCTCTTGGGAGCGGCAAAGGTGTTTTCACCCTAAACTCGTCACCCCTAGAAGAAGGGAGGCAATATCATACACCATTAGCAATTTCTTTTTTAACGATGTCACACTGTATACATTTGTTATAATGGATGTACGTATACTCGTATATCTATACTAAATTTACAAATACTCATACATTAAATATTCATCTCCATCCTGTTTCTACCATTTCACAGCTGTTATGTTTTCCTGGTACCTTTAAACAAAACACATTTTATTTTTATTAATTTCTGCCATATCACTTACTAAAAAAATGGATAGTAAAAATTGTGGGTGGGTGTTTTCCGACTAAATCAAAGACATCCTCAAGAAAACCGGGTTGCCTACCATAGAGCTTGTATGAAGAGAATTGTAGATGTGAGGAAGCGAGGGAGTTCTGTCTCGATCGTTGCAAGTGGCGCTCCATTGTCTCTGCCTATCCCTGTGAGAAAATGGCGTGACAATTTGATTGATTAAATAATATCGGTTAACTTAGATCGTACTTTTATGTACTCGCGTCAAAATTCCTCTACTATTCTATCTTTTTATCGTGCAGTTCATCCAACTGCTGGATCTACATCGCAAATCGCCGGGTTAATACAAAGAAAGGTCGCGTCGAATCTTTTAGTTTGGCTGTCGAATCGGTCTACAGAGTCCGGATACTTCTCCCGACCTGTCGACCTCTGCAGAGAGTATGACAAGGTAGGGACAAGGTTAAAGAGTTCCTAAAGTTGTTTAATAAATAACTACACCATTAAAAGAAATAAAATTTATAAAAGTTAATTTTAAGATATAAAAATACATGAGTTTGTCTCGTTTGAATTTTTACCTACATACATAAAATTTAAATATAAAGTAAAAGTGGTACATTTAATTGAGGCGTAGTTTTCAGTTTTAGTATAACATCGGGCTTAATACTCAGCAGGGGTCTATAAAAGCACGCGCTGTTCAATGATGCATGTATGATTGATCGGCGTGTGTATGCAGCCGGAACTATACTCAAAGCATAGGAGAAATGAACATTCGAACAAAAGCCCTTCAACCGTTTGTTTGTAATTTACTTCTCATTACATCTGTTGCCCTGGTAATAATGTGCTGTGACTCATTACAAGTTTTTGTTTCGATATTAAATTTTTTTTGGTCTTTATTTGTTTTTTGTCTATCAATCCATCAAATTGTCACGCCTTTTTCCCACAGGCTTGTCTCACATCCACAATTCTCTTCATACAAGCTCTACGGTTATGGGCAATTGCTCCATTGTCTCTGCCTATCCCTGTAGGGAAAAGGCGTGACAATTTGATCGATTGATTGAAGTCAAACTTCCTTATAAAAAATATAATTAAAGAAAGGTTTACTACAATTACAAGTGTGCAGGCCATGAAGTGATTTAATCGCGTTTAGGGATCTGCCTAAAAGTTGCTGGTTCCAACTAGTCATTTTCTAAGTGTAGTTATTAAACTATGATAGCAATCGCCTTTATTTATAAACCTAATCAGGCGGGGTGCTGTCATATGTCGAGACACAATAACAATAAAAAGAAATCAAACTTTTATAAGTGAGAAATTAGGATAGCGAAATATAGGCGATTGCTTTAGCCGAACATGGCGAAAATGTCTTTTATATCCAAAATACGTTTGTAAATAAGTATTAAAATAAAGTAGCCGAGGTGTGACTCCCTTGCAATGGGATATTAAGGCGACCGTCTTCAAACGTTATTCATAATGCGAAAAATTGTAATAACCTCGCGAAGGAAATTCCCGGCAAAGGGCGTTATAGGTGGGAAAAGTATATTATTTATATGTCAGAGATGGGCACCCTCGGTTAGGGATTTGTACTCAAAATTGTCTGAATATGCTATTATATTTTTCCTATATATATATTAAGGAAAATATACTATTTCACAGCTTAGCACATTTTTCAATATCATGTGTTTTTTGTTTTTTATTGGAGCTCGACGTAGGCGACGAAGCGTTTGCTGCTACAGAAACTAACTGCAAATTCTGCATCTACTAATCGGGAACTTTTCAGCTGATACCGAAACGTCACTAAGTCATTTCACGGTCAGAGGGTGTTACCTCCTCGGGTCAGCAGACTAAGCAAATTACCACCAACCGTCTACGAAATGTTGTTAATAATAAGTATTTATATGATTTTGCTCAATTCTGCTGCTAGAAAACTGCGTTCCTTACTTGTCTTTTACTTCCGTGATACCGGTACAGAAAGTATCGACATTCTGTCGACTGAATCGGCAGTCGTCCTAAGGTTTACCTACTACTACTACTAAAAGTTTCAGAAGCGTCGTTCTTTGTCGCACAATTGACAAAAGGAATGATTTACCAGTCCATGTGTTCTCTTCAACCTATAACCTTGGAACTTTGAAGCGAAGCGTGAAAAAGCTCCTCTGGCCGGCATAGTGATAGCGATTGATGCAACAGTTTTATTAGACAATTTCTCTTGTTTACCATCAGCCAAGACGTGGTAAAATGTCGAGTCACAATTAAAAAAAAATCAAGTTATAGAGTGTAAGAGATATGCCAGGATCGTGAAAGGTGGTGCTGCATTTTCTCTGCCTATCCCTGTGGGATCTGAGGCGTGACAATTAAATAGTGTAAAGACAATGTTCATAGAACCCAAACGCCCTCTCTCGCACAATAAATTATTATTTTCCATTCAAATAATTAAATAATAAAATATTTTTCGTATAACCAACAATTATATTTAAAATTGTGTATCAAATTATACGTTTGATTCGAAAACAATGGCGGAGTTATTCACTTTTTAGTGTAACAAGCAATTAACAAAGTTTAAATACCTGCCTTTTCTTTTGTAGGTATCATCAAAATAGATGTTTTTAATTGTTGCTCCAAATATGTTAAGCTGAAGTGCGGTCCTTGAATAAAGGAGAATGAAGGCAGTCGCTGAAGTGAATGGAGGCTAATACAGTAGCAGTCGCATACATTATGTCGTATCCACTATCGTTTTTTTTCAGTCGTCGTCACTCTTGGACCTCCTCTTGCTTATCATCAGGCGGGTCGAGGTTAAATATCGTGTCACAATAAAAAAAACGCGTTTCGGAATCAGCTTAATAATTTCGCCAAAATAGATGAGACTCCTACTAACTTATTTAGGTCGCCTCTATTCATGAACTGCACTCCATCTTAACATCATACGAGGTGCCATAATAATTCAGATAACAAAATACGACTTAATTGACCAAACCGTCGAAAACAAATAAATCAAAAATACAAACGAACCATCCAAAGCCAGTCACGTCTTATCTAACAATGAATTTAAAAAACTCTGAGAGTGCTAAACGTTTCTCAGAATGTGGGCAATTTTAACTTGTACAAGAATGAAAGAAACAATCGTAATTATAAAACTATAATTATCTGTACAGGAACAACTAATTCTATACAAATGTTTGATAACTGTTATTAGAAAACAGAAATCTGTAAGAATTCTTTAGATAGGCATCGGTAACTCGATCACGAGGCACCATTTTAAGTTAACATAAACAACACTTGAATTTACATCTTATCCTTTAAAGAATAAAAATCATTTTCCTATAATAGTATCATTTCAGCTGTCTTAAATCAAAACCCAGTAAATGACAAATTTTATAAAAATACGATTAGGATAGATTTCTTTTTAAATTATTAAGGTTCGACATATGATGTTAAGTTGGAGTGCGGTCCATGAAATGGACGCCTTTTTCCCACAAGGATAGGCAGAGACAATGGAGCGCTTCCTTCACATCCACAACCGCTTTCTTAGGGATGTCTCCGATCAAACTAGAAACATCGTTAAGGAAGCCGAGTTACCGAGTGCCCATAGCCATAGAGCTTGTATAAAGGGAATTGTGGATGTGAAAAAAATATGTCGCCCCAAAATATAATAAGAATTCCTTAATTTTAATATTTTTTTACATAAAATTTATTATTTTATTTCTTTTCAGGCAAATGGTGTCCGTCAAGACGAGAATGGTCATCACCACCCGACGTAGCGCGGCGGGTTTACTCCTCAGTGTTTCTGGGTAGTCCCGGCGAATATCCAGGTAAGTCCTACTAGATACTTCTATAATAAAATCACGGTCAGAGGGCCGACCGCACAACTTCTATTGAAATAACAATGAAATTAATTCCCATTTGTCCAAAGTTACGCGGTCGCTATTAGTGTTAAAAACAACTTTTAATCGTATTTATTCAGATAATGAGTTCCAATGAGCTTGAACTTTGAATTTTTTTTTTTTAGTTCATTAATTGAGTTCAACTGTCAAAACTAAGCTCATTCTTTGAGTTCTTCGACCGCGTAACTCATTCTTTGAGTTACGCGGTCGGCGGTCTCCAACGCGATTAACAAGGCCTGTAATAGCGAATACAACTAGATGCGATTGCTACTTGCAGTTGTTAACAGTACTATAGTAGCAGTCGCCTTCAGTCATGGACCGCACTCCAGCTTTATTAGCAGTCGCTTCCTATCTAGGTTCACTCTCCAGATCCTCATCAGACAGGTTTACGGATCTACGTTTGAATTAACAGATTTTTAAAAATTGTGTATACATATGTCAACACCCCACCTGATGATAAGCTGGAATGCAGTCCATGAATGGAGGCGACTGCTACTACTGTAAAACAACTGCAAGTAGCGGTCGCATCCACTATGCCGTCTTAGTTGGAACCGACTACTTTTAAGTTGATCCTAAAAGGTTCTATCTCCAATGACCTAATAAATTTTGTATACAATAATGTATCAAGCAATCAATCAATTTGACTCGGTTAAATTTCCACAGGGATAGGCAGAAAAATTAGGAATATCGTATATTTGTCACAATAGGCACTTTTTTTAATCTATATAACTATATTTTGGCCGGCATAGTGACGGCGACTGAAACAACACTGAATTGAGTCTGTTCACTCTTTGGCGTTCTTGGATCTCCTCTCCCTTACCTTCAAGCAAGTCGAGGTCATATGTCGAATCACAATAAAAAATTACCTTATAAGAGAAATTACTCTTTGAAAATATCGCTTAAAAATTTTGTTAGAAGTGTAACAATGCGACTTAGGCATCTGTAAACTAAGTCAATATATTCAGTCGTTGGAGCTCTTTTCCCTTGCTTACCATCATTCTAATCGAGATCACGTCTTACACGAAAATTTAATTTCTAAGCCTAAAAATTAACTACGCATTGATTTTATCTTAAAACCTTGTTTATTTGTTAATTAAGTTATAAATTGTATGTTTACGGCGTTACAAGCATCAAGTGTAGACTGTGGCATGCGATCAATCATAATGTTTACTTGTTCTTAAATTTACAACGGAAAACAAGGTTAATTTAAAATATTAACTAAGGTTCCTCTGGTTTGCCTTCATAAACTAAATAGCAAACATTTTTTAAATGTGACAAGACATATGACCGCCCCACGTTACTTAAATGCAATCCGCTATGCCGGCCTAGTTAAATTACAGCAACATTCAAACATATCCCGAAACGCGACTGAGTCACTTCACAGTTTGTGCATTGATCGTGGTACTTTGGATCGGCAGATTGGCCAAATGGTAATATAAATTCACGGTTTTATTTTCTTGAAGGGATGACAGAACCACCGGCTTCAAAGAAAAAGTATAAGTACCTACCTATCTAGATAGTTATTAATTTGTTAGTAGGAAAATAATTTAAACCCGGCATCAAACCTGGAATCTTTAACTAAAAAGTAGGTACAAAATAGATGAGATCAGGTGTCGCATCACGATAAAAAAATAACCAATTTACCTGCCTCATTTCTCACAGACCACTGAAATATAATTATTTAAAAATCAATCAAACAAATTGTCACGCTCTGTCGCACAGGGATAGGCGACAAAGGAGTGCCACTTGCCACAATCCTGACACAACTCCCTCGCTTCCCTCACATCCACAATTATTTTCATACAAGCTCTACGGTAACCCTAAGCAACCCAACTTTCATGCCTTGTTTAACGCATCCATCAACTTCAGATTTAAATACTTATTTAATAATAGTAAAATAATAATAATTAAAATAAAATATTAAAACCTAAAGCAGTAATTTTAAAACATCAAATAGTAAGTAAAAGAAATATCTATCAGTTTTATGTAAATAAGCTTTCGGCACTTGATTGCTAGAGATAGTATCGTTTGTATGGCACGGATGACGGGCCATCGATCACTGGGCGGTTATCTTGAGCCAGCATCGCGGAGGCTCACTTCTCGATGGGGGAACAGATCTAATGTTTCACTCGATATCGATATTTAAAGCAATTATAGATACAACACTATTGTTGTTTAGCTTACAACACTATTTATTTGTCATTGTTTCTAAAATTCTCTTAAAAATTATTAAAGTAGGTTTTATTTTAAATTATTTCTATCCTAAAAGCTTTGGATCTTTTAAGCTAAGCTATAAAAATCATTTCTGACCGGCATAGTGACAATGATTGGTTAAACCGTAATCTGAGTCGGATTTTTTCAGTCGTAGGCGCTCTTGGTTCTTCTCCTGCCTTCTTACTATAAGGCCAGAATGTCGAATTAACAACAACTATAAAAATATAGCTTTTGCTTATGAATATGAAATTAATTCAAATAGGTAGATATAGGTACTAGGATAATATAAGTGTAAAGGGGTTAAATTCCCAATTTTATATTTAGCGAAAAACAAATAGAATAAACATTAATCATTCGGGTTAAAGACACCTGAATCAAAATGACAGCTAAACAAAATCTTTCCTAATAACAACCGCTACCAAAATAACTATCAATCTTCTTAATCACCTGTCATTAGTTACCAGGCGCACAGGCGACCCAAGGAGGTACACAAGATACACACGTACACAGAAATCCTTTCTCAAAAACTCATCTCCTTACTACGTTCATATTTTCCTAATACTATTTTCTACATTTCTTATAATTACACAAAATAAACCAACGCCATCTATCGTTGATACCATTAACTATACTTCTCAAAACAAAATTAGCCCTTAAGCGATTGGTATACAGCTCAAATTACATTGTATTTATATTGGTGAATTACATTCGACGCGAAAACAATGTTTGGTCCCTTTCGCACATTAAAGATTTATGTGTATCTGTTTCGCTCATGCTTCTATACGTCAGCGAGATTACCTGTTTCCATTACACTATATCAATTACAATGTTCCTAATATAACGTATCGGATATTCGAAGGAAATTTTTAACAAATATGTATTAATATTTTTTAAATATAAAATTAGAATGATTTATAAATTTTATTATTTAATAATGACTATAATCACAAAGTAACTTATTTTTAAAGTAACAATTTTACTAAAAGAAATAAAAGTAATTGAAAACTATTTTAATGGCCTAAGATAATAAAATGTAAACATTAAAGTAAAGCGATTTTTATCGGAACGTCTCGAATGAATGCTGCTCGAAGACGGATAACTATGGATCGGGACAAAAACCACTCTAGAGAGAGATAAGCTTAGAAAAATCGATCTCTCCTCAAAGAGAACAGTCGCTGCGAACGAAAGAGTGCGACTTACTACGTCTTCGCAATAAAAGACAGAGATAAAAACAATTCCTTATGTTTCTCTTATTAAATGCGTTCTTCATTTGAAATGGCTCTTTAAACGTACGTATTAAGGTTTCAATTTCATTGCATGAATGGCCCATTGTGGAAATGTTATAACTTCATTAATACTTTTGCGTGAATATGTTTCTAACTCAATGGAGATAAGGATTAATTTTGTTTGTGTGTGTGGGTGTGAATGGCGCCTTCGAGCACGCTGTATGTTACCATGGTTACTATACTCGTATCGATGTTGTTATAAGTGTAGTTAGTTGGAATATTGTTCTTTTTTAAATATAGAATATTTGAGAATTATTTTTGTTTATTTTTTTAACTGTTGTTGCAAGCCTGTATTATAACAAATGTGGGGAGGCAGTATTCTTGAAAATATGAAATCTGCTTTTAATTTGTATTTAATTTACGTAATAACTCTTCAGTACTAAAAATACTACCTAAAAACTATTAATCAAGATATAAATATACCTACATAGCTCTATATCAAAGTTTGTAGGAATGTGTATTAAATTAACATAATAAAATAAAACCAAATAGGGGACTAAAAGAGTAATTAGTTTTTTTAAATATTAATGTTCTCATTTAAAATTCACATTCCATATTTGAAATTAGAATTGTCTGACGAGGACGGCGTGATAGAATTAGTGGTGTTAGAGCGAGAAACAATAAATTGCTCAATTTGTGTTCAGTTTATTTATAAGGATCTTAATTCTTACTCTTGATTTTATTTTAAACCAATTCGGTTTTAATTTTTATTGCATGTTTAGGCCTAGTAATTATCTAATAAACATATTTATTGTAGTAAGTCTCAAAATGCAAAGTTTTAGATTTACGCAAATTGGCGACATTCTGACAAGGTTTCTACCTTTTTAGGAATGGAGTTCTCTCCACAGTGCCCATAAGCAAAGATCATGTATAAACCTATGAAGAGAATTGTGGATTGAAGGAAGCAAGAGACTTGTGTCAGGATCGTGGAAAGTAGCTTATCCTTTTGGAAATTAAGGCGTGAAATTGATAATGATTAGGTACTTAGGCCATACTCGTAAAAACATCAAATTTCATGCAGAAAAACATGAATCTAAACCGCATAAGTCATTTATTATCGAAATTAAAAAAAAAACGCAAGAATAACCCTGTTATTCCTTTTTCAAAAAATCCAATGAGATCGATCGCTCGCCTTGTCCGCAAATTAGAGCGGGAATTGGTGTTCGTTAGTAACAACTTTAATATCAAAACGACTTAAGTAAGAAAATAAATTCATGCAATTTTGGTCTCAATTGTCTTACGTTAAAGTTTAAAATTGTATGGGTTTTTCATATGACATTTTAAAACGAAAAGGTGCTATATAAGCTTTATACTTTAGTTGTATGAAAACGTTTTGTTAGTGCAAGTTGTATGGTTATGAGATATACCTTTGCGTTTGAAAATTGCATTTTACATGATCTCATATTGTTCACAACCTTTGGCTATTTTTGTATTTCTTCGAAGATATTTTGTTTAAAAACACGTACTGTTTATTTTGTATTTGTTTTAAAATACATAGATAAGGCATAAATACAGAAACTCTACCTATTCGCATAGGGATAGACAGAAACAATCGCACCGAACTAAAAAGTCGAACTAAGCGTCTTTTCTTTGTAGAACAATCGACAAGTGGAATGCTTTGCCAGCCCACGTGTTTTCTCCCTCCTATAACCTTGGATCCTTCAAGCGATGCGTGAAGAAGCACCTTTGGCCGGCATAGTGACGGCGACTGAGGCAGCCGCGAACTAACTCGGATGTTTCAGTCGTCGTCACTCTTGGATCTCCTCTTGCTTATCATCAGGCGGGACGAGGTCAAATGTCGTGTCACAATAAAAAAAAATAGACATTCAATTATGCTCAATTTTGGTTTAAATTTCTAGTCAATTCAACACAATCCAAGTTTTTTTAAATTTGAATATTCATATTTTTTAATTAGAAAAAGGATACTTAATGAGAAAATAGATTGCATATCTACAGTACGATTATTTTAATTAATAATAAGTGATATGGTGAACCCTTTTTAATGAGTTGTTTTTGCGAAAGAAATCAACTCGAAATGAAAAATTACATCCGATTATTTATGTTAAGGCGTGACTTAACGAATTACTTTATTTCAATAAGAATACGATTACTTATTTAAAAAAGGAATACCTATTTGTCAATGAGTAATTTGTCTCTTCAATTTGAATCAATTTAATACGGATTTTAATTGTTTTTAACGCCAGAATAACGCCTTAAAAAATACCTAATAAAAGGCATACCTACTTTTCATTTGGATTATTAACAAAAAAAAGTACTTAGTATTTTTTTTGTAAGTAAGACGTTCGACGTCGTTGACAGAAAAGACAGACTAAGTCAGACCTCAGTCGCCGTCACTATGCCAGCCAGAGGACCTCTACTTATCCTATTTGAAGTTTAATACCTAACTATTTAAGTTAGGTATTCATTAGTTGTTACTTAGCCAATATAGTGGTACCTAGTTACCTACCATAGCAAAAAGTCTTCACCCACGTCTTCATTAACGAACGCTTATCGTTGTAATCGATCTCGTAACGTATACACCAAAACAGCGAGCGACCATCACAGCAAATAAACGAATACCTCAATCAACTGTTTCAACACTTTTAAGACGGGCACGGTGATACAAAATGAGAGGATATTTTTAACATCCTCTATAATTTTAACAGAGGCGCGATTCATTTGTAGTATACGAGCGTGTACTAAATATCAATTTATCAATTAAATTGTCACGCCTTTTCCCACATGGATAGGCAGAGACAATAGAGCGCGACTATCCACGATCCTGGCACAACTCCTTCGCTTCCACAATTCTCGTCATACAAGCTCTACGATTACGGGCACTAGGCAACCCAGCTTTTACAGGGATGTCTCCAAACATTGTTTATACATACATAGTTTAATAGTGTATCTACTTGTAGTTACTTTTTGTACACTTACAAGTGTACACTTACCGTGAAGTGTAAGTTGCCGGTTCCAACTAGGCCGGCATAGTGGATGTGATTGCTACTCACAGTTATTTTATTGTAGTAACAGTGGCAAGTGGCGCTCCATTGTCCCTGTCTATCCCCGTGGAAAAGAGGCGTGACAGTTTGATCGATTAATAACAGTGACATCCACTCATGGACCACACTCTAGTTTAACACCAGGCGGGGTGATGTCATGTATCGATTCACAATTAATTTTTTTTAAAATTTGAATGTTAATAATCTAGCCCGTCCTGGTAGTGTTAAATATTATAACCGTGCGCCGTCCATCGACCTGCAACAATCACGAGTGAAAAAGGCACACAAATAATAAAAAAGTGTCTTAAAACTTACATAGCGATCTGTGCGCAAGGCATTAACGCAAGATGAGGCACGCAGGGGCGAATTTGAACCTCAATTGAAGGCTCTAACGTCCACAATTGCTTGGTGCAGTTCGCGGGCGGGGGCTTGATGGATGGCCCAATCAGACTCCTTCACTAATCGAGCGCCTCGAGATGCCGACACACACACACACGAGAGCTCTTCGCTTAGACAACCGCCGGTCTGATCAGGCAACACGATTAACGTAAAAGCTCACTCGGGGAACCTTTTCGGAGATAATACGCCCACAGATGAACGCTAGAGGATGAGCAGCCTCCAATGCGATGGACCAGACGATCATAATTACAGATTTGAACTATAAAAGCTCATTTGAAAGTGATGCACGTTATTACCGGTTTGAAGAATAACAATTGTGCTCGTTTTATGAAGCGGTTATTATTTATATGCCTGGACAACCTGGACAAACCACGTAAATTATGTATTCCTAATAAATGCTATTATAAAATACTGGGAGAACATCTCTTATTAGAATTCTATTTGTAGATTTCCTTAATTATTTATTTTTATTGTGAAACAGATAAAATTAAAAGTTATTAACTATATATGATCTGATGACGTCGCACCAGAGATAGTCCCAAGAAGACTGGCAACATTTCCCCTTTGTATAGCAAGGCTAATACGTTGGCAGAAATAATTGCCAGCCTTCCTGTCTCCGGACTTCTCCGTCAGCCACCTTACTGTACTAATAATTTATTAGAATCAATCGATCAATCAAATTGTGACGCCCTTTTCCCACAAGATTAGGCAGAGACAATGGAGCGCCACTTGCCAGGGTCCTGACACAACTCCCTCGCTTCCTTCACATCTACAATTCTCTTCAAACAAGCTCTAGGTAACCTAGCTTTCTTGAGGATGTCTTCGATTTGGTCAGAAAACACCATCCTGGGCCTGCTTTGCTTAACGCATCCATCTACATGAGATTAATAAATTCCTTTCGTCAATCTACTTTCACTCACCTTATTGTATATGTACCAGGAAATCATAAATGACTAGACATATAAAATAAAACGTACCTAAACTGTGTCCGTTGCAATACAATATTTGACGTTATTCGGTGGATCGATAGCTGCCAACTGTTGTAAACAAAGTCGTAGGAAAAAGCTTCGAGACAAAAAAAGCGTTGCGAGGGTGGTGGCAGGGTAGCAGCTATTATAGGAGGCCACGTGACTAATTTTGGTAGCTGTCAGGAGCAGACGCACGTGGGGCGCCCCAATGTTTACATAGCGCTGGTCCCATGAACCTATTAAAGCGGAACTTCCATGCTATTGACCGAATACAATATTTTGCCAATTTTTATTTATTTATTGTGACGCGACATCTGACCTCAACCCGCCTGATGATCCAAGGGAAGACGACTGAAAAAACGAGTTAGTTCCCGGCTGCCTCACTATTCCGGCCAAAATATAGAGAATGGAATAGAAATTGAAAAAAGTATATAGTAAATTAAGAAAAATGTTTCTAGTACCCATAACCGTTAAGCTATGATCCTTTCACAACTCCCTCGCTCTCTTGACACCCATGATTCTCTTTTTACAAGCTCTACGGTTATGGGCACCAGGCAACTCAGCTTTCTTGAGGATGTCTGCCTTCCACCATAGATTTATAAATTCCTTTCGTCAATCTACTTTCACTCCATGTTTGACTCCATTTAATAGTCCGATGTCCATTCCGGTGTTCGCCGATGATATGACACAAATAATCATCATCATCTATCATGCCCTAATTCTGCCAGGGATAGGCTAAGACAATAATATATAGTTATTCAAAGACAGATATTTGCGTAAGAAAATTCTAGTTCTAAATTTATTAAAGCGTATTCGAAATTTTACGAACTGATAAAATGTTTAATGTCAATTTTGAATCACATCAACTAATCCAGAAATAAAAGTCAGAAAAAAGCCACAAGAAGATGGCCCACAATCATTTTGAATCCGATTTTTTTTTTTACCGAACGAGTCTCTCCACATTTTTTTTATTCCACTTTTAATTCTGTATCTGTGCCTTTTTTATTTTATTTAGGGTTCCATCGGCTTATTATTGAATAGTTTCGTTTTTTCTTTTTCTCTGCCAACGAACCGTATGTATCTTTGAATGTCAGGGAACGCCGTTTGGCGGGGGAATGCCTAATTAATAGATAATAACAATAATTAAAATTTAATATTTCTAACCGTTACTCTTCCATTTCTACAGAGATAGGTGGAAACAATGAATTCACGATCCTGTCATTTTTACGTCACCAAGAATGTCAATTGTGACCCTAGCTCTACGCTTATTTTTATTGTGACTTGACATATGACAGCGCCCCCTTGATATTAAGCTGTATTGTGGTCCATGAATATACTACAATTCAATAAGTGTAAGAAGCAGTCGCGTCCACAATACTGGCCTAGTTAGAACCGGCGACATCTCTGTACACTTAAAGTACAATATTCTGTTGCTCTTTTCACCAAAGAAACCGTAAACTTATTTTGTCACAGATTTTCGTTTTTAGTTAATATTTTGTTTAATTTTTAAAACAAAAATCATGGAACCCATTATCCGCAGCGAGCCACGAGTTTTTTCAACAAAATAAAATATATATTTTAAAGTATTCATTCTGGGACAAGCGGCTCGAATGGATTAGATATTTGGCATACACAGGGCCGAATAATTTATGCCCCTTTTTGTTATATGAATAAAATTATAGAAATCTATCATTTTGAAGTGTTAAACTTCATATTGTCAATTTAAATTGTTTTATTTTGGCACTTTGTGGAGTTTTCCGACCTAATCGGAGACATCCTCAAGAAAGCTGGGTTGCCTAGGGCCCATAACTGTAGGGAATGTATAAAGAGAATTATGGATATGAAGAAAGAAGATAGTCGATCAGGATCGTGGCAAGTGGAGCTCTATTGTTTCTGCCTATTCTTGTGGGAAAAAGCGTGACAATTTGATTGACCAATGCCGAGAAGTTGGGTTGGGTGGGGTTCAAGATTGCCAAGAATATACCGACTTAGTTCACGGCTGATAAAAAAATATGAATGAATCTTAAATTCATATATAACCACATGTTCTTTATATTTTAAATATTCTCACGGAATTTCTCAATTTATTTAATCTAATTTTAAGTCGTCCATTTAAATCCCAATTTAATATAACCCATAAAGTACAGGTATTTCAAACATTCGCCCAAAAAACATTACCCATAGTGAAGAAATTAACAAAAAACGGGGTCAAAAGATTTACGGACCTCAATTTCTGACAGCTCGTAGTTTTGTTTGACGAAAATTATAGTAATTTGACAGGAATACATTCTACTTAAAATAAACGTTTCAATATTAACACTAGAGTAACGGGTATTTCTATAATATCGTCAGACTGGTCACCACGGGCTATCACATCACTTAACATTTATTATTGTGACACGACATCTACCTTGTTCCTCCCTCGTCTGTTCGCACCCGTAACACCCGCACAGGTCGGGAAAGGCATCCGCATTCTGTCGACAGAACCGGCAGTCGAACTAAAAAGTTCGGCGCGTCTTTTCTTTGTAGAACAATCGACAAGTGGAATGCTTTGCCAGCCCATGTGTTCTCTCCATCGTATAACGTTGGATCCTTCAAGCTATGCGTGAAGAAGCACCTTTGGCCGCCATAGTGGCAGCGACTGGGACTATAATTAAATTATTAAATATGACAAATAAAAGCTTGGATTTTTCCTTGCTTACTATCAGGCATGTTGAATTTAGAGGTAGCGTCTAAACAGCCAAAAACATAAGTAGCCAGTCGGTCGAATTATTGGGCCCGTCTTTGTAGTGTTCATAAAAACGATCATACATAGCCTTTTAATATGAAAATTTAAGTTATTTCAAGAATGCTTTAATACTTATGATTGATCGGTGAAGATTTTTTTAATCGGCAGTAGCCTCTTTAACTGTTTTTTTTTTTCTTTAAATTTAACTGGAATGCGACCTAATCAATAACGTTGTATTTATATCGACGCTTAGTGTAAGTTTGTGGCCCTTTACTCAGTCTGTCGACCATAATGTGACTCAGTCGCGTTTCGGGATCAACTTGAATTTTTAACTAGGCTGGCGGCATAGTTGTTGCGTCTTCTTTAAATGTAGCAGTTGCGTATTGTAGTCAACTGAAATTAATAAATCTGTCAAATCATCACGCCTCAATTCCTATAGAGACAATAGAGCGCCACTTTCCACGATCCTGACACAACTACTCCGCTTCCTTCACATCTACAATTCTCTTTATGCAGGCTCTATGGTTATGGGTACTGCGGACCTCCAATTATAATAGCTTTTTCAAGATTTGTTCACTATTGTGGCTTGTCTTGTTACAGCACCCCGCATGGCACCCCTCAAATGGTAGTTTCGATACTTGTATTTATAAAACTAATAACAATTTTGCTGTGCAATTGAGTTATTTGGAAAATAAGATGGATTTTGTATCGTCTGTCAATCACAAAGACACGCCATTAACAGTTCTACTTTAAACTGTCATAATTAGAGTTGGATCATTTTGCATACCTAAACTATGCATGGATATTTTCCAATTACATTGTAATCTTCGTACATCAAACTATTTTAAAATATATATGCAGCTGTTAATACAATTAAGCCCAAGTCCTCATACAAAATGAATGATGACCTTTCTCTTAATATAATTTTTAATTTTATTAACAAATGTCTCCAACAAAACGAATTTATTTACCAAATAACTTAAAGCTCAGTAATTTGGCATTAATTTAAGTTTTTTTTTTGTTGGAATTTTTAGCATGTTATGTACAAACGATGTGGTTATAAAATTCACCAATTTATTGGTTACTAACTTACTCTTGGGGTTAGCAGAGTTAATGTGAATTTCTTATGTGTAGGGTTACCATTATTACAAAATTGTGAGAGACAAATTATATAAATATTACAATAATGATTAGAATTTTAAAACGAACCTTGATCAATAGAAAGTTTGGTCGATATAGCGACGGCGACTGAGTCGGTCTTTTCAGTCGTTTGCGCTCTTGAACCTTGCTTACTATCTAACATGTCGAGGTCAGATCTTAGGTCACAATAAATTTAAAAAAATACGTACTCAAATCAGTTTTCTTCTATGTCTTTTAGTTATTTGCCCAGCCGTGGTAGTACCACCACACATGGACCTTTCATTGACTACGCGACATTCTAACATCAGGCGGAATGTTGTCATATGTTAGACTACAATAAAGATAATAATTAAAAGACATATAGAAGGATACACGTATCTATCAGGCGTATAAAACGCAAATTGTCACGCAAACCGAGAACCCCTGGTTAACCCTGCCAGTACCTTATAGATAGATTATACATTTTTTTATTATTCCGACGTTTCGAGACCAAAATAAACGCGATAGTAAGCCGCATAAAATTTGTTTAATTCATATTCTTGTATAATATGAGACGCATGGTGACCCTATAAGATAAAATATAATATTGTATAAAGTTTTTGAATCTGAAATTATGTCCCGCAAAAGCCGAAGACCGCCTGATCCTTATAAAAATGGGGATTCGACAAGATTAAAATTGTAACTCAGTTTATTTTTGACGTGAATGTTATTGCTCTTTCGTTACGGTAGTTCTTTTGCCATTTTGGTACGCGAATTTATTTAATTCTGCATTTTTGCAAATTAATGTTTATTGGAAATTTAAATATAACATTTGGGTTGTCCTGTTTCTATGATACAGCACTTTGGTAGCTTAGTACAGAAATGTAAATAAAAAAATAATAATCTTTTGTATCTCTATGAAGTGGCGCTCCATTGTCTCTGCCTATCCCTGTGGGAAAAAGGCGTGACAATTTGATTGATTGATTGATCTCTATGATATATAGGAAGAAATTTCACTTAAGTTTTTTAGGTTGCCTAATGAAAGTATGACTATTATTTTTTATTCAATTAATCAATTAACTAGTCAAGCCTTTTCCCACAAGGAAAGGCAGAGACAATGAAACGCAACTTGCCACAATTCTGACACAACTCCCTCGCTTCCCTCATCCACAATAAAATTCTTTTCACACAAGCTCTAGGGTTATGGGCACTAGGCAGGCAACCCAGCTTTTTGAGGATTTTTAATTATGGTCTTATATTTATTAAGCTGAAGTGCGGTGAGTGATACTTTTAACCTCGACTTGCTTGATAGTAATCAAGACAAAAGTCCAAGACCGCCGACGACTGAAAAAAAAAAGGAAAGTAGTTAACAGTTGTCTCATTTGCCGTCACTATGACCAAATTTAAATAACTGCGAGTCACATCCACTATTCCTAGTTGAAATCAGCAACTGCAAATGCTGCCTATTCCTGTGAGAATAAAAGCGTGACTAATTCATTTTATTAGTAAAAATATTAAGAAAAAAATATCTATCAAATCCAAATTTTAAATTTATCTAAGAACTTTTCAACCTTAGAGCTTGTATGAAGCGAATTGTGGATGTGAAGGAAGCGAGGGAGTTGTGTCAGGATCGTGGCAAGTGGCACTCCATTATCTCTGCCTATCCTCATTAGAAAAGGCGTGAGAATTTGATTGATTGATTGAACTTTTCACCAAAAGTAGTCAAGAAGTACTCGCATATTTGGTAAAAAAAAAGGTTTAACATTTAATTGTCGTAGTATGCGCCTGTCGAGTGAGTAATTCGAGTAAGTATAAAAAAAATAACATATTGACACTGGCATAAAGCGCGTTCGCCGTCCGCAATGACACTTCGAATTAAAAAGAAAAAAGTGTCATGGCCGCCTTCGCGCTTTCCCGCCTCGGTGTCAATATTCATTCGCAGTGTGACGCGATCGTAACTCCCTTTGTAATGAAATGCAATTTAAATGATATATTGTTATAGTTTAGGAATTTTACAAGCGTGAAAAGTAGAGGCGACTGAGGTAACCGTGAACTGAGTCGGTTTATTAGTCGTTATCGCTCTTGCGGCTTTTTTTGACTTACCTTTTGTAGGGATAGGCAGAGTCAATGGAGCGCCAATTGCCACGATCCTGATACCTAAATTTAAAAGCACGAGAATTTATTTTGGTGTGCCTAAAAATCAGTATACCCGACTGAGAGAGGAGAATGCAGTCGGGTATACTGATCATACAAATTTCGCTGCCTATCGCTGTGGATAAAAGTGACTCGATGGTAAGCGCTGACAACTAAAAATATTGTTTTAGTTTACTGCTGCCTCAGTCGTAGTCACCACGGCGGCAGTGGTTGGGTTCGCAGTTATAGTAGAAATTTCAGATGCAAAACTAAAAAAAAAAAATTAAATTGAGAAAGTATCTATATTATTAAATCTTATACGAGTATAGATTTGAACATAATGAAACTCGAAGCATTGTGGAGAGCCCTCTTATCCATACAAATCGATGTATCTGGATGCAATTAAACTATTTTTTAACTATACAAATGTTTTAAGCCTCAAGGCGATGTAATTTAAATAACGTTGGCCAGTTATTAAGGCCGATGAGCATTTGTTTTTCCCTTGTTGCCTTAGGGACAAAATACCCTGCGGTCGGCGCATACTTGCGGTCTAACGCAATGAACGTTTTCCACTACATTCATAGTGCCCTGGTACTATTGCTATTTAACTCGGATATTGAAATTGAGTTTTTTTATTAACCATAATATAAAAATTATTTGATTTAAATCTGTCAATTATTTAAGGGAGTTGTGTCAGGATCGTGGCAAGTGGCGCTCCATTGTCTCTGCCTATCCCTGTGGGAAAAAGGCGTGACAATTTGATTTGATTTGATTAAATCTGAAAGATAACATGAAATGAAAAATGGTAAAGCATGTGTTTTTATGAAACTTCACTATTATTATTATCAAGGATTACGCCTGAATTCCTACTGGGATAGGCTGAAACAATGGACAACAACTCTTGCTTTCTTTACATTCACATTTCTTTTTATACAGGCTCCATGGTACTGGGAACTGCGGACCAGAACGTTCCCGTTTTGAAAAAGAAACAATATTTTATATCTTTTAAAGCGAATTAAACACAATGAATGAAACGCTAAGAAAATCAATCGAAATTACCTGAAAAATACGCTAGCCTAACCTATGATATTTAAATTAAAGTGAGCTGATAGTAAAACGTAATTTTAATCATGACATATAAAAGCAGCCGAGGAGATAACATCGGTGTTTGATTGCAATTGTCCATACTCTTATTTGAAATACCTACAATTTTCAATAATGATTCTCGTGTGTACGAACCCTTATACCGGTCACGACGTTACCTACTTTGGAAAATTTACATTTAATGCAGGAAATATGTAACATTCTACGCGTTGGCTTATTGAATAAATTGCCAACGATATACTTGTCAAAACAAATTATAACACAACTCCGCCGAAGTGTGACGTGACGTTAACATCGCATAGATACAGTCTGTTTCATAACACCATAAATTGTCACGCCTTTTTCCAACAGGGATAGGCAGAAACAATGGAGCGCCACTTGCCACGATCCTGACACAACTCCCTGGCTTCCTTTATATCCACAATTCTCTTCATACAAGGTCTATGGTTATTGGCACTAGGCAACCTAGCTTTATTGAGGATGTCTCCGATTTGGTCGAAAAACACCATCCTGGGCCTGTCTTGTTTAACGCATCCATCCACATGATTTACGAATTCCTTTCGTCAATCTACTTTCACTTATCCTTTTCATGTGCCCAAACCATCGAAGCAATCCTTTGTCAGTCCTTTACACTAAAAAAATAGGCAAGGTTTAAACTTAATTACTAGATATTTTATGAATTGTGCATGCAACTGCTACTTCAGCCGGCCTAGTTGGACTTGACAACTTTAAAGAATCGGTAGTCGGACCAAAAAGTTTGGTGCATCTTTTCTCTGTAGAACAATCGACAAGTGGAATGCTTTGCCAGCCCATGTGTTCTCTCCCTCCTATAACCTTGGATCCTTCAAGCGATGCGTGAAGAAGCACCTTTGGCCGGCATAGTGACGGCGGCTGAGACAGCCGTGTACTGGCTCGGTTGTTTCAGTCGTCGGCACTTTTGGATCTCCTCTTGCTTATAATCAGGCAGGTCGATGTCAGATGTCGTGTCACAAAAAAAAAAATTCAGGCAATCCTTTTGTCGCTTGAAACGGATTGGCTTATGTAAAGGCTGCATTTTGCATGTATAAATCCTATAAAATAAACAATTTACTATAGGAGGAAATGCAATATTATAATACGTTTCTCAAAACCACCAGCTGTTTATTGAAATATGTAATACACACATTCCATATTCCGACGCCGTAATTGAACAGCGTATGTAAATGTGGACCCCCACTCCGCGATACTCTTTAATATTTATTATATCCTAGTACCTACTGCGCAGGTGAGCATAATCTTGCACTCCTTTTTTGAACATAATTGCTTCTTTTCTGTGAGGGAACATTTTGGTAAAATATTTTATTATTATTATGTATTTAGATTCGACATAGTTTTTCCTGATAAACTAAGCCGACCACTGAAAATTGTTTGCTGTCGTTAAATGGATCTAAGGTTAAAGGATAGGGAAAACATATAAGCCGGTAAAGCTTTCCATTTGTCGATTGTTCTACAAAGAAACTACGCCGTCGAACTCTTTAATTGAATGCTGATTCGGTCGACAGAAAGTGAATACTTCTCGCGACCTTTAATTACGGGGCAGGAGTAAAAAGACGATGTAGGAACATACTTAATATTTTTAAAAGCACTATTTACAAAGGTGAATTTAAGCAGTTAGATTATTTTGCCAGTAAACCTTAGGGACTATAATGAAAGGAGAGGCTGAGGTACTACAAAGCCTCCTAAAATAATTATTTAAGTTCATAGGTTAAAATGTAATAACATTTTAATATTTAATATTAATAGTGTTAAAATAGATTATTTAAATCTAAAATTGTTTTATTAATAAGTACTGTATAAGAGTGAGTAGTTGCACTCTTTGTGATACATTGTCATAAGATAAATTCTCTGTTTAGATTTTACAGTTTCGTCGAAATGCTGCCGCTCTGTACATCATTAGCGGTGCGCTATAAATCTCAGCGATTTCGCATAAATTAACATTTTAACTGGTACCGTCTCGTCGCTGTGACATTCTCTCGAAAACATTTAGCACTCCATAAAATTAGAACAAAAGAATTTAGAGTCCAATCACTCTCTCGACCGCAGCTCCGAGGGCCCGTTTAAAATAAATGACGAACAGGCCTTCCAGCCGAAGAAATTAAATAAATTATTCATCGAAACGATGCGGTGTATCGGACGCGTTGCTTTTTTTCTTCGCTGTATCAATGAAACTAACGCTCCCAAATAACTTGGTTTTTGAACATTCGTGTTAGACAGGCAGCTGTCGCTCGCTTTTCACAAGTGTCCTACAGCAAAAAGCGACAGACGGGATCGTTACTTCTCAAAAATCATTTATGCTCATCCTGCTACGCGATGTAGTTTTTTTGTTGGGTATTCAATTAACGCCAGTGACGTGAAGGATACATAGAATTTTCCGAGGTGTTACGTTCGGGCACAGTATCGCCCGCCACAGGTAATTAAAAATAAACGCCGTAGCACGTCGATGTTTACATTTTTGAGCGCGTCTAGTTGGCGGAAGAGCGATTGGCGGATAGATTTTGCAGACATTTGCGTCAATGGGCTTTGCTTTTTGTTATTGGAATAGTGTTGTCGCCGTTGTGACGTCACTCCCTTTGTGGTGACAACGGCACTGTACGGATTTGTTACGAAGCCGTCATTTAAAAAATACCATATTTCCACTTTGGGATATTCAGTTCCAACATAATAAAAATAGAATGCAATCAGTGTCGGTAAATAAAGCGGTAACCAATATTGCGGTGTATTTAATAAATCATAAATGTGCATACAATATTATTTAGTTATAAATAAATATATATGTTAGTTGTAGTCGTGTAGCCATTGTGTTGTTTATTTACCGTGTTATTTTCGTTATTTTTGCATCTTAATTAAGTGTGCGGTTTATATCGCAGTACTAGGAACACATAACACACAAGTGCAATTACTGTTTGGCTAGCGTCCCCCGACCTTATTACGCGGTAAATATATACGCTTATTTACGCTCGAGTGGACGAACGGCGACGACCAAAAACGCTCGGCCGACATCAATTCCGCACTAATCCAAGGATTATTTGCGAAACGAGCAAAACTGCATTTAACGACGTCGGGATGAAGACGCAGGCGGTGCCGGCTATTTTAGTCGAAATAAATGATCGCGAATACCTCGGGCCGTTTATGACGCGAGCTGGCGACACTAATATTTGCATTGCACCTGATTTATTTTGCACCTACAGCTAATGTCCCCGCGACTCCTCTCCGCTATAAATTGCCGAGTTTATTGTGCGCCATCGATACGCGACACTCACGCGGCCCGCTCACATCTCTATTAGCCCTTTAGCCGTTTAGGAATTTAATAAGCACGGACGGATCGCCGCATAAGCGATAGGTGCCAGCTTTGACAAATAAAATCTCGCCAAAACGTGACATTATTCAGAATGTTGCCAACTCTTAAAAACTTGGCACTGGACTTGGTCTTTTGGTTTTTGGCGGACCGTACGTGCGGCTGTGATTCCCATTAGTTTTGATGTGCCAAATTTTTGTTTTTCCGTGTTATAACTGAACGGTTTCATCGCGAAAGAGATTTATTATTAACGAAAAAGCGTTCTTTAGATCATATTTTGGTTGATACATAAAACATATCATATCAACAACGTAAATTTCTAAAATATTGTTGAAATTTAAAACAAAATGAGTTGTCTTAATCTTGAATGGCATCAATTATTTAATTTTAATATAAAAAAATAAACAATATAAGTAACATTGAATCTTCTCGCTGGATATAATGTTACCTTGAAATGATGTACCAGGAAAACATGAAAGCATGCAAGTGTGGCATTCATAATGGAAAAGCAGTAAATACATTTGAAACCTGTTATATATTGAATTTTTGACCTCCACGTTTTAAGTAGAATTTTCAACTATATTTTCGTTGTAACCCTGGAATATCGTACCTTTTACTTAAAAATAAAATAAAAACAAGCCTTTAATGATATAGCTTTTAGAACAAGTGTCCTAAAGGTCGAAAAGTTTTCAAATAGAGCTTATGTACGGGAAACCGCAACCGCTTGATGCAGGTCACTGTCGAGATCTTTGGCGTAGGCATTGTGACCAGCAGTAGACTACTAATGCCACGGAGAATGTTCTGAAAAGGTTTTTAACTTGTCCTTACCTCGTCATCTTACTCCCAAATCTGCATCCACACACATTCCGAATTAGAAGTCAAACTAAAAGTTTCGGCGCATCGTTTCTTTGTAGAACAATCGACAAATTTAGTTCGATCGACTCATGAGTTATCCCGATCCCATAACATAGGATTCTTTCAGTAAAGCGTGAAAAAAAACTTTGGCTGGCATAGCGACGTCGACTGAGGCAAATGTAATCAGAATGTTTTTTTCAATTTTCGGCGCTATTAGACTTTTCCTTGTTTGCCATCAGGTAAATGAAGACCTAATAAAGGTCCAAATATTTCGGTAATAAGGGTCAAATTGTATGTGTATAACAAGGTATTGGCCTTTATAAATAGCGATATGAACGGCCGCACACGGCGATACCTTCTCCGATTAATAATCTCCTGGTGTCAGACCGGTCTGCGTTCAGTACGATGCGTAGGCGACCCCTGTACGTGAACCATAGAAAATACTTATTTTCTCACTTACAACCATGCAGAATCTAGTACATAAGTACCTTATTATTAGCCACAGACATGGGGTTCGATTCCCGGTCGCAGATGACCAATGTTCAAGCACCATTAAAACCTTTTTATTAAGTAAAACAAACTAACAAGTACAGTTAAAAGTGGTAGGCAGTGATGTTTAGTCTGCTGATCCGGGTTACCACCACAAGTAGGTATACAAACTGTCGGGTTTCGGGATCAGCTTGTAAGTTGCCGGTTCCAACTAGGCTGGCATAGTGAACGTGACTGCTACTTACAGTTATTGAATTGTAATAGTAGTGACATCCATTCATGAACTGCACTCCATCTTAACATCAAGCGAGGTTCTGTCATATGTCGAGTCACAATCAAAAAAACAGTTTTACTATCAAAGTATGTATTTCTTTGGGTAACAGCTTAGAAGTAACTGACATACAGGGCGTAGGTCCAATACTTAAATTACGTTGGCCTTCCAATTGGATAAATTTTGTATTTTTTGTTATTATCCATTGTCTCTGCCTATCCCTGTGTGAAAAAGGCGTGACAATTGGATTGATTGATTGGTTGTTATTGCCGCGCGGCCTTGCCTTATGGTAAGTTAGCAAATGAAAGTAAAACAGTGTAGATGACTGAAAAAACGACTCAATTTAAGGTTGCTCAGTTGCCTTCAATGTGCCAGATGTGCATTTACACGGTTATAGGATGGGAAGAACACATAGGCTGGTTTAGAATTAAAACACTAGTCAAATATTCGACAAAGAAACGACGCCCGACACGCCGACGCTGTAAACCGTTTAGTTCGACTGCCTACTCCAGTTAGAATAACAAAAACATCAAATCTTTAACATTGCTAATTATAACTTCGGGACCATAATTAAAAGTATTTTATTTTCTTAGATGTTTTTTTAAGCAAGCCAATTACAAACAGCCAGTAATAAAAATGTGTAGATTTAAGGACACTTCGCGTTTAACCGCAGGGGGTGTAATCGTTCGCAGCGGGTAGCCGCTTGATTACACGATTTACCCGATTTCTGTCGGTCAATCTTGTACATCGACCTATAAATAATTTTTACCGCCTCATAATTTATGCGATCCCAGTACTTTTTTTCTTCAAGATCTTATTCTTATTTTTACAATTCTTTTTCTTCTTTCTTTATTGAACGTTTTTTTATATTATTTTGATAATTCTTTTATATTGTACGAATTGATTAAAGTAAAAAAAAATATATATAGATTTCTAAATTTTTGTCGAAAAAATGTGTTACGTTGCTGCTACGAGTTATTTATTTTAAAATAAATAAATAAATAAGAGGCGACCGTGATGTGGTGGCAGTGCACAATGGTTACGCAGACCGAGATCATGAGTTCGAAACCACTTACCGGTACCAATGTATCTTTGATAAATGTATTTTGGTTGTCCTGTTTCTATAATACAAGCACTTTAGTAGCTTAGTATAGAAATGTAAAAAAACATGCAATGGACCCAAGTCGAAAACCAATGTTATTAATAAATCTACGTTGTTCATTCAGTTTCTCTGATAAAGGCGCGTTTAATAACTTTTTATTTATTGTAGGTTGCAGACGCACCCGCTATTCTGACTCTAGTACATTTCATTCCTTAATGTTTTTTTATATTTATAGAAACATAAAAACCATTAAAATTTCAAACACGTAGACAAAGCTTTTCAATCATAAAAATATTAGTAATTGAAATCCCTTATGTGTAAGAAAGTTAACCCTCAAACGCATAATAATTACATAACTCTAACAAATAAATAATAATTCTGTAATGAACATTAAAATGACGTCACCGAGCAGTCGCGTCATATTTGTCATATTGTCAAGTGAGACCCCACGTCAAAGTTTAACCTATTACATGCACCACCAGAGAGTCATAATCAAAACAGAAGAGTCACAATCGTTTATGCAGATTTTGCGCATTCTATCCTTTTATTACATTGGTTGTACGATAAAAGATGGTACGCGTTTTTAAGTTTTTTTTTTAATTTACAATAGTTGACTGACGACTTAATTTCTTTATTTGTAGTTTTTATTCTAATATGTATTAATGCTTTTATTAAATACAGTTTTTTAAGAATATAGTTATTTTAAATAAAACTGTAAACTTAGTATTTAAATAATGTTTTCATGTGTTCCCTTTGTTAGAATAAGGAATAGCACAGTGCGCGATAGATGTGGTTTGAAAGAGGATGTAGTGCAAATAATTGATAAAGGAATGCTTCAATGGTTTGGGCACATGGAAAAGATGAGTGAAAGTAGATGGACGAAAAGAATTTATAAATCTCATGTGAATGGATGCGTTTAACGAGGCAGCCCAAGGAGGGTGTTTGCCAACCAAACCGGAGACATCCTCAAAACAGCTAGGTTGCCTAGTGCCCATAACTATAGAGCTTGTATGAAGAGAATTGTAAATGTGAAGGAAGCGAGGGAGTTGTGTCAGGATCGTGGCAAGTGGCGCTCCATTGTCTCTGCCTATCCCTGTGGAAAAAAGACATGACAATTTAATTGATTGAATGTGTTCTCTTACAAAAATATGAGGGATTTCATTACATCAATAATTATTTGAAATGGTGTGACATAATTGACAAAAGTAGTAACAATACGTAACGTTTGTACTTTAATAAAAATGGCATATATTTGGCAACAGAGGGTAGTCCTTTAGTTAATATATTAGATTTTTATCTTACCACCCTCAGCAGGGTTAAAAATATGCAAAATTCTTCCCCCAAAGGGTGAATATTAAACAATGTAATTTTGTATAATATTCCGCAATTAAAATTCAAATTGAAATCAATGCCCGGATGAATGGATTTGGCTCGCGTTCACAGCTTTTGTGGCTGTTAATGTGTATATTGGATTTAGTTTCATTTTGCCTCTTTTTCAAAAAGAACTTTTAGTCTGTTTTAATGAAAATTTAGTATAAACGGTTTACATACGAGTATGACAGCATCCTGCCTAATGTAAACTGGTATGTTATTCTTGAATATTTCCTAGTACAGTTGAATAACTGTAAGTAACAGTCGTATCCACTATGCCGGCCTAGTTAGAACTAACACCTTTCAAGCTGATCCCGGAGCGCTTCACAGTGGCTTTTTTATAACCACACTCCACCTGATGTTAAACTACATAGATAGCAGTACAAATGTTTAACTGTAAAATTTTTCAGTCGTCATCGCTCTTGGACCTCACATTGCTTATCATCAAGTAATTCGATGTCCAATGACGTGCCTAAATAAACAAAAAGTGGAATACTGCTGTGATGGACAAGAAGCTAGCGGCTGCAATCCCATCCACTATGCTGGCCTAGAGTTAATACAACACAATAAACCATTTAAAAGTAAACCTGAATGCTAAAATCTACCTTTTAATAACGGTACTTATACAAAATTTGAGTACTAATTACAAACATCATAAACTCTTTATATGCACAAATAAAACTTAAATTAGTAATAAACATCAATTGCTCATGAAAACCTTCAAAATTGTTGTGAATCCAAACGTTTTAGTATGGTACAAAATATTCAGGAATAACCCACTTAATGGGTCATAAAGCCACCCCATAACTTGGTCTATCTGCTGTATCATTCGCCATGTTATTTCGTCTTAATTGGCCGTTCCAAGCGGAATTGTCAATTTGAGATATTAAACTAATTTTCAATGTCGGCTAATCGTGTAGACGGGGACATTGAAGGGTTAAGATCTACCATTTCCTATCATAAAACAATTGTACTTATTATTGTACTGAATTTTGAATTGTTTTAACTCTTTCGTTCTATGTTTTCCTAGTACCTTTCTATGTTTTTCTAGGTAATTTTCTTTTAATTTTTTTTAAAGAATTTATTTTAAAAGCGGAACACATAATAAACATCCAATCCAATCCATAATACTGCCCGAAGTTTTTGATGCTCCATTGTCTCTGTCTATCCGTATGAGAAAAAGGCGTCACAATTTGATTGATTGATTCGTCTTCCATTTTCATATTATCACTTTAGTTTGCCCAGTGCCCATAACCATAGAGCTTGTATGAAGAGAATTGTGAATGTGAAGGACGCGAGGGAGTTGTGTTAGGATCGTGGCAAGTGGCGCTTCATTGTCTCTGCCTATCCCTGTAGGAAAAAGGCGTGACAAATTGATTGATTTTGACTTTAGGCTGAAACCTTTTTTAGTCGCGTTTAGGGTTCAGCTTGAAAGTTGTCTTTTCCAACTTGGCATAGTCATTGCGATTGCAGTTATGCAACAGTAGTAGCAGTTGCCCTTATTCATGGAACGCATTCTGGCCTAAAATTAGGCAAGGTTTACGTGCAAAAATGTGCAATAATTTATACAAATAACTCGCATATAGATAATAGTATCTAATGCAATTAGTATCGATATAATCGCTATCTAGAATCCACATAACTAAACCAACCTATAAAATGACACTTAACGACACAAAACAGACGAAAAGCCGAAACTAAGATAAACAGATCGCAATAAAATAATATTAGTTACTTACTAAAAGTTATACTCAATAAAATTAGCAATAAACAAGTTGGAATTACCACTTATATATAGATAAAGTATATAGTTAGTTATATTACGTACGTTATCTTCTAAAATACAGTTTCATATATCGGTATCCCGGCAGTTGTTAATGCGATGGAACAATGTCAAAGTAACAATCAATCAAATTGTCACGCCTTTTACTACAGAGATAGGCAGAGACAATGGAGCGCTTTCCTTACACTCACAATTCTCTTCATACAAGCTGATGGGTACTAGGCACTAGGCAGCTAGCATTTTTTGGGATGTCTCCGATTCAATCAGAGGTCTGTCGTGCCCAGAGATGCGAGGGGGTTATGTTAGGATCGCGGCAAATGGTGCTCTATTATCTTTGCCTATCCCTTTGGGAAAAGGCGTGACAATTTGATTGATTTTTAATATAATTTGGTCACCAGTGTCTATGATATAAAAAATACCTTCCTAAAATCGCTTCTACAATACAAAAGATATTTCCAAAAACTCAATCAACCCCCAACTAATACGCTTATAGGCGTAAATATACGAAAAGCGCAACACAAACCATTAGTTTAATCCTAAAAAGTGTCGATATTGCAATGCTGGTGCTTATTTTAATTAGTCCCTCCCTTCCCTCGGAGCCTTTCCTTTATCCCCTGATAAGGGCTGTTTGCAAATATAGGGGTGGGAAAGAAGCCAATCCATCAAATCGCTTAGCGTATTACGACACCAACCTATGCTTAGACATGTGACACGTGCTAATAATGTCGATATCGATGAACTTTTAATATATATCGATAAAACTGATACTTAGCAAAGTATGAGAGCGCTGACGACTGTGCATACACAAGACGAGGTAGGAAGAAGATTAAAGAGCTTCTCAGAACATTCTCCTTTATCGCCTATGACCTCAGCATCTCCTAAAAGTCAAACAACTCGGTGCTGCATTGAATCAAGGGCATGAGAAGACAGGATCTTCATATATAACTTTTTTTCTTCACGTATGTGACTAATCTCTTTCTAAACAGCTGAACAGATTTGACCTAATGACATTTTTTCGTGTGTGCTAATATAGTCTAGATTCCCAATTAGACACGGTAGATGGCGCTGCAATAGTTTTTTTCCTTTCGGATAGGACAACGTATATCGAGTCCGCTAGTTACGTATTCAGATGTACAAATGTGCAACATAATACTCTGATAATAATTCTTTGCGGTCTCATAATAGAGTTGGTCGAGTTGATTATGTAATATGATAACTTTGACATAACGCCGGCCACTTGCACGCTATTTTACTCTCAACTAATGGCTAAGAAATTTTCTATAATTACGACTTTAATCCTACACGATAAGGTTAGGTAGAGCTTTGAGAAATCTTTTCTAGATGTTATTTAGATTTTTTGTGGCTTAGCATATTATAGCAATTCGTATAATGTTAAGCTGCAGTACAATTGGTGGAAACGAGGAAATGTCGTAGTCGCCTAGTTGAAATCTTTTAAGGTGATTTCGAAAGTGGTGATTCTACTCTAGATTGACAGACTGGGCAAGTATTTGAAACATGCTTGTTTGCCTGCACTACACTACTAAGCACAGGCGTAAAACTATTCCTTTGACATGTGTTCTTCCCATCTTAAAATCTATGGATCTTGGAGTGAAAAGTGAAAAAGCATATTGTCGATTACTGAATCGGTTTTTGTAGCTCTTGAACTTCTTCTTAATCACGCAAGTTGAGTTCAGAATTTTTCGTCTCAAATAAAATTAAGTTCGGTTTTTCGTAGTAAATGATAGGATATGTATTAACGAAGATTTTTAAAACTACAATTTTGCTGAAAAACAACATTGGGGTTTATAAAATGCAATTCTCTTTTGTAACCATGCCGTTCTCGTATTACATAGAATCCGCTTACTAGGAGTGCATGTGTCGATGGTAGTGCACCCTAACTAGGGATTAGTAATAATGAGCTACTACTAGTTGCTTTAGGTGCCAAATATTGAATATTGTGGGAATTGATATTTGCTAGTGATGTGTGACAGAACAGAATAATCGATATGTTGATTACGGTGTCGTATCTCCTAAAGATTTTAATTTGAAAGTTTTTTTTTATTATCAATAATTCATATAGGCAAATTATTCAACTTTATCTGTGGTTAAGAAGTAGAAGTGATAAGCAGACAGTTGGTAGTTGTGTATCCAGTCTGTCGATCTGGAGTAGTCGATCATTTTAGATGCACAGACCATGAAGTGACTCAGTTGCGATTCGGGATTAGCCTAAAAGCTGCCGGTTTCAACTAGGCCAGGATGCGACAGCTACCTGCAGTTTTAACTGTTGTAGCGTTTGCCTCTATTTATTAATCGTATTTCAGCCAAATTAAAAATATTATTAAACATTTCTATAGTGAGCTACTAAGAGTAATGGTATCATAGAAACTAGGACCCAAGTATACATACATAATATATCAAATACGATAATATACTTGATACCGGCAAGTAGTTTTTAAACCGAAGGCTCTTTGGTGCGTGACAATTGCACTACCACTACACTACGTTCACCTAGTGGGTAATATCTATCTATTATCTCTTTTTTATGTTGATTGCTCAGTGTTAAATTTTTTTTGCTTAAATTACTTAACTAAAATTAATAATAATATATTTATATAAAAAGCTAGTATTTATACAAATATATTATTATTATTTTTTTATTATACATTTCTATACTAAAGTGTAGTAGTGCTTGTATCATAGAAACAGGACAACCAAAGTACATATATCAAATATACATTGGTACCGGTGAGTGGTTTCGGACCCGTGCTACTCGGCTTACCTAGCCATCAGGGCCGTCTTAAGCATATTCAGCGCCGGGGTGCGAAAGTGAAGGCTCCTCTCGCGTGGTGTCAGTGTAGTAGGTACCTATCGTTTATGGCGGTCGGCATGCGCCCCATAGGACTCTGCGCCCGGGTGACCGGAACCCCTTGAACCCCCGGGTAAAGACGGCCCTGCTAGCCATTGCACTGCCACTACACCACGGTCGCCTTTTTTTAAGTATATCAAAAATGTCTAATCGTTTAAAATTAGTGCCAATGCGCTCATTAAAAAAAAGTTAATAAACCCTCTGTTAATCCATAAAAGATAAAATAAACCTTAATGATATTTAATTAACCGAAAGGAGGAACATAAATAAAAAAATCGTGTCCTCAATCTGAATCGCAATAAAAGAACATAATATGAATCTCTAAATGTTATTTGTGACATTTAAATTGCAATATTAATTTACAAAAGCTTTAAATGCTTTGCCAGCCCATGTGTTCTCTACATCCTATAACCTTGGATCGTTCAAGCAAAGCGTAAAGAAGCACCTTTGACCGGCATAGTGATGGCTACTGGGGCAACCGTGGATACTCGGTTTTTGCAGTCATCGGCACTCGTGAACCTCCTGTTGCTTGCCATCAGGCGGGTTGAATCAGATGTCGAGAAACAATAAAAAAAACTTATTAGGTATTTTTATTTATATATTTCAATTTGCAATGTCAAAGCAGCAAATTGACGGTCTTGACGGTTTTCTAACAAGTTCGTGTTTAGTCCCTATTCTATAACTTGGAACCTTTAAACAAAGCGTGAAAAAGAAGTATAGTGATAACGACTGGGGCGGTAAACTGTGTCGGGTTTTTCAGTCGTCGGCGCTCGAGTCCCTTGCTCAGTTATAAAATTACAATTTCTAATGGACACATTCTCTAACTGATTTTAATTTCGCGAAATCGACTTGCTTGATATTAAGTCCAAGCTTAAAGAGATTTCTCCTCCTTGAGATTCCTGCTTATAAACATTAAATTGTTCACTTATTATATGTGTACTTATAATGTTTTGTTAGGAATTTTAGAGGATTTTTGTTTAGATTTTGGATAAGAAAGAAACGTGAGTATAAATGACCTTCCCTTCTTTTCTTCTCTGTCTTTTCTTGCGTGAGAAATTTGCGCGTATTTCTTGTTTTATATTATTGTTTAGATGTACAATATTTTTGACATCCTCAAGAAACCTGGGTTGCCTAGTGCCCATAACCGTAGAGCTTGTATGAGAAGAAATTGTGAATTTGAAGGAAGCGAGGGAGTTGAGTCAGGATCGTGGCAAATTGCGCTCCATTGCCTCTGCCTATCTTGTGTGAGAAAGAGGCGTGACAATTTGATTGATTGATTGTAAACTAAAATATCGCATTTAATTCTTTAAGTAAGTAAATAATTCAATGGTTTATATTTGAAGCCCAAAATGCAACTAAATCCGCAATGTTCCTATATTACGATTATATTCTACTGTAAAGTCAGATTCCACTAAAACATTGTGTAATGTAATACTTTTGTATAATTATCAAACAATACATTGCGAGGGTGAGTGTGGGAGATGAATTAGGGGATTACTGGCGCTGCATCATGCAACTGCACTCTGATTTTGCACGCTGATATATTATACAGAGTGTCCCTGTTAAAAACAAAATTACTTTATTTGTTTAATGAATAAATAACCTATAAATCTTTTGTAGGTTAAAATAATTGTTGACAAAGTATAGTCTTGGTGAAAATGCAGAAAATATCCAAAATTTAGGCTTTTTAGGCCGACATAGTAGATATGACTGCCACTTGCACTCTAGTTTAACATTAGGCGGGGTGATATTATAAATGAAGTCACAATAATAATGAAAATATTAAATTCGGTGCGTCGTTCCTTAGTCGAATAATCGCCAAGTTTTCATTACTTTAGCTACCCACATTTCTTTTCTATTGTATAAACTAGTGAAGGCTCCCTTTAAGTATAGCTTAATAATAACGGCGACTAAAGAAACCAAAACTATGAGGCATCAACCTGATTCAAAAATCTCTTTGAATTAACTCGATTAAATTTTGGGAATAATATTTCAAAGTTAACATAATTAAATCAATAACCAAATAAACATTTAAACTCTATTAACGGACTACAATTTAATACAGTTATTATAAAAACATTAAAACTTACACCCAATTAATATTAAATACATATATTAAACACCAATAAATATACACATATTAACAGTTACAAATAAAATATGTAATGGCGTCATAAAACAGATAATTTTATTAAAAATAAACACACTTTATATAGGTTTAGGGTGACATTGCAACATCAGGGGGCGGCGGGTAATGGCGTAAGAGTAATTTTATTACTTTGCCCCCATTACCATCACAATGTGAATGCCACCGGTCGCATCGCTCGATATTTGCGACACTCGATACGGAGGTGCATCTCATTTTTATGAGAATTTTATATCGATAAAATTATGTGCCAGTTATGCGCATCACTATTTTAAGTAACTATATTACATTTTGCGTTTGTGGTTTTGGTTGTTATGTTCTTTCACGCAATTTATTGTAAAATAATATTGAAAATAAGAGTATAAATATAGGCGACCGTGGTGTAGCGGCAATGCAATGGTTACGCAAACGGAACAGCACGGGTTCGAAACCACTCACCGGTAACCGGCACATTGGTTTCTTTTATATATGTACTTTTGTTGTCCTGTTTCTATGATACAAGCACTTTAGTAGCTTAGTATAGAAATGTATTAAAACAATTAAATGTATCACATTTAGTTCTGGTAAACATTATCATTTCATCAGAAAATTCTTACGAATACTTCTGGTATATTGGGGCAGGACATGTACCAGCTACAATCATCGCTTTTCCAATTGCTGAAGAATGGGGCCTGGGGTAGTACATTCGTCCTACATATTTAGCGGTCTAGCTATCATTACCTTGTATAGAATGACCACTTACAAGATAGACTGATGACCTTATAGATGGTTGACATGGTGATGATGAATTAGGCTCGTATAATCCCTGACATTCATTTCCTATAGACTCTTCAATTATACTTTAAGATTTACCAAACTAAGCGACCACCTTTGTACCCAATGCTATTTTAAATATGAAAACTAATTTGTTGGATAATATAAGTACCCAATAAAACAGCAATTTCGCTTCTTTTCCTTTTTGTATTTATAAAGTTTGTAAACAACAAATAAAATTAGGCGCGTAAACCAAACGTACCAGGGGTACAGAAATAAGATTGAGTTAGATCTAGCAAGAGCGGGCGTTGTTGATTCGATTTGTTCCTGCTGCCGATGAATATTTGATACAATTCGTTGCACGCTAATTTGTTTATCGTGTTCCTCCAGTTCCTGTTTTCCTGGTATCCGAACATGCTACAAGGGATATAAATTATTACTCTAAATAATAACTTTTTTCTATATATTTTTTATTAGTCGATATATAACAGCACCCCGCCTGATGTTAAGCTGGAATGGGGTCCTTAAATGGAGGCAACTGCTACTTCACATTTAGATAAATGTAAGAAGTATGTGTTGTATGTACTATGCCGGCCTAGTTGAGATCGAACTTTCGTTCTGTTCGGCAGACTGGGCAAATGACCACCAAACTACCTTCCAAATGATTAATAGAACTGCATCATAAATGCTCATAATAAAATGGTTCTACGACATTCGTAAATATTTTTATTGCAATATATTGCAGTTTTGTGTCTCGAGGCGAAATTATTTAACATTTTAATTGTTTTCGCCCGAGGGCCAACACATAAACAATGACAATATCAAATTATAATAACACCACTTAAGTTACGTTTATTATACATTTATTTACGACCGCTGTGACACAAACTATTTTGTTTGAATGTATTAAAAGTAATTCAAACAAAAATTTTATGACCACGCTCCTAGAAGCTGTTCCATTCGCAATTCTCCACAACTTTGTATCTGTTGTAACTTTGTGACTTGTGATCCTAAAACGCGAATAGGTCACTGCGTCTGCTAAAACGTCAACCAAATATCTGCCTTTAATCTTATTTTTCTATCATAATAGCTAATCCTAAAACGCGTATAGGTCACTGCGTCTGCTATAACGTCAACAAAATGTCTGCCTATTATCTTATTTTCCTATGATAATAGCTAATCCTAAAACGCGTATAGGTCACTGCGTCTGCTAAAACGTCAACCAAATATCTGCCTTTAATCTTATTTTTCTATCATAATAGCTAATCCTAAAACGCGTATAGGTCACTGCGTCTGCTATAACGTCAACAAAATGTCTGCCTATTATCTTATTTTCCTATGATAATAGCTAATCCTAAAACGCGTATAGGTCACTGCGTCTGCTATAACGTCAACAAAATGTCTGCCTATTATCTTATTTTCCTATCATAATAGCTAATCCTAAAACGCGTATAGGTCACTGCGTCTGCTATATCGTCAACCAAATTATGTTATTTTCATATCATCATTCTATAAAACTCAGATGGTTCAAATAAGTAATAAGTAACCACTTTGATCATCTAGTAAATCTAAATCCATCAAAATTAAAACTATAATGGTAATTTGGTCCTTCTTTCCGCGATCCTGACACAACTCTCTCGCTAACTTTACCCCCACAATTGTCTTTATACTATCTCTATGATTACGGGCACTGAACCCAACTTTTTTAAAAGAATGTCCGGGATTCGAACCTTATCAATGGTCAATAAAAAAGCTTTTAAAAAGCTTCTAAATCAAGGAGAACCACAAAGCACGACTTTTTCTCATCACTACGCCGGCCACAACAGCTTATTCTATCTTTCTTTACAGGCGATGCGAGTAATGCGAGTATCGGTTCTGGTGAAGGCACGGGTGAAGAAGATGATGATACGAACGGTAAAAAGAATCAGAAGAAACGAGGGATATTCCCTAAGGTTGCAACCAATATATTAAGAGCGTGGCTTTTTCAGCACTTAACGGTGAGTCTCCTTTATATTTATAATTGCCTAGTACCTGTATGTATCTACACAGTCATGTATATCTGGTACACGCTATCCGTCTGTCCGTCTATCTTAAGTATTTAATTTTTAGGGTTTTATTTTAATATAGGTAGGTGTGAGTCTTCATAAATAACTCTACAAGATAAGCTTAAATTCGTCGAGATTTAAACGATTAATTCGGGAGCAATTTATCGTCTTATTGAAACTGTGTGATAAATAAAATATATACAGTTATTTCTTGATTAAACAAAACTGTAATTAATTGCGAAAGCAATTTAGAGGCAGTAGAGACAAAATACTGCAAAATACTACGTGGTGGTAGTACCCTTCTTTTCCGTCGTCAGCGGTCACAATAAAAAAACAACATCAGGCAATCGGTCTTATTTTAAATAAAAGCGTTTAGACATTCCAATGAAAAGTTCATATTGAAAAATCACACACTGAAATAAAAAAAATACTAATTTTAGCAATACAGTAGTAGCTTAACACATTCCAACAATGAAAACTCCTCGTCCGCTTTCACATAAATCAATTAAAATTGCCTCAAAGTGTAATAAATTGTTCATAGACGAGACAATGCGTACCACTGTTTATTCTGAATCCTTTATTCAACTTATTCTTTAAATCTAGATGCTCTTTATAATTGAACAGGCCACCGTGGGCAAGCAATCTCATTGTTTCAAAACTAAGCAGGTATTATTGTATCTTTGATATAACTTATTTTGGTCATTCGAAGTCTATGATACAAGCATGCACATGTAATTGAAATTCGGATTACAATGATAGATGATGGAATAAAAATGAGCATTTGCATAGTGTTGAATCTCACAAGGGCTATACGGGTGAACGTCTGCCAAGTTGCAGGGCTCAAGTGTTGCGTAGTAATTTCTAGAATGGCTTTGCGGGGGGGAGGGGTGCAATTTCATTACCGGTCCGGATCCGCGCCCATAAATCACCAGGGTCGAAGAAGGCGCTCTCTCTCGCTTCGTTCACTCCGCTCAGGTGCCGCTTTCCTCGAAAAGCCTCTCGCGGCTCCCGTGAGCCCGGTATTTACGTTTCATTCGTTCTGGAGGCGACTAAAATCCCACTTTCTTTATGAGTATGAATTCCGCGAATGTTCGAGAAGTCGCAGACGAGAATTATACGAGTTTTAATTACAAAAGCTTTTACAAGTAGCCCCTAATGTTATATATTGAAAATTATTCCCGAGCAGAATTAACATTCTTCGAGTTGAGTTACTTTACCAATTATATTTTAATATTCATATACTATTTGTAATATTAATATATATATATATATTTATATATATCGATATATTTCGTTTAAAAAAGCGTTGACAATCGAATTAGAGAGCTTTTAGCATGTTCCATTTGGCTCGTTTTTGCGCATCGCTGTCCGCGCCCATTACTGTGCTCCAAATTACTTATAATTGCTTCGCTTAGCGCTAAGTGCTTTCATTACTGACTCCCCGCTAAAACTGTTGAACGCACAGACTTGTCATTGTTAATCGCCGAATATAGCTCACTGATTCCACATTCAAATCTTCATAATATCACTAATTTAGTACGTTATATTTGGCTACGTGTTTTTTTATTGTAAATTGTGCAAAAGGCTATCGTTTGGCCCATATTCGGAAAGCACACAATGTGCAGTCTGTCCCCGTGACGTTTGTAACAGGGATGTTACGGAGCTTCGATTCCGGTTCCGTTAAGTCGGAACTTCCGATTATTATTACACCTTCGGTTCCGACACTTTTAAATCGAAGGTTTTAATCGGAGGTAGAAGCATAACATAGCGATGGCGGCGGCCTGCGTCGACTGTTATGAACAGGTTCATACATGTCGCGCGGGGAATCCCCCGACTCCCACTACGTGCACTCTATCGTCAATTATTTTTTCACTTGTTAATTTGTTGACACATGACACGTTCATACTTTATACGAGTAGAATTCTGATCCTGCCTCCGACTCCGATGAAGCAAATTTAAAAACTCCGACTCCGCCTTCGGTTCCTATAAAGCTACCTCCGTTACATCCCTGGTTTGTAATATTCATTCGATTACGGCACGCGGGAAATGGAACGCTCGTGCGGTGACAGCTCGCCACCTGACGCTGTTGAAAATTTGAATGTGGGACAGTATAGTGTGAGTGTCCGCTTTGATTGAACATTGGCTTTGAACCATTGGAAATTCTTTAGATACATTGTATCTGCCAATTGGTCGCATGAACGCTTATTGAATTTGGATGGCTCGTTCGTTCGTGAAATCACGTCCCGCGGATTCACGTCACCACGAGCGGGTATCGCGATTGTCAGCGGTCACATTTGAATTTATATTGTGAATTTGAAATCACGTCGCACGATTTACATTTGTTCCGATGATTAATTGTTAACTGTTGAGTTTGTATTACACGTGAATGTTTAAACAATTGTTAGTGCTGAATAAAATACTATAGTAATAAAATTATGGCGTTTTCAATACAAATACATAAATGTATTATTTGTTAAACATTACAGACAAAATGTATCATATTATTATGATCTTTTATTTCAAGTTTTTCACGAATATATTGTGTAATACCTGAATTATATTAAGTAACTAAACTCTCACCCTTCTTCTATAGATCTTTTTTTTTATTGTGACTCGACATATGATAGCACCCCACTTGATGTTAAGCTGGAGTGTGGTCAATGAATGGATGTCAATGCTACGACAATTTAATAACTGTGAGTAACAATCACATCCACTATGCCGGCCTAGTTGGAAGTACTTCACGGTCTGTACACTTGTAAGTGGTGGTACCAGGGATAGGTTACAATAGAGCGCCAGTTTCCACGATCCTGACACAAATTTTCCGCTTTCACAATTCAAGGCGACTGTGGTGTAGTGGTAGAGCAATGGTCATGCAAACCGAAAGCACGGGTAGTAAACCACTTGCCGGTACCAATGTAGCTTTACTAAATGTACATTGCTTGTTCTGTTTCTATGATACATGCACTTTAGTAACTTAATATAGAATTGAAAATGAAATAAATTTAACTCCTAATTTGTAACCATATGATCTTGTACTTTAACAAACAACGACGATAATAAAATTATTAATAAACAAATAAAATAAAGAAGAAAGAACAATGATTTTGTTAGTAAAATAATTAATTCTTCGACACAAGAAACACGATCCAAAAATCTTCTCTAACGCGACGTTCGTACGCTTCGGACGTGTTGAAGACTTTCGCCACCCCAAAATTATGTCATACGAAAATATTGAATAACGTTCCCGACTCTCTACAAATCCCACCTTAAGTAACGTTAAGCCTTTCCTCGCGGGGGCTAAAAATAATTACACCACTTGCCTAATCCCACGTCATAATGAATTATTAGACAAAAAATTACTTTATTTATTTTTATATCATAGAAACAGGGCGACCAATCAAATTGTCACGGATAGGCAGAGACAATGGAACGCAACTTGCCACGGTCCTGACACAACTCCCTCGCTTCCCTCACATCCACAATTCTCTTCATACAAGCTCTATGGTTATGAGCACTAGGCAACCCAGCTTTCTTGAGGATGTCTTTTAATTAGTCTAAAAACATCCTTTTATTGTAAATATCCAGTTTTTTTTTATTAACCCTATTACGAAATAAGTCGTGAAAGTAATTTTCATGAAAAACATCACGAATTAATAAAGCCGCTTTAGGAGACAAATTCAGCCCCTTTTTTTCAGAGATATTTAAGGGGTGTAATTTAAGGTTAAGAAGGAAACTCGTAAGTTCTGCTTGAGGAAGGCACAGAAGGGAAATTGTCCTGCAAAATCCTGAAAATGAAAATTTATTATTATTGAAAGGACACGTGGTTGGTGACTCTACGATGTAACCACAGTATTAACCATACAATTTATTTATTTATTTCTATACTAAACTACTAAAGTGCTTGTATTATAGAAACTGGACAACCAAAGATACATTGGTACCGGTGGGTGGTTTCGAACTCGTGCTCTCGGTTTGTGTAACCATTGCACTGACACTATACCACGGTCGCCCTGTTATTTTAGTTATTTAATATATAAATAACTAAAATGTCACGCTTTTTCTCATAATGAGATAGGCAGAGACAAGGAGCGCTAATTTTTTTATTTTTTTTTATTTTATTGTGACACGACATCTGACCTCGACTCGCCTGATGATAAGCAAGAGGAGGTCCAAGAGTGACGACGACTGGAACAACCGAGTCAGTTCCCACTATGCCGGCCTAAGGTGCTTCTTCACGCATCGCTTGAAGGATCCAAGGTCATAGGATGGAGAGAACACATGGGCAGGCAAAGCATTCCACTTGTCAATTGTTCTACAAAGAAAAGACGCACCGAACTTTTTAGTTCGACTGCCGATTCGGTCGACAAAATGTGGATGCTTTCCCCGATCTGTGCGGGTATTACGGGTGTGGAAGGACGAGGCAGGAATAATTTACACGATCCTGACATAAATGCCAGAGAATTGCAGTGGTGCTCAGTCTATCGATCCGGAGTGTTACCACCACCTACAAGTATAAAGACCGTAAAATGGTCGCGTTTCGGGATCAGTTTGTAAGTTGCCACTTCCAACTAAGCCGGCATAGTGGATGTTACTGCTACTACAGTTCTTCTTTCACGGATCGCACTCCAGCTTAACCAGGTGGGGTGCTGTCATATGTCGAGTCACAATAATAAAAAAATCTCTTCAAGTAAGCTCTTAACTCTAATAGGAGGCGACCGCGGACCTCTGCTCTTCTAATTTTTTTACGTTTTTTGATTTTCTTGGATTCACGCTATTTATACCCAGCTTAATTTATTTTTGACATAATTTTAGTTATTCATTTAATTCTCACTCACTCATTCAACTCAGTCGCCGTCACTATACCAGTCTAAGCTACTTTTTCACGCTATGCTTGAAATATCCAAGATTATAGGAATATAATATATGGAACTATAATATTCCATAATACTGTCATACTTATCTCTATCCCACCCCTAAACGTGGACAGAAATAATTTCCTACCATCCGGCGAGTAGATTTCCGAAAACTACCCACTTTTTAACTCTACGACGTTTAATACCGTACTAGGCTTCCGGATTCCGGACGGACAGGAAATAGACTGTGTAGGTGAAATGACATTATACTATATACATATAAGTGTGAAAGAGATAAATGTAGTTTCAATGTGTTACTTCAAATTTGCTTGTTGTCGTTTTGAATTTGGAATAACTTGTTTTGTTAGAGCTCTTTTGATTTGGCATTTTCTTAGAGGAAAACTTGATAACTGAGAAAAGCTTAGCGAATGCGACTGCTTAGCAGATCGTACTCCATATTAAAATTATCTTTATCGATGAATCATCATCATGTCAGTCATTAGTCGTCTACTGCTAGACATAGCTAGCGATCTTCACAGCGTCCTGCTGAAAGCAGTCTGCATCCAGCGGTATCCTTCTTTATAAGGTCATTACTTCATCTTGTGGGACCTTCCACACTGCGTTTACGCTGTAAAAGAGTTATATGGATAAAACATACTCGAACTTCGTATTTTAGTGGAGCTTGTATGAGTTGTGTATTTTTTGGCTTATTTGTTTTATTGAGACGCAACATACGTGGCGCAATTTTTGACGACAGGCGTAGCGTAGGGCTTAGCACACCAGTCCGTTATGCGGAAGTCCAGGGTTCGATTCCCGGTCGAATCAAATATTTGTTACATAACTTGCCGGTCCCATGCCAGCATAGTTGATATGACTGCTACTAATAGTTATTTAACTGTAGTAGCTGTTACCGCCATTCAATGACCGCACATCAGGCGGAGTGCTGTCATATGTCGGGTCACAATAAAATTATAAATAAAAACCGTATCATCTTACGATAACCTCAATCGCCGTCCAGTGGCGTAGTGTGGATGTACGCCGCCTGGGGCGGAAACAAAATTAGTCGAAAAATTTAGGATTTTCAATCATAAGTACAACAAAAATATGAATTTCAGGTTCAAATTTTAATGATTTATTTTAGTTTTTTTAAATTTTGCCGGCCTCTAAATGTGTCCCCTCCGCCCCCCGCCACGCTACACCACTGTCTCCGTCACTATTCCGGCCTAAAAAATGGATTTTATTGAAGTAAGAGATCAGTAGAAAATGGCGCTCCGATTTCCCTGCTCATCATCGAAGAGAATGTTATTTTGATAGTATTATTTACGAAGAAGCAGATATTCAATCCAACCCTTTAGTAGAAGTATTTATTTAATTAATAGTTGTAACACGATATTAATATTGAATCATGGAAGGGGGTTAATATTTGGGCTTTTTGTTCTCAAAGACAGATTATAGAAAGTTTTCTTTGTAATACACTAATCATGTTTGCTTTTCATTTGCTATTAGGGGTTGTTTATTAATAGGGTTGATTTCAGCGAAGCATTGTTATTATTAAGTTTATATTTACAGTAATTTTTAAGATTCAAAGTTTCAAACTATAAACGCAAAACTTGTATGAATGTGAATTATTTACCTGAAAAGTGGCATCTTATTGCTTCTGTCTAAACCTTTGGCAGCACTGAGGCAAGGGAAAGGAATCGTATTTCTCAGTCTTCAGCGCTCTCAGACTTTCCCTTGGTTAACTTCGAAGTCAGATGTTGAATCTCAATAAAGGAAACCTATTGACTAAATTAATAAATTCCTGAATATTTCAACGGACAGTACAAGATACTTACATTGGTCCTGGAATGAAAACATCTATAGCTTGCCTTTGCAATGAATTAGGTAATATTAATAAATACGGGATCAATCAATCAATTTTTTCCACTGGGTGGCAGAGACAATGGAGCGCCCCTTGCCACGATCCTGATAGAACTCTCTTTCTTCCTTCACATTTACAATTCTCTACATACAAGCTCTATGGTTATGAGCACTAGGCAACCTATCTGGGTCAGTTGTCTAAAATACGTATTTAATAATATTATTATTATTATTTAAATATTTTTATAACTTCATGAAACTTAAAAATGTCATTTCGCCTGAAGTAAGGTAAGCGTTGTCTGAGAAGGCAGGTGTATCATATGCCTCATAAATAGGGCTATCTCGGTGGCATCTTTGCCCTTTTTTAATATACCCTAGATTTGCAATAACACCATCTGAAATAGGGGCTTTCTAGGGCAAAAGAATAAGGGGTTTTTCGTGCAATAACTGCGACAGTGGAATACATTAATCAAACGAGTAAAGCGGGTTTGGTGCGGATTTTTCCGGCGTTCCTGTCGTCCCGGGATATTACACTGTCTCTAACTTATGGTACCCTGGTATTAGGTGTGATATTTACTTGAAATTTTGGATATGTCCCCTTTGTTTTATTTAGTGCAGGTTTAGGGGCGCGCATCTGTTAGCTATCTTTTAATCTAACACTGTTATTTTATCACTTATTTTAGTTCTCGTAAAGATTCGTTATAAAAATATATATTCTAAAGCCGAACAAATGATTGTAATGTGTCTATGATACAAGCGCATTCAGTGGTTTAATATGGGCAATATAAATCAAATATTCCATTTAGAAAGAATAAACTTATCATCTGATCTCTATTAAGGTTTAAGTAAGCAAGGATATGTCCGACGACTGAAAACAACGTCTATGCAACGGCTGTTGTTTTTTTTTATTGTGACACGACATTTGACCGCGACCCGCCTGATGTTAAGCAAGAGGAGGTCCAAGAGTACCGACGACTGAAAAAAAACGAGTTAGTTCACAGCTGCCTCAGTCGCTGTCACTATGCCGGCCAAAGGTGCTTCTTCACGCATCGCTAGAAGGATTCAAGGATGATTATAGGATGAAGAGACCACATGTGCTGGCAAAGCAATCCACTTGTCTACAAAGAAAAACGCACCGAACCTTTGTTTCGGCCAAAGGTGCTTTTTCACGCCTCGTTTAAAGGAACCTAGGTATGGAAAGAACACATGGGCTGGCAAAGCAATCCACTTATCAATCATAAATTAAAAAATCCATAATTTATAATATATTCGGAGTAATATAAAATTATCACCTAAGAGGCTATTTCGGTGATTTAACTATCCCATTTTGAACTAAAACATAAGTCGTGAATATTAGGTTTAGATAAGTTTTAAAGTCACCTATCTGGAGAAAACCATTGAGGTGGCGAGGGTGTTGAAGGGTGTCCAGGGGGATATCCGTCGTTAAGATAAGCTATATCTCCGAGTGGACATTGGGATCAAGTACAATTACAAAAGGGGTAGATAGGCCATTAAAGCTATCTAAATGCCATTTATGGCTATTTAAAAATACCTTTTTTATTTATTTGTTTCAAAAGGACTTAAAGGCTCGGAGTAAAAATGAAAATGAATTTTATGTCATTTTGAATTGTAACATGGTTTTAAAACTAGGGTTTCGCAGTCGCAATTTTAATAAACTTAACTTCAGATAATAAATAAATTAAAAATATGTATGCTCTATGCTAGACATAGGCCTCCCCCACTGAAATCCACATAGGCCTGAAGCGCCCTGCATCTAGTGGTCCCTTGCTACCTCCAGCACGTCGTCAGTCTATCTATAGACCACGCTGATGATTTCTATACTAAGCTAATAAAGTGCTTATCATAGAAACAGGACAACCAAAGTACTTATATCAAAGATGCATTTGGTACCGATTTTAAACCCGTTACTTATGTCATAAATACTTTCTACCAACCCTTTAGAAGGATAAAAAGTCTTTATATTAACTCCAATATCTTATATCAACATAATATTATTTTACATTCAAATTAGTTTCTTCTTTACTCAAATAATAAGCCAACTCGTACAACATTCTATTTTGTTAGTGACGTTGTCTAGACATGTTAAAAATATATCTTTATGGTAAAATATAAACTAAGTATACCATTCTTGAAATATATTCTTGAATCTAATTCGAAGACAATTCGTTCTAAGTTTTTCAAATCTAAATAACATTTAATAAGGAGGATAATACTACTTTTAGACAGATTTTTGGATAACTTTTAGAAAGTGAAAAAAATTTGGAAATACCTATACATAGTAGCATTGCAATGGGGCAAAGTATATGCGAATTATAGTTTTAGGTAATTGTGGATTGATGACGTTGCTAGCTAGGTACACAACATTACAACTACTTCGCTTGTTTTCTTCCGCGGTTTTTCAAAAGATGACATTTTTTGTAGACGGCAAGAACTACCATTCTTTGCTTAAATGCAGTTTACAATCAATCAATCAAATTGTCTCTGCCTTTTTCTCACAGGGATAGGTAGAGACAATGGAGCGCCACTTGCCACGACCCTGACACAACTCCCTCGCAATTCTCTTCATACAAGCACTAGGCAACCTAGCTTTTTTTTTCTTGGCAGTTTACAGGAAAGTGAATTTGGAAAGGATCAATTATATTAACTAATGCGAATATACGATAATATATTATAATCGTAAATAGAAGTAATCAGGTGCGAATGTTATAAAAAAAATAATTTTACTTTGTTTAAATACGCATATTATTTAGAAATAATGAAAATGCCTTGTAAAAATATATGTACGAGTATGTTACCGAAAGCCGCAGTACGTTTGAAAATAGAAACTTGTGCAGCCCACAAGAGTCCTGAGGGAGTGACCCTAATAGGCAGACGTGTTTTCTGTATGAATTTTTAATAACAAAATGAACCCCTTCAAATTTCTTATGCCCTGGTAAGTCCGGCAGTGACATTTATTAACCACAAGGGAGATTTAAAAGGAAAATTATCTATTTTCAATTTCCTCTTCACATTTTTTTGAATTTTCTTGAATTATTTGTTTTGTGATTTAAATATTAATTCATGTTTTGGTAAAATGGTAACCATGATAATTAAATAATTAAATTGGCAACTCGTATTTAGCCTGAAGTTGTTAATGAGCGGAGACTTCTGTTGCTTCAGGTAGCGATCGCATTTGTCATGCCGACCTGAAAAATAAAAATCCTTCTTCCTATAGATATTAATTTTACCAGGTTTTTTTCGTAAACTTTACCTGTAAGTTTGCGGATTATACATATATACATATATATTATTAATCAAAACGGGTAGATCTAGTATTTGTATTTATTTACTTCAATGTAACAAAAATGTATGTTTATATTTTAAAGTTAAAACTTAACTGAAACATATTTTAAATTAAACTAGTAGAACATCAAAGTTATGTAGTAAATTTAAAAAAGCGAACTCTGGTTTTACACTTGGGAATTTTTCTGTGAAACTCAACATTTTGCTTGAAAGTAGGTAAAGTTGGTGCAAGTAATCTAAAGTTAGGTACCAGGGTAGCAGAAGCTATTTAGATGTGCATCTTAACTCCGCCATATATCTAGATTGCGCAAAGTTCTCGTGGAAAGCCTTGGAAACTGTGAAAAGTGTTTTCCTGTCTTAGGTGTTTACTTTTTGCTTACAAAAAATACTTAAGATTTTACACTAATTAGGATGTTTTTTTTTATTACGATAATTTATTATTTTTTTGAATATATTTTATAATAACAGATATATATGGTATGTCCTAAAGGTTTAAAATTGAGGTTTCTGGGTAAAACATTTTGATCTTGTCCCATTAAATAACAGAACTTTAGGATAAATAAAATAAAACTAATAATTATTAACAACACTTTTTGATTAAAAAATTTTTTTTTATGTTGTTTTGTATGTAATGATAAAATTCATATCAGGGTCCACATCTTCATCAGCAATTATTAATTTCATCAGAGTCCTCTCGTTCCCTTCGCACCCACAATTCTTCTATTACGTGCAGTACAAATACTGAACTCGGTAAAACTTTAAACAGAGTTTAGTCACCCGGAAATAGAATGGTCAAAGCGAGTGCTAAGCTAGGTCCCTGGTGACACGTGCGAAATATCAACATAGGTCGGTACTCCGGCCACCTGACCAATAATTCATCGGCACGAAGTCAGATGCAAATGCTCCCAACATTATCAGCAACGAACAGAGTTTGTGTATGCAAATGGATGTTTATTAAAATTGAATAAATAAAGCTTTGCGTACGACGAGTAGATATCTCGTAGGTTTCATTTGTATCCGTTGTTTTAATGTTTAATAAATTAACCAAACAAGTTACATTTATATAACTATATTAATTTTGGAACTTATACATTATTAGGAATAGGAATTAATAATGTAAAAATATAATGTAAATTAAAGATAATAAAAAATATTACAATGACTAAATGTTGGAAAGAAAGTGTTTATTCATTCTAATAGTAATCTTGTGTATTACAAAGATTTGTTTATATATTTACTTATGAATACATAGAATGTATATGTATTTATGTAATTTACACTCATGCAATAATATTATAATTTTTAAACTTAGGAATTTTACCTAAACTAAATCTATATATACACTTTTCTTTACTAACTCGACGCTTACAATAATTAGGTTTGGATTATAAGGTAGTTAAGGCCTGGCGGCAAGGCAAGACGTCCGCCTTTTCTAATTATAGTAAAATATTACAAAGAAAAATATACTGATAAATTATACAGTAAAATTCTTATAGATAAATGCATAGGTACATAAAATACCCCTAATATCATAATAACACCACTAGAGATCAAAATTTTGGTGATCAAACAATCCGGAATTAACTTTAGGGGTATTCTTGCATAATTCTCATCTACCAGGAGGGCATGTCCAGCTAGGAGCTTAGCTAATCAGAGGCCGCCGGGCGATTAAACTCGCGAGGGTGGACCCCGACTGGACGTGAGATAACACTCCACGCTCGATTTGCTACGCTCTGCCCTGACCGTCTGCCAAGATACACTTACCCGCTTAATTTCCCTACCGTTATGTATGCATAGATTTAATATCTATACATATTATTAAATTGGATTTAAATATGAAAGGAAGTTCTGAACTTTTTAAGAAAAAAATTCAGTTTATTTTACGTATTTACGAGAGGGAATTAATAGCAAAATGTAATTAGTTCTTTATCATCTGTCCATTCTACTGATCCAGAGTAGTATCAACACTTTCATATGTGGTTACTACCCTAACCCTAACCAATGACCTGTAACCGGTGATAACAAACCATGAATGAAGTGATTTAGTCGCATTTCAGGATAAGCCTGACAGTTGCTGGTTCCAACTAGACTGGAACTGGCAACTTGCAGTTATTTACCTGTAGTAGCAATCGCCTCCATTCATGGACCACTCTCCAGCTCAAAAAGTCCTTGTGCTGCTATATTATATGTCGAGCCATAATAAAAACGGCTAACAAATCCGCAGATAAAGAACCAGTGTAAAATTAGCTAAGTGTTTTAATCATTTACAATTTGAAGACAAAACGTCGACATAATTCTTTGTAAAACAAGAATTAAATTTTCAAGTGGACGGACGCCTTTTAGTCTCCATCTAGGGCCAATTGCTCCAGCATAAAAAGGGCAATTATTTAAAATGTGAAGTTTAAAAGCGAGAAGTGAACTAGAGGTGCATTATGAAAATGGTTTCAGAAACTTCCCCCTTTCCTCGCCCCACTCCCGACCTTCCCTGCCTGTCTACTTTAGCCACCACCCCCTTTAAGTAATGCCTAAGTAATTGCTGCTACTTTCTGGTAGCTTAAAAAACACTTATAGCATCGACTAACTTAACCCGTTTCCAAGTGTGACTTCTCATTGTCTTTTTTAGTATTAGCTGTTTATTGTATATTCAATTGTTCAAACAACCTACATTTTTATATAAATTATTGCATACTTTATATCTTTCCCATCCTATAAACTTGGATCCTTCAATGCAGGTGAAAAAGCACCTCTGGCGACTAAAGCAACCGTCAACTGAATCGGTTCATTTCAGTCGTCGGCGTTCTTGGGGCTCCTCTTGCGTTCCATCAAGCAAGTCAAGGTCAGATGTTAAGTTTTAATAAAAAAGACAGTCAAAACATTTGTTTAAAAGGTATGATTTTTCACATGAAAACTTGAGATCATTAAATGCCCTCGCAGATAGGTCTGTTCGTTGGTTCAGAAAATGGTGCGAATCGGTTCCGGCAGTCCACAATATTACTGTTTAACAATATTACCCGTGCGCGTATTTATCCCGCTTCATTGTGTGGAGGCGGCGGCGCCCGATAACCCTGTCAGCCGCTTGACAGAGTGGTGCTGTTATCGCAGCCGCACCGGCGCGACGCTATTGTGTCCGAGCATTGTTCCGCCCTTCGACAACTTCATACTCTCCAAGCACATTCACATGCGATTTCGTACCAACAAACACTCTTCACTTCATTATTTCGGATTAAGTTTTCACATTCATTTAATTACCTACTATGAGTTGTCTGCTCTTTCATTTTTTTATTTGTTATTGTTTAATCAGTTCAATTTTTATTTATTGAGACGTGACTTCTGACTTCGACTCGCCTGTTGGCAAGTCGCAAGGCACGCAAGGCAAGTTCAGGAGCACCCATGTTTGAAAAGACCGCACCTACGACTGAAATATTGGGTTTACGATTTAATTTACGGTCTCCTCGGTCGCCGCCACTTATCTGGTTTCACCTGGTTTCTCCTCTATTTGGTGGTCCGCCACTCAAATAGTTTTTATATAGTCATTTCAATGATTTGTTGATTCTCTTGGGATAGTTGTATACTCAAATTTATTCCATGTTCATTTCTATTAAGAAATCTTTGTTTATGAAACTATCATAACAAAAACTAGAGAGCGATTATTTCTTAAATGAAAGCTTTGTTGAACAAAGGGATGTTGCATTTAATACATTTACCAGGATGGCATATTAGCGAGAAGACTTCAAAGTGACTACTACAAACAAAGTGAAAACTCACGCAGTCCGTTTGATTAGGCACAATCTTACATGTCTTTGCCCGAAGCAATGCTTTGTTGTAACATTTCAAACGTCTAGCTTTGATAATTTTGAAATTTCAGCTACTTTCGTCAGATTCTGTTGCCTTGGTAACTTTGTATAACTTTTTCTGATCAAAGTATTTCAATTTTCGATATTCAGAGGTATATGTTTTCTGTAAAGAAAGCTTTTTTTCTTTAAAAAGAATTGAAACCAGGGGTTAAAATTGTCTCATAAGCTAAGAGACCGGTACTAATAAATCTTTTATATAATGTACTTTTGTCGCTAAGATTGTATAACACAAGTATTATATTCTATTTAGATAGTATAGAAAGGTAAAAAATCAACATAAATCTATAACAGGTAAAAATTGAAACAAAGTACTAAAAAAAGCCCATAAAAGGTAGTTAACTGCAAATAAAAGGCCCAATTTCAAATTAATAGTTCAGTAGCTTGCCGACAGTTTACATGGCGCCAGCACGTCTGACATAGTTTTAAAACTTTAATAGACTTTTTAAGAGTAATTCACTGTTAGTTCAAACTACCTGATGATACCCGATTAACAGAACTGTCAATTTTTTTAAATTGGATTAGAGAAATCTGACAATGAGATAGAGTGACACATGAAAGTCATTTATTTTGATTGAGTCATTTGAACTTGCCTGGTGGTAAGTAAGGTCACGTCCAATAGAAATGAGAAGAGTTATTTTACGATTGCTTTAGTCGTCTTAACTATGCCGGCCAGAGGAATAGCTTACTTTTACTTACTAGAAATAGTTTGACATTTACATTTCGAGAGATTATATTACACGTGAGTCATTTAGCGAGTAGGATACTTTTAGAACATTGAACTCTATATGCTCGAGATGTGATACACCCAAAATACGAGTACCAGCGAAGAATATAATTTTGAAAAATTAAACGATTTAAACTATAAATTAAAGACTTAAACAAATTTATCCGGCTTACTATACTTTTATAAATTTTTGACATTGCATTTTAATGTCGATGTGTTCTTCCTATCCTATAATCTTGGATTCTTCACACGAAGAGTTTTAACCTCTTCTACTGGCCGCCATAGTGAAGGCGACTGATGACGAATGAAGTTTTTACAGTCGTCGGTGCTCTAGGACCTCTCCTGGCTCACCATCGGGCAAGTGGAGGTCACAATAAAGAATAAAATAAAAACGTAATCTTGTGCACTTCTACAGTAGATAGGGAGGAAAAATGACAACTTAATTATTTTATGTTGTTAATTGTTTATCCACATATATATATATCTGCCTGCATGATAATATCTGCCTCTAATGCAAACATCGATTTTAGTAATTTAGTGTGTTACATTATAGTGGTGACCCTCCAATTGGAGCTAAAAGCATAGTATCACATGACTTATTTACAGTTAGTGCTCGCTCTTAAGTTGCCTAAAAGCCTTCAATGAAAGCAACAAAATGAACGTTTATCAAAATTATAATATCAATTACCGATGCATTAACAATTCATATCAGAGTGAGACGTAGCAGAAACTGAGGGAATCTCGTATACGATGAGGTAATGTTATTATGTGCGAGTAGGACGCGGCTAGGGGGCGAGCGCGGGTGCGAGGGGGCGAAACTCCAAGGCAGCCGACGTCGGGACCTGTCAAAATGTCAAATTTCAGGACGTGGCGGCGGCGCAGCGACTTCAAACGTGCCCCTACTTTGTTGGCATGCACTGCGCCACTGGGTTATATACTCCTTTATAGTTATGATTCCCTGCTATGTGTTAATATTCATGTTGCTCTTCCTACAAAACTGTGTTTGCGCAAAAGCCTCACTGGATACCATGCTTTATGAATATGAATGGCGTGGCTACTGAAAGAAATCTTATATTATTCGGACAAATTGAATAATATGCTTTTTCACATTCGCCACAGCTACTCATGTGAAGGCAATCCCATTTCATTTCGACCATTGAGCGCCGTCCGTTCGTATCTTGACATGGAAAATATTGAAACTGACCGAAAATTAAAAGAAAAAGAAATGGTAAATTTTGACATTTCAATATGCACTCATGTGGTTGTGTCGTCTCCCTGTATGCCGCATATCCGGGTTTGGGAGTTAATTAAGGTTCTGTTGAGGAATGACGGCCGATAGAGTGGAGTCGCATATTGGCGTTCGTATCGCCGCACGTCGGAGACAGTGTAATATAGGAAAGTATCTCAACTTTTATAAGTAAGCGTCAATCAGAGCTGTCAGAGGTGACAGTCGTCACGTTGCCGCCTACTCCTAATCGCGAGGACTCCCAATTTCGAAAACACACGTTCCACTCAAAACGATACGCGCGTGCTCGCTCGATTTGCCGATTAGTGTTATTTTTGAAAATGGAATCAGGGATCGTGTCGCCTTCGGGCGCGGCCCGCCCACAAAATGGCGTCTACTCTAATCACGGATGTTCGCGAGAAGGGTACCGTCGGAATGATATACAATTTTATTGAAGTAATATGTTATTACCGCGTTAAACCTATCATTACTGGCGCGCTTTGCTGCGTGGGAAGGGATTAGAAAAAATATGTTCCTACTTTTAAACGGTCCCGGCCCGTGCCCAATTGGGCTTATAACAAAAACACAATTACATCTTGATTCTAATAATTTCACTCAAATTACAACAATTGGCAGAAACGCAAGTAATAAACAAACAGATTCGACCGCAAACTGTATTCAAGATTTGACATATCCAGGCGTTGGTACAGACAGGGCCCCGGCTGTAATTTATTGACTGGTGGGTCCGTATTTTATCCCTCTCGTGTCTGCTCCGTGTTTCTCACGCCATCAGGATAGGGCTGTCGTTTGCCGGGTTGGAACCTGAGACATCATGTTCAAACTGACCTAACGACTATCCCTCAACTATCATTTACATTAACACTATCTTTCCAATGGGACATTAATTGATAAAATTCATCTTCATTTAATCGTGTTTTTTAAACGTTTTTTTATTGTTTGGAAATTAGAGCACCCTGCCTGATCTTACTGCTGATACAGTTCTAAGTAGCATTCGCCTACATGTCGGCCTAGTTCGAATCGGCAAGTTTTAAACTGATTCCGAACAGCGACTTAGCCATTTCAAGCTCCGTACATTTTTAAGTAATCCCGATTCAGCAGACTGGGCAAATAAACATCAGCTGTTTGCCTACTACATTTAAAAGCTTCTCCAAATAAATAATAAGTTTTTAATTTGCCTACCTTTTAAAGAGTGGTAGGTACCCAGTGTGCCGATCCGGGGTAGCCATCATTTACAAGTACCACCACTACCGTGAAGTGATTTGGTCTCGTTTCGGGATCAGCTTGTAAGTTGCTGGTTGCAACTAGGCCGGCATAGTGGATGTGATTGCTATTTACAGTTATTAAATTGTAGTAGCATTGACATCCATTTATGGACCACACTCCAGCTTAACATCAAGCGGGTTCATATGTCGAGTCAGAATGAAAAAAGTTAAGTAAAATACGCCCCATCATTATTAGATTGAGATCATATAAAATGCTTTTTCACCTATGAAATAAGCTTTAAGGCACAAATTGGCGACACGACACCCGATTTGAAAGGTCGCGTGTGCAGGCGGTTATGAACGCCTTTGCCCCTAAGGCGCTTAAAACACACGTATTGCGCATGTTTTATAATTGTGCAAAGTTATATAGAACGCACGTTTTAAACATAGAAATCAATTTGTTTTTTTATTATTTTCATTTCTAAAGTAAGCTACTTAAGTGCTTGTATCATAGAAACAGGACAACCAAAGTATTAGTATGTACAATGTACATATATCAAAGATACATTGGCAAGTGGTTTTGAACCCATGCTCTTGGTTTGTGTAACCATTGGACTACCAATACACCACGGTCACCTAAATTGTTTCTGTCATATTCAAAGCTCAAAGCTCTCGAAACGTCGGAATAATAAAATAAAATAGTAAAATTAAAACCATAATAAACGCGATATTAAGCCGCATAGAATTTGTTTATTTCATTAATCTAACAACACTTGGCCGGCATAGTGACGGTGGTAGAGGCAACTGTAAACTGCATCGGTTTTTTTTAGTTGTTTGCGTTCTTAGAATATCCTTTGCTTAGGTTGTTAAGTCTCCCTCTTAGTTTGAGTTTCACGACTTAGTCATCTCCTACGTCACATGAGGGTGTCAACTTGCATGTAACGTACAAAAAACCTCCACCTACAATGGTTCGTTAATGTTGGAGGTACCGGTGAAAGGTCGCGTGTTAAGGCGGATACCACGCCCTTGCCCTGAGGCTGCGAAAGACCAGGACAACAGCGTTTTGGTGGAGTCAGAACTAAATTGTAGTTTGTAAGGTCAATGACTTTGATCTAATGAGATGATTTTTTTTAAATATATTTTATTGGTAGAGTGAATTTTGCTTAGTTTTATTTTAGGTAGAACTAATACTGAAACACGTATACGTATATTTACTTTTCCTTGTAAAGGTTTTAAATTTTAAAATATATTTTTAACACGCTCTTGTTAGCTTGACTTGCATGTATGTTACTATGTAACAGAATCTTACATAGTTTGAAAATTTCTACACGTAAACCAATGACAATAGAATTCTTTTTGGCCGGCATAGTGACGACGACTGAGGCAACCGTGAACTAACTCGTTTTTTTTTCAGTCGTCGGCTCTTGCTTACCATTTATTCACTTTTTGGTTTACATTGTCGAATAAGCGTATTTATAATTTTATAACTATAGATTTATTAGAGATATAGAATTAGGAAATTAGACCTCGACTTACGAAAAGACGTGACTAATTGATTGATTGATATTTAACATATCAATCAATCAATTTATTGAGATACAATAATTCCTAATTTAAATTTGAATTGATCTTTGTATTTCATTATTTATCTAGTTTCTCTATAGGAGGAAATAAGCTCGAAATTTAATATTTTCGTAAGAAAGCTGTAAAGTTTGCCAAAAGATTTACAGAAATAATTCTTTGGTATGACAGCTTTTCGTACCAGGCAAACATTAGGGTAGGGTGGTATTAGGCAAATATTTGATGGAGTTCCAACGACTACGGGGTGTGTCTTCCCGTACAGACATTAAGCTAAAATTATTGATAATTTAAAAGAATAACATACTTTGTAATTTTCCTAAAACATTAATAGTTTATATTTTTTATATTCAAATTCAAATTGTTACAAGAATAAGCAGATACTAAGGAGGGATTCTGACACAATCTTGACACAACTCCCTCGCTTCCTTCATATCCACAATTTTCTTAATACAAGCTAAACACTAGTAAAGACCACTAAATAGGCCAATTAAGAGTGGTAGGCAGAGGTACCCAGTCTGCCGATCTGGGGTAGTATCACTACTTACAAGTATACAGACCGTAAATTGACTTAGTCACGTTATGGGATCAGCTTGTAAGTTGCTGGTTTCAACTAGGCAGGCATAGTAGATGTGCAATCACTTTACAGTTATTAAATTGTAGAAGCCGTGACATCTATTCATGGACCACACTCCATCTTAACATCAAGCGGGGTGCTGTCATATGTCGAGTCACAATAAAAACTACAATTGTACTAGTGAAGTTTAATTTAAATAAATGCAAAGCGGGTTATGACACCGCGCCAATCTTACACTACATCCTTCATCGCGTCATGCATGCGACAGGCTATAAAATAATGCCCTGTTCACACCAATAACTCACAGGCGAGACATAAAGGCGAATACAGACCGCGCGGTCCTGTGAGCCCGTGTGAAATGTACCAGTGATTTATACCGCATCGATATCTGTTAGATATGAAATTTGTCATGCGCCGCGATATGGTACGCTGTATTTATTTACACGACGCGGACTGAATTGGTAATAGTTTCGTTATCAATGTACTGAGGTAATTATTTATGATATAGACGATTTCGCTTGTAATTGAGTGTAATCGAAATTGCTTGTTTACTTTATGAAGCCCTTTCTCGTGTGTTATACAAGATTTATAGGCGATCATTTTTATATGTAGACTTTGATTAATATTGCCTGATTTCACCTAATAAGTTTGTTTTATATAAATATGCTTGTATAACAGAAACTGTTCACAAAAGTACTTATAAGAATGTACTAGCAAGTAGTTTTAAACCAGGTGTACTTGGTTTGCGCGACCATTTTACTACCACTACACCACGGTCGATTCTAAAGCATAACTTTATATTTTAGTGTGTATTTTTTTACATTTCTATACTAAGCTACAAAAGTGCTTGTATCATAGAAACAGGACAATCAAAGTACATCAAAGATATATTGGTACCGGCAAGTGGTTTTGAACTCGTGCTCTCGGTTTGCGTAACCATTGCACTGCCACTACACCACAGTCGCCTCAAAGATCAAAGAGTTGAATATTTTAGGCAACACAAAGTGTGAACAGAAATTTTCACTTTTTCCAATTTAACTTTTTTCAGAGCTTTTACTGAAAAGACGCTTAAAGCATTTCTACTTATCCCGTGTCTAGTTTGTGATATTTTTTGCCAAAAATATCTGTCTGTGAGGCTCGAATGGACTCGAACAATACTTCTAATTTGTAATAAAAATGATAACTTTGACTTTAGAAGCTTTGGCTACTTTAATTTTTCGGTATATTTCAGTTTCGGTTCTTTAGGTTATTTTTTCCTGTCACTTCAAAGGTTTAGTGTATTTTTTTACATTTAAACCAATTTTTAAATCGACGTTGGCCTTAAATTGTATGCCTGATCATCATCCTAGAACGCAGACGACTGAAAAAACCGTTTCAGATTACAGTTACCTCAATCTTTTTAACTTTAACGCCCACATACAAGTTTTGTAGTTTTTTTTTTCATGGAAAACAAACAAATATTATTGCTTTATTCTGATATCTTTGAAATTTCTTTTTACACCATATTATACTTTGGCTTATCACGTGCTATCTGTCTGTTTACCCAAGAAGTGGTTAACAAAGAAACGACTTCCATACATTTCTGGTGGCCTATTACATCCAGAATCCTAAAAATACGTTTGTTGTTTTTTCCAAGTATATCTAAAACCAGGATCTGAGTGGCTGAGGGACCGGCTGACGTCGAGACAATGGTGGCGTTCCAATTCAGACCAAAATGCCCTGCTTTCGAGACAACCGCTTATTTATAGCCCCGCGAACCGTATGCAAAACGGAACGTTTTGATATGCACTTCCAGGGTTGACTATTACCATCGTATCTTGCATTTTTCGTAATTATATAGCATTCGTATTGTATTGTGGTATGCTCTGCAGATCCGGGGTAGTACCATCACTGACCGTGAAGTGATTTGGTCGCGTTTCGGGATCAGCTTGTAAGTTGCCGGTTTCAACTAGGCAGGCATATTGGATGTGACTGCTACTTACAGATATTAAATTGTGGTAACAGTGACATCCATTCTTGGACCACATTTCAGCTTAACATCAAGCTAAGTGCTGTCATATGTCGAGTCACAATTAAAAAATAAAAAATGCTCTTAATTAAGACAAGTATAAAATATATTTAACGTATGGCATATTTATCAAATAAAATAAAGGTTCCAAAACCGCTTATATAAATTATTATTTAATATAACATTTATTACACTTGTAGGTAGATAGTTGGTTGTCAATAGCCCAGTCTGCCGACATGGGGTAGTTCCACCACTTCTAAGTATACGGACTTTGTAACTAAGCGTTCCAACTAGGCCGGCGTACTCACAGTTACCTAAGTGCCGTAGCAGTTGTCGTCATTCATAGGCCGCACTCTAGTAACCATCAGACGGGTAGAGGTCAGATGTCGAGTCACAATAAATTATATTTTACGAAAACATGACTTTATTTTTAACAAGGCTTTCAAAATTAAATTATTTATTTTGATCAAATATTAAATGAAATGAAATGGACTTGAAACTCCTCTCTCCTCGTATCACAGACAACAACAGTAGCTTGTAGGCAACCCTGTGATCCGCTCCGCACGGTTACTTTGCATCCGTTCTCTGGAGCATTCTCACATAGGTGCGTCTCATGAATATGCTTTTTGCAGTTTTATTCGTTTCCCTTTGTAAGTGCTCGCTTCACCGACGCGATGCCATCTCCTTTGAACTGCGCCGCTCAACGACAGCACCACTATTATACTAAACCACAATTGGGATGGATTTAAGCTGCATATTTGGTTAATGATCGCACTCACTCCCTTTTGCGATGTCATTTGTATTCATATCTGTATCAGTGTCCTTTGCCTTCTTATTTTAAGTCAATAGTTTATCGTTCTCAAGTACTACAAAAAGTTATTTATTACGAGTATCTACCTCTATCTAAGAATCTGTAGTGCCGCAGTTTTGTATTGCAGATGCCAAGAAATTATAATATTTGTGTCAGGATTGTTGTTTTTGTCTCAATTAAATTAAAGTCTGCACTTTGTGACTTTAGAGTAAATAGAACCATAAGTACTTTCATTGTTGCATAAATTTAAAGATTTTCCGTGTTACCACGAAAAAATTAAACGTCTTTAGACAGGAATTTAATATTTTTTAAGTCAATTTTAATCAATCAAAAAAAGTCAAACCGTCACGACTTCTTCCCACAGGGATAGGCAGAGACAATGGAGCGCCACTATTCACATTCACTATTCTCTTCATACAAATTCTTTGATTATGGACACTAGGCCTATTATGGAACCTAGCTTTCTTGAGGATGTCTCCGATTTGATCCTGCCTCTTCCTAGGCCTGCCTCGTTTAGCGCATCCATTCACATGAGATTCATAAATTCTTTTTGTCAATCTACTTTCACTCATCCTTTTCATGTGCCCAAACCATCGAAGCATTCCTTTATCAATCCTTGTCACTACATCCTCATTCATACCACATCTACGTGAATTTCGTACCAGCAAATGGGGTTTGACTGTATACAAAAATTTAAACACTGTGTTAAATATTTTTAGTAGTAAGACCGAGTATCTTTACTAAAATCTAACTGAACATTTTCATATTCATCGCTGAGTTTAACAACAAACATGATGCAAAACCCAATAGTATTCAATAAACGCTCTGCTTATTCTGGTTGAGTTCTAAACGCAACTATCTCATTTCCTAGCCCAGTTAGATTTCCGACTTTGACGTTAGCGTCCATCCTCATCCGGCTCTCGCTGATTCCTATCGAACGTTTACCCACTGTTTACCATTAACCATTGTCTCTATTGGTCTATTCATATACCACTCGTATACTATTCGCCAGCTTGTTGCAAGTATACACGTTACTGTTCTGATTGATTTCAGATTTGTCCAAATTGATTTAGGTGTCCGTTTGATTGTTGTCTTGACACAACTCCCTCGTTACCTTCACATTCACAATTCTCTTCATACAAGCTCTATGGTTATGGGCACTAGGAAACCTAGCTTTCTTGAAGATGTCTCCGATTTGGTCGGTAAATACCCTCCTGGGTCTGCCTCGTTTAACGCATCCATTCATATCGATTGTCAGAATCGTGGCGCTTCATTGTTTCTGCCTATCCCTGTGGGAAAAAGGCGTGACAATTTCTTTGATTTGATTTAATTGTTGTCATGTACGTAAAATTATGTCGTGAAGATAATTTTACCATTGACTTGTGAATATATCTGCACAGAGCAATGACAATGTCGAATAAATAGAAAGTAAACATAAACAATACATGTAAATAAATAAACAGAAGGACAGAAAATGGCAAGATATGTTCCCTGTGCGTTACTGGAAGGGTTACTAGATAGTGCCATCCATCAGGCGGTCACATCGGCTCGATAGGGTTAGGCCCACCATCTCACCTTTATGTCTCCCTGGTGGCATATAAAGGGACCTTACGATAGAACCCTAGTTTTTTGACATCTATTTGTGGTTGCTCGCCAGCCTGTAACTATATACAAACACTTCGATGTCTTTTTTTAATTTAATTTTTAAATGATTCAGGATAATCCTTAAGATATCGATAGCATTCTTTTAAGAATTCTGGTAATTAATAGTTAAGAATAAAAATGTGTCAAAATATTTTATTTACTCTTTGTAGTAACTCTTTGACACAGGCTGCTGTATCAAAGGAACGCAATCTGTGCGGAGTCACAAACATCAAAAGTTTAATCCATCAAGTATCTCATTTATTATTACGAAAGAATCTGCGATATGAGTAATATTCCCACCCCAATATGATATCCTAGTATCTGAATATATGGGGTAGTAACTCCTTGGAGAGGATATGATTTTAAGACACGGAAATCACCGGAGCTCGTGAATATATTATTATCACTGTTATGCCTATACTAAGGAAAATTGACATTACACTTTTGCATATGTGTATGCGTTGCTTAACAAACAGATAAAATTAAAAGTATATTAACTATTATAATTAAACTATAAATAAAAAATATCATCTAATGACGTCGCATCAGAGATAGTCCCAAGGAGACTGGCAATATTTCCCCTTTGTATAGCAAGGCTAATACGTTCTTGTCTTCAGACTTCTCCGTCTTTTGCATATTATGTACGCTACGATACTTCTCTATATTTAGTATATTTCAATAATTTCCAATTTCTATATTTATTCGCACAGGTATGTGAGAGCGGTGAACATTACCCGATACGCGTCGTATCTCATTTGAATTATAGGAGTGCGTGATTCGCGATCAGTTGAATGGAAGATGGAGACATTTTTCACGCGACAGTGTAAGCACCATCGTTGGCGGAGAGAGCGTTGATTTCGTCGGCGGTCCCACATCGAGTATTTACATATTTCCACCCCCGACCCCCATAGATTTAGGTGCGAGCAAATGGATTGTTTCTCTTCGACATAGCGAAACAAAATTTATGTCTGAAAGGAGAATTTTTCGCGTCGGTTTTTTCTCGTAGCGCGCGCGTGCGTGCTTTTTTCTCGATTTTCGATTTATTGCTAACTTATGCCGGGTATAATCGTGATTTTAATGCGAACGCGTGATTTATAACGGTCGAGCGAGGCCGGCGGATGAGAGCGGAACGGGATTGCTTTTCGAAATTTGATATCTCAATAGTCGCGTGCGTTTATGGTGCCCTAGTGCAACTCGCTTATTTGTTCAATATACGATATATACGCTGACGTCGCGTACCGCAGGTCCCTTTTTTATCGATTTATTTATTAGTTTTGTGGGCGAATACTTGCGTTAAATTAAAAATAATTGCTCGGCTTTGTGTCGCCGACAAAAACTGCGGCGGTATAAATTTGACAAATCCCGTTATCTGGCCGGAGGACTCGCGTGGAGTTTATCATTTTTCGGTTTTTGTGTGGCCCGTAATAGGGTTCATAAATTTTTGATATCGTTTTTCTGATTTTTGATGCGGCGCCATCCATGGCCGCAGCGGCCGACGTCAAAAAACTTTCTCTCAAAAAAATATCAATCAATTGATTGTAGTAAGCATTGGCTACCATACTATACATACGCCACTTTTTAATAACACGCGTTCTTTCTGTTTATTTTACATTAAAACGAATGTATTGGAAGGTGTATTTCAAGGTGATGCTGTAGACATATAAATAACTATTTGAAAGCATTATCGTTACTGGAGTGCACACACGCTCGTACATCAGTCCGGCCTCAATCTATTTATAATGCCTAAATATTATTGGATTAATTTAATTGGAAAATAAACATATCGTCGGCCGAACCGAGTGTAGCAGACCTCCCTGGCCGCTCTATTTTGATTCTCATAACAATACAGACGCATCCTGCTCACGTGAAGCAAGCCAATAAGTGCGGCGCGGGGTATTGTCTCTCAGGGCACAAAAGGCGGTGTGATATGCAATTTTTACTATGAATTTATTATAATACCCCGAGTGGAAGCGCGCGCCTCTGGGAGCAGCGCCGACTGAGTAATGTCCCATACGGTTTTATTTTTATGACACTTTTTTACGACGACGAAAATGGCATAGCGCCGCCGAGACATCAGTGTTCATTTAAATTTACGATCTCCGAGAAAGGGTTCGCCCGGATAGATATCATCTCGTCAAATTGGTGTATTATTGATTGTTTAGCACTGTTTTATGCGGCCGGTTCGATCGCGTGTTCTATTTCAATGCATTTTCTTTTTATTAGTCGCGAGCGCTCGCAAATCAAAACAATAAAATGAAGTGTAAACAAGGAACAATGGGTGCGCAATGTTTATGAGGCAGAGCAACCGCCGCCGGCCCGCGCGTAATCCATATCGTATCAATATCCTGGTGCATCTTCATGTATCTTGTGGTTGGTCCTTTTGTTTTGTAAAATGATTCGTTTATAAACAAAATTGGCGCAAATGTGTATGAGGTCGCCGCGCTCGCTCGGGGAATCGAAGTGAAACGTGCGAGTTAATAATTTACTAACGCCTTTACCTGAGGGCGCCGGATAGAAGTTAGGAGGTTTAAGCAAAGGTAGGGGTAAAATAGAGGAGGTCCCGCGGGAATTGCTCCAACTTGCACGGCAAAAACCAATATCATTAGGTACCACACGAGCACCACCTATCCCAACATACTTTAGGATAGTTTCACATTCAGATAATTCCTTATGTAATACTATGTTACAATACATTGTTTACATTCATACTTTACATTGTCTTTACCTATATAAAGCGACCGTGGTGTTGTACGCAAACCGAGAGCACGGGTTCAAAACCACTCACCGGTACCAATGTATCTTTGATATATGAACTTTGGTTGTACTGATTCTATGATACAAGCACTTCAGTAGCTTAGCATATGTATAGAAATGTAAAACAAAACTGTACTTACTTAGACTTAATTTTTTTTTAATCTATACTAATTAAATACTATTAAAATGGATTTTCTTATTGTGAGGCGATATCTGCCACAAACCATTAGACTTTCATGGCTTATAACTCCATGGATCGCACTCTAGTTTCACATCAAGCGGAGTGTGGTCATTTCGCGATGAAAATAATAAATTACAGACAAAAATAAGGAGACAGGAAGGCTGGCAATTATTTCTGCCAACGTATTAGCCTTGCTATACAAAGGGCAAATGTTGCCAGTCTCCTTGGGACTATCTCTAATGCGACGTCAAATTATATTTTTTAATTTTATCTGTTTCTCAATAAAGGATTTAATACAGACAGACAGACATAGAAAAACAATCAAAATAATACGTGATGATGTACAATCAACAGCCTTATCACTTATAATAGTACTCATATAAATAGATTGTTAAAATTGTTATTTTTATTCTAATTCCAGCATCCGTACCCTTCTGAGGACCAAAAGAAGCAATTAGCGCAGGATACAGGGTTAACGATACTACAAGTAAATAATTGGTGAGTACCTTTATTATTACGACCTTAACAACATAAAGGATGTCAAGAGCGAACGGTACTTGTGACGTATTCAGACATATCGGTTGAGATTCTTCCCTTTTGTGACGCTACATCTGACCTCGACTTGTCTGATGGTAATCAAGAAGAGATCGAAGAGCGCCGACGACTGAAAAACTATTTGGAGGTTGTCTTAGTCATCGTCACTATGCCGGCCTGAGCTAAGTGGATCTAAGGTTATATATAAGAAGAACACATGGGCTGGTAGCATTCCCATTGTCTACTTTACTGTTGTTGATTCCCCTTCAAATACCAACCACATTTACAGTTTTATTGCTTGCTGTAAAAAATAAAGTAAAATTACTAAATATTCTAAAGAGAACTGTAACGCAAATTATTTTATTTCTGAAAAAAAAATGCTGATTGTTTTTTTGATAACGTTTTTTAAAATATTTCTATTCTATCATAAACGAGCGTGTATCATTAACGACCAAAGTACTTATATATAATAAGTATATATATCAAAGTACCAGCAAGTATTTTCGAACCAGGATCTTTTGGTTTGTGAGACGATTTTACGGCTTTAAATATATATTTAGGGCGACCGTGTATTTCAAATATATTTATTTTTATAAAAGCAATAACAAATAAATAAATATAAGGAACGCGTTAAAAACACCAACATCGGTGCGCTCATTAAAGCGCTTATTAAAACGAGCGATTGGCTTATCCGTCCGTACGTAACATGATTATCCTTGTAAATAGTCATGGATATAAAACGGCACAGTTTATTGCCGCGCTCCTGCCACTTGGAGATCTTGTGGCATTAAAATAGATATTATAATGATGCTGTTTCTAGCATGCCTAGGACATAAAATCGCTTCGCCATACCAGAGTGGGTGTTACGAAGATCAGGCTGAGTGTCACCACGAATAAATTGTGCTTTTAAAATTAAATCTATATAAGCTACTTACCGTTGTTTTTAAATTTTTAAATAAATTATTTATTGTTACTTAAAATAGTGCATGAATTCTTGTCAAATTAATTCTGCACTATGAAGATACTTTAGTAGGTAGATACGTTAAATATTTTTAGTATTTAGACGTGGAGTGGGAATAAAGGCGACTGCTGTTACAAACTAAATAATTGAACTTTAACTCATCCTTTCCACATGCCCAAACCATGTCACAAAATATTTTGTTTTGATTTTGTGCAAACATTGATTAATAAATTAAACAAATTTTATGCAGCTTACTATCGCGTTTATTTTCAGAATAATAAAAATTATTCGAAACGTCGGAATAATAAAAATTGTGAAATCAAAACTAAAATAAACGCGATAAAATAAACGCGATAGTAAGCCGCATAAAATGTGTTTAATTCATCAAAAGTCTAATAAAATAATGAAGTCTGTCAAATATAGTTTTTGCCGCCTATATGAGTTTCCATTTGAAAGGTATTTTACATAATATTCATGATATAGGCGATCAAACGTCGTCACTTATCTTAATAACTGTTTCTTAATTTAAGCGCTGGGAATGAACGGTGATGTTTGAGTGACAGGGTCGGAGGTCAAAACTAGATACCTTTTGTCTAGCGGGCTTTGTGCCATCTAGCGGGTTCTTATGCTCGGCTCGTATTCACGACACAGAGCACAGTTATACACAATTAACTCAACATTATATCAATAATTACATTCACGACCGGCTATTAAGTTTAGATTAAAGGAAACGTGCTAGTCAATGAACGTTTATATTTCTCATAAACGATTGTGATTTAATTTTTAAAAGTTTTTGATGTAATTAACTATTGAGTTTATGATTTTTTTTTAGTGCGATAGATGTGGTTTGAAAGATGATGTAGTGACAAGGATTGACAAGGCTTCGATGGTTTGGGCACATAGAAAGGATGAGTGAAAGTAGATTGACGAAAAGAATTTATAAATCTCGTGTGAATGGATGCGTTAAACGAGGCAGGGTGTTTGCAATCGGAGATATCCTCAAGAAAGCTAGGTTGCCTAGTGCCCATAACCGTAAAGCTTGTATGAAGAGAATTTTTGAAGTAAGCGAGAGAGTTGTGTCTGGATCGTAGCAAGTGGCGTTTCATTTTCTCTGTCTGTAAAAAAATGGCGCAACAATTTAATTGATTATTTGAAAATATAAAAAATCAAAAATATATCTTGTCATAATCAAAAATATATTGACTTGCAGTGTTAAATCTGAAACAATAAACCAAACATCCCTATTAAAGAAGGCACCAACTAAAAAGCGGAAGAATAATTAAAAATTCATATTTTCGATTGTTCCGGTCAAACATTAGCAGATTATGTGGCTTAAGCATTTTTATGTATACTAAAGCCATTAGAAAGGGTTGCTCACCCCTCAAGGGTTGTATAAACAGGTGCTCCCTCGTTGATTGCATTCCGCTATCTCCAGCTCTCGAGAGAGTAATTCGTGGAGTAAATATTTTATTAGTGTGCGTGCTCTGGCACCGATTTATGAGTGAGTGTTTAAATGAACTATTTGCATGACAAGCAATCACCAGCGAGACGTCATTAGGATGCCTTTTGGGGGATGATTTTGTGGCTCGGAAATTATGTTCTATTGTTTTGTTGGTGAGCCACTTAACCAGTGGCTCGGACAGTATAATACGTATTAAGATATTTACATTATTATATGCTTACCATCAGGCAGGTCGAGGTCAAATGTTAATAAAGACAAGTTTGAATAAACGATGTCTAATTAATATTTTCTTAGATTTTGCGCGAACATAGATTAATGAATTAAGCAAACTGCCAAATCTGATGACACCGTCAGTTATTTTTGCAAAAAATTGAATAAAACCGGAAACAAAAAAAAAACAAAATCATAACATAAAACAGGGTAGTTTTGAAACCAATTACAGCATCAAGCAACACCTTAGTCTCTTCGTAACCACGATGGCTGCAAAGCTCTCGAAACGTCAGAATAATAAAATAAAATTGTAAAATCGAAACTAAAATAAACGCGATAGTAAGACGATGTCTAATTCTTTATTTTCTAATAATATAAAACTTGTCAAAATCCAGCTTTGTTCATAGACCAGTTATTATTAAATCAAAGTAATAATTGACAGGAAAATAAATTGTCAAACACAAATACTGTCAAAGTGAAATTGACAAACAAAAGTAATTGGAAACAGGATACGAAGCAGAAAGCTCATCAAAAACCCGAAACAAACAAATTTTAAATCTCACATAACTTTTATTTACGACTCTCACACGAACCTTTAATATACGAACCCAAATATAATACAAAACTAATATAACTAATATAATATCCTAGTCGGTTTTCTCAGTCGTCGTCACTTTTGGACCTCCTCTTGCTTATCATCAGGCGGGACGAGGTCAGATGTCGTGTCACAATGAAAAAACCTTGGATCCTTCAAGCGATGCGTGAAAAATCACCTTTGGCCGGCATAGTGACGGCAACTGAGGCAGCCGTGAACTTGGTTTTCTCAGTCGTCAAGAGTCACTCTTGGACCTCCTCTTGCTTATCATCAGACGGGTCGAGGTCAAATGCACCATGTCGGCCTAGTTAGAACTTAATTTATAGATATAAATTATAACTATTTTTACCTATCATACTGAGGCGTTTTTGCTCATCGATCGCACTCAATCCTGATTACACAGAGTGCGGTCATATGGTGGCCTAAATAAAAATTATTTCCACAAGAATGCGAGGAAGAGCCTATACTATAATCTGACACAACTTTCTAGTTTCGTTTTCCGATCAGATCGGGGAGATTTTTATGCAAACAGGGGTCTAGAATTTCTAGAAATGTAGAGCTTGCATGAAAAGAGGTGTTGATATGATTACAGCTATAGAGTTGTGTCAGAATTAAAGAGAAAGTAGAATATATTATACACCTCGGAGACATCCTCAAGAAAGCTAGGTTGCCTAGTACCCATAACCGTAAGGCTTGCATGAAGTGAAGTGAGAATGTGAGAGAAGCGATGGAGTTGTGTTAGGATCGTGTCAAGTGGCGCTCCATTGTCTCTGCCTATCTCTGTGGAGGACAGGTGCGATAATTTCATTGATTGATTGATAAAAATATACACCTATGTAATCGTATGTACTAAGTCCTATACTAATCTTAGTTAACAAAGCAAAATCATTGACTTGACGCAGGCAATGATCTAATTTGATTTGTATCTTATATACGACGTCTTTGTTCCCATGGTCGGCCATGTTGCATTATTGACGTCAATTCAAACTGAAACAAAGGATTAATTTACTCAGATACTGCTAGTTAAGGACAATGATGCAGTCGGTTCATTACTTTCTTAACTATTTTTATTACTAAGGGTGCAGGAGGTGTACCACCATTTTTGATAGAATTATTGTTTTCATTGTGAAATGTCAATTCGTACGTCAAAAATGCTTATTTAAATAAAATTACTATTTGCAGTTTTGTGACGTCACATCAATATTCATTCCTCCAAAGCGTACCACCGCGATAATTACAAAAGATAATATTAGGTTTTAGTATTCAAATGCAGCAGCAATACGTTTCTGGATGTAAAATCTATGCGAATGTATGAATGAATTTGAAGGAATAAAACAAAATTGCTAATAAGAAATTGTGGTACGAAATTGAGTAGTCTTGTTTTATACGTCAAAGAGTACTGTCTTAAAACATGATTGTTTTTAAAAGTTGGTGATAGGCCCCCTGGTCTTTGGAATGAAAATTGTTATATGCTAAAAGGTACATACCTAATTATTATTTTTAAATTCTTTTGTACATACTTTATTAATCAAATTGATTGATAGTATCCTCAAGAACGCTAGGTTACCTAGTGCCCATAACCGTAGAGCTTGTATGAATGGATATGAGGGAAGGGAGGGAGTTATGTCAGGATCGTTGCAAGTGGTGCTTCATTGTCTTTGTCTATCCCTGTGCGAAAAAGCGTAACAGTTTGATTAAATTTATTCAAAAGAGTAAATAAAAGCTCGAAAAATTTGCTAAAGTTTCTGGTCTTCATAGTGACATGTCACATGTCGCGTCACAATTAAATAAAAATACTATACAAGTTTGTATCATTGACACTGGACAGCAAAAGCATTTTACATCAACAAACTTTGTGAGCTAACTGCTTTTTAATACAATTTATTTACTAGAAATTAGGTGTCAATATAAACGTAGCAATTGCTTATACGAGTATACCTACATACATTATATGTGTTGTCTCAAAATTACTCCTATCAAAATCTGTTATCCTAGTACAATGCGTTTGTAATGCCTAGGACATACATATAAGGTGTCTAACGTAGAGTTATCCTATTGCAATAGCCTAGATTAGGAGTCTTATAAGCTTAGTGGATTGTTTACACGTTCAAGTGGGTTTAGTTTATTTCAAAAGTTAAAAGTAATAGTTTTCTTGTATATGGCACTAGGCCGGCATAGAGGATGTGACTAATACTTACAGATTAAAGTAGTAGCAATTATCTCCATTCATGGACCGCACTCCAGCTCAAAATCAGGCGGGGTACTGTCATATGTCGAGTCACAATAACTTAATAAATATTAAAATATGTAAGAATATAACAGATGTTTCCTGTTCTTTTACCAAAGCATTTCTTGACTATTTGACACAAACCAACAAATGGGATCTGAAATGGAACTTAATGAATTTGTCATTTTAAAGCCTTATTTGTACACCTGTTATTGTATACCTCAAGCCTCAATCCCCAAAGATATCATCATCATCATCAGCCAGAAGACGTCCACTGCTGAACATAGGCTTTCCCCTCTAGAACGCCATGCCGAATGACAAGATGCCAGTTGCATCCACCAGTTATTCGTGACTTTCACTATGTCGTCAGTCCACCTATTGAGAGGCCTACCTACGCTGCTTCTTTCCGTTCATGGTCTCTACTCGAAATCCTTTCTTCCCCATCGGTTGTCGGTTCTTTAAGCGATGTTATATGCAGAATCAATAAATTTATCGGTCGGTTCAACGGTTCTTTATGCAGTATTAATAAATCCCCATTAACAACCAACCTGATATCCTTGTCGCTTCTTTCATATCGAACAATATAAAAGACATGCCAGTGTTACTGTTAAGTGACACTACTAATCACTTAACACTAAATGCATGTAAACGAACTACTATTATTGGGATTATAAGTGATTAGTTACTGTACACTTAATAGCAGGTGTTTACTTGTTAATCACAGTTATTGTACAAGGTTTATATAACGTTAATAATAATAATATTATAGTTGTTATTGAATTTGCGAGCGAAATTCAATTTGAATTTGTGTTGTGTTGTTAGATAGATACAAGTAATTTTAATTTAGTTTACGAATTAGTTTAAGTTTATAGTAAATAATATCGCATCATAGACAGTAGGTGATTCTTGACCGAAATAGTGGCGGCGACTAAGGCAACTGAAAGTATTTGAAACGTATTTTTTCAGTCATCGGCGCTCTTGGAATTCTCATTGCTTAAGTTAGGGCAAGTTAAGGTCACATGTTACGTCTCGAAAAAAATCCTATACAAAAATTGTAAAAGAGGAATAATCTTTAATCAATCAAATTGTTACGCCTTTTTCCTAGCGCTACTTGCCACTTCCCTCTCTTCCCTAACGTCCACAGTTCTCTTTATACATAAACAAATATATTAATATTTGTTTTGAATTCCAAATAATTATAGAAACATTATTCTTTATTGTTAATATAATTCATAACAAAAGGAAAACAGAGCCGAGCATTAAAATGCAAATCGCATTATCAATGTTTTTCATTTAAAAGCATACCCTATCGGTTACACAATGGTTTGAAGGTACTAGGGAAGTAGGAAATTCTTCTATTGCGATACTCATGTACTCCTACTACGAATAATACGCCATTTTTTTATTGAGACATAACATCTGATGGTATCTAACTTGCTTGATGGTAATAAGCAATACTCGCGGCTCTACACCGGTAATAACTCGAATAACGTAATCTATGAAAACATTACGTTATTTAATTCTATTCGTTATTGAACCTTAATTAATTTTGTGTAAATACCAAACATTGTATATAAAAACGTCTTTTTATGTCATGCTAGTAAACTACACCTATTGGAACTTTTATTATGAGTTGTATTTGACATTAGAACTTTATTCCTTACTACTGCTTGCGACTGCTACTTGCAGTTATTTAACAGTAGTAACACTCGCATCCATCTATGGTCGTTATTATGTTGAGCCATTATAAAAAACGGCATTTTTTCATCTCCGTGAGCTCCACCAAATCATAGTAGGGTTGTTACATTTGCATCTCCATACAATTGCAAGGGGTGTTCTCATTAATTCGATAAGGTCCTGAATGAAGCCCTGGTGTCTATTGGGAGTATCATTTCAATTTGAACGCACCTCTTTGGTGTAATGAGCTTAATTTAATCATTACACTTGTGAATTGCATCGCTTTATGTTCTCCCAGTTGAGTTTTCTATTGTTCTTTTTATTTTTACAACAACATTAAGAAAAGTACTATTTACTTTATTATTCTTATTTTTTATTAATACTCCGTCACTATGCCGGCAAAAGTTTTTTTCCCTTATGGCTCGACATACGAACGACAATATTCTCCTGATGTTAAGCTAAAGTGCGGTCCATGAATGGAGACATTTTAGTACAGTTTAGTAACTACGATCAGCGGTGAAACCGGCAACTTTTAAGATGATTTTGAAACTCTACTGAGTCACATCCTACTCCTTGCTGGCTCGCATTCCAGCTTTACATTAGGCAATATGCGGTTGTGTATATACGAATATAAGCTAAAAGTATCATAACAAAAACCTATAAAACAAAATTCACCATCTTACATTACAATTAAAAGGACGGCAGCGAAAACAACTTGACCGTTTCACCCCTCCACAGTTCATGACGCCCTGGTATTTTCATTTTGCGCCCGTCACAGGTGAAATGTAACATGTAATTGCCGAAATAACGCGTTGCTTTATTGCCAACTGCTGTCGGAGTGAGTTTTACGAGTTAGGACTGTTTTACATTCGAGATACGTCTTTTCAAGTTTTCTAATAGAAAAGGAAATACTTTTATTTAACTTTTAACTTTATGCACAATATAGAAATGTAAACATAATGCTGCTAGATATTTATGGCTAGTTAACCTTAGAAAATATAACTTTAATAAAAATGAAAAAATAGTTAAAATTTATCAGATCAACTTTGAAACTTTTTTCGCTCTCGGAAATTAAATCAAATGTTTAAGCAATATTTTTCAGAAGCATTCACTGAAAAATAGAGTAACTCAGTCCTCCACGAAAGTGAACCCACAACAGAGACTTGGTACTTACCCGACACAGTTCTTAAGCTTCTTTCACATCTACAATACAATCAATCAATCAATCAAATTTTCACTCCTTTTTCCGAAGATAATAATCGCCACTTGCCACGATCCTTACACAAATCCCTTGCTTCCCTCACATCCACAATTCTTTTCATACTGAGCTTTGTTTTTTTTTTAATATAATTTATTTGTTCTCGAAAAGTGTGAGTCTTCGCTAATCTGAATGATACCTTAGGGATATTCATCTCTAGTTAACGCTCGAGTTTAGTATTATGAGTGATACTGAGGGCTGGGTACACAGTTTTGTCATACTACTAGATTGGCAGGTTCTTCATTTAAATTGTTCAGACTAAATCGTTACATTATATCTTTTGGTATTTTCAATTAGGACGCGACAACTAACGTCAATATGCCTGAAGCGCTGACGACTGAGAAAACCAACTCAGTTTACCGTATTCTCAGTTATGTAACTAAACCAGTCAGAGGTGCATTTTCATGCTTTGCTTTAAGAATCCAAGGTTTTAGGATAGGTAGAAAACATAGGCACGTTTAGAAAAACAAGCATTCCACTCTTCGGTTATATACGAGTTTATAAAGCTATTTAGTAGTTCGTCTGTTTTATGGATTAGTCTAATTAGTATAATGCTTTGTCAGATGTCAAGTCACAATAAAAAAGGCAACAGATATATTGTTTTAAACAATTTTCTACTTATGATAAAACAAAATAGATTCAATTCTCCTAAAGCTAAAAAAGCAAAAAGTCAGAAGAAGAAAAAGAGGTGTTTTTTCTTAGAGTTTACCCTACGTATCCCATTCAATGGGCGCGATAGCATCGGCGTTTGAAATTCAGCCACCGATTACAGCGAAGGAAATCGCTGTTTTATCACGATGCCTTCTTTTAAGAGCCATTCGCGGTGCTGAGACGACCGGTTGACGACTCTCGCATGCATTTTGAATGTAGAATGACGAGGGGAACTCGGCTAAAGTGTTTTGTTACTATCCCTGTCTCATGATACCCTGGTGGGTCGCACGTAAAACACTAAAATTTGGCTTAGTGGGTATTATTTTTTTATGTTATTTTTATTAATGAAATAAACTTTTGAGTGCTTGTAAAGTTTTGATTGCTCTACTCTATGCTTTTAAAGCATTGATTTAAAAGACCAAGAACAATTAGTAGCTAATGATGAAAGTAAGTAGGTTTACAAACGGCGGTCTTTCGCTTAGTGAAGTGACTCAGTCGCTTTTCGGTCGCTTGAAAGTTCCAATCAGGCCGGGATAGCGGATCAGATTATACTTGTAGTCCCAGCTTCACGTTAGGATGCTGTCACATATCAAGAAAATAAAAAAATAAAATCATCATCATCACTTCTTCCCCTAGCATTTATGCTGATACATTTAATAGCTCGTCAGTCCATTTTGTGAGTTGACATTATTTATATAGACATTATTTCCATGTTTTATTTAAATTAATTTAAATAATCGTCATAAAAATAAGGTTATTTTCAATTAAATAATATAAGTTTTACGGAATCGAGAAATAACATTGAAAGTCTCCGTTTTACGACGGGTAGCTACATTTCTACATTTTCACAGCGCACTTCAGGGATCATAAACTACCCGCCATAAACTTTGAATCTATAGTCTATATCAATACAATTTGCAAGAAATAATAATAAACTTCTTTATGTAAATGTTTCGTAAATATAAGTTCCGATGTCGACTTCGTTTATTTTCGTTGAATTGTTTTGGTTTATAGTTAACCCTTTTCTCTGTTTTAAGACTTTCTTTTGTGTTAACTTTACAGCTTTTGAAATTGTCTATGACATTACTTTTACTTAGTATGTCATTTTATATGAAATTTCTATATTTTTAAAATCTATAATCCACTAACAATTTATTTATAAACATACTTTGCAAGCAATTTTTTGACAAAAGCATTTAAGTCTTCTTTTATAGTTTTGAAATAAATTTAAAATACTTTGGGTTTTTTAAGTTGCTTTTATATAAAAACCATCAATTACATTGACGGCTCATTTTTCACAAAGATAGGCAAAAACAACAGATCGTCCTTAACATTAATACAACTTTCTTCCCCAACTTCTCACATTTTCAAATCATGTTTACATTATTACAAATTTCTACACAAACAAATGTTATGAGTATTTGAATCTTAAAGCAATTGAGAGTCCATCTTTCGCGTGTCATTGCTATGTTGATGGACAATTTGAGACTTATGAGCTATGTTGAGGCTTTTAAGGGACTTTCGGGATAGCTTTAGGTGTTTGTTAAAGTATTACAACCTTTTCAGGGATATTTCATGAGCTGTTGCAAGAACTTTAACAGTTTAGCCAAGATTTTACATGAGTTTTATTGTCTTGTCATTGTTTTTATGATATAATTTGGATGTCTTAAGGATTACAATATTGGTTTATTTCCTGTTTATTAATTCGAAAACAAATGGTTATTACAATGGTTATATAACGAATTTTTTAAAGTGTTGTTGGTCATTTGGTCAATTGCCAACTCGAGGCAGGACTTTCAAGTGTTCTAGCCGTAAAGTGACTTAGTTGCGTTGCGGTATCAGCTTGCAAATTGCCGATTTCAACTAGGCCGGCATAGTGGATTCGATTGCTACTGCAATTGTCGCTTCCGTTTACTGTTGACAGCATTCAGATTTAACATCAGGCGTTGTTCTATCTTACGTCTAGCCACAATACAAAAAAATATATAAAATTTTATACCATTAAACATTTTACTACAAATAACTGAATCTTATTAAAATTACGCGTGCTCATGTGTGCTATAATTTAGCAATAGCACACACGATCTAGATATTATGACAACACCCCTAAACCTAAAACTCATCTAATTACACAAAACACAAATGCACAAAACACCCCCTATCTATGGAACACGAAATCCTCCATAGAATTAAAACAAAGACTAAAAACAATTACCCCTTATTACCCCATAACAATTCACCTCCAGGAGGCATCATAAACACCGACCTTAAGCCATTTTACTCAAAAAAGCCTTGTAGTCTCGTCAAAATAATTCATTTTAATTTTCTTTACGCCCTAGTAAACCTTTATTTTACGGCTCTACAACACCGAGATAACTTGGGGAGTCCCTTAAAGGCCCTTATTGTAGGACCCTTTAACAGCCTCACAAACTCTACTATGAATCACAATACCTCTATCATGATGCGTCCAATACAATTCAACTTCTTTAGACTATCCTTTAATCATGATGCATACAGAAAGCAAATGTCTTCAGCCCAGAAGCAGTTGTAGTTTTTAAGGTATCATGATTTTATATAAAATGTGTCAATACTCCCTGATGTTAAGAAAAAGCGCGTCCATTATGACTGCCACGCAGGAAGTCGGTTATCTAGCCACGCAGACTATCACGTAAACCGTATGCCTCGAGCTTAGGAAGAAGAGCCTTGTGCCAGAACCTGTCAAACGCTTTGGAGATGTCCAAGCCGATGTCAAGAGGCATGTAAGGCATGATGTCAAGGTAATGGAGAGGCATTACCATCCAACAATACAATTAAGCCCAAGTCTCCATAAAAAATGAATGATGTCCTTTATAAATAAATGTACCAAATACATTTAAACAGTACCTAGATAAATCCTAGATTGATATCTAGCATACATATACTGACGTTTTTCTTGTTAACATAAAAAATCTCAAAACCTTGTTTAATAAATATATTAACTAAAACTTCATCCAGTGTTTCTGCCCACCCATATTATTTAATAATAAGAAATCTCGGATATCCGCAATTATTTCGTACGACAACCGCGAGAAGATAGAAGGGATAAAACTCCCTTTTGTATAATTAAATCTTGTAAATATTAATTAGATGAGCTTTATTTTAAGAAATTAATAATAATGGCTGTGCAATTTATTTATTAAGGTATTAATTTTTATTATTTCTTTTTTCTAGGTAAGTGCGTTTTCTTGTACACTGAGCGATTCCAAGATGGCGTTAAGGTTTGTTTTTATATTTTAAGAAATTCATTATTTAGGGGTTATTTTTAATCACAATTTATTAGACGAAGTATTTTTTTATACAAGTCTCGTATTGCTTTGTTGGTTTGTTAAAATTTAATTAGGAAACATTTTTTATAAATTAATTATTTTTTTTTAGTTTTCGACTTTTTAAACTTAAGAAATTGCTAACCAGCCTAAAAACTAAACCTAAAAATGTTAATATATCAATTGATATTGTAAAAAAATAAATTTTACGCATGGAAAATGGAATAGGTGCACAAAACTTGCAAACCTATTTTTACTATGGGCATTGAAAACACGAAAACGTACAATTATTTTGAGTGGTAATAATTACATAAAATAAAAAAGAGAGACAGAGAATAAGAGGAAAATTATGATACCAACGTGTATGTGACAGTTACCAGGGGTTCATAAGGTGTAAGAAGTTCCGCCGTGTGATCCGGACCACTTAACGCCATATTAACCGACCTGCACCCGGTTTTTACGATCCGGATAATGTCCGACTTAACGCCCCATGAGAACTTTGCGAATAACCAACGAATCGTCTAAACACAAGAGATTTTCTTTAAGATTTCCTTTCTAAAGAAAATGAAAGTTCATTATCTAAAAACAAAACTAACAAAATTCAAAAATGATTCTGGTTTTAAAAAATAACCATTAAATTCACATCAATTAAATCTCTTATACATAACAATAAATGTACATAACTGGGCACTAACTACTGATTAAACTTATCACCAGCCTACACAAGAGCTCGTAGTACTTTTTTCGAATAGACGCCAAAAAGAGCCTTTTTTGTCTATTAAAATTATACAGGAGAATATAGCAGGGGTTGCCTTTGACCCGATATGTATCCAAAAATGTGAAATTCCCTTTCAGAGAGCGATGTCTTTCCGCGCCGCCGCCGCGTCATCATTTTTCAACGTTTGCCATTTATTTTATCTGCGAGCTGCACACTCGCGCCCTCTGCGTCTGTCCAACGTAGCGATATCACTACGAAGCACACCCGAAAACAATTTAACTGCCATCCAATTCGATTACAATTATATTGTTTATTCGATATATGAAATAACAACAGAAAATATATAGTACATTTATAATGTTGTTTTACGAAAATCTTATCATTTACGACTTTCGCTAAGATTACTATGGTTAGTAAAGCCTTAAAATCAAATGGAATTTTTAAAATCATTTACTTGTATTAAGAAGTAGAATAATTGTATGGGCTAGTAATAATATTAAAAATAGTATATTGGGGTGTTTTTCGACCAAATCGGAGACGCCCTCAAGATGCCCATAACCGTAGAACAGAATTGTGAATATGATGAAAGTAGGGAGTTGGGTCAAATTGCGCCCCATTGTCTCTGCCTATCTCTGTGGGAAAAAAAATGACGATTTAATTGTTGATATTTATAATAATAGTGCGAGAGTTTGCAAAAATTCGATATGACATGAAATCGATCTATAAATTCGTTATCGTTTTAATTTCAAAATATTAAAGAGTGATCCTCTTTGTTGCTATTGCGAATATCAGCTGCTGAACGAAAAGATTTATAGTTCAACCCATTGAGCTAGAATCCGGATGAAAAAGAACAATTTTGAACTTGGTACGGTTTTGCATTCTTTAACGGAATATTCTGCGCTTTTTCTCTTTCATATGATTCATTTTGTGCAAGCCATAAATATTATATGTAGATGTTAGTGCCTATATGGAAAGGTTGTCAGCTTGTTAAAAAGGGAATAGAGGCGTCGACGAAATATTTAGGAAACAGGAAAAAATATCAAACAGCAATAAATCAATTTTTGAAGGAATCCTCAGTATGCGCAATAAAACATTCTACAGCTCGTAGGTACAAGTTTAAATTGCCATTGGTAAGGGTGCGTTCAACGGAATCGTCGAGATTCCAACCCGAGGTATTACATTTCCCTATCTCATTTTCCATTTGACAAACATCATTACATTTTCCGGTGTTACTCAACCTCCCCTCCTCCAAACAATTTTCAAAAGGTTCTCTCTTTTTCGGACAGTTTTACACTAAGTTCGTTTCAATAAAGTTTTTACAAAATACTAGGGAAACATATCTTTTGATTGTACAATTACATATAAAAACATTATAAAACGATCTAAATTAAGTAGTTGAAAAACAAAAAGTAAGTGGCTAATTATTAAGATTATATTTCTAACCTTATAATAAGGGTTATATTTTTTTAATTTTTTACTCAAATGTCTCCGCATCTCTTAAAAGCTGGGCTATTGAGCTAGTGAGAAGAAAATTGTGGATGTGAGGGAAGCGAGGGTGTTGTGCCAGGATCGTGGCAAGTGTCGCTCCATTGTCTCTGTCTATCCCTGTGGGAAAAGGGCGTGTCAATTTGATTATTCTTCTACACAGTTGGCTAACTGGAATTTCGCCGGATTTGTTTAACAGAAACAATACATTAGCGAATCTATCATAGTTACAAGTATACAGACCGTAAAGTGATTTATTCGCGTTTCGGGATCAGCTTGTAAGTTGCCGGTTCCAACTAGGCCGGCATAGTGGATGTGACTGCAACTTAAATTGTAGTAACAGTGACATCCATTCATGGACCACATTCCAGCTTAACATCAAGCGGGGTGCTGTCATAATATGTCGAGCCACAATAAATGAAACATTATCTTTTATCTTCTGCTGGGCATATACTTACATTCTAAACATTAATATATTAAGGAACTAATTCTAAAATCAAAATAGCTGAGTTTTAAAGTTGTCAACTTTAAAATATATGACGGGGCCTCATCTGTTTGGTATTTATTTGTTAGATTTTAATTACAGTAGGTACCAGGGTGGCAGAACATTATAGGGAGTGGAATCCGTCGATTTTACTGTTCTAATGAAACAGAAGCGGCGAGTTTTCGGTGCTTTTCTGTGACAATGCGGCGCGGGGCGCAGAGAGAGGGGGGATGATTAATTATCGTACACGAGCGGGGCGAAGGGAGGGGCGCGGATTACGACCGCACAAACTTGATACTTCACACAGGTTATATATTTGTTATGACACACACGTTCGGAGGATTAACATTGTTTTTCTATCGTATATAATATTTTGGATTTTACAAACTGTAGCTGTGGAATTGGATATATCAATAGTTATTTTTTTTAATGATGAACCGTGATTTATTTATTTTATTGTGACACGACATCTGACCTCGACCCGGGTTCAGAGTGACGACGAATAAAAAACCGAGTCAGTTCCCGGCTGCCTCAGTCGCCGTCACTATGCCGGCCTTATAGATTCAACTTACGGTTTCAGTATTATAATTCAATTCGGAGTTTTATTTCAGGCACTGTAACTTCATTCTTTCGCTGCACTTACGCTGAAAAGTTAAGCCGAAATATAATCGTAGATGAGACTGCTACTTGCGGTTGTTTAACTGTAGTAGAAGTCGACTCCATTATTGGACCGCAATCCAACTAGATATTAAGAGGAGTGCTGACATTATAGCCGAGATACTTTTTTTAACCTATGATAGCACTCCGCCTGATGTTAAGCTGGAGTGTGGTCCATGAATGAAGGCGACTATTATTACCCTTACATAACTGCAATTAGCATTAGCATCCACTATGCTGGCCTAGTTGAAATATATAGAGGAAAATATTTCCCTAAATAATAATAATAAATCTAATGGCAACTTGCAAGTACCAAGATTATTTTCCTGACTATGGCGTAGTCCCTGTTTTTCCTGTTATCTTGAAAGCGTAGCAACCCGGACCGTAGCGTCAGCCCCCTCGGGCTCCCGAGTCCTCCTTCAGGGGTTTCTAACAACCCCTAGACGTTTTTGTTATTCCCCACTATCTAGAACTGTTTTTACACATTATCTGATAAGTGTGGCTTAATAACTAGGTCCCTTTTATATATATATAAATAAACCTTTGTAGGTAAAATGTCTTATTTATATATACCCGTTTATAAAAAATATAAAAAAAATGATTAAAAGCGATGCGTCGATGGTTTGGGCACATAAAAAGGATGAGTGAAAGTAGATTGACAAAAGCAATTTATAAATCTCATGTGGATGGATGCGTTAAACAAGGCAGGCCCAGGAGGATGTTTTCCGACCAAATCGGCGGCATCCTCAAGAAAGCTAGGTTGCCTAGTGCCCAAAACCATGAGCTTACATGAAAAAAATTGTGAATGTGAAGGAAGCGAGGGAGTTGTCTTAAGATCGTGGCATCGGCGCTCCATTATTTCTACCTATCCCTGTGGGAAAAGGCGTGACAGTTTGATTTGACTGTCTACCACACACAAGCAACTAGCTTAAGATCGTAGTTATGAAAGTAATTTCAACCTAATGTGAAAATTAAATAAAAAAATAATAATACTCGTAGAATGAGGCATTGAAAGAAAATAATCTAAAACTTTGTGATTGTTCTCTTAAAATAGATTCTTCTTACCAAAATGTATGAATAAAACTGATCATAAAATTCATTCGACAACCTTGTTTTGGTATTAAACAATTTCCCCTGGAGCGGCCATAAGATTCACCCCTGGAGTTTATGACATATTAGTGAGACGTCAAAATTCCACGAGCAACAGACGTTTATGGCATCGTAAAACGGCCTCTGCTCACTTGTTGAGTTTACTGCTGTCTACCAGGAGAACAGGAGATACGAACAGCTCGTTACGTTCGCAGTTCATTCGACAAATGTAGCCGATCATGAGAGGGGTGGTACTTTCACACAAACTGCATTTACTACTTAAACACAATTCGGATTCGTGAAATAAAAACATCAAAGCGATAGTAAGTCGACTCTTGCGTTCCTGGTGATGTTACCTCAACCTTGTTCTTCCTCGTCTTTTTACACCCGTAATTACAGGTCGGGGGAAGCATTCGATTGCCGAAACGGCAATCGAACTAAAAGGGTGTGCGTTTTTTTTGTAGAACAATCGACAAGTAGAATGGTTTACAAGCCCATGTGTTCTCTCCATCCTATCACCTCGAATCCTTTAAACGATGCGTAAAGAAGCACCTTTGGTCGGCATAGTGACGACGACTGGGGCAGCCGTGAACTGACCCAGTTTTTTCAGTCGGCACTCTTAGACATTCTCTTGCTTACCATCAGGCGGGTCGAGGTCAGATGTCGAGTCACAATAAAAAAAACGGAACTGGCTTCTGCTATAAAAAGTCTGCAAGTGACAGACACATTTAGAATACCGATCTAGTCAAAGTTACCTTACATTTCACATGATCGTACTATTTACTAAATATGCTCCTAAAATCAAATCCTATGGTCACTTATGTACGAGTACTGAGACATCTGCTAAGGTCCTAGTCGTCACCCCTATGCCGGCCCATAAAGCATGTGTCGCAACTAAATTGTAACTAGTCATATAATATTCATGACGCAGTTCTCAATTTGTAGTAATGTCAGTGGGATTACGCCCCAGAGATCACTTCTAAGGTCATTATTTAAATATCGCCACACGGAGACGTTAAGACAAATGCGTTCGCGATGTATGTGCTCCTGGTGGCGCACGTAACGTATGCTCGCCGGGGCGTCGGTTAATAGCTAATATCGCTGCCTAATGACCATACTCGTCTTCAGCTTAATGCCCCACGTGGGACCAGAACTACACTAACGTGCCTCTGCTCTCCTGGTACATCTATTAAGGATATACATACCTACTTGTGCTTTTTCTTCTCTAAAGTACTTTTAACTTTAGTTACAATTACTAAATTTATAACTTACTAGCTGTGCCCGCGGTTTCACCCGCGTAAAATTAGGTTTATAATACAGTCATAAAAAAGGAGAAGGTTCTCAATTCGACTGTATATCCCATAACTCTATAACTCATATAAAAATGACAGACGGAAATAAAAATAAATATACTTATGGAAAAATTCCAAACAGCTGAAACTTAGCCAATTGGAAACTATAGAATTTTTTATGGTTAAATAATATTTAAGCTGCAATTATTATTTCTCCCCATCCTTGGATCCTCCAAGCGAAACGTGAAAGGTAAAGCATGTACAACAAAGTGACGGCTACTGAGGCAACCGAAAGCTGAGTATTTTCAGTCGTCGACGCACTTCGACATACCCTTATTTACACTCAGGCAAGTCGAGGTTAGGATATTGAGTCACAGGACATAAATAATCAGTAAGTTCAGAGAATCTGACACTTTATTAAAATAAGCAATTAATCAGTCAATCAAATTATTGCGCCCAAATTACCAGAAATAGAAAGTGTTTCAAATTACGATCGTCCATATGGAGTTATTTTAATTCTGTAACAAACTCCTTGTCACCAAAACAATAGTTAAAACAAAAATCGAAAACAAACACATTTTTTATACTGTAGACATTTTTATGTGTACATTTTTAATAGCTTTACTTACAAAGGGTCTCAACGAAATTAGTTGTTAGTTTAGCTGGCTCAACGAAATTGATTTATAGCTGCATTCTCGTTCTGAGGACTTTTGTTTTTTGTCGTTCTTATTGCTATTAAAATTTGATTGACACATTTATATCTTGTGTTAATATTGTCATTGTTTTATGCACCTCTTTTTATTTTGTGTATTGAGTATTAAAAATGTATGTCTATTTTCTCCTTATCCCTATGCAAATAGAGACAGACATAAAAGGTAATCCATACATACTCTTATTATAAATGTAAATGTAGCTCTGTTTATTTGTTAGTTACGTTTTCACGCCTTAACCGTTGAACCAATTTTGATGAATATTGGTATATAGATAAATTGGACCTGTGAGACGGACATAGGCTACTTTTTGTCCCAAAAAGAAAACTTAAAGGGGGTGAAATAGGAAGTGATAGCTTGTATTAACTAAATGCGTGTACTAATGCGCTTGTGAATCTTCAGGACAGGTAGGACGAGAAAGTTAAAGGAATCGCTACAAGCTATATTTACATTACCTATAAACATTCTTTATTTAAAATTATAATTGCACAAAACCCAAAATTAAGTTTTACCAAATAACATATGCGTTTTTAATAGCTTAAACATCTAGTAATAAAATAAACAAAATAAATGTAGAGTTTATAACAATAGGTAGATTGAATGATTGAATAGAGAGAGATTGTCTAGTATATAAATAATCCTATTATATAATATTGTTTTTGATCACAAATATATTAAACTATATTATTATATAATTTGTAGTCATTTAATGTTTTCAACATGCACATAAATGTCGCATTTATAATTGGTATCAATAAATAATAACGTCTAATATTGTAATTTATTACCTTTTATTAACATAATATTTGTATTTTTAAACCATATAAGGTAAAACTAAATTGACTAATTATATTTGCTACAGGAAACATAAAGCATGCCTTCTGAAAAATAAAAGGATCATTTTTTTATTCATTTAAAACTACGAAGTTTTCAGCGACTACAGTGGCATTAACAATGGAATCATAACTTTTCGTATATGTTTATAAATTTCGATAATTCCTCACAATTTTCTTCATTTTGTCAAATATTCAGAAATCCTTATTGTTTTCTTGAAAATCATGAGTCTGTCTGTAAGATTGTCACATTAAGAAGTTCAGGAACAGAACACACGAAATTCCATTAGCACACCAACTTAAATATCGAGATAAAATAACAGTAACTGACCTCAATAAAATTAAATTACAAGTTAACGAGCTGCACAACATTCCTTATACCAGGATCACATTAACAAAAATTTGCAATCAAAACTCATGAAAGTAAATCACTAATGTATGTAAATTGTATGTGTTCCTGGTATTTTCAATGTTTAGAATATGGATGTAATGGAGTGCGTATTACTTATGCGGTCGTTGTAACAATTGTAAGCAGTTGTCATGTAGAAATCGTATGAAACCTAGAAAAGGTTCTATATTTAACTTTGTCAGTTCTTCATTCATGTCAAATTAAATTAGTTTGATTCAATTCAATTAAACTGAAAAGAAACCGACTCAGTTCACGGCTGCTCCAGTCGCTGTCACTATTCCATATGTTATATATCGCTTTTTCTCTTCACACAAGCTCTATATGATCATGGACAGTGTACACCTTTATATTATAGAGTTTGTATTTTATTTTTTAGAGAATATCACCGATCTTATAAAGGTACATGCACCTAGGTGACCTTACACTCACGTCTTATAAACAAAATTAGAAAAGTAAAAAATTATCTCAGATTTAACATTTATGACATATAATGTTAAACATATAAATTCAGGTTAAAACAAATAGAAATAACTAATATTCTGTTCAAACATATGTGTACTGTTCATGTTCCATTACGCGCACTGTAGATTTTAACTGTAAGATTCAAAGACTTTAGTATACAAGCCATACATGGTGCAACCCGCTGCGATTGCAAATTGCAACATGTCATTGTTCTCCAAATATGTACTCCTGGTACTTAATAGAAAAATACCTTGCAATGAATAAATAGTTCTTGTAAAAATTACATATACCAACTATAATACTTGTATCATAGAAACACAATGCGTGGTAGACCCAGCCTACCGAACCGGGATTGTTTCATTTTCAATTTTGAAACCGTTAAGTGACTCAGTAGATTCACGATTAGCTTGTAAGTTGCTGCAGATGCCGGGCCAGCATAGTTTGATTGGAGAATTGTTGCGCCTCAATTTTCACTTGGATAGGCAGAGGTAATGGAGCGCTACATTCCACGTTTCTGGCACAGTTCCCTCGTTCACATCCACAATTATTTTCATACAGGCTCCATGGAACCGAGACCCCTGAATTTTTAAAGAATATTCTATTCCTATTTCGATCTTGGAACAATCTCATGTCCCGTGATCCTGGGTCGTTCCCGTTTTATCTTTTCTTTAAGATATATTTCTAATTTTAAACCGTACCTTCTACAAGTGGATATAGCTACGGAAAAGAGAAATATGTGTTTTCCGATCAAACCCGAAATATCCTCAAGAAAGCAAGAAAGCCTCAAGGGTGTGCACTGGGCAACCCTTGAGGCTTTCGTAGATAATAACAGCTGCAAGCTCATTCGTATAACCCCCCTCTCTTTTGGAAGTTAGAGGAATATATTGTAGTACAGACAAAGTTATATAGTGTTGCCTCAGTCGCCATCACTATGCCGGCCAGTAATGTTTTTTATATAAAAGCATAAAAACCATATAGATGTCAATGTCTCTCCTATAAGTGTATATAAAATGTATATAATTTTCACGAGCCACCATTGATTGTAGGTTGTGGCTATAATCCAACATGATCGTGGTATAAAATGGACAATTACGGGGAATTACCCGGTGATTGCCCCGCTTCGTGCCATAGTCGCGCAGATTACAATTTTCTTTAACTTCAATTTCATACTAAATAAATTACTATAAACCGTTTGTAATGTAGCTTATATTGTATTATAAAAACATGTTAAGTCGGGAACTTTCCTAAAAATGCTAGTAACAGCGACCGAGGCAACTGTAAAGTCGCCTTTTTCAGTCGTCGGAGCGCTTTCGGACTTTCCCTGTGTTACCTTTAGATAAATCGAGATCGCATAACTTAAGAATAAAGTAAGAAAGTTGTTTTAGGATGTTAGTAAGTGGAGACAATAGAGCGGCACCCTGTTGTAATAGTGGCTTAGCAATTTGATTGTTTAATTTATTGTGACTCGACATATGACAGCACCCACCTGATGTTAACCGGCAACTTACAAGCTGATCCCGCCATCCCTGCCGGATTGGATTGATGGATTGTTAGACATCCCACCTCACCCTGCCTGATGATAAGCACGATAAAGGTCCAAGAGTGCCGATGCCTAAAAAACCGAGTCATTTCTCGGCTGCCACAGTCGCCGTAACTAGCCGGCCAAAGTATTTTCTTTATCCACGTATCGAAGTTACTCTACATGGCGTAGCTTAAATTAAAAGAAGTACAAAAATAAAACGGTTAAAATTTCAATAAGTAAAAAAAAGGCAATAAATATTTAAAGAATAATCGTTGTTAAATTAATTTTGACCTTTCTTAACATATAAAGGGCTTGTTCCCTTGTTAACGACAAAAACACTCGACAAAAAGAAACAATAAATCCGCTGCACAATGTCAAAATACAATAACTCTTCTTGCAATGATTTACTGGTCGCTTTCCCAGTATGTCGGTCAGGGGAAGTACCACCTACTCTTAACAAAGACTGTGAAGTGATTCAGTCGCATATCGGGATCTGCTCAAAAGTTGAAGGTTCCAACTAATGACAACACCCCACTTGATGTTAAGCTGGAGTGCGGTCCATGAAGGGATGTCACTGCTACTACAATTTAATAACTGTAAGTAGCAATCAAATCCACTATGCCGGCCTAGTTGGAGCCGGCAACTTAAAAGCTGATTCCGAAACGCGACTAAATCACGGTCTGTATACTTGTATGTGGTGGTACTACCCAGGATCGGCAGACTAGGTACCACTGCCTACAACTCTTTAAATTCTCTAGATGTATTTTGAATTCGTACACCCGCAATGGTATAATCAGAAACAATTTGGCCAATCAACGAGTCAGAGAGCCAGTACCGTGAATGCCACGTTTCAAAGTTGTATAGGCACATATAATGGACAATTTCCACCCGAAACGCAAACCGCAACGATTATGTTCAAAGTGCTCGAGCCAAATGTCAAGTGTGCTTTTATTATTAAACTTTTTATACTACACTTTAGACACTCTCCTTTTTTGACACAACTATAAACTTATATGACTACCCGCGTAGTACATTTGTTAGGACACCAGTCCCGGGTTCGATTCCCGGTTGGAGCAATGATTTGTTTCATAGCTTGTATTTGTAATGTTTAATAATTAGATTTGATTTTACATATAGATTTGTTATTAATTATAAAATGGGTGGATATTTGCTCCCGGACTGGTTATTACCTTTTTTGTGACTCGACATCTGACCTCGACCAGGCGGAGGAGAAGAGGAGTTCTAAAAGTGGCTACGACTGTAAAAGCTGAGTCAGTTCATAGTACGTCACAGTCTCTTTCTACATCTAAAATTGGTGGAAACTGTGCATTTTCCGTCTGGCTAGGAGTCAAATCCAAACCTGGAGCAAATATATTGTAGATTTTGTAGCGGAAAGTACTGCTGCATTATTTCTGCCTATCCCTGTGACAAAAACATGTTATGACTAAAATAAACTAATATAATAATTTTGGTTTCGTTTTCTGTGGTTGTGGTTATGGTTTGATTGTTTTTAGGGTTAGATTTTGCCTCCTGCTGTGTTATGGGTCGCGAAGCAATTTTGTAATTAACTTTGACTCATAAATTCGTGAATTTTTAATGTTATTTATTAATAAGAAATGACGTAAGCGAGGCAATACTTAGATTTTTAATATTAATTTGCTGCATATTAGACATAACAATCAATCAATCAAATTGTTACGACTTTTTCCCACAGGGATAGGCAGAGACAATGGAGCACCACTTGCCACGATCCTGACACTCCCCCGCTTCCTTCACATTCACAAACCTCTTCATACAAGCTCTATGGTTATAGCCACTAGGCAACCTAGCTTTCTTGATCTGATGTCTCCGTTTCTAGACAACAATAAAATATATATTTAATATATTGGTTATTATTAAGTTATTACAAGATAATTAATTCACCATTTTAATATTATTTTCTGGGGATAAGAAAATACTACGTGTATTGCGCGAACATTATTTAGGAAATAAAAGATTTTTGCGGCTTACTATCGGGTTTATTTTCCGCTATTACGATTTATGCTAAGCCTTCGAAACGTCGGAGTAGGCCGCAAAAAGATTTAATTTTCAAAACTAATATTGAGTAATGAAAATAGAATTTAACCTAAGAATAAAATACTATTGTCAGATAGTCAACTATCCACGAGGATACAATATTACCGATTGATATACCCCGAAAATCTCCCTCGGGATCGAAAAAAATATCGAAACTAGAACCTCTATACATATTTAATGGAGCGGGGCCATACAATATCTCGGCCGATGCCAGGAGAACAGAAATTGAGAAGCGTTATCGGAATCCGGCGTATCTGGCCCGCCGGTCTCTGAGGAAATCATTGGGAAGGCATCTGGAAAATTTACCGCACATTCCGGCTCATGTGGCGGAACACACCTGCCTTCTTACGACCTGGTACATGATCTATTTTGTTATGGATTACGTATAAAGCTACGTCGGTCTATAAACGAATCACGTGGAACGGTAAAAAAATATATTATCTTTTCTTTCTTATTGTGAGGTACAATTTATAATACCTATAGAGATAATGTTATTTAAGTTTAAAATTTTACAGCTTTATAACTATAGTTATAGTGACTCTTAATCTATTAGCTAAGGGTCTTAATTGGTAACAAAAATAATGCCCGCACTAAAATCTTTATAAAATACTAGCAGTCCCCCGCGGTTTTCTCCGCGTTTATAAACTATGACTCGCAATGTGAGTACATGACGGACCGTTTCACATCCTCGTGTTCTATCATCAGGCACTCCAGGTCTTTAATTTCTGAAATCATAATGACAGAATTAATTGACAGAACAAAAAGGACGGAAGAAAATGACAGAACCAGGTCAACCAGGACATCATAAAAACATAGAAGTAACTTAATGACTATCGATCAGTATTGTAACGAGTCTTCGATAGGTTAAAATTGTCAATGAATATTTATCACATTCTATTAAATGGCCGACATATGTAGGTACACTCGACAATTTTTTTGCTTGACCACAAACGTTTTAATATTATATAATATAACTTTGATATTTACGCTTTCAATCTTATAAGAATTTCATTTCAATATTGCTCGTTCAGCTGCATATTAAGAATCGATTCTAAGCTAATTTTGATTAAGTCGTCTACTTGAATCCAAAGGTCTAGGTAATTCCTAGGTAAGGTAAGGTTTCTAGGTTCTAGGTAAGGAGCAGCAACGGAGCACATACATGAATTTTGGGACGGAAAGACAGAATTTTAAGATGCAAAGTAGATAATGTGGACTAATTTCAAGGAGACGGTCAGCAGAATTTTAAAATTTAGTAATTGAAATATTAATATATTTAGAAATAAATTCATCAAAAATTGGAGAACCTAAAAGGTAAAAGGAAGTACAATTAAGATTAATAAAATTTCAATTAATTATTAAAATCAAAATTATCTTTGTTCGCGCTCTATTGAGTCTAATGAATTAGTTAATAGTGGATGCAACTGGCATCTTGTCGTTCGGAATGGCGTTCTAAAGGACGTCTTCTGGCTGGTGATGATGATAATGATTAGTTTTTCTAATGATAATAATATAATTTAAATCATATTATATAAGATAAAAATATGCATGATTATAGATATTGTATTGTAAAACAGTAAAATTGAACATTGAGTGGTCAGCCGTACATTTAGTCGACTGTACATACTCATAGGTACGTAGGTTACGATATCTGAGGCTATTGTGAATAATTAACGCGACGCTTAGCAGTAAATGCCATATACCAACTACTCAGTTTCATAATTCATCAAGTTTTTCATCGATTTTTCACAATTATTTCGTTTATTTTTTTGTGATTGTCTAATTTGAAGTATTGTATACAGAAACATAAAGATGTGGTATACTATATCGAGTATATACATAAATATAATATGTCGTTTTAAAGTATTTATAGTTATAGTTTTTGACCAAATCACAGGCATCCTCATGAAAGCTGGGTTTCTAATGCCCATAACCGAAGAGCGTGTATGAAGTGAATTGTGGATGCGAGGGAAGCGAGTGTCAGAATCGTGGTAAGTGGCGCTCCATTGACTCTGCCTATCCCTGTGGGGGAAAGGCGTGACAATTTCATAATCATAATCATTATTTTCACGCCTTAATTCCCTTAAGGATAGTCAGACAATAAAGCGCCACTTTTTACGATTCTGACAAAACTCTTTCACATTCACAATAAAACTAACATTATTATCAATCAAATTGTCACGCCTTTTTCCCACAGGGATAGGCAGATACAACGGAGCTCCACTTTCTACGAACATGACACAACTCCCCCATTTCCTTTACGTCCACAATTCTCTTCATACAAGCTCTACGGTTATGGGCACTAGGCAACCCAGCTTTCTTGAGGATGTCTACGATTTGGTTGGAAAACGACCTCCTGGATGTTAATATTAATATAAAAGGTTTATAATTATCATAGGAGCATTGATTGCATTATAAATTGCGTTGATTAAGTTGAACATTTAAATGGATGTTTTGCGCATTATCATTTAAAATGGAATCGCCCTTAGCGCAGGTGTAAAATATAATATTTATGGGGTAAAGAAAGAGTTGGAATGCCTTGTTAGTGGTAATGAGGTGAGCTCGCCGCTATAAATTTGTACACGGCCGACTCCGCCGCCTCAAGGCGCATACTTCATTTGCATATTTATATTATATTTCTGTATCATATCCTACTATAGATAGATAGCATTCCCTACTAAATTATTATCAACAATATAATTAATATTGACAAACTTATAAAGTATTATTCAATCAAATTCCCACAGGGATAGGCAGAGACAATGAAACGCCACTTGCTACGATCCTGACACAACTACCTCGCTTCTCTCGCATTCACAATTCTCTTCATACTAGCTCTACGGTTATGGGCACTAGGGCAACTCAGCTTTGTTGAGGATATCTTTCAATTTATTATTGCAAGTGGCGCTCAATTGTCTCTGCCTATCCCTGAGGTAAAAAGGGTGCAATTTGTTTTGAAAAAAAAACTTTTATTAGGTTTCATTTTCTATCTAAATACGATTATATTTGATGATCTAAATTAATATGACATCCAACTTATTTTTTAGTTTTATATAATAAAATAACATTATAAAAAAAACACTTATAAACTTCTAAACACAGACTCAATAGCAATTTAAAAAGAGAAAATAACGAACAAAACAAATTATCCATGTAGTACAGCTAGTCGATAACAGATGGCGCTGCAACGTGAGGGGCAAGTTCAACGTGCAAAGTGCTGACTCACCGTGATGGTCGGGCGGCGCACGGCTCGTTAGCCTGACAAGGCTGCTGTCACTTTTTTGACAGTTTTTGACAGAGACATCGATAGTGAGGCGCTTAGTTACGATTTGGGAAAGGTCGCCACTTTATCGTCTCTTTTAATATTTGTTTAGCTTTTTCTTGTTATAAGCTGTATAATTAGGATATTTTTATATACATAGGTCAATTAACTGTTTATATATTTTTGAATAGACCTAAAATATTAAATTTCATAATATCAAGGCTTTTAAACTTGAAAGGGTAGACTGAACCTTTATATATTTTATTGTAACTCGCATTTCGCTTGATGTTAAGCTGGAGTGTGGTCCATAAATGGATGCCACTGCTACTACAATTCAACAATTCATGCCGGCCTAGTTGGAACCGGCAACTTACGAGTTGATCCCGAAACGCGACCAAATCACTTCACGGTCTGTGTACTTGTAAGTGGTAAACTTTCGTATGTACGAGTATTTACATTTTTTTATAAAGAATTGACATCTGAACTGAACTTGCCTGACATAAGCAAGGAAAAGTCAAAGGTGTCTGACGACTGAATAAAACGATTTAGCTTACGGTTCCCTCAGTCGCAGTCACTATGCCAGCCAATGAACTTCACTTTTCCAACATTTGCGATATAGTAATATAATTCATTATATGCAATGAATTGGCATTCTAATAATGCCAATTCATTGCATTATTAGAAAGTTAAAGTATGTAGTTAAGAAAACAATGTTATAAGAAAAAGGGAAAACAAGATGGAGGCCATTCATCCTAATTTTGTTACTCCAATCCAATTTTAGTCGCATAACGTCGCTACCGAGTACCAGGGTATAATGACATTTCAGGAGTCGCAATTTCAGATTCATAAGAAAGTAGGCAGGTGTCGCGCGATACATCCCGTATTCATGGCTCGATATATCATCGCTTCCCGGTGGAAAAACTCTTAGGTTGCCGTTTTTTTGGTCCCACTTTTCCTCCCGTCTGACGTGCAATTATAGAGATAATAACGTTTTCACCTCGCCTCGCTTTTATTTGTTTTCTTTTTGATTTATAACACTTGTTAACTGGCAACTTGTGCGGGGAATCGAAATATTAAAATGCAATAAAGACCATTTTAAAGTGTCATTTTATTAATATTGTAAACGTCCATAAACATAAATATTATAGCCTTATAAAACAGTCATCCCGTGCCAAGGATTATGATAATTTGTGCCAATTTACAAAAAAAGTGTCTGAATCATTTATGCCTGCCAAAGAGTACATTCCCACGGTCCCGCAGACGGAAACCAGCAACACGAAAAAATGAACCGAAGTCCCCGAACACGTCTCCTAATCTCGTGGTATGTACGACGCGTAAACAATTTTGATTAGAATGGCGATTTCGCCAAAAAGCAATTCACAAAAACCTGTCCGCCATGACATTTCTCAAGTTGTCAGAGGGCCCGTGGTTTTTTGCCGCGGCCGCCTCCCAATGGCCGGCATACCAATGGCGAACGCAAACTTAAAATCTTAATTCTCCAAATCTTTTTTTGAGATCGCATGAAATTTATAGACCACCGTTCCCCTCCCCGACCGCTCACCTCCTTCGAGCGCTCGCTCCTACTACGCGATGCGCTTACATCGATTGACAATATGATATGTTCGACGTCGGACGAAGATCGATGGCGGCGCGTCGATTAAATGACTTCATTATGTCTTTATTGGGACGGGCGCGCTCGCGTAAACGTCCGACACCGTATTATAGTGTATTTCATTGAGCACAAAGAGTGGCCGATCTATTCGATATTCGCCTCGCGTACCTACCCACCGAGAATCTCTGGGCCTTTTCTTAGAATTGATTTTTTTCTCTCCGCTCGGCCGAAGTGGTTCCGCCTCGAGTGCGTTAATCATTAATCACGTGCACCGTTCCCGCCGGCCGCCGCGTGTACCTACGCAATGTAATACCTAAGGCCGCGCGCACGATAACATTATCGTAAATATAGTTTCACAAAACGCTCCTCTCCCTACCGGTCGCGAACCCGAAACGTTCCCACAGATGGAATTCGCGGCCATAATCGAGACGCATTATCTCTGAATTTACGCTCGCAGCTCGTAATCCTACATACTATTAAAGTGCGGCTAACTGTGAACGAGCTGTTTTCCTCGGACGCGGGAAATGCGCTTTTTTCGAAAAGGAATCGAAGCCTCCTCGCGTCCGATCGCACGAGAGCGAAAACAAAGCATCGATCAAACTCTTTCACTCCCACATAAATCAGAGGGACACGCGAAAGGGACAGGTGCGACTCGCCGACGTCCGCTGCCAGTTTGATTTTACAAATGGGCGGAGTCGCGAAGCGAGAGATCGACATCGTCGAAACAAAAGAGAGAAAAGGAAATAAAAAGTTAAGGTAGAGGCGTCGATGCAACTGCACTCGCGCGGTTGCGTCTTGTGTTACTGCGGAAAACTATCACTAAGGAAATGAGTTTGCCTTGGAAGTGGCTTACTTATTATTAATTGGATATACCTACTCTGTGCCGCGACCCCACTTGCTAAGGCATCTGTTTGCCCTTTACAAGTGCGCTTAGGTCTTCGTTAAGCGACTCCATTTTGCATTATAATTAATTCTATTTACAAATGGACGTTGCAATTATAAATTACGAGTGGATGTGCCATTATAACTATATTAAATAAACAACATTAAACATCTTATAATAATTATAATTCATAGAATTTATGTTGATTGCATTCTTATAACGCCTGACATGTCAAGAGTCTTATTAAGTTGTTACTTTTTACAATAATATAAACTTTATAAATATTATTGCTACTTTAATCTAGATATCAGTAACAATGTATTTGACAGTTAACTATTTATTACAACTTTTGTACATACATTATAAGGCTATCGTGGTCCCGGGGTAGTCACGCAAACAAAGAACTCCCGGCTCAAAACTACTTGCCGATGTATCGTTGATATACTAAGTAGTTTGGAACTTGGTCATTGTAGAGGTTTCGTTCATTACCACCTTACCAATGAAACCTCTCTACAATGTACCTACCTATATCTTTGTACAAATGTATCTACTATAAACTTTAATCAATTATTGAATTAAAGTAACGTAGTAAAGGCATAAAATAAAATAAAACTGATGTTAACCTGAATTGCAGTCTACGAATACTATCAATCAATCAATCAAATTGTCACGCCTTTTTCCCACAGGGATAAGCAGAGACAATGGAGTGCCACTTGCCACGATCCTGACACAACTCTCTCGCTTCCTTTACATTCATAATTCTCCGCATACAAGCTCCATGGTTATGGGCAGTAGGCAACCTAGCTTCTACTACAGTTAAATAATTCTGAGTAGTAGTCGCTTGCACTAAGCCGGCCTAGTCGAACCGGCAACTTTAAAACTGATCCTAAAACGCAACTGAGTTTCACAGTCTTTAAATACTAGGTAGGCAAATGATTACCAACTGTATGTTTACCCCTATTACACCGTAAGATAAATAATGTATATTTAATATGTATTATTATGTACTAAACACAATAAATTGCTTAACTAATTTAACCTTTAATGGATGATAAATAAGGCATAATTTAATTTATAAAAAGGCATTTATTGAGCGTATATCCGCTTAAAAATTAACTTGACATTTGCAATCTTCACAATATCGTCCCTAATTCGTGTAATTACATAAATACAATGATTTTTGTAAATAAAAATTCAATTGTAATGTTTTCCACTGAATGAAATTGGGCAATTATGTGTAATTTACGTATCAACACGACGGACAGGTAGACAGGTAGGCAGGCGCAATCATTGTACACAATACACATGTTTCTTCATACTGCGACAACTACAACAATACTCATTTGATTTTATTATGAAAAATCAAAAATGCAATAAGTCATGTAGGTAATAAGAAATTACATTTTTCTATTGTGACTCGACATCTGACCTGCCTGTTGGTAAGCATGATGGAGGTCCAAGAGTGCCGACGACTAAAAAAGCTGCCTCAGTCGCCGACACAAAGATACTTCTTCACGCATCGCTTGAGAGATCGACATCGTCGAAATAAAAGAGTCTAAAAGGCGTAGATAGAGGCGTAGATACGGCTAAAAAAGTTCACGGCTGCCTCAGTCGCCGTCACTATGCCGGCCAAAGATGCTTCTTCACGCATCGCTTGAAGGATTGAAGGCTATATTATTATTATATGATTTTATAAAACACTTGTTAATAATAATGGGTGCTTTGTGTGAACTGCCATATGTTACTAGAATTTAATAGGGGTGATATTTATTATTTATTCAATCAATCAAATCAAATTGTAACGCCTCTTTCCCACGGGGATAGGCAGAGACAATAGAGCACCACTTGCCACGATCCTTAAATAACTCCCTCGCTTCCTTCACATTCAAAATTCTCTTCTTACAAGTTTTACGGTTAAGGGCACTAGGCAAACCAGCTTTTTTGAGGATGTCTTTGATTTGATTGGAAAATTATTTATTAAATATCTATAATATCGGATCGTGGCAAGTGGCGCTCTATTGTCTTTGCCTATTACTGTGGGGAAAAGGCGTGACAATTTGATTTATTGAATGATCTGTAAAATATGTTTGTATTTGATCAATTCATGCCCGAAATCGTAGAGCTTGTATGAAGTGAGTTGTGGATGTGAAGAAATCGAGTATACAAGGGCTCTGAAAAAAGGGAGCTTAATTCTATAAATTACATTATTTAAAGTTAAATGGCTGACCCGTAGACGTGATAAATATAAAAATTTTAACAGATATTTTTCAGCAAAAAGAGAAGAAAAGAAAAATAAAAAGAAAGAAAGAATATTATTAATCCCATGCGAATGGATGCGTTAAACGAGGCAGGCCCAGGAGGGAGGGTGTATGAATAAAGTTCATAAAGCTTGTATGAAGAGAATCGTGAATGTGAAGGAAACGAGGGAGTTGTATCAGGATCGTGGCAAGTGGCACTCAATTGTCTCTGCCTATCTCTGTGGGAAAAAGGCGTGACAATTTGAATGATTGATTGATTGATTTTTTCAGCATTTACTTCATTTACTTCTCCATTTTCTTTTGTGCCCAGGGGCCCTAGCGTACCTTAAGGAGGCCTTATTTGTTTGTCTAGTGTACGTTCATCCTAGTACACTCAACGTGTTTAAAGAAATGTGCCTATAAAAAACATAAAATTATTTCCAAGTTGTGTGGAAAATTACACCCTTGCATAAACTTAGGGTTGAATAATAGGGTTGATATGAGTACATTTTTATCAATGTCTTGTATTCATATAATTATTATTACTTTTTGCGACTGAATTAACCGTGAGCTGGATTTTCAGTCGTTGCCACTTTTGGACCTCTGCTGGCTAACCATCAGGCAAGTTAAGGTAAGATGTTGAGTCACAATAAACAACAAAAAGCCAAATCAAACCGATTTTTTTTTCTATAACCGCCTTGAATCCTTCAAACGAAGGATAAACCTCAGGCCAGCATTGTGACGGTGACTGAAGCAACGGTAATTTGAGTGGATTTTTGCAGTCATCGTCACTCTTGGACCTTTCCTTGCTTTCCATTAGGCAAGTCGAGGTTATTATATCCTGTCAAGTAGCACGTAAAGATTTTATTTTTATGTTGACTCTAGTAAAAAAATATTTTAGTGCTGAATTAATGAATTAAACAAATTTTATGCGGCTTACTATCGCGTTTATTTTGGTTTTGATTTTACAATTTTATTTCTCACCGTGACCACGATGGCTGCACAGCTCTCGAAACGTCGGAATAATAAAATAAAATTGTAAAATCAAAACGAAAATAAACTCGATAGTAAGCCGCATAAAATTTGTTTAATTCATTAATCAATGTTCGCGCTAAATCTAAGAAAAAGATGTAAGTGCTGCCGATGTGATTTTAGTTTGGTATCTACATAAAAGATGAACATTTTCGCTGAAAATGTTTGCACTTACGTCCTTATGCATTAGAGGTATCCACACGTATAATATGAGTCACTCGAAACATTGTAGGGATATTTGATACTTGTAAGAATGATTAAAATCATTTTTAGTCACAAACGGAATCGAATACGAGACGCGTTGATGAATAAATAAAATGTAAGATAAAATCAGAAACCCGTCAGCCATTAGTCTCGAGGACTTACTCTTTTAAGTTTTGAGGCTTTTGTACAACTTTTAAAGCCTTCTTTGTAGTATTGAAATAGATAACTTATTATATATTTTTTGAATGAAAAAAGGTATGCATAGGTAGAGTGATATGTAGACAGTTCTTGGTCTTTTGCTTCCGGAGTAGGTAGTGATGGTTTTAAGTGTACGGACCGTGAAGTGACTTAGTTGCGTATCATGATCAGCTTGAAAGTTTCCAATTCTAACTAGACTCGCATAATGGATGTAATGGCTACTTGCAGTTATTTAACTCTAGTTAGCGCACTCGTAAATGCCCTTTCATATTCATATTTATTCATATGATCTGAGCAAGCGATGGAGTTGTGTCAGGATCGTGGCAAGTGGCTCTCCGTTGTCTCTACCAATCCCCGTGGGAAAAAGGCGTGACAATTTGATTTAATTGATCTTAGGATTAACCCACTACCTAACCTTGTAATGGAAGGATTCAATTTCCACAGACGGACGGACTTTCTACACAGAGATGCTGTGTAGAAAGGTACTTGTAAGAACCTCATGAAATTCCTTAATGTTGTTGATAAAGTACGTTGACCTCCTCCGACATATGACACCCTGGTGTATCCTCTCCATAACAATTTTATTGCACACAAAAAACAGTTTTTAATTAATCGTATTTTTTGCATTATTCACGCATGTCCTAACATTAGGATATTTATTGCTGCATTACATTTTTAAAATTATTATCTTGTGTTATTAAAGTTTTTATGCAGCATTCTTTTCTCTCATTCCTACAATCTTGGATCTTTTAAGAGAGGCATGAAGGACCTTTGGTTGGCATAGTGGCAGTGAAATTAAATGTCAATCAATCAAATTGTAACGCCTTTTTCCCACAGGGATAGGCAGAGACAATGAAGCGCCACTTGCCACGATCCTGACAAAACTCCCTCGCTTCCTTCACATTCACTATTCTCTTCATACAAGTTCCATGGTAATGGGCACTAGGCAACCTATCTTTCTTGAGGATGTCTCCGATTAGATTAAACGTCGCATCCTAAGGTGTTTACTACCGTGTTAATTTTAATTGTTAAATTCAATCAGACTTTTCGATAGCTTTGCAGCCATCATAGTCGCAGGGCGACCAGTTGATGGTCACGGCTCCAAAGTTCTCGTGACATCACTCGGATTAAAATACACAAATAAACGCTATGGCAATCCAAGTTTACAGATTATTTCAGTAGCTATTTCTTGTGTGCCAGTTCTTTCTTATTATTATTACTGTAATTAAATTCATGAAGCTCCTAACAGGATTATCCATAAGAAACTACTTTCATATTCCTGAAAAGTCCTAACATCTTAGGTAAATATTTATGTATGTACCTATATATATTTATGTGAATGTATTTTTTATGTATGTGTTTATCTTGTTGTCTCTTTTCTCTAACCTGTAAGAACATGCTTACATTTTTGACCTTTTATTTGTTTCTTATGTTTCAAAGGTTGGCTGATAGAGAATACTAACTAACTAGCATTAAGTCCGCCTATGTAGACCATATACTATGGCTAGTTATAAATGAATAATTTAATATAATACGAGATTTAAATATTATTGACCTAAATGAGAATCTTATTGACAAAATACGGCAAAGGAATTCCTAATAGAAACCACTCCAATACAAATTAAATAATTGATTTAAAAGCTAATTATTAACCTTATCTTATTGAAGCTAATAGAATATACTGGGGTAGAATATAAATGTAACGAACTAGTTTTTGTCATCAAATGCTACTTGAATATTCTATATACATTACTATCAATTTATTACTTTTACTGCCAATCAGTTTAAATCGTCTATAGTTGTCTATTGCGAAATGTCTATTTTAAAATATTTCTGTTGCTTTCTATAGAATTATTTCGTTAAACTTGACAAACTATAAAAATTCAAACGGCGTTCCATTTTTGACGTTTACACCGTTATTGTTTCTTTTTATTGTGTTCATTTGTTTTTATTTAGAACAGAAACGGATTTTTCAATTGTTTTATAACGTTTTTTGTAACTAAATGCTCTTTTTGTAAAAAAGTAATACCCAAACAGCGTTTCGGAGCAATACACCCCATGACGTTTGATGGCTCTGAATCAAATTTACCCGTCCGCACGCTGACCCCGCGGCTTCATTTTATATCGAAGTCTTTGCTCGTTGTTTTTTTTTAGTTTTTTCCCTCTGCTTAAGCTCAAGGCTTAAATTTCTGATGTGATCTCTCGGACGTAGCATTCCGGACATATTTGATGTTTTTTTTTTTCGTATCGTTCTCGGGTGCTCGTTCGGGCCGTCTGACAATGATATAAATTTGATTGTGTTACAAGAAAGGTTGCACTGTTAGGTGTGCCTTTTATATATATATTTTCAATAAATAACCTCGTCAAAATGAATGTCCAAGCAAAGCAGCTATTTATAGTTCAGGCAATTGCTATTTAAGCACCAGAATAATAGGAATCCTCGGTCATTGTTTGAGTGACATCACTGAATGGGTATTTGTGAGACCGTGTATTGAAAACAGATTTACATTTCTCGTGAATGACGTAGGAAATGGAGGCTTCGGAGGACGCAGACGATGGACATATCACATCACAATTCCTAGTCGTGGGGCCGGCATTATGGCGGCGCGGCGAGAGGCCCCGAGTTCGAAGCCCGGCGTGCGTTATTGTCCAACAATGCGTGAAATGCGCTGACAAACGATGACAGCCACCCGAGCTCGAGCCGACCGCCTCGTACGCCGACCTCCTGCAATTTATGATATCCTATTACGAGATTTAATGACACTAAACGTCAACCCGCACTGTTTACATCGTTCGTCAGCAGTCGGCCCGGAAATGCGTCTCTTCCGAATCGCAGGACTCCCGTCTTCTGACACGTACACTTGGTCAACAATAGCGCGGCGTAAACACAAAGCGTCGAACTCAATGGAGATGGGAACTGAAAAATTACCATATCCCGTTGTGTAAACAGTTCCCGGCAATCTTCCCGTTGTCAGCCGACACAGCGTCCGAACTTCCCGCGCCAAATATTTGCGAGCGTCTCATAAATTCAACCGCCGCTGCCGCCCCGGTGCTCGACGCGAACCCACCAGGATAACATACATAATGCGCCGCTCCACGGATCGGTAAACATATTGTAATGGAAAACGCCGTCATTGTTTACATTTTATGATGTCCTCGCGTTGTAAACTGACGCGCTGCAGATTTCTCCGGCCCGCCCGAATCGTTTTTTCTCCTCGAAGGAAAACGAGAGGGTTCTTTCTCGCAACAAATATGAATAAAATCAAAATTAAAATTTTAAAGGAACCCCCGAAACGCCTGGAACCACTTTGGTCATATCATCAGCTTTATAGTAATAAACAACATTAGTCATGGCTCAATAGTTATATCCCTTTAATATCCCTTGGATCCTTATGGTGCATCATCAGATAACTACTCTAGGTCTTCAATTTGATAATGGCCCAGCTAATGGCTTATAGAGAGTAACAATTTTAGTTAAAGCACTATGATATTATCTGTTATTGATTTGCTGATCTGAGAGGATTCATGATCAGATACTTCCGATCTTCAATTTGATAACGGCCCAGCTAAAGGCTTAGTTAAAGCACTACAGTTCTATCTCTTTATTTTGCTGATCAATTGATATCAATTTGCTGATCTGAGAGGATTCATAATGGTGCATCATCAGATTGCCCGGTCTTCAATTTGATGACGGTCCAGCTAAATGCTCTTAGTGAGTAACAATTTTAGTTAAAGCACTATAGTTCTATCTCTTGTTGATTTGCTGATCTGAGAGGATTCATGATGGTGCCTCATCAGATACTCTCGGTCTTTAATTTGATAACGGTCCAGCTAATGGCTCATAGTGAGTAACAATTTTAGTTAAAGCACTATACGTCCATTTCTTGTTGATTTGCTGATCTGAGAGGATCCATGATCAGATTTTTAAGATCCGGAATGTTTTATTTTATCGCACTAACTTTTCTACACTTAGTTTCCTACCTTCAAGACAAATCTAATAAGTCCAAACTTAGTATACCAAAAAAAAGTTTGAACACATCCAGGATTTCGTCTCCTACCTTCGAGTTCCATCATCAGAGTAGCTCAGTGGTGTCAGTTAAAACACACATGTATTTGTATACGTTTTTATTTCAAATGTTAAGTTGATAATAATGTTAAACCTATAAGGCTGGGAATACAAGTCCGATTTTCCTCTCCGATAGTCCGATCCGATTGTCTGATCAGACAATCGGAAAGCACTCGTGCCATACATTTGTTTGAATACTTAATACACGTCAGATCCGATAGTCGGATCGGATGTCAGAATCGGAAACAACGCCAAGGCGCTTACGATTTTATGGCCGATCCGATTGTCTGAAGGTGCAGTTTTCATACAGAATACAGAAACAAAATAGACGTCCGATTCCTACTTCCGATTTGTAAATAATTTGCTCAGCAATATCGGACGTGTATTCCCAGCCTTATGCGACGAAGATTGTTATTTTATGTCGAATAAATATGCCATTGTTAAAACACGTAAAAAATGTTATAATTTTTCCCTTAAAATATTCATATGACGAGGTTGGTTTGCAGTTTAGATCGATTACCTTGATTGAATATTTTAGGGGAATAATGTGTTTTAACAATGGCATATTTATTTGACATAAAATAACAATCATCGTCGCATAGCGACGTACAAGGGTTGTCGTTCTAAACAGCGCGTCTAAGATCGCTACCGCAGCTAACAAATCGAGCTGATGACCTTGAAACCCCTGATCAGATCTTCATCAATTGTAGCTAAGAACCATCTCGATCACGTCAGCTTTCAAATGAAACAAACCGCATCGTAATCGGTCCATTCGTTTAGGAGCTACGATGCCACAGACAGACACACAGATACACAGAGCCACAGATACACAGATACACAGAGCCACAGATACACAGATACACAGATACACAGACAAGTCAAACTTATAACACCCCTCTTTTTGGGTCGGGGGTTAATAAAAATGCTGAAAAGATGGCGCGCGAAATGATTTAGCCGCGCAAAGTTTATCCTGCGTCGTATTTCCCAGCTGCGGCCCCGCGCTATGCTGCTCTTGGAAATTGAACTAATATTAAATTTGCAAGTTGGCGTAATGAGCGGCGCAGCTGTCTCGCCGACTTCGGCCGATCATCGCGAACGTTTAATTACTATTGTTATTTCACGCCCCAACTAACACCCGCCTCCCGTACACCGCCGCCGCCGCCGTGCGAGTTATCACACACGTAGTGCTTACATATTAAAGTAACCACCGCACCAAACAACTCGTGCTAGATGCGTTAAGACGATATACGATTATCACGAGCCGCGTAACTCAGCCTAAGCCCGGAACCCTGCCCCTAAAATATTCGGAATCCGTCAAAACCGTAAATCGCGCTCTCTCTCCTTTTGTATGTGGGTCGGGAGGTGCCACAAACTCCTATTTATGAGGCGGGCGCGGAGAGGTTCGGTAGCTCCTCGCAGATAGCCCGACGCCCAAATTAAAGTTGAATTTAAAACCATTTTATATTAGCTAAGCTAGCTTAGATCGCGCGGCTGCGGCGCGCACGAGATAAGAGAATTGGCCTGTCAAGCGCCGGATGATATATTTGACCAACATTTCCATTCCGCGCCGCCCCTGCCGCCCGCCGCCGCCTCTCGAGCCCCTATTTTCATTTTGTACGTGTCTGCCGGCGAGGACGAAGCTCTCTCCTATCTATAATGTATCCTTTCGCCTCTGTTTAGGAGTATCATCGGCGGCTGCGAGGTGAGAAGGGACGAGACGGTTAAAATTTAATCGACGTTACATTCGGAGCTGTCAAACGTGACGTAGGCGCGGCGCTTTTTTATTTCACCTCTATTGAGTACATAATGTAAGATATGAACCGGCGCGGCGGCGGAACTTATTCATGGGTGTTTTCACGCTCCTCTCATTAGAATAATAAAAAATTTGGCAAGAGAGCCGGCCGCGTATGAAAATATGTGCAGGCCACGGATGGATAATCGCGGCTTTTTTTACTGCAATGCGCCTCCTGGTACTCAACTGTAATTGTTATTCAGCTCCTTACACAATAACAAATGGGTTGCTACTTTTTGTTAATCGTCGCTTCAGTGACTCGACGAATAATGCGCCTCCGAACAATGTTGCATGTGTGCATACATTGTACTAAACGCAAGCACTACCATATTTTTATTGTTACTCGACTCCTGATTTTAAGAATGGTAGGCTGTCGATCTGGGGTAGTACCACCACTTACAAGTTTACAGACCGTAAATTTACTTAAGTGACTTGGTCGGCATAGTGGATGTCACTGCTACTTAAATGTAGTAGCAGTTATCTCCATTCATAAACCGCACTCCAGCTTAACATTAGGCGGACTACTCTTATATTTTCAGTCACAATAAAAGAACAGCATAACGACATCCACGAGCGCTGACGACTTAATTAATTGTTACCTCAGTCACCTTCACTACACCGACCAAAGGTGCATTTTCACGTTTCGCCTGAAGGATCTATGTTACAATATGGGAGAACACATCATCACTTTAAAAACCAAGATTAAATCAATCACAATGGGTTTTTTAAGAGCGTGAAAAGCCCGAGCGGCCGCTGAGTGCGATTTATAGGGAGCTTGGAGAATTTTCTACGAAATCCTTTTTCCATTTCCCCCGATGTTGGGCTTGGTGGTGATAAATCAGCCGCTCAATTGTGTCCCGATACGTGGTGTTTAATGTACATCGGCCATTATACGGCGGATTGAATGCTACGCGATATTGTCCCTATGATAATGATCTTTGTGGTACAGTGGGAAACCTGATTAGATTGGTATGAATAGAATATGTATTACAAATTGAATAATACTTAGAACACAATTGAAGGCGACCATGGTGTAGTGGCGTAACCTAACGCAAACCGTGAGCACGGGTTCAAAACCAATGCATATACGTCCTGTTTCTATGATACAAGAAAGTGCTAAAATTAGTACCTTAGTATAGAAATGTAAATAAAAATATACTTAGAACATTTATATTAAATATAAGCTTCAATGTAACTTTTAGAAACTCTATGGTTATGGGCGCTAGGCCACCCAGCTTCCTTGAACACCCTCCTGCCTTGTTTAACACATCCATCCACATAAGGATATATTTTATACGAGATATATATATAACTTAATGATATAAAGCAACGTTCATCTTCTAATTATTCTATATTCTAGAATATTGAAATGAAATCCTATATATTTCATAGTGTCCGCACGCTTCAGTGTGCGTGTGTCATAAATTTTATGAATGCATTCACAAATAGCACTAATTCCTTTGTTTGCCAAAAACGAGCAGCGCGGACATTTGGCGTCGAAATAACCTAAACTATATTTCACCCTCTCGCGCCTGACTGATTGTTACATGTTAGAAAGTGATGGATGTATTTTGAAAGATTACTGGCAGGCACAATGTCTCGACGTATGATATTTTTGCATGTAGGTGATTTCGTTTTGAATCGGGGTATAAAGGATATAAAGTAACTACGCGACCATAAAGGTAATAACTATTAAAATAAATAAAAAATGAAAAACACTCGTCCTAAAGCTCAGTGACTTAAATGTATAATGTAATCAATCAATCAATCAAATTGTCTTATATTTTTACATAGGGATAGACAGAGACAATATCGTGCGACTTTCCATGATCAAAACACAACTGTATGAATTCCTTTACATTAGCACGAAGATTAATTTTCAGGTGCAAGTTATGAAGAAAATTAAGAAAGTGAAAGAGTTATATTGGGATCGTGGAAAGTGGCGCTCCATTTTCTCTGCCTATTCCTGCGAGAATTTAGGCTACATTTTAAAAGGCAAAAGGCACCAATCACCTACAAAACCTATCTAGAATCGTTTAAATATTTTTCTCTTAAAATAACCAAATTGTCACGCCTTTTTCCACAGGTATAGGCAGATGGATAGACACCACTCCCTCGTTTTCCTTACATCCACAATTCTCTTCATACAAGCTTTACGGTTATTGGCACTAGGCAACCTATCTTTCTTGAGGATGTCATCGGTTTGGTCGAAAAACAACCTCCTGGGTCTGCTTCGTTTAACGCATCCATCCACATCAGATTTATAAATTCCTTTCGTCAATCTACGTTTACTCATTCTTAAATGCTCCAAGAATTTAGGATAGAGAGAATACAGGGCTGATGAAGCCTTCTACTTGTCGATTCTTCTACAAAAAAACATAATATGAAACTGTACTGGTTTACAGTTCTGGTAGGTACAACAAATATTCCGAAAACAATAATCTAAAGGACTAGTCTTATTAAGTTAAACCAAATGGTTTCTTAGTGAATTCTGGTCATCTATCCCCCATGTATTTGACAGCCATTTGTCTGTAACCAAAGAGAGTCTCTAACAAAGAGGTTGGCAACATTCCATCCACCCGTTTCACATGTACAACCATTCGTCACCAAAATACAAATAGAGAAAAACTTACTTCAGATACCTTTAATATAATTTGTTTTTTACATTTCTATGAAATGTGCTTGTATCATAGAAACAGGTGACCAATTATACAAACCGTGAAGTGATTTGGTCGCGTTTCGGGATCAGCTTGTAAGTTGCCGGTTCCAACTAGGCCAGCATAGTAGATGTGTGGCTGCTACTCACAGTTATTGAATTGTAGTAGCAGTGGCATTCATTCATAGACTACACTCCAGCCTAACATCAAGCGGGGTGCTGTCATATGTCGAGTTACAATAAAAAATAAATAAATATATATATATATACAATAAAGTTTATTTGCGCAGTTCGCGCAGGTATATGCAGGTACGATGGAGCGTCAGTTTTCATGATCTTGAGAAAACTCTTCACATCTACAATACTCTTCATATTAGCTCTATACGAACGCACCTGTTTCTTCTTCTGAGTCGTCGCTTCTTCTTCTTTACACTTTCACATACTTCTGTTGATACACCACAAACTTATATATTTATTATATATAGATTATATATTTAAAAATAAATTTATACAGTAGAGCTGACGAATTATTTTTAATTTTGCTAATATATGGCCATGCGTAAGTCTTGGGTCTGTTTCCCGGTCGAAGTAAATATTTGCTTTGTTTCACAGCTTTTAATTGTATAGTTTATTAATTAGATTGGATGTTACAAATATATATCCATTATATTATATTATTATTAAAGATATTATAAAAGTAGTTTGATTGTTCTGGGTTTGAGTGTTAAGGAATTGTAGGCAAAAATAAGTGCTTGAAGAGTTTGTAAATCTGACTTAAAAGTCTCCTATAAAAAGTACTTAAATACAGTCTGATAAATACCGGAGGGTGTTAAATAAAGTTGTAAAAAAATCTAATACGATTATAGATAATCTTTCCAAAGTAGGGAAAAGTAGGGAAAAGTTTCTTTATCTGGCAACATTAAGACTTCAATTAAATTCAACATTTTTCAAGACTTTTTTTAATTTCAATTCCTTTTTTGACACTATCTGATGAGGCTGCATTCGAGATTATGTCTGTGCCTCTTCTATTTTTTCAAATCTCTTTAAAATTAGTTTTTTGTTTGTACAGGAGTTTGTTTTTTAAATAGCTTAGATAACTTTTTTTTGATAAATCGAAGGTACTTATTCTATCTATTTGGAGACCTGTTTTATTTAAAATTTTATTGTATAACTAAGAAAAATCTTAATGCCATGTCGCTAACCATTATTTAATAACTCTGTAGACTGTTGCCAGACTTTCAGTAATTGAATAATGAATTAAACAAATTTTATGCGGCTTACTATAGCGTTTATTTTTGGTTATTGATTTTACATTTTTTTTTATTATTCCGACGTTTCGAGAGTTTTGCAGCCATCGTGTTTACGGAGAGACCACGATAAATATTGCATGGATACACATAAAAATCGAAAAATACGTACCATAAATTAATATATTAGGGATACATCGTTTAAATACGGTTGCTACTGAATAGAAATAATTTAAACAAAATTAAAGACACTATAAATCAACCACTCTTTAGTCATACGAGTACAAGTGTAGACAGACATCAAGTGTAAATATAACAGCAAATATTTTCTTCCTAAACACATTTGATACTTTAAAAATTTTCAATACATAAAAAGCGTTAAGATGTTCCATTGAATGGATATAATAAATCTGATAGTCGATTTGCACCATCAATCTTACAATGTTATCGAGAGTGAGCAGCGAGGGCGGCGGCCATTCAACTGGCTGCCCACACTAACTACCTCTTGTTCTCTCATTATCTCCTAGTACTTTGTTTTGTCAATCTAATGAGATATTTAATTAATATTTATAATTTTAATAATCATCATTATTATGAAATTTCATTTGAATACCGTGGCCGTCCGTGCGACCGTGGTGTAGTGGCAATGGTCATGCAAACCGAGAGCACGGGTTCAAAACCACTTACCGGTACCAATGTATCTTTGATATATGTACGAGTACTTCGGTCATTCTGTTTCTATGTATGATACAAGCACTTTGGTAGCTTCAGAAATAAATAATAATAAAAACTGAATCAACTAAATGTGGGTAGTTGTGAAAAACTTTTAAACTTGTCAAATATTATGGCAAAATATCATTCTACTCTTGACCTCGGTGGTGACCACATCTAACGGATTAAAAATTGTAATTAAATGGGACACAAAACTATATTTAGTTCTATATTTAAAATGTATTTTTGCTTTATTTCAGTAGGGATTTTGGATTCAACACGTATCAAAGAGTTGGTACAGCTAAGATTTATGGCTTAGAACAGACACTAAAATGAAATAGCTAACTGAAGAGTATCAACAATATATCCATAAAGTGTGTGACTTGTGTTTTGAAGCTGACAGCAAATGACAGCATGTGATACAAAAAGCAATATTTTTGTATGTTAATGAGTACTTCCGTGGCCATGAGCGAAGGCTGTTATTAACTTTTTTCTAATAAACAACCTCGGGGCCCATCAGTCACTTTGTAAATTGCTTTCACGGGTTCACATAAAAGAACAATTAAAATTTTCACGACAATACATGCATAACTCACTTGGTTTTACGCTTAAATAGAAGCCACTGCTGATAGGGGATTTAAATTATATATGTTTATGTATTATACATTTGGAAAATATAAAAATTACATACTTGGTACAAAAATAAAATAATGAATTACTAACTTTTATTTTTAGAGTTTTTTACAATAGTCTTTTTATTCATATTGTGGCTCGACATATGACAACACCCCGCCTGATGTTAACTCCAATTGTCCAGCAGTGCGGGATCGCGGCAAGCTTGAATTGCAACTGCTACAGTTAAATAACTGCAAGTAGCAGTCTCATCCACTATGCCGACCTAGTTGAAACCGACAGCTAACAAGCTGATCCCTAAACGCAACTAAATTACTTCTCGGTCTGTATCCATGTAATAAGTCGCAGACCCTTACCACTCTGATACGTTGCTGGAAATAAGTGACCTTAATGATTTCAATAAATACTATATAAATTCATAAAACTCATGTTCATAAACCGGCAATAATCGACTGCATGCTTTAGTATTACGATTGTATACCACCCAATCCACGGGCTAACCTAACTTAACCCCAATTCAGCATCCTCCTATGAAAATTTAAAGTACAGTATGATTACATACAATATAAGTGTATGTTTGTGTGGTGATCGCCTGTCTCGTGAGATCGTGCTTGCGCCCCGCCTCGGCGACGTAATCGCGTCCGTTCCGCTCACCAATTGAAAATGATATTATAGCACTAATGGTGTACTGTAATAACTACACATAATGACCGTTACACCGTCAATCTGACACGAAACCACCATTGTGATCAAGAAGCGTAGCCATAAATACATCATTGTTTATTTCAAACGCCTATGTTTGTGTGCGTGTGTTTGTGTTTGTGTCGCTCTCTCCAAAATGTAATTTTAAACAAGCTTAAGGCGGGGCACAATTATATCACTTTAAAATACTGAAAAATAAACAGCAGACGCGTCCCGGTTGTGCGTAAACCCTTCTGGAGTGTATTCGAGTGGCGAGGGATCAGCCGGATGGGGCACCCTCGTCACAGCCGATGGAGAGAATTAAAAATGCACGAATATAAACACCTGAGCCGATTCTAAATACGCGTATAATTAAAGGCACAGCCATCGGTGTGGCCCGCGTGTGCGCGCGTAATCCTAAAACAAAGCGAAGAACAAAGATTGCGCGGCATTAAGAACAATGGCGCTTGCAAAAAAGACAACACAAAAGGAGCCTTCCTCGCCGAAATTTACGTTAAAAACAACGAAAATACCTAAGCGGGATACGTATCTATCCTATTTAGATATTAATCTAAACGAAAAAGCAAAAGCAATTCAAAATAGGCAACAAGCTAACAGAAGGGACGGGCGGACTGCGCTGTAATTGGCCATTTATCAAACGGCGCGAAGGGGTTAGGGTCCTGCCGCGTCTGCCGCCCTGCTACTCCGCTTCCACTCTGCTCCAACTCCGCGGCTCAACTAAACGAGCCATACAAACAAACACAACAAATTACCAAATGAGCCAACTTGCAAAAATAAACCCCATTCACCTAAACGATGGCGAAATAACTTTACAAGAGGATATTTCTCACAGATTCATTACATAAATACTTGGATTAAGTAAACATGCTAGTATCATGGACACCTAACAACCAAGTTATTTATATTAAAGATACATTGATACAAACTATAAGACGGACGATGGATGGTAATTAAAACATCCACAACTTCTCTGAAATAGAATTTAGCACTTATACAATATCTATGTAAAATAATAAATTTTAAGCCATAATCCCACAGTTGCGCATGCTGCGAATACCAATGTTAAAAAAAGGATTATAAAAACACAATATCGATAGGTCGATATTGTCACAACATGTAAACGTACACAGCCTGATGTTAAATACCATCCATATGCTATTGTAGATAAATCTCTACAAGTAACTAATGTCGAAACTAAGCCTTTACTCTACACATGAAATACTTTAATTTACCCAAAATCAACCTTTCAAAGGTGTCTTTTTTTCAGCATGTCCTCTGCGTTGCATGGATGCCTTTTTATAGCATCAAAGCCAAAAATTAATATCGAAGTACACATTTAGCAATAAAATTTTTGCAAAGTAATGCTGTTCCTAAATACACAGGTGTGTCCATAGTAAAAGGGACAAACTTGATTATGGATAAGGCACCTATAAAGTTATTTAAACTCCGTTTTAAATTTAACATTTTGGGGTAATGAAACTTTCTTATCGGCGAGAGTCCTTTGTTTTGAGTTACGGTCTCTCGCTTGTTTAGATTTTGCACACCCACGCTTATCTGATATCCTGGTAGCCATTATATATTTTATGATAATTTAATTAAATAAATACCGATTAATTAAAGCGGTTTCGAGGCCGGCATAGAGGATGGGATATTGCTTGCAGATATTGCAATATATCGTGATGTCGCTTAATTGAATATAGCAATAAAGTAATAATATTAAAACCTCGTATACCTCATATAAATTAGTTTTCATGAAAGTTTCAAAGATTGCATGCCTGTATGAATCAAGTATTCCAAAAAACAGCCAATCTTACAGGAAGCAGTTGAAATTGCTCACAAAATTATATTTAATTGTGACATGGACGCCCTTCACGCGATCCCATGACCTCTACTGAATATGGATGTAAGTGAGAAAGAGATTATCACTTTTTTATTATTATGGCTCGACAAATGACACCACCTAACCTAATGTTAAGCTGGATTGCATTCCATCAATGGAAGTGACTTCTACTACAGTTAAATAACTGCAAGTAGCATTCGTATTCAAGTTGCCGGCAACGTTCAAGTTGATCCCGAAACGCAATTAAATCACTTCACGATCTGTACTCTGGAAAGTGGCGATACTACCCCGGATCGGCATATTGGGCAAATGACCGACATTTGTACTGCCCACCACTCTTCAAACTACAACTCATGCATAATTTTAAAGTCAATTCCCTTAAGCCATTTGGAACAATTTAAAAAATAATAATTGTATTGCCGGACTCGTGTTTGTCCTAAATCTCCTCGTCTATCTGCACCCCTGGTATTAAACGCATCCATTCGGAAAAGTTAAGTTGTAATCCTTTTATACTCTTCACTACTTATGCCGGTTAGCGTTATCCGTTAAAATTATTATTTAAATGTAAATTTTAACACAGAATCTCCGCACGTCGCATGTAAATTGATATTACGAAGTACACACCCATTATGTTTATTATTTAATTGCATATCCAATTATCTTGTTCATAATAATTTATCATATTTAAAAATTCAAATAAAAACACTAATTAACAAGATTTCGGTGTGTTTTTAAATGTTCCGAGAAATCTCTTCGCAGGCTTAATAAAATAAAGTAATTGACTATTATTAAATGCTCTCGCTGCCATATTTTAATATAAATTCTAAGAAAATGATAAGCTACAAGTTGTGAGATAAGGGAATAGCCCAAAATGGGCACGTGCACATTACGCCGCGCCGTCAAATGTCCACCGGCGGGCGCATCACTATGCAAATATATGCTTCTTAATTACTAAAAATATCTATACTACCATCTCGAGTAGTCGTTTACCGCGAACATTTCTTTTGAAACAATTATGTTAATATCGCCGGTTAAGCGAGCGACGCGACCTGAGCTATAATTTACAATTAAGTCCACCGATCGAGGCGGCCATTCGCGAATCTGCTTCTCCAGCAAATTGCTCGTCACCGAAGTACGTGGAATGTCACTGGCGGTACGTCATAATCCGCGGCTCGGATTTATAGTAAAGCCACCCATGCACCACCGGTCGGGCGCGCGCGGGCCTGTTCCGTTTATAACTTTGCGTATAAATTAAACGGATGTGTTTCTATAATACAATCGTACGTATACGCTTAGGTACATCGCTCCGGGATGGCGTTCAAATTAATACAGCGGGCGGGAAGGCACACCTGCGCCCGCCTCGCCTCTGTTTCTTTTCTAGAAAATTAACTCGCTGTAGTTGGCAACAATGGAGACGGAGCCCGCGCTCTGCCTCACAAAGTTTTGCACTTTTTTCTTTTTGAACTGCGGTGGCTATATTTCAAAGTGTCATACTTAATCTTTTTATCAAAGTTTGTTAACTTAAATACTCTTAGAAGTGTTGTGCGACCGTCTGGTTATTAAGCGAGCGGCGGATATCTTTAATTGCTGTATTTAGATTTCCTGATCTAGTTTCTTATCATTGTTGTAATCGTGTTTGCCGTTTGTTTTGATGTTATCGGCCATTTATTAATGTGCTTCTAATACAGTATATATTTTGTCAAGTATTTACAAATACGTAATTCGGTTATACGATAATATTTATTGCGTCTGTCGAATGAGTCCCCCATTACCTTCAAATCTGTAATGAAAGCCAGACTAGCTATTTTGTAATAACGTTCACAATTCGTGCATTAATACCAGGAGAGCAGAGGGACGTAGGAGCGAATAATTTATATTTAATTTAAGCAAGACGACATTGGTATTCGAAATACGAGTGCGTAATTAAAATTCCGCCGCGGTGGCTCTGTACCCGCTCGCGACAGTTTTCGCGCCAATTTCAGCGCGCCCGGAAATTAATTGTGACAGGAAGACGCGGCGGTCACATCCGCCCACGTTCAGTTACCACCGTGCTGACACATTATAGAATAAACTTCAATTATTATAAATAACAACATTTTACATTTCGGGTTGTGATCCTACGTTTTAACACGTGTATATTTGTAGGTACAGATGTAGGATACCTTACTAGTTAATTATATTAAATATATGGTTAGCTGTAAGTCCCTTAGATTATTAAATAATTTATTTATAGTAGATTTATTAGGACAATTAACAACTCATAAATGTAACAAAAGAAAATTTTATAACTTGTATTTATTAAGGAAATCAAGGTTATATTACGTATTAATGGATAAATTAAGTCCGTGTAGTGACTTAGTGGCGTTTCGGGATCAGCTTAATAGTTGCCGGTTCCGATTAGGCTGAGACTTGCAGGTATTTAACTGTAGTAGCAGTCGCCCCTATTCAAGAATCGTATGAACTTTAGCTTTAAGGCTGCTGTTTTTTTTTATTGTGACTCGACATATGACAGCACCCCGCTTGATGTTAAGCCGAAGTGTGGTCCATGAATGAATGTCACTGCTACTACAATTTAATAACTGTGAGTAGCAATCACATCCACTATGCCGGCCTAGATGGAACCGGCAACTTACAAGCTGATCCCGAAACGTGACCAAATCACTTCACGGTCTGTATACTTGTAAGTGGTGGTACTACCCCAGATCGGCAGACTAGGGTACCACTGCCTACCACTCTTGTTATTTGAGCTGCAATAAAAATAGGATCAAAGGTCATCCAATTCAACCTACGTCTTTTTGAATTCCTCCAAAACCTGTTAAATCTAAATTACCTTTAGGTATATTTGATTAATACCTATCTATTAGTTAAATGCTAACTCGAAACAGGTTTGTCATCTTGTATTTTCTGCTGTTAGAAAATACATATAAAATTCTATTAAACAATTAATAAGTGTCAAGATAAACATTTGGGGATCGACTGCAACAATATTTAAACTACTGTTAGTTAATCAACGGTAACTTCAAATTATTACCTTTTTTGAAAAAGACGCGATATCTGACCACAACTTGCCTGGTGGTAAGCAAGGGGTCCAAGGGCGCCGACGACTAAAAGAACCGCCTCAGTTCACAGTTGCCTCAGTCGCCGTCACTGAAGGATCCAAGGTTATGAGATGGGGAGAATACATGGGCTGGTAAAGCATTTCATTTGTCGATTGTTCTACAAAGAAACCTATCTGTAGTTATGCATTTAAAAAAAATAAGTAAAAGTATATTGTCGAAAGGAATTTATAAATATGACATAGATCGGAGAAATCCTCAAAAATGTTGGGTTGCCTAGTGCCCATAACCGTAGAGCTTGTATTAAGTGAATTGTGGATGTGAGGGAAGTGAGGGTGTTGTGTCAGAATTGTCGCTTCATTGTCTCTGCCTATCCCTGTGAGAGAAATGTGTGACAAATTGATTGATTGATAACTATTATTTTGAAGACTGACATTTAAACTTTATTTCTCTATATACTAGGGTGCTGCTAGTTAATCTTTGGATAATCGGAGATATATCCAAAGATGCCGATCCTCCACCAAGATGGCGGAAATCGGCTAGAATGACGAGTAGGTAGTGTTTAAGAAAATACTCGTCTTTATTAACCTTTATCCTTAATTGGCGGTTAGAATTTAGTTTACAAAGCCATTAATTAAACAAGTGATACTATCATGATAATCTATTGAATGTCATCCATTTGCATTTTATAGTCATTTTCAATTATTATTTAAGTATAATATCATCAATTTAAAACTGTTGAATATGAACAAAGTGTTCATCTAAGCGGATGTGTGACATATGACATTAGTCTGCAACGCGTAGGTCCGGGGTTCAATTCCCGATCAGAGCAAATATTTAGTTTCGTAGCATTATTTTGTATATAATATTTTTGATAGGCTTTGTAGCGGCAACGAAACTAAATCAAATACTTCTATTGTTGATCGATTATATATGTCAGCACACTACCTGGTTTTAAGCTGGAGTGCGAACCATAAATGGAGACCAGGGAGCATTGCCTAATTGGATCCGGCAACTTTCCAATGAATCCTGAAACGCAACCGAGTCACTTCACGGTCGATACCCCTAAAATGTTTATATTATTTATTAAATTTGACTTTATTATTATTATTTATTTCATTGATAATGCACAGATTGCATTTATTTCACATCTTTGTTGTAAATTTAATACCTAAAAATATTGTGTTAAATTGTAAAAGCAAATGGAATACATATCTTAGTGCAAACACAAAGCGTACAATTATTACGATCTTGTCCAAGCATCTCCTGGGTGTGGTGGGGCACTTTGTTACGGCGTTAAGGGGCCCCTAATGGCCTCGGTCTCAACTCGAACGGCCCTTTAAAATTTTAACCATCGCCTTATTTATGAAGCCCTTTGTCTTCTCCACTTATCACACACACAACATCTATTTGATAACGCTTTAAATTTACACATTTATTCATGAAATAAACCAAGCAATGATGGAATCTAAACTCTGAATATTTTTATTTTATATTTTTATTCATTCACATTTCTATACTAAGCTACTAAAGCGCTTGTATCATAGAAACAGGACAACCAAAGTTCATATTTCAAAGATACTTTGGTACCGGTGGTCTACACCACGGTCGTCTTTATCTTATATTTCTTAAAATTATAGTATTTTCTTAGAACTTGCGCGAACATTGATTAATGAATTAAACAAAATTCAGAGCTCTTGGAACGTCTAAATAATAGAAAAATTGTAAAATCAATAACCAAACACAAACGTTAGCCGCATAAAATTTGTTAATCAATTAATTAATCAATTTGTTAATCAAATCATTAAAAAATATATTTAAAAAAGAGTGGTAGGCAAACAGATGGTGGGTATTTCCCCAATCTGCCGACCAGAAGTAGTACCACCTTTTATCGGAAGAGCTTCCAAGTTGCCGGTACCAACTCGGCCAGTATTCATCCTCTCCATTCATAGACCACTCCAGCTTAACATTAAGCTAAGTACTGTCATATGTCAAGCCACAATAAACAAAATAAACTACATGCCATATAGTTTTAAAAAAAGTCTAATTAAAATACTTAATGTAGATAACTGTTATGCTGAAGCGATTAGCAATTAAAATATAGAAGAGTTCATGCTGATGTATTCGAACTCGCCGACCTTAACTGTGCTACAGTTAACTTAACTGCCATTTTGATTAACGTTGACAGCCATACTTGTCAGTGTCGCGTGCTATCGCATCATCTCCCAACTTGTCGCCAGTTACCTCTAAAACGACCATTACCTGCTCCGATAATGAACCCGCGACCGAGTACTATATTTCATACGCAATTAAACCGTCCCCGACACTTAGATAATTGCATTAATAGACAACTATAAATTGTAACACATATAACATTAATGAGTTGGAAAAGTGTTACTGCGATAGAGATCGCGAGCGGATCATCACAAAGCTAAGTGGACACGCTCTCGTATGTTTGAGGAATGGCCTCGGCGACATTATCGCAGCTATCCATTAGAATAATGCACTTCAATGTGTCGACGAACTTAAAACGATAACCGAGTTTTCACGGCGAGAAAGTTGAGAGCGTCTTCGATCAATTCTTTATCTCGGACGGTCGCATCCCAAAAAGTCACAAAATCACTGCACATAAGTCGAATTTGCATGCTCATATCGGGTCAACAGCTTCGTTAAGTCGCCGACGGAAGACCGATGCACGCTTGAAAGAAAGGCCGCATAATCAGAAGCCTTATCTGGTCCGTGTTTTAAAAAAATAAAAAGTCTCCTCGGCATTGTTAGTTGAGATTGCGACACGGCGATTACAGCACGCGCACGGCTAATTCGAATGTGCCCTACACGCGAAGACGCCATTATAAAATGGGGATTTCTCTAAATACAAAACGGCAATAACCGATAGAGACATAGAAAAGAATCGGCCGAACGAAGTGGCGGTGACTGTCAACCGCCGTCAGGTGGTGGCAGGATTGCGAGGCTTAAAATTCAGATCCCCAGATCATTAATTTGACAAATGGCTCGAGGACGTAATGCCGCTCCCCGGATAGTGATCCCGATAGACGCACACAGAAGCAGACACGTTGCATACACGCCACCCTGGTGCTGTGTGTGGCGTACATTACCCGAACGCATTCCTTCTTCAATTTATTTGGATTTAGAAATGAGTTTCTGAAGCGCGTTTGTTGTTTTTGTATTAATCCATACACCCATTCCAATTAGAGCGGTTCTATGGGCGGTTAACGATTGTCCGGAGTTTATTATATCTGACACTTTGTTTTGAGATTTTTGACGCACGCGTGTAAATAAATAACAATTAAAAAATGTTGAAGCTGAATTTGACGTTCGTTAGATGTATGGTATTTCTAGTAATCAACTGTTAATTGTACTAGGCAATAAGAAAACAGTAGGAGTTAACCTAGAATGCCACGGGCGGAACATGAGCGCATCATGCGGCGTAGAGCAATCCATCACAACACCGAGCGAATTAGTGCGACCACCACCCGCCGGAGGCATTCGCTCTATGCACCAGTCGTTGATGACAATTGCTATTACTACGGAATATATATAGATAGACCTAAATATTTATGTAGTATACAACATAAATTGTAGATACATAAAATAAAGGATATTTTAACCACGGACAGAGCGAATATTAGAAACTGTTTGCGCTATAAATTTAAATGGAAAGTAAAGTTCGCACCTCGGCTAACCCTTTGGTCCCAAATGTGGATATATTTAATAGGGAATAAATTCGCAACATCCCCTCTGTACGTCAAGTAGCAATCACAGCAATATGGTGCCTGGGTCGACCTATTATCGCTTGTACGTGTTCGACCTCGCCCTTTCCAGCTTGCTATCTCAATAACGCGTTTTGACACTCACACCATCTGCGACTCCTGAGTTATTTATCGTCGATTTATGCTGTCCTAGTGTCTAATTAGTTTTCAAGTTATTAATTGTACGATAACATTACTAATTTTCAACGCCCAAGATGGCGACATTTGCACCCTATTCAGAAGTTTCTCACTTAAAACAGTATTTTTTCTTCGAAAGGATTTGGATTAATATACTGAAGAAATAGATATATTTACTTACTTTAATCCTCGAATGGGTTGTGTTAACTTCTAGAAATACTATTCTCTAACCAATTCCTAGAAATGAGTTAAACTTTTTACGAATTGGGAGAAATTCATCATACATTGACAAATAAAAATAACATAATTAACCTAAAATATAATAGAATTGTTAGGTATTAAATAGAACAGTATTAAACAGTATCTACTAATCTTTAATCTATGCTGCTAAACATGCTTATATCGTAGAAACTGAGCGACCAAGGTGTTCACAAATATCAAAGATGCTTTACAGCAAGTGGTTTTTAACTGAAAGCTTTTGAATCGCGCGACTATTTCACTACTACTTTCACTTCTTACTATGACCCTGAAGTGAAAGTCAAAATTAATTCTCAAAACAAACCACTTACGTTACTTATGTATATATATTATAAACCCCAGTAAAATGAGTAGTTAAAAATCCCCTTGAAATTAACGCCTGAAACATGTGTCGCAAGTAATTCATTCTTGTGACGAGAGTGCGGGGTCAAAACGGACCAATATATTGCGTACTATAATTAGAATTGGGTACCAGGGCAGCATCGAATTAAGGAGATGTACCTCTACTATGAATTAATGTCGTAAAACAGGCTATAGTAGTCAAATTCACCATACTTAAGTTTCACTTAATGAAATCAATTTTTATGCGTTTTTTTGTTCTGCTTATAAACTTTAACCAAAATCCAAAGTTTGATAAAACCCATAAATCAATTAGCTATGATAAACACGCTTTTAGACTTCCTCTTGCTTACTTGCATCAGGCATTTAGAGGTCAGATGTTGCGGCTTAAAAAATAAATAAATAAAATTCTGTACGTACCTTATGTACATACTTTAATGATACTAATTCAATTATATATGTATGTATGTATTATTTAAATTTTAGAACTATTTTTATAAGTATAATTTAAACTATTAGTTTAATGAAATAACTAATTTAATTTTAATAAAATTTTAGATCTATTTTTTATAAGTACAATTTAAACTATTAGTTTATTAAATACCTAATTAACTATACGTTAAATGGAAATAATTCTCTAAAATTAAGTTCGTACTGTTTAAAATCTACCGTCAAATGCGATTCTCGTAGTAGAAGCTCTCCTAGTTCCCTTAAAATGAGGCATTTTCGTGCAGACTCCTATAATTTATTACTTTTCGATCTTTGCCTTCTATTTTTTTCCTTTGCCGTTAATTAATTATTGTACCGAACAGATGGATGCTGTTGTTGAACCTTTTATTTTGTAAGAAAAGGTACATTTTACTAAAATAATAGTATTTAGAATACATATGTTAAATTAATAATCTAATATTATCAATCAATCAATTTGTCACGCCTATTTCCCACAGGGATAGGCAGAGACAATGGAGCGCCACTTACCACTATCCTGACATACGGTTATGGGTACTAGGCAATCCAGCTTTCCGGAGGATGTCTCCCATTTAGTCAGAAACAACTATAAATAACTTAAATATGCTTTTAAATTTTGAAGTGTAAAGAAATATTTTAAAGATAAAAGCCCTAAATACTCACAGACATAGGCAGAGACAACAGACAATCATTACTGCGATCTTCCAAACTTAATCGCTTCGTTTAAAAAAAAACTATCTACTAAAAGAAATGATTGACTTTCCATTCCCTTAAAAGGCATAGTTATAAGATTTAAAACCTTATAAGATTTTTTAGTTAATGTGGTTATTTAAAATGGTAAATTTTACCCAATAGTTAATAAAGAATAGTCTAGAATAGTGTTGGTCGTCCTATTGGTTGATGCTGTTATTGTTTCCAAAACTACCGCGTTTGATGTTTTGATTTTGTTTGTATAGTAAGCTGCATAAAATTTGTTTAATTCATTAATCAATGTTCGCGCAAAATCTAATGCTACAGCCACACTATGCTCTTCGCACTGCTCCTTGTGCTGCCGTGAATATTGCCCTAACAGCCACACACTCCCCTACTCGCAATGTTCATCGCGTTGCTCCGATGGACGACAACATTGTAACTTTGACTCGCACTAAAAAACCGAAAAAATATGGATCGCCGGGCATGATGAGCAGCAGGACGAATAACGCAGCCACACTATGTCTCTGCCCATTTCCCTAGCTATTTATCTCGCCACTCGTCGAGTGTGTGACCGTAGGGTAATAAAATGAAAATAAAAAACATATTTCTTGGCATCAGTCAAGTCAAAAAACTTACACAAAATCGTCGTTACAGGAAATATGTCACGTACAAATAAGTATAATCCATATAACTGGACACAAAACTTGTAGGGTGTAAGAAAATATTTCCGTTGGAAATCCGCCGACGAGTGTGCCGCATAGAAACGGCCCTAAATAAGGCAATTATAGGTGCTACGGAGTAAATATTATAACTGAGGGATCAAAAATAAAGGTTGTGCTAAATATGGATTGGACTATTGGACCTCGAGGATTAGTTTCCCAATTGTTCGGTACCTTTATGTGATAATAAGTTACAATTGGATTTCTTTTTAGAAGACTTACTATACGCCATTTTTCCTTACTTGGCAAAAGTAGTAAACAAACTTTCGGCATAATGACGGACTAACGATTAAAAAAACAATTACTAATGACGCGAATCAATACGAATATTTAAAAATATCTATGAATTACTGTGAAAAGTGTTTTTATTATAATATTGGGACACAACATTTGTCATTTGTAAATTCAATGTTTACATATAAATGTTTTTTATAAAAATAATGTATATATGTGTGCGATTTTAATAACTTTCGTGCATTTGTTACATTGTGTATGTTTATTCTATAAAATAAAACAGCAATAAACTGTTTCCTTAGATAAATGGCATGGGTGGTGATTTTCATGTTTGTTTACTACTTGTGCCTAGTAAGAAAAACACGGTATATAAAGTTACTTTTGTTCCCCATAATTTATTTTTAATCTAAGATGCTGAAATCTTTACAGCTATCGTATTTTGTACCAATTGCCGGTGCCAATGTATCTTTGATATATGTATTTTGGTCGTCCTATTTCTATAATATAAGCATGTTTAGAAGCTTAGTATAGAAATGTAAAATTAGGAGAATTAGTTATAAAAACGCATATGCGGCTCTATGCGTCTTTTATCGTCTTATTCCTTAAACCTTTTATCGTCTTTTTTACTTTTTTGGGACAGGTCGGAAAAGCATTTACATTCTGTGGATCGAATCACCTACGAACTAAAAGAATCATCGGCGAGTCTTTTCATTGTAGATCAATCGGCAAGTGAAGCATGCCGAATGAAAGCACCAGTTTATGTGTTCTCCACATCTTATCCCAACCTTTTAGATCCTTCAAGTGAGGCTCGAAAAAGTACCTTTGGCCGGCGTAGTGAGAGCTACTGAAACAGTCGTAATCTTGAGTCGGTTTTTCCAGTTATCGTCAGTCTTGCTTACTTGGGTTGGCAAGTTGAGGTCAAATATCTGAAAAAAAAATTACGATAAAAACGTCACAACTTTTATATCATGCTTAGAATATAATTCTAAATTATCCATTAAACATTCATGTTGTAAAACTTTTATCAGTTGACCCTTCTTCCTGTGGTGGTCGTATAAATCCTCATTCGTAATCCGATGGTACCAGGGTGACATAGCTTATCGGCACTGACCGTAGTATCCACCAAATGAAGGCATTAGTTTTCATAAGGCCCTCCCTGATAGCCCCCGGTCACTCGCCCTTCTACAGATACACTAGTTACTAGGGATGCATGCACTCCTACAATCTCACTGATAAATTACTTAAGATATTAAGGTGTTCTTTTAATATATTTCAATTTCAAAATGTATTTATTATATCTTAAAATACCTATATTGTCCCGATAATACGAGTTTCTTACCTTTTATAACCCGATATGTGACTTTTCGGGACTTATCATAATAACAATAGGTCCATGAATGGATGTGACTGCTACTACAGTTTAATTTAAAGTAGCAGTCGCACGCACCATTCTGGCCTAATTGGAATCGGCAACTTACAGGATGATTCCAAAATGCGACTAAGTCACTTCGTGGTCTGTACACTTGTAAGTGGTGGTAGTGCCTCGCATCGGCAGACTATGCACCACTGCCTAACACACTTAGATATTGCAGTATGGATTCTAGTTTTAAGAATAATTAATATACAGACCATGAAATGACGTTGGGATCAGCTGTAGGTTACCAATACCAACTAGGCCGGCATAATAGATGTGTCTGCTACTTGCTTGGATGCTGTTATTTACTTCAGTTAAAAAAGTATTAAATTGTATAAGGTGTTAAAGAGGATTTTTTAAAAGATCAATTTAGTCAATATTTCAATACAGCAGTCGTGTTAAGGGTGCTTTAGTGAGTACTTCATAGTGTAGGCACAGAGGGCGGGTGATCGCGCACAGAATTAAACCTTAATTAGGGAAAAACAGAATTTATGGGCCTCGGTAATGCCTCACTTTGGTCCACCTGCCCCTACTGTTTGTTCTACCAAAACACCCCACCGCTTCGCTTTCCAACTCAACTGTAGAAAGCGAACTTTTACACAATGTAAATAATATCTTTTGCAATGAAGATTTTTAAGCTAAATTATACCTACTGCATAGTTGTACTAAAAATAAACTATCAAAGGAAATATATGTTTAAATAATAAAATTTATTATGATATTCAACCATTTAATAATTTAAGATTGATAAAGGAGTTGTCCAAGCGGCTAACGGGGAAGTCTGGAGACAGGAATGCTGGCAATTATTTCTGCCATTGCTATACAAAGGGGAAATATTGACAGTCTCCTTGGTACTATCTCTGATGCGACGTCATTAGATGATATTTTTTATTTATAGTTTAATTATAGTTATTATACTTTTAATTTTATCTGTTAAGAATTAAACATTAAGTAATTAAATAATATCAAAACCTTTTAAAAATATTATATTATTTTGTTAACTATAGATAAGAGATACTCTAAAACTATAGAAGAGAATTCGGGATGTGAATGAAGGAAACAAGAGTATGTAGATATTTACCGAGTAGCTTTAAGTATTGTGCAATAAATATTAAATAAAATAAATAATATTAAACTTACTAATAAGACAAATGTCATCTGACAAACGTATAATAATAAAAAAAACTTCAAGTCAAAAGTAATTTAAAAAACTCACAAATTAACATTAAGATGGCGTCCAATAAATATTAATAAATACTTCACGTCTTTCAATTATGTTCAACGTTTCTGATTATAAATTTTGTTGTGTGCAGTTCTTAATAACCATTTAACGATGATTTTGGCGTGTTAAAGGAATGCAAAAACCCTCTCTCTCTCGGCAGGACGTTATTAAATTTGTTTTCAAGGTAATTCAAGGTAATTAAAATCCAAAAACTTCAACTCGAAATTAATTCTTATTGTATTTCCCCGGAGAGGTACAGGTCTCGCGCATTTCGTATTCTGCACCTACAATTTCTTAGATTTTCCCCATTTTGCGTCCCCTTACACTGGTCGGAAAATGGGCCTAGCGGACGTGTCGCCGACATCGAATGGCCTTTTTAACTTTTCCTATTTAGGGAAAGCGTACAATCTCACAATAATAATAATGGATATATCGAAGGCAGCCAGAATCATGAGCTGGAACAATAAGCGTAAAGCACGCCCTCTGTCGCACGGACATATGGAGCAAACTGATAACAGCCATACGCTTGTTTGTATATTTGACGCGGTGATGTCGGAATCTTATTACAATTAGTTGTATTTGCATACAAAACACATATATCAGGGCTCATGTGCAATTTGAAAGTGAACAAAAGACGTAACACGCGCATTATGCATTTTGGTGACCATTTGACAGTGTTCGCCTTTTGTCCGTGTACCCCCTTCGGCCGGCCCGCTGTGGGGACCATGACAGAATTAACAAATCCAGATTAGAGCTGTTATGATTTATGAGTCGCTGTTATCGAGGGTTGGATTGCATTGTCATTAATTTTCATAAATAGAATAAACAATTTGTAGAATTGGGATGCTCTGGCATTTGCGAGGAGCCTTTGTTAATAAAAAATTCAAAACTATGTAATTATATTTTTAAGCTAATATATGTTTCCTATTTTATTAAATAAATAATTATTCATTAAATTAAAATTTAATAGTTTCTTGGGTACCCAATCATGTTGAGTTTTTTAAATTATAATTCCTTTTGTTCCTGAGAAAAATAAATCCTAAACCGTTTAGTAAAATTCTAAACAAAACAATTTTCTCACTACACTCTTTCCTATGGGTACCTCGAGATGTCCCCTTCAATTCTCGGACGTAACTTAATGAAGTAATTTTGATATTAACAATACATTAGACACATCGGACGGTAACATAACATCAAAACACAAGTAATTACTAGGGGATGAAAGGATAGGGGTAAACGACCCCTTTATAATTCTTAACAAATTATGTGTCTTGTTTCTTAACATTCATTTTCATTCTTGATATTTTATGTTTTGTTAATATGTTTTTCACTTATTTTTTCTATCTTAAGTAATCTTAATTGAGTTTATTTAGGTTAAAATAAAGATATTTTTAATAAAAACTTTAGCCATTAAAATTTCATTTTAATACATTTGATTATATCAAAAAAAAAATCGAGGCAAAAATAATTGTATTGTATTTAAATAATTCAGTATATAGTAGGTTCTATCGTAGGTAAAGTTATATCATAATATCGGTACAATTTGGAAACAAACTAATCGAATCACAAAGCAATCCGAGAATATCAGGCTTTCTGCAAAATTCATCTGACAGTTAATTTTGGAAATGCATCCGCCGGCACCAGGGGCCCATGCGAGCGGAGGAGATTACTTATTCAACAGACATATAACATATTGCCGGAGTAATTGCCTTAAATATAACCATCTTGTAATTTACTTATGAACGCCTGGTGAGTCGCTCCGTCTAATTGTTTTCCGCATTAATTTTAATTTAAATTTTTGTTTTGTTTTCGTACATTTTTTATTTATTTTTTGAGCTTTCAGTAGGGCTAAGTTAATATTTTAAAGTACATTAAAGAGGTACCTGGTAAAATATTGCGAAACTAACTAATTTTATTATTTTAAACATAGTACATTTATTTTAATATGAAATTAATAATTCCTCTTTTACGTCAGTTTCCACTAGATCAAATCAATCAATCAAATTATTCCTACAGGGATAGGCAGAGACAATGGAGCGCTACTTGCTACGATCCTGACACAACTCGCTCGCTTTCCTCCACACAATTCTCAAACTCTACAGCTATGGGCACTAGGCAACCCAGCTTTTTTGAGGATGTCTCCGATTTGATCAAACAGTTCCTGGGTCTGCCTCGTTTAACGCATCCATCTACATTAGATGCTACTAACTACTATAACTAAATGTATTTATGGTGCCTATATTAGGTTTTTTTTTTGCCAAATGTGAATTAAATGAAATTAATGTTATTTGTTTGTTATTTGCAGGTTCATAAATGCAAGACGTAGGATAGTACAGCCAATGATTGACCAGTCAAATAGAGCAGGTAACATTTTGTACATTCTTGTACATATACCTAAATAGAAACCATTATATAAAATGTTTAGATAGGCAGAGATATAATTTGATGTTTAGTATTTTGGAGTATAATTTTCAAACTTCCTTTTATATTTCAAAGGATTTGAAGGCGACCGTGGTGTAGTGGCAGTGCAATGGTTATACAAACCGAGAGCACGAGTTCGAAACCACCCACCAGTATCAATGTATCTCTGATATATGTACTTTGGTTGTCCTGTTTCTATGATACAAGCACTTCAGTAGAAATGTAAATAAGAAATAAAAAAATATTTTTAGCTATTGATAATGTGTCAGAATTATTTATTCTAACTATAATAGTGTAATAAACGTGTTTGGAATATAAAAAATATATATTTTTCGAAACTTTAATGTTCTTAGACAGCACAAATTTAGAAGGGTTGTCTCACGTAAGAGGTTCGTAGCGGCTTTGAAGTCGAAAATTGAGTTTGTTGACCGGCCTGTGGTAAAGTCCGGTCTTCACTTCATATAGTATGCAGGCAGTCGCATACACGCTGAGTAAGCAACTCCCGGGAGGGTCAGATGTCTTCCCCAAAGCTTTTAGCGTTACTACTCGCGACTTGTGTGCCTCGCCTAACTACCAACTAAATAATGTTTCCATTTACAAATAAGTAATGAATAATAGTTTGTTACTGATATTAAAGACTACCACGGTGATATTGTAAGTATGGTTCAACTGAAAGCATAATAATATTAAGTAAGTAATCATGCTGACATTAAATGACCTATCCACCGATATTAATCCATTTCACGAGTTCCATAGCGGCGGGCATATTGCGAACGTTTTATTTTTACGGGTAATTGTATCACAAAGGCCATAAAGCAGGCTGCGTGCGTAGTTCGAACAAAAATTTCTCTTTGCAAAAAGGACATCGTAGAAAAAGGGCTTACTCTTGCGAATGGACCGAGAACGCAAGAAGGGTAAAAAAGAATAATGTCCGAATTCGTTGACCCGTCCCGGGCGATCCATCACTCGCCCCTCCGGCGACTATCGGCGATGTATGCTCGTCGGGTACCTACAGATGTGGATGTTTTCTCAGACCCTGCTATTCGAGATTAGGTCTTTCCGCCCTTTTGTCTTCACCGAGGAAATCATATAAATAATGAAGGTTTAACCCGAATTCAAAATAAAATGTCCAAATAACTGTTGCGAAACGTTAACAGTAGTCACAGAACGAGCTCACAAATATTTAATTTTAATTCGTGCACCAAATGAACGGAACTGATGAACGCAGCCGGATTTAATCCTCGCAAAAAGCTCAATAAACGATTCACCGGAAATAGCGGACGAGAGCCGAACGAACTGTAATTTACAAGCACACGGGTAATGGTGTCGCATCACTATACAATTTATATGCTTATAATAAATTGATTAGCGACGCGACGCTCTGCACTGGCCGCCCCGTACACGCTACTATCTATTAGTGGTCACAAGATGTCGCTATCGATCATCTATTATGCTAATGAACATTGAAATCAATAAATAATGCGAACACCTCGCGATGCTTTGCGGCAATTCATTTAGTTAAAGGCCCGGCCATGCATTATGCATTCTTACGTCACGAAACAAAGGTAAGTTGTCTGAGCCAAAACAAAGTTGGGAACGGCTATCGGCGCACGTACCGGGAATACATAAACGTGAGGAGACCGAACACCAAATAATATAGTGATTGGAAAAGCGCCTTTTGGCTTGACCGCAGGAAATGCGGTGGCCATTTTCTTTAGTCCATTGCCAAAACAATTTTCCATCTATCCTTCCACCCTCCGGTTTTTCCATTTTCCGTCGTCGGCAAACTTGGCGGCGCACACATCCGCCGCTTTGGCGAGTCGAGCAAATTTAGAATTCGGACTGTTTTATGTTGTCTGTTTAAAGTGCGGACACTCGGCCAGAATTCTAACAGCTTCATACATTCATACGTATCATTAGACACCAATCTAAACTTCACCATGTTTTGCTTAACTGTCGCCGCGCTTGCAACTTTTAAGCAATTCTGAATACCTTTGAACTTTAACTTTGCATGAGAGGTAAGCAAATTATAGAATCCATGTCGCTGTCCTTCGGAAATAATAATCACAATACGCAATAGTGTCGAATATCGTAATCCTAAATCAGTTTATGTAATTAATACCGTTAACTTCCTTGTCGTAGATGAATTGCTATGAGATCGTATCATAGATAACTGTAAGTCATAGTTTAGTTGAAGACGCTATTGTGGGGTAGACCGGCCCGTCTCGGCTTTGGAACACTCCGTTATTACTTCCTGCCAGTTCCTGTACTCCTGCTAGGATGTACGGACCAATAACTACAATGATCCATGGATTTTGGTCTTTTTATAGGATATTTTGGCAGCTGGATATTATAACTGTTATTTACGTTTGGTAATTGTAATAATATTAAAATATGTTATATGTATTGAACATTTTTTCTAAATTATTCTAAAAAATATGTGAATTCTGAAGGAAAATATTCATTTTTATATTTTGGCATAGTTAGTTGTGTTTGTTACTGTAGACATTATAAATTGAATAGTAATAAATTCACGCGTGCACATTGGTTGGCTGAGACAGGGAATTGAACCCAGCATCTATTGCATATCCACTGAGCGACCACTGTGCCTATGTATTTGCGTCAAAATTCATATATCCAATTTGCAATTGAGATCTTTCCAATATAATAAGCCTAATTTATTGTTAATTTTATTTAGGATATGTTTACATTTTTTAATGCTAACTCGCACTTTATAATTAGATGAAATATATTTTTAAAATATAGCCAGACATCTTCTTTATTTCCAAAATAAAAATATAATAAAATATTCCCTTAACGAATAATCCTCAAATTGAAAATCCAAATTACCAGATCATCCAAAACGAAATTGCCGAGGGACCTATTGAGAGGATCCCTTGAAAGCCTGAATAGCATAGTTTGTAAGTTTGCCATCCGTCTGTTTGTCCCACTCGTAAGCCAATGGCGCGTGGCACATAACCGAAGCCATGACGAGCCGGATATACGAATCTATAATGGACGAACACCATTAATCCCAATGCCTTAACCTCGGATCTATAGACTTACATAGTTGCAAGACTTTGTTTATAGAAAATAAAAGGAATTGGAAAATTAAAGAAAACATTTTAATCAGTATACTTTTTTCAATCACTCAAATTGTCACGCCTTTTTCGCACAGGGTTAAGCAGAGGTAATGGAGCGCATTTGCGACGATCCTGACAACTCTTTCACTTCCCTCACATCCATAATTATTTTCATACAAGCTTTACAGTTACGGGCACTAGGCAACCCAGCTTTCTTAAGGATGTCTCAAATTTCGTTGGAATCCTGGGTCTGCTATAAAATACATACTCGTTTATTTCACTTAATAATGTCACAGTAAAAGAATATTTAGAGTTAACTACCTAAACATTTCTCATTAAGAAATAAATTAGATAGAAAATTTATGGGGCCGCAAACACTGAAGTTCTATTGCGGTCGCAGTTAAACGATGTCCGCGTGTGAATTTCATTGAAAGAATTGGAAGATTAATTTAATTATAATTAATTATTACTTCAATCAATCAAATTGTCACGCCTTTTTCCCACAGGGATAGGCAGAGACAATGGAACGCCACTTGCTACGATCCTAACACAACTCCCTCGCTTCCTTCACATTCACAATTCTCTTCATATAAGCTCTATGGTTATGAGCACTAGGCAACCTAGCTTTCTTAAGGATGTCTCCAGTTTGATCAGCAAACACCCTCCTGAGCCTGTCTCGTTTAACGTATCCATTTACATGAGACTTATAAATTCCTAAACTTATAAACTAAGATGTACTATGCAAAAACAAAACATGTAGAATATGTCGTTCTAAAATCCAAAGTGAACTCTATAGATATTGAATTGTCGATTGATCTTAACAATATATTGCATTCGGAAGTAATAACAGTTTTGTGGGCAAAATTGTGCGAGAGCAACTAAACAATGGGGGTCGATTTTATTGCTACATGAGCTGTTTTTTTACCTTGATTGCAACTTTATTTTTCTAACTTCCGTCGTTGTTCTTAACTTCCGTTCGGTTTCCAACTTTAATATATATTTTTTCATTTCCACACTAAGTGCTTGGTATCATAGAAACAGGGAGACCAAAGTATGTATTACGAGTATATCAAAGATACATTGGTACTGGTCTTGAACTGGGGAATCCTAATTTTTTTATTTTAATTTATTTTATTTTATTTAATTTATTTTAAATTATATCTGAAAATATTTCGAGAATACCAGGCACCTATAAAAGGAAAACAGATAAAAATGGAATCTCTTCTAACGATTGCATTACTCTCCACTTAATTAACCATGCAGTCTTTTATCCGGCAGTGTTTCCCCACGCGGGTCCAAGTGGCGCGTACAGTCCCGAAGCGACGATGGGCTACATGATGGACGGCCAGCAAATGATGCATCGACCACCAACGGATCCAGCCTTCCACCAGGGTTACGCGCATTATCCACCTGCGGAATATTACGGACATCATCTTTAATGGATCGAGTAGCAGTCCCTGTAAATGTAAGTAAACATTTATTTTTATTAAATCAAATTATCACGCCTTCATCCGGGATAGATAAACAGAGACAATGAAACGCCACTTGCTACGATTCTAACACAACTCCCTCGCTTCCCTCACTTCCACAATTCGCTTTATACAAGCTCTAAGGTTATGGGCACTAGGCAACCCAACTTTCTTAAGGATTTGGTCGGAAAACACTCTACTGGGTCTGCCTCGTTTATCCACATCAAATTTATAAAGTCCTTTCGTCAATTTTAGTCCTTTCTAGTGCTCTGTAAAATACTTAATGGTTTCAAGGAAAGACACTCTTCATACTCATAAACCTATGAGTAAGTTAAAATATCGTTTGTTATATTAATGTGTTTATCTGTTTGTTTCAGATTTCCATAGTTGCTACTAGCCTGATGTCTTCATTGTCCTGAATTCCATCTGGCGGATGGCTGGTGATGCAGCCCCGCCCGTGGGACATAAACATTGTGAAATCTATTGTATGTGATAGAGAGAACCTTCACTAGTGTTCAATGGAAACTCGTGATACGAAAATATTAAGGAGAACGATGCCACTTTGTAAATAAGAACATGCATACCTTTTGTAATATTTGAAACAGTATACGATCTCCTAAATTAAGGTTAAAAGTCAAATGTAATGTTTAAATTAATTTGTAATTGTGAAGTGAACAATGATGGTGGACAATTTAATTATACGACCCCCCGGTGCAAATGCCCTATTTATAAATATAGATAATTTAATAATATACCTATCACTTAATATATAATAGGAGCAACTTTATGAAAAAATAAATAAACAATAATGTTTTTTTTTAGTATCGTATAAATAAATATTTATAGCTAATTGTGTAATTGTTATTACGTAATATAAATAATTTGATTAGTCATAAGTTGTAATGTAACTCACTCACACAGTACTAGGGCGGCATGGAGTCGAGGTGGTGTTACGTTATCATTTTTTTGTGAAACACTGTACTAACTACAATTTGTACGCTCGAAACTGTTCAAGAGATGTTACTGTGTAACTTTTTATGATGAAGGAGATATTAAGTTTGTAATGTGTTGCGTCTTTTTTCGATTTACAACGTCGCTCAATGAATTCTATATGAAGTCAATTTTCTATTCTATTCTGATTGTTAGTAGTTATTTGTTTTTACAGGTCCAATACATATCTATAAAATATTATTATTATAATTAAATGTAAATTGGATTGTTTCACCATTAAGCCTTGGTGTTGACAAACGAAAAGCACAAAATGTAACCGATGTATACGATATAACTATAATATGGTATTTTACAATGTTGAAATAAAAAAAGAGATTTTAGCTATATTTTGTCATTTAGATCTTATTAGAACCTTGATTGCCTTCGCTCGTGTTACCAGGAGACCATGATGTTATTGTGTTATTACATGTAGTGACAAGTTATACAAGGTGTAAATAGACTAAGAGCAATTACGTAAACTAAAGGTACATACGAGTATATTATACTGATAAAGAACAAGCATTTTTTGAGCTCAGCTCATTTATTGTTATATAAACCATAGTTAATTATTTTTACTATGGTTTATTATTAACTTCGGTCCATTTATTGACTATATTAACTTAAAAATTAAAATATAAATAAACTTGTAATAAAGTTTTAGCACTGTTACATGTGATTGAAGGGATTGCTATGTGTCTATTTATACCCTGTATATAGTACGTCTAAAACGAGTAGATATTATTAACCAAGTTGACTTTACTACTTTATGGAATATCAAACAGTATTTGATTACACACAGAGTTTACTTCACTTATATATAACATTTCTTTTTTTATGATTAAGTTATTGTAAAATGTACTCTATGGTTAGCCAAATATCGTTTATAATCCGACGTCAGCTACATTATTCTCGTGATAGAGGTACAGAGATGAGACTTACGACTGAATGTGTGAGCTTCTCATAGTTTATGTAATTAAGTTCCGTGATGAAAACAATAAAATATATGTTCGCAAACAATTTTGAAAAAGTAGTTATTTAATAAGTAATATTTAAATGTTACCTATTAAATATAAGTTTGTACTATCACGGAACGAACGTGTGTATCATTATTATTTTTAAAAATATATATTGAACACTTAATACTTGTGTAATGTAAATGCATTACAAGCCTTAAGCCATGTATACGATAAAAAAATGTCATATTCGTGTAACAAGTTCTTTATTGAGAGGAAATATGGACTTATCCGGAGATATAGCTTTATATAGGATAACGTACAATTGAAGACTTTAATACTGTTCAAACTACAACAAATCAAAATCTATAATGCAATAAAAAGAATTAATATTATTTATTTTGTATATTTCTAGAAATTTTACTATCATAATATGAGCAAAGTCAACTGAATATGACTAGTGTTAAGGCAAACTTCTAATAGATGAGCATGCTAGGTGAGCATGCTAATAAAGTCCTCAATTGTACCAACCGGCATTCGTGTCGTGAATAAATGACCTAATTTAACATTAGAACAATATTTGTTGTATCTTTTTTTGTAAATATTTCTTCGCATTAATACATATTTTTTTTTGTATAAAGTCAATTTTTATTATTTCTCTTATTATTTTGGCGTGGGGTTAAAGTTGTGTTCCCTGCGCCTTAACAAACAACCTTGCACAGGTTTTTTTTAATAATTTGTTATTGTTATTTTGCGTGTATTATATTTTATTAAGAGAAAAATCTTAAATTTAGTTGTTTAGGGTTATTAATGTATTAATTGAGAATTTTATTTTGATTTTTCTCTTTATATGTATGTATATGTATACATATTGATTTAAAAGTCATTGCGTTGTTGTAAATAGATTTACGAAAGAATCGCTGAACACTTTGTTAGAAGGCACGGTTCATACGGCACGCAACGAACAAACGACTGAAAGTACACTAGTTTTAATAATTAATAGCTGAATTAACTACGTGTTTCGGTTTAAAAAATACATTTATATTATTTAATTTTGATTGAAAACATCAATTTTTACACCGTTTCGTATGAACCATGCCTGAAAAGCGCGTCGCCTGAATCAATTTCTATCTGACTAACTTTACTGTATGCGATTTCATAGATTGATATTTCATGGTCATCATTATAGGAAAATATAAAATTAAATATCTTTGACTAAATTTGTTCTAAATGTGATAAACGTTGGCTCATTACTCTGTTTTTCAAAGAGTGGTAAGCAGTCTGCTGATCCGAGTAGTACCACCACTTAAAAGTATACAGACCGTGAAGTAATTTAGTCGCGTTTCGGGATCAGCTTGTAAGTTCTGGTTCCAATTAGACCGACAGAATAGATGTGATTGATATTTACAGTTATTGAAATTGTAGTAGCAGTGATATCGATTCATGGATCACACTCCAGCTTAACATCAAGCTGGGTGCTGTCATATGTTGAGTCACAATAAAAAATATATCCTTTATCATATTAGACCTCATCATCTATGTCAAATACATATGACCATGTAAGATCAGCCTATAGTACATAAGTAATAGTTAGTCTACCCGCGACTTCGCACGTGTCGTTGTCTTAGGGCCAACACAGAAGGGGGAGACGCGACGGAATTACTGAATAATCTGTCGGCATTATGAATGCTACGAATTGTGTAAAAAATAATAAAACTATAAAAAAAATGTTTGGTTTACTTTTGATTTCCTATCTTTTCCTAATATTGGCACGACATACGAGTTGATGTTAAGCTAAATCGTTTGATGTTAAGCTGGAGAGCGATCTTTAAGTGGAAGCGACTGTCTGTAAACATAAGTCGTGTTTACTATACCGACTTGCTGTTGTCACAAGTACAAATGCATGCTTTTTCAAAGTAATCAATTGCCTTCTTTATGGACAGCCGCCTAGTTTAGTAGCCTATTTTTTTCAGGGAGGCACGCTTTCCGAAAACCTGATATTTTCAGGTTATCAGGAAGGTTTTCATTCAAAGTATCAACACAATGGCGCTAAAATAGTCTTTATAGAAAATTGTACGCGGTAGACCACAATACAAAATCTCAATTATGATTTAGTGAGATCTAATGAGTGACTGAAACTGATGTTAAGCTGGAATGCTAAGTAGCACCGTAGAAGTTTATCCCGAAACGCGACTAAGTCACTTCACGCTCTGTTTACTTGTAAGTGGTGGTACAAGTATACAAGACCGTGAAGTGATTTGGTCACGTTTCGGGATCAGCTTGTAAGTTGCCGGTTCCAACTAGGCCGGCATAGTGGATGTGATTGCTGCTCACAGTTATTGAATTGTAGTAGCAGTGACATTCATTGCTGGACCACACTTCAGCTTTACATCAAGCGAGGTGCTGTCATATGTCGAATCACAGTAAAAAAATAAAAAAAAATACTACCCCGGATCAGCAAACTAGGCAAATGACCAACTCTACCAGCAATTTTAAAGAACCAGCGTCGCAAATACCTGCCTTTTTTATTAACAATATATGTGTTATAAAATTATTAAATTTACAAATAAATTACAAATTGCATTTTGTAAATTACAAATAAATTTACAAAATGCCAAGAAACAAATCTTGTCTGACTGGGAATCGAACCCATGACTTTACGCTTGATGGCCTGCAACGTTTCAAAAGGCGCCACGCGTGTCATCGACCATTTATTCTTCTTTTACTCAAAGCATTAATAAATACTTGTTTACATCGAAAGTAACTAACTAATGGATACGTGAAGAATGGAGTCTCAAAGTTTGTGCCCCTCGAAGCACCCCTATAACAGAAAAGTTTGAGAACTTGTGGACGCAAACGTTCCACTGAAATTTCAACTATTATTTTCGTAGAATGTAAATAATACAGAGTAAGCAAAAACTGATTCAGTTGTGGCCGAATAAAAATGTTCAAGACGACTGTGTTGCTTAAGTTTCACAAAAACAATTCATTTGTAAATTTTGTGAAATCTTTTGTGAGTGAAATTTGTGAATGAAAATTGTTGTGCCACATTTCTCACAAGTATAGGCATAGATAACAAAGCGTCACTTTCCACCCTGATAACCCTCCAGCTTCTTTTTCATTTACAATAAAACGAAGCTTTTTCGATTGAATTTTATTTCGATTACCCTTCATAAAGCCTTATATTTAAAAAATAATATATTTATTTGTGAGGTAAGTAGAAATAAGTGGAAGGATTAGACAAGATTGAGTCGAGGACATCCTTAAAATAGCAAAAGTCTTGGCCATAATAGTATTAGGAGAATTGGGAAGAATTCGTAGAAATTACTGTTATAAGTTTCAGAATCAATCAATCGAATTGACACACCTTATTCCCACAGGAATAGGCAATAACAATAAAGCGCCACTTGCCACGATCCTGACATAACTTACATCTCTTAGATTCATTCGGAATCACTGCCTCTATTTATTAATAGTCTATGATTATTTTGTATGGGGATGAATTATAGTTTGTCTGTGGTTAGAGTGAGGAAATTTAAATAAAGTTCAAGTTAAGTTTAGTGTAAAGAGTATCCCTTTTATGTGTGAAAAAGTTCGCACTAAAAATAAGTTTTTTACTGTTTGAATAACAATGCATTTAAGTCCTTAAGGCAGTTGCCATTTGAAACAATGCGTAGAGAAATAGGTACAAAAAGTTGAATTATGAAGATTTACTTGAATTCCAATTCATGCTTTGCCAGCCCACATGGGCTTTCGTTCCCTCCTATAAACTTGGATCCTTTGGGCGATGCGTGAAGAAGCACCTTTGGCCGGCTTAGTGACGGCGACTGAGGCAGCCCTGAACTGACTCGGTTGTTTCTGCGTCGTCACCATCAGGCGGGGTCGAGATCAAATGACGTGTCACAATAAAAATTCATTCGAATCTTGTAAACAACACTAATTTATTTATATATACATACACCGGGTTCGATTCTCGGTCGCAGCACATGTGTGAATTTTGTCTATTCAATTTTCCAAATACTAAATTAGTCATAAATAATCCTATAACTTTGAATTCTTCAAGCGAAGTGTGAAAAAGCACATGGCTGGCGTAGTGACAGCGACTGAAGCAATCGTAATTTAGTATTTTAATTTTTTTCAGTCGTCGGCGCATTTATCATCTAACCCTACGGCCACACACTCGACGAGTGGCGAGAGAAATAGCTAGGGAAATAGGCAGAGACATAGTGTGGCTGCGTTATTCGTCCTGCTGCTCATCATGCCCGGCGATTCGTTTTTTGTTGTTTTTTTAGTGCGAGTGAAAGTTACAATGTTGTCGTCCATATGAGCAACGCGAGTAGGGGAGTGTGTGGCTGTTAGTGTAATATTCACGGCAGCACGAGGAGCAGCGCGAGGAGCATAGTGTGGCTGTAGCATAACAAGTCGTGGTTGGAGGTATGGCCCTGCAAATGCTGTTTTGATTTTATGTGGATTAAGAACTAGGTCTCGTCGGCGTTTAGATATTTTTTCAGGTGTGAATGTAGTTGTTTTATGTGTTCGTAGTATAGTCAATAATATGTATGATTATCTGACAGTAAGTAGTTTGGTAGCTCGTGAGTAGGAGAGCGATATGGTTTTGAGAATATGAGTTTTAGTAGGGATCTCTGTGTTCTTTCTAACGTCAGCATTTTGGTAGTGAAAGAACAGATTGTGCGAGTGCCTTATAAGTAGAAGTTAATAGTTTCTTCGATGCCACGCGTTTTAGTTTTTTAAAGAGCCAAAATAACTTTCAGATACCCGTTGTTAATGTGTCGATGTGCTTGTACCAGTTTAAGTTCTGGTCAATGTAGACTCCTAGGTATTTGACATCTTCCGCTCTATCAATAATAGGACAGGTGCAATATTTATAATCTTGTTTGCAAGAATTGTGAATTTGGGAAAAGCGAGGGATTTGTCTCAGCATCGTAGCAAGAGGCGTTTCATTGTCTCTGCCTATGACAGACTTTTTTTATTGTGACTTGACATTATGACAGCACCCCGCTTGATGTTAAGCTGGAGTGTGGTCCATGAATGGATGTCACTGCTACTACAATTCAATAACTGTGAGTAGCAGTACCATCCACTATCCCGACCTAGTTGGAACCGGCAACTTACAAGCTGATCCCTAAACGCGACCAAATCACTTCACGGTTTGTATACTTGTAAGTAGTGGTACTACCCCGGATCGGCAGACTGGGTACCACTGCCTACCACTTTTTGATAACCAGACCCGGAGCAAATATCTATCTTTTTTTTATTAACAAATATTTGCAATATTTAACATAATTATTAAATATTACAAATAAAAGTTATGAATCAAATATTTGCTCCGACCGGGAATCGAACCCGGGACTTTACGCGCAACAAAGCTATCGCTGACCGTTCGTCCACGCCTGTCGTCAATGACTTTTATCAAATTATTAATCTGAAAATTAATTATTTAAAAAAAACTGAAAGAATAGTCGAACCGTCTACAGTACTGTAACAGATACTACAGCGGCGTAGAATCTGTATCGTAGCGTAGCGGGCGTGGCGCGTGGAATGGCGGTAGACATTGACTAATGGCTAAACGGGAAGAGTCCAGTGACGCGTGAGACAGGGTTGACAAACACGAGATAATAAAACTACTTGTCTATGTTACTTTTAAATACTCGTATATGCTCCTTTTCAATTGTGGCTTGTTTTATGTCATAGATTTGCAACTATGCTCATACTACACGGCGGTTCTCCTGCCGCGGGAATCCGCTTCTGAACTGCACTAGACACACAAGGCGAACGTGGTGTAGTGGCAGTGCAATGGTCACGCAAGCCAAGAGCACGGGTCGAAACCACTCACCGGTACCAATGTATCTTTGATATAGCACCTTAGTAGCTTAGTATAGAAATTATGAAAACAAAAGTAAGTATGAAAGTTGTATGTTGCATACTACACTGCGCGGTTTTCCATCACGGTTTTCATCGCCGCATGCAGCGTCAAACTGGCGCTTCAAACTACATGGGCAGTTTCCTGTTATTGCGTCAGACATTGTGCTCAAATCCTTATTTTACTTTATTTTTAATAATTCTAATTATAAAAGAACTGCAACAGTTATCTGGCGGATCCATGGTGAAATAAACAAAAGAAAGGCGATAAATCGCGTTCCGTGTAGTTTGGTGGTCTGCGGCAGCTTTGTCGAGCGGATCCCCGCGGTGGGAAAACCGCCAGTGTAGCATGAGCCTAAGAACGAGGTAGGCATTTTTAAAGATTGCATATCCTAATATGGTGTATCTGTTGTTATACCGTAAATCATATTGTAGGATATCATGTATCTGACATTTTCTAGTCAAGAGTGTGAAGTCGGAAAGAAACAACTTTGTGTATATTGTAGGAAGATAATGTGATTGAAATTTTTTAAATTTATTAATGATTAATAATAAATTTTTACAATTAAATTTTATTAAAAGTCATAATTAACTATAATTAAACTATAAATAAAAAATATCATCTAATGACGTCGCATCAGAGATGGGACAGAGGCTGGCAACATTTCCCCTTTGTATAGCAAGGCTAATACGTTGGCAGAAATAATTGCCAGCCTTTCTGTCTCCAGACTTCTCCGTCAGTCGCCTGGACCACTCCTTGGCCAGGCGCTTAGCTGATGGTCCCCAAGGGCCCATCGTCTCGACCCCAAACGGCGCAAATTCGTAACCAGTACCGAGGTTAGCGTATTTGCGCAACTTGAGGTTCTCAGCAGAAATCGCCGCACTTCCCGCGCTTAACGAAGTCCCTTGGATGTGAGATGGGGCAATGTGTCTACACAAGTCGCATCCCACACCAAAGACCTGCCAAGTTTCCATGGCCCAACAGTCATTCCGTCAGGTCTCTTGCCATCACTCCGCGCAATACCACAGGGAAGATTATTTTTGGCTAGCAAAGGAAAATTCTTCTACAGAAGTAAAAAAAAATGTACATATAATAATAATGAGAAATCTTATTATTCTAAAAGGGATAGGCAGAGACAACTGCACGTCATGCATGTCTGTCCAAGGCCCTGACACAAATCCCTTGCTTCCTTCAATTCCACTAATCTCTTCATTCAAGCATCTATAATATATTTATAGGCCTATAAGATAAGATAGGCATTGAAAATCCAATTAATTAATAAAAATTATTAACAAAAATTGCCAAAATAAAATCAATATTTTTTAAATATTGGCAACCCTATCTATATTCCAAGCGCATGGCCAAAACCGCACAATACATTCTTATTTACAACTATCGCAACTTTCGCTTCGTTTTTAAAACCAAATCGAACATTAACAAAAATACTAAAACTAGTATTATGTACAAACAGAAAAGCGCATTTCTCGCAATTGACGTCCCTGGTTTTTTCGCGCTCAGTAGCACAGCGAGCAAGGCTGCGATTGTATCGCGCGGATGCTTGGAGCGGCACATTTGTCAACCGCTCCCTTTATGCCACCCTGGTAGCTCCCACCCCCATGAGCTGCGACAAAAGAAACGTGAGCTTCAGATGAAACTGAAGCGATGTCAATTTATGTCGTTCTCTACATCTATTAAGAGTACCCATTTAGGGCTGTGATGTAACTACAGTTAGAATCCATACTCTTTCTCTTATTTAGAAGCCTTCTTTTATTTGAAAATATTTCAATTTCAAACAAAACCTAATCCTGAGGGAAATGGAGTCTTTGATAAAGACCGAATTAAAATCATTTTACATAATTTCAGTAGTAACTTGCTTTTCCAGCTAAAGTAACTTGTACTCCTACAAATATAAACAATTTCGGGTGAAATCCCTATGCACGATTCTTGTCAGACCTGTTAAAAAATCCTGTCATTTAAAATCAATCAAATTGTCACGCCTTTTTCCCATAGGGATAGGCAGAGACAATGGAGCGCCACTTGCCACGATCATTTACTAAGTCATTTTTCTTACCACTTTATCTATCTCTTCGTCTCTACGTTAATCTAATTCTTAATGTCATTTAAGCTTATCTTTCTAACGGCCCATACTTAACCTACAAGTTTAAAGAATAGACTGTCTACGGACGGACGGACGGACACTAGCGCCATATCATAATGCTACGCAGGTTACTAGGTAGAAGCTTAAAATCATGATATTTTAGCAAACAATGAATATAAGTGACCAAAACGTTAAATGCTGTCTTTTTTTCTTCATTCTGGCCATTTGTCAGCATCGCGCCTGATGTTAAGCTGGAGTACGTTCCATTAATGGAAATGACTGCTACTTACAGTAAGTAAGTAGCATTTAGAATCGACAACTTTCAAGCTGATAACAAATCGCGACTGAGTTGCTTTATAAAGGTAGGTAGAGACAGCGCCACTTGCCACGATCCTGACACAACTCATTGGCTTCCCTCACATCCATAATTGTTCTCATACAAGCATTACGGTTATGGGTACTAGGCAACCCAGCTTTCTAGAGGATGTCTCTGATTTGGTCGGAAAAAATCCACGTTATCCACGGGTCTCCAAGTTAAAACTCATCCAACCACATAAGATTCTTATCCTTTCCGTGTGCCCAAACCATGGAAAAACATATACAAATTCATATACATATGATAAAGTTCTGCTGGTAGGTATATATAAAATATTAACATGATGCATTCAAAATTGACAAAATGTCGCATTGTATCTATAGTTAACACAGATCCAAACAGTTAATACTCGTATCTAGTTTAGTTGTTATTGTAAAGTTACCTCTATTTTAAATGACATAAGATCCACAATTCATTCTTTAATTGTATCGTTATTGCTCGTTCACATAATAGAGGTTGTAATAAGATATATGTTGGGCAGGAAAGGTTGCCACTTTGCCATATATTTTCGTTTCCATTCATAAAGAATAGATTGTTGTGTATATTTGTGTGTGAATTGAGATCTCTATCAACATGTTTTTGAGAATGTTCTCTTATTAAACTGTTATTTGGAAAGGTGACAAACAAGATTTATGGAAACGTCACTCAATCAAATTGCCGCCTTTTTTCCACAGAGACAATGGAGCGCCACTTGCCACCATCCAGACACAACTACCTCGCTTCCCACGCATGCACAATTCTTTTCAGCTCTACGATTATGGGCACTAAATAAATTAATAAATTAATATAATTTTAGTGTTTTTATTTTAGTGTGTTTGCCGACCAAATCGGAGACATCCTCAAGAAAGCTAGGCTGCCTAGTGCCCATAACCATAGAGCTTGTATGAAGAGAATTGTAAATATGAAAGAAGCGAGGCAGTTGTGTCAGGATCGTGGCAAGTGGCGCTCCATTGTCTCTGCCTATCCCTGTGGGATGGAGGCGTGATAGTTTAATTGATTAATTGATTATTTTAGTGTGACATTTTTTTGACAACATAGTAACGGCAACTGAATATTCCCACATCGGTACAGACAATGGAAGATGGAGCGCTACTTTCCAAGATCCTCTCTTGCTTCCATCATATCCAAAATTCAGAGCTTGCTCTATCTGAAATAATTTTATGTCTAAACATTTTATGGTGTATTAAAATTATAAGAACATTTAATCTGATAGGTACCAGGAGCACAGATCCCAGCAGGAGAGATTCCCTTTTGCAATTTTCATCCGGAGCTAATTTAAGACGGGCCGCGGCGGACATGTTTATTGGTTAATTAAAGTTTTACGCAGAAACAAACAGGTGGGGAACGGATATTTGTAGCGATTGCATAAAAAATATATGTATGCCTTTATACTTTAAAGATAAACAGATTGTTTACCTCTATCCTACTTTTATAACTGTACCCATTTATTAGTATTCTAAATGGGAAACGCGCGTACTACTGTCAACTTCAACCGGGAATAGAACCTGATGTTTGTTGCTTAATGCGCGAACGCGTTCACTACCTACACAACACCTATGTGCCCGCTTCGAAATTCTTCTATCCAATTTAACTATTTATTATTTAAGAATCGATTATGGCTTTGATTTGTCCTTGAATGGGGGCGACTGTTACAACAGGTAAAAGACTGCAAGAAGCAGTACAACCTGATCCTGAAACGCAACTAAGTCATTTCTCAGTATCACATACAGCCTTAGTACATTATGGCCACGAAATTGCCAGTGCACGGCCAGTCAAATTGTGGTGTAACCAACGTCTTGCCTGTCGTCATCTTTTATTCGTGCAGTTCTTCTAAATGCTAATCAAATTAAATTGTCACGCCTCTTTACAACAGGGAAGGCAGAGACAATGGATCGCTATAATTTTAATTATGTTATTTAAGAAATTTAAGAAAAGTTTTCATCCTAAGAAATGTTTCGATACAGAAAACTCCTGCAAAATCAATTGTAAAAGTACACCTCACCTTATGTTTTTATTATTATTAAGAGGATGACTAGAAGCGCTTACGACTGAAAACAATTCAGTTATAAGTTACTTTAAACCTTATTTCTAGAAACGAAATTTTCACCAACCTAAGAACAAATAAGAATTGTGAATGTGAAGGAAGCGAGATAGATAAAACTAAAAAGTTCGGTGCGTCTTTTCTTTGTAGAACAATTGACAAGTGGAATGCTTTGCCAGCCCATGTGTTCTCTCCACCCTATGACCTTGGATCCTTCAAGCGATGCGTGAAGAAGCACCTTAGGCCGGCATAGTAGCGACGGCTGGGGCAGCCGGGAACTGACTCGGTTATTCCAGTCGTCGTCACTCTTGGACTTCCTCTTGCTTATCATCAGGCGAGTCGAAGTCAGATGTCGTGTCACAATAAAAAAAAAAAGTTGTGTCAGGATCGTGGCAAGTGGCGCTCCTATCCTAGTAAGAAAAAGGCGTGACAATTTGATTTGATTTGATAATAATAAATAGGTTTGCACCTTCAATTGTTTTGTTGTCTATACACATCGTCACCCACCTGACTTCGCGGGGCCAGTTGCCGAAACAATAAGCCGAGTTTAAAATTTATTTGAGGCCGCTCTCGATTACCGGCGACTGTGCTTAGCTTAGCCGAATTTCTGATAAAACCCACCCCCTATTCATTTCTGCTCCCCTAGTAGCAATTAAGGTTTATAATGGAACCTAGACGAAAATGAGTCGCGTTCAAATGTAAATTAGTTTCATGGGATCTTTGTCTTTAATATATGGGTAATAAACATATAGAAAACATTGGTTTGATGCCTCATCGAACAAATTACAAATTATAGTTTTATTGAAATAAAATTGAAAAAGGCGAGTTCTCGAATGGAGACCACGTAGAGCGCCGACCTGGCAACCGCTGAATACGTAAGGCAGAAAGAAGGTTTAGGGCAGTGGCGATGGAAGGTTTCTGGAAGAATGTCCAGTAGTGGTTGCAAAGGACTGATTATTAAGATAAAATTCTCCTTTTATACTATAGATAAAGTGCTTATAGATAGAGTAATTGTTAAAAATATATTTAGGTATTACCGAAATCAAAGGTAGGCAATATTTCGGAATTTATTAAAATAAAATATTCTTAGTGCCTTACTATAATTTAAGTATGTCTAATGTGTATGGCTAAGCGTCTGGCTGGCAATTATTTCTGCCTTGCTATACAAAGGTGAAATGTTGCCAGTCTCCTTGGGACTATCTCTGATGCGACGTCATTAGATGATAATTTTTATTTATAGTTTAATTATAATAGTTAATGTACTTTTAATTTTATTTGTTTCTTAATAAAGAATAAATGAATAAGAATCAATTGGTTGTATATTATTAACTATTATGTCGTCAAAACAAAAAGACCTACAACTATAATTATCTTACAAATAAGCTTTATTACTTATAAAAATGCAAATAATACCCCAACGAAAACAAACAGTTAGTTTAAAATTACATCGATTTTAATACCAACATTTTCACATCACTACAATGTTTTTTTAGTCTTTTTTTGCCTGCCAACGCAACCTTCCCTCCGCCCTTAAGATGCAGTGACAATAATTACCCCATAATCGACTTGGAACCCCTCATAAGTATTGTTTAAAAAATAAAGCCTGCTTTTAACAGGGTATTTATCGAATTAATTGACAAATTTTAGCTTTTCATAAAAAGTAATTTGTTTTCGAATAATTATTAGAAACATGGGTTGCCTAGTGCCCGTAACCGTAGAGCTTGTGAGAATTGTGGATGTGGCAATTGGCGCTCCATTTTCTTTGCCTATCCCTGTGGGAGAAAGGCGTGATTTTTTTTATTGTGTCTCGACATATGACAGCATTGTTTTGGTCACGTTTCGGGATCAGCTTGTAAGTTGCCGGTTCCATCTAGGCCGGCATAGTGGATGTGATTGCTACTCACAGTTATTGAATTGTAGTAGCAGTGATATTCATTCATGGACCACACTTCGGCTTAACATCAAGCGGGGTGCTATCATATGTCGAGTCACAATAAAAAAAAAATATCCCATGTCGTGCCAATATGAAGAATTACCCTGATTTTTCAAATTATTTCTTAATATATAATATGACAGCATGCCTTTTTTTATTATGACACGACGTCTTACCTCGACCCGCCTGATGATAAGCAAAAGGAGGTCTAGGAGTGACGACGACAGAAAAATCCGAGTTAGTTCACATCTTCCTCAGACGCCGTTACTATGCCGGCCAAAGGTGCTTCTTAACGCATCGCTTGAAGGTCTCCCTTCAAGCGAAAAGTCCGATGCCTCCCCATGTTATTACGCTGGAGTGCAATTCCTGAATTAAGGCGACTGCTAGTATAGTTAAATTACTGCAAGTAGATGCACTCGCATCTACTATGTTGGCCTAGACTGCTTATAGACTGCCTAGAGAATAGACCATTGATGTATTAAACAAATTTTATGCGGCTTACTATCGCGTTTATTTTGGTTTTGATTTTACAATTTTTTATTATTCCGACGTTTCGAGAGCTTTGCAGCCATCGTGGTCACGGAGAGACTGAGGTGTTGGTCGTCCTATTGGTTGATGCTGTTATTGTTTCCAAAACTACCCCGCTTCATATTTTGTTTTTCTGTTCCCGGTTTATTTCAAATTTTTGCAAAAATAACTGACGGTGTCATCTGGTTTGGCAGTTTGCTGGACTTGGGACTTGAGTTTGTGAATTATGGGGTCCCAGGTGTTAGATAATCGCCAACCACCTTCTCTATTGAAATTAGGATGCTTTTTAATCTCAATAGCCTCGCGTACCATCCTGGGTATCAGTCGACTTTCCTTTGCGAGGATCTTCGGTTTGTCGAAACGGATGTAGTGATTGGCGCCGTCCTGTTGATGCTCACAAACTGCAGACTTTCCACTACGTTGGTGTTTTATATCCGCGATATGTTCCCGTACGCGTGTGCATATATTTCTTTTTGTCTGTCCTAGACCATTGATTCCCAAAGTGGTCCCAGGGGTCCACCAGAGACTCGACGGGACAAAAATGTTGGAGTATATGTATATGTTGGAGTGACAAAAAAATGGGGGTTTACAAATGGTAAGCGGTGGTCTACGAAAATTAGACCCTATTTTAATTAGATAATATTTTAAGGAGCTCCGCGACTATTATTTGTAAAAACGTGCATATTCCAAATTCAGTATAACGTGTGAAGACTTGCAGAGGCGGTTTATGTCGAGTTTTGGGAACAAAATAGAAATGTGGATGCAGCATATTTATTTGACATAAAATAACAATCTTCGTCGCATAGTGACGTACAGAGGTTGCCGTCCTAAACAGCGCGTCTAAGATCGCTACCGCAGCTAACAAATCGAGCTGATGACCTTGAAACCCCTGATCAGATCTTCATCAATTGTAGCTAAGAACCATCTCGATCACGTCAGCTTTCAAATGAAAAAAACCGCATCGTAATCGGTCCATTCGTTTAGGAGCTACGATGCCACAGACAGACACACAGATACACAGAAATTTGCTCAGAAATATCGGACTTGTATTCCCAGCCTTATAGGTATTTACTTTACTTTTAAACATACTGTGACTTAACATTTGAAATAAAAACGTATACAAATACATGTGTGTTTTAACTGGTACCACTGAGCTACTCTGATGATGGAACTCGAAGGTAGGAGACGAAATCCTGGATTTGTTCAAACTATTTTTTGGTATACTAAGTTTGGACTTATTAGATTTGTCTTAAAGGTAGGAAACTAAGTGTAGAAAAGTTAGTGCGATAAAATAAAACATTCCGGATCTAAAAAATCTGATCATGGATCCTCTCAGATCAGCAAATCAACAAGAAATGGACCTATAGTGCTTTAGCTAAAATTGTTACTCACTATGAGCCATTAGCTGGACCGTTATCAAATTAAAGACCGAGAGTATCTGATGAGGCACCATCATGAATCCTCTCAGATCAGCAAATCAATAACAGATAATATCATAGTGCTTTAACTAAAATTGTTACTCTCTATGAGCCATTAGCTGGGCCATTATCAAATTGAAGACCTGGAGTAGTTATCTGATGATGCACCATAAGGATCCAAGGGATATTAAAGGGATATAACTATTGAGCCATGACTAATGTTGTTTATTACTATAAAGCTGATGATATGACCCAGTAGTTCCAGGCGTTTCGGGGGTTCCTTTAAAATTTTAATTTTGATTTTATTATTTAGTTTAGTTATAGTTAATATACTTTTATATTAAAAGAATAAATAAAAACATTGCTTTAAAAAGAAACTTTCTAGATTAATAAAGTATCATAGATTGAAATTGGTAGGATAATTCACAAATAGTTTTCAAAATCATTAGGTTTAATAAGTACAGAAGATATCTAAATTAAAAAAATCTAAGGGTCCGCACCGTCTATTAATTTATGCTCTGTGTTCAAAAATCATTGCAGTTATATAGCGACATTCTTTTATTCTTTTAGAAGACAAAACATATAATTTTCTTAGTCATTATGAGATAAATGGAAAAATACAGTCCTTCCTTCTTTATATTTTAGTATTATGTTTGTATTCTATTAATTGTAGCTTAAGAGTACGTTTATTTATGCTGACTGCAACTTGACTCATGGTAAGCAAGGGGTGATCAAAGCGCCGTGGACTGGAAAACCCGTTATAATATGTTTCATAAGATACGGCATCTTTGGCCGGCATAATGACGGCGAATGGGGCAGGGCAACGGTAAAAAACTCGAATTTTACAGTCGTCGGCACTCTTGGACCTCCTCTTGTTTACCTCCAGGCAGGTCGAGGTCAGGTGTCGAGTCACAATAAAAAAGTCGCCGCAACTATCCCGAATAAATAGTTACGTGTCTGTCTTATAGTTAATCACTAAAAAATACGTTTAATTAGACGTAAGGTCGTTTTTTTAATTTTGTTTTAGGTACTAAAGCATATTTCGTTGCAAATTAACGTGGCATTTTATTGGAATATGCCACGTTAATTTATAACTGCAACGTGAAGCTTGCAGTTATTGCATGTGGCAATATGGACCCAGAAGTTGAAATCAGTGCACGATGAAAGGATAGGATAGCGGAATTTCGATGTGAGCATTTGTACTTTAGGTAGCTTAGTGCAATTTTTGCAACTTTCAAGCCAGCCCTGAAACGCGACTAAATCATTTCACAGTATTTATTATTGTTGTTAATTTTATAATAATTTACATGTCTATATTAAGAGCTACGACTCATAGAAACAGGACAACCATAGTACATATATCAAAGATATATTGGAACCGGTGGGTGGTTTTGAACCCGTGCTCTCGGTTTGCACTGCCACTACACCACGGTCGCCTTTAGACTGCGTATTTCACGGGCATGACTGTGTATTTTTTGAGTTAAATATATTATTATGAAATAAAACAATTTCTTAGCATCCATGGATTCTCCTTGTGCGGGTGCCGGGTCCATTGCGTGGCAGGCGGGAGAATGAAAGCAGCGTTCGGACTTGTAACCGAAATGTAGGTTTCAAAGCTTTTTGTGACATGTCAACACTCACCTTCACTGCCTTTACTATCCCCTCTACCCTCTACCAAATATTTAGGCCGCCTTCGACATACGATCTAAAAATGTATTTACGGCTGACGTTGTGGGCCAAGATTCTTTAAAAGATGATGCAAAGTTTTTGCTGGTATTCCTCTTGCACCAACTTCTACTGTAGAGCTGAGTTTTGAAAGCGTTTTTCGTCATCTCGTTCGTGAGATCATAATATTTATTGGACTTGATAATATTCATTGTAACTAAAATATAAAAGTAAACGTGTGTTAGATATTATAGAAGGTAGTTTTAATTTAAGAATCAATATTGTGTGGTACGCCAATAAAATCGTCAGTTGTTTGCCAACCTTTGTCTTTGAATCTTACTGGCGACGAGGTTAACTTCGTGAAATAAAATATTAAGTTTTGCATCATGCCGATCGGGAAAATTGAACAATTCGATCTGGCAGGGAAGAAATGGCAAGCTTATATTCGGCGTGTAGAACAATTCATTGCATTGAATGAAATAAAATCGGAACTCCATGTAGCGACTTTGGTGACGGTGGTTGGAGAGGCGACGTACGACCTCATGTGCGACCTTTGTTCACCAAGCCACCCGGAGACGAAGACATTCCAAGAGTTGGCAAAACTCATCGGCGATCATCTAGAACCTAAACGATCTGACATCGCGGAGCGCCACGTATTCCGTTTGCGACGACAGCAAGAGAACGAGACGCTCACGGACTACCTGCAAGCTCTTAAACATTTGGCCAGCACGTGCAATTTCAAAGCCAGTCTCGAAGAGAATCTACGAGACCAGTTCGTGTCAGGTTTATTAAGTGATTTGATGCGATCGCGCTTATTTGCTGAATCATCATTGACGTATCAAAAGGCAGTGGAATTGGCTTTTGCGCTCGAAGCGGCGGAGAGGCATTCGGTGACGAGTAGTGCAGACTGCAATAAGGTACGGGCAGCTAGCAGCGCAGCAGCAGCGAGCGAAGGACTGCATAGGGCAGCGACGGCGCGGCCGGCGCGGCCTGCAGGCGGCGTGTCGGACGGCGCGGCGGGAGCCGTTGCGGCCGCTGGGCAGTCGCGGTCGCCTGCCGCGACCTGTTGGCGCTGTGGGCGCAATCATCGGGCGAATTTTTGTCGTTTTCGTAGTTATTCTTGCGATTTGTGTAAGCAAAAAGGACATCTTAAAGTGATGTGTAGTGTGCGTAATCATAATAGTGCGGGCAGTCGTGTGCGGGCCCAAAATTTTATAAATAAGGACGGCAATGAATCGGAGTGTGAGTTTTTTAATTTATGTGTTAAAAGCGTTACTGATAGGCCGTATATTGTGTCTGTCGTAGTCGAAGGTATGTCGTTGCAATTTGAGTTAGACACAGGCAGTAAATTGTCAACAATAAACTATGATTGTTTTCTCAAATACTTTAAAAATTACAATATTAGAAATAAGCATATTTGTTTGAAGTCTTACACGGGTACACTAATTAAACCGGAAGGATACATTTTAGTTAAGGCACGTATCGGAAGCAATACCGCAGTAAACTTAGAATTATATATTATTAAAAATGGCGGTCCTCCCTTATTGGGACGCACCTGGCTACGTAAATTAAATATTGAAAATGTGAATATTCAGGAATCTTTGTTTAATTTGCAAGATAATAATAAAATCATTGACGAATTGGCTAATGAGTTTCCCACGGTATTTGCAGCCGGTTTAGGTACTTGTGTGAAACAGATAACGTTGAGACTTCGGGATAGTGAGCCTGTTTACATTAAGGCGCGAACAATTCCTTTAGCACTGCGTAGGCCTGTGGAGTTAGAATTGGAAAGATTAATTTCAGAAGGCACTATTTATCGCGTTGATCGTTCAGAGTACGGGACACCCATAGTCCCGGTTATTAAGAAAAGCGGGGAAATTCGCATATGTGGCGATTATAAAATAACGATCAACCCTAAACTATTAAGAGAACCATATCCGATGCCACGTATTGAGGAATTGTTTGCGGCTTTGTCGGGTGGCGAGCGTTATTCTAAAATCGACCTAACGAACGCATATCAGCAATTGATGTTGGCTGAAGAATCGCAGGCATGCACTGCGATTACGACACACATGGGCACTTTTATTTACAAAAGGACCCCTTTCGGGTTGACATGTGTGCCTGAGAAGTTTCAAAAGTTCATGGAGGAAACTGTCCGTGGACTGCGCGGTGTAGCAGTGTATCTCGACGACATCGCCGTCACAGGTCGGGATGATCGAGAGCATTGGGCTAATTTACGAGCATTGTTAGAACGGTTGCGTGAGGTCGGTCTTAGAATAAAACTCGAGAAGTGTACATTTTTGCAGGAAAGCATTAAATATGTTGGCTTTATAATTGATAAACATGGGCTGCGTCCTGACCCCGCGAAAATCACGGCGATCACAGAGGCACCATACCCACGTGACGTAACTCAATTGAGGGCTTTCCTGGGGCTTATTAATTATTATGGTGGTGGCTCCGGCAGTAGCATTATTGGGGAGAAAGGTACGCGGTAGGTTAGATGCATTGCGACCTAACACGGCAGAGGTCGTTGCAACGGCGCAGGAGGCAGCAGCGCGATATTATGGGGGTCGTGAACGGCATGTGGAGGAAGGAGCCGCAGTTCTGGCGCGAGACTACCGACGCTCGGATGCTCGTTGGTCTCATGGAGAGGTCACGGAACGGTCTGCGCCTCTTACGTACAAAGTGCGACTTGATGATGGAAAAGAGATTTCTCGCCATATAGATCAGCTTCTGCCGACCAGCAGCACACGACATTCCTTAACCCGTGCACCTGCTCTTGCAGACAAAAGCGATAGTGTACAAACCACGGAGGAGGATCAGGTACACGCTCCGTCATCGTTGCCACCGGCACCGGCCGCGCGGCCGTCGATCGAGGTCGAGACGCAACCCATGGGTAACACAAAGCACCCTAAGCGCAAATGTGTATTTTCAGGCATTTATCCCGAGTAATATGTAGTTAGTATTTCATAGCGTGTAATTAGCTTAATCAGGGATTAATCTAGATTTAAGGGTGGAGGTGTTAGATATTATAGAAGGTAGTTTTAATTTAAGAATCAATATTGTGTGGTACGCCAATAAAATCGTCAGTTGTTTGCCAACCTTTGTCTTTGAATCTTACTACGTGTATAGGTAGATATTGTTGTGAGCAATTTTTCAGATGTGTAGCGATGCGTGTTTTGTTCGAGCGATTGTTTGCAACCCGTGAAATGGAGATCGTCAGCAAAAACTCGCTTTAATTTAGTCACGGAAAAAACACATCTCTATCCGTGTTTGCCTTTTTGACTATGTTTGTTTAAGCAAATTATTTATTGCGTAAATTAGGAAGGTATTCGACTCTATGCGTCCTTTATCGGCAATACGATAGAAAATGTTTTGAGATTTATTGACGACAAGCGTGGCGTAGTCAGGAAGGAAGTTTCGGGTTCGTTTACCGGTCGGAGGTATTCAATAATTTAATTACATTTATAAAGAATTGTTAATTTAAAAAAAGAGACAGATATTTGCTCCGGGTCTGATTGTCAAAGAGTGGTAGGCAGTGCTGCCCAGTCTGCCGATCCGGGGTAGTACCACTACTTACAAGTATACAGACAGAGAAGTGACTGCTAATTACATTTATTTAACTGTAAGTAGCAGTTACCTCTGTTTATGGACCGCACTTTCAGGCGGAGTGCTGTCAAATGTAGACACAATATATAAAAAGTTATTTAGCCTTATTAAACTTGTCTAAAAGGTTCAGCATATTGTTTTATTGTACTCGTAGAACAATCGACGAGTGGAATGCTTTATCAATCCATGTGTCTTTCCTATCCTTGAATCCTTTAGGTGAATCGTGATAAAAGCACCTTCTACCGCTTGTAAACCCAAATAATGAGGCATCTGAGTCGGTATTTTCAGGCAAGATAAGGTCAGACAAATGCCTCATTCGGTAGTTTTTATTTATTGTGATTGACACCTGACCATAAAAGAATTAACAATAGAATTGGCAATGAAACCTATTTATTATTCCTGTGTAAAAAAATGCGTGTTATTTTATTATTAGTTAAATATTAATTACATGTATTTCATATTTATTAATAAAATTACAAATAAAATCTAAAAACATGACTTAAAAATTGATGTATAAGCTTACTAACATCGGATTAAATGTTCATTACAAAGTAGATACAACTTTAAGTTGTATAATTCAATTCTCCTCACATAAAAGTAGTTACGTACATTCGTTCGTTTATATTTTATTAGGTTGGTCCAGCGCAATAAGTTTTAGCCAATTTCTTAACGAAAAATCGTTAAAATCGCGTACCGGTCACAAAGAATGGGAGTCGGCTATCAAAGCAGTTATTTGGTCCATTAAACATGAAATAGTTGCAGCAGTACTAGGGGGGCATAAACGGGGAGTAGGTTTTAAAACAGGATTTATTATCGCATCTGTAACTCTATCATGAGAAAAAAATAACACACTACTAGAACTAAAGTCCTAATCATTAGAACATTGTTGCAATTAAAACTCTATTACGATTAAACATAGATTACAATTTACTATAGCTAAATAAAAAACAGTTTTTATGTCACAGTGTAGGCATGTTTATACACATACGAATATGTCGTAATAGCTTTATCAAATTGACTAATGAATGTCACTGAAAACCAGACTCTGTGACAAGCACCATAAGAATATTAAAAAATACGGATTAACAATATTGATTTATCTAAAATAACTCGTCAAGACAAACTATACTTTATCATTAATTGCATGATGGATTTTTTGCTGAACTACCGGTAACAACTCCTACGTTTACTGAATTCCTGGTATGACTTGTAGACACATGGTACAATCCCATTGGTTTAAGTCCATCTCATGCTGCGCGCTGCTGCCCGCCTGGTAGGCGCATGTCGTGGCCACGCAACCCAGCGGGATGTTAGCTTTGATCAGACCGTCCTCGGTTTGATTCCCGGCACAATGTTATCGACTACGATTGATATAGAGACTTCATTATTTTCCATATAGTCCACGCGATGGTTAACACTAAAAAGGCTACGTCTATTTGATGAAACAAATTTTAAATATAAGGAACCCATTTTATAACAAAAATACATTTAATAAATTATAAAACGTAATAATATTATTATATTATATACCTCTTTTCTGCTAATACAAAAACCTTAAAAAAATTAACTAAAATACATTATTAAAAGGAGTCCCTTTAGGCAAGGTTCCGAAGATACTGGCAAGTGGCAGCGTTCCCCCTTTGAATAGCTAGACTAATTCTTTGTCCGAGGTAGCTGCCAACTCTTCGGTCTCCTGTGATGTCGACTAACCTTTGCTATTTCCTTAAAAAGCCTTATAGGGCTAGGACCCCACGGACCAAGGGTCTCGTAAAAAATACGTTCGTTCATGAGCTTAGGCAGATAACATTATACTTGCATCTACACTATAAAAGTGACCACATTCAGACTGTTTTTTTCTTCTTTTTTATTGTGGCTTGACATATGACAGCGCCCCGCCTAATGTTATGCTGGTGGACTGCTATTACAGATAAATAACTGCAAGTCACACCCACTATGCTGGCTTAGATGAAGCCGGCTACTTACAATGTTACATTTTTTAAATTTTGATTCAACCTTTCTGATGTTAAGCATGATGGAGGTCCAAGAGTGCTGACGACTGAAAAAAATCATCTCAGTTCACGGCTATCTCAGTCGTTGTCACAATGCCGGCCAAAGGCCAATTCTAGCGGCGTAGTAATGGCGACTGAGGAAACCGTAAATTGAATTCGTGTTTTTAGTCGTGACGCTCTCAGGCACTATCAGGCAAACTAATCAGGCACCCGTCGTCTATGTGTTAATGATTTACACGTCCCGTGTACCGAGTAGCATCTATTGCAGGTTTACAAGTACATGAAATATTACAATTTTAAATGTAACATTCGTTATTATTAATTTACTAACATAGGATGCCTTAAGTTAGATATACCTAGATAACTATGCTTGCGAGTAGGTAGACCGAATCGGCGGTCGAACTGAAAGGTTCGGGTCAAGAACTGTAAATAGTACATCTACTATGCCGGCCTAGTTGAAAACCGGCAACGTTCAAGATGATCCCGAAACGCGGCTAAGTCACTTCACGGTCTGTGTACTTGTAAGTGGTGGCACTACGCCGGATCGGCCTACTGCTCTTTCTATTTAAAGCAATAGACAAGCGAAAAGGCGACTGTGGCAGCCGTGAACTGACTCTGTTTTTACAGTTGTCGGTACTCTTGGACCTCTTCTTACCATCAGGCTGGTCGAGGTCAGATGTCAAAACACAATAAATAATCATATTTGTATGGGGACTTGGGCTTAATTGTATTAACAGTTGCATATACATTTTAAAATAGTTTGATGTACGAAGATTGCAATGTAATTGGAATGTATCTTTTATTTTGCAAAGTTTAGGTGTGCAAAATGATCAAACTATAATTATGACAGTTCAAAACAGAACAAATATGGCGTTGATTGACAGATGATACATAATCCATATCGTATTTTCCAAATAACTAAATTGCACAGCAATTAAAAGCAAAATTGTTATCATTTTGTATGCCCAAGTCCGCATACAAAATGAATGTCTTTTTGCCTCCGTCGCCGTCACTATGCCGGCCAAATTAGTATAAATTCCAGGTACATTTAATTTCGAATGTACGTGTGTTGTTTGGTTTTATTAATGGCCCTAACATTCGTATGTTAGGATTTAAATAGCAACAGTTCCAATGAGTGCTCTGATCCATTGCCGCGAGTTTATAATTCATTACATTACACATACACACGGCATTTATTCAAAGAGTGGTAGGCAGTGGTACCCAGTCTGCCGATCCGGAGTAGTACCACCACTTGCAAGTATACAGACCGTGAAGTGATTTGGTCACGTTTTGGGATCAGCTTGTAAGTTGCCGGTTCCATCTAGGCCGGCATAGTGGATGTGATTGCTACACACAGTTATTGAATTGTAGTAGCAGTGTCATTCATTCATGGACCACACTTCGGCTTAACATCAAGCGGGGTGCTGTCATATGTCGTCAATAAAAAAAATATAAAAAAAATGTATTTTCACTTCAAGCTACCAAAGTGCTTGTATCATAGAAACTGGACGACCAAAGGCAACCGTAGTGGCAGTACAATGGTTACACAAACCAAGAGCACGAGTTTGAAACCATCCACCGGTACCAATGTAGCTTTGATGTATGTACTTTGGTTGTCCTGTTTCTATGATACAAGCACTCTAGTAGCTTAGTACAGAAATGTAATATAATAAAGTATATGTACATAAAGATACATTGGTAACGGTGAGTGGTTTTGAACTCGAGCTATCGGCTTGCGTAACCATTGCACTGCCACTACACCACGGTTGCCTTAATCATCTAATTTAAATATATCTACTTATATTTTAATTAGATGTAGTGACAAGGATTGACAAATGCTTCGATGGTTTGGGCGCATGGAATTTATTAATCTGATGTGGATGCGGTAATCGAGGCAGACCCAGGTGTTTTCAGACCTCATCGGTGACATTCTCAAGAAAGCTAGGTTGCCTAGTACCCATAACCGTAGAGCTTGTATGTAGAGAATTGTGGATGTGATGGAAGCCAAAGAGTTGTGTCAGAATCGTGGCAAGTTGGCACTTTTGAACCTCCCTTTGCTTGCTATCAGGAGGACAGATGTCGAGTTACAATAAAAAATTAAATAAAATGTGGAACCTACCCACAAGTATACATTCAAGCGAAGTTTGAACATTAAGAGTGGTAGGCAGTGGTACCCAGTCTGCCGATCCGGGGTAGTACCACCACTTACAAGTATACAGACCGTGAAGTGATTTGGTCACGTTTCGGGATCAGCTTGTAAGTTGCCGGTTCCATCTAGGCCGGCATAGTGGATGTGATTGCTACTCACAGTTATTGAATTGTAGTAGCAGTGACATTCATTCATGGACCACACTTTGGCTTAACATCAAGCGGGGTGTTGTCATATGTCGAGTCACAATAAAAATAAAAATAAAAAAAAAAAGTGTAAACAAATGCCTCTGGCTGGCATAGTAACGCCGACTAAGGCGACTGTAAACGGATTTCTCTTTTTCAGTCGTCGGCGCTATTTGATCTCTTCTTTAGAAGCCCTAGTCAAGTCAATGTCGCATCACTACAAAGAAAATGTATACTCGCATACGTAAAAAATGTAAATTACTGCAAAAACAAAAGACGTCCTCCCTAAACGGCAATGGTAGTCGATTGTAATAAAAAAATGTATATTCTCAAATATGGCGGCCGAGTGCGCGGCATAACGTAAAGGAGATTATTCAATTAAGTAACATTCATTAGTAACCGCATAAGAATACATAAAAGGAATCGCAATTTCTTTATTACCTCATTCCAATTCTGTTTCCCGCTGACGTACGTCTTGTCAATATAAAGAAACCAAAGATAGATGTCGCCACTTCACTTCTCTTAATAACTAATCAAACTGCACGCAAAATGACGTATACTCCAGCATCCAATACACAATTTTATTCTTTATTTCACCTTGCATAAGAGATATATTTGTAAATTTACTTAAGAACAAAACACGACATATATTCTACGATTTTCGAATTTTAAATCAGACACATTTTTGCGCAATTTTGAATGTTCGTTTCCTGAAAATAAAGTGTTAATTCCTGGAGCAATAATTTAAAATATGACCATTCGATGTGAAGCTTTGGCAATTGTTTACAAAATACATCTTTCCTTTACATACTAAGCAATATTTACGTATATCTGTCTTTGTCTTGAGGTTACGTGACTGGACATTTAGATCGTCGCTTCAGCACTGAGTTATACCAAGTTGACAATAACATTAGTTTGGATATAGTGTACTTTGATTGGATTATTGAAAGATATGGACGCCTTTGATTTATGGACGCCTGGTACATCACGTAGACATTGACTCAAATCTACATAAAATTAATTATAATATTTTTTATTATATTATATATATATATTATATATATTATAATTATATAATTCGTATTTTACCCAGATTTTTTTATAGTCGATCGTCTTCTGACCTCGACTTACCTAATGGTAAGCAAGGAGAGGCCTAAGAGCGCCGACGACTGAAGAGGCGACTACTACTACTGATATAACTGCAAGTGGCAATCGCACCCTAGTTCGCACGCCTAGTTGGAACCGGCAACTTACAAGCTCATCCCAAAACGCAACTTTATGGAAGTGGTGGACTTTAAGGAGTAGTTACTTCGGGACTTTAAGTAGTAGTATCTGCCTATCCCTGTGGAAAAAAGGCGTGACATTTTGATTGATTAATTATTACTTCGGGTCCACAGGCTTAATAAATGACCACGAATTGTCTGCCGTGGTACAGCTATTTTCACACGTCTACACTAAACTACTTAACGTGATTGTATCATAGAAACAGTACGATTAAAGTACAGCGTGTGAATACTTAACACGATAAAAATAAAAGTACGACAGTTGAACTGAAGTATTTTTCTGAAAATCTTTTCCTAACGAACTTGGTTTCGACGAGACCTAATTATGTACCTAATTACTTAAAAGCCTAGGAGGTTAAATTATTCATTTAAAAAGCTCCTGAGCTCTTAAAATGAATAATAAAAAAATCTGACATAATTATTTGCGTTTTTCGCAAATTGTGACTTCTAACTTCGATCTGATGTTAAGCACCAACCTGCTTAGTCTGGAGTCCCTGCAACTTCGCAGAGACATGGCGGCTTTATGCATTTATTTATACAAAACTAACTGTTCCCGCGGTTTCACCCGCGTAAAATTAGGTTTTTAACACAGTCATAAAAAAGTAGGAGGTTCGCAATTCGACTGTATATCCCTTTTTTGTATTTATAACTCGATAACTAATATAAAAATGACAGACGGAATTAAAAATAAATATAGAAAAAATCCATACAGCTGAAACTATAGTCAATTAGAAACTATGGTAAAAAATAAATATTTTTTTTATTTAAAAGTATCTTATGTTACTTCTAGTCCCTCCAAAAATGTGTGTACAAAATTTCATGATGATCGGTTAAGTAGTTGTTGTGTGAAAACGTAACAAACAAACTCACATTTATAATAATAGTAGGATAGAGTAGGAAGAGGTACCTAATTGAATAAAGCGACATTGACGACAGGCGTGGACGAACGGTTTAGCGACTGGTTTGTTGCGCGTAAAGTCCCGGGTTCGATCCCCGGTCGGAGCAAATATTTGTTTCATAGCTTTTATTTGTAATATTTAATAGTATTAAATATCGCAAATATTTGTTAATAAAAAAAAAAAAAAAAAGAGATGGATATTTGCTTCGGGTCTGGTTATCAAAGAGTGGTAGGCAGTGGTACCCAGTCTGCCGATCCGGGGTAGTACCACCACTTACAAGTATACAGACCGTGAAGTGATTTGGTCACGTTTCGGGATCAGCTTGTAAGTTGCCGGTTCCATCTAGGCCGGCATAGTAGATGTGATTGCTACTCACAGTTATTGAATTGTAGTAGCAGTGACATTCATTAATGGACCACACTTTGGCTTAACATCAAGCGGGGTGCTGTCATATGTCGAGTCACAATAAAAAATAAAAAAAAAAATTGCAGTAAGTGTTAGTATATATACGTACAAAGATTACATTGAGGTGTTTCCTCATTTTAAATTAAATTCCAACGATCATTGTTGCAATTTTCTTTAGTATTCCTCGGGAAGAGGGGAATTTCCCTTTGTTTTACAAGTACAATATATTTTTAGAATATTTTAGATAGGTTCCCTAGTAGCAATAATAGTAGAACTTGTATGAAAAGAATGTGAATGTGAAGGAAGCGAGGGAGTTGTGTCAGGATCGTGGCAAGTGGCGCTTCATTGTCTCTGCCTATCACTGTAGAAAAAAGGCGTTACAATTTGATTTGATTTTTTTATTGTGATCTGACATATGACAGTATCTTATATTATGCTGGAGTGCGGTCCATGAATGGTATCACTTAAGTACCAAGTAGCAGTCATATCCATTGCGCCTAGTAAGCACCGGCAACTTTAAGGCTAATTCCTAATTGAGTCACATAGAGTTCATGCTGACCGTTTGTAGTAGATTTAACTTTGATATATATATGTACTTGAATGAATAAAACAAATTTTATGCGGCTTACTATCGCGTTTATTTGTTTAATTCATTTTTCAATGTTTAAGCAAAATAAGAAGATAGCCAACTATTTTTTTTTTTGTGGCTCAAAAAGTACACCGCCTAATGTTAAGGCCGGCATAGTGACGGCGACTGAGGCAGCTGTAAACTAAGGTTTACCCCTTGCTAACCATCTGACAAGACAAGACGTCAAGTAACAATAAAAAAATATCTCTCTCTTTCTCTCTCTTGTTCTGCCTGCTGATAATCGCAAAGTAAGTAGAAGCTGGAAATCATAGAGCGGGAGATATTTCACTGTACATTTAACCATGGTCAAAACCAGACCAGCATAGTGGATGTGACATATAGATAAAAAGTAGCCACTGCTACTACAGGTAAGTAGCAAGAAGCAGTTGTATATGCTGGCCTAGCGAGAACTGGCAACTCTTAAAATAGTACGAAAACGCAACTGAGTCACAGATAATTGTCTCGAAATTCTCTGCGGGATAGGCAGAGAATCGAGAATATAGGAATCGAGGCACGAAAATTAGTTTGATCGATTGATTAACTGCTCATTTGCTTGACTTCTTTTTACTACATTTCCCACAATAGTGTTAGATTCCTAATTCCTCACATAAAAGTGATAGAGGGTGGGTAGTGAAGAGGGAGGCTTTGTGGGTTGGAAGGGGGTCACGGTGATGTCGCTTGAGCGTGTGAAAATTACATTCCGGGAGTGCCTCGCATATCTATCAGAGAGAAATTTAACTTTAGTTACAGTAGACAAAGTACAATAGAAATGTACATCTATCTAGATATGTATTTATTTATTATAAAACAGAAGAGTTGCGTCAGAATTGTGGAAAGTGACGCTCTGTTGTCTCTGCCTATTCTTAGGGCGTGACTATTGATTGATTATTCTGATGTGGATGTCTGATTTGAAATCGGAGACATCCTTAAGAAAGCTGCCCCCAGTGCCCATAACCGTAAAACTTATATGAAAAGAATTGTGAATGTGAAAGAAGCGAGGGAGTTGTGACAGGATCGTTGCAAGAGGCGCTCCATTGTCTCTGGAGTATCCCTTTATTGATTAATCGAAATATTGTAAATTTTTGTATGTTTTGCGTGATATATACTAAATATATATTAAATAAGGTTTTTTTTATTGTGACTCGACATATGACAGCACCCCGCTTGATGTTAAGCCGAAGTGTGGTCCATGAATGAATGTCACTGCTACTACATTTCTATAACTGTAAGTAGCAGTCACATCCATTATGCCGGCCTAGATGGAACCGGCAACTTACAAGCTAATCCCGAAAAGTGACCAAATCACTTCACGGTCTGTATACTTTTAAGTGGTGGTACTACCCCGGATCGGCAGACTGGGTACCACTGCCTACCACTCTTTTATAAATGTAAAATGTATGCGATAGTACTACGATTTAACTTGTCGATATCGACATTATTTATGTGTACAGTTTTCTATGTAGGTTTATTTTTGAGACGCGACATCTGACCCCTCCCCTTGCTAAGAACTAAGTCTAAGTCTAAGAACACCGACAACTGAAAAAACCGCTTAGTTTACGGTTGCCATCTATTCGCCATCTAACCTATTCATATTAATTAAATTAAATAAACAGTAAATAATATGAAGTATGTAGCTTGGTTAGGGGTGGCGCAATGTAGGGGGTTGTTTATGCACAAATTAGACCTCCTAGAACGTCTGCTACTCTGGTAATGTGTTTCTGATTGCCACAATGGTTGTATCTATGTATACACTTATTGGCATACCTAACGGATGCAGTTCATATCCGAACTACTAAGTATTTTTAAGTAACTACTAACTTTGTGTTGATTTTGAATTTAACTATAAATTATTCAGAATTGTCTAATAATAAATGTCATACTTGAATCCCTTCAAGCGATGTGTGAAGAAGCACCTTTGGCCGGCATAGTGACGGCGACTGAGGCAACCGTGAACTCGGTTGTTTTTCAGTCGTCGTCACTCATGGATCTCCTCTTGCTTAACATCAGGCGGGTGGAGGTCAAATGTCGTGTCACAATAAAAAAAACATCTATATCTGACAACATCAAGAGCAACCAACAAAGTCCCAAAAAGTTTTTTATTTATTCATTTACATATCTATATTAAGCTACTTTTATTAAGCTATTAAGCTACTATATTAAGCTATTTTTATATACTAATTTGTATATTTCTATATATAAAGATACATTGATACCGGTGAGTGGTTTTAAACCCGTGCTCTCAGCTTGCGTAACCATTGCACTGCCTCTACACCACGGTCGTTTTCTGTGTAGAATTTATTTGGGACGAAGATTGGTTACTGTTTATATCAGGGACATTCATAAAAATGCAGTGCTCATAACTATAAAGTCTGTATGAAGAGTATTGTGGATGTACAGAAAGCGAGGGAAGTGTGTCAGGATCGTAAAAAGTGGCGCTCCATTGTCTCTGTCTATCCCAGTTAGAATTAAGGCATGAAACTGATGTTGATTAATCATGTCTTATCAAATTGTCACGTCTTGTAAGTTGACGGTTCCAACTAGGCCGATTATTGAATTCCATTCATGGACCGCACGCCATATGTCGAGTCACAATAAAAAAAGAATCGCGTGTAGGCATTTGGCGGTCATTTGCCCAGAGACTTAGTAGCGTTTCAGGATCAGCTTTAAAGTTGCTGCTTAAAATTAGGCCGGCATAGTGGTTGCAACTGCTACTACATTTAAATAACTGCAATTTGCAGTCGCCTAATATATTCTTCTTTAAAAATAAAGTTATAATTTAATATTATTTGAAAATGACTAGGAGTGTAGAATATGGTAGTGGTTATTCGGCGGGAAGAGTTATACTGACGTGGCAGCGAACTGACGTCTTGACAGTTATGCCCGGTTGCTGCAGCCGCTTACACACAACTTTGACTTATGAGCCAGGTTATTCGAACATAGCTAAGTCACATACTAAACTTAGGAGGAATAACTTAATAAATACCATAGTTAATTAAAGATAAAGAAATCGTTCATTCATTCTATTCTTTTGTTAAATATCATGTACTTAGTGGATGGTTGAAGATGAATAACGTTAAATGAGTGTGAGAATTGCTAAAGTGCTTACATCATAGAAACAGGACAACCAAAGTGCATATATCAAAGATACATTGGTACCGGTGAGTGGTTTCGAACCCGTGCCACTCGGCTTACGTAGCCATTGCACTGCCACTACACCATTCGCCTTATAAATTATATGAAGAATGATCGTGAGAGTTTTAGTAAAACCTTAGTAAAATTTCCGACGAAATCTTGGAAAAAATACAATATGATTTATAGTATAGCCAAATTATTGGATACATACACACACTATAGCTAAATACAATACACAAGATTAGTCAATAAGAAATTCACCCATATTTAATAGACTTTCAACTTATCAAAGAGGCTCTTCAACTCTCTCTTTCTCTGTTGCTAAGAACTACCACATGCTGCAATAAGATGGCGTTGCAAAAAGAGATTCTCTGCACCAATGACAGCTCTGCCGAATATCTCGCAATCGATATTTGGCAGATGTATACAGCTATATATACCCGGACTCCCGGACCGACGGGAGCCTTAGCGGTCAGTTGTGGCCCTCCACGTGACATGCGTGCGGCGGGAAGATCTTCTTTCCACAGAACTGTTTACGATCTGTTTTTTTATAGTGGCTTTTTATATCACAGCCTGATGTTAAGCTAGAGTCCGATTTACTAATTGCGTCCATTATTAGTTGATATGGTCAACCGGAAGACGCAGCGTAGGTAGGCCTCTCACTAGGTGGACTGACGATATAGTGAAAGTCACGAATAACCTGTGAATGCAACTGGCATCTTGTCGTTTGAAATGGTGTTCTAAAGGGGAGGCCTAAGTTCAGCAGTAGATGCTTTCTGGCTGATGATGATAACGGGCTTTAAAGCTAATTTCAAAACGCGAATAATGCACTTAACGGTTAATACCCGATAGTGGTGGTACTACCTGGATCGGGAGACTGAGCAACTGTCGCACTATTCACCTCACTTGGCTTTAGCGTGTAATATTTTTGGGTTAAGTACGGATTGATTTCTCAGCCCCAAGATCCACTATATCAAAATTGCGTTGTAAATTTTAATATAAACACGTAAATTATATTTGGATATTGAGATGTATAATGAATTTATCATTTAGTTATTGAATTATAGTATCTAAATCAAATCTATCAAGGGTTAATTTAGATTCAAGGCACATGGTGTCGCATACCTTAGCAAATTAATCAATCTGCATAACAGAACTTATCCTGTCTGTTTTTTATTTATTTATTGAGACGACATAGGTGCAACCGTACACGGTCCGCGGGGTTAGGTTGGGCAAGTTAAAACGATAATCGTCTCTCGTCGACAATTGGCAAAATAATAAAAGTTCCACCAAATTGAGACTATTGATGATAATGATCAAACGTGTCGTCGCATAGACGATATTTGTCACAACGAATAATTGTTTCGTTTTATTAGATTTAGCCTAGATTTTATTATTTGAACAATCATCGACGAGAGACGATAATCGTTTTAACTTGCCCAACCTAACCCAGCTGATGTTAAGCTGGAGTGTCAACTTTTTAAATATGATTCGCAACATCTGACCTCGACTTGCCTTTTTATTATTGTAACTCGGAATCTTGCCTTATAGTAAAATCAGACTACTATAAAATCCAAGTTTCACGGTTGCCCCAGTCGCCGTCTCTATGCCGGCAAAAGTAGTTCTTCACGCATCGCTTGAAGAATCCAAGGTTGTAGGATGGACAGAACACATGGGCTGGCAAAGCATTCCACTTGTTGATTGTTCTTTAAGTTCGACTGTTTTTAAACACTTTCCCTCCCGGACCTGAGAAAATTTGTAAATGATATCCAGGCTCCTTGGGGCAACACTAAGAATGACCAGCAGACGGTTTTTTTACCACTCAGTAATTCAAATAGGCAGTTCTCTTAATATTGTGGGCGCTACGGTTCCCAGGCCCGTAGCACGGCTAACCAAGAACCAAGATACCTGCAAACTCATTTAAAATAACTTACCAGAACAGTGCATCAAAATGTCAAAAATATATTATATGTAAAGGTTCTGTAAAACTTCACACAAACAAACAAATATTTTATTAAATATTTTGTTTAACATTTTTTGTGCCGGCCTAGTAAGTTATTTAAAATGAGTTACAACAATAATTCTTGCAGGTCTTTATCTTGCTTCTTGGATTGCCGTGTTAGAGAAATAGCTCCTCTATTTTTGTTTCAAGAAAAGAAAGTACCTAACTAAAAACAGTGTAACAAATAAAATCAATTGAAAACTTTCTATCTTAATCCAATACATTATTACTTCAACACAATCACTTCACCTCCATACAGCTGTAAAGTTAAAGAATTCAATACACTGAAAACAGTAGAAAGGTAACAATCGATTCGCTGAAAAATATATCAATTCTATTTAAGAAGGGAGTCTATTGTGAATTGTAAGGTTTCACGATGTGAAAGAGAACTAACTGGTTTCCTGAATTCTAAGCTGAATGTTTGGTTTAACTTATATTTACTTTTTTATGTGGCTGGACATATGACAACAACCTGCCTGTTATTAAACTGGAGTGTGGTCCATGAATGGAGGCGACTGCTACTACTACTAATGGCAGTCGCATTCACTATGTCGGCCTAGTTGGAACAGGAAACTTACAAGCTGATTTCGAAACGCGGCTACATCACTCCACGGTCTACATACTACTCCGGAGCAGCATGCTATGTACTGGGGATGTTATTGATGGATGTGAAATTTCGGCTATGGTTACGGATATAGGAATTATATTATACCGGTTTCAGATACGATTATTGATATGTAATTATTTCGAAACATGCGATGAAACTATCGGACAATTTCAATTCTTAAAACTTCTTAAATAATTTTATTTATTTATTTATATTTCTATACTAAGCTACTAAAGAGCTTGTATCATAGAAACAGGACAATCAAAGTACATATATCAAAGATACATTGGTACCGGTGGGTGGTCTTGAACCCGTGATCTCCGGTTCGTGTAACCATTGCACTGCCACTACACCACGGTCGACTTAATTATTTAAGAAATTTTAAGAGTCTGTCATAACATGTTTCATTTAGGCTCCGCCCCTATCCGAAATTATTCGAAACTACTTTTATAACGGATTCGGTTACTGTTACGGATAGGTTTTTATTTCGGATATTCGATAGTTTTAGTTACGTTGACGGAGCTCTATAACATACCTACTATGTACCACTGCTTACTACTCTACTATAGTCTGTCTAAGCCGAAATGACGCGCCCCTCTACCGCATTTACGCACACGAGAAAACATAAAATATGGATGCAACACACCGAAAATGCAATTGTAAGTGGTCATTCATTTGATGGTTAGACACAAAAGGAGGAGCACGCTAAAAATGTTTGCATTCACACATTTGCGGGCGCGTTATTTATTGTTAGACAAGCTAGACTACAACTGACTATCGTCTAGTCTGTCGACCATACGCTCGAATTACTTGAGACACATGGTCGTGTCTAAAGTGAGAATTAAATATTTAAACACTTTGTAGGAAAAGCCTTTTTGTACTGAAACTGTACCTATAGAAAATGTTTGTAAATATTTTATTTCCGTGTTCGTTCGATAACTGAGTTACTACATACAGCTCTTTTTGTTAGTTAATACTACCCACAAAAGTTGGCGCTAGTAACAACGGAATTTGTTGACATGTGTATTTTTATTATTCACCACTAGATGGCGCTTATTTTAGGGTATTTTAATTATTGGCAATTTTAATTATTCTTTAAGATCTTTATTATTATAAAGTTAATTTCTTCTTCCTATCATTCTAAAATTTAAATAAATAATAATAATAATTATTAGTTCTAAATAATATTTTATTTTTAAATTATTTTTAAAATTAAGTTATAATAATACATAATGTTCTGGTTATTTTAATAACAAATTATTAGTCTGGTAGAAGATTTACCGATTAGTCTACAGACGCAAAAATTTGAAAACAGTATTAGTGGCGCCATCTATTGTTGAGTAGCAACTAAACATTATTAGGACAACATTATTTTCAAAAACTTTCTATCAGGAATTAAATTCAAGAATATATTTGTACAAAAATATACAAAATTGTTTCACTTTTTGGTAGGGAAAGTCAAGTTTGCTTATTCAAAATAGTTCAAAGAATAAAGAGTACACCTTTTCTTAACCCCGCCCATGTGTTCTCCCCATCCTTTAACCTTGGATGTTTTAAGCGTAACTAAAAAAAACACCTGTGGCCGGCACAGCGACGGGGATTATGGCGCCTCGGCTAACCTTGCTAACCACAAACAATAAACGTAGATTATTATATATTTTTTATTGTGACACGACATCTGACCTCGACCCGCCTGATGATAAGCAAGAGGAAGTCCAAAAGTGACGACATCTGAAAAAACCGTGTTTATTCACGGCTGCTTTAGTCACCGTCACTATGCCGGCCAAAGGTGCTTCTTCACGCATCGCTTGAAGGATCCAAGGTCATAGGATGGAGAGAACACATGGGCTGGCAAAGCATTCCACTTGTCGATTGTTCTACAAGAAAAAGACGCACCGAACTTTTAGTTCGGCTGCCGATTCGATCGATAGAATGCGGATGCTTTCCCCGACCTGTGCGGGTATTACGGGTGTGAAAGGACGAGGTAGAACTAAGGTTAAAGAGCTCATCAGAACATTCTCCGTGGACGCACAAAGCCGCCATGACTCTGCGTAGTTGCAGGGGCTCCAGAGTACGCGTGACCTTTGAATCTCCTATAATTCGGACAGCTCGGCGCTGCAATGAATCCAGGGCATTGAGAAGATACTTGGCAGAGCCGTCCCACAGGTGCGAACAGTACTCCGCGCAGGAGCGAATTTGGGCTTTGTATAAAAGTAGACGAAGCTCTGGCGCAAAGAACCGCCGCACCTTGTTCAGGATGCCAAGTTTGCGGGAGGTGGTCTTAATGGCCCGCTCGATGTAGTCCCTGTGATTCATATCGCTGCGAAGGGACATCCCTAAGATATCCAGTCTGTCCGAAGTACAGAGGGAGATGTTACCGAGAGAAGGACGGGGGATAAACGGGGATTTTTTCGTCGAGAACGCGCACACCTGAGTCTTGTCTGCGTTGAACTGAACCAGGTTCTTGTCGCCCCAGTGGGTAATACGATCAAGAACCTGGTTGTCATTCTTGGGTTATATAAATTGATATTTAAATAGACATTCGAGATGTAATAGTTAATCATATAATGTCATAGCAAATATGTAAATACTGACACACAAAATCATAATAACCGGTTATAAAAAAAATATAACTATATTCATTAAGCTAGGTTGCCTAGTGCCCATAACCATAGAGCTTGTATGAAGAGAATTGTGAATATGAAGGAAGCGAGGGAGTTGTGGCACTCCATCGCAGTGGCGTGGCGTGAAAGCCGGCCGGGGCGGAAAAAAAATTTGCCGCCCCCTTATTTAGGAGTTTCAATCATAGGTACAACAATAGTATGAATTTCAGGTTCAAATTTCTACGTTTTATTTTAGTTTTTTTTTAATTTGGCCACCCCACTGCTCCATCGTCTCTGTCAATCCCCAAGGGAAAAAGGCGTGACAATTTGATTTGATGTATAATACTAGTAATTATACAGAAAATACATTGTGTATATAAATATGCAATATTCGTACTTACATATATGTATAATTATATTAAAAACACATATACGCAGGTACGAAAACCCATCGATGTCTACCTTCAAGCCCGAACGCACCTATGGGCATCTCTTGACAGCTACGTTGTTACTGCGATCCATCCATCGACGGCTGCATATCCGAGGCGTCTAATTACAAAATCGCCCGCAGACATCCCACCAACAATTATAAGAACTCACCCGATTATGAACATAGAAAACAAAAACACCAAAATTAACATTCAAATTGTATTCTTTAAGCCTTTAAGCTATTACATATTGGATTGCTTTTTTAATAAACAAGGCAGGCCCAGGAGGGTGATCGCTGACCAAATCAGAGACATCCTCAAGAAAGCTAGGTTGCCTAGTGCCCATAACCATGGAGCTTGTATGAAGAGAATTGTGAATGTGAAGGAAACGAGGGAGTTGTGTCAGGATCGTGGCAAGTGGTGCTCCATTGTCTCTCCTAATCCCTGTGAAAAGAAGGCGTGACAATTTGATTGCTTGATTGTTTTTTTTATTAAATTGTTTTCTTAGTTAGAAGTAGCAGTAGCATCTACTATACCTGCATAGTTGGAACCGACAACTTTCAAGCTGATCCTAAGACTTCACGGTCTGTAAACTAAAATTGTACTACCCCAGTTTGACGGTCTAGACCCGACCCTATTTGTTTTTTCCTAACAAATATTTATTTACTAATATAGAATTACTTATACGGTAGTTTAAGGCGACCGTGGTGTAGTGGCAGTGCAATGGCTACGTAAGCCGAGTGGCACGGGTTCGAAACCACTCACCGGTACCAATGTATCTTTGATATATGTACTTTGGTTGTCCTGTTTCTATGATACAAGCACTTTAGTAGCTTAGTATAGAAATGTATAATAATAAAATAATTTTAAAAAATCATTTATGTATTTGAAAAGAATTTGGTGTCACAATCTTGCTAAGATATCTATTAGGTCTGCTTATAACTGTAAGAATGGAGGCGTGAATGTTTGATTTATTAAAACGTAATATAAAAAAATCAAATAACTCGGAATCTTCTTATTGTTCATTGGTACATAACAGCAATACATAAGTAATACCAACATATAAAAATAATACATAGTTTACTATCACGCGGCCATCCCGGGCCGCTCAATTACGTATTCCGAAGCCAAATTTGGCGTAATAGGTCGTTTAAAAAAATAACACTCCTCCGTGGTCACCTAAAAAGGCGCGTCCTCTCTTTATAAATATGCATGGAGTAATATTTGAAAAAAACCTTTAATAAGTGAGGGACGGCCGCTGTAAATTGCTCCTTCGGTTATTATACTCATCGCCAATCCTATCCATTTAAAACCAATTATGTTTTATTATAGAAGGAACGAGATGGCTGCAATAAATACTTTTGAAGTTGGAGCGAGATGCGTGATTGTAGTTATAGTTTTTTTTGTAATTGTGTACGCGGAGGACTCGGGCGTTGATGTTCGTGAATGGAGGGCATAATGGTCGTTCGGAGATATAAAATTAAAGTCGGTATAATGAGTTACATAGCGCATCACGATCATGAAGTAATGTAATGATAGCTCCGGAGCAACTATTGTTCCTCGGTTAATGATCTTAACATGTGCTTAATAGATTTCTTTTTTGTGTAATCTTTTTTGTAATTTAATAATAGAATATAGGCTTGTCCAATGATTATTTGTAGCATAGAATTTTATTTCTCAGCGCTCATGAGAATCGCAGCTGTTACCATACATGATTTGGCTTTCTTTTTTAGCATTAACTTTTTGAAATTTCGCGTTACGGAATCAACTAGTGAGTTGCCCGTTTTAAGTAGGGCGGGATAGTGAATGCCATTGCTACTTATGTGATATTACATCGCGAACAACAATTCTAAACAAATATAATAAGTCATAATGCTTGTATGAAGAGAATTGTGAATGTGAAGGAAGCGAGGGAGTTGTATCAGGATCGTGGCAAGTGGCGTTCCTTTGTCTCTGCGTATCCCTGTGCGAAAAAGGCGTGACAATTTGATTGATGGATTGATTGATTAAGTAATAACTACATACATAGTATCTAGCATCTATATAACATCTAGCATAGGTTCCGGTTTATTTGGACAGTCACCGTTACTTTATATAATTTTAAAAGTCAATTATCTAAATATAAACACCCGGTTTTCTCAGTGGTTGTCACTCTTGGACCTCCTCTTGCTTATCATCAGGCGGGACAAGGTCAGATGTCGTGTCACAATAAAAAAAAATTTAGATTAGAAATTGTCATGCAACGATGTTTCTATAGTATGTATATATATAATAATGGCTACAACTGTTGGCCATTAAAAGAAGATACAAACTATAATTTAAACTTTATAAGTGACTATATAGACCGAGAGCCTTATTTAACTTTTTCCAAAACAGCAATTACGCTTTAATTTAGGTTTAGGTGTAATTTGTGAGGGGTAGATATGGAGATGCAATGTTGATGCTTGGGCGTGGCATACGTAGATGTTTATTAGCAAATTATTTCTGTGAAATAAAGGCTGTAATTACTGGATAATTGTATGTTACCCGCCGCCCGCCGCGAGTGGGGCCATTCCCTTTAGATAGGTAGCGATAAGCGGCGATGTAATGTTGCCTTATAAAATATCGTTTTAAAGGATACGTCATCTTTTATTTGTAACGTCAAATTATTTCTATTTTTGTGTTCGGTTTTAGAGGGTAAGTGCAAGTGACGGGTCGTGCAATTTTAATTTGTCTCTAAAACTTGTTATTCAATAATCATTTTAAAGGTCATCGTGTACAGACGATTGTTTTAAGGTTGTGAAACTTGTTTCTTCGTTTTCCCTCCAAGATTCCTTCGGAAGTTTTTCCAGAGCTTTGCTAAAACCATGATCATCCTCATTATCATCCGAGATAAGACTATGTAAAGAGACGTGTTTGATTTTTACATTCAATTTCACTTAAAAATGTTTTCACAATAAACATTATTCATTACTTTGACACTGGCAAGTTTAATACTAAGCCATTAACGAAAAAAATATTAGATATAGTATCAATCAGAATAATTAATACTTGGAATGTTTATAAATATATCCCAAACCGTATTTTAAAAGTTTTCCTTTTACACATTAAATTTGGTTACTTAACTAACGCTTGTCTAGATTGTTCTAGTTATCTTTACATGACTCTGATTAGATTATCTTTATGTCAGGATTGTGTTTGCTTGTCGTTACCGATATTAGACAAAAACAATTAGTCACGATTTTGATTAGGTCTCTTGTTTTCTTAATATCTACGATTTTTCTCATAAACCTTTACGGTCATTGACGCTTCTGAGGATGCCTACAATACGCATTTATATTGTATATTACAACTTGAAAATTCGCTAAAATAAAATGTAAAATTACAAATATCTGAGCCTCCGATCTCAGTTACCAAAAACACCAATCCTCTTTTTAACATATTCAAAGTTGTCATTCCATCCACACATATTTCTTCGAAAGATGCAATCAATACAACATTTTATTCACCAAGATACCTGCGTACCTTTAGTCAATCAGCGGGGATCGCAGACAACGCACCTGGTAGACTTCCTAATCCATTATTAGTAAAATTTTATGCATATTTACAATTAAATTACCGCTAAGTTTGATCAAAGTTTTAAAGATGCATTTGTAAAAGTTTCTAATGAGCAGAGTCTATTTGCTTGTAATCTGTGTGAAGCGTTGAAAAATGCAAATGCAGATATTTTGCCCTCCAAGATCATAAAGTCAGAACAAATTATGCTTTTATTTTTAATTGCCACCATCTACGCGACCGCTTGCGGGCACCGACTATTTTTGAGTTATGGCGCGCGAGCACGTGATTGGCTGCCGGGTGGCGGGTTTTATTCTATATTGTTTATGGTCAAACATGATGGACTGCCATGGATAATAAAAGGGGGTGGAATAATTAATACATGAACGGTGTGGCTACCTCTCTTCGCGTAATGTAAGAATAAATAATTATTTGTGAGGTCCAACTCTGTTAAAAGTAATTTTGCTTGCTAACTTCATTCGTACTTTAATAAAATACAGCTATTTATATTTAATACATTATTTTTCATACATTTTATTTTATTTTAGACAAGCAAAACCAAAGATTCATTTTCATCATTTTCATCAAAGATCATCATTTAGCACTTGTTGATAGTCCATAATAAATATATTTTATATTTTTTAATTATTCAGCGCTTACCTAAACTTCTGCATGAACAAATGGAATTTTTGCTTATCTAAAAATTGGTGCATTTCCTTATTTTTAATATTGATTTTAAAAATAGTATCTGAATCGGTACTATTTTTTGTCAACGCTCTTTGACCTCTAGGCAAGTTGAAATCAGATGTAGCGTCTTAATAAAAAAGTATAAAAGGTAATATTATTTTAACGAGGTAAAAGATTGAGAACCGTTGGAGTGAGAGTAATTAGTTACTACTATTGACTAAGAGATGTCGCTACTAATAGATTTTAGATATATCGTCCGAAAACTAATAAGAATTGGTATAAATTAAATTGCTAATAATATTATATTAAAATTCATTGTTTTAAATGACAATACAAAATCAACATATTTACTTTAAATTTTCTAAGATTTGCCTATAAGTGCCTAATATTTCTGAACTTTTACAGATCTGTCATAATAAAGTTGACATAACACCTAACCTCGCTTTTTGTATTCTATTATTTTATCGTAATGGGCCTTGTGCTAGTAAATTAGTCAAATTACACGAGTTTATAATTAAAATGTCTTACACACTAGTGCGTCATTTACGTCGTTTAACATTAATTTCATACCAAGTGAGATGGGAGAGTACTTTAACAAATTTAACTGAAGATTTGGTTGTGAGGCCTCCATTTACGCAATGGAGCAAAATAATAAGAGAAGCTGAGAAGATTGTTGGTTATCCAACATCCTTTATGAATTTAAGATGGCTGTTAAGCGACGAATTCTCAAATATGGCCTTGTATTTGAGAAAACTTGTGAGTATTCAATACTTTAATTTTAAGGATAAATTCGCTTAAATTTTAGTTATATTGTATATGTATTTGTTTATATATAAGTTTAGATACATGGACTTATAATTTCTCGTAAGCTTAAAGTAAGGTTTATTTACAAAGTGTGGCATAATCAATTATACTCGTTTAATCAATTATATTCTTTTTATAATTTTATTTTTAGGTTGGCAGTAATCATCCTCTGTTACAAACAGCTAAAAATGTTCTTTACAATGAACAGAATCATTTGCAACCATGGGGCTTAATAATATTACTGTTATCCAAATCAATTAAGCCTACAACCACAACATTACAAGACACAACCACTGAGGAGAACCAGAGGGTACTTGCTGAACTAACCGAGATGATCCGAACAGGAAACCTTGTACACAAAGGCCTCATAAACATCCCTGCAGAGGAAAGACTATCAACAAAAGATACAGCATTATTTGGGAACAAAATAGCAATCCTGATTGGTGACTACTTACTTGTGACAGCAAATGGAATGCTTGCCAGATTAAAAAATCAAGATTTGTCCTATATAATTTCAACAGCCTTAAGAGATTTGAGTGAAGGAGAATTTTACGGAGATAGGGATGTGCAAAATATGCCCCTACCATCCAAACCTTCTAAGGGAATAGTTCCAGATACTTATGAAATTAGCAGCAGTATGTTACCCATAGATACAGCCCATACTCAAGGTTATGCTGTAAGAGAATGGACTGTGAGAGCCTTGTTTGGTGGAGGAAGTCTTCTTGGACGAGGTTGTCAAGGTGCAATGGTATTAGCACAAAATACTAATTTACAAGAAACAGCATACCTATTTGGTTGCCATCTTTGTTTAGCTTGGCAAGCAGCTAATGACTTACAAAAGTTGCAATCCTCCAAAGATGTTTTTTCTCTAGTTAGTGCGCCAGTTTTATTTGCCTTAAATGATAATTTCAAACTTTATGATCGGATAGAGGAAGTTAGTGTCAATAGAGAAGAGTTGGATTTTGAGGATTTTAAATTGGAGGTGTTAAAAACTGATGCTGTAGAGAGGACTCGGCTTTTGTATGAAGAGCATGCAAGAAAAGCTAAAGTGTATATAGAAACATTTGGTGATAATCAATCTGTTGATACTATGAAGAGTTTAATTAGCATTTTATAATGCTTTGGCCGGCATAGTTACGGCGACTGAGGCGGCCGTGAACTGACTCGGTTTTTTCAGTCGTCGTCACTCTTGGACCTTCTCTTGCTTATTATCAGGCCTAGTCTAGGTCAGATGTTGTGTCACAATACAAAAATATGTAGATATATTCCTATAAGGCAAGTGTATTATATTCCTTCATAACTACTTGCAGGTAGCAATGCTGGTGGCAAAGCTGCCAGCTCATGTGTTTTCCCATCCTTTGGATCCTACAAGTGAGCACCTCTGATAGGCATAGTGAAGAAATCATAAACTGAGTTGGTTTTTAATCAGCCCTCTTAGATCTTGACTTCCTTACCATCAAGCAATTTGAGATCCTAGGTCATATCAAATTTTTATTTAAGTACATTTCTATACTAAACTACTAAAGTGCTTGTTTTATAGAAACAGGACAACCAAAGTACGTACATCAAAGATACATTGGTACCGGTGGGTGGTTTCGAACTCGTGCTCTCGGTTTGTGTAACCATTGCACTGGCACTACACCACAGCCTTTAATTTTAACAGTATCTATGATACAAGCATATGTTTAGTAGCTTCTTATTTAAGTAAAAGTGTAAAAACCACTATGCCACAAATTATTTATAATTTTTTTTATTTATTTATGCGTAAGTATATTTAAATTAAGTTATATTAAGTTATAATATGCTCCTTTGTCTGGAAAAGTTATGGCGACTGAGGCAATCATTACTGAATCAGTTTTTTTATCGTCAGCACTCATGGACTTATTCATGCTTACCATCAGGCGAGTTGAGGTCAAATGTGATTACCAAATTTATATATTTTTTAAATATGTAATTACTCAGGATGTGAATTCGCATCAAAGATTTGTTACAAAGCATTAATTTGTAATATTTATTTATCCAATGGGATATTATAAATAATTATTAATTATAGCAGTTATTTGCTCCGGGTCTGGGTGTTTTAAGAGTGGTGGTCCATCACTACTGTCAAGTGATCAGCTTGAAAGTTTCCAGTCCTAGGTCGGCATAGTGGATGCAACTGTTACTTGAAGTTATCTAATTGTAATAGTAGCTACCCCTATACATGGACCGCACTTTAGATTTACATCAGGCAGGGTGCTTTCATTTTTTGAGCAACAATACAGAATATTTCATATCAATTAATCAAATTGTCACGCTTCCTTCCCACAGGGATAGGCAGAAACAATGGAGCGCCACTTGCCACGATCCTGACACAACTCCCTCGCTTCTTTCACATTCAAAATTCTCTTCATACAAGCTCTTTGATTATGGGCACTAGGCAACCTAGCTTTCTTGAGGATGTCTCTGATATTTCATATCTAAACAAGGTTTTATTTAATATTTTTCTGTATGTTTTTTTTACCTTGAGAATGTATTCGAAGGGTTTTGAGAACTGTTTTACTTCTGAGAGTTCTGAACGAACACGCGCGAGTCTGCTTAAATGGGGACATTCAAAGAGATTTTTTGGACCCAAAACCCGTCGTGTTTATCTCCTCAGTTTTACATATTAATAGTCAATTTTTTTATAATTTTTTTTATAGTTCCTTATTTCTCTACAAATTTACGTATAGTCCCCAGTACAAGGAACAAATTTTTTTTTGATACATACAAACGTAAAACTTTGTGAGTGCCTTTTTTGTGACGAGTCCGACAAACTTATTAATGCGACAGCTTTCGACGCTACTGCGTTTTCGTATGCCTGATTCCCGAAATTGTCGATATGACGTCACTATGACTCTCCATACATACAAGTTTGATTTTTTGAGAACTGTTTAATAAAGTAAGTTTAAAAATAGTGGTCAACTTGTCCGACAAAAATCATGCTGCGTATGGCGTGTCCACCACCCTGAAAATGTCGATATAACGTCACTATGACTCTCCATACATACAAGTTTGATTTTTTGAGAATTGTTTAATAAAGAAAGTTTAAAAATAGTGGTCAACTTGTCCGACAAAAATCATGCTGCGTATGGCGTGTCCACCACCCTGAAAATGTCGATATAACGTCACTATGACTCTCCATACATTCAAGTTTGATTTTTTGAGAATTGTTTAATAAAATTAGTTTAAAAATAGTGGTCAACTTGTCCGACAAAAATCATGCTGCGTATGGAGTTTCTACCACCCAGAAAGTGTCGATATGGCGTCATTATGTCTCTCCGTACATACAACTTTAAATTAAATTTTTATCGATTTAAAATAGAGTACTAATTGTAAAAAAATATATGTCCGTCAAATACACGCTGAAATTGTAGTGGTTTAACAAACTTATTCCTGGATATACTAATCAGATATACTATAAATTTTCCGTAAAATTACGTATTTTTTACCGATTATTATAGTCCGGGAGGTAGCGTAAAATTTTTACGGTGATTTTGGCACGGCTCTATTAATTTATTTTGATGGTTAGTACTTGTATGAGAACTAAAATTGATGTCTCCTGGCGCGACTCTGTGGCTATTGGGCTATAGAAAATATTAACATAACTAAAAAAAATGCGTGGATATTTTGGCAAAGATGAAAAAGTATTAATAAATAATTTATGAATTGCAGATCTTAAAAAAAGTATTAGCTGCATCATGTACGTGACAAACATGTTAGCTGATCATGTGAACATTTTTTTTAAATCATAAAAACTCGTATCATTTTGGCAAAGCTGAAAATTGTTTATATTTAAGATTATAATTTAATAATCATAATAATTCATGTCAGCTGGAATATTAACGAGTCAAAAGCTGTTAGCTGGACTAAAAAAACAGCCTACTCTAAAAATTGTGTCTTGCTCTTCCAGCTTTTCATGCTTTGACTGGCTGTGATTTTAATCCAGAATTTTACAGAAAAGGAAAGAAGAAACCGTTTGAATTATTGAGATATTATAAAACTTTTACTAATGTGAATCTCGAATCTCGGTTATGTGTAGAAGTTGTTTTCGAGAGTCATTACGAACCGTCTCAAACGCAGGTTTGATGACTTCCAGCCTCCCGAACAAGCCGGTTTCCGACCATAGACCACATACACACGCCCTGCCAGATTATACAGAAGACTGAAAAGTATAATCGGCCACTGTGTCTAGCGTTCGTGGACTATGAAAAAGCCTTTTCATATTCAATCGAGAACTAGGCAGTATTGCAGTCCCTTCAGCGATGTCATATTGACTATAGGTATATCGAAGTGTTGAAGTGTTTGTATAGAAATGCCACTATGTCGATCCGGTTACAGGATGAGAGCACAAAACCAATCCAGTTGCACAGCCGTAAGACAGGGAGACATCACTTCTTCGAAACTGTTCACGAATGCACTGGAGAATGTTTTCAATCTCTTGGACTGGAACGGATACGGCATCAACATCAAAGGCGAATACATCACTCACCTTCATTTTGCCGATGATTTAGTCATTACGGTCGATCCGCTGGAGAACCTCAATGCTATGCTCAGCGACCTGGTAACGTTTTCCAACAGGTGGGTCTCAAAATGAACATGGACAAGGCAAAAATCATGTCCAATGTCCATGTTGTGCCCATACCGGTAGTCGTTGGGTACGATACTCTCGAAGGGGACTATATACTCGGATGGGCGGCGTTCAGGAAATTGCGTTATATCTTCTCGTCAAACATCCCACAGTGCCTGAAGGGTAGGCCTTTCCCCTAGGTGGACTGACGACATAGTGAAAGTCAAGAATAACCAGTGAATGCAACTGGCACCTTGTCGTTCGAAATGGTGTTCTGAGGGGGAGGCCTATGTTCAGCAGTGGACGCCTTCTGGCTGATGATGATGATATAATACATATATAATATAAGAAAAAAAAGATCTGATATACTTATATTTCCTATTGTGTTTTTACAACTAATTATAACTTAAACATTATTATTTCAATTAATTTATGTGTAGTTTAGCCTAGTTTTACAGAAGTTGCAAAAGTTGTAACAAACTTAAAGGTTGTTGAGAAAATGAAAAAAAAAAATTTGCTGACAAAAATAAATTATTATGATTATCTTTAATATATTCAATTTGTTTCTGATTTTTTGACATGTTCACATGGTCAGATAACATGTTATGTCAAGTACATGATGCAGCTGATACTTTTTTTAAGATCCACCATTCATAAATAAATCATTATTACTTTTCATCTTTGCCAAGAATATTTTTTTACTATCAAGTTTCTTGGCATTTTCTCATCTTATGCCCCGGTCTTGGGCCAACTGACACCTCATTTATTAATAAGCGTTGGAACAACTGACTATACAAAAAAAAGAAATGCCATGCCAAAATGCTCCGGTCAAATTTGACGCCACCTCCCGTACTATTATTACAATCAATATATATTTTTTAAATATAATAAAATTTACAGATTTTTGGATTAAAATTATTTTATAATTGTAATTTCATACCACAAATTACATGTTAATTTAATATATTTAAATGATATACGTGAATATTTAAGTTTTTTCAGTCAGAAATTGACCAAAAGAAGTTTACCACTAGTAATGTTTTATTTTTGTCGGACTGATTATTTAACTGAATATATTTGTCGGACAAGTCGATATTTGCATTTAGAATACTATTATATATCATTGTTATTTTTGTCCGACATGTATGTCTGGAGAGACATAGTGACGTTATATTGACATTTTCAGGGTGGTGGACACGCCATAAGCAGCATGATTTTTGTCGGACAAGTTGACCACTATTTTTAAGATAATTTTATTAAACAATTCTCAAAAAATCACAGTTGTATGTATGGAGAGTCACAGTGACGTTATATCGACATTTTCAGGGTGGTGGACACGCCATACGCAGCATGATTTTTGTCGGACAAATTGACCACTATTTTTAAACTAATTTTATTAAACAATTCTCAAAAAATCTAACTTGTATGTATGGAAAGTCATAGTGACGTTATATCGACAATTCCGGAACTCGAGCATACGAAAACGCAGCAGCACCGAAAGTTGTCGCATTAAAAAGTTTGTCGGACTCGTCACAAAAAAGGCACTCACAAAGTTTTACATTTGTATGTATCAAAAAAGATTTAGTTCATTGTACTGGGGACTAGTAATTTTTTAGCTGCTTTATGTATTTTATTCCTTTTTTAAAATTATTTAATACTTTTTTGTTTTTAATTATGGCAGGTGATATGCTTTAGTAACAATATAACTATGATATATAGTAACTCAGTTTTTACAACCAAGTCGGCACTCTTGGACCTCCTCTTGCTAACCATCAGGCGGGTCAAGGTCAGATGTCGAGTCACAATAATAAAAAATTAAGGAAGTATTGCTTGCCATGCCCAACTATGCAACATGTCGAAAACATTAAAAGCAAAGAAATTGCGTTACATAGATGGACTAGTGACGACGACTGAGCCGGCGTTTTCTGAGCTCGTTTACCATCAGGCGTTTTCTGAGCTCGTTTACCATCAGGCAAGTCGACATGTGATGTTAGCTTCACAACAAAAAACAAAATGCAGTCTACAGGGACTGAACAAACTCTTAGATTATATGTTATTGAATTTTGAACATTAAGTTCATAACAATAAGTTTATGATTGTTATTGTTTTAAATTGTTGCCATTAAATTATAATTTTTATTACAAAACCTACTTTTATTTATTGTGATCTAATTCCTACCAAAGGGCGGTACATACCAGTCTGCTACGCGTGAGATCCGGGTTCGATTCCCTATCGGAGATTTGTCTCGCAGCACTTAAGAGTGAGTGGTAGGCAGTGTTGCCGATCCGGGGTAGTACTTACAAGTGGACCAGACCGTGAAGTGACCAACTAGGCTGGCTACTTACAGTTATTGTAGTAGCAGTGACATCTATTCACCGCACTCCAGCTTAACATCAGGCAAGGTGCTGTCATATGTTGAGTCACAATAAAATAATTTAAAAAATTATGTTTATTATAATATTATAACAATAATAATAAGGCTTTGGGTGTATTTAGGAGTCGTAAGCAGACAGTTTCAATTGCCCAGTCTGCCGACCTGGTGGTGTACTAGTTACGTTTCGGGATCATCTAATCAAGGGATCATCTAATCGGGATCAAGTTTCAGGTTACAAACAGGCATCGATGCAAACAGGCCGACATAGTGAAAGCAACCGTTAAACTGTATTCATGGACCGCAATCCAGGTTAACAGGCGGGGTGTTGTCATATATCAAGTCACAATAAAACTAAATACAACATTACTCTACAGAAAATAAAAATATCTTCTTAAAAGTAATACATTTATTCCATATACTGCAAAGTTTCTGATTGTATAGTTAGCGCCATTTTCTGTATTGCCAGCCTTGCATCCTCAACCGGAAACATGTCACAACATTTCAAAATGGCTGACAGTTCTTCATTCAAAAACAGCGTTATATATTCGAATGCTCTCGTGCCTTTTACAGCATAATATAAATCTTTACGATCAATTTTTCTCTTCTCCATTTTCGCATCAAAGACGTGCCTGTAAATTCATAAATTAAACAAAGGTCATCATTCATTTGGGCTATTTTTGTAATGCCCAATGATAAAAAATTCATAAATGGTAGTTTCGATACTTGTATTAATAAACCTAATAACAATTTCGCTTTTAATTGAGTTATTTAGAAAATAAGATATGAATTTTATATCGTTTCTCAATTACAAAGACACGCCATATTAACAGTTCTGCTTTGAACTGTCATAATTATAGGTTGATCATTTTGCACACCTAAACTATGCAAAATAAAGTCTGTTTTCCAATACACTGTAATCTTCGTAAATTAAACTATTTAAAAATGTATATGCAACTGTTAATACAATTCCCAGAAGTCCCCATATAAAATGAATGCGGCTTACTAATTACTGCAGCCATCGTGGTCACGGAAAGCTCTCGAAACGTCGGAATAATAAAAAATTGTAAAATCAATAACCAAAAGTAATCCGCATAAATTTGTTTACATATATAATCAATGTTCGCGCAAAATCTAAGAAAATACTATGCCTGTATATTGTTGGATATTCCCACAGTGCGAACATGACAGGGGCACCAACGTAGGAATAAGCTAACGGATGTACGAAAAAGTCTTTCACATCTAAATAAAGTTGCCATATTAGTGATAAATGAATTCCTAAATTGTATGCTTCCTTCTCCACTGTTGGCCCTTGCTCTGATAATTTCATTGCAGCCTGACAACCCTTGCCTAGGATGCTACCTGAAACATAATTAATCATCATTAATTGTTACGCCCCAAATACCCACTAGGATAGGCAGAGACCACGAAACGCCACTTTCCACGATCCTCTCACAACTCCCTCGCTTTCTAATTCACATCCACAATTCTCTTCATAGAAGCTCTAAGGTTATGGGCACTAGGCGACCCAGCTTTCTTGAGGATGTCACCGCTTTGGTCTGAATGAAAAACACCCACCTAAGTCTGCTTCGTTTAACGTATCCATCCACGTCTGATTTATAAATTCCTTTCGTTAATCTACTTTCACTTATCCTTTCCATTTGCCCAAACCATCGAAGTATTCCTTTGTCAATTCTTGTCACTACATCTTCTTTTAAACCACATCTATCGCGCACTTTGCCTATTCCTCAGTCTATCCGCTGTCGTTACTCCACATACACACCTTAATGTATGTATATACAAGTAAATTATGATTATTATAATAGGGCTTGCTATTCTGTCAGAGTGAATTTTATAACTTAGGAATATTTTATGACTAGGTGGACATTGCGGCTTCTAGAATTTTACGAGTAGGCACCAGCTGCCTTTGTTCATGGACCGGAACTCAGTACAGCTTAATATAAGGCGCGTCATAACCATTTATGCACAGGGATTTCGTAGTAGAAAAGCTGTCAAATTAAATAGCTTAAAAATGTATCTACTACTAGAATACAGACTACTTACAAGTATACAGACCGTAAAATGATTTCGGTCACGTTTCGGGATCAGCTTGTAAGTCGCCGGTTCCATCTAGGCCGGCATACTGGATGTGATTGCTACTCACAGCTATTGAATTGTGGATCCAAGGTCCAGCATGTCATTGATATGCAGTAGGAACAAGGTCGAACAAGGTGCTGTCATATGTTGAGTCACAATAAAATAATTTAAAAATGTATGTTAATAATAAGGCTTTGGGTGTATTTAGGAGTCGTAAGCAGACAATTGCCCAGTCTGCCGACCTGGTGGTGTACGAGTTGCGTTTCGGGATCATCTAAAAGTTTCAGGTTACAAACAGGCCGACATAGTGGAAGCAACCGTTAACAAGCGGGGTGCTGTCATATGTTGAGTCACAATAAAAAAAATAAAAAAATAGAATGAACTTTTTCTATAGGTATTATTTATTAAGGTTAACAAGAAAATAAACACTATTTCATTCCAAAACAATCTATGATAAAATCTAAATAAATATCTAAGTAACTTTTAACATGCTCGCTTTAGAATTTAATACATCTAAGTATATCCAAGACTATCTATATACTAAACTTGAGTAAAATAAAAAAGTAACTAACCAGAAGTCAAAATCGTTCTCAGAACCCATTCATCTTTACACTGTCCCAAAAACTTGTTACTGCCAAGTTTTTCCAAATTATTCTCTAATTCCCATAAGTATGGTTCTTTACTCTCTATGCCTTTTGGTGATGCTGGTATGGGTGTGTTCCCAGCATCGTGATTACCAAAGAAATCTCCTTCAACGAGGTCCCGAAGGCCAGAGGCAATCAGCTCTGTGACTGGATTGTTGCGTAGACCACCGAGTTGCAATAAACATGTCGCTAATAGATAATCACCTATAGGAAATCTTGGTTAAAAAAGGAAATCTTGTCTATAAAAGGGAATCTTTGTTATAAAAGGACATCATTCATTTTGGGCTTTTATGTACTACTTTTGTAATGTCCAATGATGAAAAGATATTTAAATTGTAGTTTTGATACTTGTATTGATAAAACTAATAACAATTTTGCTTTTAATTGCTGTGCAATTGAGTTATTTGAAAAATAAAATATGGATTTTGCATCGCCTGTCAATCACAAAGGCACGCCATATTTACAGTTCTGCTTTAAACTTGTCGATTATTTTACCAAGAAACGATGCAGCGAAACTTTGACTTCGACCGCCGCGCCGTACAATATTCTAGCATAATTATAAAAATATATCAAAAACGAGTGTTCAAACTATAACAGTAGGAAATAACAAATGAGGCAGATGGATATGCATCTATATAAGTCGTATATTCAGTTGTTAGTCTGCCCATCCCATTTCACACGATACGTGGGGGCTCATCTAATAATTATACATCACAACACTAACCAGTCAACAGAACAATCTTATTCCCATACAATAAATCATTGAATTTTTCACTTTTCCTATCATCATTCTGAAGGTTGCACATTGTTTTGTGTATTAAGTGGCCAGTGCGTTTCATTTCAACAATTTCGGCAACCGCTCTTTGGGAATGAAGCACTCCTGAGTGATATAGGTCCCTGGTATATTTGTTGCAGTCGAACCCCGCTGCCTTTGAGACTAGGAGGATGATCAGCCCAACGGATTGGAGGTTACTCTTCGAACCGAGGAGAAGGTTCTTTGCGTGCTTCAAGAGCGGATGGTTGGTGCTCACCTTTGAAAATTAATAATTGGTAATTTAGGAGCATTCTTAAAAAATCATGACCATCACCACAGCGTCTGTATGAAGAGAATTGTGGATGTTGAGGAAGCGATAGAGTTGTGTCACGATCGTGGCAAGAGTCGGAGAGACCACTACTTATCCCTGTGTGAGTTAAGGCTTTATGATGGAGTATCATGATGACTTGCCTAAGGTAACCTAAGGTCTAACAGTGCCGACGACTGAAAAAAACGACTTAGTTTACAGATGCTTCAGTCGTCGTCATTATGCCGGTCAGAAATGAAGGTTGGTAATTAACTATTTAATTTGAATGTTACCTGTGAAATAATTAAGGTACTTGCTATAAGATAATGTATTGCTATACGTAGGTATACTAGGCTACTACTCGTATACATGCTTGTATCATAGAAATAAGACACTTGGACGTCTTATTTCTATGATACATACCTATATCAAACATACATTTTACATTGGTACAGGCAAGTGGTTTTGAACCCGTACTCTCGGTTTATAAGACAATTCATCAACCACTATAGCTTGTCTAACTATAAATGACGCTTTATTTGTTTATTTAAATGTCTGAATGCAAATATTTCTAACTATACTATTATAGGTACTTTATCAGCGTGCTCCTCCTTTTGTGTCCAACCAGCAACTGAATGACCAATTATAATTGCATTTTCGGTGTGTTGCATTCATATTTTATTTTTTCTCGTGTGCGCAAATGCGGTGGAGGGGCGCGTCATTTCGGCTTAGACAGACAATACCACCAATACCCAATGTATCTTTGATATATGTACTTTGGTTGTCCTGTTTCTATGATACAAGCACTTTAGTAGCTTAGTATAGAAATGTAAAAAAATAATAATGACAGCACCTCGTTTGATGTTATGCTAGAACATGTTCCATAAATGAAATACAGTTCCATAACTGCAATTCACAATCGCATCCAGTGGCGGCAAAAATTAAAAAAAACTAAAATAAATCGTTAAAATTTGAACTTGAAATTCATATTTATGTTGTACCTATGATTGAAATTCCTAAATAATGGGGCGGCATTTTTTTCCCGCCCCGGGTAGCTGACTCCCACTCTACGCCAATGATCGCATCCACTACACCGGCTTAATTGGAACCGGCCACTTTCAAGCTAATATCCAAACCTATCTTAGCCTTTTCACGTCCTGTACACTTGAAACAAACGTTGTCAACTGACTGGCTAGCACTACTAAAAATTAATTCTTACCAATTTTCGTAAATGAATAGCTGTATTTGCAATTTCATCATTAAATAACCATCTTAGATTAAGGAAGGACGTCGGATATCCGACTATTTGTTCTGCCTCTGATACCACGTTCCTCCAATCGAGATCCCTTCTCTTGTCAACCCTTAACCCTTCATCGTGGCATTTGCGATAACTCTGCAATTGGATGTTACCCTGGTACTTCCCTGCACCAAGTAAGGAGCCATAACAATTTCTACGACCCTGATATGCCCAAATTAACTTCGTTAAATAGTTTATTTTCATTATATTCACAATAAATATTTCGTATTTAACCGTCAATATGATTTTATTTCTTTTTTATTCAAGGGCAATGGCAATAAATTATAAAAGTCCTTTAATAAAAAAATATTTCACTCTTTATAGAAAAAAGAGGGATTTGGTGGTCAACTTCAGTTTCAAATTATATATGTTTAAAACTTGTGTTAATAATGGTTTTATCATATAAATTAGGTTTGTATTGGCATATAATTTAAAATGTTGTGAATTTCGTGTTCTGTCCAAGACTCCATTAAAAGTTTTGGTAGATACTAAAAGTTTTCTATCGCTTTGATACCATTATTATTTTCACCAACATGTAAAGGAGACACACTGTTGTGTTTTAGCTTCACCATTCATCCAATATATGATAAATAATTAACTGAAAACTAGACTGTAGTCTGCCGATCATTTTCGGGATGTAAGTTGCCAGTTTCAAATAGACCGGCATAGTGGATATGACTGCTACCTGCAGTAATATAACTAAACAGCTGTGGACTCCATTCATGAACCGCACTCCAGCTTAACATGAGGCGGGGTTTAGTTTCAAAAAATGTACGAAACAAAAAAATCGCCATATATTTATTTATCATGATGCATACATAGTACATAAATTAAATTGTGATCTTTCTCTCGCTACCATAAACCAGTTTAGTATGAGGTTTTGGAAAAAGTTTAAAAAGTTAATAGCTGTGGGCGTGGCTGATCTCCTACTGGCCTCCGCGGCTATAAATCCAGAGTCGTTCAAAAAAACGCTCATAATGGCGGGATAAATAACTATAGCTAGCTACTACATAGAATGTAAATTACAGAGTTATTGTTGTTATTTATTGTGCGATCGTCTATACCCAGTATTTAGATTTAGAGTTATTTAACATTTATATATTTAAAAATAACGTTTTCTGCGTACAAAACTGATACATGCCAGTTAGCTAGGTAACTATCCTTGGAGCCAATTACTCCAAAGTTTTTACAAATGCAAAACTTTCTTACTTTTATGATAACTTATTTTACTGGGACTTAAATGTTAGTCCATTTTATTTTAGGTGTCTACAGATTATCTAGGGCCTAGGAAATGAATAACATTTTTAATTATGTGCTACTTTTACCATCAGGCGGGTCGAGTAACAATATAAAAAATACATCTCACCAAGACAGCTTTTAAGCAGCCTCCTCTTCTATTAGGATTGTTTTCTAGGGACCAAAGTACCGTATTAAATATCCATATCACCGTAATGCGGTCTATAAAAAACTGCTGCAATCACTACTACCCTGGCAAGGTGACATTTTCTCAATGGTTTGTGGTTTGATGAGTTAATTTGTGCATCCTATAATGAGCTATTTTGTTGAAGCGCGAGTGATGTAGTCCTTGCACGGACTGCTACTGGTTTATTAACGTTACTTTTATTTTTATCTGAATAATAACGTTGATATTTGGTATTCTTTTGGAAAATGAGTACAAGACGCGAATTATCAAATTGGGATGCTATGTATATAAATTTAATAACCTTAATTACGATTGTATTATCAGAAGTACAAAGGTTTTTTTTCACTGCAATTGTTTATTTAATCGGCCTTGAGTAGATTGTATTTTTGCCAGAATTGTAACGTTTTTCAATCCTTTTATTTTAAGCAAAGTAAGGATATAAATCAAAATGTCACGTTTTATTTCATTCACATAGGAATAGATAATGGAGTTTCAGTTTAATGCATACGCATTCCGAAAATGACTTCACCCTTCGCGCTCCCACTTAGCAGGGTAACCTACTGTCCTACGCTAGGATTTAGTAAGACGACGCGCGACCCTCGTCTTACAATATCTTAGGTTCTAGGCATGGAGGACCCTATTCATTCGAGCCTAGTTGGAACCGGCAACTTAGAAGCTGAACCCGAAAAGCGACGAAGTTACTTTACGGTCTGTATACTTGTATGTGGTGGACCGATACTACTCGGATCGGCAGACTGGGCACCACTGTCTACCATTCTGACAACCAGACCCGGAACAATAATCTGCCTCTTTTTTTATTAACAAATATATACAATATGTAAATTTTAATGAAATTAATAAACATTACAATAGAAGATATGAAACAAATATTTGCTCCGACCGGGAATTCAACGACAAATGACACGTGCGAGTTATTTTATTTCCAATAGCGGTCACCCATCAAATTACTGACCGAGCCTATCGTTGCTTTATTCGCATGTTTAAAAGATCTGCGCGTTAACCTACTTACTTAAATCAAATTACAAGGCGTATACAAAATCGTAATTTAAAACGATTCAATGCTAGATTTTAGTATTTTTGGGAACTGATTGGAATACTTTTTATTATTTTTGAAATCTTGCCCGATGGTAAGTGGCGGTGACTGAAAAACTATTTCCGCTTACGTTTTTTTTTTTCAGTCATCCCCACTGCGCCAGCCTTATTTCTTATCCCAAAATAATATAAAGAGGACAACAAAAGGGTTGGTAAACATTCCACTTGTAGATTGTTCTACAAAAAAAACCACACACTGAACATCTTGAACAATTAATTTAATGAAAAAAATATTTTAACAACTATTGCACTAAGCGTTTAACAAGAGGTGATAGTTACTTTAATTTAAATATAAATGAATCGTTAAATAGTTAATTACTTCCTTTAAAATTATAGAAGACCTTTGTGAGACTGTTTTAGAAATATAAAAACAATGAATTAAACAAATTTTATGCGGCTATCGCGATTTTTTTTTGTTATTCATTATACAATTTTATATTGGTCCGGCGTTTTGAGAGCTTTGCAACCATCGTAGTCACGGGAAGACACGGCTACAAACTCTTGAAACGTCGGAATAATAATAAAATGTAATAACCAAGATAAACGCGATAATAAACGCGTATAAAAGGACATCATTCATTTTGGGCTTTTATGTACTACTTTTGTAATGTCCAATGATGAAAAATATTTAAATTGTAGTTTTGATACTTGTATTGATAAAACTAATAACAATTTTGCTTTTAATTGCTGTGTAATTGAGTTATTTGGAGAATAAGATATGAATTTTGTATCGTCTGTCAATCACAAAGACACGCCATTAACAGTTCTGCTTTGAACTGTCATATTATAGTTTGATCCATAGATTTATGATTGATCTTGCTGACGCTTCAACGCGTCGTAGCGGGACCAATCATTATATTTTGAGTTTGATCATTTTGCACACCTAAACTAGGCAAAATGAAAAATATATAGTCCAATTACATTGTAATCTTTGTACATTAAACTATTTTAAAATGTATATGCAGCAACTGTTAATATAGCCCAAGTTCCCATACAAAATGAATGATGTCTTTTGTTTAATTCATTAATCAATGTTCGCGCAAAATCTAAGAAAATAAAAAACAATGTAAAAGTATAATAATGTTTAAAATATAACTTTACAATATTGTGTAACAATGTCCTTATAAAAATTGAATACAATATCACTGGCAGCCCTACATTTATATAAGGCCTCCATGTAAGTCCCTTTACTAAATTTTCCCTCCGTAATACAGCTCAATAGATTCTTCTTTTGACTGCCAAATGTAAATGTCATTGAGGCAATTGATTTTTTCTGATCTTCAAGGCACGGATCAATAATTATGTTTCCAGAGTCATTTACCATGCAGCTTATGGCTGCAAAGGTATGGTCGAGTGGAAGACCAGAGTTTAGGAGTGCTAGACAAGCTGCGTTTATACAACATGATAGGAGCTAAAACAAAAAAAAACTATAGTGCTTGTATGAAGAGAATTGTGAAAGAAGCGCGGGAGTTGTGTCAGGTTCGTGGCAAGTGGTGCTTAATTGTCTCTGCCTATCCCTGTGGAAAAAAGGCGTGACAATTTATTTGATTGATTATATTATTTCCGATCACACAACGTATCTGATCATAGTCTGGATGACTGATTGCAGATAGTGAAAAAAAATTATAAAAGTATAAAAGATTCTTTAAATTGCATTTTTATCTCTTTGCATACTGAACAAGAGTATTGTAAGTAACAAGACAAAAGTGCTCTGTTGTGTCTGCTTATCTGCAAGAAAACAAAAACCCCGATTCCCACCAAGATGATTTTTCATTTCTATGGTGTTCTAAGGGGGAGGCCTATATTCAGCAGTGGACGCCTGACTGATAATGATAAAGATGATATAGAAGAAACAGTGCTGCCATTAAAGCGCAGTAACTTGTTTTGTTAACTACTTATTTTTCGTTTTACAATTGTGTATAATTTTGAAATTATTAATAATTATGTGTATGATTGTATAGATAGGCGGACTTGCTCCTACTGCAGTCGTTCAAAGCTCTTCTAATCTGCCAATCCCTATACTGCGCAGCTCAAAAGTCAGCGCTCTTTTTATATGCCAGTGTGTATACTAAGCAATGAAAAGTGCTTGTACCTTAGAAACTTGTATCATGACGAACAAAGTTCAGTACCTATGATACAAGTTGTGAAGATAATGGCAGCTCCTTATCACAATCCTGATACAACACCCTTTTTACTTTATTGTTTGTTTACTATTTCATGCCTAATAATGCTGTATTTATATATAATGAAGAAAGCGAGGGAGTTGTGTCAGGAACGTTGCAAGTGGCGCTTCATTGTCTCTGCCTATTCCTGTGGGAAAATGGCGTGACAATTTAAATAATTGATTGATCTCAATCAAGACCCAATCTATCGTCCACCAACACAAAAAATAAGTCCGGAGATACTTACACCACCAAAATCTTCAATTTCTTGTATTGTTATATTAATACCAGTTCTTGGGAAATTGTGAAGTAAGATGGCACCTTCACAGGTCTGCTTTAAAATATTTTCCTTGTATTTGTAATTCACCATTGGAGGCCCACATTTTGTTAGGAACAAAACCTCCAACGTTGCCTTATCCATTAATTGTTTACTTTGTTTTATATTTATTGGTCCATTCACGCTGGCTAATGCTACTGTTTCACCTGCAAATAGTTTATTCACATGATAAATTAACAAGCACAGTCAGCAAGCAGGATAGTCTTTGACAATCCCTGTGGGAAAGAGGTGTAACAATTTGATTGTTTTTAAGACCATATTTTTTTTATTATGGCTCCATTTTTTTACATTTCTATACTAGGCTACTAAAGTGCTTGTTTCATAGAAATAGGACAACCATAGTACATATTATATTAAAGATACATTGGCGCCGGAAAGTGGTTTTTAAAGATGTGCTCTTGGTTTGCGTAACCATTGCACTGCCATTGTAGAAAATGAATCAATTTCTTAGCATCCATGGATTCTCCATGAAGGATCCATGGATTCCATTGCGTGGCAGGCGGGAGAGTGAAGACAGAGTTACGGACTTGTGACCAAATAGATTTTTGCTTTTTGCGACATGTCAACACTCACTTTCACTGCCCTCACTATCCCCTCAACCTCAACCCAACCTAATATTGTAAGACCACCGCCTTCCACCTACAATCTAAAAATAGATTGTATGATCATAAGGAAGTTCATACTATGACTCCCATTTAGTCTATTTTCTGGTGGTTGTGCCCACAACCTTAAATTAATGTACAAAGCAATATGTAATGATAATAGTTATAAGAGATAGATATATTTTTAGTTTATTTACTGAAAATATCTTGCAGAACAAATGGTTATTGGGGCCAAAAGATTCTGGAATGGACCCACAAGGTACACTAACAACCTGGTGGCAGGAAACCTCTGCATTGGACACTGTGGAGACGGCTGGGAGAGCAGTGTGGACGACTAACGGCTGACATGATGATTTTATTATAAATACCTTGTGATAAAATCGCTGAACCGTCGGATTTGCTTAAATAGTTTAGTTGACACTTTAAAGGCTTAAGATTAATTTTCTCGGTGCTGTCTTCTGAAGTATCCATATTTACACTTCCTATTTTATTGGACAACACACTAGTACATATTATACCTATGTAATCTGTAAATAAGTAGAGTAGATATCCTCACAAGTTTACGAGCTTACTCTTCTTCAAGCTATTCCACAGAAAAAAACCGCAGACTATGCTACAGAGAATTTATTTGTAATTATCGATACCGGTCCCGGTTATAAGATCGAGATAAAAGATAGCCTATAGCAGAGCAATTCACATAATCACCGCAATAATTAATAAAAATGTTTCAATTATTAAGTGATTAATTAATATTATTTATTTTACAGCAGTTTTAAAATACAGTGAAAAAAATACGATATAAATACATGAATCCGATTACTAAAAAGTACCGCCCTATCGCCAGCTGATTGTGTGATTGATTGACGTGTTGTGGTTGCGAATTGGAAACAAATTACATATTAAATGTTTTCAGACAAAGTTTTATTCAACAGTTAATAAAAATCATTAAAAATGAAGACCAGATTTAATACCTACGATATAGTGTGCATTACAACCGAATTGCAACGGTAAGAAAATTTATAATAAATATCTATGATCAATTTCTTTTGTAAAAATAGATTGCCTTGTACGTAATTCAATGCATATTAAATAAAATTAATTACTTTTATTTCCATTTTTTCATTTAACTTTACATATTCTTGTGCAACTTGTCTATATTAAATTTATTTTCAAATTTTAATAAATAATTGTTTTCAATATTTCACAATATTTATTAATCCTTTTTCCTTACAGGTTAATTGGAATGCGAGTTAACCAAATTTATGATATTGATAACAGATGTTATTTAATTAGACTGCAACAGTCTGAGGAGAAGGTGGTTCTCCTTTTGGAGTCCGGAAATAGGTTTCATACAACGCAATTTGAATGGCCTAAAAATGTTGCTCCCTCTGGGTTTACTATGAAGGTAAGGACCTAGTGCATACACAGGTCAGGTTAATATTTAAAAAAAACATTAAGCTAAGATTTGTCTCAGTTGTCAGGACCCATCAAAAAAGTTTAACATTCAAGACTTAAAATGAGAAGCTTAAAATGAATGCAGCTGTTTTTCCTATGCCTATGAAATAGAATTTCCCATCCTATAATGCCAAAAGCACTTTTGGCAGCCTAGTAACAGCAACTATAAATTAAGTTGTTTTTTAAGCATCATAGTCATTACTTGGCCGGCATAGTGACGGCGACTGGGGTAGCCTACTCGGTTTTTTCAGTCGTCGTCACTCTTGGACCTCCTCTCGCTTATCATCAGGCAACTTGAGGTCAGATGTTGTGTCTTACAACTATATTGACAATTTTTTTTATTATGGCTCCTCACCTTATGTTAAGCTGTAATGCTTAATGGAGACAAGTAGCAGTCTCATTCTTTATGCCTGTCTAGTTGGAACCGGTAACCTTCAAGCTCATTCAAAAACGCGACTAAGTCACTTCATGGTATTTACACTTGAAAATGGTGGTACTACCACACCACAGGATCAGCTAAAAAAAAGGTGTATGCCAACCGCTCTTAAAAAAATTGTAAACAGGTTTACATACCTATTTACCATGCTGAACTAGGCTTTACTACTAAAGTGGTTGTATCAGAGAAACAGAACAACCAAAGTACATAAATCAAAAAATTATTAGTGCAAGTGGTTTCGAACCTGTGCTCTCAGTTTGCGCAACCATAGCACTAGTACTACACCACGGTCGCCTTAAATAAATTGGATAGTCCCTAAAGGTTTCAGAGCCCACTCAATCTCTACTCATTGTCCCTAACTCTGGGATAGGCAGCTCTACACAGTACAATAAAAATCATGATATAAATTAGTTTTTTGAAAACTGGTAGTAAAATACAGGTGATAACTATTAGTATCATGTGAATGGATGCATTAAACGAGGCAGGCCCAGGAGGGTGTTTGTTGACCAAATCGGAGACATCCTCAAGAAAGCTAGTTTGCTTAGTGCCGATAACCATAGAGCTTGGATAAAGAGAATTGTGAATGTGAAGGAAGCGAGGGAGTTTTGTTAGGATCGTGGCAAGTGGCACTCCATTGTCTCTGCCTATCCCTGTCTGAAAAAGCGTGACAATTTGATTGATTGATTTGAACTATTAGTACCTTTGATTTAAAGGTAGGCATAACAAGGGTGATAGGGAAAGTGAAATGAAACACACAATTATTAAAGTAATTTCATTTATATATAAGTATATACAAAATAGTAAAATTGTCTTGTATACCACAATTCGTACGTCAAACACAGTGCTGAGCCATTCTATCAAAGCACAATTACAGTTAATGTAACAAAATCAGTATTATACTTGGATAGTAACAATAGCATTCTTGTCCACCACACAGCTTTTAAAATCTCACAATCTAATTTACTTTGCACGTTTTTGATGCCGTTGTCTATAAATATCATTGCTCGGTGGTGCAAACCCAAAATCATCATCATCAGATTCATCATTCAGCCTCCTCCGTCTACTCTTTGTAGACACTGCTACACCATCTTCATCTACAATCCAATGAACAGCTTGAGCCAAGTCAAACATCCTGGTGTCCCCTGTATTGTCATTTACTGGTATAGGAGGCTTATCTGGCAGTGATATCATGTTGAATATATCTATGAGGACATCAACTATGACAAATGGCCCACGGAAACAGCTTGGAGGAGGCATGAGGGTACACAAATGAGCAACAGCTGGTGGCATAGGAAATATTCCTCCTGGAATAATATGGTCACCAGGTGCCGCATTAACCTTTGGCTTGTATGGTATCATTTGATTAGTATCAGGTCTTGCTATGTCTTTAGTGGGATCAGAATCCTTTTGGCCTAAAATAACTGAAACAAGCTCAGGGGACACACCAGATAGAGGTCCTCCCAGTGCCCAAGATTTGTTTGACATGGCTGCAACTTCTGTATATCCGATGGACTTCAGCTCAGGCACAGTGCAGGGATACAAGTCCAAGAACTTGTATCTGTCAACTAATTGAGCTGTTTCTTTGCCCTCAAACTCTTTGATCTTCTCAAGGACAGCCTGTCTCCTTTTCTCTACTTTTACAATACTTATTAAATCACCAATGTTAGACTCAAATTCCAAGAACCTGTTCCATATGTCAACAGAGCACTCTGGTGCTAAACTGCCCGAGGATAAGACACGCTCAAACAGCACTCTTGTATTGTTGTCTTCATTCAGATGAGACAAATAATCAATGTAACATAGAATGTATTCAGGTATGTGTGGGAATTTCTTCAGCCCAAGCTCAAATATTCTGAATGCAATATTTTTATCTTTTGAGCAATAGTATTCCATTAGGGCTGCAGCTACATATACATGATAACGGGTTCTTGGGTCTTCGCGGGCTCTCTTAAAAACTGTTCTTGCTGATTTAATGCCTTCAGCACGTCTCGCAAACTTCATATACTGTACATAAGCCAATGTAGGATCAATATCTTGCATGTCCAAATATCTAGTATAGATTTGATGCACTTTTACATAATGTAGTCTACTTTCTTCGTAGTCAGCATGGGCAAAATGCAACAATGTTGAGTGTTTAAGAGGACCCATTGTGGCTCTCTCGTAAATGGTGCCAGCTTCCTCCGAGAATACCTTGGCTGCTGTGCTGTCACCTTTTTCTTGCAATAGTTTTGAAGAGTGGTCTAAAAATTGTGCTGCTTGGTGCCATACATCAGGGTGATGAGCTAGACACAAGAGACACTGTTCTATAGCAAACATGACACGGCGGGCTACCAGAGCTGTGTCTTCGGATCTTAAGGGATTTGAGCGCTCCCACAGTATGTATCTTTTCCATAACTCAACTTGTTTCATTTCTTCTCTATCTATTGTTGGTGGTGTGGCGGGCATGTTACGATTCAACCCTCTGGTTACACCTTCAAGTTCCTTAGCCACACGGCGCGCATTCATATAATCTCTAGATCTTTCCATAGCCATTCTGTCAGCAATCATGTGATTAATGCCTTGTTCAAAGGTTATATAATCCTTCCAAAGTGTCTCAATACCTATTATAGGAGTAATTACAGCTCTTTGATATATTTTCCTGACCGCAGATATCTTTTGGTTCTCTGCATAAGATCCTATCGCATCAACACTCTTTAGAAAGTTAACATAGTCATTCCAAATAGGAAAAGCATGTATATCCATACCTATTTTCTCCAAAGCAAAGTCATAAGCTTGTGCCATTTTTTCCTTGTAAGTGGGCAACATGCATTTAGTTTCTTTGACATAATTAAGATATAACCTCCATAACTCTATGTTCAGGATCTTCATTAGACAACGCTGAAACAACTTTTCTACTTTTTCAAAGTTTTGTGCTTTCATCTCTTGTTCTATGTACAGCTTCCAATACCGGCCTGTTGTTGGAAATGCAACAATTAATTTCTCATACATGCTACGTACCTCTTCTATTGGCCGAGTTTGCGCTTCACGTATAAGCAAAGACCATGAATCTACATCGTAAATGTTCCCGTCTACGGCTTTTTGCGCTCGTATTAACCTATCGTTACCCCATTCGATTTCGACGCCGTCTTCTGTAGCCGCCATGATTAATGCGTCGTATTATTGTTTGTTACTTAACTAAATTCACTTTAATTAACTATTTTGTCGTTTTTCTACTGCAAAATTACCTTGGTTCGTCTAACAACAAGCTCGCGTACATTTTAGAAATATAGTGATGTACAATGCGGTAAACGAATTTAACTATCGATTCTAATTGATTATTCGATACTCTTTCGAATAATCATTCGATGTTCGATACTTTTCGTTATGAATATGATGTAGAAAATAATATTAAAAATTCGTATTAATAATTAGAAAACGTATAACATTATCTGTTTATTTTATCTTTTTAAAATAAATACAATTTAATCTTTGAGAAATTACAAGGCAACTGCTAATGGGGCGTTCTCACGAGGCGATTTGAGTTGATCAACTGCGAAATCGTTCGAGATTTGAACCGTCTGAACAGACTTTCAACCAAGTTGAAGCAACAAATATCTATTCAACAAAAGTTAAAGACTTTTCAACTTTTGTTGACTCAACTGTCATTAATTTTTTCTTTCTTCTTGTTTATGGCTTTAGTATTTAACTTGCCAGTGTCAAAGTAAAAATATATATGGTTTAATGTTAAAACATTGTCAAGTAAATATGAAGATGAAGATAAACCACGCGAGTAATTCATCGAATGATGACAATGATCGGCGCGAATGTGTATTGTTTTCCTCCGTTTCACCAGTTTTTTGTTTTTATAAATTATGGAATCCACGAAAAAAATTGCTAAACCATCACAAATAAGCAATATACACTTCCTAATTTCTTCATTATCCGCCATTTCGGTCATGAATATTAAGTCGATTATTAGAGATTGTATTTGTAAATAGTCTAGGTTTAGTTTATAATGGGAATGGCATCGCTATTTTATGTGCGTGATTCCCCTAATAAAATTGATTAAAAAAAAGAGTCGATTATTATTGAATCGTGAGAACGTTACCGTCAATATCTACTTTCGAATTTTTGTTAAACGACAAATATTGATCAACTGAAATCGCCTTGTGAGAACGCGGTTTAAAGATACTGTTTTTTTTTTAATTTGCGGAGGCAAAGAAATTATAATAGAGGATTTAAATAAAATAATTTATATACAATTCGGAATAATAATTATTTATATATTTTAGCTCCGCAAACATCTTAAAAACAAGCGTTTGGAGAGTCTAAAGCAGCTTGGAGTGGACAGAGTCCTTGATTTCCAATTTGGTACTGGTGAAGCAGCATACCATGTTATATTGGAACTTTATGACCGTGGTAACATTGTGCTAACTGACCATGAATTGACCATTCTAAATGTTCTTAGACCTCATGTTGAGGGGGATAAAATTAGGTAAAAAAATAAGTTCCGAGGAGCTCTTTAAACTTGTTCCTACCTCGTCTTTTTACACCCGTAATACGCGGGTGTGCGGACAGGTCGGAGAAAGCATCCGCATTCTATCGACCGAATCGGTCTCTCCATCCTTCCTTCCTCTTCAAGCGATGCGAGAAGAAGCACCTTTGGCCGGCAAAGTGGTGGCGATTGAGGCAGCTGTGAACAAACTCGGTTTTCTCAGTAGTCGGTTTTCGGTTTCTTGGACCTCCTCTTGCTTATCAACAGGCGGGTCGAGGTCACAATAAAAAAATTAAGTTAATTGTGACTTGAGCAGGAATCGCACCCGCACCGTTTAGCTAATCCTGAAACGTGACTGAGTCACTTCACTATCTTTTTCCTTGATGTGGACCAGTCTGCATACTGGGCCATTAACTTATCTAGATTTTTTTACTAGTGTGGATCGACTTTAGACGGCACTTTGCCTGGTCTTAAAAGCTGCAGTATGGCGACAACTACATCCACTATGCCGGCCTAATATACATTAGTCATGTTTATTTCTATCAACAATCAAATCGTCACGCCTCGATTTTCACAGTGATATGAAAAGTCAACGCAGCGCCACTTTTATCGATCCTGACAGAACCCTATAGCTTTCTTCACATCCAAATTTTTGTTATTTAGGACACAACGGCACCAGCGAGTGACTCGACATATGACAGCACCCTGCTTGATGTTAAGCTGGAGTGTGGTCCATGAATGAATGTAACTGCTACTACAATCCAATAACTGTAAGTAGCAATCACATTCACTATGCCGGCCTAGTTGGAACCGGCAACTTACAAGCTGATCCCGAAACGCGACCAAATCACTTCACGGTCTATTTACTTATTGTTACCAATGTAAAAATTATATTCTCAGATTTGCCGTTAAGGAGAAATATCCACAAGACAGAGCTAAGTTATGGAGTGACCCACCTTTGGGGGATGCGCTAAAAGAGATTTTGGAGAAAAGCAAACCTGGTGATAATTTGAAGAAAATACTTAATCCCAATTTAGGTAATATAAATCAATCAATCAAATTGTCACGCATTTTCCCCACAGGAATAGGCAGAGACAATGGAGCGCCACTTGCCACGATCCTGACACAACTCCATTGCTTCCTTCACATCCACAATTCTCTTCATACAGGCTCTGTGGTTATGGAAACTAGGCAACCTAGCTAAAATATTAATATAAATAATAATCTTTAAATAATGAATTTATTTTAATGGTGGCTCGATATCTTAATTCGGCTTGGCTGATGGTAAGCAAAAGGAGGTCCTAAGAGTGCTGCGACTGAAAAAACCGACTTAGTTTATGACTGCCTTAGTTGCCGCTAGTATGGCGCCCACATTTTTGTATTAGTAATCTAATTCGTGGTTTAAAACGTTTCTTCAGGAGGAATCTATGTCTTTCCTTTTTAAAAATATAAGGCGCCGTGGTGTAGTGGCAGTGCAATGGATACGCAAACCGAGACCACGAGTTCAAAAGAAAAACACTCACCTGTACCAATTTTTTTTTATTGTGACACGCTATTTGACCTCGACCCGTCAGGTAATAAGCAAGAGGAGATCCAAGAGTGATGACGACTGAAACCACCAAATAAGCTCATGGCTGCCTCAGTCGCCGTCACTATGCCGGCCAAAGGTGCTTCTTTACGCATCGCTTGAAGGATCCAAGGTTATAGGATGGAGAGAACACATGGGTTGGTAAAGCATTTCACTGGTCGATTGTTCTAAAAAGAAAGAACGCATTGAACTTTTTAGTAAAAATAAATGAATAAATAAAAATTCTTCTTAATTCTCTCCACAGAATATGGTCCATCAGTGATAGACCATGTACTCCAGGAGTGTGGCTTAGCTGGTAATATGAAATTGGTGAAAGATAGCAATGGCAAAGGATTCTTCCCTGAAAGAGACCTGGAGACACTGGAGAAAGCCATCAGGTTGGCTGAGAGTATGCTGCAGTCAGCCAGGAGTCAGGGGAGCAAGGTATGTCACTAACTTTATTTCTATACTAAACTATTAAAGTTGTATTATAAAGACATGACAACCTTCGGCCGGCATAGTGACGGCGACTGAGGCAGCCATGAACTAACTTGGATGTTTCAGTCGTCGTCACTCTTGGATCTCCTCTTGCTTATCATCAGGCGGGTCGAGTTCAAATGTCGTGTCACAATAAAAAAAAACAAAGTACATTGATATATTGGTACCGGCAAGTTTTTTGAACTCGTACCTCTCGGTTTGCGTAATCATTGCACTACCACTACACCACGGTCGCCATTAAATTATACATTTGCATTTTATATCTTCAGCCGACATAGTAACGGCGACTGAGGATACTGTATAAGACGTTTTTCAGTCGGCGGTGCTCTTGGACTTCCCTCGATTTGGCTGATTGTAAGCCATTAGCCAAATCAAAGGAAGACGTAGCATTTCAATAAAAAAAAAACAGACAAAAAAAAAGTTAACCGATTTTGGTATTTATTGTCTAATGGGGCGATTTTAGTTGATCAATATTTATCGTTAAACAAAAATTCGAAAGCAAATATTGACGGTAGCGTTCTCACGATTCAATAATAATCGACTCAATATTACACGTGTTATTACACCATCTATTCATTTTAGCATTTTTCTCGTGGATGCGGACGCCATAATTTACATTTTATTCACATTTTATTTTACAAACAAACAAAAAACTGGTGACAGAAGAATGCAATATACAATACTTAGGTACTTAATCGCGCTGATTGACTGATTGATTGGACTGATTATTCAATGCAAGTTGAACGAATAGGTTCTGACGAGTCGATTCGCTGTCAGCTATTAGTTGAATCAATAAAAGTAGAAAGGTCTTTAACTTTTGTCGAATCAATTTTTATTGCTTCAACTTGGTTGAAAGTCTAAACAGACGGTTCAAATCGCGAACGATTTCGCAGTTGATCAACTGAAATCGCCCCGTGAGAACGCCCCATAATACGTATAAATAAAGGGTTCTAATATGTTGAAAAACTCTTACATTAATTCTTCTTTTTCTATTCATTAATGGCGCCTGTTTTATTAGTATTTATACGGTTTTTTTATATGGTGACATGACATCTGACCTCGACCCGCCTGATGATAAGTAAGAGGAGGTCCAAGAGCGACGACGACTGAAAAAAGAGTTTGTTTACGGCTGCATCAGCCGCCGTCACTATACTGGTCAAACGTGATGTTGTTTTGTATTTATACATAACAATATCACTTTGCCAATGTCAAGTATAGGCCGAAATGCCAAAAAAAAAGTATGACCATACCCACTCGCTGCTCCCTATCCCCCTGAGAGCAGGGGTATACCTACCTCTGCTCTGGAGCAGCACCTCACTTCAGACTTTTGGCCATCAGCCAACAAAAACCCTCTTAAGAGAAGTTATGGACTGATGCCCAGGATGCACCACTAAATACCACTAATTATTCTCCCAGGGCTACATAATCCAGAAGAAAGAACAAAGACCAAACCCAGAAGGAGAAGGGACATCATTCTTCTTCACAAATGTGGAGTTTCATCCATTACTCTATGCGCAACATAAAACTCAACCCCACGTGGAATATGAGAGTTTTGATAGAGCAGTCGATGAATTCTTCTCTGCTTTGGAAGGACAGAAGATTGATATGAAGGTAATTATATTACTTTTTTTAATCGTGACTTGACATATGGCAGCACCTCGCTTGATGTTAAGCTGAAGTGTGGTCCATGAATGGATGTCACTGCTACATAATACCTGTAAGTAGCAATCACATCCGGCCTAGTTGAAATAGGCAACTTACAAGCTGATCCCGAAACGCGACCAAATCACTTAACGGTCTGTATACTTGTAAGTGGTACTATCCCGGATCGTCAGACTGGGTACCACTGCCTACCACTCTTTGATAACCAGACCCGAAACGAATATCCGCCAGTTTTTTATTTATTAACAAATAACTCCGACCGGGAATCCAACCCGGGACTTGACGCGCAACAAACCAATCGCTACCGCAGTTTGACCCACGATTAAATTCCTTAGACCCTCATGGTCCATCATCAGGTAGGTCTTTTAGGTAAACCGTTCCTCAAAGACCATTTTCCTTTCCTCAACTACTTTCGGTACAGAGACAAATGCTGTACATAGGCTAACTTACTTGAATTAAGATAGATAATATAAAAAACGTGCCATAAAATAACTTCTATTTGACAGACTCTCCAAGTAGAACGGGAAGCGTTTAAAAAGCTGCAAAACGTCAAGAAAGACCACGAGAAGCGTTTGACTGAACTTGAAAAGACCCAGCAAGTAGACCGTGAGAAGGCAGAGCTGATCAGCAGAAACAAGGAGTTAGTGGACCAAGCTATATTGGTTATCCAGACAGCTTTGGCGCATCAGGTATGGAATATTTTCATATGGGCGACCGAGAGTCACTGGTTCGATACCGCTTACTGGTACCTATGCATCTTTGATATATTATGTACTTTGGCTGTCCTGTGTCTATGATGCAAGCCTATAAGTAGCTTAGTATTCATCATAAGCCAGAAGACGTCCACTGCTGAAAATAGACCTCCCCCTTGGTATGCCATTCCGAACAAGATGCCAGTTGCATCCACCGGTTATTTGTGATTTTTACTATGTCATCAGTCCACCTAGTGGGAGGCTACGCATTTTCCGGTTTGTGGTCTCCACCCAAGAACCAGGATTGTGGTAAGTGACGCTTTGTTGTCTCTACCTTTTTCTGATTTCTGAGATGAATCAATTAAATTGTCACGCCTTTTTCCCACAGGGATGGCCAGAAACAATGGAGCACCACTTGCCACGGTCGTGCCACAACTCTCTCGCTTCCTTCACATTCTCAATTCTCTTCATACAAGTTCTATGGTTATGGGCAATTCTTAAGGATGTCTCCGATTTGATCGGAGAACACCCTCCTGGGTCTCGATTATCGCATCCATCTACATCAGATTTATAAATTTCTTGCATCAATCTACTTTCACTTATCCTTTCCACGTGCCAAACTATCGAAGCATTCCTTTGTCGGTTCCCTTGTCATCTTGTCACTACGTCTTCTTTCAAACTACGAGTATAGTAGGGGAACGAGTTAAAGGAACGTGCGAGGAATGCAGTTGTGACGTCATGGTCACGTGTCTATTATAAATAGTGAAGTAACATGCAAAATGTCGATAACAATAAACACACACTTTACTTAAAATGCAAATAGATTTAGTTATTAAAAATTATAAATGTGTATTAAATTGAAGTATAAACATTAGACAGCAACAATTTTTAATGAATTATATATTAATCTAATTTTAAGAATAGTGACTGCATGTTTTTTTTTTCTTTTTCACACATTTTAATCACGTTTCTAATAATGGTTCTAGCCTGAATACGGATGACGACTCTCTTTTATTCCATTAACTCACTAATTTTTTAATAATCAAACAATGAAAATATGGACACTTTTTTATCGATATTAAATGAAATCGCCGAGCTATGAGCGTCACTAAAAGCGGCCACTAAGATACGGGTGGTGATCGTTTCACGCCCCACCTCAGCCCCCAAATTCTTTTAGCTCGTTCCCCAACTATACATCTATCGCGCACTGTGCTGTTCCTTATTCTATCCGCTATCATTACTCCAAAGACACTCCCTAACGACCGCTCCTAAAGCGTAATTCTACTCTCATGCTTCTTCTGCTACACCCAACATTCACTTCCATACATTGATGATTTCCTTCCTGTTGAATGTTCCATTCTCTTTTAGATGCCGTGGGAGAGTATTAAAACTCTAGTACAAAATGCCCAGGAGCGCGGAGATCCTATTGCTTCCTCTATAAAGAATCTTCGTCTGGATGTGAACCATGTCACGATGATATTGAGTGACCCTTATAATGATGAAGAGGATCTCAAACCTATGTTGGTCGATATTGATATGTCGTTGACTGCCTTCGCTAATGCTAGGAAGTAAGTAATGTGTGGTTTATTTGGCTAGCCGTCAGCGCTGATGGATTCCAGGCAAAGGTGACATGTCGCTCTACTATTTAATAACTAGATGTGGGTAGTTTTTTTTATTGTGGCTTTACATAATGCGACTGCACCCTGCTTGATTTCAAGATGAAGAGCGGTTCAGTAGTAAAGGTGACTGCTACTACGTGACTTAGTCACTTTACAGTCTATACACTTTAAAAGGGGTTTGCCCAGTCTGCCTATCCGGGGTAGTACAAGTATACAGACCCAGTGACGTAGTCGCGTTTCGAGATGTAAGTTGCCGGTTTCAACTAGGCCGGCATGTTGGATGTAACTGGTAGTTAGCAGTCACTTTCATTCATCCGCACTCCAGCTAAACGGTCATATGTCGAGTCATAATAAAAAAAAACTGTCGGCAATTCTCCTATCTATTCTCAGATACTACGACCAAAAGCGTTACGCAGCCAAGAAACAGCAGAAAACCTTGGAGTCCACCTCGAAAGCTCTGAAGAGTGCCGAGAGGAAGACGAAGCAAACGGTAAAGGAAGCCTTGGCGATAAGCAGCATCAGCAAGGCCAGGAAAGCGTATTGGTTCGAGAAATTCTTCTGGTTCATTTCATCAGATAATTATCTTGTAAGTAAATTATGAAAGGAGACTGACGAAAGGGATTTTAAAATCAGAGATAAGTAGAAGAATGAAACTAGGTTGACCTAGAAGATCGTTCTTAGGCATATGACAGTATCCTGCTCGATGTTAAGCTGGACTGCACTCCAGATTAACATCAGGTAATTTTTTTCTCTATGTACCTCTAGGTGATAGGTGGTCGTGACCAGCAACAGAACGAGCTCCTGGTGAAGAGGTATATGCGTAACACTGACATATATGTGCACGCAGACCTATCTGGTGCCTCGTCCATCATCATAAGAAACCATTCCAATGACACACCACCTCCGAGGACTTTGAATGAAGCCGGACAAGCTGCGGTCGCATACAGGTAATTAATACCATCATTATCATCATCAACCAGAAGACGTCCACTGCCCTTAGAACGCCATTCCGAACGACAAGATGCCAATTGCATCCACTGGTTATTCGTGGCTTTCACTATGTCGTCAGTCCACTTAGTGGGTGGCGTACCTACGCTCCGTCTGTCGGTTCGTGGTCTCCACTCTAAAACCTTTCTTACCTATCTCGGTTGTCGGCTGTTCGAGCGATGTGGTTCGGTGATTAATATAACTTAACTAAACTCTAACGACAGGTATGAACAGGTATGAACAAGCGTAGCGCATTGGTCAGCACACCAGTAAAGTCCTGGGTTTGATTCCTGGTCAAAGCATTTTCTTTATTGTGACTCGACATACGACAGCACCCCGCTTGATGTTAAGCTGGAGTGTAGTCCATGAATGAATGTCACTGCTACTACAATTCAATAACTGTGAGTAGCAATCACATCCACTATGCCGGCCTAGTTGGAACCGGCAACTTACAAGCTGATCCCGATACAAACCTTTATCCATATTTAAGCCCCGGGTTGAATTTTGAAAAATACTTCCTACGTCATTACGTGTGCGAAATTTTAAGTTTCTAGCCTTAAGGGTTTGGTCTGTGTGTTGATAAATTAGTCAATCACTTGTTTTTATGTTAGAGATATGCCAACGTAGTGACGGCGACTGAATCCCTTTTTTAGTCGTCGCTCTTCGACAACTGCTTACGTAAGTCGAGTCTGAATAATAATATAAATAGTGAAAATATAGTTTAAAAAAAACTTAAAAAAACAAGGTTATATGAACAATGTAACTAACAAGAGAGTATGTTTTTTATTGTGACATCTGACCTTGACCCGCTTGAAGTTAAGCAAGAGGAAGTCCAAGAATGCCGACCAAAAAAATGTATTAATTAATGTATGTAGTTATATATTCATCAATTTTTAAAAGGTGTACAAATTTTGAAATTATTCAGATCTCTAGAAGTGGGTGATAATTAAATTGAAAGATTCCGTTACATATATACAAGTTTTTTTTTATATTGTGACTCGTCATATGACAGCACCCCACTTGATGTTAAGCCGAAGTGTGGTCCATGAATGAATGTCATTGCTACTACAATTCAAAGACTCTGAGTAGCAATCACATCCACTATGCCGGCCTAGTTGGAACCGGCAACTTACAAGCTGATCCCGAAACGTGACCAAATCACTTTACGGTCTGTATACTTGTAAGTGGTGGTACTACCCCGGATCGGCGGACTGGGTACGACTGCCTACCACTCTTTGATAACCAGACCCGAAGCAAATATCCACCTCTTTTTTTTATTAACAAATATTTGCAATATTTAATATAATTACTAAATATTACAAATAAAAGCTATAAAACAAATATTTGCTCCGACCGGGAATCGAACCCGAGACTTTACGCACAACAAACCAATCGCTAAACCGTTCGTCCACGCCTGTCGTTAACCTAATTAAGTCAACCTAATTATAAATAAATACAGTACAATACATATATTAAAATTTAAATCCTATAAATTAATGTGTTTGTCACTTTTTCGTTTATCGAGTTTTAAATTACAACGGAGCTATAAGTTTTCACTTAAAAAAAACGATCCTTACATGACACTTTCCGGCATATAGTGACGAAGACTGGGGTAACCGTAAACTGCAGGCCGACCGCGTAACTCAATGACAATGGGCTAAGTGGCGTAGCGTGGCGGGGGCGGAGGGGAAAATTTTAAAAAACTAAAATAAATCGTTTAAATTTGAACCCAAAATTCATATTTTTTGTTGTACCTATGATTGAAATTCCTAAATAAGGGGGCGACAATTTTTTTTTCTGCCCCGGGCGGTTGACTCCCACGCTACGCCACTGAATGGGTTTCGTCGTTTTGAGCTTTATAATTAAAATTGCGACCGCGCGGTACAATGAGAATCAATGTTTATTCAAGGTCATTAAAACTCATTGTCCGAATGAATTAAAGTTGTTTTTAATCCTAACAGCGACCGCGTAACTTTTTGACAAATGGGAATGAATTTCATTCTCATTACCATTGAAGTTACGGCCACCTAAGTCGATTTACAAATCATCAGACAAGTCGACGTCTGATGCCGCGTCATAAAAAAAATACAATTTGATAAAATATGTCTTATTATTTAACTCATAAGTGCGCTTTTATATTAACTAAACACGTATCTACATGTCTATAGAAAAATATAACAAAGTATTCGATAATGATATAAATTGTCTGTGGCATAAGATCTATAATCAAACGTTCAAATTGTTATCTGTATGATAACTCGTTCCATGAGTCTAATGGCTATTTTTGCATTGCGTTGACGTCGGCGCCGTGGCTTAGTTGGTTAAAGCGCCTGTCTAGTAAACAGGAGATCGCGAGTTCGAATCTCGCCGGGGCCTAGAATGATTTGGCAATTTTTACTTTTTTATTATGTTTTTTATAATATATCATAAAATAATCCAACCGTGAGAGTTGTGTCAGGATCGTGGCAAGTTGCGCTCCCTTATCTCAGCTTTTTCTTGTGGTAAAAAGAAGTAACGATTTGATTGATTGAATGGAAAAATTAAACGTGGATGACCCAGAAGATTATTGCTTGTACGAATCAGGGACATTTTTAAAAAGGCAGGGGTCCATTAATTTTGGATGTGAAAGTAGTAAGAGAGTTGTATCAGAATCGCGGAACTTGCATTGTGTCTGCTTATCCCTGTAGGAATTAATACGTGTAGGTAATTGGTATATCTTTTAATAATATTATTAAATATTATATAATACTAGCTGCGTAACCCGATGTGGCTCGTGTCAAAATACAGCACACCCTTAATAGTTTAATAACCTCTTATGTATGTATACATAATCTTTGCCCTAACCTAGTGCCCATAACCACAGAGCCTGTATGAAGAGAATTGTGGATGTGAGGGAAGCAAGGGAGTTGTGTAAGGGTCGTGGTAGGTGGCGCTCCATTGTCTCTGCCTATCCCTGTGGGAAAAAGGCGTGACATTTTGATTGATTGATTGATTGACATAATCTTTGTACCTATATCATTAAACGTATGTTGTTGTATATAGTGTGTATAATGTATAAAATTAAATAATTATAAATCAAATTCGAAAAATTAGTTCTTATATTTAAGGCGTCCGTGGTGTAGTGGCAGTGCAATGCAATGGTATCGCAAACCCAGAGCTCGGACTCAAAACCACATGCCGGTACCAATGTATCTTTGATATATGTACTTTGGTTGTCCTGTTTCTATTAAACAAGCACTTTAGTAGCTTAATTACAATTGCATAATTACAATTTTGTAAATAATAAACGTAGGACAGTTTATTTAAACCGTGTCATTTTTCTTAGAGAATTTTTATATCCGTCATACAAATAACATGGAGTAGAAACATGTCAAGCGGCCGTCCAGTGACTTTGTCACATTTTAGGATCAGCTTGGAAGTTGTCGATCATAACTAGGCCGGTACAGTGGATGCGACTGCTACTTGCAGTTATTTAATTTAAAGGTGACCGTGGTCTAGTGGCAGTGCAATGGCTACGTAAGCCGAATACACGGGTTTGAAACCACTCACCGGTACCAATGTATCTTTGATATATGTCTTTTGGTTGTCCTATTTCTAAGATTATTTTTTTTTAATGTTAAATAAGTTTATTTTAGTAATGAATTTGTACATTTGTTTGTTTTACCTTAAAATAAATAAATAAATAAAAAGTAATAAGCACTTTAGTAGTTTTAAATTTAAAAATTAAGTCGGCCTTATTTTTGGACCGCAAACTTTTAATCAATATTTTCATTTAAACAGCGTGGCATGGGAAGCGAAGGTGTTAACCTCGGCTTGGTGGGTCCATGCTTACCAGGTAACCAAATCAGCACCCACAGGAGAATACTTGACCACTGGATCCTTCATGATAAGAGGCAAGAAGAACTACCTCCTGCCACAACATCTTATGCTCGGTTTTAGCTTCATGTTTCGGGTGAGTCAGACAGACAACTTTTTTTTATTGCACATAACGAAATACATAGAAAGTCAATAAAATTAATACATGATGTGTTTTCCGACCAAATCTGAGACATCCTCAAGATAGCTAGGTTGCCTAGTGCCCACAACCATAGAGCTTGTATGAAGAGGATTGTGAATGTGAAGAAAGCGAGGAAGTTGTGTCAGGATCGTGGCAAGTGGCGCTTTATTGTCTTTGCCAATCCCTGTGGGAAAGGCGTGACAAATTTATTGAATATTAATCTCCTTTCTTAATCTACTTTTATCTATTCTTTAAATGTGCCCAAACCTACGATGGTTTATCAGCATTGTGACGGCGACTAAGGCAGCCGTTCACCACTCAGTTTTTTCAGTCGTCGTTACTCTTGGACCTCCTCTTGCTTATCATCAGGTAGGTCAAGGTCAGATGTCGTGTTACAATAAAATAAAAACCCTATTCTAATATTTTTGGTTTATTTAAAGCTTGAAGACAGCTGCATTGAACGTCACTTAAACGAGCGCCAACCGATTTCACAGTCTGACACTGTGTCAGTAGTCTCCTCAGTTCAGGAGGTCGACGAGGAGATACCAGTCTCTGATGATGGTAAGCATAAAGAAAGTTGTAAGTGGTTGGATTACTAAAGCGACACGCCGGTTACCGTGACCTTTATTAAGTCGTTAGTCTACCTAGTGGGAGGCCTACCTACACCTACCTACATCTTCCGATTCGTGGTCTCCACTCAAGAAACTTTCTTCCCCATCGATTGTCGGTTGTTCGAGCGATGTTGTCGCTACTATACTTGGAATATTTATTTATTTTGTTGGTGTGCAAAACAAATTGTCATCTTTGATTCGGCATCTTTGATTTTCAATACATTGTCAACTTTAAACCAGATTGTAATTCAAACATTATGCACACACTGCAAACAATAATGAAAAATTACATAATGTTGAGTATTACATTGCAAAACTCACCAATACGCAGTGGAAGTTGGTGCAAGAGGAATACCAGCTAAAACCTTGCATCACCTTTTTAAGAATCTTGGCCTCCCAAGCCGTAAGTACATTTTTAGATCATATGTCGAAGGCGGCATTAGTCTGGTCTTACAATATTTGGTTGGGTAGGGGGGATAGTGAGGGCAGGGAAGGTGAGTGTAGGCTTTGAAACCTACATTTTGGTCACAAGTTCAGGATGCTGCCTTCACTCTCCCGCCTGCCACGCGATGGACCCGGCACCCTCACGGAGAATCCTGCTAAGAATGCTAAGGATGCTAAGAAATTGCTTCATACTATAAATCTATTATTATTGTATTAGGCAATATCATTATACATGTCAAAATCACAATAAAAAAATTGGTTGTCATAGTATTTTCTTAGATTTTGCGCGAACATTGATTAATGAATTAAACAAATTTTATGCGGCTTACTATCGCGTTTATTTTGGTTTTGATTTTACAATTTTTACAATTTTTGGTTTTGACTTTCTGCAGTTTGTAAGCATCAACAGGACGGCGCCAATCACTACATCCGTTTCGACAAACCGAAGATCCTCGCAAAGGAAAGTCGACTGATACCCAGGATGGTACGCGAGGCTATTGAGATTAAAAAGCATCCTAATTTCAATAGAGAAGGTGGTTGGCGATTATCTAACACCTGGGACCCCATAATTCACAAACTCAAGTCCCAAGTCCAGCAAACTGCCAAACCAGATGACACCGTTAGTTATTTTTGCAAAAATTTGAAATAAACCGGGAACAGAAAAACAAAATATGAAACGGGGTAGTTTTGGAAACAATAACAGCATCAACCAATAGGACGACCAACACCTCAGTCTCTCCGTGACCACGATGGCTGCAAAGCTCTCGAAACGTCGGAATAATAAAAAATTGTAAAATCAAAACCAAAATAAACGCGATAGTAAGCCGCATAAAATTTGTTTAATTCAATTGGTTGTCAGTAAAGTCGGTTAACGGACAATAGTTTTACGTGATAACATCATAAGAAAACATTGAATTTTATTTTTATTTTGAAAAACTCAATTCTCCTAACTAAGGTATGTAACCTTTCGACCTTGGCCGAGTATAATGGCAGCTTAGCCTAATACACTGGCGCGTGAATAAACACCAATAAACACACACACACAATTTGCTGCCGACGTAAGGTGTCATTTTTTCTGGCGTGCAGCCGATTTATAAGATGTTATCACGTCAAAAAACATGAAATCGTTAAACACAAATCTCTAAGACACAAGCATTAACATTATTTATTAAATATTGCATTAATGGATTTTTTAAACATGAAAAAATTGTGGTTGAAAATGTCAATGTCGATGACGACGCTCTGATTGGTAACAAGATCTATGTGGCTTCGACACATTCTAACAATAGGGTTGGTAGGATTGGGTAGGGACTTGGATTTAATATTATAATTTAATTGTAAATATAAAAAGTCATACATTTGCTCCGGGTCCAGCGTTCATTTACAAGTGCGGACCGCAGTTACCGGTAGCTTGTAAGTTACCGGTTCCAACTAGGCTAGTATAGTGGATATAACTGCTACTTACAGTTATTTAACAATTATTACGTTTACTGCTAAACCTAATAATTGTATACTTACCTAATATGTTTTCATTATTTTGCACTCTTTTAGAAGAAAAAGACACCGAGGAACAAAGCAAGGAATTACCCACAATAACAGAGGAGACATCTCGTATTGAAATAGAAGATGACCAGGCAGTAACGAGCAAGGATGTTGACATCAAAGAGCCGACCAATGATCAGGAGAGCGATGAGGAGAACTTCCCTGATACCCATGTAAAGGTGGATCATGGAACTGGAGAGGTTATAATAGAATCGAAGGCCAGAACTATTTCCGAAATGTCTGAAAAGAGTGATGGAGTTTCTGGTAAGATGTATATTGATTAACTCCTTGTTCAGTTGTAGTTTTATAAGTTTAAGTAGCAGTCGCATTCACTATGCCGGCCTTGTTTAACTTCAACATATTTCAAACCTGATACCGAAACACGACTGAGTCCCCTGACGGTATTTGTTGCCAGGTGAAAGTTGATCCAGGGTCGACACTGGGCATATCACACAGTCTGCTTACTAATGTGCTGGTCATAGGTGCTTTTAAGGAGTGAAAAGAAGATAGATACGGACTCTTTTCAATCTGAATTAAAAATAACTGCGAACAATTCTACCAAAAAACTAGTTAGAAACTTAGGAAATTTCAATTTCTGGACAATTTCAGACAAAGAATCAACACTATCATTCCCAAGTCTACCAAAGAAGACAGCGAAGAAGAATACAAAGGAACAGAATACACAGCAGAAGAAAGCTGAAGAGGTCAAAGTGAAAGAAGGACCAAAACGCGGTCAAAAGAGTAAACTAAAGAAGATTAAGTCAAAATACAAGGATCAGGATGATGAGGACAGACAGGCTTATTTAGAAGCATTCCAAGTGAGTATTTGGAGACGGGATTGTGTTTTTTTAATTATGACTCGACACATGACAGCAGCACGTCTGATGTTAAGCTGGAAAGCGGTCCATAAATGAAGTCACTTTATTATTACATTAGGCTTATGAACAACTATGGATACATAACTTAGGAACTTGTATAAAGCGAATTGTAAATGTGAAGGATTTGAGGAATCTCAGTTGGACAACTCAGAAGTTTTTGACATTAAACATCATAAATCATTTTAGTTAAATAATTGATTTGGGGCCTCCTCTGCCTGGAGCCTGTGGCATTTTGCCCCTTATGCCACCTACGCCACTGGTATCAAACAAGACTTCTAATTAACGCTAACCTAATCTTGTTTATTTTTCGAACTATCTCTAAATCACTTAATACTGCGGATGAGACTGATCAGCGCACGGCCTCATTTTTTCGTATTTTTTTGATTTTTGTAAATAATATAATACAGTTGAAACAAGTCCAAATTTCCTTGTTTTATTATCCCCGATTAATAAATAGGGATAGGATTCCGATGACGCTGATCAGCGTCATTGGCAACCGGGAGCTTAATACGTATTTTCTATTATTTATTCAGCCAAACAAGGAATCGAAGAAGACGCAAAAGAAGCACCCCTTATCTAAAAGTAAAGCTGGCAAAGAGAAGATACCACAACCCACACCAATGTTACTTGAGGCTGAGTCTGATGAGGAGGTTGAGCCGCAAGAAGTTGAGGTAAGACACAATATTAATATTTTGAAGCTTTACTTTTCTTGTGCTTGTTTGCGGCTAGACCTAACTCACAAAAAGCGACGCTAAATCAATAAGGTACGCTGGCTTTTTCCTCAATGACCTCTTTTACGCCTTTTTCCCACAGGGATAGGCAAAGACAATGGAGCCCCACTTACCACGATCCTTACACAAGAAAGCAAGGGAGTCACAGTAACCATCCCCAAAAACAATAAACAGCTTCAACAGATTAATTAAGAATTTTATATATTAATTTATTACACATATAAATTTAGGTGTATTTTATTTTATTACATGATGATAATCCTGTAGATATTATATTATTATTTGTATGTTTGTATGTGTTACACATGTTATTTATGTATCTTTGAGTATATTTATGTATATATGAATTAATTTATATATTTTTCATAATGTATTCGGTTGCCTATTTTTATTTTGCACCCTACCTCTTATCTATGTTGTCAGATCAACATCCTAAAGGTTTCACTGGTAGAGAATGCATTTGTACTATTGTGCATTATGTTTAGAAATAAATAAATACGTAACCTCTTCTGATATAATATAAAGCTGCTTGCGTGACTAAGTTCCCGATGGACAACATTAGTTTCCCAGAAGGAGTGCTCTGACAGTTTTGACATGTATAGTGGAGTTGTAGAGGATGTTTATGTGACCCCCGACAAACCTACAGATTTTGACATTTGACATTTTTAACTGTCAAATTTTTTTTTACTCCCTGATCCGTTGCCCGCTGATGGAATTTTTTTCGCGCAATTGATTATTTGTCGAACATAATTTAATATGCAAAAAAAAAAACTTTGACGAAATCAGAAAAAGTTGACGAAATCGGACTTTTTACGATTTCGGGCACTTGGAGTAATTTGACAGTTTTGACATGTATAGGGAAGTTGTAGGGGGTTCTCAGTAGGGCCCCAAACGACTGTCAAAATTTGTCAAATGTCATTTTTTCTTTGACATTTTTTTGACATTTTTCGATTTTTCTACCAGAGGTGTCGATTTTTTTTTCTGGTCCATTATGGTTTCAGGTGCTTTATTTGACGCACTACGACAAAACGACAATGAACGACAAAAAAAAATCGTCAAATCAAAACTGGATCTTTTACTTTGACAAGCGTCAATGTAGAGAAACTATTTTGACGTCTAAGTGACTCCCACTGAACCGCTATTAGGGGTTGGGGAGGCGGAATTTTGATTTTCTCGACAGGTGCGTCGCTATCGAACTAAGAGTTTTTTGTCATTTTTTTGCAGTTTTTGTTCGTTTTGACCGCCTAAAAGACCTCCATCGTCGGTGTCATGTATAGCGCGTTTATTTATTACGTGGCAGTACCTGTAACACAACTGTCAAAATTCCTGTCAGCTGTCAAATTTAGCTGTCATAACAAAAATTGTGTTTACAATTTTTTTTCTCAGTTTTTTGGTCATTACGAATAAAATTGACAGTTTACAATAAATTTGACAGTTACTCCATACAAACGTTACCACGTTTGACAAACGCCCGATACATGACTTTGACATCAAAAGTCATCTTAGAGGTGAAAATTAGGAAAAACTGTAAAATGATGAAAATCAATGAAATTCTACCCCATCGCCTATGTATAGGAACACCGATGCACACCGAAACAACGATACCCTGCTGTCCGCTTGCGGGCAGCAGCAAATACGACAATCGAAGACGCGACACAACCGCTGTCCGCTTGCGGGCAGCGGCAAATACACAAAATAAAACACAACGACACACCGCTGCCCGCTCGCGGGCAGCGGCAAATAAATAACACTAGTTAATTCACTATACAGGTGGACGCCGCAGCGGCTGATGCTGAAGAGGCCCTACTAAGACAACTGAGTGGTTCACCATATGCTGAGGATGAGCTGTTATTTGCTGTGCCTGTGGTGGCGCCATATTCAACGTTGCATCATTATAAGTGAGTAGTCATTATTTATAGAACGGTGTTTTCCGACCAAATCTGAGGCATACTTAAGAAAGCTGGGTTGCCTAGTTCGAGACCACCCACCGGTACCAATGTATCTTTGATATATGTACTTTGGTTGTCCTGTTTCTATGATACAAGCACTTTAGTAGCTTAGTATAGAAATGTATATAAAAAAATTGGATGTGAGGGAAGCGAGGGAGTTGGCGTGACAATTTGGTTTTGATTTTATATTTTATATAAATTTTTCGTTATAACAGGTACAAAGTGAAACTGACACCGGGCACAGGCAAACGGGGTAAGGCAGCAAAGACAGCCGTACAAGTATTCCTACGTGACAAAACGTGTACATCAAGGGAAAAGGACTTATTGAAAGCGGTCAAGGACGAGGACGTCGCGAGGAATTTCCCGGGAAAAGTTAAACTTTCCGCACCGCAATTGCATAAGCATAAGAAGTAGTTTAGGAAGCATAAGAAAACCGTCAGGATCGTGGCAAGTGGCGCTCCATTGTGTCTGCCTATCGTTGTGGGAAAAAGGCGAGACAATTTGATTGATTGATAAGAAGTAGTTTGTTTTATTCACTCGTGACATCTGACCTTGACTTGCCTGATGGTAAATCTCCCGGCAGATAAAAAGAAGTATAAAGTTTAAAATATTACTAAATTTTTTATTTTTTTTTATTGTGCCTCATATATGTAATACTAAATATGTAAATATCAGCCGTTCAGAGCTCTTTCAATCGTCCGATTCCTATACTGCGCAGCTCAAGTCAGCGCTATTTTTACTGCTGGGTAACTATACAACGTGTAACAAAAGGTCGAAATAATATTTCAATGATATTCTTTTAAAAAAATACCATATTATTTTTTAAATATCAGCGGGCATTAGCAATGCATGAAATTATTATCCGCATGTTAGAAAAGGAAAGGAGATCTCCTACAGTACGTGTGTTGCGTACTCGGCTCAACTTAGCCGGTAACGTCTCCTCGTTGGAGCGTGTATTGATAACGATTACTTTGTTGGTAAATCGTTTGCGATTTATATTGGATATTGCACATGCAACGACATCTAGCGGTAGCATGTAGCGGTCGCTACAGATAGGTACACTCAGAGTTGTGTGAATACCCACTGCGACTCCTTTACTAAAGGCCGATGCGGGGACAGGAATAATACAATGGTTTGCTCTAGTCATATGGTCAGAGTTGCCGCATGACATTTTTTGTTGTAACTTTGACATTCATTTTCACGAAAATTATGAAGTTATCAAATCAAATCAAATTGTCACGCCTTTTTCCCACAGGGATAGGCAGAGACAACGGAGCGCCACTTACCACGATCCTTACACAACTCCTTGAAGTTATCAGATGAACGAATAAGGGTACTTACTCATCATCTATTGGTAATGTCCCCAATACTGTCCATACTGATACTGTTACCATACCCAATACTGTTAAATATTATTTCGACCCTTAGTTACACGTTGTATAAGCAAGGTAAAGTCCAGGGTAAGTTTTATTGTTAGCATATTGTATTGGCCGGCATAGTGGATGTGACTGCCACTTACAATTATCGGTAGTTCAACATCAGGCGGGGTGCTGTCATATGACAAGTCACAATTTTAAAAATTATTGAAACGCGATAACTTTGTCTTGAAAAGTCCAAGAGTTCTGGCGACTAAAACAACCGACTCAGTTCACGTTAACTTCAGCCGCAGCCACTATGCCGGTTTCTTTGTGGAATAAGCAACCAAGTTTTATATACTCCTCTAAGTTCTTTAATTGTTTGTTGTTAAATAGTTTTATATCTTTAACTATTGAAAGTTAATTATAGCAGGGGCACGCTATGACGGCTATTTTGACGTTTAATCTGCTCATTAAGTTTTGTATAAATTAATAATTACGTTTGAAGAAACAATTGTTAATCTTTATTATCATCAGCCAGTATGCATCCACTGCTGAACATAGGCCTCCCCCTTAGAACGCCATTCCGAACGACAAGTTGCCAGTTGCATCCACCGGTTATTCGTGACTTTCACTATGTCATCTAGTGGGAAGTGGTGGGTGGAAGTGGTGGTGGGAAGCCTACCTACGCTGCATCTTGCGGTTCGTGATCTTCATTCTAGAACCTTTCTTCCACATCGGTTGTCGGTAATCTTTATAGTGACAATAAAAAACAGTAATTTGCTACTTCAAACGTGATTATTAAATTATACGAAACTTTATGAGCGGTTAAAACGTCAAAATGGCCATAATGGCGTGCAGTTGGTAGATAATAATGCACTTTTAAATGAAATTAAATATGATAAGTCGCACTATGCTAAATAATTACTATTTGTGAACTATTTTGGACTTTATTTATATTAATAAATAAAACTCATTTTCTCTAAATGTTTGTTTTTATTTTTTATAACCTAAAAAATGGACTAGTTTTTTTTTTCTAGAATTTCTAGATATTATGACCATGAGTAAAGATAATTGATGCAAAAAGCAGTAATCTCCTTCGCTTCACTGGACTAGTATTTCACTCTTATCTTTTTTATTTTTAATCTACATCTGACCTCGACTCGCCTGATGACAAGCAAGAGGAGCTCCAAGAGTGCCGCCGACTGTAAAAACTGAGTCCTCACGGTTGCCCAGTCGCGGTCAGTTCACACTCTTATCTTCACGTAAGTCATTTTGTCTTCGATACAGTGGAACTCTGATAAGTCGGATTTTACTGGACCACTATTATTAAATTAACTAAATATGACAGCACACCACCGCCTGATGTTGAGCTGGAGTGCGATCGATGAGGCGACTGCTACTACAGTTTAATACCTGCAAGTTGAAACCGACCACATTTATCCTGACCCCGAAACGCGACCTAGTCTGTCACCTAAGGTCACGTGAAAGTGGTGGTACAACCCTGGATCGACAAATGACTGGCCTACTACTCCTAAATGTTGCTTAATGATTTGTCGACTCGAAACTTGCATGGTCGAGTTGTAAATCTTGGCATAAGCTGGTGCTGGCATTAAACTTGTCATGTTACCTACTTTTCGTTATACGCACGTAGTCGCTCTTAAAGTCAACGCTCTTTATACCTGCCGGAAACTATATACAAAGTCTACTGGTCTATTCGAGGTTTATTTATTTTTTTGTGACTCGACATATGACGGGGGCTTGATGTTAAGCCAAAGTGTGGTCCATGAATGAATGTCACTGCTACTACAATTTAATAACTGTGAGTAGCAATCACATCCACTATGCCGGCCTAGATGAAACCGGCAACTTACAATCTGATCTTGAAACGTGACCAAATCACTTCACGGTCTGTATACTTGTAAGTGGTGGTACTACCCCGGATCGGCAGACTGGGTACCACTGCCTACCACTCTTTAATAACCAGACCCGAAGCAAATATCCATCTCTTTTTTTTATTAACAAATATTTGCAATATTTAATGTTATTGAATATTGCAAATAAAAGCTATGAAACAAATATTTGCTCTGACCGGGAATCGAACCCGGGACTTTACGCGCAACAAACCAATCGCTAAACCGTTCGTCCACGCCTGTCGTCGAAGGTGATCGCGTGTTCAAGTTATCAAGGTTCCACTGTGATTCCTAACTCTCCTGTCTATCCTATTTGTGTCTACTCGTCTTCCTCTTCATCATCATCTTGTTCACCAAATGCTCCTTCCTCAGCCACCAGCTCTGGTGGGGGCGGTGGGGGTAAATGTGCTATGCGATATTCCTGCAAAACATCACACAAAATGTTATACTTTTCAAGTAACTATGGCCTATTTGCAGGCCCGGATCTAGGGGGGGTCAACCCGGGGCACCAGCATCATATGATCGAAAAAGCACCTAGCAAATGGAAGCCTGGTTGGCTCACCGTTGACTTGTAAGGAAAAGGCCCCATACAGGCTCAAACCACAAGTGAACTTTATATATTTGCGAGTTTTTAAGTAATTTATCTCAAACGCTGGAGAGACTGTCAAGTATCCGCCCCGGTTCGATAAAATCCGCAGCTGCCTATTTGTAGTGAAATGTTCACAAAGGAGGCAACCGACCGCGCAACTTCAATGGGAATAAAAATAAAATTTATTCCCATTTGTTAAAAAGTTACGCGATCGCTGTTAGTGTCAAAAACAACGATTCGAACAATGAGCTTGAACTGGTAATGAAAATGAACATTGTTTCTTAGTATGTTGCGCGGTTGCAATTTTAATTATATTAAAGCTCATTAATGAAGTTCAACGAGGCTCATTCTCACTGCGAGTTACAGATACATGGTCGGCCCGCAGAAGAACCAATGTATTTTTATTGTGTGTACATCAGACCTTGACTTGCCTGATATAAGATGCATGAGATAAGTTCTTTACGCATTGGTAAGGTTTTTTTATCTATATTTATTGGGAGCTTTTGTCTACTAAGACCATCGATGTTTAAGACATGTCAGCATCGTGTAAACATCGTGTAAACATGTAAACATCGATGACTAAGACATGTCAGCTCCATAGAGCCTAAAACATAACATCAAATTTATCTTAAGTCTATTTGGGAGGAAGTCGCCGCTGAAGGGAAGAAATAATATTGCAAAATTTATAACATATCTCTGATGCTGGTTCAAATAAAATACTCTGCGCTACCAACATTCCTTTTAAATTCCTTCACCAGAGCTTCCCTCTCCTTCTTACTCTTAGAATTGTTCTAATGTTATAGAATAGGAAGAAAATATGGGAAAAAAAGAACGACGCACCGAACCATTTAGTTCGACTGCTGATTTGGTCGACAGAATGCGGGTGCTTTCATTGACCTTTGATATCCATATATACAGTACTGTATTTTTTTATATATTTCTATAATAAGCTACTAAACCAAAGTACATATATCAAAGATACATTGGTACCGGCAAGTGGTTGCGATTCCGTGCTCTCGGTTTGCATTGCACTGCCACTGTACCACGGTCGCCTTCTTCGGTCGCGTCCAGTTTCCATATTACATCTAGGAATTTTTTGTACAGCAGAGGTAGACAAAAAATGGCCTAATAAATATTCCATAGCTGGGCAAAACCATAATGATCAAAATTCTAAACGTTACCTCTTCATCAGCAAATGTGGGATCAGCCATTTCCATTATTTCTGGACCAATCGGATACTCGTTCTGCACACGGGGCAACTGCGGTGGACTGTAGTTTGGTGGTTGGAACTTCAATGCCCACCCAATATACATACATTCAGACTTCCTGGGAGGACAAATAAAAATTATGCATATATGATATTGTACAGAGCAGGAACCGTTTTTTTTTTTATTGTGATTCGACATATGTTGATCTGGAGTGCAGTCCTTGAATGGAGTTGACTGTTACTACAGTTTAATAAGTGTAAGTAGTAGTCACATCCACTATGCCGGCCTAGTTGAAACCGGCAACTTACAAGCTGATCTCAAAACGCGACTAAGTCACCTCACGGTCTGTGGTGGTACTACACCGAATCGGCAGACTGGGCACCGCTGTCCACTACTTTTGACAACCAGACCAAGCAATATCTTTTCTTTTTTATTATTATTTAATATTACATATACGAGTAAAAGCTATAAAACAAATATTTGCTCCGACCGGGAACTGAACCCGGGACACCCGCGTAACGGACTGGTAGCACACCACTACGCCACGCTTGTAGTCAAAAACTAGGCATCAACTAGGCCGGCATAGTAGATGCGACTTTTTTATTAGGCAGGCCCTATTAAAAAAAATGAGTTAATTTCGTTTACTAACTTGCCAATATTAGCATAGGCCACAGCTCCTGGCCACGTATTGCTCCTCAGCACGGCAACAGCTCTTTCTGGTGATATCATGGAACTGGAGCGGGAACTCCATGCTTGAAGACCTGTAAAAGAAAAGTAATATTTTCTTAACTTGGAAGGGAGTAGTACAAATCTAAAATGCATAACATTTTGATTATTAAAGGACTATTATTCATTCATTTTGAACTATTGTTGTACTACCCAATGATGAAAAAATATATAAATAGTGGTTTCGATACTCGTATTGATAAAACTAATAACAAATTTGCTTTTAATTGCTGTGCAATTGAGTTTGTATTTGGAAATAAGAGATGGATTTTGTATCGTCTGTCAATCACAAAGACACGCCATATTAACGGTTCTGCTTTGAACTGTCATAATTATAGGATCATTTTGCACACCTATGCAAAATAATGGATAATTTTGAATTAAATTGTAATCTTCGTACATTAAACTATTTTAAAATGTATACGCAACTGTTTATGTTACAATTAAGCCCAAGTCCCCATACATAATGATTGAAATCATTTGTAAGGCGACCGTGTTCTAATGGTGCGAAATGTCCTCGAAAATCGAGACCCTCTGTTTAAAAACCACTCTCCAAAAACAATCTTTTATTTTTATTTTTGAATTTATTTATATGAATCGGTTTTATACCGGCGACTAAAAAACCGAATCATTTTACGGTTGCTTCAGTCGCCGTCACTATGCTGACCAGAGTTGCTTTTTCACCCTTGAAGGATCCAGGAGGATGGAGAGAATAGATGACTTCTAGATTTCGAAGTTCGACTGTCTATTTCAGTGTTTGCCAACCTTTTTTAGGCCATGCCCCACCTTTTAACATTTCTAAAATTTTATTGCCCTCCATACATAATTTTTAACCTTTAAAAATTGTTTTGTTTCCTTATGAAATATAAACGATCACAGCATTTTTTTTTTATTTGCCTTTTTGTTAAACCCTCACCGATATCTAGCTTTTTATTCAAAGAACCCAAAGCGAACGGGTTAAAGACGTGTCGAGACCATTTTTAAATTGTCCCACTTCACTATCAAATTGCCCCCCTGTGGGCGTGGGCCCCACGTTGGGAAACACTGGTCTATTCGATTGATAGGTCGATCGTACTCTTAGCGTATTTTCAATCGACTTGTGTCATTTTCAATCAATGAATTATGTGGTCATAAAAATATGATCTATACCTTCAATCCTGGCATCTTGGGCGAGCGGTGTCATGAGTGAGGGTCCAGTTTCTGGTACAATAGGTGGCATAGCATCCTCCTCCTCTTCCTCCACACCCTCATCCTATGAATATAGAACGTGATATTATCAGTTCGGCGCTGATCTGATTTGGTAATGAATGAATTTAGTGAAAGTCGATTGACGACAGTGAATGAAAGTAGTATAATAAAAGCAATTTATAAATGTGATGTAATTGGATGCGTTAAACGAGGCAGACCCAGTCTTAAAAGATGACGGTCTCGGCATGTCTTATAACCCAATCCGCATTAGCAAGCAAGGGAAATTAGTCAAATCCTGTCTAGATAACCATAATCCGAAAAGAGTGTGTAGTACTGTGTACTGTGCCCTAGTAGCCGAATGATAGTTATTGAGAGAGAAAAAGAGACAAATATATGTTGGTCTGCATCGCGACACTGAGTTTAGGTTATAAGGAGCGGGTATAACGTATCTACGTCTTTTTTTATTACAATCAATCAATCAAATTATCACGCCTTTTTCCCACAGGGATAGGCAGAGACAATGGAGCGCCACTTGCCACGATCCTGACACAACTCCCTCGCTTCCTTCACATTCACAATTCTCCTCACAAAATTTTATTACAAAATGATTAAAATAACTTTCTAACCAGTTCAGTTCGCGTATTGAACCAAATAGTTCTGCCTTGATTCAGAATATAGTTTCCATGGTGTACCCAATATGTGAAATTCGTATCTAACAGGTCTTTCAATGTGTGTCCATGGTAGAATGGATTTATATTGAATACTAGGTCACCTGTATGAAATGTATATTAGTTTTTACAATATTCTTTGCCAATAACCAATAAAGGCTGTATGTAGAGAATTGTGGATGTAAAGGAAGCGAGAGAGTCGGCCAATAATAGCGGAAAATGGAGCTTCGTTGTTTCACTGCCGGTCCTTCCAGAACTGTACAGAATAACTCGTGAGACAGACGATCCACGATATTACAATCGTGTAAGGCCTAACCCAAACTACTCGTATATAAACGTAAGGCCTAACTTTAAAAACAATGGATGTAACATTAGAAAAGTACCCACGAACATTGGCGCTATCCGAAGGGGGTGCGTTTTGCAAATAATACAACTATTAATAAACTAAGGAAAAATCAATTCTAGTTAGTTTTTTCTTGGTTTCTTCCAGATGTGTCTAAAGGACGGTGAAAGATTAGTTGAAGAATACCTTAAGCAAGATATGTTTTATTAAGGTATATGTTTATTTTAAAAGGTAACTTACGAAGGGGCGCATCCTCGATGCTTGCCCTGAGCGCCGTATCCGATCGGTACGGAAGAATATTAGCATGCCCCCAGAGTTTATAATTTATAATGAATTTTATTGTGGTTTAAAGCATACGAATTTATTTTTTTATAAAATAAATTCGTAACCGGGGGATTAGTATTTAGTATTCTTTTTGTCTTATACCTATTATTTTGTCGGTAATAGTATTGAACAACCGACAAGTTCAATGCTTTGCTAGACCGGACAGACTGACAGTTACGTTCGCAGATGGTTTCACATTTGTTCGGCTGCCCTCGCTGATAGACAAGATGATTTGAACTATCTATAAGGCTCTATTTACAGTCAACTCCTGCATTTATTTACTAGTAGATGATAGATCTTACCTCCTTCCTCCATATCGATATCCTCTTCTTCCTCACCAGATCCAAATGTGTAGAACCCTTGTGGTGATATAGAGGTTGCAGCAGCTATACGGCCGATTTGTGCACGGAGATAATTAATCTCAGTGCCCTCGAATGGGGGAAATATTTGGATCTACAATTTTCAGTTGAAATTTATTGTTCCGCATTTTGTCGACCGAAAAAGTTCGGTGCATCTTTTCTTTGTAGGACAATCGACAAGTGAAATGCTTTACCAGCCCATGTGTTCTCTTTATCCTATAACCTTGGATCCTTTAAGCGATACTGCACATTTGGCCGGCATAATGACTGCGACTGGAGCAGCCGTGAACTGACACGGTTTTTTAGTCATCGGCACTCTTGGGCCTCCTTTTGCTTACCAAGGTCAGATGTCAAGTCACAATATAAAAAAAGGTACAAAGAGGTACCACCACTTACAAGTATACAGGCCGTGAAGTGACTTACTAACGTTTCGGAATCACCTTGTAAGTTGCTGGTTCCAACTAGGCCAGCATAGTGGATGTGACCGCTACTACAGTTATTTAACTATAGTAGCAGTTGTCTCCACTCATGACCGCACTTCAGCTTAACATCAGGCGGGGAGCTGTGATATGCCGAACCACAATAATAAACAAATATTCAAATTTAAACCTCTGTATCCAAATATCCAGTCATACAGCGCACGGTTTGCCGCGCCACTGTAATCTGCTGCGGAGTCACATCTGGCAAACACACCCAGGTGTCACCGGGTTCATTGCACACGTAGTATACCTGCGGTTAATGATAAACATGTCAATCAATCAATCAATCAAATTGTCACGCCTTTTTCCCACAGGGATAGGCAGAGACGAAGGAGCTTTAGGTGTTTTACAGCAGACGCCAAAAAGGCGTCTGCCGCACCTCGTTAGAACAAGTTTTGGTCATTGAATTTTTAAGCTATTTATTTTAATGTCACGGAGAGACTGTGACCACGATGGCTGCTGCAAAGCTCTCGAAACGTCGGAATAATAAAATTGCAAAATCAATATATCAACGATACATTGGTGCCGGCAAGTGATTTTGAACCCGTGTTCTCGGTTTGCGTAACCATTCCACTGCCACTACACCACTGTCGCGCTAGATCACATTTTAATAATTACAAAACAATTGGGTACTTCGTGTATTGTGTGTATTTTCGACATCCTTAAGAAAGCTAGGTTGCCTAGTGCCCACTGCCTTTAGCCGTAGAGCTTGTATGAAAAGAATTGTGGATGCGAGGGAAGCGATGGAGTTGTGTCAGGATCGTGGCAAGTGACGACAGGCGTGGACGAACGGTTTAGCGACTGATTTGTTGCGCGTAAAAGTCCCGGGTTCGATCCCCGGGCGGAGCAAATATTTGTTTCATAGCTTTTATTTGTAATATTTAATAGTATTAAATTTGCTTCGGGTCTGGTTTTCAAAGAGTGGTAGGCAGTGGTACCCAGTCTGCCGATCCGGGGTAGTACCACCACTTACAAGTATACAGACAGTGAAGTGATTTGGTCACGTTTCGGGATCAGCTTGTAAGTTGCCGGTTCCATCTAGGCCGGCATAGTGGATGTGATTGCTACTCATAGTTATTGAATTGTAGTAGCAGTGGCATTCATTCATGGACCACACTTTGGCTTAACATCAAGCGGGGTGCTGTCATATGTCGAGTCACAATAAAAAAAAGAAAAAAAAGTGGCGCTTTGTTGTCTGTTTGATAGCTGCGGAATACCTTTTTATTACAGCCCTGTCCAGGCCTCTCCACGGGAATGACGGGAGGTGGAACCCACGTGGATACAGGAACAGGTGGCAACACTGGACGTACTGGCTCCACTGGCTTTATCTCCTTATGTTCACCCTCACCAACTTAATATAAAATAGAACAAAGGTTTATCAGAACAGTTTTGTTTTTCTTTTATTGTGATTCGATCTCTGGCCTTGACCTGTCTGATGGAAAGCAGAGGAGGTGCAAGAGTGCAGGTTCCTCAGTCGCGGTCACTTTCCCTTTGTCAGTCGTCGACGCTCTTAGATCAATCCTGACCCATCTCTTTTGTATCCTTCACATCCACAATTTAAAATAACTACTAACAATACAATACACTTAAATATTTCAATGGACAAGTGAAATGCTATACCAGGGCTGGCAGTACATGTGTTTTTCCCATCCTATAACCTTAAATCCATTTGGCCGGCATAGTGACCGCCACTGAGGCAATTAAAGCTTAGAATTCGCGGTGCGATTTGATGTCGGGCCCGCAGCGATTTCAGACTCTAACTGCCTAAGAGGTGGCTTGACATATGACAGTAAATCGCCTGATTTTAAACTGATTTTAAGTGCGTTCCATGAATACAGGCGACTGCTACTACAGTCGCCGGCAACCTCTAAGCTTATCCCAAAACGCAACTGAGTCACTTTACGGTCTTAACACTTGAAAGTTGTAGTACAACCCCAAAACTGCAGACCGGGACAATGACCACCAACTGTCTGGTTATCGCTTTTGAAAGTGGCCTAAGCTCAAATGATGGACATTAACTTAGTCAAGCAAGTCAAGCTGTGATTATGCTAATTGTATAGCTATGGAGTGTATAGCTATTGACTAACTTTATACATATGAACTAATTGTATAGCTATGAATTGTATAGCTATGGACTAACTGTATACATATGATCTAATTGTATAGCTATGGAGTGTATAGCTATTGACTAACTTAACACCTATGAACTAGTTGTATAGCTATGGAGTGTATAGCTATTGACTAACTTTATAGCTATGGACTAATTGTATAGCTATGAACTAACGCATTTCTTTAGCTTCCTCCTCCTCGTTCGCTTCACGATTCTCATCCATACCCTCGCCCTCGCCAGGCATGTCTTTCATATCAAATTCCTATAAACATAAGGAAGGTATATTTTATTGAGGCTCGACGGCGTGTTTTTTATTATGAATAGATACGACTGCTACTACCGCTAAACAACTTCAATTAGCAGTGGCAATTTCACGCTTTTTCGCCGACATAATGTATTAAGAATTGAAATAAGCGCCTCGAACGCTATTTACTTTTTATGTTCGACTGCCCATTCCCTTACCTGTGTGATAATTTTAAGTTTGCAGTAATAATATCTAAAGCACTTTTATGACTATTGACTTTTAATAGATAAAAAAGACGCGCTTCATCATCATCATCATCAGCCAGAAAGCGTTAACTGCTGATCATAAAATAAATAAATAAATAAACATAGGCCACCCCTTAGATGCCCCCTCGAACGACAAGATGCCAGTTGCATCCACAAGCTTAGTTTAAACTTATAAAAACGTTTCGAAAGTTTAAATGATTTACATAGAACACCACGTACCCTTATCCTTCTATCCAATTCAATCATAGTGAGATCACATTCAGCGACATAATAATTCATCTTTGTTCCGTAAACTTTGCCCCAAAATCTATAAAAAAAATACTATTATTACCAATGATATTTTAGGAAAAGACGATGTTATGTTTATGTTAAACGCGCTTAGAACGAGGCACGTTAAAACTTAGCTTAAAAGCAAAGTTGAAATTAGCGCCGCGATGCAGAGCAACACATATTGATATTTGTTTTTTGCTCTCAATAACTATCACTTTGTCCTACTTCCATTTGTCGGTGTCCAGTCGTGGTTGATCGTTCAAACTCGTGCCATATGCAAGCACTAAAACTTGTCATTTGGTGAGGAGTGACGTACTAACTCATTTTACCTAATATCATTCATTATAACTTTATAAATAAAATAATCATTATAAAATAATGATTGTTAGTTAATTAGGCGACCGTGGTGTGGCAGTGCAATGGTAACACAAACCGAGAGCACGGGTTCGAAACCACCTACCGGTACAAATGTATCTTTGATATAACATACAACCAATGTTTGTACTTTGTACTTTGGTTGTTCTGTTTCTATAATACAAGCACTTTAGTAGCTTAGTATAGAATCAATCAATTAACCAAATCGTCACGCCTTTTTCCCACAGGGATAGGCAGGGACAATGGAGCGCCACTTGCCACGATCCTGACACAACTCCCTCTTAGTATAGAAATGTAAATTAAATAAAAAAATATTTAAAGAAAACAGGTGGTGGCAGGGGAATGGGGGGGGGGGGGCTTCACATTCCAGCGAGGTCTACAAATAATGTGACCGAGTAATATACTAGTACATGAAGAACAATAAATACAAAGAGCATACCTGACTGATGCTACGGGCTCCTTTTCAGCCAACATTTTGAGAGACATAAATACTTTATAACACTCGTTATCTGGTAAACCATAACCTGCCTATGAATAAATATAAATAATTTGGGACATTTTATAATAACTATTGGCATACAGTGAGCACAAAACCAGTGGAGAGTGCATGGGGGGGGGGGGGGCGTCCGTACTCGCCGAACATACGCTATTTCGTGCGTATGGTATGCTATGAATATTACGTCAGTCCAGGGGCGTAGCTACAGCCGTAACTGCCTTATCAATTATACGTATCTGCCTTACCCAGCGTGCGTAAGAAAAATTAATAAAAAACATTTTATTTTCTTTTGCGAGAAATCTATCCTTCCTAAGGGCCCGCAAACAAAATTTTATACGGGGCCCCGCCAACGCACTCTACGATTCTGCGTCGCTCAATGGTTACTGTGCTCCTTGTTCGCATATTGTTAAAAAAATATAATAACCTACAGACATGGTAACTGTAGGCTGAAACAGTATGTTTTATAGTCGTCGGCGCTTATAGACCTATTCTTGCTTACCATCAGCAAAGTAGAGGTCACATATAATAAAAACACGCATACACACACTTACAAGTATACAGACCGTAAAGTGATTTGGTCGCGTTTCGGGATCAGCTTGTAATAATCGTAAAGAGAATTGTGAGAAATGTGTGGAAAGCGATGCAGTTGTGTCATGATGGGCAAGTGGCACTCAATTGTCTCTGCCTATCGCTATGGAAAGAAGGCATGATAATTTGATTGATTGATATAGTTAATACAGTAACGCTTTTAAGTGGTAATCGAAAATATATATATATTTTTCGTGCTATTTTTCAGATAAGGGTAGTACTTTTGAGCACACTTGACTTGAATTTTTTGGTTAACATTACTTACCTCCCTGAAATAATAATTATGTTCAATAAGGTCAGTGACATTCGGTTTCACATAATCTTCTTCCAAGTCTAACTCCTCTTCGTCTTCACCCATTTCATCTATTTTTTTAACTTTACTTGCAATTAGCTACAAACACAAACATATTTAAAGCCTAAGTTTTTTGTGTGCCAGAAGAAAGTTTGGAAAACAAAGACTTTAAAATAATACATTGTAGAAGGCAGATATCCAGAAGTACTCAAGAAGTGGGTGAACATAGTTTTTTCACCTTTCGGCTGACACGGTTACTTTTCGGGCATGGATGCTTCGGAAAGTACCCCTGCAAGATAACCGGAAGGAAGCCAACGAGGACAACTCAAAGAAGTGTCCTGCTTAGATATTGCTGGGGGCGTAGGGACATTGTCCCATCCGTCACAAAGGCTATGTTCTCTCTAGCAAACGGTCATGAAATGAGACTTCGGAGAGGAAGCGGAAAATGTCCCGGGACGCACTAATTCGCCGCGAAAGAGCTGGGTGGGATCTGGGCTGTCCCTTAATAAATTCTAGAGGCGGGCAAGAGGCAGCGCTTTAGTATTCCCGCCCGCACCACTCGGAGTAAAGAGTGGCAGGAGAGGGGGTACTCACCATCCTCCCTTCCTTTATCTGCTAACGGAGGAGCCCATTCGTTAAGTAAATGGGCCAGCGTCGGAGGAGTCAACCATGACGATCGGAGGAATACAGCCCACCTCCATAGGCGGCAGGTGTCTGTCAGGGATGAACCCTCGCGAAAAAAACTCGTAGTCAGAGTGGTACCCAGTCAGTCGATCCGGGGTATTACCACCATTTACAAGTATACAGACCGTGAAGTAATTTGGTCGCGTTTCGGGATCAGCTTGTAAATTGCCGGTTCCAACTAGGCTGGCATAGTGGATGTAATTGCTACCCACAGATAGTGAGATCCATTCATAGACCACACTTTAGCCTAACATCAATCGGGGTGCTGTCATATGTCTAATCACAAAAAGCAAGAATAAAAAAGTGGCGATATGTTAAATCTATCGATTTCTGTCGAAATGGAGACTCTAGATTCTAGATTTAATATTAACTTTTAAATAAGTTGGTAGGCAATTACCTTAAACATATCATCCAATCTCTGAGCAGAAATCAACTGCACTGGTGCTAAATAGATATCGTTTAGTAAATCGAAATTTGGTTTTAATTTTTCCAGCTTTACCTCCCATGAGTAATGCTCAAAATTGTCAACAGCGTCGGGAGGTTTCTGTGATATAACTTTTTGAACAATGTCAACTAAATGATCATACCTTGAATAAAGTAGTAATTATAGTAAATATCTATTTCACTATACGTATAATATGGTATATCAACAGTACAATACGCCTAAAATTTATATTAAATATTCCAAATAATTTTTATTGAAGTGGATGTTTGCTTCGGGTCTTGTCGGCTATTCTGTCTGCCGGTCCGGGGTAGTACCACCACTTACAAGTATACCAACCGTGAAGTGATTTAGTCGCGTTTCGGGATCAGCTTGTAAGTTGCCGGTTACAACTAGGACGCCAGCATAGTGGATGTGACTGCTACTTACAGTTAATAAAGTGTAATAGCAGTGATATCCATTTATGAACCACACTCGAGCTTAACATCAAGCTGGGTGCTGTCATATGTCGAGTCACAATAAAAAAAACTTTTATTATTTTTTAATAATATTACTAATATTTGTTTAAAAACTATGTACAAGTATTGAAGAGTAGTAGGCAGAGTCATATGCCCAGCCTGCCGTCCTTGAGTCACCACTTTCCAATTAGAAGAGACTGAAGGTGTAATTCCGTCGGCGACTGCAGACTGCACTATTGGTTTGTATGAGATTGATTCACGGGCACGGCGACAATAGTCTGCCTGGGGTTTTGGGATTCGCTGGAAAGTTGCCAGTTCGCTGGAAAGTTGCCAGTTCCAGTCAGTCAAGCACAGTGGATGGTTACAATAATAATAGTAAAATATCGTACTAACAAAGTATCGCCAGTAGCAGCACATTGCTGCTTTAAAAAATTCTTCGCGAGCACTAAATCAGTATTCAAGTCGGGTAGAATATTTTCATTTGCTGCTATTATATCAGGCTCCAACATGAAAGCCATTTTTAATATTTATTCCCTGAAGATTTTTCAGAAATTTTTAATTAAAATGTCTGTTAGACTTAGACTGACATTTTATTTTATTTTTGTTTATTAAAGATTGCAATAAAAAAGATAATCAGGGCCTAACGGTGTCTAGCTAGACATAAGTTTTGGCGGGAAACATTGCAAGAGATAGAATTTAAAAATTAGGGGTCCAATTATTAAAAGAAAAAAGGAAACTCGTGGGACGCCCGTTTGATGTAAAACTTTAAAAATTGAAAACTAGTATAGATAATATGCATGAGAGGTTGATTTATTTATTAGGTTATATACTTTGACCACTTTGGCCTTGACCTTTACTAAAAATGTAACTCCTTGAGACTTAGGAGTATTGGCGGGCAACTGCAACTGACAGGACGCGCAATTTTGAATTATTTGAAAAGCTTGTGTTTTTCATAAATATTAATGTGTAATAATGGTGGAATTGTTATCCAGTAATAATTTTTAAGTTGATCAAGTATAAACAAGTAATTTAAAGTTGTGAAACGTGTTCATCTTCCCTCCAAGACTCCTTCTGAAGTTTTAGTAAAGGCTTTCCGCCGTTTTACTAAAACGATCATCATCAATCTCACTATCATCATCATCATTTGATGAATCACTCGCGTGGTTCATCTTCATCTTTACTTGACAATGTATTAACATTGAACCATATATTTTTACTTTGACACTGGCAAGTTAAATACTAAAGCCATAAACAAGAAGAAAGAAATTTTATTCAGTTTATTCAGTGTCTAACAGTGTCTAATTTAAGTTTTAATAATTTTAACGCTACAATAATTTAATTTATTCGTTGCATTAATATTTATGTAGAGTTTTATAAACACGACTAACGTAAATATACAAATCCACTTCTAACATAACCTAAAAGCCAAAACAAACGAGATGACTGTAAAATTCGATGCTGCTGCCTATAATTTCCGCCAGAAATGTCCATATATAAGAAAGGATCTTCTTAACTGGTTCCCTGGCCACATGAACAGGGGATTAAAACAGGTACAGAGGAAGTTAAAGTCCGTTGATTGTATAATAGAAGTGCATGATGCAAGGATACCGTTCACTGGTAGAAACCCAATATTTACAAAAACACTGACTGGTGCCAAACCTCACATACTCGTGTTAAATAAGAAAGACTTAACAATACCTTCATTAGCTGATAAAGTTAAGAATCAATTGAGAGAAGAGCAAAATGTAAAAAATGTTATTTATACAAATAGTAAAGACGAACATTGCAGAGGTTTGAAAAGTCTCGTTCCAACAATAGTTGATTTAATAAAGAAATCGGATAGGTTCAACAGAGTTGATGAGGAAGACTACAGTGTTATGATAATTGGTGTACCTAATGTTGGAAAATCATCTTTGATAAACATGTTGAGGTCTACCAATATGAAGATTGGCCATAGTTTACAAACAGGGGCTATAGCTGGCATTACGAAGAATGTGCATATGAAAATGAAAATTCATAATAAACCAGCAATTTTTATGCTTGATACACCAGGTGTGTTTTGTATTTTTTTAGTTTTATGTACGGGTTTGTTTCCGTGCTTGAGTCCTCTGCGGCTTTTTTGTATTTATAATCTATATTTCATGTTTTAATCATGGTGGTAATCCCTGTCTATACTTGTAGAAGACATGACAGTTAAAACATTATCTAAAATGGAGTATAAATTACTTCTTTATTTTCTGTGGAAATAACTGAAAATAATTACATAAATAATTAAACAGCAATTTCAGACTCTGATTTTAGGTGACCATGGTGTAGAGGCAGTGCAATGATCATGCAAACCAAGAACTTCCAGTTTAAAACCACTTTCTGGTACCAAAGTATCTTTAATATATGTACTTTGGTCTCCTAGTTTAAATGATAAAAGCATGTTTAGTATCTTAGTATAGAAATGAAAAAAAAACTTGATTTATTATTGTAAAATGTACTTTAGGCCAGGAGGGTGTTTGCCAACCAAATCGGAGACTACCTCAAGAAATCTAGGTGCCTAGTGCCCATAACCCTAGAGCTTGTATGAAGAGAATTGTGAATGTGAAGGAAGCGAGGGAGTTGTGTCAGGATCGAGAAAAGTGGCGCTCCATTGTTTCTGCCTATCCCTGTGGAGAAAAGGCGTGACAATTTAATTGATTGATTGATATTGTACTTTTTATCTGTAACTAAAGTCCATATATAAAAAGCAATACAATACATAAGTCTGTAATTTCAGCCATATTCCAGGTATCTTAGAGCCATCAATTAGTGATGTGGAGATGGGTCTCAAATTGGCATTATGTGCATCACTGCTGGACCACTTGGTTGGTGAGGAAGCAATAGCCGATTACCTCCTATATTGGTTAAATAGGAACAGAAAGTTCAGATATGTTGATTACATGGGCTTAGAGGAGCCCTGTGATGATATTAATAAGGTATGTTTCTAACAGTCTATGTACTTTTAAGTATATATATTATTTCCTCTTACATGGAAACACATTATACCTGCAATCACTGATTAAATAAACACCTATACCAATTTGAAATGACATGAGTATTTATAAGTTAATGAGGATAATTAAATTTTCCATATGTTGTACCTTTCGAGGTATCGAAGGTCAAAGGTTACAAAAAGTGCCATAGAGAAACAGCTAAAAATAGGTTTTTTCCATTCAGTTGTATTAAAAATTTTAATACGAATATTTTTTACCTTAGAACCAAGGGACAAAAACTGCCACCAGGGGGCGAAAAAAACATTCTTTCTAGGCTCATCTTTTGCTTTCTATTTTCTTTCTTCTCTTTTTCTACCCTTTCCAATGCTTTTCTCTCTTTCTTTCCCTTTTTACTCTTTGTTCCCTTAACGTGTTCCCTTGTCAATGTGAAAAAATATTTACTGTGCATAGTAAAATGCATCCACAGTAATTCAACTAAATCAGCAGTCAAACTAAAAGGTTTGGGATGATGTAGAACAATCAACAAGTGGGATACAAGCCCATGTGTTGTCTCTATCATATAACTGTGGATTTTTTAAGCAAAGTGTAAAAAAGTGACATTGACTGAGGCAGACTGGTTGAAGCAAGACAGAAGTTCCTTGACAACGCGAGGACGCTTCCTGAGGTCTGCAGGAAAGAGAAGGGTCTCCTGGCCTTCCTGGAGGAGATCGGGTGGTTCCGCTGAAGGAAAGCCGTTGAAGAACTCACAAAGAAACCGAAGAGGATTTTAAGTGCGGAAACGAGCCCGCACATAACTGAAACTAAGGCAAACTGCATTAGATTTTTTCTGGTGGCAGTTGCACTATTTTCATTATGTCAACATTTAAGAGAATAATGTTGAGGATGGGAAGATGGGCTGGTAAGCATTCCACTTTTCGATTGTTCTACAAGAAAACGACGCAGCGAACCTTTTGTGTTGACCGCCGATTTAGTTGATTAAATGTGGATGCTTCCCTCTACTTGTGTGGGTGTCACGGGTGTAAAAAGACGAGGTTAAAGAGCTCCTCGGAACATACTCTTCCGAGGAGGAAATTATGCTTCTGCACATTGCCTATTTTCTATATATCCCTATGGGAATTAGGATATGGATGTCATTGCATTGTGTATTAGGGTCAGAATGAAAAGTTGTTTAAATAGTTTATTTAAATAATCTTCTCTTCACAGGTCTTACTAAAGGGTGCAATAAAATTTAATAGAATCAGAAGAGTGCGCGACTTTGACGGCACTAATCGGCAAGTGCCTGACCTTCTAGAAGTTGCCAGAACAATGATCAAAGCATTCAGAACTGGAGAACTTGGCAAAGCATTACTAGATATAGAATATTTAAAATCAAAGGATAAATATACTTTAGCTTAAGATTTAAATAAATAATTTAACAAGAAAAATGTGTCTTCTTTCCTTAACACGTTCACTGCCACTACGATTTGCGTAGTGGCAGTGAACGTAGTGGCAGTCGGTGGCACTGGAGTAAGAAATCACTGGACTTGCCAGGTGAGTTTAGTGGCACAAGGTTTAGGTAAATCTGATAAATTTTGATTTCGATTTTCGATTCCTGGTCGATCTTAGCGTGGGGTATTAGCCTTCGCGAATGGGCTAGATGTAGGGAGTGTTCTTATAATTAATATTTTCCATAAATATGTTTGAATAAAAAAAGACATTCACTGTAGGGGACCGTGGTGTAGTGGCAGTGCAATGGTTTCGCAAACCGATAGCACGGGTTCAAAACCACTTACCAGTACCAATGTATCTTTTATATACATCTGGACCTTTTTAATCCGAACGCCCCACCCTCTCCAGACTTTTCTAAGGCTGAAATTAATGACTTCTTACTAGGCAATGATGATCTAAATGAAACTAAACCTCTTACGATAAAAAATAAGGCGTCAAATTCCTTATTATTTTATCAAAAGGGAAGAAATGTCGCACGTTGAACCAGAAGCAGGCGTTTCTAATTCAAGCGCGGTGTCTGTCTGAATGGGCTGACCAAGTAGACATTCCTTTACCAGAAAAAAATGCTTTTACGTAAATTGCGAGACAAAGCTTGTGTTATGACGTACCGCCGCGTAGGTGGTAACTGGTAGTGGATTCTTATTGGATACAATCAAATACCAAGTAGTTGAAGAAGCTCTTTATTTGCACAAACCAAATATCCCAATTGTAAGCACGTCCGAAGTCCAGTTGCCAAGCCAAAGTCGTCCTTATGTTCCTCGTCGTTGTATCCCTGTCGCTCCCGTCGAAGGTCGTCTTCCAATCGCAGGTATCGCTTGTTTTCTCTTCCGCTGCCCCTCCCGGACTGACTTCCCCCCTCCCTTGTCTGAGATGGTATTGCTGTGCACATTACAGCGTGAATGAGTGGTGGAACAACCCGTGAGGCGGGGTGATCCTTGGGAAAATTGAAGTTGAAACTAAAGTCGAGTAAAGCCCGACTTTGGAGTCAATGACTGATGAGAGGTCGGACTGACTGCCGTGCCGCCTGCGTTCCGTATACAGGGTGTTCCAGAAGTCATGGTCCAAACGAAATGGGAGCATAGAAGTGATCATTCTCTACCAACTACCATTAATAGAATTATTAGTTGATGCCTGGTTTAGAAATTATAGCAAATTTTCCGTTATTTATGAAAATAGTCGACTAAGTAAGATTATTGTTAAAAAAAAAATACATACTATACATAAGTCATATGTTTTTTTGTTATAAATATAATTGCTAATAATGCATCTTTCTGTAGAAATTAATTACACCAAATTTGTACACATATTTCATACAAAAATAAACGCTTTTATTAACAATGTTTAATTTTCAAAAGGAAAGCTTAATTTTTGAAATGGCTACAGTGAAAAAAAATCGCACTACAGAAAATTGGTCCGTTATCACAAAAACTATAGCGTTTCATATAGTTTCTAAAAAGGTATGATGCATGCGCCTTTTCATCGTAACTTCCTATTTTAAAGCAATTTTGTTCGTTATAGTGATGATTTTTAATAAAAGTTATTTTCCTAAGGCCACGGTAAGACCGAATTTTACACGTGGGTCTACGCACCATCCACCCTCTGCTACCCTCTACCTCTCTAGAGTCTACCATCAGCGGCCCCGCTCAACAAACTTCCCCTCAATACCTCGCTACCTGCTTCACATTGCACACGTGTTGATTACCTTTTTCTCGCTACTTTTCTGGACTTCGGTTGATTGCACTTCTAACTACCTACGCTCGTTTTTTGGATTTTAATTATGCCTGCAATTTGGACACTTTATAAGACCGTAAATACGCAGAAATGCATTTTGTTTATGGTTTATGTGATGGCAAAGCCAGACGTGCAGCAAGGGAATATCGTGTTAAATACCCTAATCCCCGATTATCCGGATCACAGAGTTTTTATTCGCGTACACACAAGTAAGACTTCGAAATAGCGAGGTTAAAGCAATATTGAGACTGGTTTCGCAAGAGCCAACATTGAGTGTGCGATGTATCCCATGACGTACAGGGCTACTAACGACTTTAGTGCATCGTACTTTAAAACGCAATAATTTATACCCCTTTTACGTGCAACGCGGGCAAGCACTTCTACCTGCCGATTATGCGCAGCGGATGAATTTCTGCAGAGAAATGATTCGTAGATGCCGAGATGTAAATTTCTTCGACAACATCTTATGGAGCGACGAGTCCACTTTAAAAAGAATTGGCATATTTAATATTCATGATCTCCACTATTGGTCGGTAGTCAATCCCCACGTAGTACAAATTGATCGATTTTAATACCAATTCGGTATTAATTTGTGGGCGGGAATATTAAATCGTAAGATTATCGGGCCATTTGAAATTCCGGCAAGGCTATCCGGTGATAGTTATTTGGAATTTTTAAGAGACAATTTGGAAAGACTAACGCAAGATGCCAGAGTGGAACCAGACGTTCGAGATAGAATGTGGCTGCAGGACGATGGGGCACCTCTACATTACCGGCGAGACGTAAGAGCGTATTTAAACGTGACATTCCCCGATAGATGGATCGGTAGCGGAGGTACCATCGCCTGGCCACCTCGTTCACCGAACTGTAACCCCATAGATTATTATCTATGGGGTTGTCTTAAGGAAATGGTGTACATACGGGCATCTGAGTCAGTGCAAGAATTGCGACAAAGAATAAATGTTGTAATTAATAATATTAAAAATAACGAACGCTCTTTAAACAATTTAAAACGTAATTTTATTAGGTGTCGATTGTGTGTAAGAGATTCGTGTGGTGGCAGACATTTTGAACATTTATTATAATTAAACGTTTCTTTTTGAATATTAATTTGTTTCATTTAAAATTTCCATTTTATTTAGGTATTTCCATATGACAAACAAAACTGCTTTAAAATAGGAAGTTACGATGAAAAGGCACATGAATCATACCTTTTTAGAAACTACATGAAACGCTATAGTTTTTGTGATAACGGACCAATTTTCTGTAGTGCGATTTTTTTTCACTGTAGCCATTTCAAAAATTAAGCTTTCCTTTTGAAAATTAAACATTGTTTATAAAAGCGTTTATTTTTGTATGAAATATGTGTACAAATTTGGTGTAATTAATTTCTACAGAAAGATGCATTATTAGCAATTATATTTATAACAAAAAAACATATGACTTATGTATAGTATGTATTTTTTTTAACAATAATCTTACTTAGTCGACTATTTTCATAAATAACGGAAAATTTGCTATAATTTCTAAACCAGGCATCAACTAATAATTCTATTAATGGTAGTTGGTAGAGAATGATCACTTCTATGCTCCCATTTCGTTTGGACCATGACTTCTGGAGCACCCTGTATATAGGATTATTCAATCCTTCAGAATATCCCAGTTGGATCTTTACTGGTAAACACCTTTTGTTTTGTTGTCTACCTTTGTTTTCTAACGGTAACGAGCGAGCCGGTGTTGTCTTAATGCTCTCGTGGTTAGCTGTTTCGTCACCATACAAGACGACGCGAGTACAATGTTCCTTGACGCGATTACTGACTGAGTCAACCATAAACTGAATCGGTCATTTCAGTCGCCGGCGCTGTTGGACTTCACCTCATGCAATCGATTACAATCGAGGTCGATAAACATAGATAATATTTTATTTATATTACACAGATATAATAGATTAGATTGTTCAAATCTAATGTGAACAATTTAATCTATTGATAAATTGCCTAGTACACGGTGTGGTTTGCTATAGAATTTCGGATGTGTATGACTAAATAAAAAAATCTGATCTAAATATATATATACGAGTAACCTTTTTTTTTCTCGGCGCGTATACGGAGGGGGGGTCCGGGAATACCTGTAAGGCTTTCAAATGTACTGTTTTTTACCTATATTTTTTTTATTGTGACTCGACATATGACAGCACAACTCTTGATGTTAATCCGAAGTGTGGTCCATGAATGAATGTCACTGCTACTACAATTCAATAACTGTGAGTAGTAATCACATTCACTATGCCGGCCTAGTTGGAACCGGCAACTTACAAGCTGATCCCGAAACGTGACCAAATCACTTCACGGTCTGTATACTTGTAACAAAATTGTGACAATAATAAACCATTGAAAATTATTCAATCGAAATATGTTTAATTTCACACTAAATTACCATTTATTACGCATTATTACAAAATAGGTTATCAATCAATTAAATTGTCACGCCTTTTTCCGACAGGGATAGGCAGAGAAAATGGAGCGCAACTTGCTACGATCCTGACACAACCACAATTTTTTTCATGCAATCTCTACTATGGGCACTAGGCAATTTAGGAATAATAGGTTAAGCAGAGGTAAATAAACCTACTAGATTTACGGTTATGCATTTTGTTTCAATAAAATAAGTCTAAGGACTTACACAGTAATTTTGTATTGTAAAAATTTGGAATGGTGCAGCTGTCCGGGACCAACGTATTTCTTTCAATTTTATGTGGATTCTATAAGTTCAAAGCTGTTGAAATGAGAAGGTTCTGGTAAGTTATTTAAAATGAGTTGCAATTCTATTCTGTGCAGGTTCTTGCTTCTTGGATTGCCGTAGGGGGGCAGAAATAGGTTACACAGTATCTAATAGGTTTACAAACTCGCGTAGAAGCATCACTTGGCTGGACTGCGGAAAGGGAATTCTCTTGGACGTGTTTGGATATTTAAAAACTGTAAATGTAAAACTGTAGACTAATAAAAAAAATATTCATTTATAGTTTAGGCAGTAGAGGTTTAGTTAGGAGCAGAAAAATGAGCATAACCACTGTAGTAGTGTCATTCCACCGATTATTCGCCATTTTTCTTAACGCAAATGGACTGCGTGGTCAACCAGAAATAAAACAAACAAATAAATCAGTAAATATTAATTTAATATTCTTTAAACTTAGCACCAAAATACCAATCTAAATATTATAAACACTAATATAAAATGATTTAATCTTTACACATAAATTGTGACTTAACAATCTATAGTATTCTGCCTAACTCATTATTAAATAAAGACGTTAGGCCGATACTCCACTATAAAGCACGCAGAGATTTTAAATATAGCTTTTTTATTGTAGCTCGACATATATTGGCACCCTACCTGATGTTAAGCTAGAGTTGAGGCAATGAATTGTGGCGATCAGGGCTGTCTTTACCCGGGGGTTCAAGGGGTGCGGTGCACCCGGGCGCAGAGTCCTAGGGGGCGCATTCCGACCGCCATAAACTTCGATAGGTACCTACTACACTGATAACACGCGAGCGGAGCCTTGACTTTCGCACCCCGGCGCTGAATATGCTTAAGACGGCCCTGGAGGCGATCGCTAGTACTATTAAATAACTGCGAGGTACGTGAAAATTAGCGCTCCATTGGCTCAGTCTTCCTTTGTAAAACTGATGAAAAAGTATTTAGATCTTTGACAATGCTTTATATGTATTTAAATTGTGTAAGTAATTTATACTTTACTTACATATATTAATTATTTAAATCCAAATATATTTTCTTTTATTGCAATTCCTGGAGGTTAACATTATGCATTATTATGAGGTTAAAATTATGCGTAGATAATTAATAATGCTATTTTTTAAATGTCCCGTGTGAAATCTCTGCGTGCGCTGTAGTGGAATATTGGCTTTAAACAAATATTTATTGTTGAGGCACGTTGGCTACACCTAAAATGCATTTGTAGTACTTAGGCTCATTAAGCGCCTCAACGAGTATGCGGCCCAGGTCATGTTTGGAGATTGAACGGCCAGGCGATTGTTCTGGGTTCACTTTCACGATGACTTCACGACTTGGATCATCTGAAAATAAATGATTTAATTATTAATTTTGATGTAAATCGCCGGATGTTTTTTTATTATTATACATTTCTATACTAAGCTACTAAAGTGCTTGCATCATAGAAACAGGATAACCAAAGTACATATATCAAAGATACATTGGTACCGGTGAGTGGTTTCGAACTCGTGCCACTCGGCTTACGTAGCCATTGCACTGCCACTACACCACGGTCGCCTTCTACATCTATTGGCACGCAGTAATTCGCCGTAAAATGCCGTGACGTTGACATGCCGTAATGCCCTTACTATGCCCGCGCCGCCACATGCATTTTTTTATATGTAAAGGTGTGATTCCGCCAGCAACAACAGACCGCAGACTGCACTACTTGTTTGTATGAGATTGATTCCGTGCATAGCGACACTATTGCGACAATCAGCATTTGCTAAGTCATAGATTATAAATATGATGTTTGGAAACGCCTTATAACGATGACACGACTTGAGGATAGTTATTTTTTTATTATTGCGGCTCGACATATAACAGCACCCCACCTGATGTGCGGCCCATGAACGCAGGCTACTGCTACTATAGTTACATAACTGCAAGTAGCAGTCGTATCCACTATGATACTTTAATAAAGAAACTGCCATTTTTTATTGACTGAAGGTCATATTTAATGGCATAGTAAACAGTAAGTGTCCATTGTAACATTCTACAGGTCAACGGGCCACTGAAATGAATTAATTCATGTAAGATTGTCTTCAAACTTTTGGGATTTTATGTTATTTCATATATTTCCACATCGCTCGAAAAACAACCGATGGGGGAAGAAAGGTCCTAGAGTAGAAACCACGAACCGGCAGACGCAGCTTAGGTAGGCCTCTCACTAGGTGGACTGACGACATAGTGAAAGTCGCGAATAACCGGTGGATGAAACTGGGATCTTGTCGTTCGAAATGACGTTCTAAGGTGGAGGCCTATGTTCAGCAGTAGACGCCTTCTGGCTGATGATGATATAATTATTTCATTTAAAACATTCATATTCATTACAAACGTTTTTGACCTACCCAGGGCCTAACCAATCATAGAAATGTCTTGGGCTTCCAAGTGGTTTGGTGGTAAGTTAATATTTGATTAACGAACAATATTCTGGATTGTCCTTGTTTTCTTTTTTGATATATTATTTTGTAGTGTAAAATATATTTAGAAAGGAACTTTTCTAACATAAGACTAGGAAACATATACATTATAAATGTGTAGGCTGCTATATCAAATCTACATTTAAAAAAAACAGACGGATGAGAAAACATCTCTTCCCATGAACCATATTTTTTGCCTAATAGAAAGAATGATTGAGGGCCAAGAGACGACTGACAAAGACGTCTCAGTTCATGGCTGCCTCAGTCGTCGCCACTATGTTAGCCAAAGGTGTTTATTCACACTTTGATAGAGTGTTGATTATCAGTTAAGTTTGCAACTTTACAAACTTTACATAACAATGGAGTAAAATATTTACAAAAAACTATAAGCAATATACTATACAAGTAGAACAATGAACTTATACACTCGTTTCTCACTTCCCTATACACAAATAATATATTATTTTTTTATTAATAGATAGTTGTAAATTAAATTAATAAATATTATAAATAAAAGCTGTGAATAAAAAATTTGCTCTGCCCGGAAATTAAACCTGGGACTCCCGTGTAACAGACTGGTGTCCTAACTACTACGCCACGCCTGTCATCAAATATATCTTCTTGTGATATTTCTTTTCAAATTGACAAGTTGCTTTTAATTTCTTCTCTTCATAAACCTTTCCGAAATCATGTTAGAGTTTGATAATAAATTGATAATTGTCAGATTTTTTCCACAAAATAATAATACAAAACAAAATAAAGTACAAAATAGTAAGCGGCATAAAATTTGTTTAATTTATTAATCAATGTTCGCAAAATCTAATAAAATAAATGGGTACTAACCAGATATATGTGGTGGAAACACAGAAATCCAATTGAGGCCACTCTCTTCAACAGCCTCCTGCATTCTCTTATGGTCTTCATTCAACTGCACAAACCTGGCAGGCACTTTATCTGGTTCGTAAAACAAAAATGCAGACATACAAGCAGAGACTGTCTTTACATTCTTTGCTCTCATTGCTTCTAGAATGTTCTTTGTTCCTTCAGACAAATCCGTTGTTGGTTCCAGTCTATTCCTGGTGCCAAGTACTATGACCACTCCATCAACACCTTCTACAGCATCAAAGACAGAGTCAGGTTCAAGGACATTGCCTTTTATAACATCCACTTTCTGTTTAAGATGGTCAGGTAAAAGGTCTGGGTTACGGAGAAATGCTCTTACTTCCAATCCTAGAAAAATAATCATAAATATAACATATTATTAAAATAAAATATAAACATTTTACAATTTGTGCACAGTTCATTGCTATTTATTTTGACAAACAAAAAATTATAGACATAATAGAATTAAATAATAAATACAAATAAAAAAGAAACAAATAATCAATCAATAAAATCACCATGCCTATTTTTTACAGGGATAGGCAGAGACAATGGAATGCCACTTGCCATGATCCTGACACAACTTACTCGCTTCCCAGACATCCACAATGCTCTTTACACAAGCTGTTCAGTTGTGGGCACTAGGCAACTCAACTTTCTTGAGGATGTCTCCGATTTGGTCAGAAAGCATATTCTTGGATCGGCCTCAATTAACACATTCATCTACATTAGATTTATTAAAAAGGTTATAAGAAATATATTAATATGTACGATTTCATCTAAATTACCTTTCTGAACAGCAGCTTCTACGGCACAGAGGCCAGTATTACCAGTTGAACCAAATATTACAATTTTATTCATGTTTCTACCTATAAAAATATTACAAACAACTTTAAACAACCCAAGTATGCAATATAAATTACGTTTTAGAACTAAAGGAGGTCACTAAAACCTGTTTGAGTATAATTAGAACTTAGTTGTACGTAAGAACAATAATATTATTCGATGAAAACTATAAACTTTACCCAATAGAATATAAAATCAAAGTTTTCCTTTTATTGCACGCATATATTGACGAGGTTAGTAACTCACGAAACGTGTATTTTATGCTATGACCAAGCAATTTTACGCACTTACTTGTAATTTATTCTACTTAATAAGCAATATCCTCTTTTTTGATGACGAGGGGAGAAACCGGCAGTCATGCGACCTCTAGCAAATATCAAAACAAAATGACGTTTTTTTTTCGTGTCAAACGTCAAACTAACGTCAAAAGGCTCTTTCCTAAATTTTAGCATTGGTGTTAAAACCATCTAGTTTTATTATAGTAAAACCAAAAGTTTATTATAGTTCTTTTGTACGAATACTAATAAATATCTTTTTAAGTCAATAATACTTATAAAGTGTATTATATTTACTATTACTAAAAAAAAATGAAACCAAGTAAACGGAACGAAACATAACGATAACCTCACTTTCGATATGTCATTTTCACATTTTCAATTCAACTTCAGGATATTGTGGTTTTGAAATTATTATTAATAATAAGTGATATTAAAATGGGTGAAGTAGAAGAATACTTTCCACGTGGTGGAAAGAAGCCTACGGCTAAGTTCTTGAAACCAAGAAGCACCGTAAGTTCATATAAAAATAAATTATACGTTATGTTTTTATGTTATGTTTATGTATTATACACATGGAATTATAGTTTTTAGGGACTGCTCTAAAAAGTGAAAGAAAAAGAAACAGGCATAAGGATAAACACGAAGGAGATGATGGTTATTCTACAGAAGAACGCGTAGAAGACCTTGATTTATCAACGAAACATTGTGCTAATGGAATATCATACAAAGTAAGAGAAATGCACAATAATGTATTAGGTTTTAAAAATATCACTAATTTTCTCTATCCGAAATTCGGCGTTTAGATCGCAATTGTATACTCATAGATCAATTTGTTTTGAATTAAAGAAATAGTAACAAAAAATATATATTTACCTAAAAATTTTAGTAATATTAATAAAAAATAACCAATATTATTATAGAATAATCATATAAATATTGCAATGTAGAGTTGTTAAGCTTTATGAGATAGGGTTTTTCAGGATAATGGTAAATAGTAACCCATGGGCTCTATCTATTCTTGCAGAAATTGAAGCATGACAATTTCTTATTATTAATAAATTCTGTGTTGCATACTTTTGATGTATTTTCTTAGATTTTGCGCGAATATTGGTTAGACTATGAGAGTCTCTCCATAACCATGATGGCTGCAAAGCTCTCGAAACATCGGTATAATAAAAATAATTAAAACCAAAACAAAAGTGATAGTAAGGCGCATAAAATTTGTTTAATTCATTACTTTTGATGTTTTATCCAAAACATGGACAATTAATCAATCAATCAAATTGTCGAGCCTTTTTCCCTCAGGGATAGGCAGAGACAATGAAGCGCCACTTGCCACAATCCTGAGACAACTCCCTTGCTTCCTTTATATTCACGATTCTTTTCATACAAGCTCTATGGTTATGGGCACTAGGCAACCTAGCTTTCTTGAGGATGTCGTTACCTCGTTTAACGCATCCATTCACATGACACATTCATAAATGTGGACTAACCTAACTATATTATCATTTGCAGACAGTTAAAGAGGGTCTCCTATTGCTGGCCAGGGTGGTGTATGCTTCTGATCACAAAGTGTTTATGTCACTACCTGGGAAGATGCAAGGTGTAGTAGTTGGTAGTAACATAAGTGAAGCTTATAATAAACTTATTAAAGCCTTTGTTGATGATGAGGTAAGATATGTTTATCATGTTTTTCTTTAATATTTCTGTGGGTGAGGAGTTTAAAGCTATAGTCCAAATAAATGTTTTTTTTGTGACACAACATTTGACTACGACCCGCCTAATGATAAGCAAGAGGAGGTCCAAGAGTGACGACGAATGTAAAAACAGAGTTCACGGCTGCCCTAGTCACTATGCCAAAGGTGCTTCTTCACGCATCGCTTGAAGGATCCAAGGTTATAGGATGAAGAGAACATATGGGCTGGCAAGCATTCCTCTTATCAATTGTTCTACAAAGAAAAGATGCACCGAACTATTTAGCCTTTTTGGAAATTGCTATAATTTGTTACTTTATAATTATAGAGTGTGTAGGTAGTGGTACTCAGTCTCTCGATCCGGGGTAGTTCCACCACTTACAACCATGTGATCGTTATTTTGTCGCGTTTCGGAATCAGCTTGTAAAAAAAAGGCTTAACATCAAGTGGGTGCTGTCAGATGTTGTGTCACAATAAAAATAAAAATTGCCTGTACATGTCTCAATAAATTTAAAATGTATTTTTTTGATGATTGCCTTCTATTTAAACTGTCATGTGGTAAATGTTTTTCAAAGGAGTTCTACTATACCCATGTGTTTGTAGATTGAAAGTGTCCCATCGTTGGACTCCATGTTCCGTCCTGGCCAATATGTTGCTGTGAGAGTTGAAGAAGTAATGCAGGGGAACCTTGGACTGTCAATGATGCCACATCATGTTAATCTGATCAAATATTCTGATATAAAGAAAGGTTAGTTATATATATTGTGATTGCGGTCCATGAATGCAGGTGATTAAGACACACAATATGTGTGTTAACTGTTGTTTTGCTTTGAACTGTCATTATTATAGTTTGATAGTTTATAGCCATAATCCCCACGCTTGGCAGGCGGCTTAGGGATCGCAGTATGCTCACCGCAAGTAAAGGGGACGCTGCTCCCATCCTCTGATGAGACTGGTCAAGTTTTAGGATGTCCTAGGTCAAGAACCTCTCGAAGAACTGACAACCAATGGGGAAGAAAAAGAAGAAATGGTTCTAGAGTGGAGACCACGAACCGGAAGACGCAGCGTAGGTAGGCCTCCCACTAGGAAGATTAACGACATAGTGAAAGTCACAATCAATCAATCAATCAAAATGTCACGCCTTTTTCCCACAGGGATAGGCAGAGACAATGGAGCGCCACTTACCACGATCCTTACACAACTCCCTCTCTTCCTTCACATCCACAATTCTCTTCATACAAGCTCTGTGGTTATGGGCACTAGGCAACCTGGCTTTCTTGAGGATGCCTCCTTTATTCTTGTCAACGGTGTTGTCGATTTACGACTGCGGTTTCTCCAACCCTTGAACAGACCATTCATTCTTGACATTACAAGAAAATGGTCCGTTCCAATGTTGACCCCGCGATAAACCCTCGTATCGACAACATTGACTTTCAACCTTTCATTCACAATCACAAAATCTATCATACTTCTCTCTTTATTCCTTTCCCATGTATACATGTGAATCTCATTGTGACAAAACTTTGTGTTTGTCACAATGAGATTCTTCTCCAAACAAACATTCACCAGACTTACTCCATTCTCATTCACACGCTCATCTCCATACCTTCCCAACACATGGTCTACATTCACAAATAACCAGCAAATGCAACCACTTCTAACGACAAAATCTTGTCGTTAGAAGTGGTGTTCTAAGGGGGAGGTCTGTGTTTAGCCATGGACACCTTCCGGCTGATGATGATGAAACTATGCATAATAAATGATATATTCTAATTACATTGTAATCTTCATACATCAAACTGTTTTAAAATGTATATGTAACTGTTAATACAATTAAGCCCAAATTATCAAATACAAAATCAATGATGTCCATGTTAAATTCAACTTTTTTTGAAACTGTTTGTAGTCTATAAGTTTGTAGTCTATATTATTTAGAAACATTCTTGCTTATATATACTAGATATACATATGTATAGACAATATATATGTATAGACAATAATGTTAAATATTGATAAACAGACCTGCATGCACTTATTAACTTGTGTTACCTTGTTTACTGAATTGTAGTAACAGTGACATCCATTTATGGACCACACTCCAGCTTAACATCAAGCGGGGTGCTGTCATAAGTCGAGTCACAATAAAAAAAATATATATTGAAACATGTTTTTTTACATTTCTATACTAAGCTATTAAAGTGCTTGTACAACCAAAGTACATATATCAAAGATACATTGTTACCTGTACCCACAACTCGTCTCGAACTCGTGCTCTCGGTTTGCGTAACCATTGCACTGCCATGGTGCTTACTTGAATGGTGCACTTTGATCCTAGCTGCAATTTTGGTCAATCCAAATACATATATGTTTGTTTACTGTATTTCATTGAATCAGGTACACTCTACATTATCAGGATCCTTTCATTTCAGGTACACTGTTCCAGGCAGCAGTATCTTCAGTTGAGGATCATGGATACATTATGGAATTGGGTATACCATTAACAAGAGCATTCCTTCCTAAAAGCAATACTAATGAAGAGATCAAACTGGGTTAGTATTCTTAGAATTATCAATCAAATTCAATAAAAAATCTCTACTCACTCTAATCTAACTAAATCTCTACTGCTTTGTTATGAGAAACTGAACCTCATTTTGACCGCACATTATGAACCGCAGTCTGGAACACTGCCTTCACTCTCCCGCCTGCCACGCGATAGACACGGCACCCGAACGGTGAATCCATGGATGCTAAGAAATTGTTTAATTTATTTTTTACAGACGTGGGCCACATAACTTGGTGTGTCGTAAAGTCTGTGACTCCATCTGAGGACAGCACCTTATTGACATTGACGAACACATTGTCCGACATCCAGGAGGGTGTTATGAAGCATGAACCAAGTGGCTCATGTACCACTGTACTGCCAGGGACCGCTGTCACCTTTTATGTTGATAAGGTGTGTTGTTGTGCTTGCTAATAAACTTCAAAATGAGATTATTAATTTTATATACAGACTAGCTGTGCCCGCGATTTTACCCGCGTAGTATTAGGTTTATAACACAGTCATAAAAAAGGAGGAGGTTCTCAATTCGACTGTATATCCCTTTTTGTATTTATAACTCGATAACTCATATAAAAATGACAGATGAAAATAAAAATAAATATAGAAAAATTCCAAACATCTGAAACTATAGTCAATTGGAAACTACAATAAAAAATTTATATATAATTTAAATAAAAGTATCCTATGTTACTTTACCTCACATCCATAATTCTAATGAAAGGACATCATTCATTTTGTATGGGGACTTGGGCTTAATTGTATTAACAGTTGCATATAGATTTTAAAATAGTTTAATGTACGAAGGTTACGATGTAATTGGAATAAATCCATTATTTTGTATAGTTTAGGTGTGCCAAATGATCAAACTATAATTATGATAGTTGAAAGCAGGAACGTTAATACGGCCCTTTGTGATTGACAGACGATGAAAAATCCGTCTTATTTTCCAAATAACTCTATTGCACAGCAATTAAAAGCAAAATTGTTATTAGTTTTATCAACACAAGAATGGAAACTACCATTTATATTTTCCTTCATCATTGGCCATTACAAAAGTAGTACATATAGTCCGGTCAATTTAGACATTCGAAGCTACATAAATTCCCACCAAGCTGAAAATCGGTAAGATTGTTTAAAATACAATGAAAAATAAAATTTGAAAGTTCCCCATCATTCCCCTGTAAGGAATTTTTTTTATTCAAGGTCAAAGGTCAAAATAATGAGTTTTTCGCAATTTTCACCAAAACGGTAAGTTTTATCACAAAAATAACTCAGACGAAATTGTAGATCATTAAATTATCTACAAAAAATATATCAATACTTTTTTTCCTACGAGCCACCGTTTTTGAGATATAACGATTCAAAAAGTTGTAAAACTCTTATAATAGGCCAAAATGAATGATGTCCTTTATTTTATAATATTTCCAGGCTTTGGACTCTGGTATAGAAGGGCATATATTTAATAACACAACGTCATACATACAAAGAACACATGCTGACTTGAGTAAAGGCAAAAGGCCTCAGCTAGGGCAAAAGATAAGGCCCAGGTTACTTTACGTGATGCCAACGAGAAAAACACCATTTCTGTGTTCAAGAAATATATTTGAAACCACTTATCCAGACTTGAATGAGGAGAGACAGTTCAAAAATGGCGATGTTATTGAAAAAGCGCAGGTGATTTTTTAAATTTTATATTGAGACATTTTTGACTTTTTTTTATTGTGACTAGACATATGACAGCACTTGATGTTAAGCTCGAGTGTGTCCAGTCAGCAACTACACAGATAAATCAAAACAGCGAAAGGAAATAAAAAAAACTCTTTGTGATAAGAATGCAGTACGCTAAATACGAAAACTGAAATACCAGACAGTGGCCTTCGGTTATTTCACTTTTTCCTTGTAGAACCCAAGGCTACAGGATGGGGAGAATACATGAGATGGTAAGAAGTGACGCTCTGCCTATTCTTGTAGGAATTGATGATGAGCTTAGAATGAATTTCTTTTTTACACTATTTTTTATTGTGACACGACATCTGACCTCGTCCCGCATGATGATAAGCAAGAGGAGGTCCAAGAGTGACGACGACTGAGAAAACCGAGTTTGTTCACGGCTGCCTCAGTCGCCGTCACTATGCCGGCCAAAGGTGCTTCTTCACGCATCGCTTGAAGGATCCAAGGTTATAGGAAGAAGAGAACACATGGGCTGGCAAAGCATTCCACTTCAGTAGTTATCAATCTTTTTAATTGTAGGTAATAAAAATAGCTGGTCGTTCTATAGTGTTTAAATTGGCCAAAAGGTGTTTGGGTCATCTGAACAAGAGGAAAATTGCTGTAGACGAGGATCTTAGTGATGAGGAAGTGCTTTCTAAGACTTATCCAATTGGTAAGTTAATTATTAGGTAACTATTCTCCTATGATGATCTGTCAAATATACGTTTAAAAACGGAATAGTTTTTTTTTTACATTTTACCACGTCTTTATTAAATGTAACTGACGACACGTTTGGCGTATTGGTTAAGATACCAGTCCACTACGAGTAAGCCCTGGGTTCGATTCCCGGTGGGAACAAGGTTTGTTAGTAATTTATTTCAAATAAATGTTTAAAGCATTTTTCTTTATTATTATATATTTCTATACAAAGCTACTAAAGTGCTTGTATTATAGAAACAGGATAACCAAAGTACATATATTAAAGATACATTGGTACCGGTGTGTGGTTTCAAACCCGTGCCACTCAGCTTACGTAGCCATTATTACAATATTACAAAACCCTGCTTGATCTTAAGCTGGAGTGCGGTCCATGAATAGAGGTGACTGCTACCCAGTGCCAGATAAAGCCAGCACGGGCATGTAGCGAATTCTGTCAAGGGGACCTTGGTTTGCTTTAGGGTCTCAAGTTTAGGGTATTAAATAAAACAAAACTGTTACGAATAAACTTTTCTGGATTTAATATGGGCAAATTTAGAGATAGTACTTTCAATATCGACTTAAATTTTCAAGTGGAAGTGAGGCATAGCCTAAGCGCTTCGCGTTTAAGGCATGCAAGATATTTTGCGCTCCAACAAATTAGACATTTGTTGGAGCGCGGGGCCCATTTGCTACTCTTGCTGCGTGGCTAATCCGGCACTGCTGCTACCACAGTCTAATAACTACAACTAGCAGTCGCGTTCACTATGCCGGCCTGATTTGAACCGGTCATATGCTGTTTAATATGTAAAATTTTACTATTTTATTTTAATGTCAAAATCGTTTACCCAAACAGGTAGTGAACACAGAGTACGTATATTAACGTACAATATGGTGGACTATATGTACTCAGTCACAGATAATGCTGAGCACCTGGATGAGAAGTACTTCAGTTATTCTGATGTTGAAGTTGGGGAAATTGTCTCCGGGACAATACAAGAGGTTCATGATACGCATCTGGATGTTTCAATTGGGAGACTTAAAGGTGAGTGTATTTAGCACTTGGGGTAGGCATAAAGAAACGGTTATTTCTTCATATTTTATTTTATAGTAGGTCGTCATTACGGCACCCGCTTAATGATAAACAAAGACGTGGCTCTACAGCAATCAGTCCTCTAGTCCAACATCAATCAGACTCGCATTTATTTTCTTGGTTTTTAGCGGCAATTGTGTATCTATAGGATATATGATCGAAGGATTAACATGAAAAATTCATATAAATATATAAGGCGACCGTGGTGTAGTGTAGTGAACTAACTCGTTTTTTTAAGTCGTCTTCACTCTTGGACCTCCTCTTACTTATCATCAGGCGGGTCAAGGTCCGATGTTGTGTCACAATAAATAAAATACAATAAAAAAGTGACAGTGCAATAGTTACGCAAGCCGAAAGCATGGGTTCAAAAACAACTTACTGGTGCCAATGTATCTTTAATATAATGTACTTTGGTATTCCTTTTTCTATAATACAAGCACTTTAGTTTCTATACTAAGAAATTGCACTCGCTTGTTTTTAGGTTCTGTCGACATAATGCATACATCGGACGCAGGCATCATCAATGATCCTAAAATAACCTCCACTGTCACCAAGAAGAAATTTAAGGTAATACATATTTATTCCCTGAACACAATTATTGTAAGAGTTTTGAGTCTGGCATAAGAAGCGTGAAAGTAGAATTAACGGTGTAGACATTCGCTCAGTAACATACTCTATGTGGGGTAACAATTGCGGGTGGAGTGAAGAATACAGTGGTGCGTGACATTTTTTAAAGATGAAAGATTCTTGTCCAAAAAAAGAGCTTAAATCAGTGTTTCGTGTTTCCCAACCTTTTTTAGGCCATGCCCCAACTTAATATTTCTAAATTTTTTTGCCCCCATACATTGATTGAAGCATTTTTTTTAGGAATTTGCCTTTATTGTTAAAGTCACTGATATCTAGCAGTGCATTTAAATAACCCAAAGCGAAAGGGTTAAAGTCGTGTCGAGTCCATTTTTAAATTGCCCCCCTTAATTATCAAATTACCCCCCTGTGGGGCGTGGGCCTCACGTTGGGAAACACTGGCTTAAATAAAAGTACGAGTTTGTAAGAGAATTTCTAAAGAGAATAAATGTTCAGAGAACTTTTTAAATTAATATATGGCTAAGATTTTATTTTTATTCGTATAATGTACTTATGTGTATTAAAATGTATTTAATAAGTATTATTATAAATAAAACTTTTTAATTTGTTGTATTTATTTAATATTTATAGTTGTATTTTTGAATTATTAGTTGTTTTAGTCTTAAAAATAGCTTTATTGATGATGTCTTCGATTTGGTCAGATACACTCACATCTAGATGTTTGAAAGATGTAGTGACAAAGATTAACAAAAGGAATGCTTCGATGGTTTGGGCACATGAAAAGGACGACTGAAAGTAGATTGACGAATGGAATTTATAAATCTCATGTGGATGGATGCGTTAAACAAGGCAGGCTATACCTATACCCCTTATTACGTCGCAGGTTGGTCAATCAGTCAAAGCCCGCGTCCTCCAACTAAAAATTGAAGGCAGCTATCTCGCTCTAACAATGAAACCGTCGCTCCTTACTGAGAATGTCACTGTGTTGAAGTCATATGATGATGCTGTCCTTCATCAGACTTATACTGGATTTATAACGGTGAGGGTTGCATATACATTCTTTTACTTTTTACACGTTAGGTACTGTTCTTTATGGGTTCGATATATTAACAGTATCCCGCCTGATGTTATGCTGGAGTCCATAAATGGAGGCGACTGTAAGTAGCATTCACTATGCCTGCCTATTGGAAACCGGCCATTTGGAAGCTGATCCCGAAACGCGCCCAAATCACTTTACGGTTATTCTAAGTATATAACATGCTGGTTTATAAGGATCTATCGATGCTAAAAAAAATAACCTCATGATTAATGAATTAAACTCTAATGCAGTTTACTATCTTCTTTAAATTTGGTTATTGATTTTAAATTTTTTAGCCATCATGATCATGGAGAGCGTGACCAAAATTAAACTTACCGGTACCAATGTATCTTTGATATATGTACTTCGGTTGCCTGTCTCTATGATACAAGCACTTTAGAAATGTTTAAGAATAAAAAAAAACTAGACCCGGCATAGTGGATGAGATATAGAATTGTAGTAGTTGTGGCATCCATTTATGGACCACACTCCAGCTTAACATCAAGTGGGGTGCTGTCATATGTCGTCACAATAAAAAAATGTATAGAATTGTATGTATGTATAGATTTTTTTTATTGTGACACGACATCTGGCCTCGACCCGCCTGATGATAAGCAAGAGGAGGTCTAAAATGACAACTGAAAATACCGAGTTTATTCACGGCTGCTTCAGTCGCCGTCACTATGCCGGCCAAAGGTGCTTCTTCACGCATCGTTAAACTTTATTTGCCATTGAATTGTTTTTAATCTTTGCAGCATGTGAAGGACTACATTCTGGTGTCATTCTTCAATAACATAAGAGCATATGTGCCAAAGAAATGTGTATCATTGGATCCCATTGAGAATGTAGCCGATGCATTTCACGTGGGGCAAATTGTGAGTATGGTTTCATTTTGTATTGCCACCTTTTTTTGCGACATCTGACTTGTAAGAAGGAGAAGCAGCCGACGAATGAAAAAACTGATTTAACATACGGTTGCCGTCGCTATGCTGACAGTCGAGTCGATGTCAGATGGTGGTCCAAATAGTTGAATATTTTCCAAAAAAAAAGGGATATCAATAGATTTTAAATATGTATGTAATTTTTGTATTTAGTCTAAAGACAATGTGTTGAAACTAAACTTCTTGACGAATGAACCCGCCACCGTCATTTCTATTAACCAGCCCAAACCCGGTTTACAGAATTACCTCTCATCATCATTATCATTAGCCAGAAGGCGTCCACTGCTGAACCTAGTCCTCCTTCTTAGAACCCTATTTCGAACGTCAAAATGCCAGTTGCATCCACCTCTAAATTAAACTAATTACTATACTTATTTCATCTGAACTACTTCTAATTTTCTTAGCTCTTGGTATTTAGTGAATTTAAATATTTCTGTTTTAGGTAAATGTAACAATAATAGATAAAAGGGATGACAAGAAAATATATGGCAGCTTTATCAGCGCTGACCAATGGCAACAGAGGAAACGGAACAACAATAAGGCGAAACAGGCAGATAACACAGAGATCAAAACCAGAAAACGCACTCACTCTAAAACAGAAGACAAAGGAAAACAGAAAGAAAAAGAGAAGGCAAAGAAGAAGAAAATTAAAGAAGAAACTGTAATAATCAGAGCTGAAGATGAAAGATTGATAAATCTAGATAATTGTATCTCTGAGGCTGATTTCAAAAAGCGTGCAACCCTTATAAAAAATTCGATTATGAAAAGACATGACCGTTTGAAGAGAATCAAAACTAAAATATACAATATCGAAACTGAGGGTTTAAATGCCACAAACAAAGTATATCACACAGCCATGCAAAATGAAAAAATAATAATCGATGAGAGAATTAAAGCACTTGGTTTGGCATTAAAAGAGGTACAACTCAAATTAAAAGGAGATAAGTCCACACAGAAGGAAAAAGGTAAAAAGGAGACAAAAAAATCTAAAAAAGATATATCAGATAATGAAGTTGATTCTGGAGGTGAAACTGATAACGCTGTAGACAATGAAGGTCCAGAAAATGATAAAGAAGATATTTCTGAAATTGAAGGTAGGCTGAAAGAAAGTGTGACGGCTATTAAAGTAGCAGATGAGAGTGGTCCGGTTTTGGAGTTGCCAAGTGTGCAAAGTTTTTGGTCAATGAATGCTGATGATTTGTCCAAGAATATTAAGGAGGCCAAGGAGGAAGATCTCAGCACTGATGAAGAGGTAAGAATATGGTATTGGATGACAAATCCATTATGTTTTATTATTTATTGTGGCTCGACATATGATGTTAAGTTGGAGAGTGCGGTTCATGAATGGAGGTGACTTATGCTACATGCAAATAGCGCATCCACTATGAACTGGCACTTACAAGCTTTTTTTTATTGTGACTCGACATCTGACTTTGACTTGACAAGGGGAGCCGTCGACTAAAAAACCGAATCCACTCACTGTTGCCTCAGTCGCCGTCTCTATGTCGGCCAAAAAATCGAGAAACGCGGCTGATATTAGGCGGTTTATGGAGGCGATACATTTTAATAATTACGACCTATATCTGGCCACATTTATCAAGTTGAATCTCTAGATAAATGCTATGGAACAAATCTGCTCTGATTAAGAATCGAACCCGGGATAAACGCGTAGCGGACTAGTGTGTTAACCAATGCTCTACGTCAAATTTCTATGCCACATATTTTATTTATTGTTAACAGACAACAGAAGTACCAAAGAAGAAACGCAAGAAGTTATCAGCTGCTGAGAAAGTTGCAAAGGCAAGAGAAGAAGAGCAGAGATTGAGAGAGATGGAGATACGTGCGATAGAGAGTGAGAATGCCCCGCAGACGAGTGATCATTTTGAAAGGGCGTTACTTGCTAATCCTAATAATAGTGAAATGTGGATTGCTTATATGGCATTCTATTTACAGGTAGGTTGGTTTTTATTACGCTACACACAATCTCTTTTTCCCATATTCATCCACATTTTATACGCTGACAATGGTCGAATCAAGGCCCAATCTACCTTTACCCTTTGTGCGTTCTCTATCGCCTATACAACATAGAATGTTCTGAGCACTTTATCGTTTCGTCTTTTCACACCTACCGGCAGTCGAGCTAAAAGGTACGATGCGTCTTTTTTTTATAGAACAATCGACAAGTGGAATGATTTACCAGCCTATGTGTTCTCCCCATCAATCAATCAGCATTTTCTTAGATTTTGCGCGATCAATGAATCAAACAAATTATACCAAACGGAATAATGAAAAATTGTAAAATCAATACAAAAATAAACGCGATAGTAACCCGCATAAAATTTGTTTAATTCATTAATCATTTATATATTTTCGTTAATAAAAACCAATATCTATCTTACCCGTAATTTAATATTATTATACATTTCTATACTAAGCTAATAAAGTGATTGTATCATGGAATCAAGATAACCAAAGTACATATATCAAAAATACCTTGGTACCGATGAGTTTGAAACCATGGGTTTGAAACCACAAACCCATGCCACTCGGCTTACGTAGCCATTACACTGTCACTACACTACGGTCGCCTTAAATTTTATTGTATGTCATTTTCTCTTTACTAATTCATACTATATAATTTGTCCATCTTTTTTAGGCAACTGAAATAGCAAAGGCTCGTGCAATAGGCAAGAAGGCACTATCTACTATTGCATTCCGCGAGGAGGATGAAAAACTCAATGTGTGGCTTGCATTGATCAATATTGAACATAGATTCGGCACAAAGGTATGTCCAATCCTACTATTATTATAAATGTGAATGAGAGTTTGTTTGTTACGTTTTCACGCAACAAATACTTAACCGATCATCATAAAACTTTGTACACATATTTTTAGAGGTACTAGAAGTAACACAGGAAACTTTTAATTTTTTTTTTGCTATAGTTTCCAATTGTCTATAGTTTCAGCTGTTTGTCGGCAGTCGAACTATAAAGTTCGGTGCGTCGTTTCTCCGTCCTCTAGCCTTGGATCCTTCAAGCGATAAAAATCATCTTTGAACCGTGAAGACACTGTTTTTGTAGTCGTCTGCACTCTTGGAGCTCTTCTTGCTTACCATCAGGCGGGTCGAGGTTAGACGTCGAGTCAGAATTTAAAAAAACAGTATCTCTTGCATCTTTATAGTCCATTATCAGATAATCTAGATCTTTAAGAATATAATAGATCTTTAAATCACCATTGTTCTATCTCTTACATAGTCCATCATCATCCGGTACTTCATGTCTTAAATTGGATTATAGCCCAGCTAAACGGCCATAGTAAGAAGCAATTTTACTTAAATCAACATAGTATTTATATCTGTTACATATAAATAATATTATTTTGAATATAATTTGTTTAACCAGGAAACGCAGCAAGCAGTTCTAGGAGAAGCATTACAGGCAAACGACACATTCAAAATACACTCGAAACTTTTAGATATTTTAGTTGAGACTGGCAACACTGACGAATTGTCCTCATTGGTCGACCTTATGTTGCGTAAATATAAAAGGGAGACGCAAACTTATATTTTGTGTGGCACCGCTTGTTATAATGCAAAAATGATCGAGAAAGCAAGATACGTCATGCAGAAAGCTGTCTCGATATTGGATAAGAAAGAACGTAAGTTTATTTAGTTTTGTTGTACAAAATGTCAACTACGCACAGACATGGCGGCTCTGTGTGGCCTCTATCGCCTATACCACAAATAATGTTCCGAGAAGTTCTTTAACATTGTTCCTCGTTTTGTTTTTTTATACCCGTAGATCGGAGGAAGCATCCGTATTCTGTCGACCGAATCGGCAGCCGAACTAAAAAGTCTTTTCTTTGTAGAACAATTGGAACAAGTGGAATGCTTTGCCAGCCCATGTGTTCTCTCCTTCCTTGGATCCTTCAAGCGATGCGTGAAGAAGCACTTTTGGCCGGCATAGTGACGGCGACTAAGGCAGCTGTGAACTGACTCGGTTATTTCAGTCGTCAGCAACCTTGAACCTCCTCTTGCTTACCACCAGTTGTGACAACCTCTTGTTTGTCACAACTCTCTCGCTTCCTTCACATTCACAATTCTCTTCATACAAGGTTATAGGCACTAGGCAACCTAGCTTTCTTGAGGATGTCTCCGATTTGGTCGGTGAACACCCTCCTGGTCCTCTCCTCCCCCCCCCCCTCAGGTTATTAATGATTTTGTTTATTTTTTTGTTAAACTCTAATACCAAATTTCAGATGTTTCCGTTATTGTGCAATTCGCATTAATGGAGCGCAGTCATGGTGACACGGAGCGTGCGGTCGCGTTATTTGAGCAGATATTAAGTGTTTTCCCTCAACGCGTTGACGTTTGCAGCACATACGTCGATATGCTCTATAAGAGTAAAGATATCGATGCAATCAGGTAATTATGTACTTGTATCATAGAAACAGGACAACCAAAGTATATATAACAAAGATACCGGCAAGTGGTTTTGAACCCTTGCTCTCGGTTTGCGTAACCATTGCACAGCCACTACATCACGGTCGCCTTAAATAAATAATTATGTCTAATGCATTATGGATGAAATCATCTACTCAGTGGAAGTCCAGATTGCAGGAGACGTCTTGGTAGGCCCAAACGGAGATGGTGAGATGAGATAGACTCCTATTTTGTTGTGAGAGATCGCAGTGTCGTGAGTCATGGAAAACAGAGAGGGAGGCCTTTTCCCAGCAACGGACAATTATATAAGTGCTATATTTGAAAAACAAAATAAAAGGAAAAATAGTTGTGTCAAAATAACGAATAATTTATAAAGTGTGCGCTAGTTCATTGGTGCATTAATCAGCGCCATCTGTAAGCGAATATATAAGTTACTAAATATATTAAATTTGGCAACCTTGTTTTAGAAACATAATGGAGCACATGACATCACAAAAGTTGCCAGCTCGTAAAATGAAAGTGGTCTTCAAGAAATGGTTAGAAGCCGAGGAAAAATTAGGCGATGCACGTCAAGTTGAAAAAATACGAGAAAAAGCCATGGAATTTATTAAAAAGGCTCAGTTTTAATTTATTTTTTTAGGTTTTATAATACTTTGTTATAAGCACATCTTTATCCATGTAAAATTACAATTTACATACGATTTATTATTATTTGAGAAATAAATGTTATATTTGGAATGTAAGTGCTGTTTTATTTGTGTTGCCAGACGTAACTAAAAGTTTATTTAGGATTTCTTTGTATATAAACTATTTATCGCCAGTGATACCGTTTCAATTTATTTATAAAACTTGTGTATTAAAGCAAAGGAACAATTTTCTTAGCATCCAAGGATTTCCAAATAACTCAAGAGCCTGATGTTAGGCTGAAGTATTCTTTCAACTGCTACCTCAGTCAATAATTTACAAGTTCCTACTCTTATACTTCACGGTCTGTACATTTAAAAGTTCCGTCCTACTAAAATCTAATAAGCAATTTTAAAGCCATCTAGTAAAGTATGTATAACTATTGGAACCACTATATATTGCATATATTATGTTGTAGTGTTTTTTCCTTCAAATATTTTTAAAATACTGAAGACAAGTCATTACACAAATTTTAGGAAAGCGGAAATAAAAGTCAATAATATAAATAATATAGTTTATAAATATTTGTACATATAAATCTTATTTGTTTGTGTATTATTACAAACTCCTGTTTCTTGCTTCGGCATCGGTGGCGGCGGCGGTGGGGGCGTGCTCTTTGCGTCCGTCGATATCGAACTCGTTTTAGTACAAAATTTTGTACCTAATTTCTTATAAGTAAAAGAAAAACCATTCCCGTATATTGTCACCGGGGCACATTGCTCATAACCCAATTTGGAATAGAACACTTCTTGTCCTTTCGTAGACAAATGAACAGTTTTTAACGACAATTTATTTTTACAATATTCCTCAGCCTTTTTCATTAGAAAAGTACCTAATTTTTTCCCTCTCAATTCCTTATTTATAACAACGGATTCTAAATAACAGCTTTCTGGTATGCTGGGTATGGGAGTTAATTTACAATGACCTATTACTTTCTTAGCTTTAGTGATTAGAATTAAACTAGTTGGTAACTTGTCGCTGGAAGATTTTAAAGAGTTCATTCGCGCTGTTTCGCTGCGTGGCCATTCATCGTTAATTAAGTGGCAGCATTGTTTTAAATATTCAGGATGTTTGTGGATGGGTAATACTTCTAGATTTGATAAATCCATGGTATGCCTGAAACAAACATACTTTTGGAAAAAATTATTTTTAAAAGTTTTGATTTACAGGCAACATTGGCAGTATTAATTTTGCCCCAAGTCGAAAACAATTTTAAAAAGTAATTGAAATCAACAAAGCTAAGTGATTACTCACTTATCCACGATTTTTTCTATAAATATAAAAGTTTATACACTTACTAAATTTAAAAAAGGGGTGTGTTACTTTGATGCTTCCACTGATCACATTTTAGGTATATAAAATGTATTGTAAACATTTTTAACCGCGCAAAATGCGCGCGGCTGAGTGACCGTTCGGGCGAACTAACCTATTTTTAAACTGTCAAAATAAAATTTTCTAGTTGTGTGGACGTCATTTTACGTGTTTTGTAATCTTTTGTTGCCTAAAATAACTGTGTCGGTGAGTTTCCTAATCAAAACGTAACCTTCTAACTCTCCCAAGATTAATTTAAACATATGAGCAAATACTTTAGAATAACCTAAATCTTAGGTTATTTCTCAGTATTTGCCAAAAAATATTACACTTGTTAAAAGTATTACATTAAATAATACTACAAGAAACTAGTTTAATGTTAAAATAATTTACGTAAAACATAATTTATTAACAGATATGACCGAAGTTGATGATGATATCCCAGCATTATCAGCAGAAGCATTTGCTGCTTTGCAAGAGTTCTACATAGAACAAGAGAAAAGGCAAGAGATACTAACAAAACTCGAGTCTGAAAATAAACTAACGGAAAATATTACATTTGATGAGAATTGGGTAAGAATTAAATTTATTATGAGAATATCCTTCAGTAAGGGTGTGAAATATTTTCTCAAAATATAGAAATAATGTATATAATTTAATTTATGATAAATAAGATGTTTTGTTTACAAAAAAGATTTGTTTTTTATTGTTACTCGACAATATGACCGCACCCTGCTTGATGTTAAGCTGGAGTGTGGTCCATGAATAGATGTCACTGCCACTACAATTCAATAACTGTAAGTCACAAGCTGATTCCGAAATGCGACTAAATTGCTTCATGGTCTGTATAATTGTAAGTGGTGCTACTACCCCGGACCGGCAGACTGGGTACCACTACCTACTACTACTCTTTGATGACCAGGCCCGAGGCAAATATCCACCTCTTTTTTTTATATTAGCTAATATTTGCAAAGAAAAATATATTTATATTATCCAACATGATAGAGTGTAATTTAATTAAGCTTCAATTATAAATGCAAAGGTTACTTACATTCTTACACTTTATACAAGTAATATATTCCTAAACTAATTTTAGCAACTAAGCCAGTTCTGGTATAATGAATCAACCGTCCAATCACTTGTGAAAGTAGTGAATAAAATAATCCAAGATGGAGGCAAAGTAGCCCTTATATCATGCCCTACATTATTTGTGCCTGTTAAGAGAATACTCTCTGATAGGGCTTCAGGTATGTCTTTGTTTTGTGATTTGACATCTAACATTGTCTTGCCAATAACTGTACCTTGACATTATAACTGACAGTTGTAAATTAATGTTTAGATAGTTATCTTGACTGATTGATGAAAATAACCTTCATGAAAAGAAGTTGTAATTGTTAACTTCTAATAAAGGTATAATTATAAAAAATATGTTTTATAGTGATTTAAAGCATTTTTTATTAAATTTAAGTATCTGTGATATTTATTATGATTATTTTAATCTGGCGAGACTCCTCACGACAACAACAACTTCAGAATAAGGCGACCATGGTGTAGTAGCAGTGCATTGGTTACACAAACGGTGAGCTCAGGTTCACAAACCACTGTGTCTTTGATATATGTACTTTGGTTGTCTTTTTTCTATGATACAAGCACTTTAGTAGTTTAGTGTAGAAATTTAAATAAACAAAAAAATATCCAAGGCAACTTCAAAGAGCGATGACAAAGCTGTTTTAGTATCCTGTTGCATCAATTGCTGTCATTGTCCTGGCTAAAGATGCTTTTTCATGTTTCATTTGAAGGATTTGAATTGAAAAGCTGAGTTGCCTAGTGCCCATAACCATAGAGCTTGTATAAAGAAAATTGTTAATGTGAAGGAAGCGAGGAAGTTGTGTCAGGATTGTGGCAAGTGGTGCTCCATTGTCTCTGCCTATCCCTGTGGGTAAAGGCGTGACAATTTGATTGATTGGATTATAGAATGTGGAGAATATGTTTTCATGTGGGAATAAGATTTCTCTAGGACATTTTATCTGAGCGCATAAGATTAGAGCTAGCTTAGGGTGTCTGTGACTCAGTGCACTGCCTCTAGCTAAGCCATTGAAGTTTTTTTGTTGACAAAATTAATCTAAATTAAAAATGAATAAATCCCTCAGCTTAAGTTTATTCATTCTTTCAGTATCCCTATTGGAATATGACAGAAGATTTGAGATACATGGCCAAGATTTCATATTATATGACTACAATGAACCAGAGAAACTACCTCCAGGTCTAGCTCACACTTATGACCTAGTAATAGCAGACCCACCATTCTTGTCAGAAGAATGCATTAGAAAAACGTCTGTTACTATAAAATTATTAGCTAAAGATAAAATTGTTGTATGCACTGGGGCTGTGATGCGAGCTCACGTGGAAGAGTTGTTAGGTTTGAATTTATGTAATTTTAAACCACATCACAAGAATAATTTGGCAAATGAATTTTCGTGTTATGCAAATTTTGATTTAGATGGCTTACTAAGTTGATATTGAAAAGCAATTAATTTAATACAGGTAATTTTATGAAGTGTAAAATATTCAAGAAATAGTGAGTATTAAGGCAATCACAGTGAAGTGGTAGTAGGGGACTGAGAGTCTCTGGTTCACACCACTTGCCAATTTTATTAGCTAAGTATAAAAATGTATAATAAAATAAATAAGTGTATTTAAAAAAGAAACGAGAAGTTTGTGTGTCCATTAAGCATACAAGAGAATCGTGGATGTAAAAGCAAGGATCATGAGAAATTCTTACTCCGTTGCAGTGGCGGGGCAAGACCTAAATTTGATGTGGGCAACACAGATTTCGCAAGGCCCTCTATTTATTATAAACAAAATAAAAAAAGGGGTTTCTATTTTTGAGTCATAACTCAAAAACCATTTGAGATACCTTTAATTTTAAAGAGGAGAAAATTTCAAATTATTTATAATTTTAAACGGACGTCGAAAATAGGGTTCCGCGCCGTTGTTTTAACGCCGTCACGCTGCCGTCTAATAAAGAGTAATAAAAATTTTTGAGGCGCGAGGCCGTGTGCGGTGGCCCACGCCTTACGCCGCCACTGCTCCATTGTCTCTTTTTATAAGTAAATACATGACAGAGTTATGTTAGATGAATGAAATAAAATACAATATAAAATTTAACATATTTTAATGAATTGATTACTTAATTAAATTAGTAAATATTACAATCATATTGGTTAACATTCCATAATAACACACTTTCTCTACGATTATTAATTTCATATGAAAATATATAATTTGATGAGAAAAATATATATTTATTATATATTAACAATAATAATACATAATTTATTTATTTATTGACAAAAATATTATAAATAGATTACGCTAGAAATCTTAATTTATGTTTTTAGCTAATACCTTTTTATGTTTCAGAGTAAAAAGGTATAAGATGATTATTTTGACTAAAGATATAAGACTTTCTTTTTGAAAAGATATGTTTGGATTCTGATTTAGTATTTGTGGCCCATATACAAAAACACTATTCTGCCAATGTCAAAATAGACCAAAAGGCCGAAAAGATTAATATGTCTCTCTCGTGTTAGTCAATCAAATGGACTATCCACCCCAAGGGCGGAGCGGACAACGACCGCGTTAGAGCAAACATCGCTCCCCATACACAACCGCCGCAAAACTACCCTCGACTATTAAATCATAATATACATGACGGTATCGTACCACCAAATTAAGGTAAATGGCATATGGAAACAAATTTTATGCGGCTTACTATCGCGTTTATTTTTTGTGATTAATTTTTTACAATTTTCTACTATTCAGACGTTTCGTGAGCTTTGCAGTCTTCGCCACGGAATAATAAAAAAATGTAAAATTGTTAACCAAAAATAAACGCGATAGTAAGCCGCATAAAATTTGTTTAATTCATTAATCAATGTTCGCGCAATATCTAAGAAAATTATATGGTGTAATTTAATATTTTTATTAACAAAATATTCTTATATTTCCAGTCAAAATATATAATTTATTATTTCCGTCAGTGTAGGAGGAGTATAGGACCTCTGAACTGATACCACCTTTATGTTTTAAGTACATCCATTTTAGTATACTTAAAACATCTGGGTGTTTGAACACTACTCAATAATAACCCATTAGAGTACAGAGACAGCTTATGGTATATTCCAGATTTATATAGAGGAATTTACACCTTAAGTTGTTCCTGTACTTAAGGTGTAATTCCGATGGCGACCGCAGACTACAGTGCCGCTTTGCACGGAATCAATCTCATACAAACCAGTATTGCGGTCTGCAGTCGCCCAACGGAATCACACCTTCATGGTGTATAGTCACCCAGGGTTTCATTTAGGCCAGGCTTAAACTCTAAAAACTTTTGTATTGTGAATTATAACCAACTAAGCAAAAAGTGTTTGCGTTTTCTAACTACATACATATTTTATAATAATAATAACATTCTTTGTACTAAAATAATTTGTTTTGGGGTTTTCTTGAGGAAAATTGGTGGTGCTTTGTAGAATCAATCAATTGTTAGGCCTTATTTCCTACAAGGTAGGGAGACAACGAGCAGGGCCGTCTTTACCCGGGGGTTCAAGGGGTGCGGTGCACCCGGGCGCAGAGTCCTAGGGGGCGCATGCCGACCGCCATAAATTTCGATAGGTACCTACTACACTGAGACCACGCGAGCGGAGCCTTGAATATACTTAAGACGGCCCTGACAACAAGCATGACATGATCTTCAAGATTCTATCCTTCACATCCACAATTCTCTTCATACATACACTATGGTATTTACCTATATAGGTAGGTATAGGTACCTATGTAATATATAGACGGGGTTTATATTAAATTATCCTGATTCACGTGTCATTTTGAATATAATTTTACAGGGATAATTAGATTAGATTTCTAACTAAATAAATACATTTATTTTTAAATAAAATTAATTTAAAATATTTTGTCTTTTATTATTCTAATAATTAGGATTTTCATTATCTAACTACAAGGCCATTTGTGTGTGTTTAATACTAATATAGTGAAAAAAATGGGGTTTTAAAATATTATAAATCGGTGATAATTGGCTGCTACGCGCACTTGGGCGATCTTCAAAAAGTTATTTGGTCGCTGTTAGTATCAAAAACAACTTATTCATTCAGACAATGAGCTTAATACATTATGGCGACGGAAAAGCAATAAAATTGCGTCGCGGTCGCAAGTGACCAATCAACGTAGTTTATTGATTTGTTATTCGCTGATTGTTTACTAAGATGTCAAATGTACTAGAGAATTGGGCGTCTGTTTTTATGACAAGCACATTAAGAACCTTAGTATAGAAACGTATATATATATACCAATTCAAATGCTGCGCCCACCTATTAATGCAATTATAACTTATAGTTTCCCCATATCAAAATTAACATAGACAATAAACAGGAAACATCTCCACACATCACTGACTACATATTTTCACGATATATGTGTACGCATGCAAAATGACTTTTAAATTCATAATAAAAGCGCACAGAAGCGTTACCCTCGTGAAAATAAAACATAGACCTCCACCAGTGCTAATGAAAATTAATATCCAATGATATTTTAATAAGAAAAGACGTAGATATGTTATACGAGTGGCACGTTATTACTATGCTAAAAAGCAAACCTGATCTCAGTGTCGCAATGCAGAGCATTATATATTTGTCTCTTTTTCGCTCTCAATAACTATCATTCCGTCCTACTTTGACTTCATTGTGGTTTACCGTTAAAACTGGTGTATATAACGTATTTACCTCATTTTACATCATTGTTAATATCTATAAAAAGATTTCTGCCTCACAAAGGAAAATTGGATCTACATAGATAACAGTCCACATAAGTATTTTGCCCGAATAGAAAGGGCCATAGTTGTGGCCAAATATATCCCCGGCAGATAAAAAGAGCGCTGGCTTTTGAGCGCATCGACTGAATCGGCAGTCGAACTAAAACGTTCAGTGCGTCTTTTCTTTGTAGAACAACCTACAAGTGAAATGCTTTTCTGTTCTCTCCATCCTATAACCTTGGATTCCTTCAAGCGATGCCTGAAAAAACACCTTTGGCCGTCATAGTGACGGCGAATGCCCGTGAACTGACTCGTTTTTTGAATCATCGTCACTCTTGGACCTCCTCTTGCTTATCATCAGGCGGGTTGAGTTGAGATGTCGTGTCACAGTAAAAAAAAAGGATCGGCAGATTAGAAGCTTTGCGGTGGAAGCAAGTCCGCCTATCTATACAGTCGTGTATATATTTTAAATTTTATACACATTCGTAAAACGAATAGTAAGATATTACGCAGCTTCAATGCCAGCACTCTTTTTATCTGCCGAGATATATATTTGACCCTCTCGTCTTACGGCGCGATGCTCATTCATCGATATTTTTTCCAAGTAGTATGCCTAGCTATTCTACCCTAATATATCGATAAATAAAGGCCGTAGTCTAAAGTCAGAGGCGCCCCGAATATAAATTTTCTTTAGAATGAATAATACAGCCATATCGTTTTTGTCAAATCAAAATATCTGAGTGATTGAGATTGCTCGTGCAACTGTTACATATATTATAAATGTAATAATTGTAAATTTACAATGTAATAAATCTATGACATATTCAAATTAAACAATTCAATACTATCTTCTAACTTTTTTGTACTAAGCAAAATATAACTTTAAATAATTATTAAAAATATCCATTCGCACACACATACATACACTTATATTAAAATATATTAAACTTATAAATAATCCGTATCGGTCATTTAATTATTAATTAGGAAACTAGAAAAAATCAAACTTATTTCTATAAAATTTAACTATGAAAAGTATTAACAACCCTGTTAATTTATAGGTCTACGAGAAACAATAAACAGACAAAAGCATAAACAAATTTGGGCCGGCATTGTGAAGGCGACTAAGGTAACCGTGAACTGAGTCGATTGTTTCAGTCGTCGGCGCTCTTGGACCTTTCCTTGCTAAAGATCAAGCAAATCCAGGGTTTTTTATTGTGACTACATCTGACATCTACGCCTGATTTACGGGTAAGAGGAGGTCCAAGAGTGCCGACGACTGTAAAAACCGAGTCAGTTCACGGTTGCCCCAGTCGCCATTACTATGCCGGCCAAAATAAAAATTATTAAATTGTTTCTATGCACAAAAAAAGTTGTGACAACAAATGAGTTTTATTAAATTAAATAAAAAATAGACACCTTTTATACAACTCGTATTTTGAATGCGATTGGGTTATCAAGAAATTTCAATGAGCATCATCTTTTTAGTCGCAGAATATTCACCATTTTCAGCAACATGATGTTCTTCTACGCAGTATGAAAACCCCACACTTATAATGGGCGCTGAACACAGGGGGCGTCCATAAATCACGTGAGATGTTAAATGGGGGAGGGGGTCGAGTCAAATCTCATCTAATCTTACGTTAGAGAGAGGGGGGGTCTCTGCAAATATAACGCAATTTTTTTTCTGATAACCCAAAAAACATTATACTATTTTAGACCATTTAATCCATCAAGATTGTACATGCCTAAGATTTAATCTTAAGCGTAACCGTATTACGATTAAGATCATACACTTATTCACGATAATAAAAGCACGAAGCATTTTTTTTATAATAACAATCCAACGCGTTTACGTAGAAACCCACATATTGAAAAAAGAAAATAAAAAAAAAACACCTCACGTAATTTATGGACGCCCCCTTACCTGATAACCCAAAGGCCACGTTGCAATAATAACATTATATGACAGTTTCACAACCACTATACAAAATTGATCTTAATTTGGGGTCGTATTTAAATCATCGTTTAGGTCTTACTATAATTCTAAAAGATTTAGAATTCATTAAATAAAGTTATTTAAATATATTTTCTAAGAGTTGTTTAATTGAGAAGCTAAGAAACGTTAAATGTCTATGATTAATTAAATGTCATTTCATTTTTACAAAATAACTTTTGTAATTTATTATATTTTTGATGAATTAAACAAATTTTAATATCGGCTTACTCTCCGTGACCATGATGGCTGTAAAGCTCTTAAAACATCGGAAAAAAAAATTGTAAAATTATTAACCAAAAATAAACGCGATTGTGAGCCGTATAAATTTGTTTAATTTATGTTCGCGCAAAATCTAAGAAAATTCCATTTAATTTTGAATTTTAAAGTTGTAATCTTAGATTACAAATTCAATGTTGAAATATGTTTTTCAGAAAAAATGTTTTTTTCATTTCAAATGTGTTGTGTCATTCAAAATTAATTAAACGGCTATAATTAAATTTAACCATAAATTCGTCAAAAATATTTATAACGGTTCAAGACTACGTTTATTTTTTATTGTGATTCGACATCTGATCTCGTCCTGCATGATGGTGGTCCAAGAGTGCCGTCGACTGCAAAAACCGAATTAGTTCACGGCTGCCACAGTCGCCGTCACTACGTCGGCCAAAGATCCTATTTAATTAAAATCGCGTAAGTTTAAAACCCATCCATTTAATTTTTACTAAGGTTTACTTCTCAATTAAAATACAACACGTAAATACATAAATATCTTTGGGTTTTTAAATACATATTAATAAAAAAATACACATTCGATTATTCAAATAAAACTTAAAACAAATATTAACTTATTAGAGGTCATTGTACTCAATTGTAGATGTCATCCACCGCATAAAGGTGAATACCGTTAAGTTAGAATTGTCGTATTGTGGATTCGGAATACGACTTATTGGGCTATTTAACCAAAATAAGATAGATATAATTTATATCGTGACAGCTTACAATATAACGTATTCATCATCAGACAGAAGGCGTCCACTGATGAACATAGACCTGCCCCTTAGAACGCCATTCCGAATGACAAGATGCCAGTTGCATCCACTGGTTATTCGCGTCTTTCACTATGTTGTCAATCCACCTAGTGGGAGGCCTACCTACCTTGCGTCTGCCGGTTCGTGGTCTTTAACGTATTAATTTACGATAATTTATAATCTATTTTTATTCGACTATATATACATATATAAAGAATACGATGCTTTCTTTATCCACATTCTATCAACCATAGAACAGACTACATGTCGATTGTTCTACAAAGAAACGACGCGCCGAATATTTAAGATCGACTGGCGATTCGTTCGATAGAATGCAGATACTTTATCTTTGATCTGTGCGGGTATTACGGGTGTGAAAAGACGAGGTAGGAACCTGGGAACCCAAATAAAGGGTTGCTCATAACATTCTCTATCCAGGTAACGGTCGCTTCCACTACTCAATGGTAATGAATTGTGCACAGTGACCTCTCCAATAATAAACTTATGGCCCTAATTCACACTGAGATTTGTATTGCAACATGTATCATTGATTCCGTATTTGATACAAATCTCAGGGTGAAAGGGCGCCTTAAAGTTAACAATTAAAAATTGTCATACACACATATTGCAAATGCCTATCACAAAATATCTAATTATTAGTTATAACCAATTTAATACAAAACAATATCAATTATGATGCAATTGTAAAAGGTGCCGGGTTCGAATCCCGACGCAGTTATTTGTAATATTTAATAATTAGATTGTATTACAAATATTTGTTAATAAAAAAGCGAAAGAGAAATTTCCACTGGCTCCAAGTCTGCCGATCTGGGATAGTATCACCACTTTAAAGTATATAGACTCAGATATGAATTACGGACAGGTATTGTGATCTGACATAGAAGAGCATCCTGCCTGATGTTAACTGGAGTGCAGTCATTGAATAGAGTTATAACTATAGTTATAACTTCGAAGCTGACCCCAAAACGCGATTGAGTTGCTTCATGGTCTATATACTTAAAGATGGTAGAGCTTTGGAACGGCAGACTGAGCGCTTAACCACCATCTGTCTGCCTTGGATAGCCGATTTTAAATCGAAGTACCATGGTTGATAGTTAAATAGGTCATATTAAAAAATGATGTATTTAAAATTGCATCACAAAATTTTACATTTTAAAAATTTAACAATAATTATTTATTTATCTAAAAAATATCTAATTTATTTCTTGTCTGGTCCCATCGTGGACTCAGATTTGAACTCGTCACGCGACGTATATATATATAGATAACTACAACATATATATACAATAGGCGATATGCACGCAAATATACATTCCTAAAAGCACACGTCCTCAAACGATATATACAACAAAAAATATATATTTGAAAATATTGTTAAGCTTTGTGTTATCTTTTTTTGTCAACTTAATTATAAGAAAGAACATTGTCTTCGAAAATACAGCATTTAAAGCCATGTCATTTAAATAAGGGCGGCCGTGGTTTAGTGGTTATAAAATGGTTCCTTAAACTAAGGGACGCAGGTTCGAAACCACTTGCCGATAGCAATGTATCTTTGATATCCGTACTTTGGATGTCCTGTTTTACTGATACAAGGACGTTTAATAGCTTAGTAAAGAAATGTGAAAATATAACGACAGTGCGCGACTTGTCCGGGTGCATTGCCGCGCACTCTGATAGATATGTTCGACAATTCTGTACTCTATGGTGAATGCCATTTATAGAGACAATATTCAATATGTTTTAATTGCATAGTCTTCCGGTACCAATGTATTTTTGAAATATGTATATTGGTCATCCAGTTTCTATGATATAATAAATAAAGAAGCACGTTTAGAAGCTTATTATAGAATATTTTTAAAATGTTGACATTCAAAAATATAAATGATTTATAAGCGTGAAAAAGTCCGCAACACCAAACAAACCAATATTTTCAAATACCATAAACAAATATAAGAAACAAATACAACAATTACTAGTAACATGTTACAAAATCATAATAACTGGATACACTTAAATTATAAAATCGGAATGGACAACGAAGTCATAAAAAAACTTAATAATTAATAAAATAATACATAAATATACAGAGAAAATAATCATTTGAGGACTTTACCAACTCGTCCCATTTAAAAGGCTTATCAACTCTGAATTAGGAATCCTATGTCAGTTAGGAATCTGAATATACAATTACATAATCAGAAGTCCTGCATAAACAGTAATGCTACTGTTACACATGCTTAAAAGCGTGCTATTGAGTATGCTCAATATGAGCATGCTTATGAGCAGTTTACATTTGCTAGCAATAGGCATACTGGTTTACTACTACATACTAGCATGCTCAATAAGCAAATCTGTTCACACGCGCTGCAGATAGCATGCTCAAAAATTGCACGACCGTCGATTTTAAAGCAAACTCGAAATGAGCATGCTCATTATTAGCAATGTTTCATTACACATGCTACTAATAAGCATGTGTAACTGTAGCTTGAAAGGACATCATTCATTTGGGGCTTTTATGTACTACTTTTGTAATGTCCAATGATGAAAAAATATATAAATGGTAGTTTCGATACTTGTATTGATAAAACTAATAACAAATCTGCTTTTAATTACTGTGCAATTAAAAGCAGATTTGTAAAATAAATTATGGATTTTGTATTGTCTGTCAACCAACGCCATTTGTTCTACTTTGAACTGTCATAATTATAGTTTAATCATTTTGCACACCTAAACTATGCAAAAATACATATCAATCTGTTAATACAATTAAGCCCAAGTCCCCATCCAAAATGAATGATGTCCATTTCTCCAATATTCTACCTAGAACTCCTAGTTAGCCACAAATTACAAAACTCTAATTAGAACTTCTGAATAGACAGTCACAAAATTCCACATTGAACTCCTGAATAGAGAATTATAATAAGCCTTGTTGTCTACTTCATAATGCATCTGTCATATGACGTCACGACAAAACAAAATGGCTGCCAGCAGACATTTTGTTTTTGCCACAAATGATCCACATTTTGTCATATTCTTATCCAGATTAATTACATGAGATTTTGTGTTTTGTAGTAAAACGTTAGCTAAATTGGCTTCGTCACTTTCGTTAGCATAAAATTTTAGGGGTTGGTCTCGGTTCAAAACTAGTCTTCATAACTACGTTTTCTAGCCAGCTATTAAAATAATGGTTATGAAAAAAAAAGACAAATAATCTGCTTTCGTAAGCAGTAAACCTGGACCAAACAAATGTTAGTACGACCAATTGTATATTTTTGAGATATTTTCCACCTCAGATCAGATATTCATAGCTTTCAAAAACTGACTTGGGTTCACTTTTTGAAGATAACGGCTTTATTGAGTCTCGACATTTATCTTAACTTGTCTGAAATAAGCAAGAAGATGTCCAAGAGTGCAGACTACTAAAAAAAACTAGTTGCCGTCACTATGCCGGCTAAAGAAAACTATAAATAAAAAATCTCAGTGTCAAATATTACCGAAACCAATTTATCCTGGAGTTCTTTAAGAGAAGAGCAATTAATCTGGACAAGTACGTACGTAGACAGTATGCATTAATTAGCGGAGGAGTGTCTGGGTGGTGTTGACCGCCTTCTGAGGCCCAGCAGCAGTAGAAGCAGCAACAGTATTAACAGAAACATGAGGAGCATCGCATGAGCTGCTAGCAACACTGCAGCAGAAATGAGCCCACGTGCTTGCGTGACGAGTTCAGACCTACATCATCCAGTTCCACATTTGCCACTCTCGAATACTCCCTGAAAATGGTATAGACGTTTATTAGGATTCTGTGGCAAGTATATATTTTAAAATCAATAAAGTCTCTAAGGCAACCGTGGTGTAGTCGCAGTGCAATGGTTACGCAAATCGAGAGCATAGGTATTTTCTTAGATTTTGCGCGAACATTAATTACTTAATTAAACAAATTTATGCGGCTTGCTATCGCGTTTATTTTTGGATATTGATTTTTTTAAATTGTTATTAGGACGTTTAAATGCTCTCAATGCCATCGTAGGTTTGATTCAACGAGAGCACGGGTTCAAAACTGCTTACCGGTACCAATGTATTATTAAAATATGTACTTTGGTTGTCCTGTTTCTGTGACAAGGCACTTTAGTAGCTTAGTATAGAAATGTAAATTCAAAAAAATACGACAAGCGATAATGCCTATTCAAGAGTGGTAGGCAATGATACCCAGCTGCCGATCTAGGCTCATACTGTATCCAGACCGTGAAGTGACTTAGTCGCGTTTCGAGATCAGCTTGAAAGTCAGCGGCTCCATTCAGGCCAGAATAGTGAATAAAATGCTATTTAACCTCTACTCATGGACCGCACTCCAACTTAACTTCAGACGGGGTGCCGCAATATAAAAATGGAATGTACCTTGCGAAAGAATGGCGAGAACTGCACTAAAGTATCCTTCGTGAGTGGTTGCGCATGAAAGGGGCATCGTTTGTCAGTCGAGCAGACTGTGAGCAGCCGACGCAGGAATAGTTCCAGCTGTGGCCGACGTGAGCGCGCCACAGCCTCCGATGACCATAATTGACGAGGTGGAAATGGTATTGACGCAACCTGAGGAGTTATTTATTTATTAGCTTAAGGAAAGTTTTTTTTATTATTGTGACTCGACATATGGCAGCACCTGCCTCATGTTAAGCTGGAGTGAGGTCCATGAATGGATGTAATTATTACTTACAATTCTATAACTGCAGTAGCAGTCACATCCACTATGCTGGCCTTTTTAAAACCGGCAACTTACAAGCTCATCACGAAATGCGACCAAATCACTTCACGGTCTGTATACTTGTAAGTGGTGGCACTATTCCGGTTCAGCAGATTGGGCACCACTGCCTACCACTCTAACCACCAGACCCGGAGCAAATATCTGCTTCTTTTTTATTAACAAATATTTGTATATTAATGTTACTATTAAATAAAAGCTATGAAACAAATATTCCCTTCGACCGGGAATCGAACCCGGGATTTCCACGTTACGGACTGGTAGCACACCACTATGCCACGCGTGTAGTCTAATGTTAATAGTTATTTAGCAGTCGCCTCCATTCATGGACCGCACTCCAGCCTAACATCAGGCGGGGTGCTGTCATATGTCGAGTCACAATATGAATAAACAAACTTAACAATACCTTAGCACCATAAATATTTTTCATATTCAAATATAGGTCTCTGAATCGTCTATATCTCCTTAGCAACGCATATGGTTCCCTGCCCACTGCAACTCTCACTTCATACTCGTGATGGGTATTCGTGCCAGCTCCGCGCGTTACCCATCCAGATATGGATATCACTCGGTCTGTCAAATAATAATTTAGTTATGAATTAAACAAATTTTATGCGGCTTACTATCGCGTTTATATTGGTTTTTTAAATAGGGTAGTTTTGGAAACAAATAACAGCATCAACCAATAGGACGACCTACTTTCAAAACATCGGAATAATAATAATAAAAAAAACTTGTGAAATCAATATCCACAATAAACGCAATAGCAAGCCGCATAAAATTTATTTAATTCGTTACTCATGTTAGAGACTATATTAAATATAATAAACTAAAAGAAATATATACGTCCGTTACAAACAGCCCCCAATTCATCCTATAGCCTTGGATCCTACAAACGAAGCGTTAAAAATGTAGTTCTGGCCGGCATAGTGAAGACGATTGAGGCAACCGTGTTCTGAGTAGGTTTTATTAGTCGTCTGAGGTCGCGTTATTTGATTAATCAGATTAATTAAAATCTACACGATTGACATCAAATTACATAAATACATACCAAAGTCTACAGGTTGTGTTAAGCTCAAACTCAGTGTGGGATCCTGCGAAGTAAAAATAACAAAATTCTTAGGTCATAAGTTCACATCGCTCGAAGAACCGGCAGCCGATGGGGTGGAAAGGTGGAGACGACGAACCGAAAGCGTAGGTAGGCCTTCCACTAGGACACAAACATCTTGTCGTTTGGAATGGCTTTCTAAGTGGGAGGTCTATGTTCAGCAGTGGACGCCTTCTGGCTGATGATGATTTAACTGTAGTAGCTATTCGCTCAGCAGACAAGGTGCTGGACATGACATGTTAATGAATTAAACAATTTTTTTGCGGCTTACTATCGCGTTTATTTTGGTTTTGATTTTACATTTTTTTATTATTCCGACGTTTCGAGAGCTTTGCAGCCATCGTGGTCACGGAGACATAATAAAAAAATATAAAATCAAAACCAAAATAAACGCGATAGTAAGCAGCATAAAAATTGTTTGATTCATTATTTAATGTTAGCGAAAAATCTAAGAAAATACTACGACATGTTAATTTAGAACAACAAATATTTTTAATAAAAATCTCGCATATAATTTCTACTTACAGGCAAAGGTACATTATTGAACTCTTCATAATTGGCATTATTGATGTTTTCTTCAATTTCATTGGTGGCCACATGATTCCTGAGTGGGTCGTCCACGTAGTCCGGCCAATTGTCGTTCGCCTCCGATAATAATTCGTCATTTGATGTCGATACATTGTCGGACGCTTCAACTTCACTGTCTTTTAATCTGGAAACCGTGTTTATTTTTTAATTGTGGCTTTACATGTAACAGCACGTTATTCTAAACTGGAGCGCGCTCCATAAATCGAACCAAATGTTCGTACAGTTAAATAGCAATTAGCGGTACCGGCAATTTTTAAGCCGAACCAGAAACGCAACTAAGAGACACTTCACGCTTCATACACTTGAAAGTTACATTTCCAACTAGGTAGGTATAGTGGATGTTACTGACTCTAAAATTTATTGAACGGTAGTAGCAGTCGCCTCTATTCACAGACCGTACACCAGCCTAACATCATGTGGGGTGTTGTAATATGTCGTTGACTACTACCGAACCATACTATCAATAAATCAAATGTGACACCAATTTCCCACAGAAATAAATAGGCAGAGACAATAGAGCCATGGTCGTCTTTGATTCCGACGTTTCGAGAGCTTTGGAGCCATCGTGGTCACGGAGAGACTGATTGAGAAAAAATCATTAATCAATGTTCGCGTAAAATCTAAGAAAAATTCAATGATTTAATACAAACCTATGTATTAAAGGGTCTTCAGCATGGTGTATATCAGAGTCTGTGAGTGATGTCTCTTCAATTGGCGGCACAGTGTTGTTGAGCTGGTGCTGTGGACTGAAGAGGGAGTATTGGAGTGCCATCTCCAGGCGGACGTACTTCTTTTGCAGTTCTTGTAATACCTGTTAGAATTTAAATAAGATAACTAAAACTAATTAACGGTATAATAATCATCAACCAGAAGACGTCCTCCTTAGAGTCATTCTAAACGACAAGATGCCAGTTGCATCCATCAGTTATTCGTTACTTTTATTATGTCGTTAGTTTATTAAGCGATGCGTGAAAAAGCACCTTTGGCCGGCATAGTGACGGCGACTGAAGCAGCCGTGAATAAACAATTCTCTTCATACAGGCTAATCATATACTCTTAATCCATCAATAACCCAATTATAAAAAAAAACTTACGGCAATTTGTCTATTAAGCTCTTCTTTTGAACAGTCATTCTCCAATGAGGATATCACGAGCATCTTTTGTGTTGCAATACGTTGACATAACCTCTGCATGGCACGCAACGCTTCCGCTTCAGACACTTGGCGACGGGAACCAGAACCTGGGAGAGAAGAATAAATTTATTTATTAAAGATTCATTCGAGGTCAGATATCGAATCAAGATAAAATATAAGAAAAACGCCTATCTATACAGTCGTGCACCTACATAATTAATATTTTAAATACTATATACATTCATAAAATGAAAAGTAAATAGGTAACAAAACAAGCTATTTTAATCAGCCGGAAAATCTACCTATGTTATATGTAATTTCGTCGTCCCATTTCTATGATACAAGCAACGCAATTAGTAAATCAACAAGGGACTCTGAACAATGTCATTGGCGCAAAAATATTTGCCTGAGAACAAAAGAGCAGACGCTCGCTGTGTTGAGAAAAATGGCTATACCAGCGGCACGCTATGGTGGCCGTTTTGACGTTTAACCCGCTCATGAAGTTACGTATAAGTTAATAATTACGTTTGAAGAAACGAATGTTGTTTTTTGTAGTGACAATAAAGAACAGCAATTTGCTTCTTCAAATACAATTGGTAATTTATACGAAACAAACGTCAAAACAGCCATCATAGCGTGCCGCTGGTATATTGGCTATTTTTTGTGTATGTTTTCGTAAACGGTATCTTGTTTAATATATCTAAGCGACCGCGGAAGTCAGCTTTAATTTGGACGCGATAACTGCGATACAACAGCGATAGAGAAACGAGGACGATATAAGGACGACTTGGGCTTGGCGATATTTTGGATTGTGTGAATAAACCACTTCTTAAACGAAATTGGCATTTATTTGTATCTCTTTGGAACCTATACATAGTTACAGTAGCTTAGTACAGAAATGTAAAAAAATAGTAGAATAATCTAAAATATGAAAACATACCTGTTATCCTTCTTTTATATTTTGTACGTTGTTGTTTGTCTTCTGGTGATTTGTCTATTGAACTCGATGACTGGATGTCCATTGTTTGAGACTGAAATATGTTCGTTAATATCGTTATTTTTTATTTAGGCTCGTCATCAGCTAACCGTCAGATCTTAAGCTGAAAGCTGTCCATGAATAAAGGCATGTCCATAATCCAATATACCGGCTTAGTTGGAACCGGTCAATCACTTCTTGGTCTTCTACTTTTTATTGTAGGGGATGCGACTGATGGCCAAGTGGAATGCTTTGCCAGCCCAAGTGTTCTCTCCATTCTATAACCTTGAATCCTTCAAGCAACCTTTTGCCGGCATAGTGACGGCGAATGAGACAGCCGTGAACTGACTGGGTTCTTTTAGTCGTCGTCCCTCTTGGACCTTCTATTGATTATCACCAGGCAGGTCGAGGTCAGATGTCGTCACAGTAAAACAATTGTATTTAATTAAGTGTAGTAGCAGTTGCCTACCTTATTATAATCCTCAGTGCTTGACATTTCATCACTATCATCACAATTCAAGGGCCCTAATTTGAATTGGACAGCTGGAACTTTGCCATTTTCTTCTGGGGTCTTATCAGGGGTCTGGTCCGCAGGCGATGTCATCTTTGAGCTGTCCAGCATCATAGAGACGTCAGTGGAAGAGGGAGTGGGTGTTGTGAAGGGCTTTGGAGATGAGGTCGCTGTGTGGAATGTCACATCAGGAGTTGAGTGAGGGGTTGAGAGATCCAGGTCTAGGGTTAAGCTGAAATTTAATTATTTATATAATTTTAAATATTAAAGTACGATTAACATATGTATAGCAAATGTGAAAGACATGAATAAACATTATATTTACATTAAATTAATTTTATTTATTTCTATTTATTTTTACTAATTTCTTTATTTACATTAAAATAAATATTTATTAAATATATTAGTGGCACTTATAGTGACTGTTTTTAAAACCGACTTACTTTTCATAATTAAAACAGAATAATTTATTTAAATTAAACACACGAAATAATTAATCAATCAAATTGTCACGCCTTTTTCCCACAGGGTTAGGCAGAGACAAAGGAGCGCCACTTACCACGATCCCTACACAACTCCCTCGCTTCTTTCACATCCATAATTCTCTTCATACAGGCTCTGTGGTTATGGGCACTAGGCAACCTAGCTTTCTTGACGATGTCTCCGATTTCGTTGGAAAACACTCTCCTAGGCCTGCCTTGTTTAACGCATCCAACCACATCAGATTTATAAATTCCTTTCGTCACGAAATGAAATTAAATCGAAATCAATCTGCGTTATTAAAAACCATAAATAGAGCGACGTTCTTCGCGATAATAGGCTCAAAACCACAACTTAAAATTTCCTCTTCATTTGGACACAACGCTTACCTCATTCTCTTTTTACGATACTGGTCCCTCTCATCAGCTGATAATGGCTCCAATTCCACTTCCACCTTGGGCGATGTCCTCAAAACCAATTCAGATTTACTCCGCTTCACCATTTCGAATGGGGACCTTTCGTCTGTTAAAAATAAATACAATGAGTATAAACCAACTACTCCAGCCTATTCTAGCCTGGGTGAATTTTGACAACTTTTAAGCTGATGCCGAAACGCGACTGAGTCACCCAAAAAAGAGGCGGATATTTGTTCCGGGTGACAGACAGTGAAGTGACTTAGTCTCGTTTCGGAATCAGCTTGTACCTTGCCAGTCCAACTAGGCCGGCATAGTGGATGTGACTGCTACTTAGTTATTTAACTGTAGTAGCAGTCGCCTCTATTCATAGACCGAACTCTGGCTTAACAACAGAAGTGCCGTCATAGGTATGTCGAGTCACATTACAAATATTATATATACTTTAAAAACCATAATGAGTTTAAATGGAGTGGTAGGCAGTGGCACCCATTCTGCAGGGGGAATTACCACCACTTACAAGTATACAGACCGTGAAGTGATTTAGTCGCGTTTCGGGATCAGCCGGTTGCAACTAGGCTGGCATAGTGGATGTGACTGCTGCTAATGCAGTGACAACCATTCATGGACCACACTCCAGCTTAATATCAAGGTGCTATCTATGTCGAGTCACAATAAAAATAAATACCATTATGCGTTGATTCAATAGCCTGTTGTAATCCAATATCTTGTGTATGCAACAATTCCAATTCAGCCTGCAATCGCTCCACTTTTGCACGATGAGACGCCACTGAGGAGACACGGCTCTGCAGCTCGCCTTCTAACTCTTCCAGCTCACGTTTCTGTAAATATTATTTGTAAGATTTTTGAAGTGGAAACTTCTTTATCGGCGTTGTTCACTTTTTGGTATGGGTAAAAAAAGTTAAACTCCGCATCAGGATACGTGATCTGATCGAAAACTCGTAAGACGGAGGGACAGAGCGGCGTAGGAGAGGAAGTATCCCCCTCTCTTTTTACCGCGCAGTGAAAATGTATACTTTTTTTTTATTTTTTTTATTGTGACTCGACATATGACAGCACCCCGCTTGATGTTAAGCTGGAGTGTGGTCCATGAATGAATGCCACTGCTACTACAATTCAATAACTGTGAGTAGCAATCACATCCACTATGCCGGCCTAGATGGAACCGGCAACTTACAAGCTGATCCCGAAACGTGACCAAATCACTTCACGGTCTGTATACTTGTAAGTGGTGGTACTACCCCGGATCGGCAGACTGGGTACCACTGCCTACCACTCTTTGATAACCAGACCCGAAGCAAATATCCATCTCTTTTTTTTTATTAACAAATATTTGCAATATTTAATATTATTAAATATTACAAATAAAAGCTATGAAACAAATATTTGCTCCGACCGGGGATCGAACCCGGGACTTTACGCGCAACAAACCAGTCGCTAAACCGTTCGTCCACGCCTGTCGTCATGCCTGCTGTTTCTGAATAGTTCTAAAGTGTTACATTTTTAATGTATTGTCATTGTCATGTTTGAGTACGATAGCGCAATAAATGAATATTGTATTTTATCACATAAACGATAGTACTCTTATACTGATAATTAAAACATTCTCTTCATACAGGCTTTGTGGTTATGGGCACTAGGCAACCCAGCTTTCTTGAGGATGTCTCCGATTTGGTTGAAATACACCCTTCTGGGGCTGCCTTGTTTAACGCATTCATCCACATCAGATTTATAAATTGCTTTCGTCAATCTACTTTCACTAATCTTTTCCATGTGCTCAAACCATCGAAGCATTTCTTTGTCAATCCTTGTCACTACATGTGGAGCCAGTCAGATGTGGATAAAACCACTGAGCCAAAATATATTGGCTCAATGGATTTCCGGTTGTGGAAAACATATATTAATGAACTTACATGTCTATCAACAGTTTCTCGTATATTCTTCGCAGTTCCAGGTTCACACTGCTGAAGTAGATGCATCAGACATTCGGTTGAGCCCTCAGATTCAGGAGTGACGGGACTCGAATTCTGGAGAATAAGTTGTGCATATGAAACAATCGGTAAAAAAATGTTGTTTATACATCGAGGCTGATTCCGCAACGCGACTGAGTCACTTCACAGTCTCTATTCTTGAACGTGGTGGTACTACTCTGGATCGACAGACTCAGTACCACTGCCTACCACTCTTTATATTCGCCTATATATTATTCAATCTAATTATTAAATATTACTAATAAAAGTAGAGAAACAAATATATGCTCCGACCGGGAATCAAACCCGGAGCTGGCAACGGACTAGTGTTTGTTAACAAATGCGCCACGCCTGTACACTAACGTCCTCACTTAAGCGCCTAGAGAATTGTGAATGTGAGGGAAGCGACAGAGTTGTGTCAGGATCGTGGCTAGTGGAGCTCTTTTGTCTTTGCCTATCCCTGTGGAAAAAAGGCGTGAAAATTTGATTGATTGATTGACATTAAAAAATGAAGTTTCCGACGTTTGGCGGGAAAACTATCCGACAGTCAGTATTGGGGATGACAAGGGTTTGTCTAACCGAGTTGGGGTTGTTAAAAACATAATTCTACTAAATAACGAGATAATGGTAAAAAAAGCTTATTCGTACACTGCCATAACAAATCACGAAAGTATTTTTGTGTGCGATTAATTCTAATTGTGGCTCGACATATGACAGCACCTCGCCTGATGTTAAGCTGGATGGCGATCCAAGAATGGAGGCGAATGCTATCACAGTTAAATAACATGCGAATAAGCTCGTAGCGTGCTTTGGCTACTTCCAAATTTTAACATTTCATATGCCAAGCAAGCAATTTAAATAAAAAGTTATTTTTATTGTCACTAGACATCAGCCGTCTGTAAACCTGGAGTGTGGTCCATGAATGAAGGTGACTGCTACTTACAGATATATAACTGTAAGTAGCAGTCACATCCACTTGGAAGTGGTGGAACGACCTCAGATCAGCAGATGAGAGACTGTATGCTTACCGCTAATAAAAAGTGACGTATTGAAATCCATAATAATTTAATAACTATTACACAAGTATATAGATCGTTAAGTGACTTAGTCGCGTTGTAGGATCAGGTTATAAGTTGTCGGTTTCAACTAGGCCGGCATAGTGGATGTGACAGTTATTTGACTGTGGTAGCAGTCACCTTCATTAATAGACCACATTTTAGCTTAACATCAGGCAGGGTGCGTAAGAAATAATAAAGAAAAAGAAAACACCATTACACTTCCAGGAGCCATTTTGTAAAGCATACCAACCTCATCGAGCCTGTATCCCTGTGCAACCAGTTCCCTGATGCTGCTCCTCATGAATTCCTCTAATTCCTGCCTTTTGCCCTCCATTTCCCCTTCGAGTCCTCGCACGTGAACTTCCTCGTTCAGCGCCTAAATGAGAAATACTATGGCTACAGGCAACATAAACTAAGGCAAAACAATTTGGTTTAAGCATGGGGTCATGCGTGATATAAAGGTATATTATATATAATTGTAAATTACTGCAGTTTATGTAATATATATGGGATACTAATCATTTCCGTATATTGGGGATTTATTAAAAAATTTAATAATCGTACTTTTTTAACAAATAGATACCGACTAAGTTGTATCAAATACATACTCGTGTGACACGACATTTGACCTCGACCCGCCTCATGATAAGCAAGAGAAGATCCATGAGTAACGACGACTGAAACAACCGAGTTAGTTCTCGGGTGCCTCAGTTGCCGTCACTATGCCGGCCAAAGAAATATATTGGTATTAAAACGAAAATAGATTTACTCGCTTCTCATTCTAAATTATATTCTTAGTTAAGTTGTTGTATCTTCGATACTAAGAAACTATACAATGCAAAACATTAATTAAATAATTTAAACATTATATTTAAAAAATTCAAAGTTAGTCCAAAAGTAAAATAAACGTTTTAATTTACTATTTTACTTTGTTTTACTGATTAGTCATTTTACTTATTAATCCAGATTTTAATATTTATTATCAAGAATATATATTGCGATTTTAAGTAAAAGTTACAAACGTACAAAACAACGATTACAAATTTACAATTAGGATAAGAATACAGAATGTCTGTCTTAATATTCTATACTATACAGGGGGGTGGTAGTGTTCCCGATCAATTTATTTTCGGAAGCATTCTTAAGACACCTGTATATAAATAACAACTTTAAAATACAGGACATTGAAATACCAACATTAAATATATAAAATATACTTCTAAGATAACAACCTAACTATACAATGGTTATAAATATAGAAATAATTAAAAAATGTCTACTAACGCATTGTGTATGTGTGTGTGCAAGATCTGTGAGTCTTCTTGCTCTCTGTGCTAGGTCCCTTTGCCTCCTGGACAGAGCACGTCGACGTAATGTCCAGCCTCTTTCAAGAGCTCGCCAGTCACCAGATAAACGGCGACACGCAGCCGCGTATGACCTTTCCATTGCCACCCGTTCCTACAAAAACAGTTTTAAGTCAACTTAGATTTATTAATTTCTCTGACACGCAAGTGACCCGGAATGTCCTAAAACTCGGCTAGTCTCACTTGGAGGACGAGCAAAAACGTCCTGACAACTGACATCTTGTCATTCGGAATGGCGTTCTAGAGGGAGAGGGGGGGAGAGTAAGTTCAGCTGTGCACGTCTTCAAGCTGATGATGATGACCCTTATGGTAATGAGGGGGTTAGGTTAACAGCTCCAACAACCGAAAAACAGACTATAGTTAACAAAACGACCCACGTGGCGCTCTGGTTAAAAACAATCCGTTATTCATAAGTCCAGGGTTCAATTATTTGTTTCATTGGATTTATTCGTAATATTTAATATTTAGTACAAAGAAGTATTTGTTAAAAAAAACAATTACAGATTTTTGCTCTGGGATTGAGTGTATTTAAAGTGTACAGACAAACTTAGTAGCGTTTCAAGATCAGCAGTAAAAATCGTCAGTTGCAACTAGGCCAGCATAGGGAATGCGAATGCTACTTGCAAGCAGTTGTTTAAGTACCACACTCCAGCTTAACATCAGACAGAGTTCTGTCATATGTAGATAGCCACAATAAACAAACACATTACCTCATCAAGTTTTTTCTGCGCCTGTAACAACTCCTCCCTTTCTCTATGCCACCGTCTCTGTCTCTCCTCCTGTTGTAATAGGAATTGTTGTCTCTCTCTTTCTAACTCAAGTCTTTGTGCCTCTATCCTCTCACATCGTATTTCACTTTCTAAGTCACTGTAAGTTATAATAAATTAATTTAATAAAAATAAACAGGCTGGCGTTTCATACTTAACCTGAGGATGAGTATATTTTTTTGTAATTTTAAATTATAATGACGTATGACAGCACCCCGCCTGATGTTAAACCGCAAACCGCACCATGAAAGGAGATGACTGCTACTACAGACAATTTACTGTTAAGTAACAGTTACGTCCACTATTCCTAGTTGGAACCGGCAACAAACAAGTTGAAGCCGAAACGCGACTAAATCACTTCACGGTTTGTATACTTGTAAGTAGTGGTACCACCCCGAAGTACTCTTGGATAACCAGACCCGAAGCAAAAATCCGCCTCTTTTTTTTAATAACAAATATTTTTAAAAAAGCATTTATTAATTGTAATATTTAATATATTTAATACAAATAAAAACTATTAAACAAATATTTGCTCCGACCGGGAATCGAACCCGGGACTTTCCGCGCAACAAACCAATCGGCCATGCCTGTCAAATTGTTATGTCAGGATCGTAAAAAGTCATCTCTGCCTAGCTTAAAAAGGCTTAATTGAATGTTTATACTCACGATAATGTGGTGTTCAGATTCTCAGTACTGGCTGCCAAATCTGTAGTCGACCATGACAAGAGTGATAGTCTAGAGAGGTTCATGACGGACGCACTCCCTTCCTGGCGTAGCTTGGCTGCTTCAGCTGGGTCATTGTATCTGAACATATTTGTTCTGCCAAGGAGGAGGATGCAACCTGGTAGTGGGAGGATGTTTTGTTGATTTTTATTTTACATTTCTTATGCTAAGCTACTAACGTGCTTGTATAAAAAAAAAAAAGGACGACTAAAGATACATTGGTACCAGTGAGTGGTTTTGAACCCGTGCTCTCGGTTAGCGTGACCATTGCTCTGCCGCCACCACCACGGTAATATTAATACTTGTATTACATTATCAATCAAATTGTCACGCCTTTTTCCCACAGGGATAGGCAGAGACAATGGAGCGCCACTTACCACGATCCTTACACAGCTCCCTTGCTTCCTTCACATCCACAATTCTCTTCATACAGGCTCTGTGGTTATGGGCACTAGGCAACCTAGCTTTTTTGAGGATGTCTCCGATTTGGTCGGAAAACACTCTCCTGGGCCTGCCTTGTTTAACGCATCCCATCCACATCCGATACATTACACATACGATTACATTATACTATTTAAACATTATATTTATAATTGTTATCATAATTATTAGTATTTAGTAAAATACCCATTCAATATAAAACTTTTGAGAGCTTTGCAGCCATCGAGGTCGAGAAGAGATTTGTTTAATTCAATAATCAACTAGCTGTGCCCGCGGTTTCACCCGCGTAAAATTAGGTTTATAACACAGTCATAATAAAGAAGGTTCTCGATTCGACTGTATATCCTAGTTTGTTGACTGTCGCTAAAACTATAGTCAATTAGAAACTATAGTAAAAAATAAATATTTATTTTAATTAAAAGTATCCTATGTTACTTCTAGTACCTCCAAAAATATATGTACAAAGTTCCATGATGATCGGTTAAGTAGTTTTCGCGTGAAAACGTAACAAACAAACTCATATTCACATTTATAATAGCAGGATGTTCGCGCTAAATCTACATACCTTGACTTAATTTAGATGGTTTATCAATGAGTACAGTATTAAGCCAGCACTGCGCGTTCGCTGCCGGGTGTATGGTCGCCACGCCATCTTGCAACGTTATCCTACAATGTTCTGGTAATACTCCAGCGCCTGTCAACACTATGTCTGGTTGTGACGTACACTCCTCACTGCCTATCTGTGTTTCCCCCTCCTGGCAAAATAAGATGAGCTTCAGGAATGGCCGGCGTAGTGACTCAGGCGGGTCGAAGTCAGAGGTCAAGTCACAATAAAAATAATATATTTAAAAAAATCGGATTAACTATCTCCTGGAGACAATCTTAAGAAAGCTGGGTTGCCTTGTGCCTATACCCACAGGGCCTGTATGAGGAGAATTGTGGATGTGAAGAAAGCAAGGGAGTTGTGTAAGGATCGTGGTAAGTGGCGCTCCATTGTCTCTGCCTATCCCTGTGGGAAGAAGGCGTGACAATTTAATTGATTGATTAAGAAGTTATAAATTTATTGAAATCAAGTAAATCTTTAATAAAATTGGCAATCAATGAATAGGCAGAGACAATAGGATGCCACTTTCCACGATCATTAGATGTTTCCTTTACATCATTATTTATCTTCTTTTTAAGTACAGTATATGGTTTGTTATTATAACCTCTCTTTATGTCTCTAATCCATTAATAATTACTATTAAATAAAATACTAACGCCTTTATATAATAATAAATTATCAAGATACAAATTTTCGGTACCTTGTTCCTACCTAGTGTTTTTACACTCGTAATACCTGCACATAAGAGGAAAGCATCCGCATTATGACGACCGAATAGGCGTCTTTTCCTTGTAAAACAATTGACAAATAGAATGTTTTACCAGCCCATGTGTTCTCTCCATCCTATAACCTTGGATCCCTTAAGCGATGCGTGAAGAAGCACCTTTGGCCGGCATAGAGACGGCGACGGAGGTAGCCTCTGTTTTTTCAGTCGTCGTCTCTCTTGGACCTCCTTTTACTTACCATCAGTCGGGTCGAGGTAAAATGTCGTGTCACAATAAATAAAAATTATGCCAATTTAAAGCAAAACTTTTGATATGGCGTTTCTTCGTAATTGAGAGACGATACAAAATCTTCTTGTATGAAGAGGATTGTGGATGTGAGAGAAACGAGAGAGTTGTGTGTGGATCGTGGCTCCATTGTCTTTGATTATCCCTGTAGGAAAAAGGCGTGACAATATGATTGATTGATTGATATTACATTCCAATGTACAATCACACGCTTACAAAATTAAAATTTATAGATACTAACCTTCAAATGATATAAGGTAACTCCAGTTGACAACAGATTGTCATCTATCCCAACCAAATGTGGCATATCAGAATCCAATACCACACCCAAGCCACTCTTCCTCAAACCCAGTGCTTTCTGTTCCTGCAGAATCTGTTGGGTTTCCCGCCATTTCTCAGTCCATTTCTCAGTGAGGACTTTCTCTTGCGCTTCTTTCCGTTGTAGAGTTGCTAGCACGCTCGATTCGGCTTCTATTGTCGACTGTTGGTTAAATTTATTATTATTAGATACTTAATTGCATTGAAAACATCCTCAAGAAAGCTGAGTTGCCTAGTGCCCATATACATAGAGCTTGTTTGAAAAGAATTGTGGATGAGAAGGAAGCGAGAGTGTGGTGTCAGGACCGTGGCAGTGACGCTCTATTGTCTTTGCCTATTTGATATTAAGAGCACCAAAACTAATTATAAAAAAAACATAGAGTATCGAAATATTTATTTCGTTTTTACACTTTGTTTGACAGATATTTAAAGTATTAAACAAATTTTATGCGGCTTACTATCGCGTTTATTTTGGTTTTGATTTTACAATTTTTTATTATTCCGACGTTTCCGACATTTCCGACGATAGTAAGCCGCATAAAATTTGTTTAATTCATTAATCAATGTTCGCGCAAAATCTAAGAAAATACTAGATATTTAAAGTGTTGCCATGTGAATTATTAGAATGAATGCTGTTCTTTCCTTATAAGCAAAGTGTCAAAGGACGACAGGCGTTGGTTCGATTCCCGATCCGAGCAAATATTTGTTTCATAGCTTTTATTTTTAAAATTTAATAATTCTACTAAATGTTGCGAATATTTGTTATTAAAAAAGGCGGATATTTGTTTCGGGTCTGGTTATCAAAGTGTGGTAGGCAGTGGTACCCAGTCTGCCGAATCGTGGAAGTACCACCACTTACAAGTGATTACAGCCCATGAAGTGATTTAGTCGCGTTTTGGGATCAGCTTGTAAGTGCCGGTTTTAACTAGGCCGACAGTGGATGTGATTGCTTCTCACAGTTATTGAGTTGTAGTAGCAGTGACATCCATTCATGGACCACACTCCAGCTTAACATCAAGCGGGGTGCTGTCATATGTCGAGTCACAAAAATTGAAATGGATTAATGCGTAGTTATACTGACCGTATTATGTGTAATTTGTGCTCTTAACTTATCAATCTCCTCTCTCAGTTCTCTGATAAGTTTAACATTTGGATCCTCATTGATAGTGGGTTTGTTAATAATATTCTTAGCACGATTCGCATAACGTAAAGTTGATAATGTTTCGCCATAGTTACAGTCGGCTGGGGATATCTGAAATCATGTCTACTGTTAAGATACTCGCAAGATATATTCTTAAAACTTCCGGGGACAATTCGTTGAAATTGTTTAGTACAGAAATGTACAAAATAAGATGGTTCTATTTTAAAATATGGATCACAATTCCTTTACCTTAAAAATACAATATATAAGTATTAAATAAAATATGTATTATAAAGACGTATAAAAGCTAAAGAACTTAAGAAAGCTGAATTGCCTAGTGCTCATAACCAGCTTGTATGAAGATAATTGTGGATGTATGGGAAGCATAAGGGATTTGTGTGAGAATCGTGGCAAGTAGCGATCCATTGTCTCTGCCGATTCTTGTGGGATTGATTGATTGTAAAGACGTCGGCATGACATCCGCATCAGGAAGCATGGGGGATCGTGATTATCCTGTCTATATAGTCACGATCCTTTGGCTCCAGTGTGACTTCTGCACACAAACAAACACGCGCAAAGACGGAAAAACATTCCGAAACCCAAATGTTATTTAAAACAGCTCTTAAAAACTTACTGCGGCAATCATGATAGTTTTAGAATTTCCACCTAAGGAGTCCTTTAGCAACCAAGTCAATACAGAATCTCTGTATGGTATGAAGACAGTCTTTTTAGCTGATTTAGGTGTTTTATTGTCAGCTAATTGGCTCGATTCGGCCAACGCCGATATAACTGAACCCAAAGTCACCAATGATTTGTTGATATGGGCTCCTTCAACCAAACGTTGGCCTGTCGCTCCTGTGGCGTCCGCTCTTTCACTGAAATTAGAATATTAATTTAATTTTTGAATAAATTAAACAAATTTTATGCGGCTTACTATCGCGTTTATTTTGAATATTGATTTTACATTATTTTTTTGTTATTCCGACGTTTCGAGAGCTTTGCAGCCATCGAGGCCACGGAGAGACTCGGATCTGCAAAGCTCTCGAAACGTCGAAAAAAACAAAAAAAAAAATGTAAAATCAAAACCAAAATTAATCAATGTTCGCGCAAAATCTAAGAAAATACTGAGGTTAATTTTTATATGTATCTTCGAAATCATTTAATTGAAACTAATTACAATGCCCATAAATTATGTCAATTTTAAAATAATTACAAATGATGTGGACGGCTTTAATGCGTCCACAGTATATCCCCAAAAGCTTAGGGGCTTGCTCGACCAGGGTTAAATGAAATCCAAAATCATGGCACCTGGACCCCAAATTATTGCTTATGATCTCAAGGGTACTCCCGTAAATCCTGGAGTCTTTAAAATCTTTTCCACTAATACATTAATTAAATGTTCTTTCTCTGTGCCCATAACCACAGAGCATGTATGAAAAGAATTGTGGATGTGAGGAAAGCGATGGAATTGTGTTAGGATTTTGGCCAGGTGGTAATGAATTGGTCGCATAATCCGAGAGTTTGGTCTGGACAACCCAAGCCCTAGAGAAAGAGAAAATGTATTACCAGCCCATGTGATCTCTCCATCCTATAAGCTTGGATCCTTTAAGAGATGCGTGTAGAAGCACCTTTGGTGTGGGAAAAAGGCGTAACAATTTGATTGAAATAAAAGACAAATGTACAGGGTGAACACATACCTTCCAGCCAGATCTACTAAATGCACTTTGGACACCGTTTCACTTGGCATGTTGTTGTGGCGCAGATAGCTGGCCTGCACGAACGTCAATGTAAAGATGGCGTGCGAGCGAGACGACACGTCGTTCATCTGCGTCGATGCGGTTGTCCGCTGTCTATTGCCGCGGTGCATACACTCCTGGGACAAAAAGGAACATCAGTAATATACACGGCATTTGCTAAACCGCTGGACACTTGTCAAAATGTAGTAGGAAGTGGACTTCACGGTCTGTATACTTGTAAGTATACAAGGCGACCGTGGTGTAGTGGCAGTGCAATGGTTACGCACGAGTTCGAGACCACCCACCAGTACCAATGTATCTTTAATATATGTACTTCGGTTGCCCTGTTTCTATGATACAAACACTTTAGTAGCTTAGTATAGAAATGTGAATAAAAATTGCCATCAGGCGAATCAAGGTAAGAAATGGCGTCTCACTAAAAAAATGTGACTTATTGACAAATCGTTAAGCACCCATTCCCACAGGGATGGGTAGAGACATTTTTTAATGCCCAATGATGAAAAAATATATCGATAAAAGTAATAACAATTTTGCCTTAATTGCTATGCAATTGAGTTATTTGCAAATAAAATAAGGATTTTTTATCGTCTGTCAATCACAAAGACACACCATATTAACAGTTCTCCTTTGAACTGTCATGATTATAGTTTGATCATTTTGCACACCTAAACTATTCATAATAAAGGATATTTTCCAATTGCATGGTTTTCTTTGTACATTAAACAATTTTAAAATGTTTATGCAACTGTTTAGCTCATACAAAATGAATGATGTCCTTTTTTATACATACAAAATCAACAGTTCCAAAATCATTCAGAAACGTCTTATAATCAACCTTAATGCCATATAATGATAGTTTTGGCGGGCAACTGCAAGTGACAGGACGTGCAATTTTGAATTATCTGAAAAGCTTGTGTTTATCATAAATATTAATCTATACTAATATAATAAAGCGGAAGAGTTTGTTTGTTTGTTTGTTTGTTTGTTTGTTTAAACGCGCTAATCTCAGGAACTACTGGTTCGAATTGAAAAATTCTTTTTGTGTTGGATAGATCGATTATCGAGGAAGGCTTTAGGCTATAAAACATTACGTTGCGACTTATAGAAGCGTAGAAACAGTCGAAAATGTGGAAAAAACGGGTAATATTATTCGTCTTTGAGGGTTTCCGTTGCGTGCGCTGTGAAAACGGTTCGAGATACCCAAAAAATATGTATGAAAGAATTATTCCTCTTTAAATTATCTAAAAAAATGTCCGCGACCGTATATGTCTATCTTTTAAGATTAACTCACAATAACCGTTTTTATGATAGTCAAATTTGGTCTAAATTAATGCATTATTACAAATTATTTGTCAGAGTTGTACGAACATAATAATATTATTCTTAATCGAAATAAATGTATTATTAATTAAGAGTATTTAACTGTGAACAAAATTGTCATTGACATCACCTAATTTCAATAAACATCTAATAAGATAATACAATTTTAAAATAACTCTAAAACAAAATTCACACGCATCGCATGATGAGCGCTAACCGGCGGGCGAGGAGAGGCGGTGCTTGGAGGTATAGCCTGTCTAAGCCGAAATGACGCGCCCCTCCACTGCATTTACGCATACGAGCAAATATAAAATATGGATAAAACACACCGAAAATGCAGTAATTGGTTATCCAGTTGCTGGTTAGACACAAAGGAGGAACGAACGTGATGAAGTTTAATAGTATAGTTAGTAATATTTGCATTCACACATTTAAATAAACTAATAAAGTGAAGGGGCGCGTCATTTATAGACAGACAAGCATACTATGCGGTCGGCTCCCTACTGATCGGTTGAATGGAGCGTTAATTTTTTTTTACGATATAATATCGTGCAAAATCCTTTTTTATACAATTTCATTTTGTAGTAGTTTTCTCTATAGTAGGTAGTTTTTGTTTTAAGTATAGTATTTTGTTTCTAATATTTTCACAATAACACTTTTTTGTTTTGTTGTAAATAATACCTGTAGGTGTCATCTACATTCTTTCAAGGTTAGGTTTTACAATTCTTATTAGGTTAGGTTTTAGTTTAAGCATACAGTTAGTTTGGTTATTCTTTCATTTCCTTCGTTCTTTCTTCGTCACTGTAATGCCTAGAAAAAGGACTCAGCGTTCTCGGCAGACTGCTGCTGCAAAGCGGCTGCGAGTTTTGCGCACAATAAAATAAAACTGAAAATATAATTTACGCAGAAGTACTTTAAAATATATTCTTTTTAAAACTACTTTAAAATATATTCTATTCGTTACGTAATTTAATCGTCTAAAATAAGTCGCGGGTAACAGCTAAAGATAATTTATAATGAAGCTGAGCAGGTAGGTAAACAAAAAATTAATATGATTCCCAAAATAACTATTCCACGCGGACGCAGTCGCGGGCACAGCTAGTGTGTAATAATGGTGGAATTATTATCCAGTTGATCGAGTATAAACAAGTAATTTAAAGCTGTGAAACGTGTCTCTTCGTGTTCCCTCCAAGACTGCTTCCGAAGTTTTAGTAAAGGCTTTCCGCCGCTTTACTAAAACGATCCTCATCAACCTCACTATCATCGTCATCATTTGATGAATCACTCGCGTGGTTCATCTTCATCTTTACTTGACAATGTTTTAACATTCAACTATATATTTTTACTTTGACACTGGCAAGTTAAATACTAAAGCCATAAACAAGAAGAAAGAAAAAGAAAAAATGCCACATAGCACAACAAATACCAACCTGTATATCATCATAATCAGAAACTAGATGCTTAGACAAATCCTGGACATAAGGGCCAAGTTTCGGATGCTCCCGGACTCGAAGTGAATGGCCAGCATCAGACGCCAGGAGATCCTTGACCCTCTCATTGTAGATCTCAAGATATGACACCTCAGTTCTATATGACGACCCAGATTCCTTACCAGCGGCAACTCGGGAGAATAATTGTCTGCATATACGGGGGATTAGGCCTTGGCAGTCCTGCAGGAAATATAAAATTTAGGGCTTGGCCGGCATAGTGACGGCGACTGAGACAGCCGTGAACTAACTCGGTTGTTTCAGTCGTCGTCATTCTTAGATCTCCTCTTACTTATCATTAGGCGGGTCGAGGTTAGATGTCGTGTTACAATAATAAAAAAAATCTACAAATGACAACACCCAGAATGATGTTAAGCTGGTGGATGATCATGAAATAAAGCGACTGCTACATTATTTTCATTATTATTAGTTAGTCCCAAGAAAGCTGGGTTGCCTAGTGCTCATAACCGTAGAACTTGTATGACGAAAATTGTAGATGTGAGGGGAGCGAGGGAGTTGTGTCAGGATTTGTTTCTCAATTTCGAAACAAGTAGATTAGGAAACCTTTGGCCAAGTGGTAATGAAATGGTCGCGCAATCCAAGGGTTTGGTCTGGACAACCTACTCTAGTTTGGGATGAAGAGGAATGCTTTATCAGCCCTCCTCCATCTCTGCAGTTCTCTCCATCCTATAACCTTGGATCCTTCAAGCTTTGCGTGTACAAGCACCTTTGGCGGGCATAGTGACGGCGAATGGAGCAGCTATGAACTGACTCGGTTTTTTTCAGCTGTGCCACAGGCGGGTTGAGGTCAGTTATCGAGTCACTAAAAAAAACTGGGGACTGTGCCAAAGGAAGATGTTCTACTGCCCACTCTCGTTTTTATAACTGAAAATCGATTGCGTGGTGAATTGTGGATGTGAGGGAAGCAAGGGAGTTGTGTCAGGATCACTATAGGAAAAAAGGCGTGACAATTTGATTGATTGATTGAACTAATGGCGTTCGATGTAGTCGTTCCAAACACTTACTGGTGATCCCATCATCGTAAATGTCTTCCCACTCCCAGTCTGCCCATATGCAAATACGCACGCATTGTAGCCCTCGAATGCGCTATCAATGACATCCAGACCCAGGTCAACGAACACCTAAAATAATAAAGATATACCATAAAGCATCTTGATCTGGCTCGCGAGGTTGTCGACATGTGGAAGGTGGATACAGCAGTCATTGTGCCAATAGTCGTGACAAGAGCCTCGACGAACACCTAAAGAGGCTCTCGTTAAATAGTTGGATCAAGCGTTTGATTCAGAAAGCGGTACTCCTGAGCACAGCGCGTATTGTTAGGAGGTTCCTTTCTCAGGAGCCCTGACCAACGGTGGCTTGGATCCTGTTCCCGATGCCGGTGGACAATTTTTTTATATTTTTAATATATTCTTATTTTAAAAATATAATTAAGAAGAAAAACAAAATATAGTAATAATAAAACTTTTTTTATAAATATTTTATAACAAAATATAGGTGAGCGATGATAACTGCACTAGTTAAAACTGTGTCGCAGCTATCAACACGTACAGAGTTACTTATATACATTTTGTTTTAATTATAATAACACAAAGATCAATTTCAATTTAAAATAAAAGAAATAAAATCAGTTTAGTCATTAGCCGCTTAACATTAGGCGGAATGATGCCATATATCGGGTCACAATTTAAAAAAAAAGTATTACGATATATTAAGAGATATAAAATACTATAAAAATAACAGATTACATTAAAGAAAGAATTTTTATTACAGTAGACGATGACATTACAACTTTGACTTCACAAAATAATTTATAAACGAAAAAAACACTCGCTAAAAATGTAACACAATAGATAAACATCTTAACGATCTTAGCCACAAAGAAACAACTATAATTAACATAATAATATACAAAAAAAGTACATTTTTACATATTAACAAGTCTTAACCAGTCTATAATAAAATCACTAACCCATAAAATAAATATGGTTTAGGAGTGTATAGGTTTGTGGAGTGTATGGTTTGTGGAGTGACAATAGCGGATAGAATAAGGAATAGCACAGTGCGCGAAAGATGTGGTTTAAAAGAAGTTGTAGTGAAAGAAGTATCGTATAAGTAAGTATAAGTAATAAAAACAGGAAAAATGGGTTGCACCACACTTTAACTTTACAATTTATATTAACGTTTCACAGATATTTAATAAAAGTATTAAGTAAAATCTGTCTTTTTTGTCATGCATTTTTTGCGCGATATGTCTTCAACAAGGTCTTCAAGTTCCGATAGTGGAATAATTGAATACCCCATTGAATTGAATACCACAACAACCCAATTCACGATTTCGTATTAGTAAACGTAATATGAAAGGAAGCAAGGGAGTTGTGTAAGGATCGTGGTAAGTGGCGCTCCATTGTCCCTGCCTATCCCTGTGGGAGAAAGGCGTGACAATTTGATTAATTGATTGATTGATAAACGTAATGGAATAAGTATAAAGTAAAACTAAATAGGTAAATAGTAAATAGGTAACATTTTTGGTACCACCGGCTGTAAGACGATGGTCATTTTCATTCTCGCGCCATCGGCCTAACTGAAGACCGGAGGCTTAGTGTACGAGATCGACTGTTCGCTAGGGCGTACGGGCGGTGTGAGACTGCCCGATGCACTTCTGTGCATAAGTAGGCCAGCGCGGTGAATCACGAAATAATATGACCGCTTACAACAGGTTGCCGCCACAAGTTCATTGTCCAAATAAAAAAAGTAACTTTTCGACAAATAGGAATAAATTTTATTGTCTTTTCCATTGATGTTGCGCGGTCGGCCCCCTGTTCAGAAATTGAAACTTTCTGTCTAATCCCGAAACGCGACTACGTCACTTTACGCCGAACTTAAAGACGATAACAGCCGGTTGTACCAAAAATTATAATGTACGAATTTGTAAAAAGTATCGTATAAGTAAAAGTAAAAACGAAAAATGGGTTGCACCACTCTTTAACTTCACATTGTACATTTACGTTTAACGGATATTTTATACAGAGCTAAAGGACATCATTCATTTGTTATTTCTAATGATAATACATATAAAAATGGTAGTTTCGATATAAAATTATTAACAACCCAATTCACGATCTGGTAATAGTAAACGTAATAGAATAAGTATAAAGTAAAACTAAATTCCTAAATTGAAACTTTTTTGGTACAACCGGCTGTAAGTCACTTTAAGCCCAACTTAAAGACGCTAAAAGTGTGTACAGTAAAAACATACCTGTTCCTGGGAGGCATAGTGCGAGTCACCGTGGTCATACGACCAATAGGAATGATCGAATGTGAAATCTTTGTACTTTTCTCTGCTGCCGTCATTCTGCTCTTTGCTATTCTAAAAATAAAAACTATATTAAAGACTTTTAACTATTAAAAGGTATAGGCAGAACTTTGAAAATAAAGCTGCTTTTATATCAAAGCCGAAAAGAGCCAGCAATTCTATTCTGCACCAATAGCAGCAGTCATTTTTCCCATCCTATAGCCTTGGATCCATCAAGCGATGCCTGAAGAAGCAGCCGGCATAGTGACGGCGACTGGGACAGCCGTGAACTGACTCGGTTTTTTCATTCGTCGCGACGCGTCGGCGTGCCTGCTTAACCCGGCCTGATGTTAAGCAGGAGTGCGATTGAGAAATGGAGGTTAAATAACTGTAGGTAGCTATGGGAAAAAGGCGTGACAGTGATTGATTGATAAAGTGATTATGGATGTGGATGTGAGGGAAGCGAGGGAGTTTTGTCAGGACAGTGACAACCTATCCCTGTGGGAAAAAGGCGTGACAATTTGATTGATTGATAATGATATTATTTTATTGTAAAATTGTAGTTTTCTAAATGTTTTCTGGCCTTACTGAGTAATTTATTCATCGGCTTAATTCACAAATTATCCTTAAGAACACGTGTGTTACAAAAGATAACATATTTTTCATATTGCAACAGCTGTTACCTTCAATAATATTGAACTTATATTGTATAACAAACTGTATTCATTATAAAGTTATATAATTAATTAAGCCGACCGTAGTGGAGCGGTAGTGCAACGGTCACACAAACCGAGAGCACAGGTTCAAAACCACTTACCGGTAGAAACATATTTATTAATGTAATTTGGTAGCTATGGTTCTATGATACAAGCCCTTTAGCAGCTTAATATAGAAATATAAATCCGTAATAATAATAAAAATATTTCCCTTAAGGCATAAGCAGGCAACGAAGTTTATGTAATTTTACGGAGTAATTATTGACAAATACATAGTTCAAACGTAGTTGTCAAGTTTTATGTAATTTCATGGTTGGATGACGTCATAATAACAGACATCATTGCATTCATAGCGAGCGTTGGTATACGTTGCTCCATGGAAATAATGACACTTTAACTTTTTAATAGCGTACATATTGTCAGTCCAAGAGTGACGACGACTGAAAAAAAAACGTTAACGACAGGCATGGCAAATTACACCAGTTCTTTGCGCGTAAAGTCGCGGGTTCAATCACGGTCAGAGCCAAAAATTGTTTCATAGCTCTTATATGTAATATTTAATTATATTTAATACTAGCTGCGTAACCTAGCGTTGCCCGGGTCAAAATACATCGCACGCTTTATGGTTAAATAATCAGTTTTTCTCTTATGTATGTATGCATAATCTTTGTACCTACCATTAAGCGAATATTATTGTATATGGTGTATACATAAAATTGATTCATTAATTAACTTATCAAAATAAATATAAATTCGAAAAGTACTTTGTTATATTTTAAAAATTAGTTTTATTCCATATAAACAGTTTTATAAACACTTATTTGTTCTATCGTCAATATGTAAGGAATTTTATATGTATTTTTTTACACCTTGGGTTACATTATTCAAGCTTTTGTACGGAACCCAAGTTTTTTTGATAATCTAATATAGCCTAGAACAATGTAGCTTTCTAATTGTGAAAGACTTTTTAAAATCGGCCCAGTAGTTTCTGAACCTATTCATTACAAACAAACTTACTAATCTTTCATCTTTATAATATTAGTATAGATATGAAGATTAATATTACAAAAAAGGAGTCTGATATTTACTACGGGTCTGTTCGTCAAAGAGTGGTAGGCAGTGGCGCCCAGTCTGCCGATCCGTGGTTACTCCACCACTTACATATAGACCGTGAAGTGATTTAGTCGCGTTTCGGGATCGGCAATATTTTTGCAATATTTATTATAATTATAAAACATTACAAATAAAAGCTATGAAACAAATATTTTCTCCGACCGGGAATCGAACCCGAGGACTTTACGCGCAACAAACCAATCGGTAACCGTTCGGCCACGCCGTGTCGCCTGTTTATTATCTGTCTGATTTTTTGTATGTACTTTAACAATGCTTATTTGAATCATTGTAATGAGTTTATTTCATCGTCACGGATGCGTGGCTTCACGGCTTTATGTTAGTATCATTTTATTGCGGCACGACATGTGACAGCATACCGCCTGATGTTAAGCTGGAGTGCGGTCTATGAATAAAGGTGACTGCTACCACTATATAATAACTGTAAGTAGCAGTCACATCCACCATGCCTACTTGAAACCGGCAACTTACAAACTGGTCTGTAAACACTTCACTTCACGGTCTGTATACTTGTAAGAGTTAATACAACCCCAGATTAGATCTTTTTAAAAATCTAGCCATTATATACATATTACAAATCAAAGCTATGAAACAAATTTTTTGCTCCGACCGAGAATCGAACCCGGGACTTGGACGCTTACACTTGCGTTACGCTGGTGTGTTAACAAAAGCGCAATGCCTATTGTCTGTTATTATTATTGTGCTACGACATGTGACCGCACACAGCTTCATGTTAAGTTGAAGCGCCACCGATAAGAACACATAACTAGAATTTTAAGACAAAGAAGTATTTTATGTTATAAGCAAAATATAAAATCATACTCTGAGCTGGATAAAAGTCTTATTAAACAAGCATGACGCATTTATATACATAAGTATACATTTAAATATATATGTTGGCCTGTTGGAAAAGCTCAGAGTCGCTCAGCGGGCAATGGAGATAGCTATGCTTGGAGTATCTTTGCGCGACAGAATCCTGAACGAGGTTATCACCAAAGAACCAGAGTTAGCGACATAGCTCGTAGGATTTGGAAGCTAAAGTGGCAATAGGCTGGCTACATCGCTCGAACAACCGACAACAGTTGGAAAAGAAAGGTTCCAGAATGGAGACCACGAACCGGCAGACGCAGCGAAGGCCTCCCACTAGGTGGACTGACGACATAGTGAAAGTCACGAATAACCAGTGGATGCAACTGGCATCTTGTCGTTCGGAATGGCGTTTTAAGGGGGAGGCGTATCTTCAGCAGTGAACGTCTACTGGCTGATGTTAATGATGAATATATCTCTAAATAGTGTATGCATAACTGTTAATATTTATAACTTTCACTCAACATTTAATTCATATGTTATTATTTTAGAAGATTAACACAACTGTTTCATAGTTTTATGAATAAGCTATGAAACAGTTAACAGTTCATAGTTTTAAAGCGACCGTGGTGTAGTGGCAGTGCAATGGTTACGCAAACCGAAGAGCACGAGTTCGAAACCACCCACTGGTACCAATGTTTCTTTTATATGTACTTTGGTTGTCCTGTTTCTATGATACAAGCACTTTAGTAGCTTAGTATAGAAATGTAAATAATAAAAAAAACTAAAAAGTATAATCGCCTATACCACTGAGAATGTTCCGAGAAGCGCTAAAGAACGTTGTTCTTACTTTTCTTTTTATCAATCAATCAATCAAATTGTCACGCCTTTTTCCCACAGGGATAGGCAAAGACAATGGATCGCCACTTGCAACAATACTGACATAACTCCCTCGCTTCCCTCAATAAGTTCGCCTATAGTAATAAACTATAAAGTGTTTAAATCTATACATATAATAAAATTGGAGTGTCTGTTTGTAATATTGAAATAACCGTTTTTTAATACATGTAAATGAATATATATACGGTACATACACTAAAATGACAATTTTCACAATTTTTGTCTGTCTGTCTGTCTGTTTGTTCCGGCTAATCTCTGGAATGGCTGGACCGATTTTGACGGGACTTTTATTGACAGGTAGCTGATGTAACAAGGAGTAACTTAGGCTACGTTTTTTTTAGAAAAATTCTTTTATAATAAATAAAATAAAATAAAAACATTTTCCCATACAAAATTGCGTGCGTTCAGAAATTTATTTTGGGTAAACTAAGGAAAATATATCTAGCTGTTGAGAATTGAAATCAAATTATTATATTAACATATTATTATTACTATCCTACTATTATTATAAATGTGAATGTGAGTTTGTTTGTTACGTTTTTTTATTTTTGGAGGTACAAGAAGTAACATCGGTGACTTTTAATTAAAATAAAATATATTTTACTATAGTTTCCAATTGACTATAGTTTTAACTGTTTGGAATATATATTTATTTTTATTTTCGTCTGTCATTTTTATATGAGTTATCGAGTTATAAATACTTCTAATTGAAAACCTCCTCCTTTTTTATGACTGTGTTATAAATCAAACTTTACGCGGGTGAAACCGCGGGCACAGCTAGTAGATTAATAAATGACGAAGAGTCGACTAAGAATACGCTGATATTCGATCTAATGTCGAATTGAAATTGTTTGTAAAGCTATTAGCTTTCACTAAACACACAATTCATATTTTCATTATACTCGTAAAAGATAATCAATGTAATCTTTTGATTAAATGATAAAACACTATTATTATATATTATTTTATTGCATGTTAAACTTTCCTTCCTACTTATATTAAAATTATGATTCCTTGATAATAAGTTATTATTTATTTAATTAATCAAATTGTCTAGCCAATATCCGACAGAAAGGGGCATAGAACTGTCCGTGATCACGACACCGCTTATGATACTAAAAGTTCATTTTGGGCTTTTATGTGCTACTTTTGTAATTCCCAATGATAGAAAAATATATAAATTGTAGTTTTGATACTTGTGTTGATAAAACTAATAACAATTTTGCTTTTAATTGCTGTGCAATTATTTGGAAAATAAGATATGGGTTTTGTATCGTCTCTCAATCACGAAGACACGCCATAATAACAGTTCTGCATTGAACTGTCATAATCATAGTTTGATCATTTTGCATACTATGCAAAATTAAGGATAATTGGAATAATATACGAACATTAAACTATTTTAAAATGTAAAAGCTATTTTTATTTTCTAATTTTAACTTGGTGGGTTCTTTATTATTTTTCTATCATAAAAAAACATTTGATACGTAGGCAACTCCAGTGTCCCAATTTTACTAAAACAATTCATTCATGGAGTGAAGACTACCCATCCACCGTCTTTATTTCTTTCACCAGCTTTATTTTTAACCCCCGACCAAAAAAGAGGGGTGTTATAAGTTTGACTTGTCTGTGTATCTGTGTATCTGTGTGTCTGTCTGTGGCATCGTAGCTCCTAAACGAATGGACCGATTACGATGCGGTTTGTTTCATTTGAAAGCTGACGTGATCGAGATGGTTCTTAGCTACAATTGATGAAGATCTGATCAGGGGTTTCAAGGTCATCAGCTCGATTTGTTAGCTGCGGTAGCGATCTTAGACGCGCTGTTTAGGATGGCAACCCTTGTACGTCGCTATGCGACGAAGATTGTTATTTTATGTCAAATAAATATGCCAATGTAAATACACGTAAAAAATGTTATAATTCCCTTAAAATATTCATTTGGCGAGGTTGGTTTGCAGTTTAGATCGATTACCTTGATTGTATATTTTAGGGGAAAAATTATAACATTTTTTACGTGTTTTAACAATGGCATATTTATTTGACATAAAATAACAATCTTCGTCGCATAGCGACGTACAAGGGTTGCTTTCCTAAACACGCATAAGGCTGGGAATACACGTCCGATATTGCTGAGCAAATTATTTACAAATCGGAAGTAGGAATCGGACGTCTATTTTGTTTCTGTATTCTGTATGAAAACTGCACCTTCAGACAATCGGATCGGCCATAAAATCGTAAGCGCCTTGGCGTTGTTTCCGATTCTGACATCCGATCCGACTATCGGATCTGACGTGTATTAAGTATTCAAACAAATGTATGGCACGAGTGCTTTCCGATGGTCTGATCAGACAATCGGATCGGACTATCGGAGAGGAAAATCAGACTTGTATTCCCAGCCTTATAGGTATTTACTTTACTTTTAAACATATCTGTGACTTAACATTTGAAATAAAAACGTATACAAATACATGTGTGTTTTAACTGGTACCACTAAGCTACTCTGATGATGGAACTCGAAGGTACGAGACGAAATCCTGGATGTGTTCAAACTTTTCTTTGGTATACTAAGTTTGGACTTATTAGATTTGTCTTGAAGGTAGGAAACTAAGCGTAGAAAAGTTTGTGCGATAAAATAAAACATTCCGGATCTAAAAAATCTGATCATGGATCCTCTCAGATCAGCAAATCAACAAGAAATGGACCTATAGTGCTTTAACTAAAATTGTTACTCACTATGAGCCATTAGCTGGACCGTTATCAAATTAAAGACCGAGAGTATCTGATGAGGCACCATCATTAATCCTCTCAGATCAGCAAATCAACAAGAGATAGAACTATAGTGCTTTAACTAAAATTGTTACTCACTAAGAGCATTTAGCTGGACCGTCATCAAATTGAAGACCGGGCAATCTGATGATGCACCATTATGAATCCTCTCAGATCAGCAAATTGATATCAATTGAACAGCAAAAAAAAGAGATAGAACTGTAGTGCTTAAACTAAGCCTTTAGCTTGGCCGTTATCAAATTGAAGATCGGGAGTATCTGATCATGAATCCTCTCAGATCAGCAAATCAATAACAGATAATATCATAGTGCTTTAACTAAAATTGTTACTCTCTATGAGCCATTAGCTGGGCCATTATTAAATTGAAGACCTGGAGTAGTTATCTGATGATGCACCATAAGGATCCAAGGGATATTAAAGGGATATAACTATTGAGCCATGACTAATGTTGTTTATTACTATAAAGCTGATGATATGACCAAAGTGGTGCCAGGCGTTTCGGGGGTTCCTTTAAAATTTTAATTTTGATTTTATTATGCCCTGTGGTGCAACATAAAAATAAATATATATGCTGATGAAGCATTCCATTTGTAGATTGTTCTACAAAGAAATTACGACCAGATCAACATCGGAGAGAATTTGGTTTCTTCACAACCGCCATCCACTGACGACGACCTAGAGTTTAATGTGTCATCCAAAACACAAGTGGGGTAAAATTCTTTTCCACTAGCGGTCACCCATACATATTATATAAAAATATCAATCAATCAGTCAAATTGTCACATCTTTATCCCAGGGGATAAGGCCGAAACAAAGGAGCGCCACTTACCACGATCCTGATGCAACTCCCTCGCTTCCTCTACAATTCCCTTCATACAAGCTCTACGGTTATAGGCAATAGGCAAACCAGCTTTCCTAAGGATGTCTCCGATTTGATCGTAAAACACCCACCTTGGCCTGACTTGTTAAAAAAATATTAATATAAAATACATACTTTTACAGTTATCAGTCTTGTTTTCTTTCCTTCCATTTGAACTATTAATTTGGCATTCATGTCCTTTTCCCTGAAAGAAAATAAAACAAACATTATGAGGATTTCCTTTTACTTCAACTTTGTTATATCTGCTTATTGTGAATCAACATCACACCTCGACTAGCCTGATGGTAAGCAAGAAGAGGTACAAGAGTGCCAAAGACTGTAAAAACCGAATCTTCACTATGCTGGCCAAAGGTGCTTCTTCATACAACGCTTGAAGGATCCAACGTTATAGGATGCTTGTAAAGCACCGCACCGTACAAGGCAATAATAATATATGAAATTAAATAAAAAATAACTGCCATAATGCATTTTGCAATCTCGTTGAGGCAAACAAACCCATTGTTTGTGAACATCTCTGGCATATACAATAGTTAATTTAAAAATATATATATTTATAGTTTAAACTTTTTTTGTTTACATTTCTATATTAAGCTACTAAAGTGCTTGTATAATAGAAACAGGACAACCAAAGTACATATATCAAAAACACATTGGTACCAGCAATTATTTTTAATCCCATGTTATTGGTGCAGTGGTCCTACCACTACACCACGGTTGGTTTTTGATAAACTGCCTGCGTTTGGTGTGCTTTTATTATAATAATTTGATGTCTTATAAATCAATTCCCAAGCTTATTTCCCTAGGGCAGAGAACGAATTCCAATTTTCCTTAGACTGGCATAACTCATGTTTCCTTTATAAACAAAACTAATTTTATAAAAGCTCTATGTCTTTTTTATTATTGTGGCTTGATATATACAGCACCCTACCTAATGTAATACAAGCTGATATTCAGTCCATAAATGTTTTAAGATAATGTACCCAATTTTTTTTTATTGCCATCAGGCGGTTGCCTATGAGCATATTAGTTGAATGGCGGTGAAGTTGTGTAGGGGATGGGCCAGTGCGCCATCCTCCCAGCTAAAGAATCTGTCCTCGTTTGAGTCTTGATATTGAATTTCTTTTCTTATATAGCTCAACTGCTAGTGGGTTTGGGTGCTTGGCTAATCTGTCAGTGTGTTGAGATTTATATTTCATTATTTCCGATGCAACTGTGGGAATGTTTGAGTACTCGTGCATTTCTTCAGCTTTAGCAAATCACGGTGCATTTAAAACAGTCCTTAAAGTACAGTTCTGGACGCGTTGTAGGCTAGCAATATTTGATTTGCTGGCAAGACCCCACAGTTGAATACCATAGGTCCATTTGTACTCGATTTGATTAAAAAATATGTCTTGTATAAGTTCCTTGGCAACGCGAGGATGCTTCCGGAGGTCTGCAGGAATGAAAAGCATCTCCTGGCCTTTCTGGAGAAGATCGGGTGGCTCCACTGAGGGAGAACTGTTGAAAAAAGCACCAAGACAACGCAGAGGACTCAAGTGCAACGAGCTCAAACAAGCCTACATATGACAGTAACATCCTATAAAAGTGTTATTTATTCTAATAAGAAAGTGATTGATACATGAATATAAATAATAACACTTAAGGAATGTGAAAGTGCATAACTGATCTCATGGGAACAATATATAAATAAATGTGACTTTCATTTCATAAATGTTAAGAGTGGTACCCAGTCTGCCAATCCAGGGTAGTACCACCGCTTGCAAGTATACAGACCTGTGAAGTGATTTGGTCACATTTAAGGATCAGCTTGTAAGTTGCCGGTTCCATCTAGGCCGGCATAGTGGATGTGATTGCTACTCACAGTTATTGAATTGTATTAGCAGTGACATTCGTTCATGGACCTCACTTTGGCTTAACATCAAGCGGGGTGATGTCATATGTCAAGTCACAATAAAAAAAAAACTTTCATACATAGGACTGAACTTACACAAATAATAATTTTATTAGAATAACATTTTATTTTAATAAAGAGATAAAAACATATATTGATGTTTCTCCTGACAGACTTATTGTTACTTCACATCTGACCTCGACTTCCTAATGGTAAGGCAGGTGTCCAAGAGCACCAACAACTAAATTAGCCCACTCAGTTGATGGTTGCCTCATTTGCATTCACTATGCTGGCCAAGATATACTATACAACTAATCACTTCATGAACTTAGACTTGTAAGTGGTGCTACATGCATGCATTTGCCAAATCCAAATACATACAATTCATAATAATGTTGAAACATTAAATAAAACAATACATAATAATGTATAAATAAATCAAATAATCAAATTCCTACAGGGGTAGGTAGAAACAATAGATCACCACTTTCCACAATCCTAACACAACCATCACCCTTTTGCCACATCTATGAATCTTTTATTGAAATGGAAGATTTAATAGTGCAAAAAAGCCAGTATTGACAAAACCATTTAATTTTACGACTGCCTCAGTTATGTCACTATGCCAGCCATAGCAATACAGGGTCTATGGTTTTTAGGAATGTCCTTGATTTCCTGTTATACTGTTTATAATTATCATTTTGTTGAACTAAAAGCCATATTCATATTATTCCAGTTAAGCAAACAAATAATTATTAAATACATTGTTTGTTTACATTCATCAATGGAATGTAAACATTATCTGCCAAATTGTAACATACTAAACTATGCTCAATATAACAATTGTGTTTTTGTACAGGAAAAGTTGTCTGTCTCGTTTAAAATAACTTTCAAACCATGAGAATACAAATTCGCGCTCTAAATACACCTGAACCGTGAAAGTCATTGTCATTCCGCATGACATCATTAAGAAGTTTTTTGTACTTTCAAATATTCCATAGAAAAAAATAAACCATACAAATTGTACGTAAATTATACTACTTTTATAACTATATAAATATCTGCAGTGCGTAATAATAATAACAATGACTAATCAATCATCTACATTAAAGGGATAAACAATAATACAAATTATACAACCCACAACAATTTAGGGATTCAATAACAATCACATTTTAACATAAAAACATATCAAATAAATAAGTTAAATACCTTTGATTGAATGGGCGAACCCTTACGGCTACCTTTACTGATGCCATTGTCACACATTATATTAGTAATTAATATTTTTTTAAATAATTAAATTTACATTTATCTGTTCAAGACGACACCACAAAGCGAAATTTGACAATTGACATTTCTGCCTGGTTCGCTTGACAGCTTACAACTGCGTTCAAAACGATAATAATTTGCTATTGTTTTAAATAATTTATTAAACGAATAAAAACTACTTTTATCTTAATAAAGGTATTGTTTTGTTACCTATATAAATATGTATTAAATAAGGTAAAAACATATTTGGAATAAAAATCTGCCTGTTTTCATAATAGTTTGAAGAAAATTGTTTATTTGCAGTTCATCTGTTCCTGAGGCTGGCCACAATTTTTCTGTCGCTGTTTCAGCAAGTATGTTAATGTCATTTTTATATTTAATTTTTAAATAATTTCGTCAAAGCTTGTTAGCATTTGCATTTTTTAACCGTGTTCATTGTGACGATCAAATCTCTTTATGTGCTTCTGTTAAAATGACGTTTTTCGTTCAACATAACCTCCGTGCACTGTGTTCTATGATCACGTAACTTAAGTAGTAAAGATTTTCTAAATGGTGAAGAAGACATCTTCTGCAGCGATGGTGCTGAGTACGGAGTGGGCTCAGGTCGAGGTGGTAGAGATCACTAATGACGGTAACGGCTTGGGATTTAACCTGGTGGGCGGAAGAAGTACTGGCGTTGTCATCAAGTACATACTGCCTGGAACAGTGGCTGATAAGGATGGCAGACTCCAGAGCGGCGACCATGTGCTACAAATTGGCCCGGTGAACCTTCGTGGCTTTACATCTGAGCAAGTTGCCTCTGTATTAAGACAGGCTGGTCCAACAGTTCGTTTGTTGGTAGCCAGGCCCGCAGACCCTTCCGCAGCTTACAGAGAGTCACCTCCTGGTACAGCTTTAGTTCCTACTAAACTTCTAGCAGACCCTGAGCTCCTAGATAGGCATTTACTAGAGTCAGGTTATGGGCCAGTATATGAAGTTGCTGAATGCTATGAAGATGAGTACATGAATGGTCAGAATGGTGAAATGGATGTTAGTCTTCCAATGGGTATTATGGTGGATGACCTTCAGCCTGTAGTGAATCATCAAGAGATAGAAGCAACATCACCAACAATCACTATCACAGTGCCAGTGGAATTACCTGAGTTACCTGAAAAGGAAATAGTACATGTAGATTTGAATAAGAATGTATATGGACTGGGCATAACTGTTGCTGGATATGTATGCGAGAAAGAGGAATTGTCTGGTATATTTGTTAAGAGTATTATAGAGGGCAGTAGTGCTGAGCACAGTGGTAAAATAAAACTAAATGATAGAATAATAGAAGTAGATGGTCAATCATTAGCTGAGAAGAGCAACCCACAAGCTGTTGAAGTGTTAAGAAACACTGGCATAGCTGTCCATTTAGTACTTGAAAGATATTTAAGAGGTCCAAAATATGAGCATTTACAATTAGCTATATTCAATGAAGATAAGCCACCATCACCTTCACCATCTAACACCAGCCTATCATGGTTTAATGTGCCTTCACAGAATACAGACACATACACAATTGAACCTGAAGAAGATTCTAATACAACAATAGACTCTAATTTCCCTGACATAGGTGAAGCAGAACCAACACAAGAAGAGTTGGACAAAAAACTAGATGAAATCCTTTCTGTTGATCATGATGAAGTCAAAAAGAAATGGGAACCAGAAGTGGGACCAGAAAAGGAAGTTATAATTGCAGAAGTTCAAAAGTTAGCTGGTCTAGGTATAAGTTTAGAAGGCACAGTTGATGTTGAAGGTGGCCAGGAAGTGAGACCACACCATTACATAAGATCAGTGCTTCCAGAAGGCCCAGTTGGACAACATGGGAGTCTTCTAGCTGGTGATGAGTTACTAGAAGTCAATGAGTATAGATTGCATGGCTTAACACATACTGAGGTTGTGAATATATTAAAGCAATTGCCTAATAGAGTGAGATTAGTTTGTGCACGAAGTAGTACAGAATATGGTCCACGGCCAGTTATAAACTTGGCTCCTGATAGAGAAGGCTTTGAGACTCGGAAAATTATATCAGGGAGTTTGAACAACTTAACTACATTGATAAAGGCTCAATCAGACACATCCATAAACACATCAAGCACAGCAACATTAACAAACCATTCAGGAAACTCACGGAGATCAAAATCCTTAGAATGCGTTTCTGGTTTAGCAATGTGGCAGAGTAAAGAGGATATTATTAATCTTGTGAAGGGTGACCAAGGTCTTGGTTTCTCTATACTTGACTACCAAGACCCTATTGATCCAGATGGCACAGTCATTGTTGTAAGGAGCTTAGTTCCTGGAGGGGTTGCTGAGAAGAATGGTGAAATAGCACCTGGTGATAGAGTTATGTCTGTGAATGGTGTTAGTATTAGAAATGCTACATTGGATCAAGCAGTGCAAGCGTTGAAGGGCGCCAAACGTGGTGTAGTCAAAGTTGGCATTGCGCGCCCTCTACCTCTGTATGATTGTACGAAATCAAAAAGTGTGAATAATTTAAGTGTCAGACCTAGTTAATCTTAGGTTCTTGCCTTTACAGTCTAGTCAATGTTCAAGTCATATCAACAATTATTAAAAAGTGCATAATTTTACTTGGAAATATCAATTTCTTTTATTAGCATTTAAGGGCTCAATTATTTGTATTTAGTCAATAATTTTAGAATGACAGTGATCTGATTAGAAATAATAATTTATTAATTCTATTAGAGAAAGTTAAATCTCTAAAATATATTACCTATTTTATATGAATCTTAGGTAACAAAAAAACCTACCTATATTTAATTTGTACAGGTTTTTTATTAAGTTGAGTTTAAAATATTTTTTTAAATCTTAAATAATCTCTGTACAATATTACTTCTCATAAACTTTTTAAATAATAAAAGATACGCTTTATTAGTATGTAATTAAATCAACCTCACAAAACACATAAATTATTTTTAAATAACAATAAGTTTGGTCCTACTAGTCCCATACATTTTTGGGACAAATTTATTATATGAATAAAGTAAATTAAATTCAGTTATTTTATTATTATACTGACTCTTTTTTCTTCAGTCGTCTCAGCGTGAAGTTATTTGATATATCTTATATTTGTATTCTCATGTAGGGGAATATAGGAATGGGAATAGTGGGACATTCTTTTAAAATAAATGTTAAGGTGCTAAAATGTGCATATAGTCACAAACCTCGTAGGTATTTAAGGGAACAATTAAAAGAATAAATTATAGAAGAATTTTTATTCATAAAATGTTTATGAAATCTCTAGCTGGATCTTAATGGATTTGATTCGGAATTGATTTTGTTAATTCTATTTTGTTACTGATCTATGATGTAACGATTCTATAATTAATCTTTAACTGGCATAGTTAATTACAGTTATCAGCACTTTATTACCTAATTGTATTGCGTTTTTTATTGAGTCGCGACATCGATCTCGACAAGCTGTTGGTAAGCATCGACAACTAACTAGAAATAAAGATGGGTGGTTTGTGTTCTATGCTCCAGAGGGTAGTTTTGTAACAAATAGAAAATAATGCAGTTTTCAGAATTAACTTTTTTCCATATAATTTTTCATTTTTGTTTTTATAATTATTTATCAGTGTTTTCGTGTCATAAATTTTATTTATACAAGGTGTTTATAAAAGAACAACTATATTTCGGAAAATGATTAATCGAGAGTCTTTTTCATTTCTATACTAAGCTAGGTAATACAAATGCTTGCTTCTATCAAATAAACTGGATAACCAAAATAAATGTATCAAAGATACTTTGGTACCGGCATGTGGTTTTGCACCAAAGGCTCTTTGCTTTTGTGACCATTGCACTACCAACATACCATGGTCGCCTTTTTGGACCACCTTTTTAGACCACAGTTTCCTCTCTTTTAAGGTTATAGAAACAAAAATCTTAAAACAACTTGCCTTTATTTATATTTGTGAACTTTCCACAATATAGTTATTTTATTTATATCTTGGGTATGTTGTGTATATAATTTAATTATATTTAAGTATTTGAGTCAATTTAATTTGTTTAGATATTATAGAGAAGTTAAGCTTCATTGAATGCAATGTTTAGATTTAGTACTTAGATGATACTCAAATGTATCTTAGAAAATTAGAATAAAAATTGTGGGATCATTACTAAGTCATAAATACATATTTATACTTTATTATACCCACGACCACTGATGGAGCACCAGCAATAAGAAATGCTTGTGTAAAATAATTTGTGTAGCCGATGTACTTGCGCAAAAGTCTTATTATTGAATGACGAAAAACTATCTCGGCCAATCATAGCGCGTCTATTGTACGCGTGATACATGTCCGTCTGCTATTGGTTATAGCGTAGGTGCCATGTTTTAAATCCGCGTCTCGGCAACCGGCACTTTTCTACGCAAACGAATATTGCCGTTGCTACTTGTAAAAAAGCCCTTTGTTTAATTACTGATTAGTTTTTTCGGCAATATTAATGAATCAATCTTTTTGGAATTATATCACTCTGCGTCCATGCAATAATGGTGATACTAAAATTATAAATGAGTATAATAAAATAGAAATATGTATTATGTATATTTGGGCTGTGGCATAATTATTATTAAATACGTAAAAGCAACATAATTTTAAAATGTAGCTTACAAACGCTGCTAGAGTTTGGTAGATAGATAAAAATATAATACTAACGCTAATTTGCGAAGCTGACAATTTTAGCTAATACACTTAGACCACGAGACTGCAATTGTTTATTATTAGAAACACTTTCCATCACGTTAGGATCAAATCAAATTAAGAACAAAATGTGCAAGTGTTTGACGTTTGATTTCATTTAGTCGCTAACTTCCAGGGTTTATAGCTTACCCTGTGGTAAAATAAACTGGCACCAGTTAATGGTAAAAGAATTCTGTTGTTAGTTAGATTTTTGAGCTGGTTCACCTACTTGTTAATCAAATGAGGTTGAAATTTCGCTAAAAAGTGTTGCTATATTAATAAAAATTAAATTCTAGTCTTAATTAAGATGCATTTATAGTTATTTCATAAACCAACCCAAATTACATCTTACTGATGTAATATTTCTACTTGTCTTATTAAAGATCTAATATAACACAAACCGCAAATAAAATTGATAAAATATCCATTTGCCAATTGATGAAATATCTTAAACCATCTATTGATGTACAGCGAGTACTCATGTTTTCAATATAATTGTGTTAATAATCACCGAAATAGTACAATAATTTGCGTCCGGCTTAAGATATGTATTAACTTTAAATACATTTTGAGGGAGTATTCATTTATTTTTGCTACAAATATTATTATAAAAGTATATATTTATTTGTCACAAAAAAAAATTTAAATAGTGTAATATTTTTAAGTAATATTTTCAATATTCAATAAGTAATATTTTCAATGTTATTCTATAAATAATTTGTGCAAAATTGTTTATAGAATAAAAGATTTTCGCGCCAAACGTGATGCTCGTCTCAATTTATAATTTTATTTCACCCCGTACTTCAAGAGCTAACTACGAACAGCTCAGGCTACTATGGCTCTGGCTGCAATCCTTTCGAAATACCGCGATAAAATAATAAAAATTAACGCGGCAGTTAGTCGTAAAAATAATTTATTTAAATATTTCATCATAGATACACAAGTAGTCAAAGTTGTTGAATACGTAAAAGCACAAATGGAAAATATTAAAAATAAATAAGGCATTATTTAAAAATACTACAAAAGAGTTTATTTTGTTATTATGCTCCTATTAAATTTTAACTTACAAATGTTTTTTTAAATTCACATTTTATTATTTGAATACTTTTGACTTCAAAAAAATATAAAAAGTATCTTTCTACCAACCTACACAATAACATTATTTAAGCACTTTAGTTCTTAAAAATCCAATTTCTACGCACAATAATTATTTTATAGACTAGCGTTTAGCACACCTTGCAACCTATATGGCCTTGTAGATTTAAAGTTTTAATAGTGTAACACTAGTATTTAATGAAGTCCTGTACTAAATTATACTTTTGCTGACATTTAAGGTTATACAAGAAACTTTTAAGATTATAAAATATCAGATAAGCCAGTCTCATCTCGTTATAAGTAATATTGCACTGTCATATGAACTTTTGACCATGTAATATGGGTGAAGAATTATTTCTTAAGATGATTTAAGGATCGATTTAAACTAAAATAGGTCCTTTCTGGCAAAAAATACTATTTTCCACTGGATTGATAATAGGAATGGTATAAGAACTATTCCGACAATATGGGACGTAAAACCATACAAAAATGCACATTTTCCGTTTTTCCCTTCCGTGGGACTATTTGTCAGGCATAATGGGGACTAATGGGAAAATATACTAAATAAGTAACATCGTTTTTAAGACAACTGCTCACAGAATAAGTGCTTCGATTTATAAATTTTATATTTTTTGTAAAGGTTCCTAAAATGAATGTAGACTTTCACGTTTTCCACCAAATTTACCGAATTATAATTTTTTAGCATTGATATATCTCATATCATTTTTTTCGTTATGCCAATTTTAAATAAGTTTTTACTTTTCTATGTTTATCGACTTCTAAATTTTCGTTCGTTATGTTAATCTAAAATACGCGGAGACAGGAATTTTAAGACTAAGTTGAAATTCCTTCATTTAAATCAACTTATTGAAACTCCAATTATAACTTGTCTAATTATAAATGACGCGCCCCTCCACCTTATTAGTTTATTAAAATGTGTAAATGCAAATATTTCCAACTATACTATTATACTTTATCGGCGTGCTCCTCCTTTTGTGTCCATCCAGCAACTGAATGAATTACGATTGCATTTTCGGTGTGTTGCATTCATATTTTATGTTTTCTCGTGTGCACAAATGCGGTGCAGGGGCGCGTCATTTCGGCTTAGACAGACTATACCTTTGTATAATTTTAAGGATCTTGCACTGAGTAATAAATTAGTACCAGATATATGGTGTAGAGTACCAAAATTAAAACATTGTAAACCGCCCCACTAAGGCCACATTGTCAAAATATGATTCAACTAGTGTCTATGACTTCGGAAAGACATGGTCGAGAAGAACTACGACTGCAGACCGCACTACTTGTTTGTATAAATCTTTATGAAATTCATTCCGTGCAAGGCGACACTGCAGTCTGTGGCCGCACTATACAGATTCATACATACCAGTAGTGCGGTCTGTAATTGGAACCGCACCTTTACTCTACCACTATATATCTGTCAGTTGCAATATTGAAAATTAATTAGACCTATAATTAGGTACTTGGTCCTAGGTTTACCGTGTGAAGAAGCATCTTTGGCCGACATAGCGGCGGCGACTGGGGCAGCCGTAAAGAATTGGGTTTTGCAGTGGTCGGCACTCTTGGATCTCTTCTTGCTTACCATCAAGCGGGTCGAGGTCAGATGTCACAATAAAGTGTAAACAATCTCACAATCAGTGAGTCACATGATTGTGAGTTTGATCGAGTTATGTCATATTATTTTGTAATATCCTATTAGAATAAGAATAGGACGGGCTGTTGACTAACTTCACTTGACTGATTCAAAGGTGTCTTTTTCTTAACGGTCCGCAAAGAAAAAGACATACATACTAAAGTGAAGTTGGTTGGAGAGTTAGACGTCACAAAATGGCGCCGATTCGGTTCCATTCTTATTTTAATCGCATTATATTGATCGTGACACAACAATATCAATTTGACGATAAATCGATTAAACTCTCAATTTAGCATGTTGTAAAATCGTCAGTGCAGGTTCTATAAAAGGCAGTCCTTCCTCAAAACTAGACTGAATTGTTTTATTATTTTACAATAGCATGAACATATTTATTGTTTTAAATTAGTTATTTGCACATAAATGTAAGAATACAAAGCGAACACCATTAGAATTACACATTACAAAAATTAATAAATAAAAATCAAATACTAAATCTGTTTTATTATTTGTTATGTTCATAACCTAATCCTTATAATCCTAGGACATATTTGTATATTTTTGCTATCTGATTTTACGCGAGAGCAACTTTTAATAGTCTTACTATATTTTATTGTGCTCGTCATAGCTAAAAGGAAACCTAGAGAGTAAGAAAAAGTTGCTACGTGCCCCAGAGAAATACTTGTACAATGAAAAATTCACAACATTAATAGACTATGATACAGATCTTCTCGTCAACCATACCGCTGTGGTCTTCAACCAGTGTGTTTCCCGTAATGACATATGGCACTGAGACGTGGTCCTTAAAAGTTGGCCTGTTGGCACAGTCACTCAGCGGGCAATAGAGAGAGCTATGCGCGATAGAATCCGGAACAATGATATTCTCCGAAGAACCAATGTTACCGACGTTGCTCGTAGGATTTGCAAGCTGAAGTGACCGACAACCGATAGGGAAGCAAGGTTGTAGAGTGGACACCACGAACCGGAACACGCAGCGTTCGTAGGACGCCCACTAGATTGACTGACGACATAGTAAAAGTCACAAATAATCGGTTGATGCAACTGGTTTGGAATGGCGTTCTAAGGAAAAGCCTATGTTCTGCAGTGGATGACTTCTGGCTGATGGTGATACAATGGTTACAAAATCCATCCTGCGTAGAAATTATTGTTTTCTTAGATTTTGCGCGAACAATGATTAATGAATTAAACAATTATTATGCGGCTTACTATCGCGTTTATTTTGATTTTACAATATTTTTTATTACTCCGACGTTTATTTCCGTGACCACAATGGCTCCAAAGCTTTTGAAACGTCGGAATTATAATAAAAAAATGTAATAACATTAACCAAAAAATTTGTATAATTCATTAATTGTTGTTCTATTTAATTTCCTCTGCTAATATTCCTTTCTCTTCAACTCGAAACACTGAACTATTGTATGTAATCACGCCATCTCCGTTTGAGCCTACTGTGATATCTTTTGCAATCTGTAGCAGAGGACTGTACCCATAATGCATCAGAAATGACCAGTCCCACTTTAGTATAGTGGCAATTTGTGTTTTTAAGAACAGTATGGTGCTTCGAATTCTATATGAGATTCACGTTCAGCGCTCCATGGCTCTTTGGCAATCCCCTATCGTAGATGTAGGAATTAACTTTATTAATTTTCCATTTCAGCTACGATGTGGATTCCGTCGACGCCGACAGCGATATTGACGTCCATCACTGCTGTGGCAGGGGCTACTTGTTTGTTCAAGTTAGTATTATTATGTTTTTTTTATTAGCGGTGGTTACGGGCACGGAGTCTAAAGCATAGCGTCCATTTTAGACGTATTTTTGCGTACTGCGTCCACTATATAATATCGGCGAATTTTTAGCTGTCAGTCGTACGCAAGGTGTGATTCCGATGGCGACCGCAGACTGCATTACTGGTGTGTATGTAGGGCGGGGCGCAGACTGCAGTGTCGTCTTGCACGGAATCAATCTCATACAGATTCAGACGCCCTCACACCTATTATCAGTATAATTGTTGCTATGATACGGATAAAAAATTTCAAGAATGACAAGCAGATTATTGTTGGTTTGCTGATCCGCGCTGGTTGTACCACTACCTTCAAGCGTATAGACCGTGAAGTGACTCAGTGAATGCAACTGCTACTTGCAATTATCATACTGTGCGACGCAAATTTAAATTTTATTGTGACTCGGCATACGACAGCACCCCGCTTGATGTTAAGCTGGAGTGTGGTCCATGTATGGATGTCACTGCTACTACAATTCAATTACTGTGAGCAGTAGTCACATTCACTATGCCGGCCTAGTTGGAACCGGCAACTTACAAGCTGATCCCGAAACGCGACCAAATCACTTCACGGTCTGTATACTTGTAAGTGGTGGTACTACCCCGGATCGGCAGACTGGGTACCACTGCCTACCACTCTTTGATAACCAGACCCGAAGCAAATATCTATCTCTGTTTTTATTAACAAATATTTGCAATATTTAATATCATTATTAAATCGTACAAATAAAAGCTATGAAACAAATATTTGCTTCGACCGGTAATCGAACCCGGGACTTTACGCGCAACAAACCAATCGCTGACCGTTCGTCCACGCCTGTCGTCAAAGATCCGCATAATGGCATTTGAAAGCATTTGATATAGTCGGCGCTGGTCCCAGGAAGCTATATTAGTTTATTTATTTAATTGATGTTTCAGAGACTTGCGCAGTGGGCCAGCATATGACAGGAAAATAGGTTGCGATGATCAAGTTGCAATTGTAACAGGTGCCAACACTGGCTTAGGCAAAGAGACAGCTTGGGAACTTGCCAATAGAGGGGCCAAGGTAAAAGATTGCTTAGGTCTAGTCAAGCATCGCTTGAAGGATCCAAGGTTATAGGAGGAAGAAAACACATGGGCTGGCAAAGCATTCCACTTGTCGATTCTTCTACAAAGAAAAGACGCACCGAACTTTTTTGTTTGACTACCGATTCGGTCGAAAAATGCGAATGCTTCCCCTGACCATTGCGGGTGTTACGGGTGTGAAAAGATGAGGTAGGAACAAGGTTAAAGAGCTCCACGGAACATCCCCGTAGTATGTGCGATAGAGGACGCACAGAGCCGCCATGTTCAGCTGACTTAGAATCATCAGTTTGCTTAGGTCTAGTCACGCATCGCTTGAAGGATCCAAGGTTATGGGAGGGAGAGAACACATGGGCTGGCAAAGCATTCCACTTGTCGATTGTTCTACAAAAACAAGACGCACTGAACTTTTTTGTTTGACTACCGATTCGGTCGACAAAATGCGGATGCTTCCCCCGACCATTGCGGGTATTACGGGTGTAAAAAGACGAGGCAAGAACAAGGTTAAAGAGCTCCTCGGTAACATTCTCCGTGGTATAGGCGACAGAGGACGCACAGCATGTTCAGCTGAATTAGAATCATCAGATTGCTTAGGTCTAGTCACTGCCGGATGGATGGTTTAAAAGTGTTTATTAGTGTTAGTTGGTACTAATCCGTAGTATTCCTTTAAGTATACAGACGGTTAAGTGGTCACGTTTAGGGATCAGGTTGTAAGTTGCCAGTTCCAACTAGGCTGGCATAGTGGAAGCGACTGCTACTCACAGTTAATAAACCGTAGCAGTTTTTTTGGGGCGACCGTGGTGTAGTGGTAGTGCAATGGTTGCGCAAACCGAGTTCGAAACCACTTGCCGGTACCAATGTACCTTTGATATATGTACTTTGGTTGTCCTGTTACAAGGGTTTGAGTAGCTTGGTATAGAGTTGTTGAAAAAAAGTCACTCTATTCATGGACTGCACTCCAGTTTAACATCATCTCGATGTTTGACTGCATTAGGGGTGCTATCATATGTCGAGTCACAATAAACAATATATATATTTTCTTAAACCTTTTTTCCCCTAAAGGACCCCTTGGGCTTAATTGTATTAACAGTTGCATTTAAAATAGATTGATGTACGAAGATTATAATGTAATTAGAATATATCCCTAATTTTGCATAGTTTAGGTGTGCAAAATGATCAAACTATAATTATGACAGTTTAAAGCAAAACTGTTAATATGGCGTGTTTATGTGATTGACAGACGATACAAAATCCATATCTTATTTTGCAAATAACTCAATTGCACAGCAAAATTGTTATTAGTTTTATCAATACAAGTATCGAAACTACCATTTATATATTATTTCATCATTGGACATTACAAAAGTAGTACATAAAAGCCTAAAATTAATTAATAAGTGTTCTCTCCATCCATGACCTTGGATCCTTCAAGCAATGCGTGAAGAAGCACCTTAGGCCGGCATGATGACGGCGGCTGAGGTAGCCGGGAACTGACTCGGTATTTCAGTCGTCGGCGCGTCGAGGTCAGATGTAGTGTCACAAAAAAAATGTTCTTTGTTATTTGCAGGTGTTCATGGCATGTCGTGATATGGTGAAATGTGAGCAGGCGCGCCGTGACATTGTGCTGGAGACAAACAACAAGTTTGTGTATTGCAGACCATGCGACTTAGCATCCTTGGAGTCTGTTAGGAAATTTGTTGAGAGGTACGTTTTGGGAGGAAAAACTATATTTTTAGTTATAATAAAATTAGTTATGGCATTAGGCAACCCAACTTACTTGAGGATGTCTCCGATTTTAACTATAGAGCATGTATGAAGAGAATTGTGGATCGTAGCAAGTGGCGCTTCATTTAATTGATTGATTAAAATATACAAGTATAACTATATTTTAGTTTTTATTTATTGTGGTTCGACATATGACAGCACTCTGTATGATGTTAAGCTGCAGTGCGGTCCATGAATGGATGTCACTGCTACTACCATTTAATAATTGTAATACATGCACTGTGCCGGCCTAATTGGAGTCGGCAACTTTATTTATTTATTTATTTATTTATTTAGTCAATACATATGGCTTACAGCTAGTTTGCCAAGTCAACCATACACTAATTAATTATAATACAAATTTTTAAACAAACATGATTGATACAATATCAAACAAACAAATATTATTGTAATCAAATTAATTAAAGCAATAAGTATTAATAATTTCAATGTCAAAAATAAAAATTAAATATACACATTATTATCTACATACATGTCAATTGATTTATAAATTTCAATTAGTTTATCAACAAATATGTCGGTATCCCGGAGTTTCAGAGACATGTCGTTAATTAGGGCCAATCCGCGAGCAGTAGGTGCATTGTCGGCTCGACGTGTACGCCTGTTAGCACCTATGTATGCCAGAAGCGGTATTTGGCGGCGTGATGGCTCTGTGTATCCACCACCATGATTTCTCCAGTGCGGCACTGTTATTCCCATAGAACCCAATGCAATGGGGTTGTTTACTTTATTACGCAATAACCCGCAGTAATGGGTCATTGTCATTTTTTTCCTACGTACTTTTAGGGTGTCCAGTCCAACCATGCCTAACACAAAGGCCGAGGGATACAAAAACGGATAGTAGCCAAATATCCTTTTGTATAAGTATCGAGCAAATTTCCGTTGTAGCCTTTCAATCATTATTACATATTTATTTTCATACGGATCCCAAATTATGGAACCGTATTCAAGTAAGCTTCGAACATATGCAAAATAAAGCCTTTCGGCTACCCTTATATTCGAGAATTGAGCAGCTACTCTCATAATGAAGCCCATAGCCAACTTACAAGCTGATCCCTAAACCCGACTAAGTCACTTCACAGTCAAAAAAAAAGAGCGTCGGAATTGAGGCTGTGCACTAACTTGTTTTCTTACGTATTTACTTTTAGTTCATAAGTTTTAAAATATTTTGAATAATGTGCACGACTGCAAAGATAGGCAGACTTGCTCTCACCGCAGTCGTCTAGATCTCTTTTAATCTGCCGATCCTTATGCGGGGAGCTGAGATGGCTGCAAAGCTCTCGAAACGTCGGAATAATAAAAATTTTAAAATCAAAAACCAAAATAAACGCGATAGTAAGCCGCATAAAATTTGTTTAATTCAATAAACAATGTTCGCGCAAAATTTAAGAAAAATCTATTTGTAGGTTCAAATCCGAGGAGCCGGAATTGCATATTTTAGTAAACAACGCCGGTGTGATGGGTGTAGAAAAAGGCGTTACGAAAGATGGCTTCGAAACACATTTGGGCGTCAATCATTTTGGACATTTCCTTCTCACTAATTTATTATTAGATACACTTAAGGTGAATTTGTTTTTTTAAATTATTATTTTAATTTATGTAACTTCTAAGTTTTAGCCAACGTTTGCAATGTCAGAGCACTAAAATGTGTTTTTTATTACATCATTTTACTAATCAATGAATTTCTCGACATATGACAGCACCCCGCTTGATGTTAAGCTGGAGTGTGGTCCATAAATGGACGTCACTGCTACTACAATTCAATAACAGTGAGTAGTAATCACATCCATTATGCCGGCTTAGTTGGGACTGACAACTTACAAGCTGATCCCAAAACGCGACCAAATCACTTCACGGTCTGTATACTTGTAAGTGGTGGTAATACCCCACTTACTGGGTAGATCGGCAGCCTGGGTACCACTGCCTACCACTCTTTGATAATCAGACCCGAAGCAAATATCCACCTCTTTTTTATTAACAAATATTTGCAATATTTAATATAATAATTAAATTTTACAAATAAAAGTTATGAAACAAATATTTGCTTCAACCGGGAATCGAACCCGGGACTTTACTCCCTCGCTTCCCACACATCCTCAATTCTTTTCATACAACCTTTATGATTATGGGTACTTGGCAACCTAGCTTTCTACTACTTTATTGAATACCTTGTTTACATTACCTGCTTACCCTTTCCAGGCATCCCAGCCAAGTCGCGTGGTAATATTGTCGAGTGACGCACACAAGAAAGGCAGAATACATAAAGATGATCTCAACTTAGACAAAAAGTATGACCCGACTGAGGCGTACAATCAAAGTAAATTAGCTAATATACATTTTGCCACAGGGATTATACTCAAGTTACTAGGTAAGTGTGGTTGTGTAATTCATTTTTTTTATCATTTACATTTCTAAGTGCTTGTATCATAGAATCAGGACAACCAAAGTATCAACCATATATCAAAGATACATTGGTACCGGTGGGTGGTCTCGAACTCGTGATCTCTGTTTGAGTAATGCCAGAAGGTCAAGGAATGCTTTGATGGTTTGTGCACATGGAAAGGATGAGTGAAAGTAGATTGACGGAAGGAATTTATAAATCTAATGTGAATGGATGCGTTAAACAAGGCAAACCCAGGAGGGTGTTAGAAGCTTAGCACTAGTTGACCGTTTCGGCCTAAGGCCATATTGACGGTCATTGACCAGCTGGTGACCCTCTAGGTAGGCCATAAGGTGATCTCGTTTGGTTGGCCATCAGTATATGTGCACAACGATTCTACAATACCAATATGTTGCGCGTAAAGTCTTGGGTTCGATCCCCGGTCGGAGCAAATATTTGTTTCATAGCTTTTATTTGTAATCTTTAATAATATTAAATATTGCAAATATATGTTAATAAAAAAAAAGAGATGGATATTTGCTTCGGGTCTGGTAATCAAAGAGTGGTAGGCAGTGGTACCCAGTCTGCCGATCCGGGGTAGTACCACCACTTAGAAGTATACAGACCGTTAAGTGATTTGGTCACGTTTCGGGGTCAGCTTGTAAGTTGCCGGTTCCATGACATTCATTCATGGACCACACTTCGGCTTAAGATCAAGCGGGGTGTTGAAATATGTCGAGTCACAATAAAAAAAAAATGCTTTATTAAATAACAGGTTCACGTGTTAACTTCAATTCCAGACACCAAAGTTTCTGTGGCCGTTGTCGACCCAGGGCTGACAGACACGGAACTGACACGTCACTTGCCAATGACTAAAAGTCTGTCATACTATTTGATATATCCAATATTTTGGCCCTTCATGAAGACACCAAAAATAGGCGCCCAAGCTGTACTGCATGCCGCACTCGATCCTAGCACAAGTAAATGCGCTGGAGATTATTTTGTGTGAGTATTCGTTAGTTTTTTATTTCTATACTAAGCTATCAAAAGTTTTCCGACCAAATAGGAGACATCCTCAAGAAAGCTGGGTTGCCTAGTGCCCATAACCACAGAGCCCGTATAAAGAGAATTGTGGATGTGAAGGAAGCAAGGGAGTTGTGTTAGGGCCGTGGCAAGTGGCGCTCCATTGTCTCTGCCTGTTCCTGTGGGAAAAAGGCGTGAAAATTTAATTGATTGATTGGAACCTAAATCCATTTAAATTGTAATTCTTTCAGAGACATGAAAAAGACAACTCCATCAGATAATGCTCAAGATGTAGAGACAGCACTATGGCTGTGGAAAGTAAGTGAGACATGGACAAAGTTACAAGATCACATGGAACTAATGAATAAGTCTTTGAATAAATAATCTATTTATGTAATAGGTACAGTTTCCGGCGGTAAGACAGACAGACAGACATCGCCTTTGTAGAGTGTCGTCTCTTTCACTTATTACCCCCATGCACGTTTAGGGTACGTTGGCTTGTCACTGTTAGTGCGTTTTTACTACAGGTAGATCACGTGCCCTAGGCGCCATTTAAAATTCGTCACAATTCGTAAATTATAAAACTTAAAAATAATAAACCAAGGAAAAATTGGGTTTTTCTTGGTTCCACCCAGATAAGTCTGAGGGACGTTTTAAGCTTTGTTTAAGAATATCAAGATATAAGATGTTTTATTAGGTGTATATGTTTATTTCATATTTGTGTATAGATTCCAGCAAATAAAAAAAGAAGCGCTGGCATTTAAGCTGTCAGCCCAATTTTTATAGACATGCTTAAAATGCTTTTATTTAAAATGGCATGTGTATAAAAATTAAAATATCATTAATTACCTGCACGACTGTATAGAATCACATCCACCGCAGTCGTTCTCTTCTGCTGAGCCTTATACTGCGCAGCTCAAAAGTCAGCGCTCTTTTTTCTGCCTGGAACTATAATTTAATATATAAAATTAGCGTTAAAGTACGCGTATCTCTAACTCCCTCTGTCCTCATCCTACGTTATTCTATTGATGCAACAACCAAAAAAACTCAGCATCTTAGTCGTGGGCAATATGAAATATTACTATTGCAAAAACCAGCCTTATTTGCTACTGTTATACGCGCTGGAAATACGCCTAGTGTGAAAACGCACGTAGAGAGAGACGACGCTCTACAAAGCCAATGATCCTTTTTTAGGCACATGTGCATTACCTTCCGCCGGGTACAACTTTCTAAGTTATTTATACTGACATTCAAAGTCATTCTAACTGGAAACACGTTCGGTCCTTGTATTCGGTTCTTAGTTTCGAAAGAAGCACCTTAGGCCGGCATAGTGGCGGCGGCTGGGGCAGCCGGGAACTGACTCGGTTATTCCAGTCGTCGTCACTCTTGGATCTCCTCTTGCTTATCATCAGGCGGGTCGAGGTCAGACGTCGTGTCACAATAAAAAATAATAATGTTAAACTCATGAGTTCAGCTGCGTTCAACTTGAGCTGAAAGATTAATACATCGGGTTTGCAAAATTTTACATTGATCCGGAAAAGGAACAGTTTGTGCCTTTTCACGCGTTCCGGTTGCCGGATACCCGGCGCGAAATGTATGCGCGTTACGCCGGAACGTGTAAATACTAAAGTACATGCCCATACATCGCCGCCGGTTATCCGGCAACCGGAACGTTGTAAAAGGCACTTTCATTGTTTGGAAACCGACCGAAGACCGTCCAATAATGGTGTATAACTCTATTAGTCAATGAGAGAATGGGGGAACTCAGAAGCAGGGAAGCGTGGCGCAATGGTTATCGCACTAGTTCGTTACGCATAAAGTCCTGGGTTCTATTCCCGGTCGGAGCAAATATTTGTTTTATATTAAATAATGAAATATTACAAATATTTGTTAATAACTAACGAAAGGGGCTCCAGCCTGGTTGTCAACGTGTAGTAGGCAGTACTACACATTGACTAAAACTTACCAAATAGGTATATAAAAGTAGTAAATAAAATTACTATCTTTAAATAGTCTTTGAATGTAAGTTATTAGAATGTTTAAGGTTATGTTATTATTATTATTAGCCAGTCTATTAGTTACAAATAAAAGAACAATTCTGTTTGCATTTAAACTGTTTTATTATAAGATTGTTTTAATTATTTCGTGTCGTTTTATTTACATCTTAATAATTATGTATTCTTCTTTCATCCATCTTTTTTATGCCCAAACAATTCAACTTTGGCCGGCATAGTTGTGGCGACTGAGGCAACCGTAACAGGAGTCGGGTTTTTTCTTCAGTTGTCGACGCTATTAAAAGAGGCTCTTGCTTACCATTAACAAGTCGAGGTCGCCTAACAACATTATTATACTTTTTTTGTTGTGACTCGACATATGACAACACCCTGCCTTATGTTAAGCTGGAGCGCCGTCCATGAATGGAGGCGACTGCTGGTTCTGTATCAACACTTTCTTTACTTTTTTAACACTTAGTATATTTGGCCGGCGACTGAGGCAGCTGTGAACAAGCTCGGTTCTCTCAGTCGTCGTCACTCTTGGACCTCCTGCTTATCATCAGTCGGGTCGAGGTCAGATGTCGTGTCACAATAAAAAAAATACAGACCATGAAGTGCCTTAGTTGTGTTTCGGGATCAACTTTAAAGTTGCCGGTTCCAACTAGGTCAGCATAGTGAAAGTGACTGCTACTAACAGTTATTTAACTGTAGTAGAAGTCACATCTGTTCCTGAACTGCACTCCAGCTTGTCATTAAGCAGGGTGCTGTCACATGACGAGACACAACAAAAAAAAACTTTGTTTTGCCATAAGGTAACTTATTCCTCTCTTATCTTTATAGCGTTTACATAATTAAGGCGACCGTGGTGTAGTGGCAATGCAATGGTTATACAAACCGAGAGCACGAGGTTGAGACCACCCACTGGTACTTATGTATCTGTGATATATGTACTTTGGTTGTCCTGTTTCTGTGATACAAGCACTTTAGTAGTTTAGTATAGAAATATAAAATATAAATCACGCATTAAATCCTACAAGGATAGTCAGATATAAATAATAACTTAAACAACTACTCCCAAATAGAGTTATGATCATGACTTTCAAACAACAAAGGTAAAGGCACAGGTGGCTGTGTTAAATTGTGATTGTGCAGCAACTTGAATACACCTGTCCCTATGCCGGCCACTACTCCCATAATGATGGACTCTGATACTCCTGATATGGAATCTGTTTGGCCATAGTACGCTGCGTCGAAGAGATGATCGGCTGTTTTCTCGAACTGGAAGTAAAAATATATATATTCATGACAAGAATGAAAAGAGGCACCAAGCTTTTTAGTTCGACTGCCAATTTGGTCGATAAAATGCAGATGCCTACCCCGACCAGTGCATGTAATAAAAGGGCATGAGCTGAGCATGCAGTTGCTCATCGTCAGACTGTACCATGGCATGGCTCAGCAAAGTCATCTAGGAGGCCACAACAACCTCCTTAATTGTAGCTATAAAAACAAATTAAATTATCACGCCTTTTTCCCACAGGGATAGGCAGAGACAATGGAGCGATCCTGGCACAACTCGCTTACTTCACATTTACAATTCTCTTCATACAAGCTCTATGGTTTAGGGCACCAGGCAACCCAGCTTTCTTGGGGATGTCGGGGGTCGGCAAATACCCTTTGTAGGCCTGCCTTGTTTAACGCGATTGGCGTTAAACATCAGCGATTGGTTTGTTGCGCGTAAAGTCCCGGATTCGATTCCCAGTCGGACCAAATACTTGTTTCATAGCTTTTATTTGTAATATTTAATAGTTTATATTAAATATTTGTTAATAAAAACAAGAGGCGGATATTTGCTTCGGGTCTGGTTATTCAAGGCTGAGTGGTAGGCAATAGTACCCATTCTGCCGATCCGGGGTAGTACCACCATTTACCAAGTATACAGACCGTGAAGTGATTTGGTCACGTTTCGGGATCAGCTTGTAGGTTGCCAGTTGTAAGGCAGGCATAATATCAAAATTGAGCTTAACATCAAGCTGGGTGCTGTCATATGTCGAGTCACAATATAAAAACAAATTCAAATGTATTTTATACTTACACTGGCCAGATTAAGCACCGATTCCTTCATCCTTGCCAAGCCATATCTCGTTATTCCAAGTACTTCCCCCCTTGCTGTCATTTGTCCAGCTAATAGAGCCACGTGTCTCCTATCCACACTCATACCATGCCCTTCCATTACAGCTTGGATTTCACTCATTATTGTAGATTTAGCTGCTTCAATGCCCAGTGTTTTGTATACCTAAGATTGTATTATTATTATTTAACCAATGCTGTTCGATCTTTACCAGGCTATGAAATCAAGGCTGTATGAAGCTTGATTCCATAGCCCCGAGGCTAAACCGATTTTGTAGTGATAATAAAAAAGTAGTTGTCAAAAAGTTGTGTGGTTAAAAGCAAAAAAATTGGAAAGAATAGAATCTGTGCTAAAATAAGAACTAACTCATTGTTATTTGTCTCATTTATATTATGTTTATACCACGTGTGACTGAAAGAGACAACTACTTGTATTTCAATTCCTTTATTTCAAAGGTTGGCACTACTTTTTGGCAAATACAACCACTTGTAATTGTGGTTGACTTTTAATACTGCTTAATTAAAAGTCACGTGGTAATAAGAGTAGCGGCATAATTGTTCAGTCGTCCTTTTTTGAAGTATTTTAATGTCATTTATTATTCTGTCAAATTAGGTTGTCAAATGATCATCAAAACTAGTGACAACCTTTTAAATTACGAATGTTAAAATGTATATTCATCCCCTTCTGACTTCTTTTTAATGCCATAAGTAAAAATAGTATAAACGGTTGTATTTTGTAGCTATTTTAGGGCTCCATCTGTGTCTTAAGTCCAAATTCCTTGGTAAAAAGTTTGAAAGCTTTTTAATTTAATTTTGTGGCTTTATATTATTGGAACTGATTTGCAACATTGAAAAAGCCTTAACTAGTAGTGTGCCTTTGATTGTACCTCGCTGGATACTTCAAGAACCTAAGGGGCGCCCCAGGAAGGTAACAAGAAGTCGGGTAAATCAAGGTAACAGATTTATTTAATTAATTTAGCGTACTGCGGGCCGGATGAAAGCAAATGTATGTACGTTAATCACTAACAAATCGGTAAATAAAATAAAAAAGTTGTAAGATTGGTAAGCAATGGTCCCAGTCTGCCGATCCGAGGTAGTACCACCACTTACAAGCATACAGACCGTACAGTGACTTAGTCGCGTTTCGGGATTAGCTTGTAAGTTGCCGGCATAGTAGTCTTAAATAACTGTAAGTAGCAGTCACCTTTATTCCTGAACCGCACTTCTAACTAAAAAGTTCGGGTGCGTCTTTTCTTTGTAGAACAATTGACAAGTGGAATGTTTTGCCAGCCCATGTGTTCTCCCCATCCTATGACCTTAGATGCTGGAAGAAGCACCTTAGGCCGGCATAGTGACGGCGGCTGGGGCAACCGGGAACTGACTCGGTTTTTTCAGTCGTCGTCACTCTTGGTGCTCATCATCAGGCGAAACGAGGTCAGATGTCGTGTCACAATAATAATAAAAGCTCAACATCAGGCGGGGTGCTGTCATATGTAGTGCCATAATAAATAAATAGTATGAGTTGTTACCTCCAGTATATTATTGGATGCTGTCTTATTTCCATCAACACCAAAAGTTCCCATCACATCACGCAAACCATCGCCTTCCACGCACAACTTGTATCTGTAATAGGGATTAATTTAGAGTTACCTTATTATTACCTTCGCGAAAAAAAATGATTAATAGAAATTCTTTCACTTATTATTTTTGGCACCTGCTAGCCTGTGGGGAAAAGTTATTGAATTGTAGTAGCAGTGACATCTATTAATGGACCACACTCCAGCTTAATATTAAGCGGGGTGCTGTCATATGTCGAGTCACAATAATAAAAAATATAACATTGTGAGGCGACATCTGAAGAAAAAGCCGACTCAGGTTACGGTTGCCTCAGTCGCCACAACTATGCCGGCAAAGTTGTACTTATTTGGGCATAAAAAAGATGGATGAAAGAAGAATACATTTAAAAAAAATACAGGATTTGTATGAAGATTTGTTGAAGAATAAGGATGAGCGTTATCTTTGCCTATCCCTGTCAAAAAAGATGCCGTTTCTTAAGAACAAACGAAAAGTGGAATGCTTCGCCAGCCCATGTGTTCTCTTCATCCTATAACCTTGGATCCTTCAAACGACTGGGGCGGCCGTAAAGACTCGGTTTTTCAGTCGTCGACCTCTTCTTGCTGTCATATGTCAAGTCACAATAAAAAATCATACCTTAATTTCGCGGCGGTATCATCGCAGGCAATCACCGCCCTTGCCACTTGCGGCAATCCTTTCACGACCACGTTGGGCAACTGCTTCGCCAGTTGTTGCAGCGCGAAGTTCAGTGCGTGCCCATGCTTACTGCTGTCCGGCGACACTCTAATGGACCACTCGCTCACGATCTCCACTTGCTTCGTCTTTATTTTGAATTTTGACATCACTATGCTGTGAACATTAACAATTGGAACTTTTATATTAACAGTTTTTTTTATTTAATCAACGCTTTTTTCTTACAGGGATAGATAGAGACAATGAAGCGCCACTTATTACGATCTTCCTAGCTTCCTTCACATCCTCAGTTCCTCTCATACAAGCTCTATGGTTATGGGCACTAGGCAACCTAGCTTTCTTGAGAATTACTGATTTGGTCAGTAAACACTCTCCTGGGCCTGCCTCGTTTAACGCATCTATTCTTTTTTATTTACACTTCTATATTAATATTTATGATCTATATAAGAATTGTGGATGTGAGGGAAGCGAAGGAGTTGTGCCTATACCTGTGTGGGAAAAAAGCGTGACACTTTTTTTTATTAAGATTTGTTCAATGTTAGGCTAGTAAAGGGCTTGTATCATAGAAACAGGACAACCAAAGTACATATCAAAGGTACATTGGTACCGGTGGGTGGTTTCGAACTCGTGCTCTTGGCTTGCGTGACCATTGCACTGCCACTACACCACGGGCGCCTTTAACTCACTTGCCGGTCGCATTGGTACCAGCAAGTAGTTTTGGACCCGCGCTTATGGTTTGCGTAACCATTACACTTGTACTACCCCTGAGCACCACTGCCCTCTACTCTTAGACAACCAGACCCGGAGCAACCGGATATTTTGGCGGTGCAATTCGCATTAAGGAGATATTGTCTATATTTATTGAGTGAACTCACGAATAAACAATGGATTCAACATTAACTTCCAATGACAACAGCTTGATCCTCTCAGCATCCAATCGCACAAGTAAGAAACAATCATGGCGCAGATATATCTCCTCCATGTATGTCGTTATCTGTTAACAATAATGAATATTAAGCGACTGGGGCAACCGTGAACTGATCCGATTTTTTCAGGCATCCGCACTCTTGGACCTTCTCAAGCTTGTCATCAGGCAGGTCGAGGTCAGATGTCGAGTTACGTGTACACGTGTGTCAAAATAAAAATTATAAAGATCCCTGGAACAAGCCTACGTAAAAACTAAACATTTTTCAAAATTACATTTTTATATTAAGCTATAGCTTGTCTAACTATAAATGACACGCCCCTCCACTTTATTAGTTTATTTAAATGTGTGAATGCGAACATTACTAACTATACTATTATACTTTATTAGCGTGCTCCTCCTTTTGTGTCCAACTAACAACTGAATGACCAATTACAATTGCATTTTCGGTGTGTTGCATCCATATTTTATGTATTTTCATGTGCGCAAATACGGTGGAGGGGCGCGTCATTTCGGCTTAGACAAACTATACTAAAGTGTCATAAAAACATTTGCGCCTACCTCCCCAAGGGTAGTCTTCTCAATTCTCCCCTTAACCTTTCTGGCGAACTCCTGGTCGTACGGCTCCACTAATTCAGCAGTGATGATAGGGGTTGATATATTTTTGGATGCGTTGATGATTTCCTTCACACGTGGCACACCCTGGGTTATATTCATGGATGCTACGCCAGCGAAGTGGAACGTCTTCAATGTCATCTGGGTTCCCGGTTCACCAATACTCTGCAAAAGGTTGCATACTAATTAGGCATGTGTCGGATATATCAAAACGAATCTAAAATCCGATTCCAGTCACAAATCGATTTGTATCGATTTCCGAAACTAATAAATCGGATTTTAAAAAACGAACTAGCGATGTAGCCGAACCAAAACACAAACCGCACAAAAACGTTAAAAATCTAAAAACTGATAAGAAAATTCGCTTTGTTTCTGTCTAACCCAGCACACCTTAGCGGAGTAAAAAGAATGGGGCGAATTTTAACGGTTTTGGATTTCGGTTTGGATATTTTACGATCGAACATTGAAATATAGAATTACTCGCGAAGTAATAAGATCTATTTTAGATTACATTTGCTACGCTATTAGTTTTTTTGAACGCAGTGCAACGCATTTTATACTTATTTTACTCCTATGTCTATGTAATTAGAGACCATATTTGCGTACGTGATTGCAATTACTGGTTACTTGGATTTGTTTGTTTGGAGTTCTGATGAGTGAAAGAAATGTATTAGGTGTTTTGTTTCGTTGCAAGTGAGTCAGTTTGACCTTGATGACACATGCATGCACTTCGTTAACGTAAATTAGTTATTTTATGTTTTGGTAATAATTTAAATAGGTAATTACTCGAGTAGTAGAAATTGTTAATTTATATTATAATAAAAAATACATAGGACATATTAGTGTTGTGTTTTTGCTGTGTATAAATTTGTAAATTGTAATTGTAAAAAAAGAGATAGATATTTGCTTCGGGTTTGGTTATCAAAGAATGATAGGCAGTGGTACCCAGTCTGCCGATCCTGGGTACCACTTGCAAGTATACAGACCGTGAAGTGATTTGGTCGCGTTATGGGATCAGCTTGTAAGTTGCCGGTTCCAACTAGGCCGGCATAGTGAATGTGACTGTTACAGTTATTGAATTGTAGTACGTACGTACTTTACTTTTTAAATTAATCGATTTCCTTATCTATGGGCACAACGAAATAAAATCGATTCTAATAAGTTTGCTAATAAAACCAAATCTATGTTATGGTAAAGTGCTACTAAAGTGAAATCGGATTTTGAAATCGATTTCAAGATCGAAAATCGGATATATATCAGTTTGCGAAAAAAAATAAAAACGCCCATGCTTAATACTAATATTAACGACACACGTAGCAGATTGGATAGCACACCAGTCTGTTACGCGTACAGTCGCGGGTTTGATTCCGAGTAAAGCTGTGTTTCATCATTTATTTGTAACATGTAATAATTAGATTGAATCTTGAAATTTGATAATATCTAAAATTATATACAGTGCAAATATCTCGTTTCCTGGGAAGTTTTGGAAAGTGACTGGACGCGCTATTTATAAATTAGTAAAAAAATGTGTTATTTAATGTTAATGATGGTAGAATTCAATAAATTAATCAAATGGTCACGCCTTTTTTCCACAGGGATAGGCAAAGACAATGGAGCGCTACTTGCCACGATTCTAACATAAATCCCTAGCTTCCTTCACATTCACAATTCTCTTCATACACGCTCTATTGTTATGGCCACTAGGCAACCTAGCTTTCTTGAGGATTTCTCCGATTTGGTAGAATTGTGTTGCAGTTTTCAGTTTAAATTCAATCAAGTATATTGTAAAAGTGATTTAAAGCTGTAAAACGTGTTTCTTCGTGTTCCCTTCAAGACGCGTTCGGAAGTTTAAGTAAAGTCTTTCAGCCGCTTAACTAAGATGATTATCATCAAACTTACTATCATCCTCATCTTATGATGAATCACTCGCGTGTAAATACTAAGCCATAAACAAAAAAAGAACTCATTTCCATTTTTTTACTTTTGCTTTTATCATAAAAACAGGACAACCAAAGTACATAATATCAAAGATACATTGGTACTGGCAAGTTGTTTGAACCCGTGCTTTCGGTTTGCATAACCATTGCACTGCCACTACACCACGGTCGCCTTTCTGCAAGATAACATACTGTTGCCTAGAGGTATTGGTATAATAAACGCACCTGTGCAGCCAGTGCGCCAACAGCTGTCCCTGGTTCTATGATACTCCTCTGATACTTGTCATGGCACACGCGCAGGAAACGCACCAACTGCGTCAGAGTGACTCTCTCCAATTGCTTAACAATAACACCACACTTCTCATACTTGGAGCGAAGCAATCGCACTCTGTTTGATACGCCTCTCAGGAAATTGCTTTACAATAAAAAAAAAATACTTTTACTGTATCGTGACATTTGACTTCTACCCGCCTGATGATAAGCAAGAGGAGGTCCAAAAGTGCCGACGACTGAAACAAACGAGTTATTTCACGGCTGCCTCAGTCGCCGTCACTATGCCGGCCAAAGGTGCTTTTTCACGCATCGCTTGAAGGATCCAAGGTTATATATTATTAATATTAATTATATGGCCATTTTTTTACATTGTGACTCGACATAATGACAGCGCTGAATATTAAGCTGCAGTGTGGTCCATGAATGGAGGTGACTGCTACTACAATTTAATAACTGTAAGTAGCAGTCACATCCACTATGCCTGCCTAGTTGGAACTGGCAACTTACAAGCTGCTAAACGGTCTGTATGCTTGGTACACTGGCAAACTGGGCACCACTGCCTACAACTCTTTGATAATCGAACCCGAAGCAAATATTCGCCTCTTTTTTTTATTAACAAATATTTGCAATATTTAGTATGATTATTAAATATTGCATATGAAAGCTATGAAACAAATATTTGCTCCAGCCAGGAATCAAACCGATAGAGTAGAGCATGTATGAAGAGAATTGTGGAAGTGAGGGAAGCGAGGATTTGTGTCAGGATCGTGGTGAGTGGCGTTCTATTGGCTCTGCTTATCCCTGTGGGAAAAAGGCGTGACAATTCGATTGATTGATTGTAAATGAACAATCTCAACTGCAAAGAGGAGTTTATACATTGCAAGTGGTATTAACCCGGCGATACGCACGTGAAAAATCTGCACAATGAAAAAATGAAAGAAATTCGAGGACAAAGCTTATTATTCAAAGTGATTCAGCGTAAAGCGAAACACCGTGACCTATCGGTTTTCACTATCGTCGGCACTCTTTGACGTCGTCTGGGTCGTCTGGGCGGGTGGACGATTAAATTAAATTAAATTTAAATTAAAAGTATATGTAGTAAATTATACTTACAGTAATTCATCTTTAAATTCCCCAGTACATGATTTGAAGTCATCCAATGCGAGGGTCTCCTCAGCTGCAGCCATTATTCCATCACCATCAAGAGGTTCCTCATCACTGAAATATATTGAAAACTTAAATCTGACCTTGACTTCTGACCTGAGGCATGTCAATCTTCTGGCTGTTGATCTTCAAACGGCTAAAAATCTCCGTTTACAGAATATTTGATATTCTATCGATATATAATGTATGTTCATCAAAAACGCAATAAAATTAGATTGCGCGAACATTGATTAATGAAATAAACAAATTTTATGCGGCTTACTATCGCGTTTAATTTGGTTTTGATTTTACATTTTTTTTTTTCCTTATTCCGACATTTCGAGAACCTTCCGTGACCACGATGGTTAAAAGCTTTCGAAACGTCAGAATAATGAAAAAAAAAATGTAAAATCAAAACCAAATAAACGTGAAAGTAAGCCGCATAAAATTTGTTTAATTCATGCAATAAAATTTGTCTTACGGCAAGTCATAAACGAATAGTTTTCAGGAAATAAAATATATAACTTATCCGCGTTCCATCCATCTTAATCCAAAGAATCCGCGGCGGGAATTCCCCTTTGAGGGAATTCCCCTTCCGCTGATTTTGATTTGTTTAAACAGTAGGGTGCCCATACTTATAGAGCGAGGATAGGTTATTTATGTCGCGTTAAAATAAAAATGTGACTTATACTTACGGCGCTTTACAAGTGGCACGGACAGCCTGTAGTGTTCTGTTTAGTGCGACAGGTCTGTCTCTATCCTCCATATAACTTGGGTCTAATCCATCACTGCCGTATTTAAACTCGACCACTTCGCCGCAAGCGTTTCGAACTGTCATATCGTAGTGGACAACCAGATCTTCTAGTGACTAAAAGTTAAAGATGATCATTTTAACTCTGAATAGTTAAAATAATGATCAGATTCGAGGCGTGCCTAACTACTCGATCAGATGAAAGTCTACGGTAGCAGAAGTCCATTTGTAAGTTAACGCATGTGTTATAAGGCTAAAGTGTAAGTTTATAAGTATTTTATTAGTGATACCATTTACTTTGATTGGCCATGACATCATGAAAATGCAAACAAGGGCCTTATTTATTTGGAAAACCTAATTAATAACCTTGGTACAAAAAAAATCAATTCCCATCTAAATAAAATCAGCCATTTATAGTAAAAGAATTAGTAAAATTTCAAAGAGTGACACCGAGTCTGCCGATCCGGGGTAGTACCACCACTTACAGACCGTGAAATGTAGTAGCAGTGACCTCCGTTCATGAACCGCACTCCCGCTAAACATCAGGCAGTGTGCTGTCATATGTCGAATCACAATAAAAAAAAGGAGATGTAAAAGCCTCAATGCCATATCTTTGTACCTTAACTAATCTTCGTTGCAGATAACCAGTCTCGGCCGTTTTGACAGCTGTATCCACTAAACCCTCTCTGCCTCCCATTGTATGGAAGAAGAACTCAGTAGGTGTCAAGCCAGTGTAGAAACTATTCTCAACAAAACCACGCGCAGCTGGGATTTTAGCTAAAACAAAAATATACACTTAAAATCAAATCAAATTATCACACCTATTTTCCACAGGCATAGAGCTGTAGAGCTTGCATGAAGATGATTGTCGAGGGAGTTATGTCAGGATCATGGCAAGTTTTAGTTACATTTCTATACTAAGCTACTAATGTGCGTGTATCATAGAGACAGGACGACCAAAGTACATATATCAAAGCTACATTAAGTACTGGCAAGTGGTTTTGAACTCGTGCTCTCGGTTTGCGTGACCATTGCACTGCCACACCACATTCGCCTTGACAAGTGGCGCTTCATTGGTCTGCCTATCCCTGTGGGGGAAAGGCGCATATACTTAATACTGTGAAAAGAAAACCGTGAGCAGATACTTTAGAAATAATAATAATAACTTACAATGCCTTTCAAAGTGTGGTAGGGATCTGTCTTCAAATCCATTTGGGACTCTTTTGCCATTGAGCGCCTGCTGACCAACACAAGCGATCATTTGGGATATGTTAATGTTTGAACCTGCAAAAAAAAGTATATGGTATTATCTACAGTCTACACAAACTCTGGAGCCCCTACAACTACGCAGAAACAGGGCGGCTCTGTGCGTCCTCTATCGCCTATACCACGGAGAATGATCCGAGGATCTCTTTAACCTTGTTCCTACCTCGTCTTTTCACTCCCGTAACACCCGCACAGGTCGGGGAAAGCATCCGCATTCTATCAACTGAATCGGCAGTCGAACTAAAAAGTTCGGTGCGTCTTTTCTTTGTAGATCAATCGACAAGTGGGAATGCTTTGCCTGCCCATGTGTTCTCTCCATAGATCCTTCAAGCGTTGCGTGAAGAAGCACCTTTGGCCGGCATAGTGGCGGCTACTGAGGCAACCGTGAACAAACTCGGTCTTCTCAGTCATCGTCACTTTTGGACCTCCTCTTGCTTATCATCGGGCAGGACGAGGTCAGATGTCGAGTCACAATAAAATAAAAAAGTCCCAAGTCCAGCAAACAGCTAAACCAGTTATTTTTGCAAAAAATGGAATTAAACTGGGAACAATAAAACAAAATTGAAACGTAAAATGGAGTAGTTTTCGAAACAATGACAGCATCGATCAATGGGACGACCAACACCTGTCTTTCCGTGACCACGAGAGCTCTCATAACGTCAGAATAATAAAAATTGTAAAATCAATAACCAAAAATAAACGCGATAGTAAGCCGCATAAAATTTGTTCAATTTATTAATTAATGTTCGCGCAAATTCAAGGACATTCTAAGTATATAGTACGTATGTTAATAGCTGACGACTCGCATGACGCATTGGCACACCAATTCGCTACACTTTAGATCCCGGGTTTGATTCGCTGTCGAAGCAAACGTTTTTTTTTCACAAATATATCCCAAATAACTGGTTTAAAAATGTACATATACTGTCATATGCCAAGCCACAGAAAAAAATATGGCAGTGTATCGCCAGAATAAAATAATTTAAAATTAAAGCAAATATTTAAAGTTTTAATAATTTAATTGCCACGCCTCGATTCCCTCAGAGATAGGCAGAGACAACAAGGCGTCACTTTCCACGATCCTGACACAACTGTATCGCTTCTCTGCCAAGTACCTACAGAATGATCAAACAAGGTATAAGGTACCTAATGATAATAATAAGAATAAATACATCTTTTATATTCTAAACTTAAACAAACCTTTAGAACCACTTTGGGCCATAATTCTAGGCGCATTAGTGTCATGTAACTCTCTGAAGCATGCCTTCGCAGCCAATTCTCTGATGCTGGAGAGCTCACTCAGCATCATAGCTTCCAATGTCTGCTCCATACTACATCCAGGTTGGCACTGGAGCGTGCCTTTCTCCATTTCCAATATATATTCGTCGCATTTAGAGTAGCTGTTCAAATAATATAAAATTTTAAGTAAGATTGTGGGAATGTCGCTGTTCACCGCTAGGTGGCGCTGTTATTTAACGCCCTCTGGTTGCAATTACGTAAAAAAGTTACGTTACGGCTGTTTTAAGGAGTTTCAACCAATCAATAAAATTGTCACGACCCTGACACAACTTCCTCCAACTTCTTTGACATCCACAATTCTCTTCATACAATCTCTAAGGTTATGGGCACTAGGCAACCTAGCTTTTTTGAGGATGTCTCCGATTTGATCGGTAAACACCCTCCTGGCATGCCTTGTTTAAGGAGTTTATGTTAATAACAAAATTTTTATTTATTTCTTGATGCATTAATTAGGTTATTGAATTTTCATCAGACGTCGAGAAATAGGCACTAAAAGTGGTTAGAGTTAGTGGTAATAAAATGATATATTTTATTTAAGGCTATTAAGGTAATGTTTGATCTTGATGTAGTGTATGAGCAACACACATATAAATGCAGGTACAATTACTAGATGTACGTGACACAATCTAGAGCGTATCAGGCAGAACACGACAGCCGTCGGTGAGAGATGACGCGTGTCATGATACGTATTCGAGCCTGTGATTACAGTAATCAATGCATGAGGTACTATACAAACACTACACTTAGGATAATTTACTAATAATAAATAACCTATTAACTTGGGTTTTTTTTATTCACTCACCCAGACTCCATTAATTTATTTTTAGCTTCAATAAGTTTCTTCCCTGGTGTAACATCAATAATACCAAAACTGAAGCCACGATTCATCATGAAATATGATGCTATTCTTGCCAGCCTACAAAAGAAACAGAATGCCACACAATCTGGTTAGGTTCCACTTCAACTCCACCCAATTTTACTCTGCACAATAAAGACGACAGGCGTAGCGTAGTGGCGTGCGACCAGTCCGTTACAAAGGTGTCCCGGGTACGATTCTTTTATTTATTTACATTTCTATACTTAGCTACTAAAGAGCTTGTATCATAGAAACAGGACAACCAAAGTAGATATCTCATATATAGATACATTGGTACCGGTGGATGATTTCGAACTCGTGCTTTCGGTTTTTGTACCCATCGCACTGCCACTACACCACGGTCGCCTTGTCCCGGTCGGAGCAAATATTTGTTTCATAGCTTTTATTTGTAATATTCAATAATTATATTAAATATACATTTGTTATTAAAAAAAAGGAAGATATTTGCTTCGGGTCTGGTTCTCAAAGATTGGTAGGCAGTGGTACCCAGTATTCCGATCCGGGGTAGTACCATCACTTACAAGTATACAGACCATGAAGTGACTTAGTCACGTTTCGGGATCAGCTTGTAAGTTGCCGGTTTTAACTAGACCGGCATAGAGGATGTGACTACTACTTACAGTTATTGAACAGTAGTAGCAGCACCTCAATTCGTGGAGCGCACTCCAGCTTAACATCAAGCGGGTGCTGTCATATGTCGTGTCACAATTTAAAATAAATACATACCTCCACATAGCTTTGACAGCGATGTCTTCGCCCCAATCTTTTAATAATACATAAAATATACTTGACTTGGTGCCTGAACCTAAAGTACTCTTGTCCATTGAGCCGCACAGTAATTGAGAATTGCGTATTATTACGTCTGAAATAAATAACAATACATTTATGTACGTGAAGAATTTATAAATCTCATGTGAATGGGTATGTTAAACAAGGCAGGCCCAGGAGAGTGTTCACCTACCAAATTGTAAACATCCTTAAGAAAGCTAGGTTGCCTAGTGCCCATAACCATAGAGCTTGTATGAAGAGAATTGTGAATGTGAAGGAAGCTAGGGAGTTGTGTCAGGATCGTGGCAAGTGGCGCTCCATTGTCTCTGCCTATATTTTCCAATTACATTGTAATCTTCGTGCAATTAACTATTTTAAAATGTATATGCAACTGTTAATACAATTAAGCCCAAGTGCCCATACAAAATGAATAATGTCCTTTAAAAAACATGCACTTTTGGCAAGCAACTAGTCGTGCCTTTGCAATTTTTTGCTTTTAAACATTATTATGTTTTACGGTGGATAATCGTAAGGCTTGTATGAAGAGAATTGTGGATGTGGGGAAAGCGAGCGAGGAACGCGGTAAGTAGCGCTCCTTTATCCCTGTGGGAAAAAGGCGTGACAATTTGATTGATTGATCAAAGTGAAAATAGTGTATTCAAGTTTACCCTATCAATGAAATATGGCGTAATGATACATACATGAGTCCTGTACACACATATCACCGTTGCCTGTGTAATTTTTCCCTTTGGTCTCCAAATTGGCTTCCACTTCACACATTTTGTTTGGTTTCATTATTAAACTGTGAAAAAATTAACAGTATGAGTAAATGCGACGACCGTGGTGTAGTGGCAGTGGCAATAATTACGTAAACCGAGAGCACGGGTTCAAATCCACTTGCCGGTATCAATGTATCTTTGATATATGCAAGGCGACCGTGGTATAGTGGCAGTGCAATGTTTTACTCACTGGTACCAATGTATCTTAGATATATGTACTTTGGTTGTCTTGTTTTTATGATACACGCACTTAAGAAGCTTAGTATATAAATGTATAATATTAATTTTAAAAAATGTACCTTGGTCGTCCTGTTTTTTAAACAGGATACAAGAAAAACCCAAGAATTTTTAGGTAAAAACTTACCTAAATTAAACAAATTTTATGCATAGTATTTTCTTAGATTTTGCGCGAACATTGATTAATGAATTACACAAATTTTATGCGGCTTACTATCGGAATAATAAAAAAATGTAAAATCAAAACCAAAATAAACGCGATAGTAAGCCGCATAAAATTTGTTTAATTCATTAAACTTTATGCAGCTTACTATCGCGTTTTTTTGGTATTGGTTTTACATTTTTTTATTATTCCGACGATTCGAGAGCTTTGCAGCCATCGTGGTCACGGAATTCAATAATCAATGTCCGCGCAAAATCTAAGAAAATACTGACTTACCTAAAAATCTGTTTCCCAGTCCAAAGTCTTCTGGGCTTCAATATAGCTGGAGTTGGAAGGTCTATCATCATATTTGAATCAGATGAGGCAAGCAGGCATGCTGCCAACTGACTTGCCTCATCCAGTGTCAGGAAACAATCACGCTGAGTCAGCAAATAACCACCGGTTATGAAATCCTGGGTGGCTGCTATCAACATTTCGCCATTACGTGGTGTTACCAAGTTAGATTTGTTCTGAAATTATATAAAAAATAGCTTTGGAAATATTCTAAATATATTAAGGTGACCATGGTGTAGTGGCAGTGCAATGGTTACGCAAACCGAGAGCACGGGTTCGAAACCACTTGCCGGTACCAATGTATCTTGGATATAATATGTACTTCGGTTGTCCTGTTTCTATGATACAATTACTTTAGTAGCTTAGTATGGAAATGTAAAAAATATACATTATAAACATGCTGCTTACCCCCATAAGTATAAGCGCCTCAGCCCTGGCTTCCTCAGTTTGTGGCAAGTGCATATTCATCTCATCACCATCGAAGTCAGCATTATATGGTGTACATACACACTCGTTAAATCTAAATATAAAAAAATATATATTTTAGTTGGTGCGGCTTGTGAAGCGGCGGCAAAAGCTAAAGCATTCAAATACAGGGGTCTAGGCTCCCAATATGATTTTGTCCCATTCAGTGTCGAGACCCTTGGTCCGTGGGGTCCTAGCGCTTTAAGACTTTTTAAGGAAATAGCAAAAAGGTTAGTCGACATCACTGGAGACCTAAGAGTTGGCAGCTACCTCGGACAAAGAATTAGTCTAGCTATTCAAAGGGGGAACGCTGCCAGTATCTTCGGAACCTTGCCTAAAGGGACTCCTTTTAATAATGTATTGTATTTTAGTATTTTTTTAAATATTGTTTAAGGGTTTTTACATTTTTTAAACGCGCTCTCAAACATGTACTGAATAATTTAGTGTAAAACGTTATTTTATATTAATTAGTGAGACGTCGCGGCCAGCGACCTCACGACCTACATATAATTATTGTACATCTTACCTACCTAGATACCTATCAATATGTATAATGACCGAAGCCAAGTTTATTTACATCGCCTTACAAAACTTTGAATTTCTCGGCTTTTTTCTACTATAGTATGCATGTATAGTCTGAATTGATGAAAACCGCATCAGCGTACAAAGGCGGGAAGAGACTTCATTTTATATATGTAGAGAAGGACTACAAACCTAAATGTTCTTTGAGGTTGAACTCGCGCCCGATGACACATAATAGATAGTTTATGCAAAGATGGCTGACGATTGAATAGCACTACATCCCCGTCCACTAGATGGCGCTCTACTATGTCACCACACTGAAAAATATAATTAATAATCAGCATTTAACATTTATCGTAAACGGCACAAAACCAAGTTCAAATTTCAATTACTTAATGTCAGGCCAAAAGTCATTGAGGTAGCAAGGAAAAGGAAGAGATCGCAAAAAAAAATAGTAATAATAATAAAAAATACGCTAGTATGTTGTATGGATGTAGGAGGTAATCATCGAAACTACTCATCCGATTTTTTAATTTCTTTCACCAACACTTAGAATGACACTTCATAGTGGACCCGCCTGATGGTAAGCAAGAGGAGGTCCAGGAGTGCCGACGACTAAAAAACGAGTTATATTAGAAACCCGCGATATTACTCAAGTGTTTCTAACTGCCTTAACGAAAAGAGATGTTTTCTACAGAAAAGTTGTTAAGCTTTTGCGTTCTTTGCGAGGACATAACATCTGAGTTTGGGTTATATTTTTCGTATTAGCAGGTGGCGAAGACCGGTAGTCGCGTCTACAAGATAATAGAAATACGTAATGTCTTTTCACGCGTAAGAAGTCGCGGGTACACAGCTAGGCAAATTTTTTTATTGTTTCTACACATAAGGCAGCACCCCGCTTGATGTCAAGCTGGAGTGTGGTCCATGAATCACTGCTACTACAATTCAATAACTGTAGCAATCACATCAACTTACACTAACACTTACATCCCGAAATGCGACCAAATCACTTCACGGTCTGTATACTTGTAAGTGGTGGTACTACCTCGGATCGGCAGTTCGGCACTCTTAACCAGACCCGGGACAAATATCCACCTTTTTTTTTAACAAATATTTGCTCCGACCGGGAATGGAACCTGGGACTTTATGCGCACAAACCAATCGCTAACCCACGCATGTCGTCAATTACCTTCAATTCCTGTGCAATTTTCTCCTTATTGCCATATTTAAGGAATCTCTTCACATCACCACGTTGCTGCACGTAATTGGCACCTGGATGCTTGTCAGGCCCATTGCATATCAGTTGTCTCAACCATGCCAAGTTGCCAGGGAAAACACGCTCAGGGTAAGTTAGGATTTTGGCAACGTGGACTGGAACACCAACCTGCAATTATATCAATCAATCAATCAAATTGTCACGCCTTTTCCCACAAAGATAGGTATATTCCCACACTCCCTGTCTGTCAATCTAATGTGGATGGATGGTTTAACAAGGCAGGCCCACGAGGGTGTTTTCCGACCAAATCGGAGACGTCCTCAAGAAAGCTGGTTGCCTAGTGCCCATACCCATCTTCACACAAGAGAATTGTGGATGTGAGGGAAGCCAGGGAGTTATATCTCATTAAAATACTCGGGTTTAGAGGTTCAGATTAAATAAGTTAAAACCGGCAACTTACAAGCTGATCTCGAAACGTGCCTCAGGGATTATACAGTTTGTACACTTGTAAGTTATAACGTACAGACATTTTTTATTTTTATTGTCACTCGAAATATGAGAGCACCCACCTGATGTTAAGCTGGAGTGCGGTTCATGAATGGAGGCGACTGCTACTACAGTTCAATAACGGCCTAGTTGTAACCGGCTGATCCCAAAACGCGACTAAGTCACTTCACGGTCTGTATACTTGTAAGTAGTGATACTACCCCGGAGCGGCGGCCGACTGGGTATACGGCCTACCACTCTTTGAAACCTGGTAAAAAACACAAAAGTCACTTACCTCTTGGATCTGAAGATTAGGGTCAGGCGAAATTACAGTTCTGCTGGAAAAGTCCACTCTCTTCCCTGATAAATTACCACGAAATCTTCCCTGCTTACCCTTCAAACGCTGCACTAAACCACGGCCAGGTCTTTTGGGCTAAAATATATTAATTTCGTCTTTAAAATAAAAATGTGGATGTGAAAGAAGCAAAAGTTACGTAAGGATCCTGGAAAGTAGCGCTACGTAGGTTTAATGTATAGTTCTTTTTCAAATGCATTGAAAAGTAGAACCCCGGCAGATAAAAAGAACGCTGGCATTGAAGCTGCGCAGTTACTTGTTTTGTTACCTACTTACTTGACGTATTACGCATATTTATAAAACTATATTATTATTAATTACGTGCATATTACCATATACCATATACCATATTACCATATAGATAGGCAGAGCTCTTCTAATTACCAATCTTGTGTGCTCAAAAGTAAGCGCTTTTTTTATTAGCCTGAAACTATACGAAAGTTTAGCGTATTTTCGATCGACTCGAGGAATAGAATTCCTACATCTTTCGAGAAACTGCATTTTGCCTGATGTTAATGCAGACCAAGAAGCTGCCACGGACAGGGTCAAAGCTTTAGAGACAGCAGTCATATCCACCATGCCAGGCTGGTGAGAATTCCTTACCGTCATTCCTATAGGTATTCCAGACAATTCACTATTAATATACAAAGCTGTATGCAATTGTAAGTAATCCCAGTCTTCTTGTATCAAATCAACTTTACCCCCGCTGTCAATATGGCGTCCGATCACGTCATTGATGAGGAGGATCTCTGTAAGCTTCATTGTAAGGTCATCTTCGTTTCTGTAATAAATATTTTACATTACAATCTTGGAATCGAAGTCATAATATTGGAAATACTTTGTCAGTATTGAAGTTTAATTGATTTAATCTAAATTTAGATTGAAACTGGGATTAAAGGTAGAGATTATGGGATTAAATGTAGGTTGAAATTATGGTGTTAAACGTAAATTCAGATTGCAGGATTTAATGTGCACTCATATTGAAACATAGATTAAACATAGATTTTAGAATTAAATGTAAGTTAAGATTAAGATTAAAATAGGTTTAACTGTACAGCCTCTACAGTTATACCTATCATAGTTTTAAATATGTTTCACTTACGTTCCAGACTTTATATCAGAAACCACACTAGGTCTGATACATAAAGGTGGTACAGGCAACCTGGTAAGTATCAGGTCCTCAGGTCTACATTGCTTCGAGTTCATACCTAACAGTGGGATCTCTTCATCAGGTATACGACGGAATAGTGTCAATATCTGTAACAGGAGATTTGTTAGAGATATGATAATTAACCTGGGTCAGCAGAAAAAACACCTAGACCTGGAGCAAAGATCTGCCTCAAATTCTTTTATTAACAATCAATCAATCAAATTGTCACGCCTTTTTCCCACAGGGATAGACAGAGACAATAGAGCGATCCTCCACTTGCCACGATCCTGAAACAACTCCCTCGCTTCCTTCACATCCACAATTCTCCTCATACAAGCTTATGACTTGGTTATGGCTTAGTGCCCATAACCATAAGGTTATGGGCACTAAGCAACCTAGCTTAACAACCTGCTCGATGAGGATACGCGCCTAACGCAGAATGAGCTTGCTTCAGCATTGGGAGTTACCCGCCAAGCCATTTCCAAGCGATTGCCGAACGCCTTCGATTCTTCCTAACGAAGAAGGCCAACGACTGACAAAACCATTACATCCGTTTCGACAAACCAAATATCCTCGCAAAGGAAAGTCGACGCTAGGCTATTGAGATTAAAAACATCCTAATTTTAATAGAGAAGGTGGTTGGCGATTATCTAACACCTGGGACCCCATAATACACAAACTCAAGTCCCAAGTCCAGCAAACTGCCAAACCAGATGACACCGTCATTTATTTTTGCAAAAATTTGAAATAAACCGGGAACACAAAATAAAAATCATTAAAAGGGGTAGTTTTGGAAACAATAACAGCATCAACCAATAGGATGACCAACACCTCAGTCTCTCCGTGACCACGATGGCTGCAAAGCTCTCGAAACGGCGGAGTAAGAAAAGAATTAAAATTTTATTTTATGCGGCTTATTATCGCGTTTATAGTAAGCCGCATAAAATTTGTTTAATTCAAAATCCATTTCATTTAAAGATTGCTGCTACTATGCCGCTTTTTAATTTTACAGTAAATAAATTTAGATTTAAAACAACTCACCTCTAAAGGATTCATTTCTATAATCAAACCAGTCTGTATCAGAGGCGCTAGATCCTTATTAGCCTCCTTTGCTTCATAGAAATCTCTCAATACATTCTGTACAACAGGATCATTTGTTTTCTTATTTCTAAATTTGTCATAAATAATTTTCAATATCCCCCCTGGACTCTTTTTAACTACACCATTAACAGCATCACAGTTTGGGCATTTTGTGCATGTCTTCGCTTTCTTGTGGACAGCATTGCGGAGTGTCTTTTTGTGCAAATATGTCAACTCTGGGTTCATGAATTTACGACGGTAACTCTTCTTTAGTTGCTCTGCTATCATTACTTTTGCACATACCTGTTACATTAGAAGTACATTGTATAAGTTCGGTGCATCCTTTCTTTGTAGAACAATTGACGAGTGGAATGCTTTGCCAGCCCATGTGTTCTCTTTATCTTATAACCTTGGATCCTTCAAACAATGCATGAAGAAGCACCTTTGGCCGGCATAGTGACGGCGACTATGGCAGCCGTGAACTAACTTGGTTGTTTCAGTCGTCGTCACTCTTGGATCTCTTCTTGCTTATCATCATGTCGTGTCACAATAAAAAAATAAATAAAAAAAATTAACTGTACTGCCAGTGTCATCCACAAGGATATTGGATCATTCTAGAAGCCCTTATGGATTTTCCCCAATACACATCGATAAACATAAATAAACAAGCCACCATTGATTTAGCACAACGGGTGCATGGAAAGTGCAACCATAGTGTAGTGGCAGTTACACAAACCGAGAGCATGAGTTCGAAACCACCCACCCGTACCAATGTATCTTTGATACATGTACTTTGGTTGTCCTGTTTCTATGTTCTGAAACATTGGTACTGGTAAATGGTTTCAAACCCCTGCCACTCGGCTTACGTAGCCACCGTCACCTTGCTTTCTACTCTTCCCCCATTGGTTGTCAATTCATATAGTGAACATTCAAAACTATTTGTTTTTTTTTATTATAATATCTACACTGCATACCTTGCATATAGTCTGTAGTATACTGATGACTGCTTGGAAATAACCGACATGTAACACTGGAAGTGAGAGCTCCACATAGCCATAGTGACCACCACACTCGTTGAGTCCCAGACCACAGGTTTCACAATTTGCACTCTTCTGATTGGTGCCCTGTGAAATACAGATTTGTATGTTTTAATCAAGGATGTTACGGTGCCTCGACTCCTGTTCCGTTAAGTCAGACCATCCGATTATTATTACAGAACCGAAGGCGATTCTGACTTCGGCTCCGACACTTTTAAATCGGGGGTCGAAGCATAACATAGCGGCGGCGGCGGCCTGTGTCGACTGTTATGAACAGGTTCATACATGTCGCGCAAATTTAAAAACTCCGGCTCTGCCTTCGGTTCCGATAAAACTATCTCCGTTACATCCCTGGTTTTAATATTCTAAATAAATTATTCTCTTGTAGACTTAAAGTATATAGTTATACAGAGTGTCTCATAAACGGTTCCAAAAATAAAGTGAACTGGTAGTGCTCCTGATCCAAAATCCAACAGCATGAAATACTTTTTCTTAAAAAAAATCTGTCACTGTATTATAACCCATTAGTAAAAGCCAGCACCCTGCCTGATATTAAAACTGAAGAGTATTTCATAAATAAAGGTGACTTTAGTTAAGCAACTGTAAGTAGCAGTCACATTTACTATGCCGGCCACTTACAAGCTGGATCAAACACGACTAAGTCACTTCACAAGTATACTGTGAGTGGTAGTACTACCCCGGATCAGTAGACTAGGCACTAACCATAACCAGACCCGGAGCAAATATCTGCCATCAAATTAACAAATATTACAAATAAAATCTATGAAACAAACAACCAGAAATCAAACCCAGGACTTTGTATAATAGAATATAAGTAGAGAATTATGGATGTTAAAGAAGCAAGAGGATAGTGTTAGGATAATGGAAAGTAGCGCTTCCTGGGTCTTCCGCTCCCTGTGGTATACAGTTTCTATGATAGCTTGTAAGTAATGTGGCAATCTGAGACATTAAAATCATATTATTAAAGTTAAATATAAACGTACCATACGCCGATCCAGTACTCCATATGGTGCAGGTAGTCGTGCACCTTCTTGTGTATATAAATTCTTTGTTATTACTTGAATATGGGCCGCCTGTTGGATATCAGATGGATTGTCCACACAAAATGTGACGTGTGATCTACAATTTTATAATGTATGAATTAAAACATACTTCGATATGTAACAAATGTGTTTTACAGATAATATTCAGTAATTACTATATATATATTGCAATAAATACATGAAAATGTAAAGCTTTAAAAATTGTAAACATAACCTAACTTACATCTTTTTGGCGACATCGATTTCCCGATATTGTTCTTTAGGCATTTTTATGATATTAATCTGTAATCATTATTTAAAATAATACACTATCACAAATATGGAATTATAGTGTTTTTTTTTTTCAATTCAGGATCACCACAAACATGAGCAGACTTCAATTTGACGTTTGACTGACAGTAGTTTTCTTTAATAATAACGGCACATATATTAGCTTATTATGTTGTGCCACAGAGTACATTTTATATTGTTATTATGTTGTGCATTACATTTTTTCAAGTTTTTTAGGGCCAGTCAAGCTAATAAAATCTACCCTTACCAAGGAACTTTTTGTGTTTTTACCGTTTAGGTCCGTAAAATCCTCACAGGTCATTCATGGTAATTTCATTCGCTTCTATCAATAAAAACAGTTTTAGACTTTAGCCGGATAAGTATGATAACGAGTCACTTTATAAATATAGTTATAAATGTTATAATAAAGGTTCCCAAATAGGAACCTACATAGAAAACAATGTTTTAATATTGAATTGTTGTACAAACGCAGTTTATGTACATTTCGCGACCGGCTTCTGATTTGACCTTGAGATATGAAAAATTACTATCTTAAAAAATAATTAGACTAGAAAAGAGAGTGTATGTATTATAGGTTTATTTGTATGTATTATAGGTTTTGAATAGGTTCACATTTGGGGGCCGTCTATTCTATTCTTACTTATCCGGCTAAACCTTTTTTGCCTAACTTTAGCGAATTGCGACTTTAATTTATTTTCAGGTTTCTTGATTGAGTGAATTGAATATTAATCGCTAAACAGGTGTTTAATATTTAACAAAATAATTTTCATCATTCTAAACGAAAATATTTATTGTTCAAATTATTTTACTGGCAACATTGAAAATTACTCTTAATTTGAATTGAACCATATTATTATTGCTCGTAAGGTTCAAATTTGTAATATATAATTAAGAATCCATTTTTTCTACGGTAGGTGATTTCATTGTCAAGCATGGCAACTCGTTCATATGTTTCTGGCGTAAAAGAAGCGCCTCAGCGCGCCGTTTTTTGGCTTGTCAACCGAAACCACGCAACGATTTCATATGGTTTTTTGCTTTAAATATTAATTATTTTGTGAAGTTTTGCAGTAAAAGTGTTCTATACTAATGCGCTACAACGAGAAGTGCTCGTTAAACGTTCAAAACGTGTTTTTGTCTGGTTGAGAATCAGTATCTGTATATCGCAACCAGAAACCCTAATCATGCCCCTATTGAAGAGAAAAGCTTTTGAGAAATCAACGGCGTCCGAGTACCTGAGAGACGACGATGAAGTATTCCACTGTGAAGTCACTGACGAGATCTTCAAAGACTATGAGTGAGTATTCCCGCCTTTTTACTTTTCGGAACAATAATGCTTTATTTTGTTGTAAAAGTAGTTTTATCTGTTTGGTTAGAAGTTGACATTGTTACCGCGCGGCGGATTGTTGCGCGAGCGTTACGCTATTTACATTTATTGCGCCGCGATTATTTCGTGTCATTAGTTATTGTAATTCCAATGTTATTGTTTGCAGGGAATACTGTGAGAGGATCATACTGGTTAACTCCATGGTGTGGTCGTGCGAGATGACAGGAAAAAATAATTTGACATATGCTGAGGCATTGGACAGTGAGAAACGTGCAAGGAGATCATTAAAGGACTTTCCCATGGAGCTGAGGGTCCCTATTCTGTTTCTTGCTGCAAAGACAATGCGGAGTTCATTTGCTGATATGTCTGAGGATGTGTTTAATTTTGTGAGGGAGAGATATTTCATTGGTGAGATTGTTGAAGCATGCTTGGAAGGGGACTCCTGGTCTGAGTCCCAAGTGCTCTCTGTTGTAGCACCCAAACAACAACCTGGAGAGTAAGTTTCACACAGCACTTAGTTCATTCATTATTATTATTATCAATCAATCAATCATATTGTCACGCCTTTTCCCACAGGGATAGGCAGAGACAATGGATTGCCACTTGCCACAAACCTGACACAACTCCCTTGCTTCCTTTACATTTACAATTCTCTTCGTACAAGCTCTATGGTTTTGGGCACTGGGCAACTCAGCTTACTAGAGGATGTCTCCGATTTGGTCAGCAAACACCCTACTAGGCCTGCCTTGTTTAACATATCCATTCACATGACATAAATTCTTTTCGTCACTCTACTTTCACTCATCCTTTTCATTCCTTTTTATTATCTTTATAAAGAACATTAAAACCAATTATTTGTTTAAGTTTGATATAGTTTCTAATTAGTAAATAATTTATAATTAAAATGAAAAAAATAATGGATGCTTTATTTTTATTTTATCAAATTGTATATAAACAACACCAAGTCATTGCAACCAAAATTACTGAAACTATAATTAAAAAAAAAACATCAGTTTTAAACTCAAAATAGTTCAAATAGAAAATTAGAATAAAAACGGTTAACTGATTAATTCCAAGTAGACAAATATTAAACCAATAAGTACAATACAAAGGGATATATACATTTTTGAGTACTGTATTTTGCAAAATTAAACATACATTTTTTGTACATGAGTAGATAATACCATATATATCTACTACTTATTATGGGCACTAATGGACCTACCATAATAGGTCTCTCACATCCACTATTATCTTCTTTCAAGCTCTCAGGTTATGAGCACTAGGCATTCATCGAAGCATTCATTTGTCAATGACGAGCACTACATGTTCCTTCAAAACACACATCTATAGTGCATTGTGCTATCTGTTATGTTAGTTTTTATATCATTTATTACATTTTTAGCACAAAAGCAACAGTTCCAGCATCATCATATTGCTATGAAATAGAACAGTTCAGTGACACATCAACATCAGGCCAAATGGGCACAGTACCATATGACAGAGTGAGGAGAAGAAAGGGTGTATATTCAAGAGATAAAAATAAATTATTCCTTAAACAATTTGTACAACAAGGCCCTGGAGGAATTATTACCATTAAAGTGAGTATTAGTTATATATTTAAACAAAAGAAATGTGAGGAAAGCGAGGCAGTTGTGTCAGGATTGTGGCAAGTGGCACAGGCCCAGGAGGGTGTTTTCTGATTAAATCAGAGACATCCTCAAGAAAGCTAGGTTGCCTAGTGCCCATAAACTCAGAGCTTGTTTGAAGAGAATTGTGGATGTGCGGGAAGCGAGGGAGTTGTGTCAGGATCGTGGCAAGTGGCGCTCCATTTTCTCTGCCTATCCCCATGGGAAAAAGGCATGACAATTTTTTGTTATGATTATTAAAAGTGTTTGCTATATTGCCTACCTATCCCTGTATTAATTATCTTTAAGACAGAGATTACTCTTAAACTTCTCATTGCTTAAATCCAAAATGGTAGTTGTCACCTCTATAAAAACAAATGGGTTGCACTCAGGGAGTGCCTGCAGAAGTGAAAACTTGAATATAAACGTGCATTTCTGATATTTTAGAATGGTTAGGGCTTAGGGAATAATTTTGCATGAATTGCTTTAATTATCAGTATAAAAGTACTGTCATTTATGTGGTGAAATACAATATTAATTTATTGCCCTATCATACACAAACTTGACAATTTATATTACAATAATTTTTTTTACATAAAAAACACTTATTATAATTATTTTCATTAAAAAGTTTATCTCTCAGAAAAATTAACTTCCATCCATAACAAACACACACGCACATTCGCGCAAGCCTAAACGAAACAGCAGGCTCAGGCATACATTTTCGCCGCGCCGTCTTCGAATTTTCGATCAGGTCACTTGTCCTGACGCGAGTTAAACATTTTTTACCCATCACAAAAAGTGCACAACACCGCTAAAAAAGTTTTCACTTCAAAAATATTAATATAAGAAATATCTGTCTATTCTCCACAGAGCACAGCATTAGAAAAATATAACATAAGCAAAGTTAACTTTGAACAAATATTCACTGGACCAATACCTGAGTTCCCTTCATCAAAGAAATTGATCAAAGCCTTTCTCTCACCACCAACTTCAAAGGCGTCGAAGCCACTGTCCGCAACCAAAGGGAAGAAACTCACTCCAGATAACAAAGGACAAACCTCAATGGATATATTTGTTAAGAAAACTGATAAGGCAGATGGTGAGATTTCTTATAATTTTTACAGTTTTATATATTATCAAAGACACTAAGACGTGAAGCCAGAAGCTTGCTCTCTTTCTCTATCTTCTATGGGCGATATACACATATAAAGTTCATATGCTAGAAGTCATGAAGTGGAGTATCAGTCTTTCAATTAAAGCAGTTTTTTGCGAGTTAGGTTGGATTGCAAAGAGGCATAAGAGCTGTGATTCTGAATTTGTCATATAAGCCCTATTATTATGGGCACTAGGCAAACCACCTTTCTTGAGGATGTCTCTGATTTGGTTGGTAAACACCCTCCTGGGTCTGCTTGGTTCAACTCATCCATTCACATTAGATTTATAAATTCCTTTTAACAAGCTACTTTCACTAATCCTTTTCATGGGGAGCGAGGGAGTTGTGCCAGGATCATGGTAAGTGGCGCTCCATTGTCTCTGCCTATTCCTGTGGGAAAAAGGCGTGACAATTTGATTGATTGTAAATGTAAATAATATTGTAAAATCAAAACCATAATAAACGCTAGTAAGCTGCATATAATTTGTTTAATTCATGCAAAATCTAAGAAAATACAAGGATTCATTCTAACTGACTCAAATGTAAAAACATTAGTTAGCCTGGAATAGTTTTTATCAATTTTATTACTATTTACTTAGAATAATAAGTTAACCTATAAATTTTAGCTGCAGCCAGAAACAAATCTATGAGTGAGGCATCTAAAAAGTCAGCTGAAGCGTTCACAGATGCGTTACGTAAAGCTGGGGAACAAATGAAACAGAAGAAGTTAGAAGAGAAGGAAAAGCAAAAAGAGCAGAATGCTAAATTGCAGGCTTATATTAAAGAATGGCAGAAAGTTAAGGATGATTTGGAGTTGGAGGATCATAAGGTAATACCTATTACATGTACATATAATGTACCACGACTGTGGTGTCGTGGTTCTGCAAACCAAGACTCCCCTGGTTCAAAACTACACTTTTTTCGAAACCTATGTATCTTTGATATTTATGTACTTTGGTTGTACTGTTTCTATGATACAAGCACATTTAGTACCTTAGTATACAAATGTAATATATATATATAACACCGGTCTACAACATTTTTGCGCACGGGTTATACATACCTAATTTTTATTCCTTTTATACCTAGAAATAAGAAAAATAACAAAAAATAGTTCTGAATTTGTTTTTATGTGTGAAAAACGGAAAATTCAAATAAATGAAAATACATAAAAAATAGACATAGAGATGATTTATTAAAAGATACCAAACATCCATTTATGGTTCATTCTTACAATAGAAATTTTAAAATAAAGTCCAAACGTTTAAAAATGAACAGTTTTACTTTTCCTTTCATGTTCAGTAGAAGTTTCTCTTATTAACCCCCAAATATAGTCCCCCATCATGCTTTCGGTATACTGGCCTTGGTAACGTCTCTCAAATTCCATTATATCTTGATGGAAGCGTTCCCCTTGCTCTTCCGAATAAGCTCCCATATTATTTTTAAATTTATCCAAATGAGAATGTAACATGTGCATCTTTAAAGACATTCTACATCCGATGATGGAAAAATTTGTAATCATGTCAGTGATCAGCTCGTCATAATTTTCAGCTCTATGGTTTCCAAGAAAACCATGAACTACTGCCTTAAAACTGTTCCAGGCATTTTTCTCCTCATTGCTAAGTAAGTCCGGGAAAATATCACAATCCATAATTTTTTTTATTTGAGGGCCCACAAAGATTCCAGCTTTAATTTTCGCCTCTGAAAGCTTTGGAAAAAAACTCTTCAAATATTTGAAAGCTTCGGACTCATGATTAAGAGCCTTTACAAATTGTTTAATCAGACCCAATTTAATATGCAATGGCGGCATTAATATAGTTTTAAGATCGACAATTGCCTCCCATTTAATATTGCATTTTCCCACTTCATACACAGTACGTACAGGCCAATGTTTTTGACGGTAGTGAGCGGCATCATTTCTACTATCCCACAGGCAAAGATAACAGGAGTATTTAGTATACCCACCTTGCATTCCGGTCAAAAAACACACCATCTTGAAGTCCCCAATAACTTCCCACTTGTATTCCATATATTTAATTGCAGTTAATAGCATTTTAATACTGTCATAATTTTCTTTAAGATGTACGGAATGTGCCAATGGAATAGAGGGAAATTTGTTCCCATTGTGTAGTAGAACAGCTTTTAGACTTTTTGTTGAGCTGTCAATAAAAAGGCGCCATTCAGTTGTATGACATGGAATACCAATTTCTTCAAATAAACCTTTCACGTCATGACAAAAACAGAGTCCATCTTCCTTACTAAAGAAACAAGAAAATTCTTCATGACGTTTTCTTTGACAGGATATTCGTACATCAGAATTAAGTAGATTCCATTGTTTTAACCGTGATGCTAATAACTCTGCTTTACTTTTTGGTAGATTTAAGTCTCTTATTAAGTCATTGAGATCTTCAGAGTTGATGAGGTGTGGTAGTTTTAGCTCAGATTCAAGAACAAATTCAGAAGGTACGGATACAGATGAACTTCTTGATGGAAGGCTGCCTTGAGAGAGTACTTGATTTTCCAATACAGGCGGATTAGGTACAGGATTTCTATCTGTATGTGGTATTGGAGCGGATGTCGATGGTAGATCAGGATAAGATGTTTTCTTTGAATTTTTACCTTTGAGTGGCTTTACAATGCAAAAATAACAGTCTGTGAGATGATCACTGGGTTCCCTCCAAATTCTGGGCACTGCAAACTTCATTTGTCTTTTTTCACCTCGGTACCAGCCTACAATAAAACGTAACGTATTATAACCTAATTAATGTCTTATAAAATAGTTAATACAATAAAAAAAGAGAAAATATACTCACCGTCAAGAATGTATCTGCAAGAGTTACATGACACATGTGGAGTCCATTTTTTGTCTTGATTTTTAACAGGTAGATTAAAGTAAGCTTGATATGCCTCGCAAATCTTTAAATTTGTACTCAAATCATATTTTTTCTCTCTTACTTTAATAAATTCACCGCAAATATAGCAAAACGAGTCAGCGTTTCGTTTACAACTTCTAGAAGCCATTTTAGATGGGTTATACAGCGAAAAAAAAACAAAATACGTTATTCCTGTGTAATATGCAAACACATACTACCGTACACAACGAGCGACGCAAGAAACACTGCCCCCACCCTCTAACCTCTCTTCGACAACGATAGCGCGCAAAGACCGACATTAATCAGGCGTGAAAATAAAAAATGCTATAACTTCTTAAAAAGCAAATATTTTCATTCTGTAATCGCAATTTTTTATATAGATTTGCTTATATAATCAAAATATATTAGGTAAAACCCATGCGCAAAAAAAATTTTTTTTTTTGTTGACCGGTGTAATAGGCAGACCCAGTTGGGTGTTTTCGGAGACATGGAGGCAAGTGGCCTAGTGCCCATAACTGTAGAGCCTGTCTGAAAAGAATTGTAGATGTAAGGGAAAGCAAGGGGAAAAAGGCGTAACAACTTAATTGATTGATTTATTGTAACTTAATTACATATTTTTAAAGATGACAATGCTATCTCACAGCAGCTCACGCAATATTGTTATTAGTGTTAACTTTTATTAATTTGACAATGGTATCTGCTGCTGTCGTAGGTAATTATTTTATTGTAATTATTGTTATAGAATCTTGACGTGTAAAAGTGCTCCTTTAGAGCCAAATAACTTAATAAAAAAATCTAATCTAAAATCGAAATGTAAAAATAATATTGATTTCTTAATATTCAACTCATTTTCTTTTTAGATTATACCAAAAGGTACGCCAATAGAATTGGAAGGTATACCTCAGGCTCACATTGGAGATTTCCTCTCAGTCCTCGAGTTTGTCCATTTGTATGCTGATACTTTAAAAGTCAAAGATGTATTCCCCTATGGACTTGATGTGGATATGTTTAGAAAGGTATGTGTCACTTAATATTTTTTATTGTTGCTAGAACTCTGACCTCAACCTGTCTGATAGTAATCCAAGGAATTGGATCAGAAGGTCCAAGAGTGCCCAGTTATAAATGCTTTTTTATTTTTATATGGGTCCTACGCGACCCAAAAGTAGACTTTACCTGATATTAAATTCCAGTCTGTTAATCCAGGGTATTACGACCACTTACAAATATACAGACCGTAAAGTAACCTAGTTGCGTTTCGGGATCAGCTTGTAAGTTGCCAGTTCCAACTAGGCCGGCATAGTGGATGTAATTGCTTCTTACAGTTATTGAATTGTAATAGCAGTGACATTAATTAATGGACTGTATTCCAGCTTAACATCAAGCGGGGTGCTGTCGAGTATAATAATAATAAAAAATATTGTCAGTGTTTTCCGATCATACATCCTCAAGTAAGCTAGGTTGCCTAGTGCCCATAACCTTAGAGCTTGTATGAGGAGAATCGTGGCAAGTGGCGCACCATTGTCTCTGCCTATCCCCATGGGAAAAATGCGTGACAATTTGATTTATTGATTGATTGACGTCATGAAATAGACTGAAAACTGTATCAAGTAATATTTTGTTCTAGGCATTGACATTGAAAGAGCATTCAGGAGTATTCAGTGATTTAGTGCAAATGCTATTGAGTACGATATTCAATTTACAAGAGGATGAAGCTGAGGACTTCAAAGAAAATGGTGGAATTGTTCACTCACCAGGTAAAAACACATTTAACAAAAGTAGTGGGCAGTCAGTTAATGATTATTTGAACTACCGTCTACCAGTGGCGTAGCGTGGAAGTCAGCCGCCCGGGGTGGAAAAAAATTTGCCGCCCCCTTTATTTAGGAGTTTCAATCATAGGTATAGCAAATATATGAATCTCAGGTTCAAATTTTAACGATTTTTTTTAGTTTTTATAAATTTTGCCGCCCCCTAAAAATGCCGCCCGGGGCGGCCCGCCCCCTCCGCCCCCGCCACGCTACGCCACTGCCGTCTACCGATCCTTCTGTACAGATCATGAAGTATAGTAGCAGACACCCTCATTCATGAGCCGCACACAAACTGCATTTAAATGCAACCTTGCAATGGGACGGCTCTGCCAAGTATCTTCTCAATGCCCTGGATTCAGTGCAGCGCCGAGCTGTACGAATTATAGGTGACGCAGAGGTCTCGCGAACTCTGGACACCCTGCAGGGAAATGGCGGCTCTGTGCGTCCTCTATCGCCTATACCACGGAGAATGTTCCGAGTAGCTCTTTACCCTTGTTCCTACCTCATTTTTACACCCGCATCGGTCGGGAAAAGCATCTGCATTCTGTCGACTTGGAAACTTAAGCTTAGCTTGTAAGTTATAAGTTCTGGAACTGTGAATGCTAATTGCTAACGTCGAAATGACGGGCCCCTTCACTGTATTTACGCACACGTGCTAATATGAATGCAACACACAATTTTAATAACAATGCAATTTTAATAGATCATTCAGTCAAAAGAAGGAGCACGCTGATAAAGTATAGTTAGTAATATTTGTATTCACACATTTAAATAAACTAATAAAGTGGAGGGGCGCGTCATGTATAGTTAAACAAGCTATAGCAGTTATTTAACATCAGACTTGGTGCTGACAAATGTCGAGCCCCAATAATTAAATGTCATTGTTTCGCAGAGGATGTGGTTGGCGATGGTGAACAAGAGATGGGTGTTACAAAGGCCGTTGAATTGGCGACGAAAGCATGCAAATGGTCACAAACGTATTTGGGCACGCAGCTCAGGAAATTGCCCTTGGACCCCACGACAGTCAGTGAAGTTCTGAGGTTAGTTATATATACCTAAAATTGGTCTGATCCTCTGCGCTTTAGTCTTTTCCTTTATTTTTTTTTTTATTGTGACAGACATGTGATAGCACCCTGCTTGATGTTAAGCTGGAGTGTAGTCCATGAATGGATGGCACTGACTTGGCGGCTCTGTGCGTTCTCTATCGCATATACCACAGAGAATGTTCCGAGGAGATTTTTGTCTTGTTGTCTTTTAACGTAATATGCTCACTGCGCTGGGGAATTCCGCATTTTGTCGACCGAATCGGCAGTCGAACTAAAAAGTTCGGTGCGTCTTTTTTTTGTAGAACAATCGACAAGTGGAATGCTTTGCCAGCCCATGTGTTCTCTCCATCCTATAACCTTGGATCCATCGAGCGATGCGTAAAAAAGTACCTTTGGCCGCCATAGTGACGGCGACTGGAGCAGCCGTGAACTGACTCGGTTTTTTTCAGTTGTCGTCACTCTTGGACCTCTTGCTTATAATAAGGCGGGTCGAGATTAGATGTCGTGTCACAATAAAAATAAGCTGCTGTGAGAGACCATTGTCAACTTACAAACTGTTTCACGAGAACAGTGGCGTAGCGTGGGACCCCAAACAATTTATTTTAGTTTTTAATAATTTTGCCGCCCCCAAATAGCGCCGCCCCCGCCACGCTACGCCACTGCACGAGAAGATATGACCTATTATTTGTTATCCAGGGTGCATTTACTGTCATCTGGTGCTGAAGCGGGCAGCCGTTGTGCTCTGTGGCGTTACCAGCAACGTGGTGGTTATACGTGCACTGATGATGCTGGCTTATGGCTGCGGAGAGCACATCCAGCACTATTAAGAAAGTTACATACATCACATGTCGCTGATCTGCCTATAGGTATTTATTCATTTACATTTCTATACTAAAGTGCTTGCTATCATAGAAACAGGATTACCTGAGTACATATGTCATAGGTACATTGGTATAGATCTATTCATTTACGAGTGCGCGTTCAGTATGAGGCAGGGCGCGCGGAAAGGGGAACGTATAAAAAAATGAAATTGTATTTAATATATAATAAATGTTTATTACTGTGTATGTATTATAAATAAATAAAGGAGGTGGGTACTGATCATCCTTTTTCGCCCATCGGACAAATCTTAAAATATAACTTTTTTCTAATTTTTATAACGTATATTTAGTTAAATTTCCTTTTTACTTTTACTGGCAGATCAGTGATATCTAAAGTTCATGACTTTATAAAATTAGATGCACAAAACTAAAGGGCAGAAAAACTCGAATGTGCTAGATGGAGAACTGTCAAAGCCTTAATAAAACTAATAATAAAAAACTGATAATAAAAAACTGATAATAAACACTAAAATAAAAAAACAAGTAGAGCAGACTTTCTGACAAATCGGGAACCGCGTTCTCCCTGCGCGCGCCCCGAAGCCACCCGAATTGACTTACCATCAAGGTCAAGGTCAGAGGTCGAGTCACGTTAAGAAGTTTTTATCAAATCTTGATATCTGATTTCGACCTGCCTGAAGCAAGAGAGTTACGGTTACCGTTACCTCAGTTGCCGTGACTATGCCAGCCAAAGGAAGCTTTTTTCAATATAGAACATACAGAAATGTGTATTTTTTATTAACAGATGACAAATTCCGTGTGCTCCACTGTTTGATGAATCAAATATTAAGTTATGCAACAGTGAGGGACATCGTAGAAGAGAAATTAGAAACATTGCGAACAACAAAGTATGAATTGAGAATGGCACAGGTAGATTTTTATTCATCTAATTAATATAATTAAATACAAATTAATTATTTAAGTATCTTTCTATACTAAGCTACAGTTTCCGGCGGATAAAAAGAGCTGTGTGTTTTAAGTTGCGCAGTTTAAGGATTGGCATATTAAAAGAGCTCTGGACGACTGCAGTAGATTGGGAAGGCGAAATAAATGTTTTAATTTTGGTTGATTTTATAAATTAATATTTTCCAAACAGATACAATTTAGAAAGCATGATACCGAACATGGAACAGCTAGAAGTAAGCTCCGCAAAGAGTTTGCTACTAAGAAGGAGGAACTGAAATTGTCTGGTGCAGCCGCCAGAGCTCACGATGAAGAGCTCAGGCTAGCCATTGAGAAACTCAACAAGGAAGGTGTTGCTAGGAAAGCTGAATTGGAGAAGAAAGTAAAGCAATTGCAGTTGCGATGCTTCGATCATTTGTCTTACCTTGGTAAGTTTGATATTTTAGTACAGGATTATAAAAAATTGTGATTCGACATCAGATCTTGACTCATCTGTTAAAGCAAGAAGAGGACCAAGAACGCCCGTGACTGAAAAAACCGACTCAGTTTCCTTAGTCGCCGTCACTGTGTCGAATGCAAGCTTAGTCCAGAATCAAATGGGTCTAATACTAAAATCAGTAAAATCTTAAGATTTTGGTTTAGTGGGTATACTAAGCTACTAAAGTGCTTGTATCATTTAGGCCGGCATAGTAGCGGCGGCTGGGGCAGCCGGGAACTGACTCGGTTATTCCAGTCGTCGTCACTCTTGGACTTCCTCTTGCTTATCATCAGGCGAGTCGAAGTCAGATGTCGTGTCACAATAAAAAAAAAAAAAAAAAAAACAGGATAACCAAAGGTGGTATTGGCAAATGGTTTTGAACTCGGTCTGCGTAACCATTGCACTACCACTACACCATGGTCACCTTGGTCTGCCTACTATGCTTATGGACCTACCTTACCATGCAGACCTGGAGGAAATATCTGGCTAACCATCAGACGGAGTGTAGTCGTGCTTATTAAATGCATGTTAGATTTACTGGTGCCAGTCATGATTTATAACCCCAAAGAATTTGGGAAGAACAGAATCTGTGCTAAAATGAGAACTAATTCATTGTTATTTGTCTTATTTATATTATGTTTATACCACGTGTGACTAAAAGAGACAACTACTTGTACTTCAATTCCTTTATTTCAAAGGATGGCGCTACTTTTTTTTTGCAAATACAACCACTTGTAATTGTGGTTTACTTTTAATACTGCTTAATTAAAAGTCACGTGGTAGTAAGACTAGCAACATAATTGTTCCGTCATCCTTTTTTGAAGTATTTTAATGTCATTTATTATTCTGTCAAATTAGGTTGTCAAATGATCATCAAAACTAGTGACAACCTTCTAAATTACGAATTAAAAATGTATATTATATCACCATAAGTAAAAATAGTATAAACGGTTGTATTTTGTAGGTATTTTAGGGCTCCTTTTGTGTCTTAAGTACAATTTCTTTGAATAATCCAATGTTTTTTTTTTAAATTTCGCAGGCAGTGACCGTGGTTACCGTCGCTACTGGTTGAACCAATGTGTGTCAGGATTGTTTGTAGAGACACCTGCTGAGAGTGTGGGTGTATGCACAGATAAACCTATTACACAAACGCAAGGGCAATCGGCTGATACGCTCGCTTATGTCAGAAACTTATTTGAGAATGAGAGAGGTAAGTTTTGAATTAGTTATGAGCATAAAGTGGATGACAGGCGTGGCGTAGTAGTGTGCTACCAGACCGTTGCGCAGGTGTCCCGGGTTCGATTCCCGGTCAGAGCAAATATTAGTTTCATATTGATATTTCATAATTGTAATTTAATAATTAATTAATTAATAAAAAGATTAGGCCGAGGATCAAATCAAAGACATACTCAAGAAATCTGGGTTGCTTAGTGCCCATAACCATAGAGCTTGTATGAGGAGAATTGTGGATGTGAAAGTACCGAGGGAGTTGTGTCAGAATAGTGGAAAGTGGCGCTCCATTGTTTCTGCCTATCCCCTGCCTATCCTATTCTGCCTATGGGAAAGAGGCGTGACAATTTGATTGATTGATTAAATTGTAAAAAGTATATATTTGCTCTGGGTCTGGTTTTCATAGAGTAGTAAGTAGAGGTGCCCAGTCTGCTGATCCGAGGTAGTACCTCCACTTACAAGTATACAGACCTGGATCAGCTTGTAAGTTGTCGGTTTCAACTATGCTGGCAAAGTAGATGTGATTACTACTTCCAGTTATTAACTGTTAGTAGCAGTCACCTCCATTCATGGACGGCACACCAGCTTAACATCAGATGGGCGCTATGACATGTCGAGTCACGATAAAAAAAATTGAAATTATGGACTGATCACTGTTTTTCTTTTTTATTTGAGACTACTTGCCTGATAAAAACTGGGAATCTTCGACGACTGTAATAAATTGATCTAGCTTACTGTTGCCTTAATTGCTGTCTTTACTATGCCATTATCTCTGCCTATCCCTGTGGGAAAAAGGCGTGACAATTTGATTGATTGACTATGCCGGCCAAAAAAGGAGTGTTTGATAAGGGTGTTGCTGTATTCCATTGGGGTTTTACTATTAGTTTTATTTCCTCTGAATAATTTATTTATCGTTCTATCGCCGGTAGTTGAAGGTATGTTAAGTTAAGGTGCGGTCTGTGAATGGTGACAACTGCTACTACATCTGAATGTTTAACCATTTGCGTGATATAGGCATACCAGCAATACACTGCTCGCCTATAAATTAATAATAATAATACAGGAAATAATTTCACAGAGCAGTTGATCTATGATGGCCTGCGAGGTTAGGTTGGGGAAGTTAAAACGATAATCGTCTCTTGTGGCAAAATAATAAAAGTTTGGCAAAATCCACCAAAATGAGACTATTGATGATAATGATCAAACGTGTCGTCGCACAAACGATATTCGTCACAACGATTAATATTCTCGTTTTATTGCATTTAGCCTAGCTTTTATTATTTTGATAATTGCCGACAAGAGACGATTATCGTTTTAACTTGCCCATCCTAACCCCGCTGGTTGGAACTAGCAACTATAAAACTGATCCCGAAACGCGAATGAGTCACTTGACAGTGTTTGTACTATCAGACCATGCGTTTAAATACGTGTCTCTCATTTATCTCTTACAGCCAGCAGCGACAAAGAGAATGACTCAGCAGCTAACTCCAGAGGCAACTCACCAAAGAAACCATTCTCACACTTGAATGGGTTGACCCAAAAGTTAACAACCATCGAAGATAACACCCAGTTGATGCGTGACTTGTATGTGTGTACTGCCAATATGGCAACCTGCTTAGTCCACGGGAAGGAAGGACATCCGCAGTGGACCTTCTATAATACTGAGAAGCAAATTAATGAGTTGATCTCGTCGTTGAACAAAAGAGGGTTGAGGGAGAGTGAGTTGAGGAATAATTTGGAGATGGACAGAACTAGTATTGTTGATTATATCAAGAAGTGTCCAATGCATCTGCTTAATCCACTGTTTCCTGCTGTAAGTTTACATTTTTTTAAATTAAGAATTGTGCTCTTACCTTGGCTGGCCTAATGGTAAGCAAGAGGAAGTCCCAGAGTGCCGACGACTGAAAAATCGATTCTGTCACCGCTACTATAAGGTTGAGGTTGACTGAGGTTGTGTTTAAAGAGTGATGCTAATTTTATTTTTACTAGTTGTTAAATTGGGTTCATTTTATTGTTTCTTAATATATGACAGCAACCTGCCTGTTAAGCTGGAGTCCTGCTTTAAACGCGAGCTTTTATCATCATCAGCCAGAAGGCGTCCACAGCTAAACATAGGCCTCCCCCTTAAAACGCCATTCCGAATGACAAGATGCCAGTTGCATCCATCAGTTACCTGTGACTTTCACTATGTCGTCAGTCCACCTTGTGGGAGGCCTACTTACGCTGCGTCTTCCGGTTCGTGGTCTCCACTGTAGAACCTTTCTTCCCCATCGGTTGTCGGTTCTTCGAGCAAAGTGGCTCTTTGGCGAATATCCTCGTTCCGGATTCTATCGCGCAAAGAAACACCAAGCATAGCTCTCTCCATTGCTCGCTGAGCGACTCTGAGCTTATCCAGCAGGCCAACATTTAAGGGCCACGTCTCAACGCGAGCTTTACGGTCTGTAAACTGCAGGTCGGCTGAGTGGAGTAAATGACCACCAACTGTCTGCCTATCACACTTCAATATCAAGACCTGTAATAAATATTTACCTCATACCTTTTATTGTAAGAAAAAATCTTAATAAATAAGAAAGAAAGAATTTGTCACACCCTTTTTCTACATGGATAGACAGACACAATGGAGCGCCACTTGCCATGCCACTTGACACAACTTTACTCGCTTTTCTCACATTCACAATTCTCTCCATACAAGCTCACAGATATTCCCAAGAAAGCTTGGTGGCCTAGTGCCCATAACCGTGTATGAAGAGAGAATTAATAATTAAATATTACAAACTATAAAACAAATCTTTTCGCGGGAATTGAAACCGGAACTGTCTACGAAATTATAAAAATATATACCTATATTTATTAATTTCATTATTGCAGCCTCCAGGATCAAATTCTCTCAGACTAAAGAAATTCCAGCCCTCTATCGTGGTACCGCCTGATTGCTCCTTGTCGGAGGCTTTGGAGTTATCACTTAGGGACCATATATTGGAGTTGGAAGAGAAGATATTCCATGGGTGTCTTGGGGCTTTGAAAGTTAAGGTTCGTTCGTGTAACACCTTTTTTTTATTAGGAAAAAATGCAATATTAAATAATCAAATTATCACGCCTTTTTCCCACAGGAGCTCCACTTACCACGATTCTGACACAACTCCCTTTTTAAAATTCTAATTAAGTCTCAAATTAATATAAAATAATTTAAGCTAATAAAAAATAAAAAAGCATTTCTTTTATGTGGCTCGACGCATGATGTCCTGTTTAAAGGATCCAATGGGTTATAGGATTGGATGTGGATGCTGGCGAAGCTTTCTACATTTCGAATCGATTGACTGAAAATTGAGGCTTTTTTCTTAGATTATTCGCGAACATTGATTAATGAATTAGGCAAATTTTATGCGCCTTATTTTTGGTTATTGATTTTACAATTCTTTATTATTCCGACGTTTCGAAAGATTTTCAGCCATCGCGATACTAAGCCGCATAATTTTTTTTAAATTCAAGAATTGAGGCGCTGAATCGACTTGAAGTTTATTCTGTTGGATGTTCTTTTTCCCCAGGATCGTGAGGCGTGGCGTGGCACAATAATGTTGCGCGGCTATGACAAGCAGGCTGATTACCTAACATGGGGGCCTAGCAACCAATGCTGTGATGATGATACTGTGCTTATTAATGGTCACGATGAAGGTAATATTATTTATAAATAACTAAAATATAAATCTCCCAAACAAGGCAGGCCCGGGAGGGTAATTTCCGACCAAACCGGAGGCATCCTCAAGAAACCTAGGTTGCCTAGTGCCCATAACCATAGAGCTACATAGATACTGCTACATACTCCAATATAAAGATACTCTATACAAAGATACATTGGAACCTGCAATTGTTTTTAATCTGAGAACTCTTTGTTTGCGAGACTATTTATTGACCACTAGGCCTCGGTCGCCTTAATTTATTTCTATATACTTACAATATTTTTTTATGCTTAAATTTTAATGTAAATGTTATTTTCAGATGATGACAAACCACCAATAAAGCCTTTAAAAAAATACCGTGATCCTGGCTTCTATTTAAACGAGAGCAAACTAAATGATTTCAATCAAAAACAGCTGTCTGAAGACATGTCAGCACCATATACTGTTGTCAGGGGTCTCGCTTCAGCATTATTGCAAGTCTCAAAATCAATACATCATAAATATTTGAAAAGGCCACTAGGTATGTATATATAATCATCAAGGCGTGACAAGCGTTTTCCCCCACAAGGATAGGTAGAGACATTGGAGAACCAATTGCCACATTTCTGACACAACTCCCTCGCTTCCCTCACATCCACAGTTCTCTTCGTACAAGCTTTATGGTTATAGGCATTAACCATAAGATTATCGACTAAGTCAGACATCTTCAGCATTCTTGAAGATATCTTCGATTTGGTCGAAAAAAACCCTTCTAGGCCTGCAGTGTTTAACACATCCATCCATATCATATCAAAATGCCAGCACAGTGAAGGCGACTGAGGCAGCCATAAATAAAGTTTGTTTTTCAGTCATCGGGGCTCTTATACCTTTCTTTACTTAGACATGAGGAAATTCAAAGTTGTAGTGAGATGTTGAATCAGAAATTTTAAAAATATACTAGGTGTGAATAAACGCAGCAAAGTTTTTAATCATGTGTGTTAAACTAATAATACTAAAACATAGTTAGATCCGGCAACTTTCAAGATAATCCGGAAACGCAACAGAGTTGATTTACGGTACTACTCTATTGGTGTTTTCTATTCTATCTAAAGTGGTGACTTTGAAATTGTTTTGCAGGTCTTGATGATAAGGAACGCAAAGAACGTGAAGCTCGTGGTAGACCTTTGGATCTGGAAGCTTTAGAGAGATGGGAAGTGTCTCTTATGGAAAGCAGAAGTTATGCACAGGTCAGTTAAACATTTTATTGGGTAATTAAGATAATAAAAAGTTACTCATCTACATAAAGGCCAACTGATCGACCGGTGTTTGTATGTTTGTTTCTTTGTTTCCGTGTAGTCTAAATGTAATCGTTTGAGACTTACGTTGAGTTTTTTTTTTTAGGTATTTGTTTAGTTATCTTGAAGTGTAAACAAGTATTTAAATTATTGATCAATCCTATTAATGATATTGTTTTAAATATATATCATATATTGTACTGTTGGATTGCCTAAATGGAAATTAATAAATAATAATATAAGTAAGATTATCATCATATAATAAAATAAATCAGTATTTTCTTCTAAATTGTTTCTCAGATTGTACTTCACTTGTTCACCTTGGACTCGAGCATAACATGGTCTGCGAGTATATTGAATGCTTCGTGCCGCATATGCAGACGTAAGGCTGACCCGGACAACATGTTGCTATGCGACAATTGCAACAAAGGACACCATTTGTATTGTCTCAAACCTAAATTACAAGTAAGTGATTTTTATACATTTCTATACTGAGATACTAAAGTGATTGAATCGTAGAAACATGATAACCAAAGTACATATATCAAAGATAAATTGGTACCGGTGGGTGGTTTCAAACTCTTGCTCTCGGTTTGCGTAACCATTGCACTGCCACTACACCACGGTCGCAACATTTTCCCATAGGCAGAGCAATGAAGCGCCACTTGCCACGATTCTGACACAACTTCCTCGCTTCTCTCACATCCACAATTCTCTTTACATGAGCTCTATGGTTATGGGCAATAAGCAACCCAACTTTCTTAATGATGTCTCCAATTTGATCCGAAAACACCCCCCTTGGTCTGCCTCGGGGTGACCAACGCATCCATCCACATCAGATTTATAAATTTCTTTCCTCAAATACTTTTACATGTATACATATTTATTATTAAGAAATTAATCAAAACGATTATTTGATTAATTTATCTATAAATTTTGATTTCATGCTGGTCAGAATCAAATACAGGTATTATTGTTTATTTCTATATGTATATTTAATATTACGTACGGTTATGATTTTTATATTTATATCTTTTAATTTTTCACATATGCGCCTTACAAAATATGCGTTCATTACACGTACAAAATATTAATACATCATTCTAACTATACCAGCGACATGTTACGATGGCCGTTTTGACGTTTGACTCGTTCATGAAGTTTTGTATAAATTATCAAATATACAAAACTTCACGAGCAGATCAAACGTCAAAACAGTCATCATAATGTGCCGCTGGTATTGGGCTTATGCTATAATATTTATTCTATTTAGATCTTTGACAAAGTCAATTTTTATAGTTTTTATAAACTATAAAAAATTTATCTACCCATAACCTAAGATACTACAAGCGTGAAAATACATTTTTGGCATGGTGTCGGCGACTGAAGCAACCGTAAACTGAATCGGTTTTTTTCAGTCATCGGTGCTCTTAGCCCACCCGCGCTCTAGGCGAAGAAGAACTTTTGTTTATTCAAAACAAAATGTGATAATCAACAGCAGCCTTTAATATGGCGCCGGCATAACAAGAATTAACTTTTTTAAATTCTTTATGGCAGAAAGTACCTGAAGGCGACTGGTTCTGTGATCAATGTAAACCAAAAGAGCGCACGCCCAGGAAGAGACGGAAACTGTTCTCAGATCAAGATATTGAAGATGCCATGAAATCTGACAGGTATGTGCTTTGAAATGGGTTATTCAGGCATGTAATGTGGTGTTCGAACCATGTAGTACCACCACAAGCAACTCAGTCGCATTTCAGGATCGTCTTGATAGTGCATGCGACTGCTACTTGCAGTTATTTAACTGTAGTAGCAGTTGCCCTCATTTATAGACATATGTCTAATCACAATAAAAAATAATAACATTAACAAATAGCTTTCCACAGTCTAACATAAATTATGCTTTCCTCACTATAACAATTTCTCATCTTCATCATAAATGCTAGGTCGAACGTTTACAAGTTTAGTTCTTATTGTAGCGAGCAGTCCGATGCAGAGGATTCCTCCGGCGAATACTCTGGCATTGATGTGGGTGTCTGTACTGGATGCGGCAGCGGTGGTAGACTAGCAGCCGGATGCAGTGGATGCAATAGAGTTTGGCATACGGAGTGCGCGCCACACCACTCAAGAGCTAGGAATAAGTTATGTCCGCATTGTGTCGCAGGAGATACAAGAGGTATGTTAATATAAAGTTATATACTTAGAGCGCGTAACACCCTCGCACCAAGCACTAAAGGACCCTGTATTGCTAAAGATTTATTCTACGACCGACACGCTATAACGTTTGAGTTTTGACGTTTGACCCGCTCATGAAGTTACGTATAATTTAATAATTATGTTTGAAGGAATGATTGTCGTTCTTTATAGTGACAATAAAGAACATCAGTTTGTTAAGCACGTCAAAACGGCTATTTTAGCATGCCGCTGGTCTAGTGTTAAATATAGAACGATGATTTTCATAGGTCGGAATGTAGAACACATTTATTTTTATTGTCTTTCGAGTTTTTCTTTTAATTAATAATCTACGGTGTTTGCTGTGCTCGATCGTAAGCCGGGAAGACTTGGGGTGGTTTTCCAGATTGGATGGAGTGATTACAGGCTACGGTCTTAAGCAATAGTGTTTGATTTAGTCTCAATGGTGCATACGACTGCTTTTCTTTTATGAATAAACTTAATAAACAAAACAATTGGTATGGTGAAAGACAATAAGCAAACACAAATGAAGCATTCGACGTCTGCCTTAGACTTCTACCGGGAATAAAAAGTCACAAAGCAATCCCTTTAACCACTTGTTAGTTTTTTGTATTTTTATGTAATATATTTTTATCAAGTCACAATGCACGCGCGTAGGTTTGAGTTATTCAAGTTCACTCGGCGCCTGATCTGCCCTACACGCTATGGCCGTGGGGTGGGTTTGAACTAGATTTTAGAATTATGGCTGTATTTTTCATTGATGTTTTGATTTTTTAACAAATATTATTATAAACTTATGCAAAAAACAAATATGAGCTCAAAAATATTGTTTTGCCCATACCGCATCAGTATGATGTATGCAACCTTCAGCTCACGGGATTGCTCTCTTTTTACGCCCGTTATAACTTCATATTATGGTAAAATAAGTGACAGATATATTCACTGGCCTAACTGCCTAATATTAAAATTTTAGGCTTCCTTTAGAATTTATTAAATAAGCTATAATATATATTTATAGAATTGAGCACCCGCCGATGTGCGGTGACGGCCATCAACAATATACATCACTACACGAAGCAGATCGCAAAGCCGCCGAGCTCCTCTGGTATTGTTTTGCCCTTACATTATGATCTATAGAGCGCAAATAAAACATTTACCGATTGTAAGCACATTTTATATGGTGAATAGTGTTCACACAAGTTCTTACAGTTCATACAGGGTACACGCGCTCTATAGATCACGTATGTGATCTATATAAGGCTTTGTTTCACAATCATCTATATGTTTTCCTTTCTTGTGCTTACTGCATCTGTCCTTTTGGGTTCTTTTTAATTAATTTTTCTCACAATAAAACACACATCTTGTTAATAGGGTTGTTTTCAGTTGTAATGTCGTGTCTGCCCGATTATTTTTAAATTCAGATGTTAGGCAGGTTGAAACAGCCTCGGCCGAATGTACCGCATAACTGATACATCGACAGTCTCCTACGTACAAAGTGACATATCTAAAACCAAAATTTACAGGAGGTCTATTTAATTCAATTCAATTAACGAGAATGCCTTCGATTTGGTATGAAAAATATTCCTGGGTTTACCTCGTTTAACGCATCCATCTACATGAGATTTATAAATTCCTTTCGTCAATCTACTTTCGCTCATCCTTTTCATGTTCCCAAACTATCGAAGCTTTCCTTTGTCAATCCTTGTCATTACATCTACTTTCGAACCACGTCTTTTCGCACTGCGCTATTCCTTATTATGTTCGCTATCTTTACTCCATATGAGTGTATAATAAGTGTTAATAAACGCATTTATACAGCGGTATTTCTACTCTCATGCTTTTTCTGCCACACCCAACATTCACTTCCATACATAAGGTAGAAACAAGTACCGCATTATGAACAGCCATCCGTGACTATTCGGACATTATTTGGGTGTTCATTCAATATGTGAATTAATTTCTTTAACTCTTACTCCAGTAAACTTCGATTTTCAACATTAAGTTTAACGTGGGCACGGACATTAGCGCCGATATCATTAAATTGTTTTTATTAAATACGTTTGCCACGCCTAAATTTTCCACAGAGACAGCGGACAAAATAAATGTTTAATATGAGATAATCAGTGGGCAACACATAAAATACAAGTGTAATGGTTTTTTAGCAACCCTGCTAGTACACTCCGTCAAAAATAATTTAATTATCTTTAATATTGTAAATTATCTATTTTTATCTTAAATGTTTTTTTTTTATTGTCTTATTAAATCATTTTCATATTAAGTTTTAAAGTTCTCACAATAAAAATTATTGCATGGTAGTCTAATTATATATTACATTGTTTATTTCAATTCTTTTAGACTGTACTCGTATCTAAATGTATATTTTACTTAATTATTTATTCATATTAATTTGGCGGACTGATGTGGCAATGTGGTTATGTATTTTACATTACACAGTCTTGTTAAAATTTTACATTACCCAGTCTTATCACTATTTTACATTACACAGTCTTGTTACTATTTTACATAACGCAGTATTCTCACTATTGTACATTACACAGTTTAGTCACTGTTTTACAGTACAGTCTTGTTACTATTTTACATTACACAATCTTGTCACTGTTTTCATTACACAATCTTGTCTCTGTTTTACATTACATACACAATCTTGTCACTGTTTTTGTTACCCAGTCTTATCAATATTTTACGTCACACAGTTCTACTAACACACAGTTGTACATTATTTCTACTAATAATATGGCTATAATGCAAAATTTAAATGTTTTTTTTTAATAAGCACTCATTAAATTGATTGTTAATTTTAATATATCTGTTTTATACTTTACAGAAACGGACAGCGATGATAATTTAACTTTAGTTAAACTAAAGGGAAAAAGGTAATTATACAATCTAGCTTTACATAAATCATAGCACCAAAAATTTATTAATCTTACTCTAAATTTACGCTCTAATATAATTTATTAATCTTACGCTAAATTTACGCTCTAATATAATTTATAAATCTTGTACGCTTAATTTACGCTCTAATATAATTTAGAAATCTTTTACGCTTAATTTACGCTCTAATATAATTTATAAATCTTTTACGCTTAATTTACGCTCTAATATAATTTATAAATCTTTTACGCTTTATTTACGCTCGTAATATAATTTATTAATCTTTTACGCTAAATACACGATCTAATATAATTTATTAATCTTTCCATAAGGCATCGCAAGAAGAGCAAGGAGTCAGCGCCGCAAGTAAATGGTCATGCAAATGGACACAATACAAGCAAAAGAAAGTATAGAAAGTAAGTTGTTTATTATTAATATTACGGTGCACTTACTCTTTCTTCCCATTCGAGCTTACCTCGCGTTTATTTTTGGTTCTATTGATATTACATTTTTTTTTAAATTTCGACGTTTCGAAATCTTTGTAACCATCGTGGTTACGGAGAGACTGCTGACGAAGCAAAGCTCTCGAAACGTCGGAATAATAAAAAGAATTAACAACTAAAAATAAATGCTATAGTAAACCGTAAATTTAAGTAAGTTATTTATTATTATTGTGGTGCAACTCACTTTTATTGCCGACTCAGGGTAGTACCATCCCTTTTAATTATACAGACCGTGAGGTGACTCAGTCGCGTTCCAGGATCAGCCTGAAAATTGCTGGTTTTAACTAGGCTGGTATAATGGATACTAGAGCTACTGCAGTGGTAAGAGTGGTAGGAAGTGGTACACAGTCTGCCGATCCGGGGTAGTACCACCATTTACAAGTATACAGACCGTGAAGTGATTTGGTCGCGTTTCGGGAATAGCTTGTAAATTGCCGGTTCCAACTAGTCGCATCCATTAATGGACCACACTCCAGCTTAACATCAGAAGGGGTGCTGCCGTATGTCGTATAATTACCCGTATAATTACAGTATAATAATTAGTTTTTTAAAAGAAAATTTCAATGTACTTTTTTATTTGTTTATCGTTATTTTAGCACATCACAAAACAAATCTTTTTTTCTCATTTTTTTTGTTTTTTTTTTACTTCACAGATCAAAAGAGAACACACCAAAGAATAATAGGAAATCTAAAAGTTCTACAAATAATACACCGGTTGTCAATGGTCACAGTGAGTTTTTTTTTTGTATTTTTTTACATCAAATCAGTCAAGAAAGCTAGGTTGCCTAGTGCCTATAACCATAGAGCTTGTATGAATGTGAAGGAAGCGAAGGAGTTGTGTCAGGATCGTAGCAAGTGGCGCTCCATTGTCTCTGCCTATCCCTGTGGGAAAAAAGCGTGACAGTTTGATTGATTGATTGAATCTAAAGTATGCTACTAAAGTGCTTGTATCATAGAAACTGGGCATTGCACTACCACTCCACCACGGTCACCTTATTATATACTAAATTTAATTTAATTGTATGAAAATAATTGGGAAGTGAGGGAGTTGTGTCAGGATCGTGGCAAGTGGAGCTTTATTGTTTGTGCCTATTCCCATGGGCGTTTGTGGAGCTTATTAAGAGAATGAAGGAAGATAGAGTTATGTCAGGATCGTAGAATCGTCAGGATCCATCTCTCCCCCTACTCTGACCATTAGATTGATTCACGTATTTTAGCGACCGTGGTGTAGTGGCAGTGCAACAGTTACGTAAACCGAGAGCACGGGTTCGAAACCACCCTTGTACTTTGATATATGTACTTTGGTTGTCCTGTTTTTATGATACAAGCACTTTAGTTTAGTATAGAAATGTATATATATAAAAGTTTAATTGTAAACGTTTTTGCTCCACCCCTTTTAGACACGTCAGCAACAAAACGCAAACGCAAGAGTCGAACGGAGGTGCAGCTCCACGCGGAAGTGTTGCAGGATTTGTTACGTGACCTTATTAAACACAAGGACTCGTGGCCGTTCATAGATCCCGTGTTACAAGATGAGGTGAGCAATGAATTAAACAAATTTTATGCGGCTTAATATCGCGTTTATTTTGGTTTTGATTTTACAATTTTAGTTTATTATTCCGACGTTTCGTGAGCTGTGCAGCCATCGTGGTCACGGAGACTGAGGTGTTGGTCGTCCTATTGGTTGATGCTGTTATTGTTTACAAAACTACCCCCTTTGATGTTTTGATTTAATTTTTCTGTTCCCGGTTTATTTTATTTTTTTGCAAAAATAACTGACAATGTCATCTGGTTTGGCAGTTTGCTGGACTTGGGACTTGAGTTTATGTATTATGGGGTCCCAGGTGTTAGATAATTCATAACATTGATAATTGTTTAATTTAATAATCAATGTTCGCGCAAAATCTAAGAAAATACAGTAATTCCCCCTATGACGCGGTAGATTGGTTCCGCGTTATAGGGGTATTCCCGTATAACACGTTTTTACTACCTCGTATAACTCGCTGCAGGGGGTTTAAATCAAATATTAAGAAAAAACTATGTTATGAACAAAATATGTACGTTTTATCAAAATCAACCTAAACTAAAAACATGTCAAATTAAAATATTATGCATATGAACTAAAATAAAATGATAATTTCAAATAAATTAACAGTTTTATTACTTGTTTGTTCACTGTCAGAACTATCTGAAATAATGTTTCACCGACATCGTATGTGGGAAATCCCCGCGTTATATGGGGGAATGCCCGTGTTATTCGGGGGATAGAAATCGCGTAATGAGGGTGCCGCGTTATAGGGGGATTAATGTACTATATTATTATTCATTCAGCATTGTCATTCTGCCACAGGTGCCGGACTATTTTGAAGTGATCAAGAAGCCAATGGACTTCACAACGATGAGGGAGCGTCTGGAGAGCGGCCATTACACAAGCGATGCACAATTCATGTCGGACGCTGAGTTAATATTCACGAATTGTTACATGTACAATAAAGAAACGCACATTGTTGCCAAGTAAGTCTGTTTTCTAGTTTAGTGCTTGTATCATAGAAACAGGACGACTGAGACTAGGACGAGAACCTGCAATTGGTTTTGAACACTTGATCTCGGTTTGCGTGACCATTGCACTATCACTACACCACGGTTGCCTCCACTTCATTCAAGCTCTGTGATTATGATCATTGCAGGCCCAAGCTCTTAAATTTAACTTTGTTTTTTAATCACTTTTGCTAACCGAAATAATCATATAAAATAAAGCTTCTCAAATTGCAGGGCTGGCGTAAGACTCCAAAAGTACCTGACAAAACGTTGCACAGAATTGGAATTACCACTTGTTTGTGTGAACCCTGATGATTATCATAATAATGATGATGAAGATGACATTGATGATGACAGCGACACTCAACCACTTGCGAAGAAATTCAAACGATGACTCACTTATGATTAATTAGAACAAATTCTCTTTTAGAAAAAAGCTCTGGTTTTTGTTTAGGTCAAAAAGTTTTGTTTTTAAAAATTATTATTTTCGAAACTTAAGTTTAGCTCCTAAACTATTTTCAAGGTTTTACGTAATACATTTTCGTGTGTAGTGGAAAGAAGAGACGAAGGCTTTTTTACATAGAAGTGGCATAAATTGGCTAATAATGAAATTAATAAATTTTATGCGGCCTTCTATCGCGTTTATTTTGATTAATGATTTTACAGTTATTTTATTATTCTGACGTATTAATGACTAAAAATAAACGCGATAGTAAGCCGTATAAAATTTGTTTAATTTAATAATCAATGTTCGCGCAAAGTCTAAGAAAATACTAAACAAATAGTAAATTATTGCATGTAAAAAAGGAAATAATTAATAAAAACCTGTGTAAAGAGTAGAGGGAGAACTTTTACCTACTTGTAGGACGACACGGATATTAGCAACCTTTGGATCATTATTATTATTTATCATGGAGTTGTGCCAGCATCGTGGCAAGTAGCGCTCCATCGTCTCAGCCTATCCCTGTGGGAGAAGGGCGTGACAATTTAATTTGATTTTTTATTTATCATGGTTTATATTTTCTGTTACTACAGTTAAATAACTGCTCTGGTAGCAGTTGCATCCACTATGCTGGTCTAGTGGACATGACCGTCTATATACTTGAAAGTGGTAACTGGGCAAATAACTACTACTATTTGCACATTGGCCCCCTTCAAATCCCGAGGCACACAGCCCGACGTGTATGAGACTTCCGGATATTGAGCGATCGTAGCTCCATGCGGACATCGCGTTGTCAGATACGGATATCAGGCATCGTATGTCCGCAAGGATCCGTGAATCAACGGCAAAGAGCTCAGCCAAGAGATTGGCCTTCGCTTTTGTCGTATGCACCAGTGAGCCATCAGGCTGTCTCAGCGGTGGCAGTGAGGACCTACAGAAGTTAGATTCCACAGTTTTGGCAAGACTCCAAAAACTGTGACTACTTGTTGGGTGCGCTAATAGACTCTCGCCAATTCTGGAAAAGACTCTAAAAAAATTAATTATGTGTATATTATTATATTTGTTAATAAAAAAAAAAAGATGGATATTTGCTTCGGGTCTGGTTTTCAAAGAGTGGTAGGCAGTGGTACCCAGTCTGCCGATCCGGGGTAGTACCACCACTTACAAGTATACAGACCGTGAAGTGATTTAGTCACGTTTCGGGATCAGCTTGTAAGTTGCCGGTTCCATCTAGGCCGGCATAGTGGATGTGATTGCTACTCACAGTTATTGAATTGTAGTAGCAGTCCATTCATTCATGGACCACACTCTGGCTTAACATCAAGCGGGGTGCTGTCATATGTCCAGTCACAATAAAAAAAAAAAAAAAAAAATACAACAATTTTTGAAAATACTTTTTTTGATACTTTGAATAAACATTCAAACGATATAAATGATCCAAACTTCACGTTGTTAATATCCGTACTATAACAAACTTATAATAGAAAATCATGTAAAATGTCATTACAATCATGTCTCTGCCTATCCCTGTGGGAATTTAAAGGCATAAAATAGGTAATGTCGATTAATTATGGAGTTGGAATTGTGTGTCCTAGTGAAATCACCACGAATTGTATTGACCTAAACGAAATTTGTTGCAGTTACAGAGAGATGAAACAAACAAAATGTAAAATGTGATAATAAAAACATAATTCCGTGGCTTTTAGTATTTATTGTGCTTTTAATTTACTTGGGCCCAATAACAACGATGATTAAACAATGGTTAACTAACGATTATATAGAGCTGTGTACAGATACAGAAATTCCGTGCACCAGAGGTTTAAATAGTTTTTTATTTATTTGTTGTACTTATATTAACTACATAATTGCATAATTGGTATGAAAAACACAAGACATTACTGAAATACATTAAAATATAACAAGTGATGAAAATGCAAGAGAACGAAACGTGTGTATATTTATTTATTTATTATGCAACTTTATCACAAAAATAGTTTTTAATTTCCAAGTTCTCGGTTTTTTAAGTGATAACAATTAGATTTTTTCGTAAATATGAATAGACAATTACTAAATAATTATAGAATAAGCTGGAGTGTGGTCCATGAATGGATGCACTGCTACTAAAATTCAATAACTGTAAGTAGCAGTCACATCCACTATGCCGGCCTAGTTGAAACCGGCAACTTACAAGCTGATCCCGAAACGCGACTAAGTCACTTCACGGTCTGTATACTTGTAAGAGGTAGTATATATGTTTAAACATTGTTGAAATCGGGCCCTAATTATTTAAGTATTATTTTACAGTTACAATCGTGAGTTAGTTTAATTTTAGTGTATTTTTGTTGATGATTTAATTTTAGTGTATTTTTGAATGCGAACCTTTGTTGGTAAATTTTAATATCCAACCTATTTTTGAATGCATAATAAAAAGTTTTAGTGAAATGAAACAAAATATCGTCTTTGATATTGTAATTTTATTTTTCTTGTGACACGACATCCGACCTCGTCCCGCCTGATGATAAGCAAGAGGAGGTCCCACATTTATTACATTTTATCTCGGCTTTAATCTTGTTTTATTTGTTTTTTTTAAATAATGGGATATTTAAGTTTCTATTTATACTATCGATATATCATGAGAAACAAATTTATTTGTACGGTATATGTTTTATCCTGACACAGCTCCCTCGCTTCCTTCACATCCACAATTCTCTTCATACAAGCTCTAAGGTTATGGTTTATGGCCAGGGCCGTCTTAAGCATATTCAGCGCCGGGGTGCGAAAGTCAAGGCTCCGCTCGCGTGGTCTCAGTGTAGTAGGTACCTGTCGAAATTTATGGCGGTCGGCATGCGCCCCCTAGGACTCTGCGCCCGGGTGCACCGCACCCCTTAAACCCCCGGGTAAAGACGGCCCTGTTTATGGCAACTAGGCAAACCCCCTCTTGGGCCTGCTTAGCCTCCGTGGCAAGTAACGCTCTATTGTCTCTGCCTATCCCTATAGGAAAAAGTCGTGATTTTTTATTGATTGATATATTTTGTTAATACTGTGTGCCATTAAATAGATTTTTCTTTCCTGTAATGTTTAGCCCTTTCAGGCGACCGTGGTGTATTGGCAGTGCAATGGTTAAGCAAACCGAGAGCACGAGTTCGAAACCACCACCGGTACCAATGTATCTTTGATATATGTATGTTCTTTGGTTCTCCTGTTTCTATGATACAAGCACTTTAGTAGCTTAGTATAGAAATGTAAATAAAAAAACGTGTTTCAATATCAAGGACGTTATTTTAATTCATAACAATAATATATTATATTTTTCTATGCAACTATATTAAACGAGGAGGTGTGTTGATTTATATTTGTCACTCTTGGACCTTGCTTATCATCAGGCGGGTCGAGGTCAAATGTCGTGTCACAATGAAAAAAAAAAAGCGTTATCCTTCAAGCGAGTCGTGTAAACGCACCTTTGGCCGGCATAGTGACCATCAAGCGTATGTCAAATACATTTAATGTGCAGGATCATATTAAATCTATATTTCTGAGATGATATTTTGCTCAAATAGTTTTAGATATTAAAGTTTTCAATTGCTGAGAGATTGTATGGCTTTATTCATAGTTTTGTTGGTTAACGCCCGGAGCATCGCTCTTGCCGTTCGCACCTCTAGGCCGGCTCTGACGAGTATCTTTTTAATACTCTGTACCCTTTGCAGCGCCGAATTGTCCTAGCTGGGATATATTGAGGTCATAAGGAGGTAATCCATTAAGTGCAGTTTTAATATAATTCTAAACGACATAGCGACATATGTCCTTAACTGCATTGGTGACGGCAGGGCCGAATTTGTAAACCTATTTATTTATTATTTGTAATTGATTGGTTCTTAAATCTTTTTTGTTTGTGAGATTATGATGATCTTTCTATGATTTCTCAAAGAAAGATTCGTTTTACTTTTAAATTTACAGGTTGTATTTTAGTTTTAGTACTTTTAGTGAGACAATTTTACTTGGGAGTGTCCCCTTATATGTTCCTAGCCCAAGACACCTGGAGTGTTTTAATTACACATTTTAGTTTACTGAAGACCTCTGATCCTTACACAACCATGCTCTTACGCTTCCTTCGCATCCATATTACTCTTCATACGATGGTAATGGAAAATGCCCTTTTAAAAAATGTCTTATCATCTTTATCCCCATGACTAAAAAGTTCGATGCATCGTTTCTTTGCAGAACAATCGACAAGTGGAATGCTTTACCAGCCCCATGTGTTCTCTCCCTCCTATAGCCTTAGATAGCCGGCATAGTGGCGGCGACTGGGGCAGCCGTGAAGACTGTTTTTTCAGTCGTCGGCACTCTTGGATCTCTTCTTGCTTACCATCAGGCGGGTAGAGTCACAATAAAAAAAATGGAGTCTGCGGGTTAATAATATTTTAAAGTTAAAATAGGCATATCTATTTCCTTTCAGTACTTATATACAATTAATACTAAAACTTGTTCCTATCTTATAAAGCAGCAGTTATGGATTTAAAATACATTCTTGAGCATTTTTAACTAAATACCTTTCTGTTATTAAAAATTTCACATTAATTAGCAAGCTAAATAAAGGACAAAGCAAAACATTCAAAATACAATGAATGAAATTGCTTTTTCTGACAGACTGGAACTTTATTAAAATGATGTAGTTAAAAGCCCCTCTCTTAGTCCAGGTGTTATAAGGGGACTACTCCTCACGTATTTTAGTATTATTTATTTCTAAATTAATTAGAATTATGTAAAAATATTCCTTTCGTTTATCCCGTCTTGAATTACAATGTCTCTTAAGGTGATTGAGCCTAGAGAATAGAGAAAGACATTTTCTATTTATTAAACTTTAAAATCTAATTGATTTTTTACATTGGAAAGAAAGCCATCTGTTTTTCTCATCCTATAACCATCGATCCATCAAAGCACCTCTGACTGACACGGTGACTGAGTAAGCTTTGAACACTTTTTCAGTAGTCTGCGTTCTAATAGAGTGGTAGGCAGTAGTCCCCAGTCTGCCGATCCGGAATAGTACCACCACTTACAAGTATACAGACCGTGAAGTGACTTAGTCACGCTTCAGGATCTGCTTATAAGTTGCCGATCCTAACTAGGCCGGCATAGTGGAGGTGACTGCTATTTCAACAGATTTAACTGTAGTAGCAGTCACCTCCATTTATAGATCGCACTCCAGCTTAACATCAGGCGAAGTGCTGTCATATATGTCAAGTCAAAATAATTAAAAATAATCAAAATAAATTGAACAATCCCAAACCCTATAACATTAATAAAAATATTAAAATTGGCTTACGGTCATATTTTAAGATATATTTTGTATACCCAGTGCCTTGTAAAGTTTTATAAGTATTTTGGGCGCATTTACAATATAGTCCCCTGCAGATAAAAAGAGCGTCAACTTGAGCTGCGAGGGTATAAAGATCGCCAGTCGTGCACCTTTTTTATATTTTTACTTTTATACACATGCGTAAAACGTAAAGTAAGTAGGTAACTGTAGTGTTTGTATTGTACCTCATGCAGTAGTAACACTGACAACTTTGGATGACTGTAATCACAAGCTCGCCAACGCATCATGCCACGCGTCTGCCCACGCCGACGGCTGTCATGTACTCTTGATACGCTCGAGACTGTGTCACGTGCAACTAGTAATTGCACATGTATATATGTGTGTACCCTCATACACTACAGTAACAAAACAAGTAACTGCGCAGCTTTAATGCCAGCGCTGTTTTTATCTGCCGGGATCTACCAACGTCGCATTCTGTAGTCTGAGCATGATCGCACCTAAGCTGTTGATACAGTTTGAATATGCACAGATAACTTTAAAACACTAGAAATATGAGTGGTTTTTGGTCAAATTGTCACTTTGTTAATAATAATCAACCACTACTAAACATACACAAAAGTGGAAGTAGGACGGAATGATAGTTACTGAGAGCGAAAAAGAGACAAATATATGTTGCTCTGCATCGCGACACTAAGTTCAGGTTTGCTTATAAGCATAGTTTGAACGTGCCTCGTTCGGAATGCCTATAACATATCTACGACTTTTCTTTATAATATCATTGGTTAATTGACATTTGCTTAGGCTGCTGACCCATCACCATTTCCAGGTTCTGTCAGTTGAGACAGAACAGTCGAAATGGTGGAGGTCAGTAAGGCCGTCTCTTTTTCCATGAGGTGTTTCCGCTCTTTCTAGTGCTTCAAAGGTTCTCAGTGTTTATGTGTGGTCTTGAATGAATGCTGTTCTTATGTCATTATGCTTTTAATATTCAAAATCACATTTCTTCTATTTATATGTACTATTAGTTGTATTTAATGTAATAATAAAACATGATTTAAATGAGTGTTCTTTTATTATTTATGAATTGACCCTGTCACCATTTTGCATGCATCCAGGCTTCTAGTAGTACCGGCACAACCCTTCGAGAATCGATGCAAAGCATCAACCTCAAGGTCGTTTCTGTACTAAGCTACTAAAAGCGATTATATCATATATCAAATTTCATACATCAATGATACATTGGTTGGTACATAGTGCCTTAGATGCAATTATGCTATAAAAGGAAACAATAGGGTGAAAAGATGCTAAAACTTTTTTCTTTGGCCGGCATAGTGACGGCGATAGGAACTAACTCGGTTTTTTCAGCCATCGTCACTCTTGGACCTCCTCTTGCTTATAATCCAGCGGGTCGAGGTCAGATGTGACACAATAAAAAAAATATCAAATTACCTTTTTGTGATATAGCATATAACCAATGAGACTAGTTCTAGAAAATGCTAGATAGAATTTGGATCTTATGAACAAGGGGAAGAGGTATAACAGGAATCTAACAATTACCGCGGCATCACCCTTCTCAGTATTGCTGGCAAGTCTTGAGTAAAGCAAATGAATGTTTACAAGGGATGGGAAGTGCGATAAAGATACTGAGGGAAGAAAGAATGTAACGGATAACGTAGTAAATGGTGCCATAGTATTAAATAGAAGTGATGGCTGTTCATAATGCAGTACATGTTCCTACCTTAATGTTTGGAAGTAAATGTTGGGTGTGGCAGAAGCATAAGAGTAGAAATGCGCTAGTGTAAGTGGAGTGATGATAGCAGATAGAATAGCAGTGTGCCATTGATGTGACAAGGATTGACGAAAAATTTATGAATCTGACGTGGATGGATGCATTGAACGACGTAGACTGAGAAGTGTTTTCTGACCAAATCAGAGACATCCTCAAGAAAGCCGGGTTGCCTAGTGCTCATAACTACAGAGCTTGTATGAAGATATTTGTGGATGTCTGCCAATCCCCATGGGAAAAGGAGCGACAATTTTTTATTATTTATATTTCAGTGCATCAAAGATACATTGGTACCAGCAAGTGAATTTGAACCTATGCTCGGTTTACTTAACTAGTGGCCACCAGTCGCCTTTTTGAATTTGATTGATTAAATTGATTTGTCTCTAATGCCCAACCACTTACACAAACTATCAGAACTTTAACTTCAGACTAATTCATTCTGTTAAGTGTGGTGTAAGGAATATTATGTAATTATACCTATTAAGTATAAATTTTTATCCAATGTAAAATAAAACACCCAAGTTACACTAATAACATGATTTTATTATCCTTACATTGAAATAGTTATGCCCATCTGTTCTAATGATGCTCTTCAGCTTCCTTCCTCCTTTTTTCTTCCCATGTCCTCACATTTTCAGGTGAGTTGGCTGTGAATAAATAACATTTACAATAAGCTAGCTAATATGTACATTCTCCGAAGAAAGCTAAAATTATATTAAAACAAGATCTAACTAATAACTATTAATAATAATTTGACAATTACCTACAAATGATGTATGTTACTTACAGTTTTCCTATTTGTGCATCTCTTTCATTTAAATTGTCATAGATCAACCATAAGGATATATTAAGTATTCAAAGGACATATTGAGTTCTTTCAAAAATGTTACACCATATTCATTGTTGGTTGTACCTATACAGTTTAGTATTGAAATTTATGGAAGCGGAAAATGCCAATAAAGAATACGTACAAATGTATCCTAGTTTTCATTTAAAAATATTGGTACAATAATTCATTATATATTGTCAATATTCAATAGGTATGATAAATTCATATTAGTTTTTACAAATGTCCTTGTCATTATAATTGCATTGAATTTATATACTCTAACGTTAGTACACACCACTAAAATAGTAAAGTAATAATTACCGAGCTTGTGGATCTTGTAAAATATTGGGATGGAGACGACAATACCAGCAATCCAGTAACGCCAGATCCAGTTGTTTTGCACGTAGTACTTAATCGGAAATTGGGCGACTTTTGCAGATAGGGTGTAAGGGAATTTCATGGGGCGAGCAGGAGCATCCGAAGACATGTTTGCGGCTGTTTTAAGGAAAAAATATTATGTAACAATGAATATTAGCCAAACCCTCGAAGTGAAACTCTAATATAATATAATTATAGTACTATGAGATCAGCACTTTACAAATAAAGTACCTTGAATTTAACCACAATATTACTAATAAATACGCAAGAAAATCTTCTAACCTATTACAACCTTTCCACAAGAAATCGAAAACTGACACAGAGTAATGGCATGGAATACTAATGATAAGAGTGGAAGATCATATATAACGATATTGAATCTGACAGATGTTGAGCGCTCTAGTAGCTTTATTGGAAACTAATAGTACTATTATACGCCTACAGAGGGATTACACTTACTATTTCTTCTAAACGCCGCGCCGCTGCGCCAAATATATCTCTATTAATATATTCAGTCCTATTTGACAAGACATTTAGGCGCTACAGATACCATTTTGATAAGGTAATCCCTGAGGATAAAATAAACAGGTGGATATTTGCTTTCTTTTTGGTTGTCTAGTAGTAGTGTAGTAAGCAATTGCATGTCTGTCGATCAAAGAACATTGTACTTAAGATCACTCCACAAGCACTTCACTTAAAAAAAAAATAATAATAAATAATTAGTTGTAGTTTAAATAGATTGAATTATGTTCCGTTCCTTCTTCATAATTTGGCAGTTGTTGCATCATTTAGTGCATGAGATATACACTAATCATTATGAAAAATCGCGGTAATTTCCTCTGAACCTCAACAGTTTTCACGTAGTTCGAGAGATACATGTCCATAACTCGCACACGTGCGTGACCGCTGCTTGTCACAGTCACAGCACAACCAGTGTCTTGAGTATAATGTTCCTTACAGCACAACTGTCTTTGGTTAGATGTAAACTAAACGGTTGTAATCCACGCGCTCCAACCACGGATGGGAACACGCGCCCGTAATCTAATAATAATCTAATATGTTTACATTCATCGTCTAGATAGATGTAAAGTCATCTTTGTTGGGACGCTGGATTACATCCGTCTAGAACAACATTTATGTGTTACGGGATCAGATTGTTTATTATGGTTTTTTTTGTTGATTTCAACTGGATGCAACTGCTATTTGCATTCAACTGATTTAGATGTCACCCATGCATGGTGACATGCTACACAAAAGTAACAAAGGACATCATTATTTTTTTATGGGGACTTGGGCTTAATTGTATTAACAGTTGCATATACATTATAAAATAGTTGATGTACAAAGATTACAATGTAATCGGAATATATTCTTTCTTTTGCATACTTTAGGTGTGCACAATGATCAAACTATAATTATGTTATGTATTAGATCCAATTATGACAGTTCAAATCAGAACTTTTAATATGGTGTGTCTTTGTGATTGACAGATGATACAAAGGCGACTGGGGTGTAGTGGCAGTGCAATAGTTGCACGGACCGAGAGCACGAGTTCGAAACCACCCGCCGGTACCAATGTATCTTTGATATGTGTACTTTGGTTGTCCTGTTTCTAAGATACAAGCACTTTAGTAGCTAAGTATAGAAATGTAAATAATATATTTATATATAAATATTACCCTCCAAATAACCTAATTACACAGCAAAATTGTTGTTAGTATCGAAACTTCCATTTATATATTTTTTCACCATTGGACATTACAAAAGTAGTACATAAAAGCCCAAAATGAATGATGTCCGTTGAATCCAAAGATTGGTGACTAGCGTTACTTTTGGTGTGTAATTTTGTATGTTCATTCAGTTAAAAAGAAAGATCTTATAATATTTCAGGTTTATTACTTCCAATAGATGGCAGCACTTCATGACTTTCCTTTTCATACGTAACTTTCCTAACCCTGAATTTATTGATAGCTGATGGACTGATAGAAAATAAAAAAACAAGGAATCCTTAAAAAAAAATTGTCATAATTACTTTATTTTACAATACTAATAACGTTATATTTAATACAGTTAAAGAAAATATACTATGAAAATATTTTATTTCATATAATAATAAATAATTTTGAAGCAGCCCAATATTAAGACTATCACTGTCAGTCATATCAGGCAATCGCTGAAAATCAGTCAGTGGGGTATTCTTTTATCGGTGCAAAAAGAATTAAAAAGGTACTTTCCTATTCTTCTGTGAAATTTCTAATATTTATCTATATAAAAACCAATGTATTAATTGAGTTTAATTATAGTAAGGTGCAAATATTTTGTATAAATGTTATGTAATTGCTGATCATTCTCAGTCGTTATCTAAGGAGTTCCAGGACCGTCAAGACAAATTTTAATCTATTTCATATATAGTTATCTCGTTTATATTACTGCTATTTTTTTGCTACAAGTATAGTTATAACATAACCTACATAAAACCACCACACAATTCTCCAATACTATATTAACTATCACATAACACAAAGTGTAAAATCTCAATTTATTTTACTATATCTGTTATTCCTTCATAAAATAAAGATGTGAGCATTAGAGACTAGCCTGAGACTTAAAACGCTGAAACATTGATGCAACTGCAATAAATGTGATAAGCTACAGAATCATATAGATATAGAAATTTTATTTTTGTTATTTTATAGATGCTCACCTCATCATTGGTCACTGGACTGAGAGCAGCCCGCTCATCCGTCATCATAAGGAGAAACATGGCGGCTGCAACTGCTTCCGACCCAATCCAAAAGTTGTTCTTAGATAAAATTAGGGAATACAAACAGAAGAGCTCGTAAGTTTGCTACCTTAAGCATCAAATGTAATTTTTTCATTCCCACAGGTATAGGCAGAGACAATGGATAGCCACTTTCTATTATAATAGTCAATCATAATAAAGAGAATTCTGGAGCCCATTAAATTTTGCATTGTCATGGCAGCTTTACCAATCCTAAACCACAGGAAAGTTCAGGGAACTCTTTAACCTTGTTCCTACCTTGTCTTTTCACCCTCGTGTTGCAGGTTGGGGAAAACATTTACATCTTTATCTGCAATCTTGGGTCTTTCAAGCCAAGGGTAAAAAAGGCATACTGATGATCGTAAACTAAGTCTGTTTTTTGCAGTCGTCGCTGCTCTTGGGCTTTCTATTGCTTACAGTGAATCAATAAACAAATTGTCAAATTGTTTTATTTCTTACATTAACGATGGAAGGTCAAATAATAAATTATTTTTATTATCATTTCCAGTGGTGGCAAACTTGTTGACCCAAGCCCTGAGATTCAGAAAGAATTGAAAACTGAGTTGGAAAAGTTGGAGAAACAATTTGGTGGTACACCAGGCAGCGACATGACCGCATTCCCCTCCATCAAGTTCGAGGAACCCAAACTCGACCCAATCAATGAACAGAAACAATAAATGTGAATCAAACTTTTAATAATATAAATGTGTTAGTTTAAAATAAATCATAAAAAATATTGCTCTTTTAGTTTTTTTTATTGTGACTTGACATATGATAGCACCCTGCTTAATGTTAGGCTGAAGTGTGGTCCACAAATGGATGTCACTGCTACTACAATTCAATAACTGAGTAGCAGTCACATCCACTATGCCGGCCTAGTTGGGACCGGCAACTTACAAGCTGATCCTGAAATGTATACTTGTACCCCGGTTCGGCAGACTGGGTACTGCTGACTACCACTCTTTTTATAACCAGACCTGAAGCAAATATCTATCTCTTTTTTTTATTAACAAATATTTGCAATATTTAATATAATTATTAAATATTACAAATAAAAGCTATGAAACAAATATTTACTCCGACCGGGAATAGCACCCGGGACTTTACGCGCAATTAACCAATCTCTGACCGTTCGTTCACGCCTGTCATTTGGAAACAAATTCCCGTTGGAGTCGTTTCCCTGATTAAAAAATGTGACGATTCGTTGCCTAAAAAAGATCGCTTATTAGTGATAAGGCTGCAAACTGTAGGTACTCCGACCCAGTTTTTCTAAGTAGGTATACTATTTGTTTTGAGCAATAAAATAAATATATTTCTGCACTTTTTAGGAATGGACTTGTGAAAGGAATTGACTGAATACATGAAATGCATTTTAAAATGGAGAATGACCCTAGTTCAACTAATCCATATATATAAATAATTTTCTATGGGAATGTGACGTGACAATTTGCTTTATAAAGACTCATTATTGCATAGGAGATATATGTTACATGCATATATCTATGTTTTATTGTAAATTTAAACGTCTGATAGGATTCTTGTAAGGTTCTTTTTATTTCACTATATTACTGGCTATATAGATATTTTAAGGCGCTCACTGCACGGTTTTAAATTTTAAACCAGATATAATTATAACTTCATGGGTTTAAAAGCCTGCTGTTTTTTTTTACTGTGGCTCGACATATCGCAGCACCCCGCCTAAACTAAGTAACAGTCGCATCCACTATTACCCTTGTGTAGTTAGGCCTTACCTTATCTACAAATAGACTAATATTTATATAGTATTACTATTAATACCTATATCTAAATGAGTATTCGTTTTCCCACTAATCTAATCAAGTTAGATTCTACCTAAAAACCTTTTAAATATATAATTTTATTTATACATAAATAAACTATTTTAAAATCACATTTCAAAGAGCGTGTATTGACCAAGAATTTGATTGAAAGAAAAGCGCCGAATGAAAAATCAGTTGATCGAATGAACGCGGCCGGAGAGGTTGCGCCGCACATGTACTCAGACGTTTACTACCGTGATATTTTATTTACATCGTTGTAATGGCTGCTGACTATGTAGGTTCGACGAAGAATTTTCCATTTTCCTTCGACATGGATGTGGAGGAAGATCCTGGTCATGGAGAGCATCTAAATAAACGCATAGGTGAGTGTTTTCATTCACGCCATGATTGTTTTAATGTTTTGGATTCTATTTAGCTCTATTAGAATTTCTCTAATTGGTCTCGATTTACACCAACAATAAACTCAGTTTTCTGAACATTACATCGGTATTTTATTAAGTTATTCGAACAATATTATTTTTTAATTTACCTTTGTTCAAAATTTAAATTTGGAATGATTTGTTATGATAACAAAAGGTTTGTAAATGAAAATGTGTTTTATTAATTGTGCTATTTCTGTTTTCCTTGTTGGTATACAATTTAGTCGTGTTATACGATCGATGGCGTCCTGCTGTGACCCCATCAGCTGAAGTTTCTACATTTTGCGCCGTAAATTGTTGCGTTTGATTGTCGCTTAATGCATATATGTACATATATACTTTAATGTAAAGTGTATTAAGCTGTTGCAGCACTTAGATGTTGTCATACCTAAGTTGTTTTAAAATTTGTAGGTACCTAGGTAATAGCTACTTACTACCTTTTCAAAATGAACTTTTAGGCTCTTTAAGATCTTAAATCTTAAGTACATTAGTTACATATTATGCGTTCAAATACGCTTAGTATGTACAATTACACATACCTACCTACTACGAATTCGCTTCGGATTTATTCCAGTTTGACGAACAATAGACATTATTTATAACCTCAGAACCTAACACACAGAATACATTAGAAATTATGTTTTTTATTTATAAGCCTTAAATAGGTTAAAAGTTGGGGCCTTTGTTTAAAAAAAGTTTTGACCTTTCATATAATCTACGAGTACCTAATATTTTCTGCTATAACGTCTCTTTCTTATAACAGCTCTAAATAGCAATTATTATGAAATAAATTCAACTAAGTAATTTCTTTTTATCATCCTCCTAGCAATTCTTTAAGCAACAAAATGCAGAACCAAATGCAGTTCCTTAACAAAGGCTAGCCACCTAACTTTATTAAAATTATCATTATTAGCCTATTTATTTGTCCCGCTGCTGGGCAAAGGTCTCCCTCTCTTTTTTCCATGACTCACATTTTGTGGTCTCTCGCCATGAACTGTATCATCAATCAATCAATCAATCAATCAAATTTTCACGCCTTCTTCCCACAGGGATAGGCAGAGAAAATGGAGCGCCACTTGCCACGATCCTGACACTACTCTCTCGCTTCCTTCACATTCACAATTTTCTTTATACAAGCTCTATGGTTATGGGCACTAGGCAACATAGCTTTCTTGAGGATGTCTCCAATTTGATCGGAAAACACTCTCCTGGGCCTGCCTTGTTTAACGCATCCATTCACATGACATTTATGAATCATTTATAAAAGAACTATATCATTCTACTATAAGTATATAAATATGTCATATTTCTCCGAATGGAAAATTTAGTCATACATACAGTTGTAACACTCGTGAAAATCTACTACAAATACGAACATGAAGATAAGTGTAATATATTTTGTGGAATAGGGAATATGCATGTGGTTTAAATATTGCTGCAAATTTTTTCCCCGATTCTTTATTGTACTAACATCATGCTAAAATAATTATATTTTTAATTTTCTTTGTATATATTGCATAAAAGATTAAGTAAAAAGTGAAAGATAAGCAAGTGAAATTTAAATGAGTGAAACGCATCACCATTGGCCGAATGAAACGTGACGTCACATGACACGTTCGGGGTCGAAGCTCATATTGTGCGCGTAGTGTTTAAGAGAAAAAATAGCTGTTCTTTGTGTTTATGCAGTGTTTTTGTTTAGCTATTACAACTTAAAAATCCACATAAATAACAGTAACACTTGTAGTAAACAAATACTGGTCCTAACGTGTGACGTCATCAAAAGCCCGCGCTAGATGATGGCGTTCAAATGTGTCAAATTTAATCGAAGTATTAAAATTATTTTTAAAAAATAATTAGAAATTTTACAACAATATTTATATTTTTTATTATGTTATAACGATGTAATAAGTGAATTAAACACATAAAAAAAATACATGCATATACCCTATTGCGGCCGCCATTGTTGTCTGCTGTTATCTGTTACTAATGGTTCATTATCAGCATTGTTGTAGATTTTAAATACTGCTGAAATATGTTTTAAATATGCCACAATTGACTAATCTAAGATTGAAATATTAATGCGTTAATACGGCGGAACACGTGCAAATAATTTTAATCCTTACATCGATAAAATAGGTATATCTAATAAGTTAATAAAATAGTTTGCATATAAATGCATTTAAATTTAAGATATAACTAAAATAAACGCCAAAAACATGTATTTTGCCTAAGATTTTGTAAAACGACGTAGAGGCGGGGGCGCCTTGTCTTACAAAATCGAAGATTTTTGCCAAAGGATTTAATTTAATAAATAACTTAAATACATGCATTCCTTGACAAAAGTACCCTGACCCTGGCGGTTTGCCTTCGTCTCGGAGCCCGCACTGTCTAATACTCTAATGTATAGTCTTGGACACCACTGACTTTCTTGTGTAGTGCCCGCTTCATTCCCCGTCACGCGGCACTCAACAATATCATCCGAAGGGCTCTTATCACTTTTGCAGTGGCCGCGATTTTAGAACCCTCTGGTATTGCGCGAAGCGACGGCAAGAGACCTGACGGCATGACTGTTAGGCCGTGGAAACTTGGCAGGTTTCTGGTATGGGAACACATTAGCCCCATCTCACATCCAAGCGACCTCGGTAATCTTGGAAAGTGCGGTGATTTCTGCTGAGAACCTCAAGCTGCGCAAATACGCCAACCTTACAGGTTACGAGTACCGAGGTTAAAACGGCTGACGGAGGAGTCTGAAGACAGGAAGGTTGGCAATTATTTCTGCGAACGTATTAGCCTTGCCATACAAAGGGGAAATGTTGCCAGTTTCCTTGGGACTATCTCTGATGCGACGTTGTTAGATGATATTTTTTTAGTTATAGTTTAATTATAGTTAGTATACTATTAGTTTTATCTGTTTCTTAATAAAGACCTACGATGATATTTAAAATAAAACTACGATAGATTCAACGCTCAAATTTTCAAGCGATTTTTTAAGAAGGATATAAAATATAAGCAAAAGTTTTGGCAGAATGCCAGCCGCATCGTCTGCCGCATCCGATGAGAAATCGAAAGATAGATCTTAAATTTACCTATTTTAATGTTGATACTAAATTTTACGTATGATTCACGTAAAATTTTATCATCCTAGTCTGTTTCTAATTATAACTAAAATCGTCAGTCATAGTATCATCATCGTCACGCCTTAATACTTACAGATATAGGCAGCGACAATAGAGCTAACGAATTGTGGATGTGAAGAAAGCGAGATAGTTCAAAGTATCGTCAGGGTAGTTGTGTCAGAATCGTTAAAAGTAGCATTACAATGTTTCTGTCTATCCTTATGGGAATTGAGGCGTGATAATTTTGATGATGAGTAATACTAGAAGTTAATTTCTTAGAGTATACATATAAGCCAGTTAATTTCTTTAATTTTGCACGGTGAATGTATAAAATTATATTTAACCTCTTTTATTTTTGTATTGTGACTCGACATTGTACCAACTTGCCTAATAGTGCCAACGACTGAAAAAAGCGACTCAGTTCACGATTGCCTAAGTCGCCGGTCAAACTGAATCAAAACACGCTAAGCTTATACGTACTTCCCCATTAATACAAAAATCTTAATTTTGATTTGGTTTATTCGGACATCAACGCATTCTAATCTTTTTGCACTTTATTAAGCCCCCAGGGACTTTTATTAAACGTGATATTTCAGTAGTAACTAGGAAATGTTTCTTCAAGGTTTAACATCACGTCTATTTATAATTAGAGTCTTTTTATTAGGTACTTTACATTCGTAAGATGTCTACGATGGCGTATTTTCGCTGAAAAGAGATGTGTTTTGAAAATTTTCAGGCGTTTATATGAAGTTTACTACATGGTAAAATTTGTTGTAAAAATATACTAGTAGCCCTTCACTGAGGTACCTTCAGTGGTAGTGCGGTTCGTTCAACTCTTCCGCATCGGTTCATTACCACACTACCACTTCACTACTTAAATAAGCGCTATGCCCGTAAGTATACGTAACAAAGTCTGTTATATTTTTTACATAAACTTGTTACACATAATTTAAATCATAAAGTAAACAAGCGGAAATCCATGTGCCAAATAAAATGTGTAACACATTAATCTGCGCTTATAGGATTCGTGGTATACGAAACTGGAGTGCGACCCTTTGATACCAAATGGAATGCAATAACACATGAAATACAAACTGGGATAAACTGGTTTCTAAAATGAGGTCATTTATGTTTTTTGTGGGGTTCTCATATTTAGTAAAGAAACTGCTAAAGATTAAATAAACAGTTATCGAGATAATTACTACGTTGGCGACAAATGTGTATGTTTGTTTAAGATGTGCAAGTCGAGGTTAGATGTTGAGACAAAATAAAAGAACACTAACATTAGCTTTTTTTTTCTTAGATTTTGCGCGAACATTATTTAATGAATTAAACAAATTTTATGCGGCTTACTATTGCTATATACTTAAAAAAAAACGCGATAGTAAGCCGCATAAAATTTGTTCAATTGATTATTTATTTTTATTTATCTATTTATTTAGATAATTGTGGACGTGAGGGAAGCGAAAGAGTTGTGTCAGAATCGTGGCAAGTGGCGCTCCTTTGTCTTTGCTCATCCCTGTGGGAAAAAGGCGTGACAATTTGATTAATTGATTTATCTATTAAAAATGTAAATATTACTAATCTCTAACAAATTAGGCAAGGCAACGATGTCGAGTTTCTTATGGTTACTTGGTCGCCTTATCATTATTTAATTTAAATATGAAACAAACGTTGTCGTGATAGGTAATTATAGTGTGTACCACACACGTCTTTATTGGCGAATACTTGTTTGTTTAACAATCGATCCTGTTGCTTATACTAATAAGGGGCAAGGTTGCTTTGTAACCTTCATTCGAATTCGAATGATGTATTTTTATTACCAATTGTCCGCCATATTTGTTGTCCTTTCCTACGTCTTTATTGCAGTAATAAGATCCATGTAAAATGAATGTTCGGTCGTAATTTCTCATTCAAAGTTCGCAATATGAAATGACGCTCATGGTTATTTCCACAATTTTTTATTACATGATGTTTTTGCGTCGTGAAAAATTTGATAGTCTGATATTGTCCTGGTGATAAAGCTTGAGGTATCTATCTCTCTTTTAAAATTTGGTTCGAGAAAACATGTAAAAGAAATCATTTTAATAAAAAAAATATATATTATTCTCTTTATACTAAACAATTAGCCTGGCTTAACTCGTTCACGATCTTGTAGAAATTGGCGACAGTGGTGTAGTTGTAGTTCCATGGTAACGCTAACTAGCCCCCGTTTAAAACCATCTGTCGGTACCAATGTATTTTTGATATACGCACTATAGTCGCCTTGTTTCTATGATACAAGCTTAAGTAGCTTAGGGTAGAAATGTAAAATAATCTATAATTAACTATTAGAGATTATATTTGTTATGATCCCTCTGGCCAGCGCGTAGCGTTTCTTGACGGGCCCCGTATAAAAAATTGTTTAGGGGCCCTTAGGAAGGGTAGGTTTCTCACAAAAGAAAAAAAATGATTTTGTTAATTTTCGCTTACGCACGTTGGGGGCCCTCGTGGCCCGGGGTCCCCGTATAATTGATACGGCGTAAGCTACGCCCCTGCCTCTGGCCTATCCCTCTGGCGTGACATTTTGATTGATTGATCGATATATTGTTTTTTTTTTTTTTTATTTTTTTTTTTTATTGTGACTCGACATATGACAGCACCCCGCTTGATGTTAAGCCGAAGTGAGGTCCATGAATAAATGTCACTGCTACTACAATTCAATAACTGTGAGTAGCAATCACATCCACTATGCCGGCCTAGATGGAACCGGCAACTTACAAGCTGATCCCGAAACGTGACTAAATCACTTCACGGTCTGTATACTTGTAAGTGGTGGTACTACCCCGGATCGGCAGACTGGGTGCCACTGCCTACCACTCTTTGATAACCAGACCCGAAGCAAATATCCATCTCTTTTTTTTTTTTTATTAACAAATATTTGCAATATTTAATACTATTAAATATTACAAATAAAAGCTATGAAACAAATATTTGCTCCGACCGGGGATCGAACCCGGGACTTTACGCGCAACAAACCAGTCGCTAAACCGTTCGTCCACGCCTGTCGTTTTTTTGCTATAAGGCATAATATTTTCCTAATAGTTCTAATAATACTAAAATCTATTTTAAACATGACAAAGACGTTGTAAATAACAAAATGTACACACGAGCATGACGACACAATCTGTGCTAAACATTAGTGCCAACGAGAGCGCGCTTCAGTACAATCCACTCGTATCCTACAATAACACTGTTCTTTATTTGAATATTTAAAAAAAGAAGAAGAACAATTGAACGCGTAGTTGTGCAACGGTCAGTAACATCTACATTTCTACCATAACACTGTGTTCCTTATTTGAATATTAATAGGAAAAGTTAATACTCGTCTAACAGTCAAATACTAAGGCATCTAAGGCGACCGTGGTGTAGTATCAGTGCAATGGCTACGTAAGCCGAGTGGCACAGGTTCAAAACACTGGTACCAATGTATCTTTGATATATGTACTTTGGTTGTCCTGTTTCTATGATACAATCACTTTATTAGTTTAGTATAGAAATGTATAATAAAAAAAATAAAAAAAATAAATAAAAATAAATGTTGTGTGCTGGTTTGAATTTTTAATTTTTTGTGAAGAAAAAAAATGTTTATTTAGTTTTCATTCGAGATTTGTGATCATTCGAGATTAATCTGTAACTAGTCATGTGACTTCTTATGTATTATTTTTATCGATACTTTTTTTTATTTTGCAGTGCTTTCTAGTAAAACTTATTTAGCATTATGTAACTGTTTTTTTATTTTTTTATTGTGACACGACATTTGACCTCGTCCCGCCTGATGATAAGCAAGAGGAGATCCAAACTCTCACTCGACGACGACTGAAACATCCGAGTTAGTTCGCGGCTGCCTCAGTCGCCGTCACTATGCCGGCCAAAGGTGCTTCTTCACGCATCGCTTGAAGGATCCAAGGTTATAGGTTGTTTCTTGGTGCGTTTACTAATACTATTATTGTGATTCGCCAACTGAACTCGACTGTGGTGTAGTGGTCAATAAATGGTCTCGCAAACCAAGAGAACGGTTCAAAATCATTTCCCGGTTTCAATAAATCTTTGATATACATAAAATTATGTACTTGGGTCTTTCTGTAAGCACGATTAGTAGCTTGGTTTATTTAAAAGGTTAAAAATAATTTAAAGAACTGAACGTTGCCTAGTGCCCATAACCATAGAGCTTGTATGAAGAGAATTGTAAATGTGAAGGAAGCGAGGGAGTTGTGTCAGGATCGTGGCACGTGGCGCTCCATTGTCTCTGCCTATCTCTGTGGAAAAATTTGATTGATTGATTGATTGTTAACGTATAAAAGCGCCATCAATTTGAAGAAAAACCGACGCAGTTTTCTATTTTCGTGTATATAATTAATTGGCATATGGTACGTAATAATTAATTTTGTTTGTCTGTCTGTCTGTCTATTAATGATTTAATTGTTTAAATAGATTTTAATCTATGATTAACAAATGTACCAGCGCTTCCTAGTTTAAATCTGGGTCTTTGACTTGTTTGAATTGGTGGGCGTTTTGGCAACATTTCGCGCCAAAAATAACTGTCACAGCTCATGTCAATGTACACTAAAATCTCTATTTAATATCACTTTTATTGTTGTGACTAGTTATCTGACCTCGACCCGCCAGTAGGCAGGTAAGAAGAAGTCCAAAAGTGCCGACGACTGCGAAAACCGATTCAGTTAATTATCAATTAATCAATCAAATTGTCACTCCTTTTTCCCACAGGGATAGGCAGAGACAATGGAGCGCCACTTACCACGACCCTTACACAACTCCCTTGCTTCCTTCACACCCACAATTCTCTTCATACAGGCTCTTCAATTCAGTTTTTTTATTGTATGTTTATGTATCGTGACTTGTCTTACCACAATAGAAGGACCAAGAGCCACAAAGACTGTAAAAACCGATTTAGTTTACGGTTGCCTCGGTCGTCGCTACAATGCCAGCCAAACGTGCTTCTTTACGCTTCGAATGAAGGATTAAGATTATGGGATGAGAAGATCACATAGACTGGTTATTTATTCTATTCTTTATATTCTATAAATAAATCAGATACATCCTCAAGAAAGCTGGGTAACCGTAGAGCTTGTATGAAGAGAATTGTGGATGTGAGGGAAGTGGGGGAGTTGTGTCGGGATCGTGGATAATGGCGCTCCTTTGCCTATCCCTGTTGGAAAAAGACGTTACATTTTGATTATATGTCAGTTTTGGCTCTTCATCCAAAATTATGTATATGGGGGACAAATGTAGGTTACAAGCTGAATCGACTGAATTACTTGTAAGTGGTGGTACTACCTCGGATCTGCAGACTGGGTATTACTGCCTACTTCTCATAGACAATCAGAACCTGAGTAAATATATGTCTGTATTTTTAAATGTGTTTTGGTGGACATCAATTTTATTATCATAACATTGTCGAGTGTTGTAATGTTTATATTTTAATAGTCATCCTGTCATTTTAAAAACATGGAAAGGATCAATTCATTTTGGCCTTTTATGTACTACTTTTGTAATGTCCAATGATGAAAATATATATTAATGGTAGTTTTGATACTTGTGTTGATAAAACTAATAACAATTCTGCTTTTAATTGATGTGCAATTAAGTTAATTGGAGAATAAGATGGATTTTGTATCGTCTGTCAATCACAAAGACACGCCATATTAATAGCTTTGAACTGTCATAATTATAATTGGATCATTTGGCACACCTGAACTATGCAAAATTAAGGATATATCCCGATTACATTATAATCTTCACACATTAAACTATTTTAAAATGTATATGCAACTGTTAATACAATTAAGCCCAAGTACAAAATGAATGATGTCCTTTTCTCATAATGACAAATATTGTTCATGAATCAGCGGTTATATTTATAAATTCGTGAACTTGACACCGTTTTGTTTTCAGAGCTCGTGTGTGTTTATTCTGTAAATATTTCCGTTTGCAAATAGATCGTACATTTAATATACAAATTAACAGCTGAAAAACAAGTTATAATACAATTTATACTGTCAGGATATCATTGGAGAAAATTTATAACTGTAACGCAGTTCATGCTGACTAAAAATTATCATCTTGTCTTCAGAAATTTTACATCAATCAATCAATCAAATTGTAACGCCTTTTCCCCATTGGGATAGGTAGAGACAATGGAGCGCCCCTTACCGCGAGCGACCTGACACAACTCCCTCGCTTCCTTCACATTCACAATTCTCTTCATACAAGCTCTATGGTTATGGGCACTAGGCAACCTAGCTTTCTTGAGGATGTCTCAGAATTGGTCAAACACTCTCCTGGGCCTGCGTCGCGTCGTTTAACGCATTATTAGTAAACAAAAATATAAAAATATCACATCGAGTGGAAACTTTTCTGTTCCCCCACTTTTTGCCACGCGTGTGAAGTGTGATTTTCCTTATCACATTGTATTAACAATTATCTCTGAATCTCTGATAAATCTAAATTCCATAGCGGTTACCGAAACTCAAGAGTACACTAATCTAAGATAGGAAGAGAAATAGATATTAAAAGTGTGTGAATAATTAATATTGCATTATTAATCGTAGAGTTTGTATGAAGAGAAATGTGAATGTGAAGGAAGCGAGAGAGTTGTGTTGGGACCGTGGCAAGTGGCGCACTATTGTCTCTGTCTATCCCTGTTGGAAAAAGGCGTGGCAATTTGATTCATTGGTTGTAATATGTGTTGTGGTCGTTGTTCTATGAAACAAGCACTTTTCATAGCTTACTAGCTGTGCCCGCGGTTTCACCCGCGTAAAATAAGGTTTATTATAACACAGTCATAAAAAAGGAGGAGGTCCTCAATTCGACTGTATATCCCTTTTTGAATTTATAACTCGATAACTCATATAAAAATGACAGACGGTAATAAAAATAAATATAGAAAAATTCCAAACGGCTGAAACTATAGTCACTTGGAAACTATAGTAAATATATATATTTTTTTAAAATTAAAAGTATCCTATGTTACTTTTAGTACGTCCAAAAATATGTATACAAAGTTTCATGATGATCGGTAGGTAGGTAGTAGGATTGTAGAAATGTAAATAATAATGAATGGAACAGATTTAAAATTCTAGAATTATCCTCGTATTGATTATTGCTATGATGAACCTTGAACACCATTTGAGGGGTGTCCCGTTTGCATTTATATAAGGTAGTACTCACAAACACTGATAAGACTCCTCCATCTTTGTGTGTGTGTCAAAATTTGATTGTCTACAAGAAAATATACATTAGTACTTCTCCGTAACAACTCCCGAACGTGGACCGATACACTCGAACTCTCCTAATACATTAAGCCGACAAAATAGCAGTGAAATTGCGTCGCGGTCGCAAGTGACCAATCAACGTAATTTATTTATTCATTTGCTATTCGCTGATTGGTTGCGAAGATGTCAAATATCAGTGCGACGCAATTCTTCGGCGCCAAATGTATTGAGGGAATCGAGGGCCTGGACGCAGCCCGAGACATTGGACAGATAAAAAGGACAGTGTCTTTAGGTCGGTAAAAGTCGCGGTTCTTACCAGACTTAAAAAGTGTTCGTACTAGGATACGCTGTCGCTACGGTCACGGTTAGTGGCGACTTGAGACTTGGGTGATTCTCAACAGAGCGTTATAGCGACAGCTTCACGACACGTTGGCAGAACACGATACTACTGCATATTGAGGTTATGAGTATGTTGAGGTACAAGAATATTTGGCAACACCAATGTTCCATCGTAAACCCCCCCTCCTGCGGGCCGACCGCGTAAATCAATGACAATCATAATGGGCTTCGTTTTGACAATAAACAAAATTAACAATTGACAAAATTAATGAGCTTAAAAATTAAAAATGCGACCGCAAAACACATTAAGAATCGACGTTCATTTTCATTAACATTTCAAGTTCATTGAAACTCTGTTATGAGAGACCACAATCTAAATTCTAAGCCACGGGGGCCGTGCCACATAGCTTTAAAAAAAGCAATGATAAGATTAGCTATTTATATTTCTTGCAAAAATACTTCCTTATCGACCTGTTATATTAATACGTGGATAATTGGATATCATTCATCCATATAGATAACATTTTAGTTGGACTTATTAACGATAGCTTTAATAAATCGGAGACATCCTCAAGAAAACTGAGAGGCTTTTCGAAATTCTATAGCAAACCATACTGTGTATTGGGCAATTTAGATTGTCGGACCGAATTGTCAATTTGGTTTGTAAACCGGTTTGCATCGAATCATCAATTCGGTTTGCGAATCGGAAAATCGACCTAACTCGGTTCGAAAAATTCGAGATCGTCCCATCTGTACTCTAGGACTCTAGAGCACCTTGGATGAAACAAACTGCATTGTTATTGTGAAGTGTTTTTGTTATTCACTCTCAATTAGGTATTCACTAATATGTTATTGTCTAGACATACAATGTTGGCGCCGCTGGCTTTCATGTAAACCGCACTCCGTCACATACTTCAGTCAAGGCCATGCTATTTATGGCTGACGAATTCCAATGAAATTTTCCATTTGCTCACCAACTTTTTTTTATTGTGACTCGACATATGACAGCACCCCGCTTGATGTTAAGCCAAAGTGTGGTCCATGAATATATGTCACTGCTACTACAATTCAATAACTGTGAGTAGCAATCACATCCACTATGCCGGCCTAGATGGAACCGGCAACCTTCAAGCTGATCCCGGAACGTAACCAAATCACTTTACGGTCTGTATACTTGTAAGTGGTGGTACTACCCCGGATCGGCAGACTCGGTACACTGCCTACAACTAAAGGGCATCATTCATTTTGTATGGCGGACTTGGGCTTAATTGTATTAACAGTTGCATATACATTTTAAAATAGTTTGATGTACGAAGATTACAATGTAATTCTAACGGAGATGATGGCGAAATAAAAAAGTCCTACAATACTTCTTGGCGAGATACAAAGTTTAAATGCGCTAAGCAAATAAACAACAGAACGACAGCCGTAGTGTTTAGCTTACCAGTCCTTTACGCGGAAGTCCCGGGTTCGATTCCCTGTCGGAGAAAATATTTGTTTTATAGCTTTAATTTGTAATATTTAATAATTTCGTTTACAAATATTAAATTTGTTATTTAAAAAAAAGGCAGATATTTGCTTCGGGTCTGGTTGTCAGAGTGGTGGGCATTGGTGCCCAGTCTGCCGATCCAGAGTAGTACCACCACTTACAAGTATACAAACCATTAAGTAAATTAATCGCTATGGAATAAATTTGTTTCTGGTTTTTAACTGAGCCGGCATAGTGGATATGACTGCTACTTGCAGCTATTTAACTGTAGTAACAGTCACCTCCATTAATGGACCGCACTCCAGCTTACCATCAGGCGGGTGCTGTCATATGTAATCACAATAAATAAAAAATAGTCCAAAAACTGTTCAATGACCTTAGAAATTTACAATTTAAATAGACAACTATAAATCATATCTATTATTTAATAAATAACAAAAGCAAAAAAACAATCAATCAAAGTTAACAATAACGATAATCCCCCATTCTGAATATATCTAGTTTATTGATAATATATAGGATGATATATTTCTAGGTTAAATTTTTTCGTGTAACATGAATATGTTGTTTTAATCAAATCCACTGGGGTAATCTGTCGACCAAATCAGTAGCGCGTGTCATTTCTTTGTAGAACAAATTGATAAGTGGAATGCTTTACGAGCCCGTGTTTTCTTTTCGTCCTATAATCTTAAAACGTTTAAGCGAAGCCTAAAGAAGCGGCTCTGGCCGGAATAGTATCGGCGACTGAGGCAACCGTAAAAGATTGTTTTTTTTTCAGTGGTAGGCGCTCTTGGTCGATTTGCAAGGTCTAATGAAACGTCTTAAATTAAAAAAACACTAAACCGTCTATTAGTTGTATTATCGATCAATTAAATTGTCACGCCTTTTTCCTACAGGATCCTCACACATGACACAACTCCCTCACTTCCTTCAATACATTCACATTCTCTTAACAGCTCTACAGTTATGGCAACTAGGCAACCTAGATTTCTTGAGAACGCCTCCGTTTTGTATTAATGTTTTTTTTTAAATTAAAAAACATACATGTATTTTGACAATGCATTTTTACAGCAGCCAATGAACCACTGATATTTACTAACAGTGATACTTGTACGAGTTGATATTGATATAGTTGTTGATATTGATACTCGTAATCAATTGTTCAATTTTTTTTCTATTTCAACATGCTGAAATATTTTTTCTTTTATTTGCTTATGTTTATAAAATTGACGTGTAAAAGTGCTGTGTGCAGCCTATTTGCTAAATAAATAATTTGAATTATTGTAGCAAATAATCCACTATGTCATTGTGTGTAATTTATATAACATCCTATATTATGTTAAATATGAGTTATCAATTTGAAAATCAGTTGCTTACAAACCATCGCATAATTCTCACCTGTGTCAAACTAAAAGTATCGATAAAAAATAATATTAAGTGGTAATTATCGATTATTTTTCTAGTTTACTTTACTAGTAAATAATTTTTAATCATAAAAGTATTATATTTATACTAATATATAATATTTTGCAGTGTTTTCGTAAATAAAAAAGGTTTACTATTAAAAATTAATCTTGACAAATCTAGAAGTAAAATATAATTTAGGTATAGTGTTTTTTTTACAATTCTATACAAAGCTTGTATCATAGTAACTGGACGATGAAAGTACAATGGTTTTAAAGGGGGTACTCCTGATTTGCGTGCCAACGGTCGCCCTATCTTCAATTTGTTTTCTTTCAACTTGTTAACTATTTTGCAGTGTAATGTTTTAAGTTGTGCGTTCGAATATGTCTTCGAGAGGTGTTCAGGATGGAAAGAAGTCCCCTAGGATTATGACAGATTCGTTCTTCGACGATGACGACCGTAAGTTTTATGTTTAAATAACAATACCTACATTTGTGACTTTACATACTAAAAATATATTTTCTGTGTTATTGTTATTTGTTAAGGAATTGTGAATTACTGCACATCCGAATGTCAGGTGTTTAATTAATCAAATGTTAGCCAAATTACTTACTAAAACAACGTGAACACAAAAAAAACCTTGTTTAATTTTCGGTCATTGTCGGCATAATGACGGCAGCCGGGAACTATCTCGGTCTTTTTAGTCGTCGTCACTCTTGGACCTCCTCTTGCTTATCATCAGGCGGGTCGAGGTCAAAAGTCGTGTCGCAATAAAAAAAAATTACTTACAAATTTACCGATTTATTTGTACAGTTATGAATATAAAAATCTTAAATCTAAGTGTTATTTTGAATAAAAGATAACCACAGCATGCATTTATATTAGATTTATTACCAAAATTTCCAATATATCCAATATTTAGTTCAGTTAAACAAAACACATTGTTAAAGTTACTTATTAATCCGAAAAAAATATTATTTTTAAATAAAATCAATCAATCAAATTGTCACGCCTTTTCCCCAATGCGATAGGCAAACAACGGAGCGCCACTTGCCACGATCCTGATACAACTCCCTCGCTCCCCTTACATCCACAATTCTCTTCATACAAGCTCTACAGTTATGGGTACTAGGCCACACAGCTTTCTTGAGGATGTCTCCGATTTGATCCTGCCTTGTTTAACGTATCCATAGATCCTTAGACTAGTTATAAGGACTAAGGATCTATGGATAATCCAAGAAGCAAGATCTTGGATTGCCGTGCTGGGGGGAAGGGGGAATATTATTGTAACTCATTTTAAATAACTTAATAGACCGGCATATCAAAATGTTAAAAAATATTTATTAAAGTTTTCAACGTGAAGTTTAACAGAACGATTAAATTTCTTTTTGGGGCATTTCGATACACTGTTCTGATAGGTTATTTAAAATGAATTGCAATGATATTCTTTGCATGCTTTTATCTTGCTACTTGGATTGCCGTGCTAGGGGCGTTATAACACCGTGATAATTTTTTACGCTTAAAAACTAGCAGATAAATGTATTTCTATATAACAGAAAATAATATTGAAAGTAAATTTAATTTATAAAAAAAAGCCTTTATTAATCCTCCTTCGAGCCGGATTTGAACCAGCGACCTATGGATAACAGCTTTGTAACCTCTACAGTCCACCGCTCTACCAACTGAGCTATCGAAGGTGTATCAACAGTTGCGAAATTGTTGAACACATTACAACTTCTGTGACGTCATACTACAAGCTTACGTGACGCATTCATAATTTAGTCGTATACTCTAAACACGCGATAAATCGATTTATATACATGTTATTTATAACTCGATGTTTAGATACAGACAGGTATACAATCACCTTATTTGCTGCAAGTACTAGTAATAAGCATGTATAAAAAAAACAATGTCGATTGCTTGACATTGACATCGAAATCAACCCTAGAATGCCACTGTTACTACTATAGTAATAAGAGTAGAACTATACTAGTTACATTTATGGACCGCACTCCAACCCAACATTAGGCGACAACATCAACATAATGTCGAGCATCAATTAAATTAATAAAAATATTCATATGTTATAGTTATATGTTGGTTTAATTTTTTAAATTTACATTTCTATACTAAAGTGCTCGTATCATAGAAACAGGACAACCAAAGTACTTATATCAAAGATACATTGGTACCGGTGGGTGGTCTCGAACTCGTGCACTCGGTTTGCGTAACCATTGCACTGCCACTACACCACGGTCGCCTTTAATTGTTGACTACTTACACAAAATCTTAGGGACTTGACAATTATGACAGCACCTCGCCTGATGTTAAGCTAGAGTGCGGTCCATAAACGGAGGTGACTTCTACTACAGTAAGATAAGTGTAAGTAGCGGTTACATTCACTATGCCGGCCTAGTTAAAACCGGAAACTTACAAGATGATCCCCAAACGCCACTTAGTCACTTTACGGTATGTAGTCTTTAAACATAAAACATTAAAATTAAACAATATGCAATTTAACTGTAAGTATGGAATATTTTATTATTTATACGTCTATAACACTTAGACGTCTATAGCATCGTTATGCGTTCGGGTCAAGTTTAATTATCTATCGAAAATTTATTAATTTCAATCGCGTCCGCAAACGAGCATTACCAATTCTCAATTCAGTCAGTTGGCGGCCTTCGTCGCGGTTGCCGTATCCCGCTAAAATCACCCGCGCCATCTTGTTTTTTTTACTCGTCTACTTTCTTTCGTGTTTGGCGCGTGGCGTTCCATTTGCGTACGTTACATTTTGTGTGTGAACGAGTTTTATAATTTTGGATTTTTGATTACGTTTTTATTATAGCATACTTGACATTTTATGTTATAAAGCACACTGTTTAGTATTTGACAAATTTTAATATATTTTTATATTTGTTTTAAGTTTAATTAAAGGCAATCTAATTCTCTAATTTTACGAATACGTCACAATCAATGATAAGGAATAATTAACATAATTGTTTTTATTATAATTAGAAGGGCATATAAACCATAAAATTTAAAATGCATACCTTATATAATTAGAATGATTTATATTTGATAAGAAATAAATCCTATCGTAAATTTTAACTCTAGAAAAATAAATTATTTAGGTCTCATACTCGTAGATAATAAATAAACGAATTACAACTTATTTTACCTTTGACCTTTTAACTATCTACTTTGATTCGTGATGCATCGTGACAGGTTCAAATCCTGTCACGATGCAATGATTTCTAATAAAATATTGACATAATATATAGATAATTACATGTGATAATAATGACTTGTTTAATTACCCCCATGTTTTTATTAATAAGGATAAGTTTGTACCTTTGTTGTAAAGGATAATTGTTTTTATTCTATTGTTTAATATTTGATTATTATTATCCGTATTTCTTTCCAAGCTTTTAATAGGTTTATAGTCTTGAAATTAAAAATAGACTATTAATTCTTTACGTAATTAGTTATTTTTTACTATAAAATCCGTACCAAAAAATATATTCAAATGATTTGAGGAACACCGGTGACCCAGTGACCTAGGGCTTTAACCCATTTTGTAAAAACCTGATTTAACAAATCTGTTTTGTTTTTTTTTCGTAAATATCAATGAAATTATCACGCTTCAATTTTACAAGAGACAACGCAGTTTCTACGATCCTGACACAACTCTTTTGATTCCCTTACATCCACATTTCTCTTTATGCATGCTCTAGTTAGGTATCGTTAAACTGTTTACGTTTAATTCTTATCTATAATGAATTGCCACGAAATTATTTTTGTCACAAGATTGCGGTCAAATTAGACAAAATTCAACACGTTAACTGATTATATTTGACCTCAAGTTGAACTATTGATATAGCGTGGATTCACGTCTTGTTGACAAGGCTTTTATTGTATTTTTTTAAGTTTTTTTATAGACATTTGATAACACTAACACCGCCTGATATTAAATTGGATGAAGGTGACTGCTACTGCAGTTGGAAATATTTATTAGTGGGTGGAATGATTATTTTGCCCACAAGTGGTATAGCAGTGGCATCCAATATGCCGATCCGGTGTGGTACCACCACTTATAAGTATACAGATTTGGTTGCGTTTGTGATCAGCTTGTAAATTGCCGGTTCCAACTAGGGCGGCATAGTGGATGTAATTGGTACTTACAGTTATTGAATTGTAGTAGCAGTGGCATCTACTCATGGACCACACTCCAGCTTAACATCAAGCGGCGTGCTGTCATATGTCGAGTTCAGCATTGTATAAAAATAGCTAGGTAATAGGAAATAATAAGTTCAATATACAGTTTTGTTTACAATTTACTGCTTCCATTGTCGTTGTATTGAAAAATATTATATACAAAAACTTCTTTATTATTATATTATCCTGGTAACATCACGCCTTAAAACCTATAAAGCTCTTCTGTATGCATCTAAGAGGTAGGCAGAGTGTTTTATTATCGTCCTCTAAAGACATTTTACGGAAGACTAGACGGTATGGACTAAGATTCCTTTGAAGAAATGAAATGAGCTCGATCCCTTTTCCTTGAAATGAAACAAAAACAAAAAAGAATGTAAATACTAACTTTTAAGGCTATGTATTTGCATACTTGTACAGTGTACAGGTTGTAAAGCATAACTTTCCAAATGCGTGGGTGTAAATTAAATGACATACTTTAATTAACTCTCTACTATCCAAAACATTACCTACATTCTAGATTCTAGCTTTAAAAAAATATATATTGTGACTCGACATATGACAGCACCCCGCTTGATGTTAAGCTGGAGTGCGGTCCATGAATGGTATATGTTACTGCTACAACAATTTAATAACGATAAGTATCAGTCACATCCACTATACCGGCCTAGTTGGACACGCGACTAAATCAGTTTACGGTCTGTATACTTGTGGTACTACTAAATAAACGGGGAGCAACTATCCGTCTTTGTTATTAAAAAATATTTGAAACTTAATCTAATTATCAAATATTACAAATAAAAACTATGTACAAATATTTACTTCGATCGGGAATCGAATCCGGGTTTAACGCGTAACATACTGGTAAATATTTTTTAATAACAAAGACGGATATTTGCTTCGGGTCTGTTTATCAAAGAGTGGTAGGCAGTGGTGCCCAGTCGGCCGATCTGGGGTAGTACCAATTATACAGGTCGTGAAGTGATTTGGTCGTATTTTGGGATCAGCTTGTAAGTTGCCGGTTTAACTAGGCCGGTATAGTGGTTATGACTGCTACTTAACATCAGGCGGAGGAAAAATAAACACAGTTCAATGACTTTACGTGTACTTGATTAAGTTTTTTGAATTTGCGTTTATCATTTTGTTTTTTACAACATATCTATCACGCCGTTACTGAATGGTAGTGGCAGTGAATGTAGAAATACGTTCTGCGAACTACATTTAGAAGAAATGACATTGGGCCCATTTCAATTTCCTCTGTCTCCAATTGATTTTACGTTTCTATACGAACTAGGTACTTAAGTAGTTTAAGTAATACGTCAGAGATTTATTACAATTATTTACCCCCCTCCCCCATTACCCTTGTCAGCAAAAATAAGCAAAGCTTACCGATGCTTACGTAAACATTGGTACCCCCCCCCTCAATAGTAATAATAAGTAAATAAATAAGCCATTTATTTCCAATCTCAGAGGAATAATTAATGGGAACTCTGTGTTTCCAATCTTAAATTACATAAGGATAGGCAATACGCAAATTTCTTGCTTCTTTCCACAGAGAAATTCCCATTGAAGGGGATTATTAGACAAGTGATACGTTTTTGACTGATTTTCCCCATTAAAGCAGGTGAAGTCTAAAGGGAAAAATAAGATACAAGCTATATGATTTTGGGACCCCTTCTTTTTAAAGAGGATCCAAAAATCAACAGTCCCTTGATTGCTGTATTTTGGAATCTTCTGCGTCTCAGTTTAATCCTTTTCCTCACCTCTGTCAAGTATGTATAATAATAACAATCAATCAATCAAATAGTCACGCCTTCTTCCCACAGGGTTAGGCCTTGCTTCCTTCACATTCACAATTCTCTTCATACATGCTCAATGGTTATGGGCACTAGGCAACCCAGCTTTCTTGAGGATGTCTAATTTGGTCGGCGAACACCCTCCTGGGCCTGCCTTGTTTAACGCATCCATGAGATTTATAAATTGCTTTCGTCAATCTACTTTCACTCATCCTTTCCATGTGCCCAAACCATCGAAGCATTCCTTTTTTTAATCCATAATAATAACATTTTTTTAAATAACTAGTTTAGTTCTTTTAGTTGTGTGCAGTAATATTTGTACAGTTGTGTGTGTGTTAATATGAAACAATAGTGTTTTGTGTTTTTGTGTGTTAGTTTGCAACAATGTATAGTTTTGATAGAGACTTGTGGCATGTTCGAGGTCACAAGGATTCTGAGTCCACGGACGTTAATGAGGATAAACGTAAATATGCATTTGTTTTATAATTAAATAATACTCTTTTATAATATTGGCGAAATAAGTTGAAAATACTCTAGGAATCGATCGAGATTACGCCGAACATTTTTTTTATTGTGACTTGACAGAATACCGCCCACAAACTAGATATATAGATCCCGCCTGATGTTAAGCTGAAGTGTGGCCTATAAATGCAGGTGACTGCTACTATAGTTAACTAACTGCAAAAATGCCATCTTATGAGACGTAAACAATTTAGTTCGGCTGCCTTAGTCGCAGTCACTATGCCGGCCAAAGTAGAGTTACTACTCATTTACCTCCAAGGATTTATATATACAAGTATTTACAGGCGAGAAATGAATCATTTTCACGTGAATTTGATGAAATGTTTTATTCATTTCCTTGTAAATTATATGAGATTATATATTAATTTGTTATATTGCAATAAAAATGTTTAATAGATTAGATATTGAGTTTTACTTGGTGGCTTTAAATTGGGTGGCTTTATGCCAAAGGACAACATTATTTTGTTACGCATTATTAAAACTTCTCTATAAAGTTTTGACGACAGGCGTGGACGAACGGTTTAGCGACTGGTTTGTTGCGCGTAAAGTCCCAGGTTCGATCCCCGGTCGGAGCAAATATTTATTTCATAGCTTTTATTTGTAATATTTAATAGTATTAAATATTGCAAATATTTGTTAATAAAAAAAAGAGATGAATATTTGCTTCGGGTCTGGTTATCAAAGAGTGGTAGGCAGTGGTACCCAGTCTGCCGATCCGGGATAGTACCACCACTTACAAGTATACAGACCGTGAAGTGATTTGGTCACGTTTCGGGATCAGCTTGTAAGTTGCCGGTTCCATCTAGGCCGGCATAGTGGATGTGATTGCTACTCACAGTTATGTAATTGTAGTAGCAGTGACATTCATTCATCCCTTACTGCCACTGCCCGGCTAGGGCAGCGGCATCCTCCATTCGCTCCACCCCGGGCTATGCTCTAAAGTACTGCGCGAGGGAGCACCTAGTTTTGGTGCTGCCGAGCAACCGCTCAAGGCAACGCCACCTCTTAGTAGTGCGCCGCTCAGGCAATGATCGGTTATTGCCCGGGCGACGTACTCGCTTCTCCGTCCCAGCCAGGCTGGGACAATCCTCTCGTGTCCTCTTCCCGATGCGCCTCTGGTAGCCAGAGGCTAACATGAAGAGGACGGGGTGAGGGCGGTGTGGAGATCACCGCCCTCAGGTTGCGCCACGCTGGCCGTAAGGCCGGGGCGACCACACGCTGGTTTTGGTCCGGGGTCACTACGCCCGGGTCCCGATACCGCGACGGAGTGCACCGTCGCGGCCCCCTATCCGCCGCCTGGGAACGCGCCCGATGGGAGACCAGCAAACTCCAACAATCACCCCTCGGGGGATTGCCGTCACCACAGAACATGGTCTGTGAGACCACGGGTCCTTTAGTGTCTAAACCAGTGTTTCCCAACCTTATTTAGGCCATGCCCTACCTTAATATTTCTAAATTTTGTATGCTCCCCATACATAATTTTTAACCTTTAAAAATTGTTTTGTTCCCTTAAGAAATATAAATGATTACAGCATTTTTTTAAGAATTGCCTTTTTTTAAAATTGCCCCCCTTAACCATCAAATTGGCCCCCTGTAGGGCGTGGGCCTCACGTTGGGAAACACTGGTCTAGACTTAACATGAAAAGAGTTGACTGAAAATGCCCTCAAAGAACATAATATTCGCTTTTCCAAGAATAAAAATATAATTAAATCAAAATTCATAATTCTCTTAACAGGCAGCGAGAGTCCAACGAACGCATTGGGTGCGGAGACGCCGCGTGAACTTCCCAATGAGCTGTCAGCCCCGTATGAAGTGCCACAGTTCCCAATTGAACAGATCGAAAAGAAGCTACTTATACAAAGGCAGTTAAATGTCAAGTTAGTATTTTCATTATTATTTTTGTAAGTAAATTCATTTTTGCACCAAAATTAAAAAAAAAGGTATATATGCCTTGAGTTTATTATTATTTTAGCAAAACTTTGAACGCGATTAAACTATAGTATTTTTCCTCGGATTGCCTGATGCTTGACTTTAAAAACCGAATCAGTTCTCAGTCTCAGTCACCATCACTATGCTAATAAAGTTTTTTTTAAATCTTAACGTGTTATTGTTTTATAGTTAGAAGATTTATCTTTGGAATCTCTTACCTTTTTATATTCATACCTTAATATGCTTTACCAGCCCATATGTTCATCCTATCCTATTACTGTATAACCTTGAAAAAGCGAAAAAGCACCTTTGGCCGTCATAGTGACAGCAAAATCGATAATCACATAAAAAGATGTTTCCTTGTTCTAGATACATGGATATTAAAAGTAGGTGACCTTTTAAACTTTATTGCGATAGTTCAATAAAAACTCACACTTATGGGAATAATAAAATAATAATTATAAAAGTTAATTGATAGATATTGCGATGAAAGCATCATAATTTTACATTTTTATAATATTGTAAGTAAATAATAAAACACGCGACAATATTCAATAATTGGATTAACCTTGGGCGACACTAACCCCTACTTTTACTACCGGCAGTGCACCACACTGGGGGGTGGATTCCACTTGTCTTGTAATAATAGAAATAAATGGTGAAAGATGTGGGAAAGTAAAAATAATAAATAAGTAACAATTGGTAATAAAGAATAATAAATAAACTTCGAACAAAAACAAGGTTGAATAGGCGATTACTTTTTGAGAAGTTTAAATTTTCTTTTATAATAATAAAAATGCTGATTTGTTGTAAATAAAATTTATTGTGAATTTTTTTTTAAATAAAATTAAAAGTATAATAACTATATTTAAACTATAAATAAAAATATCATCTAAAGACGAAAAAAAATCAAAATTGTTTAACTTATTTTAACGGTGTTATCTTGCATGTGATTATCCTTCAAATTAAAAATGGAACAGGGTAAAATTTGATAAAAATTTGATAAAATAAATAAAAATAAAATAAATTATTAAATAATAAAACATCAAAAAGTAATGTTTGGAACTTTCTTGGAGTGCGAAAAATGGACTTTATCACGGAACTTATTGTGTGTACTTATTTTATATACATTTTTCTTATATATTTTTTTATTGAGGCTTGATAAATTACTGCACTCTGATACAGTTCCCGGCAGATTATAAATTCCCGCCTATCTATACAGTCGTGAACATAATTAATAATAAATATAATTTCACACACACGCGTAATACGAAAAATAAGTGTGTAACAAAACGAGTTACTGTGCAGCTTCAATCCCAGCGCTCTTTTTATCTTAGTTACCGGGAAAACTACTAAGCTGGAGTGCGGTCCATTACAGGAAGCACCTAGTACTGTTAAATAACTGCAAGTAACAGCCGCAACCACTATGCCAGCCTAGTTGGAACCGGCAACTTACAAGCTGATCTCCAAACGCGATTAAGTGATTTCACGGTCTGTACACTTGTAGGTGGTGGTATTTCCTGATCAGCATACTGGGCAAATATCCACCATCTGCCTACCTACTACTTCGCCACAACTAGACCTGGAAAAAATATCTGCCCTTTTTTATTACCAAATATTTGTAATACCTTATCTAATATCCAAATATTACTACTAAATGCTATAAATATTTTTTTCCGATCAAAAATCGAACCCAGAACTTTCGGCGTACCGGGCAAATTGTTTAAAAAAAGTGCTGTAATCATTTATATTTCTTAAGAGAACAAAACATTTTTTAAAGGACAAAAATTATGTATAAGTGGCATAAAAATTTTAGAAATGTTAAATAGCTTGGGAAACACTGCACTAGATTATGAGAACACAGAAGCTGGTAAAGCATATGTGCCATCAAAATATTATTAATTTATACTTACATACATGTTCTATTTGCAGGGCAGCGGAGTGTGCGCAATCTGTACGGTCGTTCGGTGGATCTGACACAGGGTCTGTGGTACCCAACTTTGAAGACGCAAGGCTTCGTATCCCTGATGATGAGGTCACCGACTTCGTATTACCACACTTCCAAAGAGTTGCTATTAGCGGGGAAGACACTTCTGGTGTAAGTTTTGCATTAACTCGTACTGAATAGCACTTGGGACTTTCATTAGATCTACTTCATAAGGAAGAGGACCATGGTCTGGTGGTAGTGAATGATCACATATTCAAAAAAATCCAGTGCAACAATTATAAATGTATCTTTGATATAGAAATGTACTTTGGTCGCCTAGTTTTTGTGTTTTATTGCTAATAAGCAAACCTAAACTCAGTGTCGCGATGAAGAGCAACATACATATATTTGTCGCATTTTCTTTCTCAATAACTATCATTCCGTCCTACTTCCACTTCGTCGTGGTTGACTGTTTAAACTTGTGCCATTTGCAAACACTAAAACTTGCCTAATAGCAATCAATCAATCAAATTGTCACGCTTTTTTCACCACAGGGATAGGCAGAGACAATGGAGCGCCACTTGCCACAATCCTGACACAACTCCTTCGCTTCCTTCACATTCACAATTCTCTTCATACAAGCCCTATGGTTAGGGGCACTAGGCTACCCAACTTTCTAGACGATATCTCCAATTTAGTCGGAAAACACCCTTGTTAAACGCATCCATCCACATGAGATTTATAAATTCCATTTGTCAATCTACTTTCACTCATCCTTTCTATTTTGCAGTCTTTATATTTGATATACTTAAATTGCAACATATAACAGGTACCACTTGAAGATCTACAGCTGGCCTCATCATACTTAGTCCAGGCTTTGGAGATTCGTAAACGTTACATGGACCTCTCGCAGCAGAGCTTCGAGGGCATCACAGCTCGCTTCCTCCGCAGCATGAACTCTGAATCACCATATAATCATACGCCACTCGCAAAAACACCCAAGAGTCACGTAGCTGGTGAGTTTGAAGTTTTATATTAGATACCTTTGTTTTTTGAAGGTACAGAGGAAGCTTATCCGGGGTAGTACCACCACTTACAAGTGTACAGACCTTGAAATTACTTAGTAGTTTCAGGATCAGATTGTAAGTTTTAAGCCAAAACAGAAATAAACTTAACAACAGTTATAAATAAATCTTTATGAAGATTTTTTAAATTAAGCTTCCAAAGTCTGGATAAAACCAAGAAAAAACTCTCTAGCTCGGACAAATTTTTTCTTAGTTAATTATTAATTAAAATGGCGTGATCATTTTCTAGGAAGAAAAAATAATATAAAAATTTTGTAATTGTAATTTTAGTTAGGTTTACATTTAAGCTTACAATTAACAAGGGAAACAATACAGAACAATGAATTAAACAAATTTTATGAGGCTTACGATCGCATTATGCTGATTAAATAAACGCTGATTAAAGCCGCATAAAATTTGTTTAATTCATTGATCAATGTTTGCGCAAATTCTAAGAAAATACAATACATTACAAGTTTACTTATTACCCTGTCAGCTGTCCCCCTTACCAGCCCCCAGCTACGTCGCTACTATTGCAGTATTAATAAGTGTTTTAAATGTAAAATTATTTGCATTCCAGACCATACAGTCCACCCGCCATCGAAGGACAAAAATCCATGGGAATGTCCGTGGCCCAAAGCAAAGAACTACATACTAAAAGCCCATAAGGGTGTTTTTAATTTGTACACCAATTCTGAGAATGGTGACGCGAGGGTGCCATTCGAGTATGTTGATTTAACACAATATATACAGGACATGAACACCATGTGCAATATGATCGCTGATGGACCACTGTAAGTTGGATTATTACTATTATGAGCCCATTTGATTATCCTACCGCTGGGCGATACCACCCTTTCTTTTTCCATGACTTACGTTGCTTTGCGGGCTTCGGCCACGAACTATTGTAGGCACTTCATAGTACCGGCATAGTGACCTAGCCCCTCTTTCCCATTGGGCACTCGGGGCACGAGCCCAGGGTCCCGGTATCGACAGAGGCCCCCTAGTTCCTGTCTGATCATCAAACTATAACCAATATTTATTATTATCAACTTATTAATTTCAAAAAAAATCAAATAATAATCACTAACTACAATACATGGGTACTTCTAATACTAGCGTCACTCTAGCCCGTAAAATATTTGAGTTTTAACAATAATCAATAATCTAACCAATCGATTTATTAAAAACTGCTATTAAAGTATTAAATATTGTAAAAGTTTATCCTTTCTGTTTTATGAATTGTTAAACAAAAACACAAAAACAACATATCACTAGTTTAACCTGTGAATGCTAAAAGTGAAGGATATAAACAAATTTTATGCGGCTTACTATCGAGTTTATTTTGGTTTTGATTTTACAATTTTATTTTATTATACAATAACACCATCAACCAATAGGACGACCAACACCTCAGTCTCTCTGTGACAACGATGGCTACAAAGATCTCGAACCGTCGGAATAATAAAATAAAATTGTAAAATCAAAACCAAAATAAATGCGACAGTAAACCGCATAAAATTCATTTAATTCATTATTCAATATACGCGCAAAATCTAAGAAAATATTATGTTATATTTTAATTAAGTATTTTTTTTATAAAAATACCCTTTTTTTTCAGTAAATCATTCTGTTACCGCCGCCTTAGCTATTTGTCATCGAAGTTTCAGCTGCATGTGTTGTTAAATGAGCTGAGAGAGTTGGCGTCACAGAAAGCAGTACCACACAGAGACTTCTATAATATCAGGTAAGCTTTTATTTATGTAATAAGCTTTTATTATAGTAATAAATGTCATATAAACTGGACAACCAAATTTCATAATATATCAAAAATACATTGGTACCTGTATCTTCGATATCAAGTGGTTTTGAACCTGTGCTCTCGATTTGCGTAACAAAAGTGACAAACATAAACTGAGTCGATCTTTTTGTCCTTGCTTGTTTATCATCATAATAAAACAAAGACCAGTGGTCAATGTTTATACCACATAGCCATGGTTGTGTCTAGTCATACCACACAACTATGGTTATATCTAGCTATATCACACTATGGCGTATTCGAGATGCAAAAACGCCATAGTTAGTAAATAGCAAAATATACACAATTTAAATTTGTTGGACTAAAATGTATTGAGAATATTAACAGGAAAGTGGACACTCATATTCATGCTGCATCATGTATGAATCAAAAGCACTTGCTGCGCTTCATCAAGAAAACATTGAAGAATCATGCTGACGAGGTATGTATGAGATTATGACTCTAAGATAATGAAATAGAAAAAACATTACCTCTGGCTGGCATAGTGTGTTCTCCCCATCCTAAAAGGTCTAAGGACCCTTCAGGCTAGGCCTCACCTACACTGATGACAGTTCCTAGCCAATTAGAACTCGTAATTACTTTTTTTTTAACAACCTTTTTTGTAAGAGTGGTAGGCAGTGGTACCCAGTCTGCCGATCCGGGGTAGTACCACCACTTACAAGTATACAGACCGTAAAGTGATTTGGTCACGTTTCGGGATCAGCTTGTAAGTTGCCGGTTCCATCTAGGCCGGCATAGTGGATGTGATTGCTACTCACAGTTATTGAATTGTAGTAGCAGTGACATTCATTCATGGACCACACTTTGGCTTAACATCAAGCGGGGTGCTGTCATATGTCGAGTCACAATAAAAAAAAAACAGTATATAAATAAGTTAGTTCACGTGAGATATTAAACTTGTACAAAATCTAGCAAATTCCTGCGCAAAGATATATATTTGCTTTTGCATGAGCCCAAATAACTATAAAAGAAACACACCTATTCCAAGCACTCCAATGTCTTCTAAAACTGAAACATTCGATGCGAAACCTCTGCGTTCTCATAAGTAGGAGAGCTGCTTTTAAAAACATGTTATTTCACAGGTGGTAACACTGCACAAAGGCACTGAAATGACACTGAAGGCTGTGTTTCAGTCAATGAACTTGAGTACTTACGACCTTACTGTGGATATGTTGGATGTACATGCGGTAAGTAAAACACATACATGGATGTACTTGTATTCTAAGAAAATAAGGTGTCCGTGAAGTGACTTAGACTAATGTAGTAACTTCGTGAGTAACATAGGCATAACGTGTTGGATTTGGATTTTCAAAAAGTTTAGGATTCCGTACCAAATCTCGGTTACCCAAGGTGTAAAAATTACTCATAAAATTCCTTACATCGCGTACGCTGCGAAAACTATTGACGATAGATAGAACAAAATAATTGTTTATAAAACTGTAAATATGCAAGAATACTTATTTTTTAAATATAACAAACTACTTTCGAATTTAATTTATATTTATTTTGATAAGTTAATTAATGAATCAATTTTATGTTTACACCATATACAACAACATTCGCTTAATGGTATGTACAAAGATTATGTATACATACATAAGAGAAAAACTGATTATTTAACCATTAAGCGTGCAATGTATTTTAACCCGGGCAACGCCGGGTTACGCAGCTAGTATTTTATAAAGTTACTTTTGTATGTTTTGCAGGACCGCAACACATTCCATCGCTTTGACAAATTCAATGCAAAATACAACCCAATTGGCGAGAGCAGGTTGAGGGAGGTGTTCCTTAAGACAGACAACTTTATGAATGGAAAATACTTCGCTAGGATTATTAAGGTAATGTTTTGTAGTTTTATTTTATAAGTGGATTTTACAAACCGGCGCTTGTGTGATTGACTGTAGAAATGCAGTCGTTAAGGTATGCACGTGGGGTGATATTTGGAGAAAGAGTGAAAAATACAGTTGGGCGTCATAAATGTAATTTGATAGAGATATTGATATTTCTTGGTCTCATCAGGGACTAATTAAAAAAAGCTGGGGACCGCAGTGGCCATAATCAAAGGAATGTATGAAGAGAATGTGAAATGAGTTGTGTCAGGATCGCGGAAAAAGGCGCTCCGTTTTCTTTGCCTAGACTAGATATTACCATGGTTATAATTTTATCAATCAAATTATCACATCTTTACCTTGCCGCATCAGGTAAATCGCGGTCATTATTGCTTGACAAGCATAATAAAAACTGGAGACAGGAAGGCTGGCAATTGTTTACCCTTTGTATAGTAATTTAGCCTTGCTATACAAAGGGTAAATATTGCCAGCCTCCTTGGGACTATCTCTGATGCGACGTCATTAGATAATATTTTTTATTTATTGATTAATTAATAGTTAATTAAATATACTTTTAAGTTGTATAGTTAGATTTATATAAACTTGAGTTATATGTGTTTATTAGTTTTGTTGAGTTTAAATGTGTATTGATGTAAATTAAAGCGTTGTCTATCATTCATAGGAGGTGGCTTCAGACTTGGAGGAGAGCAAATACCAGAATGCTGAGCTGCGCCTTTCAATCTACGGCAAGAGTCCAGGGGAATGGGTGAAGTTGGCCAAGTGGGCAATTGATTATAATGTTTATTCTGACAATGTACGGTGGTTAATACAAATACCACGGTTATAGTAAGTTTTTTTTAATTCAAATTTCTATACTAAGCTACTAAAGTACTTGTATTATATAAAGATGATAACCAAAGTACATATATCAAAGATACATTGGTACAAGCAAGTGGTTTTAAACCCGTGCTCTCAGTTTGCGTAACCATTGCACTGCAACTATACCACGGTCGCCTTTTGTTCATTTCCATTGTAAAAACAATCGGAATGAAAGGTAGAGACCACGAACGGGAAGACGCAGCGTAGGTAGGCCTCCTGCTAGGTGGGCTGACGACATAGCGAAAGTCACGAATAACTGTCGTTCGGAATGGCATTCTAAGAGGGAGGGAGAAGATAATGCTTTTTTAACTGGTATATCTTGGTTTCCGTGATCATTTTACCACCAACCATGGCCCACGGCAGCAGTTTGTTTACAGCAGTTTTTATTAATTTTCCAGTGACATCTTCAAATCTAACAAAATAATGAACAACTTCCAAGAGTTCCTCAGCAATATATTTCAACCATTATTTGAGGTTACAAACGATCCTAACAGTAATGCGGAGTTACATAAATTCCTCACTGTAAGTATGCAATTCAATATTAGAGAGGTATAATATATTTTTCCTTAATTGGCAAAATTAGTAAACAAACATCGCGAAGTAAAAAAATAATATTGGGAAAATGTCGTTTCCCAATAGTAATTTTAAAAAACTATTATTATTACGGCAATATTATTTATTATTTAACTATTTATTAATTATTTATTACAATAAGAAGAGATTCATTATCGTATTCATGATCTTATTCATTTACAACACTAGTAAGTGTATTATATCGCTAATACGCCATTATGCTGAAGGTTTGTTTACTAATTTTGACAAGTAAGGAAAAATGTATAGTAGGCAGATGTATAGTTATAGTTATGTATAGATTAAAATGTTTATTGTGACTTGATGATAAGCACCTATGATAAGCAAGAGGAGGCTAAGAGTGCCGACGACTAAAAAAACCGAGTCAGTTAACGGTTAAGAATTCCCTTCTTTCTATACCTTCACATAGCTCAGGCTTTGTAAATAAATCGTTTGCTGTAGTTGCAATAAATTTATGGAACAAACTTCCACTGATAATCAACAGGCGCCAAATAGACTCACTTTCAAAAAACTTGTTTATCAATATTTGATAAGTCAGCAATAGTCATGTTCTATATCTGTTATTTATGTATTTCTTTATTAATAATATGTATCTATGTGTGTGTATTTGTATGTATGTATGTATATATACATATATATTGAAATGTATAGTATGTATGTAGTTTATATATATATATTTAGTAACTTAAAAATAATATTTTCATTTTAATACTTATATAGCCATATTTTAAACTTTGTTGCACTACCCACCATCATCTTAACGTTCTCCATATATGAAGGTTTGGCTGGTAGAGAATGCCATGGGGCATTAAGTCCGCCTTTTGTAATAAATACAATAAAGTTTTTAAATAAATAAATGCCGGCCAAAGGCGCTACTTTGCGCATCGCTTGAAGGATCCAAGGTTATAGGATGGAGAGAACACATGGGCTGGCAAAGCATTCCACTTGTCGATTGTTCTACAAAGAAATGACGCTGTGATATCTTTGCATTGCAGAAATATTAATGAAGTATAATACATTTATTTTAGCACGTGGTGGGCTTTGACAGTGTAGATGACGAAAGCAAACCGGAGAACCCAATACTGGACCCGGAAGTGCGATCACCAGAGGAATGGGATGATGATGAGAATCCACCATATGCATACTATTTGTATTATATGTATGCAAATATAACTGTGCTTAACCATTTCAGAAAGTAAGTTGTCAATATGTTATCCGTCCTAAATTTCAACAGGAGGTCGACCGCGCAACTTTAATGGGAATGACAATGAAATTCATTCCCATTTGTCAGGGTTACGCGGTCGCTGTTAGTGTCGAAACAACTTTTATTCATTCGGACAATGAGTCTCAATCAAAGAATTTGGACTTAAGAAATAGCTAGTGTCACTAGTTTTAATGATCATTTGACAACCTAATTTGATACAATAACAAATTACATTAAAATACTTTAAAAAATGATAACGGTGCATTTATGCTTACCAAGTGGTTGTAATTGCAAAAAGTAGTGACAACCTTTGAAAGAAAGGAAATGAAGTACAAGTAGTTGTCTCTTTCAGTCACACGTGGTATATACATAGTATAAATGAGATAAATAACACTAAATTAGTTCTTATTTTAGCACAGCTTCTATTCTTTCAATTTTCTTAGGTTTCAATGAGCTTGAACTGTCAATGAAAATGAACATCGATTCTTATTGTGTTGCGCGGTTGCATTTTTAATTTTGAAGCTCAATAATGGAGTTCAACTGTTAAAACGAAGTTCATTCTCATTGCCATTAAGTTACGCGGTTGGCCCGCAGAGCCTCACTTTCCACGATCCTTAAGCTCGACATAAAGTAGCACCTCGTCTGATGTTAACCTGGAGTTCAGTTTATTAAAAGAAACGATTGTTACTAGTCTTAGCTAGTAGTAATCGTGATTGGCAACTTTATAGCTGATGAAAACGCGACTGAGTTACTTCATGTCTGTACACTTGAAAGTGTTGGCACTACCTTGGATCGGCAGACCACGAGATGTCTCAAATATCTTTCCTCGTCCTTTAAATATTTTATATTCTTTTCTTTTTTTCAACGACAGAAAAATATCATACAATATTGTACTTCTTTATCACAGGGAACAAGGTCTGAACACTTTCGTCCTCCGCCCTCATTGTGGCGAGGCTGGTCCTGTGCAGCATCTCGTCTGTGGGTTCATGCTTGCTGAGAATATATCGCATGGACTATTGCTTAGGAAGGTATGTCACTACTTTTATATCACTTTAAATGAGGTAGCTGTTCAAATCGGATACGTTCTCAAGAAAGCTGCGTGGCGTAGTGCCCATAAGCGTAGAGCTTGTATGAAGGGAATTGTGGATGTGAGGGAAGCGAGAGAGTTGTGTCAGGATCGTGGCATGACAATTTGATTGAGGAAGCAGTGATGCGGTGTGAGTTTTAACCGTCCCGGGATGGCATAGTCGCAGCGACTAAGGCAACCGTAAGCTTACATCCACAATTCTCTTCATGCAAGCTCTACGATTATGGGCACCAGGCAACCCAGTTTTCTTGAGGATGTCTCCGAATTGGTCGGAAAACACCCTCCTGATTCTACCCCTCCTTTACTCTATCTACTTTCACTCACATTATGGTGTAATAACTTATATTTTCATTTCATTTCGATCTCCACCATTGAAGAGATTCTACATTAAGATGAATTGAATCATCAAACGATCACCATAATAAATTCAAGATGGCTTCAAAGAGCATATTACCTTCAGCAGTATAATGCTATTAAAATAAGAATAGGATCTAATCGGCGCCATTTTTTGACTTAACTCTGCAACCAACTTCACTTTAGTATCTTCAACGCAAAGAAAAGGAAAAGGTGTCCTTTTCTTTGGAAGACCGTCAAGAAAAAGACATCTTTAAATCAGTCAACAGCCCGTCCTATTCTCATTCTAAAAGGATTATATTGTACAACATTGCATATTTCCTGTGCAGGTTCCAGTGCTCCAATATTTGTACTATTTGGCACAAATCCATATCGCGATGTCACCATTGAGCAACAACTCATTGTTCCTCAACTACCATCGCAATCCGTTGCCAGAATTTCTCGCCAGAGGTCTCTGCATCACACTCAGCACTGATGACCCTCTGCAGTTCCATTTCACAAAGGTATTTATTGGTTAATTATTATTATTTATTTGGGCTCGACCATAGACATAGAGAATGAATTGAGGCTAAAAAAATTCCACTCAGTAGAAAGAGACAACGCGACTGTGTAGTCACCTCGATTAATCAAATTTGATATAATGAAAAACATTGGTTATTTAAATAAAGAAAATACAGATGAGACAACTACTGGCCGCACAATTATTTTTTATTTATTTATTGTGACTCGACATATGACAGCACCCCGCTTGATGTTAAGCTGGAGTGTAGTCCATGAATGAATGTCACTACTAATACAGTTCAATAACTGTGAGTAGCAATCACATCCACTATGCCGGCCTAGATGGAACCGGCAACTTACCAGCTAAACCCGAAACGTGACCAAATCACTTTACGGTTTGTATACTTGTAAGTGGTGGTACTACCCCGGATCGGCAGACTGGGTACCCCTGCCTACCACTCTTTGATAACCAAACCCGAAGCAAATATCCATCTCTTTTTTTTTATTAACAAATATTTGAAATACGTAATGTTATTAAATATCACAAATTAAAGCTATGAAACAAATATTTGCTCCGACCTGGACTTTAAGCGCAACAAACCAATCGCTAAACCGTTCGTCCACGCCTGTCGTCATTATATCTTCAATATTTCAGGAACCTCTGATGGAGGAGTACAGTATCGCTGCTCAGGTGTGGAAGTTGAGTTCATGTGACATGTGCGAGTTGGCGAGGAATTCAGTACTCATGTCAGGATTCCCGCATGAGGTCAGTAATGTAGATCAGGTTCAGTTTGAAAGCAGTGAGCGGCATAGTGAGGCAACCGTGAATTGAGACGGTTTTTTTTAGTCATTGGGTACTCTTTGACCTCGACCGTGCCTTACCATCCGGTCGAGGTTAGAAGACACTTCACGGTCTGTACACATGTAACAGGTGGTAGATCCCGGCATTAAACTGCGCAGTCACTTGTTTTGTTACCTACTTAATTAACGTTTTAAGCATGTGTATAAAATTCCACCGCAGTCTTCCGTTGGTCTTCTAATCTGCCGATCCTTACACTGCGCAGCTTAAAAGCCAGCGCACTTTTTTTTTTACCGGGAGCATTACCATTCTCCTAAATATATTTCAGAGTAAACAATACTGGTTAGGCCCCCATTACACGAAGGAAGGCGTCGCCGGAAATGACATCACTCGCACCAATGTGCCGGACATACGCGTCTCCTTCCGCTACGAGACATTGCTCGACGAGTTGACCAATATATTTAAGGTATTAAAGATTTAACTAATAAACATATATGTGTTAAGTATGTAGGGGTTTTCTGTGTATGTGTGCGTATGTTACGTCATTGTTAGACTGTGTTTAGATTATAAATTGTAGTTTTTATGAATTAAGTGACATTTCAGGCACTTCAATTTTAACTTTTACAAAATTATATTATATTTTATTGTGACACGACATCTAACCTCGACCTGCCTGATGATAAGCAAGAGGAGATCCAACAGTGACGACAACTAAAAAAAACGAGTTTATTCACGGCTGCCTCAGTCGCCGTCACTATGCCGGCCAAAGGTGCTTCTTCACGCATCGCTTGAAGGATCCAAGGTCATAGGGTGGAGAGAACACATGGGCTGGCAAAGCATTCCACTTGTCGATTGATCTACAAAAAAAAGACTCACCGAACTTTTTAGTTCGACTGCCGATTCGATCGATAGAATGCGGATGCTTTCCCCTACCTGTGCGGGTATTACGGGTGTGAAAGGACGAGGTAGGAACAAGGTATGATGAAACTATGTAATTATCAACTAAGGCAACCATGAACTTACTTGGATTTTTTATTCGTCAGCACTATTGGACCTCCTCTTGCTTACGATAAGGCGAGTCAAGGTCAGATGTGTACATAAAAAAAATATTACTGCGTCACTTGACTTGCCACGAACTGCTGTAATAGTCTGTCTCATTTTTACGAATCTAAGTTTTTGTCCTGTGCCTTATGCAATCTAGAGCTCACTCAGTAGTGAATGTTTCTATTTCGAAGACATCCTCAAGAAAGCTGGGTTGCCTAGTGCTCATAACCGTAGAGCTTGTATGAAGAGGATCGTGGCAAGTGGCCCTTTTTTTATCTCTGCCTACCCCCTGTGGGATGACAATTATGTGTAACCCGTGCTGCGTATATTGGGCCGAAAGTAGAACAGCACCCTGAAGTGTCACTTTTATTCATTATATATATTATGATCCCCAGGAGTTGTTAATGCGTGTTGGATGGTGACGTCACACGACAGAATGACGTTATACAGATTTAACACACACGTCGCGTTTTCTTACTTTGACAAGTTTTGAATACCATCAGCAAAACAAGGTCCTTGATATGTCACGTTTTGTTACTTTGCCAATGTTCCAATAAATCAGCAAAATAGGTCCTTGAAAATGTTACGTTTTGTTACAGCGACAAGGTTCCAATAATTCAGCAAAATAAGTCCTTGAATATGTCACCTTTTGTTACTTTGCTAATGTTCCAATAATTCAGCAAAATAAGTCCTTGAATATGTTACGTTTTGTTACTTTGCCAGTGTTCCAATAATTCAGCAAAATAAGTCCTTGAATACCAGGTTATAATACCATCAGCAAAACAAGGTCCTTGATATGTCACGTTTTGTTACTTTGCCAATGTTCCAATAATTCAGCAAAATAAGTCCTTGAATATGTTACGTTTTGTTACTTCGATAAGGTTCCAATAATTCAGCAAAATAAGTCCTTGAATAAGTTACGTTTTGTTACTTCGACAAGGTTCCAATAATTCAGCAAAATAAGTCCTTGAATATGTCACCTTTTGTTACTTTAACCAGATTTTAATACCATCAGCAAAACAAGGTCCCATAACCCGTCAGGTTTTGTTACTTTGACAAGGTTTCAGTACCATCAGCAAAACAAGGTCCTTGAATACGTCACATTTTGTTACTTTGACATTGTTTCAGCGTATTAACAACTACCGGGGATGGTACTCGTATTATAGAAAGTAGATATCTGAATCATCGAATATCATCAATGTATTTTGTATAAAGTATGTTTTAATAGTGGGTTGACGTGTGTTATTTATACTTTTCCTAAGCTTGTGTGTTATTTGTTATTTTGGTTATTAATGAATAACATGTTATTATGAACTAATACAGTTTTATAGTACATATTGTTTTTTTTTTACTTACTGATCGAATGTCTACAAAACAAAAGAGTTGGTGTTTATTCACATTTCTATACTCAGCTAATGGACTGACGCCATAGTGAAAGTCACAAACAACCGGTGGATGCAACTGGCATCTTGTCGTTCGAAATGGCGTTCTAAGCGGGTGGCCTATGTTTAGTAGTGGACGCCTCCTGGCTGATGCTGATGAAGATGACTCAACTAATAAGAGTGTTTGTATCATAGACACAGTTACATATATCAAATATACACATTGGTACCGGCAAATGTAAACCGGGGGGTTTGTGTTGCACTAAAAGTACACCACAGTTACTTTTTTTATTCTTACGTTCTTTCACTTGCGATTAGACACCAGATTGTCTTTACACGCGTGTTATGTTTCGCACGAAATCAAAAATAAGGCTGGAGTGGTCTAATAGTTCAATGGGCACGCAAACTAAGGAGTCCCGGCCCAAAACCACTTGCTGGTACCAATGTAACTTTGGTTGTCCTGTTTCTATGATACAAGCACGTTTTAAATCAAAATCAAATAACTTATTTTGCACAGGCCTTCCGTTATTTGCGCATTATCAGTTTCTACCATGAGTTTGGAGAAGCATAAAATCAATCACAAAAAAACTTGTAAATTATAACCTATATACCAAATATACAATAAAAAATATTTATAGATTAAATCTCAGTATAGAAATGTAAATAACTAAAACGAATAATATTTATATAGAACAGTTTGTAATACAAGTTATGCATTAAAATAACCAAAATAACTGATTGTTTTTCTTTCAGTGTTTTATGTGACTTGTATAATTTTCAGGAGGGACTTGCTCCTCGTGGCTAAGTCTCAACACCACACGGGACATGGAATCTGCGCTTTTATTAACATTATACATTAAGGCTTGTTTTTCTTTGCACATTTTTAACATTAACGATAACAAACGTCTAATACCTTTGTGATTAGAATTCAGAAGTAAAGGCGGCATAGTGAAGGCGACTGAGGCAACCGTAATCTGAGTCGGTTTCTCAGTCGTCAGCGCTTTTGGACCTGCCCATTAGGCAAGTCGAGGTCACATGTATCATTAGAACAATATTGGCAAATTTTCCGGCATAGTGGCGGCGTCTGGGACAGCCGGAAACTGACTCGGTTATTCTAGTCGTCGTCACTCTTAGACCTCCTCTTGCTTATCATCAGGCGGGTCGAGGTCAGATGTCGTGTCACAAAAAAAAAATTACCTTTATTCCTGTTGGTCCCAGAGAGAGAAGCAGTTATTTAACTGTAAGTAGTAGTTACCTCCATTCATGGACCGCGCTCCAGGTTAACATCAAGCTTGGTGCTGTTATATGTCAAGTCACAATAATAAAGACGTTTGTTATCCTTAAAGTTTTTGTGCAAAGCCTAAGGTACATTTTACAAATGTTTATTTTTTGACTTACTATTGCGTTTATTTCTATTACTTCAATCTGACGTTTCGGAAGCTTTTACAACTATCTTGGCCAAGGGCAGACAGACAGACAGTCAATAGTTGTAAATCTTTGAAATCCTCGAATGAAAATACTGCAATAGTAAGCCTCAAAAATATTTTGTTGACTAATCAGGCAAGTTATTGGGCGCAAACTCTAATTGACAAGACGACAACCAATCACAAGCTTGATTACTTAATAACAAATTATAATTTATACTAGCGGCAAGCTATGATAGCCCACTCAAAAAGTGCGACCGTGGTGTAGTGGTGGTCACGCAAACCGAGAGCACGGGTTCAAAACCACTTGCCGGTACCAAGGTATCATTGATATTAGGTACTTTGGTTGTCCCGTTTCTTTGATACAAGCGTTTAAGTAGCTTAGTGTAGAAATTTCAAAGATCGGGGTAGTACCACAACTTACAAGTATACAGACCGTGAAGTGATTTGGTCGCGTTTCGGTATTAGCTTGTAAGTTGCCGGTTCCAGCCAGGCCGGCTGGATGTGATTGCTGCTTACGGTTATTGAATTGTAGTAGTAGCAGTGACATCCATTCATGGACCACACTCCAGCTTAACATCAAGCGGGATTCTGTCATATGTCGAGTCACAATAAAAAAAAGTTTAAAAAGTCACTACGTCAAAACAGCCATTATAGCGTGCCGCTGGTATAACTGTTTGAGAATGTTCCTAGAGTTTATAATTTTGTAATCATGATAGATGCTTCTCTCACACGTTTCATTTTAAATCCATCATAGTGGGTGTGCGTTTGGGTTTTCGTTTACAACTGTCCTCTTTTCCGTATTAGCATAGTTTTTTTAATAAGATCTATTTTGGAATCTCGCTAAGAATCTTTTCTAATACAGGGTGTAAAAAGACACATAGCAATCCTGTGATAATCAGATTTGTATACATTACAAGCATGAATGATGTTTGAAAACAATGACAGGACTCAACCAATAGGACGACCTCGAAACGTTGAAATAATAAAAATGGTAAAATCTTGTTTAATTCATTAATCAGTGTTCGCGAAAAATCTAAGCAAATAATAATAAGGATGTGTTAAAAATAATTTATTTCTGAGCTCGAAGTATAACTTCAATAAAATAATAAAAAGAAGCAATGCAAATAAAAGTCGATATGTACAAGGGGTGCGGCGCCCTCGCATAGCGTTAACGGTCATTTGACTCGCTTGTTATTACTACTACTTACAGTTATTAAATTGTATTAGCAGTCACCTCCATTCATGGACCGCACTTCAGATTAATATTAGGCGGTGCTGTCATATGTCATAGTCACAATAAAAAAAGTTAGATAAATGTCTTTGATAAAACTAATAAAGAAAAACATACCTTGCAATAACGTTGGTGAAGCACGTGGTTTAGAGGATTGCTTTCTATCTCTTTATACCCGGTATACTAAGCTCATGTTATATTAAATGTAAAAATATTAATTAAGAAAAACCCACATAAGAGTGGTCTTAAATTTAAATTAATATGTATCTGATATCAGAAAGGCCTACTGATATACCAAAGTCTTCGTTTAAGTGACGCGGTACAACCTAAAATACCTGAAAGATAAAAATCTCTAGCCAGCATAGTGACAGAGACAACCGTAAGTTGAATAGGTGTTTTCAGTCGTCTGCGCTTTTGACTTTTCCTTGCTAATCAACCAGCAGTCCCAATAATAAAATATTGAAATTGCTCAGCTGCCTACTGTTCTGTACGTAGCCTGTGCGTTGACAGCAATGGAGTTTATTTATTGTGACATCTGACCACGACCTCTCAGATGATAAGCAAGAGGAGATCCAAGAGTGAAGACAAGTGAAAAAACCCGAGTCAGTTCACGGCTGACTCAGTCGCCGTCACTATCGCTTGTAGAATCCAAGGTTATAGGATGGGGACAACACATGGGCTGGCAAAGCATTCCAATTGTCGATTGTTCTACAAAGATAAGACGCACCGAACTCTTTGGTTCGACTGCCGATTTGGTCGATAAAATGCGGGTGCTTTGTCTTACCTGTGGGTATTACACTGAAACATCTCTGCTTATGTCGTAAATCTTTTTGTGGTTTTAAAATTAAATGTTTGTGAGATTAGCTTATTTTTTGTCGCTTTTATTTTAGGATTTTAAAGGTTTTTATATATAATTTTATTACTTAAGATAAAATATTTTTGCTTGTTTCTCGTGATTATTACAGCAATCTATTAGATAAGTTACGTATATTTTGAATCTTGTTATAATCTCAATTTTATTATTATTAAATTTTAATAATTATAAGAATAAAAAATCAGTGATTCTTACAGCTTTCAAATAATAAAAAAAATATTAAATTGTATAATATACGTATGTTAACAAAGTAAAGATTAATTACGACTTGTACTTATTATGTATTTAAAACAAAATAGTAAATGAAAAAAAAATTTTCATACAAAACTATTTAGATAGTTTTAAAAATATATTATCAAACATATTTAACGATATTTAATCTCGTAATTTTAAGAGACGTAAATATGAAAAGCCCCAATTTATTAAAATGTGATTCCCAAAATTGTGATACATTAAAATACCTTTTTATATAATTCATTAACGAGAATTTATGCACGATTTCAATTTATGATTAAAATATGTTAAGACTAGTTTTAATGCATTATTTATTTTAAAGTCTTGGCCTTGTTCTCCGTGGTCAGAAGAAGACTGAAACATCGAAATAATTATGTTGATCGGTAAAGTGACGGTTTCTAAGACAACCGTAAATTGAATCGGTTTTAAGTCATCTACGCTTTCCTTTGCTTAGCATAGGCAAATCGAAGACAAATGTCGAATCTCATAAAAAGTAATGCGTTAAGACCCGTTTTAATTTAACTTCTAAATAAAAAAACTTCTTACAAATACAAACAACTATATAAATTCTTTTCGTTGATTGTATAGTGTTGCTAGATGAAACCTTTTTACTTTAGATAAAGCCCTTTCTTTGCACATTTTATTATCGTTATCAGTAGTATCAATTCTTTAGCATTTTTCAAGTAATATTTTTCGTATATTAAATGGCACTACTAAAAGAAATACATATAGCCTATGTTGAGAGCTTTATTGTAAGAAAAATCATAAAATATATATAAAAATAAGTTTTAAATGTTTATTACAATCAAAATATTTAGTTGTTTTTTGGTAAATAAATTTATTTAAAAAAAGCATTTTTCTTAATTTATTTAATAAAACACTAACGAATTACATCGAATGGATATCGTTGAATTTTTTCCTCAGAATATCATATACTTTATTTATTGCAAAGCGGCATCTGACCTCGACTTGCCTTTATAGTAAGCAAGGGGAGGTCCAAGAGTGGCCGGCATAGCGGATGTGACTGCTACTTACAGTTATTGAATTGTAGTGGCAATGACATTCATTCATGGAGCACACTCCAGCTTAACATCATACGGTGTCGAGTCACTATAAATAAAAAATACACCGCCATGGTGCCCCAGTCGGCAGCATGGCGGACTAATTATTGTTTTTAATTTTTTAGAGTTTATCAAGCGGTCGTTGCATGTCCGTGCCAAGTTCCCCCGTTGTGCCGGATGTGAGAGCTCCAATAGTCAGCCTAAAGCGGCCATCTTTGGTTTAGATATAAGTAAAAAATATAATCAATAAAAAAAAAAGTTGTTTAATTCACATATACGTATATTGTGTTAATATTTATATGCTTTATGTGGTATTTATGTATGTATTTTTATTATTACTTTGCACTCCCCTTAATTGTGTATGTGAGAGAGGCGAGGGAGTTGTGTCAGAATCGTGGCAAGTGGCGGTCCTATCCCTGTGGGAAATTGATTAATTGAAGCCTAATATTTATATTAACATTTTTATTAGTCCCCAAGATTATATGGCACATAATGTCTTACGGAATTAGAGTCGCATTTGTACGTACATAGTGCATTAAGTTTTAAATTTAAATAAAACAATGTTCAGTTAAGGATTTTTATTTATTTATTTAGGTATATACAACAGGTAACAATTATATTTAACAATTAATAAATTTAGAGTGTTTCATGACTAAATTATTACCCACAGCATGATTAATAAAATACAACATTGAAAATAATAATTTGAATTAATCCTAATATGAAAAATATATACATCGTATTTATATAATGTACGTTTTTATTTTTAATATCCTAACACAAATATCACACTGTCATGTGTAACATAGATTTTATCGCATTTTATCGACCGAATCGGCAGTCGAACTAAAAAGTTCGGTGCGTCTTTTCTTTGTAGAACAATTGACAAGTGGAATGCTTTGCCAGCCCATGTGTTCTCTCCACCCTATGACCTTGGATCCTTCAAGCGATGCGTGAAGAAGCATCTTAGGCCAGCAGCCGGCAGGGCAGCAGGGAACTGGCTCGGTTATTCCAGTCGTCGTCACTCTTGGACTTCCTCTTGCTTATCATCAGGCGGGTCGAGGTCAGATGTCGTGTCACAATAAAAAAAAAGATCTTTGACGATCGATAAAAGATATGACGGTCTAATCTAATGGGTCAAATTAGATCATAGTTAGGACACAAATTATCTTGTCAAATATTCTTTATATGTTTAAAAGATCAATCATAGAAATCTCGTTTATTCGGACTTTCACTATGTCGTCAGCTAGTGGGTAGCCTAACCGGTTCGTGGTCTCCACTCAAGAACCTTTCATCCTTCGAGCGATGTGGCCAGCCCATTGCCACTTCAGCTTGCAAATCCTACGAGCTAATCAAAATCATTTATTTCGGTAACTATGGTTCTTTGGCGAATATCCTCGTTCCTGATTATATCGCGCAAGGATACTCTAAGCATAGCTCTCTTCATTGCCCGCTGACAGGGCGCTGAGGCGAATTTAGTTGATCATTTGCGATTTGAACAGTCTGAACAGACTTTCAATCAAGTTAAAGCAATAAATATCGGTTCGACAAAAGACCTATCAAATTTTATTAATTCAATTAATAGTTGATTCGTCTGAACTTGTTCGTTCAACTCGCATTGAATAATCAGTCCAATCAGTCAGTCAATCAGTGCGATTGAGTATTAATGTTATTTCTCTGTCTGCAGTTTTTTGTATGTTTGTAAAACAATGAAAATTATGTCGTCCGCATCCACGAGAAAAATGCTAAAATGGACAGATAGTGGGACACGTGTAATATTAAGTCGATTATTTTTAAACCATGTGAACGCTACAGTCAATATTAGCTTTCAATTATTTGTTGAACGATTAAAATTGAACAAGTAAATTAGCCTCCTGAGAACGCCGTATGAGCTTTTCCAACTCCTGATTTACCAATGTCAAATATGACCGTGCTATATTTTCATAGGTTTTACTCTAAGTCTTAAAATAAAACAATAAAATCACAGCCCGTGTATTATTTAGAATCCCGTAATATTAGTGATGGCTTGTTGTTCGTCCTTGGGCGCCATCTGTCGGTGAGTGTGGAACTGCATTGTGAAGCTTGCCAGGCCAGAGCTGAGCGTGCGCAGTGTGGAGGAGTAGCCCATTAACTCGGATAGTGGTGTTAGACATTCTATTACCTAGAAAAAAAGTTGATGTTAGTGCAATATTTCCTTTGGCCGGCATACGACTGAGGAAAGCCTAAAATCGCTAAAGGCGCTCCTGGTGACTTGCTCATGACCAGGCAAATCGACGTAAGAAACAGTCTCCATATATTTTTTTAATGCAAATGTTTCCAGAGGGCGCTGTAATGTGCAAGTCACAGATTCTCAGCCGATGAGACCTTTTATTTTATTAGGTCTCAACATATGACAGCATTTGATGTTAAGGAGAAGACTGCTACTGCAGTGACATAACTGCAAGTATCAGTCGTATGCCAGCCTAGTTGGAATCGGCAACTTTTAACCTGATCCTGAAACGCGACTGAGTCACTTCACGGTTTGTACGCTTGAAAGAGGTGGTACTACCCAAGATCAGGAGACTGAGTCACTAATCGTCTGTAAACATATATTTTCTCCTTACATCTTGCAGTATATAAATAGTGAGACCTATGAGCGATGGTGCCTTTCGTATATGTACAGAGGAAGATTTTCCTTTTCATATTTTCCCCACAAGCCTCTAGTAAACTACTAACACCCGGTTGTACCAAAAATTTTTATTTACTAATTTGTTTAAAGTATCGTATAAGTAAAAGAAAAAAAGAAAAATGGGTTGCACCACTCTTTAACTTCACATTTTACATTTACATATACGGATATTTTATACGGAGCTAAAACTAGCTTTTAACGTAAAAGTGATAAGTAAAATTTGACATTTGTCATTTATTCTTTGCGCGATGTCTTCAACAAGCTCTTCAAGCTCCGATAATGCATTAATTGAATATATAACACGACGGCATCGAAGAATAAATATAAGAATGGACCACATGTTGATTGGGGAAAATGATTTTAAGTGCCGCTATCGAATTGATAAGACCACTGCACGACGAATTTGCGGCTTCATTGAACATGAAGTCCGAACAAAATATCCAAGGTTAGTTTCTAATGTTCCTTTTAATTTGGGCTTCGGTATATACCGTCTTATTTATAGTTTAGTTTACCCTTGTACCACCCTATACTTTTTCTTTCAGAAACACTTTAGGTTTTTTTGCGACCTGCTCTATGCAGATTGTTGTTGGGGATCTGAGCGGAGTGCACAAAGCCACAGTGTGTCGTTCTAATCACCGCGTATCACAGGCGATAGCAGCATTGGCGCCCAGATTTATATACATGCCTCTGATTTCCATGATTCTGATACAACTCTCTAGCAATTAGTCATTCAAAATGTCGCGCTTTTTTCCCACAAGGATAGGCCACAATCCTGACACTATTCCCACGCTTTCCTCACATTCACAATTCTCTTCATAAAAGCTGGGTCTTCATAAAAACTCTGGACACTAGGAACCTAGTTTTCTTAATGATGTCTGCGATTTGGTCGAAAAACACCTGCCTGGGTCTGCTATTAAAATGACAAGAATTACATAGAAAAATCTTAACAGGTGGGGAGGATGCTGAACTTTATAGATGCCGGAAGGGTTTCTATTTAATGAACGTCCAAACGATTGTGGACTCTAAATTAAAAATAATGAACATTGTATGCAGATTGCCTGGTATATCCACGACAGCACTATATTTGACAATACAAATATGAAAGCCAGATTAGAAAATGGAGAGTTTGGAAACAGGTATTATAGTTTTTAATAATTTCAACAGAGAGTGAATATTGTCAATAATTTTATAATAACATAGAGAGAACTCTCCTCAATGCTAGTATTCAGTTCTCTTCTTTGGTCTTAGAAAGTAGGATTATAACTCTGAATTTAGAACCAAATTGAGATGGTTGCAGACTCAACTACAAAGAGAGTTCTCTTACATTTACTTTCCTTTATACTTTACTCTTTACATTCCTTCCAATCATACTGCTTTCCATTCTAACTCCTTTACTTTTACCATATCTAGATTGTATAATAATCCTCAACATATTTATAAAGCTCCTATCAGGACTAACCTTTAAAATACTACTGGTCCTAGCATCTTAGGTCGATATTTATGTATGTATATTTATTCAAGTTATATATTTATGATATATTTATATATAAATATCTTTGTTATTTTCCTCTTTGCTCACATTCTTTACTTCTAGTATGTTCTAGTTTTGACTAGAAGGCGGACTTAATGCTACCAGCCTAGTAGAGAATGCCAACTAAAAATAAATCCGCCTGTGTTTACTATAGTACAAGTTATAAACATTAAAAAATTTAAGGTATTTGTTTGGAGATGGTGCTTATCCACAAAGTACATATACTATGATGACACCATTTAGAGCACCAAATAATAAGCATGGGCGTTTTCATTTTTTTTCGCAAACCGATATATATCCGATTTTGGATTTTGAAATCGATTTCAAAATCCGATTTTAGTTTTTAATTTTAATATTCTTTTTCTTAATAAGATATATTTTCAAAACTACTGTTTTATTTGGTAAGTATATATTCATACAATGTATACTGAAAATTGTACCTATAATAATTTATAATCTATATTTCATAATATAATTTATAAATTTTTAGAGTGGTAGGCAGACTGTAAGGTGAATTGAAGCCGTAAGTCCTATCTTGCCGCAGTGGTTAGATAGAAAATGGGGAGTGCTAACCTTTCACCTGACACAGGTCCTCTCGGGACATGGTTGTTTTGGGAGGTACTTGTGGCACATAGCCAGGAGGGAAGTAACTGCAGCCTGTCATCACTGTGACAGTAGTGAGGACACCGCCCAACATACGTTGGAAATCTGCCCTGCGTGGGCACAAGAAAGAAAGGCCTTACGCGCCTCAATTGGGAGAGATCTCTCGCTTTCGGCTGTAATAAAAGCAATGCTCAACAGCGAGAGTTCATGGAGAGCAGTCTCGCAATTCTGCGAGATTGTTCTCCTGCGTAAAGAGGTAGCGGAGAGAGAGAGAGAAGCAACCTCTGCTCTGTCCATTCGGCGCCCTAAAATAGGGAGAAGAAGGCGCGATTATATCCGCCTCCTTCCCCTTTAAACATCAGGAAAAGACATCAGGCTCGGGGTTAGCCTGTCGCTTCATGTAGCGAGAAGTGGCCACAACAGCCGGCACCGCTGGAGATGTCGGAAGAATGTACCCCAGCTCCCAATCTCCAGCGTTTGTGATGACGGAGGCTACCGTGGGGTTTTAGCCGGTACGAGTCCGGCATAATCCTGGTTACTACCCCGAGAAACCAGGAGTATCCATGAGGATTTCCCCACGAAAAAAAAAAAAAAAAAAAAGGCAGACTGTAAGGTGACTTGGTGGCGTCAGCTTCGGATTTAGCTTGTAAATTGCCAGTTTTAAATAGACTGGCATTGTGGATGTGCCCTAATGGATCGCACTTTAGCTCAACATCAGGCAGGGCGCTGTCATATGTCAAGTCACAGTAAAAAAGTATAAATTATCTTGTTACATTTTATTAACATTTTTTTAAATCTGTTGACTCTTTTTTCTGAAAATGAATCCATACCTCACAAGGTTTTCGTGACATTTCGAGGAAAAAAATAAAAACAAATGGTTCAAACTAAATATTTTAAAGTCCAAGTTTAATTTAATTATGTTTTTTTTTATTATGACTCGACATATGACAGCACCCCGTTTGATGTTAAGCTGGAGTGTGGTCCAAGAATGGATGCCCCTGCTACTACAATTCAATAACTCTAACAGTCACACTCACTATGCCAGCCTAGTTGGAACCGGCAACTTACAAGCTGATCTCATAACGCGACCAAATCACTTCACGGTCTGTATACTTGAGGGTGGTGGTACTACCCCGGATCGGCAGACTGGGTACCACTCTTTGATAACCAAACCCGAAGCAAATATCTATCTCTTTGTTTACAATTACAATTATAAACACAACACTAATATGTCCCATCTATCTTTTAATTAGAATATAAATTTACAAAGTATAGTACTTGAGAAATTACCTATTTCAATTATTACCAAAACATAAAATAAATTACTAATTTACGTAAACGAAGCGCACGCATGTGTCACCAAGCTCAAACTGCCTAACTTGCAACGAAACAAAACACCTAATACATTTCTTTCACTCATCAGAACTTCAAACATAAACAAATCCAAGTAGCAAGTAATTGCAATCATGTACGCAAATATGGTCTCTAATTACATAGGCATAGGAGTAAAGTAAGGATAAAATGCGTTGCACGGCGTTCAAAAAAACTAATAGCGTAACAAATGTAATCTAAAATAGATCTTATTACTTCGCGAGTAATTCTATATTTCAATGTGCGATCGTAAAATATCCAAACCGAAATCTAAAACCGTTAAAATTTGCCCTATCCTTTTTACTCCGCTAAGGTATGCTGGGTTAGACAGAAACAAAGCGAATTTCCCTATCAGTTTTTAGTTTTTTAACGTTTTTGTGCGGTTTGTGTTTTGGTTCGGCTACATTGCTAATTCGTTTTTTATAGTTTTTTAAAATCCGATTTAATAGTTTCGGAAATCGATACAAATCGATTTGTGACTGGAATCGGATTTTAGATTCGTTTTGATATATCCGACACATGCCTACCAAATAATCATTGATAGACTTTGCAGGTAAACTAGTTTATTGACTGGTTGTACCAAAAATGTATATATGAATGTAATTGCAATTTATGTATGAATGTAATTATATTTTATAAAACTTCTGTATTTTTTAATTTATAGGTGGAAAGGTCATTTGAAGTATGGAAACGAAGATTTCCGTGCCTTGCATTAAAATTGCGAGTGCAGAGGAAAAATATGGAAGCAATTATAGTTGCCACTGCCGTTCTTCATAACATGTGTAGGGATCTAAATGAAGCCTATAATGATTCTGATATACCCGAAGAACCGGCAGTACCACTACACGATGGCTTCACAAGAAGTGGAGTAACTCTGCGAAGAAATCTTGTAAGGGACTTTTTCACACAATAATAATACTTCAGCCATAGTAGAATCTGACGATGCTGAGAACATACCTAAGCTAATAAATTATTTTCATTTCATGGAAACGTGTGTGAAACCACAGGGCACATTTATTGTATATATATGTTGTATTAGTTTGTAAGATTGTTTTGTATATGTAGGTATTTCATATTATAAAATTTTGTAGTTTCTTATTTCTGTAAATATTTTGCAGACCCGTCGATATTTGAATTTTTTATCTCTATTGTGAGGCCTGCAGCACAGAAACAGGCTGCCTTCTCTTTTAGTCGTCAGTCCTGAGAGCGCTGACGACTGAATAAAATATTTTACAGTTGCCTCAGTCGCCGTCTGACGACAGGCGTGGGCGAACGGTTTAGCGACTGGTTTGTTGCGCGACTGGTTTGTAATATTTAATAGTATTAAATATTGCAAATGTTTTAAAAAAAAAATAGTAATGGATATTTGCTTCGGGTCTGGTTATCAAAGAGTGGTAGGCAGTGGTACCCAGTCTGCCGATCCGGGGTAGTACCACCACTTACAAGTATACAGACCGTGAAGTGATTTGGTCACGTTTCGGGATCAGCTTGTAAGTTGCCGGTTCCATATAGGCCGGCATAGTGGATGTGATTGCTACTTACAGTTATTGAATTGTAGTGGCAGTGACATTCATTCATGGACCACACTTTGGCTTAACATCAAGCGGGGTGCCGTCATATGTCGAGTCACAATAAAAAAATAAAAGAAACTATGCCGGCCAAAGGTGATTTTATGCTTGAAGGATCTGAGATTATAGGATGGATACATCACGTTAGGAGATAGTTTTGAAACAGCTGGAAAACTAGAAAATATATAAATATTAAACATAACATGTAAATAAAACATTTATAAATTTGAAATCCTTTATTTTTATTTCACTTAAGTATAATATATAATAGGTTTCCTATGATATGATATCATCGCTATATCATATGTTCGATGTGATACATAACATGTGATATGATAAAACTGTAGAATGTAACTTCTGTCGTTCCTTACTGCCATATCGCTGTGATAGCCTGATGAGTCACTGGCGCATACGGCGAAGGCGAAGGCCGATCAACTGTCCAGTCTTTGCCCGACTATTTTTTTTATTTTCAACTCCATTGAGGCTTTAATTTTTATGTAGTCTTCTTTATCATCAAGCAATTTTATTTTCCTTTCAGCTACCTCTACAAACTTTGATCTTGTGTATTGAGGTGATGATCGATTGATGCCTGTAAATCATAATTTCATAATATAATTCAAATGTGTAGGTTGTTCTGCAACTAATCTCATAAAGTTCAAGGAATTCTAGAAATCACAGAACCCTAAAAGCATATATATATATTTTATTGTGACACATCTGACCCTCGACCTGCCTGATGATAAACAAGAGGAGGTCCAAGAGTGACGACGACTGAAAAAACCGTGTCAGTTTACGGCTCCCTCAGTCGCGGAATTACGGTGCCAAAAGACGATGTAGGATCAAGGTTAAAGAGCTCCTCGGAACATTCTCCATGGTATAGACGTACAAAGCCGCCATGTCTCTGCGTAGTTGCAGGGGCTCCAAAGTTCGCGTGACCTCTGCATCACCTATAATTCGGACAGCTTGGCGCTGCAATGAATCCAGGGCATTGAAAAGATACTTGGCAGAGCCATCCCAGACTTGCGAAAAGTACACCGCGCAAGAGTGAATCTGAGCCTTGCGAGCCTGAGCCGAATTCATATTTTTGTTGTACCTATGATTGAAATTCCTAAATAAGGGGCCGGCAATTTTTTCTACGCCCTGGGCAGCTGACTCCCATGCTACGCCACTTATCTACGTACATTAAACTATTTTAAAATCTATATGCAACGGTTAATACAAGTCCCCATACAAAATAAATGATGTCCTTTTAAAGCGTATTGATATAAACATATAATTCATTAAAACACCACTGTAAATATAATAATTATGTAGCTAGACTTTTATTACTTACTTTTCTTGCAGAATATCGTCGTTAATCAAAATATTTTCCATGACTAATAATTTTAAACTAAAAATTTTCAATAAAAACAACTGTATAATGACATTTACACCAGTCTTTCTGTATGAAAAAAATATACTACCATGAAAAAATAATTCAAATGGTAAAATTATCGCTTCATTCATCTGGCAAGTATTTATACGTATACTTTTACGTATTTTCCTGTAAAACAACCCAATTCAGGAATTTATAATAGTTGACGTAATAAAAGAAGTATAAAGTAAAACTAAATTCATAAATTTAAACTTTTTTGGTACAACCGGGTCTAAATGTTCTTAGATCAGTAGTTCAAAGTAATTCGTAGTACAAGAATTAAATCCTGTCAGATTTGTAAGATAGTATTCTAAGATATGTAGCGTCAGGAAATCCATGAACCCTAACTTTCTGCCGTGTGAAAAGTAAGCTACTGAGTCGTTTAAATGTTCCTCAGGACTTCAGTTTCAGAACCGATGAGAAAGATCTGGTGAAATCAGACGATTACCAAGAGCATGGTAAGCTTTTGCGCCCTTGCTAATTTAGTTTATTATTTCATATGCAAACCGTGACCGCAAACCGTTTGATGATGCCGTCATAGATAAATGTCTGTATTCGATAGGAGCATCCGCTATGCCGGCTTTGATGGACTGCGGGACTTTTAAGCTTGAAATGTGGCTTACAAAGTAATAGCTGTGAGATTTTTTGTTTATTGTGACTCGACATATAAAAGCACCCAGCTTGATGTTAAGCCGAAGTGTGGTCCATGAATGAATGTCACTGCTACTACAATTCAATAACTGTGAGTAGCAATCACATCCACTATGCCGGCCTAGTTGGAACTGGCAACTTACAAGCTGATCCCGAAACGTGACTAAATCACATCACGATCTGTATACTTGTAAGTTTTAATGAAGATTTATATGAACTCGTCTGTACAGCGCCCTCTAGCAGTGGCGACCAGTGACTTACCTTATTCATATTTCTCATATGTATTTGTAATATATCTGTTCTTCTTCGTGACAAATCGGCCATAACACGTGACATATGACTGTCAGGGCACACCACTTCGACATGCATCACAGGCTCCAAGAGTACTGATTCAGATTTATCAAGGATCTGAAAGGAATCATTCAATCTAAGACGGCCGTGGTGTAGTGGCAGTGCAATGGTTACGCAAACCGAGGGCACGGGTTCGAAGCCACTTACCGGTACCAATGTATTTTTGATATATTTACTTTGGTTGTCCTGTTTCTATGATACAAGCACTTTAGTAGCTTAGTATAGAAATGTAAATAAATTTAAAAAATATATAAGTTTTTCTAGGTTAGGTTAGGCCGGAATAGTGATGGCGACTGAGACAATCGTCAACTGCTTTTTTTTCACATCGACCAATTTAAAAAAAGTGGAGATTAATTTTCCACAGTATTTAAAAGGATCTAGGAATTTAGGGAATTGTGTCAGGATCGTGGCAAGTGGCGCTCCATTGTCTGCCTATCCCTGTAGGCAAAAGGCGTGACGATTCGATTGATTGATTTAATTTAGTTCTAACTGCACATACCCACACTGCTATTTCTATAGAATTAGACAGAGACAAAGAAAACTCGCTATTTTCCGAGATCGCGACACAGCTCTTTTATTTAGTTTTATTGTGACTCGACATATGACAGCACCCCGCTTGATGTTAAACTGGAGTGTGCCTATCCCTGTTGGAAAAAGGCGTGAAAATTTGATGGACTTCACGCATCTTACCTTTCTAATACATTGGGCAACTGTAGCTGTCAACACTGAATCGGAAGTGCCTCTGCCTATCTCTAACCAATGCAATGTTACACGGACATCAATCACCTGAAAAACATCAGTCATTAGGCGACCGTGGTGTAGTGGCTGTGCAATGGTTGAGCAAAACGAGAGCACGGGTCCCAGTTTATCTTTGATATATGTACTTTGGTTGTCCTGTTTCTATGATACAACCACTTAAGTTGCTTGGTATAAAAATGTAAGTAAAAAAAAGTTTTATGGTATATGTCAATACGTAACTTGTAACATCAGATAACATTTATTGTGGCTCTACATTAGGACAGCGCCCCGCCTGATGTTAAGCTGGATTGCGGTCCATAAATGAACGCGACTGCTACTACAGTAAAATAACTGCAAGAATGAATCGTCAGTCGAACTAAAAAGTCCGGTGTGCTTGTCTTTGTAGAACAATCGACAAATGGAATGCTTTGCCAGCTCATGTGTTCTCTTCATCCTATAACCTTGGATCCTTCAAGCGATGCGTGAAGAAGCACTTTTGGCCGGTATAGTGACGGCGACTGGGAACTGACTCGGTTTTTTAAGTCGTCGTCACTCTTGGACCTCCTCCTTCTTAATATCAGGCGGGTCGAGGTCAAATGTCGTGTCACAATAAAATACAAAGTAGCAGTCACATCCACTATGCCGGCCTATTTGGACCTTCTCTTCCCTACCATCAGATAGGTCAGTCTATTTAAAAAAAAGTATCAAACCAATGCATACATACGGGGCATGATAATTTGGGTCCACGTGACAGCGCTGTCCGCACACCAGCATTAATGGCCGCCATTTGCCTTGGCAGTATGTGCGCCAGTACAGAGGCACTGTCTGGCGATTTGTCTAATCTGAAACAATTATTAATTTTTAACAATTTTAACTGATTGGCTAAGACTGGTGACAGTATTTAAAGAGTTATTTTCTTTATTTGTATTTTTGTTGTAGCAACACATATGTCTACACTCTGACTGATTTTAGAGTTAAATCAGGCATTTTTGTCTACATACGATTACAGTTTCTTCAAACCGAAAACATTTTTTATTAAAAAATGAATATATTTTAGTCATAGACAAATAATTAATATTATTTTTTGTAACTAATATCCCAAGGCCTAATTACAAGTTGTTTACTATTATTTTATTATAAGTTGTTATTTTCTTAGATTTTGCGCGAATTGAACAAACTTTATGCGGCTTACTATCGCGTTTAATATGGTTTTAATTTTACAATTTTTATTATTCAAACGTTTCGAGAGCTTTGCAGCCATCGTGGTCACGGAGAGACTAATTGTAATAAAAATTGTAAAATAAAAACAAAAATAAACGCGATAGTAAGCCGCATATAATTAAAATTACAAAAAAAAAAAAAATTATTTTTTGCATATAATTTGTTTAATTCATAAGTTTTTATTATAAATAAATATAATTTATTTATTTTTAATGAGTTTAACAATTCAAATAATTCATTAAATATATTTGTTGGCTTTAAGGCTGATTGCCTATGCCATTTTGTGTCAAACAAAATGAAATGTATGCAGGAGTTTTGGCGGGCAACTGCAACTGACAAGACGCGCAATTTTGAATTATTTGAAAAGCTTGTGTTTTTCATAAATATTAATGTGTAATAATGGTGGAATTGTTATCCAGTAATAGTTTTTAAGTTGATCAAGTATAAACAAGTAATTTAAAGTTGTGAAACGTGTTTCTTCATGTTCCCTCCAAGACTTCTTCTGAAGTTTTAGTAAAGGCTTTCCGCCGCTTTACTAAAACGATCATCATCAACCTCATTCTCATCATCATCATTTGATGAATCACTCGCGTGGTTCATCTTCATCTTTACTTGACAATGTTTTAACATTGAACCATATATTTTTACTTTGACACTGGCAAGTTAAATACTAAAGCCATAAACAAGAAGAAAGAAAAGAAAAAATGTATGCAGGAGTTTTGGCGGGCAACTGCAACTGACAGGACGCGCAATTTTGAATTATTTGAAAAGCTTGTGTTTTTCATAAATATTAATGTGTAATAATGGTGGAATTGTTAGTAATTATTTTTAAGTTGATCGAGTATAAACAAGTAATTTAAAGCTGTGAAACGTGTTTCTTCGTGTTCCCTCCAAGACTCCTTCCGAAGTTTTAGTAAAGGCTTTCCGCCTCTTTACTAAAACGATCCTCATCAACCTCACTATCATCGTCATCATTTGATGAATCACATCTTCATATTTACTTGACAATTTTTTAACATTGAACCATATATTTATACTTTGATACTGGCAGGTTAAAATACTAAAGCCATAAACAAGAAAGAAAGAAATGTATGCAACAGCTTTCAAGTTGCAAATAAAACACTCTCTGATACGTATCTGCCTGATACGCTCGAGATTGTGTCACGTACATTTAGTAATTGTATGTCTTTATTATATTTTTATTGTGACACGACATTCGACTTCGACCCGCCTGGTGATAAGCAAGAGAAGATCCAAGACTGATGAAGACTGAAACAACCAAGTTAGTCGACGGCTGCCTCAGTCGCCGTCACTATGCCGGCCAAACGTGCTTCTTCACGCATCGCTTGAAGGATCCAAGGTTATAGGTTGGAGAGAACACATGGGCTGGCAAAGCATTACACTTGTCGACAAAGAAAGGACGCACCGAACTTTCTAGTTCGACAACAATAAAATTGCACATTTTACTCACTTCAGTATTTTGTCTTGTGTGACGCCTTTAACATGTTTCGCGGACATTTTGATATTAATATATTGTTTGTGGCCACCAATTTTCCTCTCAACAATCATGTCGTGCTTCGCCTCCTCAACCATTGTCTCCCTGTATGCTATGTACAATGGGCCCAGCTCCACATCAATGTTGTACTCCCTTATTATGCGCTCTTTGATTATTTCCAAATGTAACTCACCCATGCCTTAAACAAACCAGATATATGTTTTATTTTACATAAGATATATGCTTTATTATACTAAGCTACTAAAGTCAGGGGCTACCGCCGTATCAATTATACAGGGCCCTCAAAGTGCGTAAGCAAAAATTAATAAAAACTTCTCAAAAAGAAAAACCAAAGTCATCATCAGCTATAAATGATTTAATAAATCAGTTTGCCAAAAAAAGGCAAGTAGAGTGTATTTTTAATTTGAATTGTTTGTAAAAATTTTGGAAAAAGTGACAGATAGATATAATTTTGATGAATAAATATTTGTTTTAATTTTATGCGAACATTTTTTTCTTTTGAGAGATCTTTATCCCTCGTAATAGAAACAGGACAACCAAAGTAAATATATCAAAGAAACATTGATACCGGCAATTTTCTCAGTTTGCGTAACCATTGCACTACCACTACACCACGGTCGCCTTTATTGTGTTAGCAAACCGTATTTGAAACCCAACATTAAATTGTGTCACGACGTCTTGTCAAATGCCTTTTAGAAATCATAGTAGAGCAGTGTTTCCCAACCTACTAAAATTTTTATGCCCACCTGGCCCTTATACCTAATTTATAACCTTTAAAAATTGGTATAATCCTTAAGAAATATAAATGATTACAGCATTTTTTTTTTAGAATTTGCCTATTTTGTTAAAATGTTACCGATATCTAGCATTGCATTTAAATAACCCAAAGCGAAACGGTTAAAGTCGTGTCGAGTTTAATTTTAAATTGCCCCCCTTAACTATCAAATTGGCGTGGGCTCCATGATGGGAAACACTGTAGTAGAGTCTCAAAATGCCCAAGAGCCGGAGCCTATATGAAATAATTTATTTAATTCTAATATGTGTCAACATCCTATAATCTTAAATCCCACAAGCGAAGCACTGTTCACGACTGAAGATTTGTTCAGTCGTCGATGCTCTAGGAAATCCCCTTGTAAATCAAACAAATCAATGTCAGACGTTGCGCCTTAATAACAATAATACAGACCAGCAAGTACAATTTGTCCACTCTCATCGTTGTATTGTACTCTTAAACTTGGATCTTCACGCTGCAGCTCAGCCAATGCGGTCTCCAAGGGCAATTGGAATGTGGTGCTCGGTGGCTCAATGGAACATAGAAATACGGGCTCAGGGATTGTTGTGCCTTTGGAAGGAGAACATATTTTAAATTAGGAACAATAATGAATTAAACAAAGGACATCATTTATTTTGGGATTTTTTGTACTACTTTTGTAATGTCCAACGATGAAAAAATATATAAATGGTAGTTTCGATACTTGTGTTGATAAAACTAATAACAATTTTGCTTTTAATTGCTGTGCAATTGAGTTATTTAGAAAATAAGATATGGATCACAAAGACACGCCATACTGCTTTGAACTGTCATAATTTTTTTTTCACTATCAGTAATCAGTCATCCAGACTATGATCAGCTGCCTCCATTGAGACCCACGCTCTTAATTATAGTCTTAATTTAGAACGGTCACAATTATAGTTTGATTATTTTGCACACCTAAACTATGCATAATAAAGGATATATTCCAATTACGTTGTAATCTAACTACGTCAAACTATATTAAAATGTATATGCAACTGTTAATACAATTAAGCCCAAGTCCCCATACAAAATGAATGATGTCCTTTCATGCGGCTTACTATCACTATCGCTCCACGACCACGACGGCAGCAAAGCTCTCGAAACGTTCATGAATGGACGTCACTGCTACTACAAAAATTATAAACTATAAGTAGCAGTTACATCCATTATGCCGGCCTAGTTGGAACCGGCAACTTACAAGCTGATCCCAAAACGCGACCAAATCACTTCACGGTCTGTATACTTGTAAGCGGTGGTACTAGCCCGGATCGGCAGGCTGGGTACCACTGCCTGCTACTCTTTGATAACCAGACCCGAAGCAAATGTCCACCTCTTTTTTTTTATTTATAAATATATGCGATATTTATTATAATTATTAAATATTACAAATTAAAGCTACTAAACAAATATTTGCTTCGACCCGGGAACCACGAACCCGAACCGACTGGATCTAACCCGGGACTTAAGGCGCAACAAACCAGTTCATTTAAGGCACTCTTTTCATTTTAAAAGTTGAACCCCCTTCAATTTCAGTTAAATTTTATTTGAATAATACATATTTTTACTTGCTGAACGTAAGCAAGAGGAGGTCTAAGAGTGGCGACGACTGAAAAATACTGACTTATAATAATAATGTGCTTTAGTCGCTCACCTATGCCCAATAACAAATCAGCAATTTCCTCATTGGTCGGCTCCGTCTCCAATGCATCCAATTTTAATTTAGTTGATGGCAATAGTAATTCATTTAAATAATCAACGGACATATTTTTTGCAATTGTTGATTTCACTTTGGATGCTGCTGATTGCGTTGATGTTATTAAGTCACCCGATATTGTGTCCTGCAAGAATAATCGAATAATAATTCTAGCTGCTAACATCCGGCATAGTGACGGCGACTGAGGCAACTGTGAACTGAGTCGATTTTACAATCGTCGGCACTCTTAGACTTCCCCTTCCTTACCATCGGGCAAGTTAAAGTCATCATCATCAGCCTGAAGGCGTCCACTGCTGAACATAGGATCGTAGCAAGTGGCGGTCCATTGTCTCTGCCTATCCCTGTGGGAAAAAGGTGTGACAATTTGATTGATTGATTGAGCAATTGCATCCAATGTGCTGGCCAAGTTGGAAACGGTAGCTGATCCCGAAACGCAACTAAGTCTCTTTACAATCTGTGAAGAAAGTGGTGGTATGACCACCGTGCGTTTGCTTACCACTCTTAAGCACCATTTTTTTTTACATATTTCTATAATATAAAAAAAACTACTACAATTCTTGTATCATAGTAATAGGACGACCAAAGTACATAAATCAAAGATACATTGGTGCCAGTGAATGGTTTTTTAACCCGTGCTTTCGGTTTGCGTGACCATTGCAAGGCCACTACACCACGATCGCATTAAAATATAGTATGTACAATATTTAATATAGTTTTCATTTGGACATTTTTTTTCATTGTGACACGACATTTGACTTCAACCCGTCTGATGATAAGCAAGAGGAGATCCAAGAGTGACGACTACTGAAACAACCAAGTTAGTTCACTTCTGCCTCAGTCGTCGTCAATATGCCGGCCAAAGGTTCTTCACGCATCGCTTGAAGGATCCAAGGTTTCACTAGACATTATTGTATCATACCTTCAGACCACTAAGTACAGCAATGTTGCCAGCCGCGACCACTTCTACAGGTTTATATTCGTCCGCATATGCCATGTACAGGGGACCACTCTGGAAAAACAAAAATCAAATTAAAAACCGCTCTCTACCTTCACTTGGCCGTTCCTTTGTGACTTGACATATGACAGCACCCGCCTGATGTTAAGTTAGAGTGCCGTCCATAAACGGAGGTGACTTCTACTGCAGTTAAATAATTGCAAGTAGGGGAAGCATAAACTATTGGAACCGGTAACTGACAAGCTGATCCCGAAACACGACTAAGTCATTTTACGGTCTGTATGCTTGTAAGCTAAAAAAAAAAAAGCTAGGTTGCCTAGTGCCCATAACCACAGAGCCTGTATGAAGAGAATTGTGGATGTGAAGGAAGCAAGGGAGCTGTGTAAGGATCGTGGTAAGTGGCGCTCCATTGTCTCTGCCTATCCCTGTGGGAAAAAGGCGTGACAATTTGATTGATTGATTGATATGCTTATAAGTAATGGTACAAGTCGTGATAAGCCGGCATAGTGAATGGGACTACTACTTACAGTTATTGAACTATAGTAGCAGTCACCTCCATCAGGCGAGTGTAATCGAGCACCAAAAAAATCAAAAAATGTAGTTTTACTTAATTTTCAATCAATCAAATCGTCACGCCTCTTTTCCACAGGGATAGGCAGAGACAATTGGGCGCCACTTGCCACGATCCTGACACAACTCCCTCGCTTTCTTCATATTTACAATTCTCTTCATACAAGTTCTAAAATTAAAATTACCTGTTCACTCCTCTCTTGTCTAAAATTATACAACTTCTGCCCTTTGGTGATAGTCCCAGAGTACAGTCTTAAGAATGAAAGGACACCTTTCTGATCGTCGTGTTGTATTTTGAACACCCGGGCAGCTAAATCTTTGTCAAAGCATTTGTATAATTTGTGACAATCCAATGGTGATGGCAAATAGCTTATTACAGCATTCATGAGGGTCTGAACACCTACGTTCTTATATGAACTGCCGCAGAGAACTGGGAAACCTTAAAAATAATAATTCGTAGACAGGGTGGATTGTTTATTAGGGTTTAAGTGACTATGGGGCTGGCACTTTTTTATTGTGACTCGACGTCTAACCTCGACCCCCCTTATAATATTGATAAGCATAGAGGTTTTCTTTTTCGTTACTCAACATATAACAGCACCCCGCTTGATGTTAGGCTGGAGTGTGGTCCATGAATGGATGTCACTGCTACTACAATTCAATAACTGTAAGTAGCAGTCACGTTCACTATGCCAGCCTAGTTGGAACCGACAACTTACAATAATAAGTTGTAACCAGACCCTAAACAAATATTTGTAATATTTAACAATTATATTTAATTTAATATAATTGTTAAATATTACAAATAAAAGCTATGAAACAAATATTTGCTCTGACCAGGAATCGAACTCGGGACTTTACGCGCAACAAACCAATCGCTAATCGTTCGTCTACGCCTGTCGCTAAATATTGTTAGACAGGTGGATTGTTTATTAGGGTTAGTGACTATGGGCCTTTTTTTATTGTGACTCGATATCTGACCTCGACCCCCCTGATGACAAGATAGAGGATTTCCAACGACGAGTCAGTTCACGGCTGCCTCGGTCGCCGTCACTATGCCGGTCAAAATGCTTAAAGCCCAACAAAAAATTAAGATAAAAAAAAAGATATTATTAAGACGTAAAAGTAACATAAAACTCAGTAAATTACAATCAAATGACCGTTGACTGGTTTACCTTTTTTTTGTATTACTTGAATTAAAAAAAAAACAAAATCAAATTACAATTAGGCGAATTTGAATATATAAACTCAATTATCGCTTATCGCCTTGTCGGTATAATGAGCAGACAGGAAAACAAAAGACAAGTATTGCAGTTTTTTGCAGCGCCATCTAGTAGTGTCTAACCGAAATTGCGATAATATATATTCAAGCGTTGGGATAATATACCGGCTTTAGGGTGATAGGGAACAGTTGGTAGTAACTTGTCCAGTCAGCCCAGATTCAAGTGTACAAACAGCAAAGTAACTCAGTCCCGTTTTGTGTTCAAATGTGTTTATAATTCTCTAAATTGTGGATGCGACTGCTACTTGCAGTTATTTAACTGTAGTAGCAGTCATCTCTTTTCGTGGACCACACTCCAGCTTAAGATAAACCTACCTGTCATATTAATAACACATCTCCTTATGGCTGCATTAATCAATTCATTATCCAAACCATCAATTGTCTCTGCTTCTATTATTTTATTTGCCAATGTGTCATCCAATGTTGACAATGTGTCTATAAGTTGTCTATGCTTTTCTAATGTTGATTCCCAAGTGTGGCCGTCACTGGTTGGACTCAGTTTCAGCCTTGTATATTTCTGCCCACGGCCGTGCGTCCATATTATTTTCTCTTTATTTATTATGTCTATTAAACCTGTAGTTTTAAGATAAAAATTATGAATAAAAAATACACGGGAGACAAGCAAGATGGCCACCAGTGATTGGGCGAATGCTTGGGGCGAAGGGAACAGTAAATTATTATACAGTACTTTTACAACAGTAATTTTTGACGACAGGAGTGGCACTGTTAATGTTATGTGCAGGCTCATTTCCGCACTTGAGTCCTCTGCTGCTTCATTTTCTCAGGAAGGCCAGGAGACCCTTCTCATTCCTGCAGACCTCCGGAAGCTTTCTTGCATTGCCAAGGAACTTTTGGCTCGCTTTAGTTATGCAACTGCAACCCAAGAGCACACAAGAGCAGCTGTTTCTTTCTCATTCATGACCCCCTACAAAGGGGGCTATTCAAAATGTTGAGGTTGTAAAGTATTTGTTAAAAGCACAATGTTCTGTTATGGCACCTACCATGATGCGGTACCTAGCTCAGCTAAGATTTTGATCCGGTCAAGCGTCTATCCATATAAGGAAGAGCTTCCAGGGACTGTTTGCAGTCATTAGCATAGCAGTTCGTTACTTGTAAAGTTCGAGGTTCGATGCCCGGTTGAATCAAAAATTAATTTTGTTAGGGGTTACTTCTTTACATTTGTTTGCCTCACCTACTAATTTTCCATCAATCCTGACAGGTGTATGTAAAAGCAAAGGTAGTGCTTGCAATTTCTCCTTTATGGATTCAACACACGTCACTTCATTTGCATCAGCTCTGTCCATTTTATTTAAATAAAGTATACGGGGCACTCTGTAATCTGATGCTTGGTTCCATACTGTTATGGTTTGGGCTTCAACACCTGCAAATAAAGCATGCTGCTGGTAATTATCATAAATACAAAATGTCACCTATTGCCTAAGTTGAGGCATCAACTCCCACAGAAAGCTTTTATTTTATTATTGTTTTACGTTTCTATACTTAGCTACTCAAATGCTTGTATCATAGAAACAAGACAATCAAAGTACATATAACAAAGATACATTGGTACTGGCAAGTGGTTTTGAGCCCATGCTCTCTTGGTTTGCGTAACCACTGCACTGTCACTACAACAAAGTCACATTAAGACTCAACATCTGACCCCATTTGCCTGATGATAAGCAAGGTGAGGTCTTACGAGTACTGATGACTGAAAAAAAACTCAGTTACCATCACTGTGCTAGTCTCTTGTATTTATGATTGATACATGTATTGAATTACAATGTTGCATTATGATTGAGATGAAGAAAATGATGAAGTAACATACCAGCTGATCCATCTAGGACGAGCACAACACCATCAAGAACCGCTAAACTCTGCTCCACCTCCATTGTGAAGTCAATGTGTCCAGGGGTATCAATTAAGTTGATTTGGTGATCATTCCATGGGAATGAGATGGCAGCAGCTAAAATATTGTAATATAATCAAATACCTGCAAAGGCCATGCACAAAGAAACCGCAAAGGAGTCAAGTGCAGAAACAAGCCTATACATAACAATACCCGCACAGGCCTGTATCATGGGATCACCATCATGCTTACCATCAGGTAGGTCAGAGTCAGATGCCATGATAATAATAAAAAATAGGAATCTTAGTCTAGTCTTACCTTGCACCGACATATGAAATATAGTTGAACATATAGGCGACCGTGGTGTAGTGGCAATGCAAACCGAGAGCATGGGTTCGAGACCACTCACTGGTACCAATGTATCTTTGATATATGTACTGTTTCTATGAGGGTGTTTTCCAACCAAATCGGAGACTTCCTCAAGAAAGCTAGGTTGCCTCATGCCCATAACCACAGAGCTTGTATCAAGAGAATTGTGGATGTGAAGGAAGCAAGGGAGTTGTGTGAGGATCGTAGTAAGTGGCGCTCCACTGTTTTTGCCTATCCCTGTGGGAAAAAGGCGTGACAATTTGATTTGATTATTGTATCTACTAACAAGTAATTGTGATGCCCCTCTCTCTCTCCTGTTCCATATAGTCTGTGACAGTGTTGCCATGATGTACTTCACCCATAGACTTTATAGTACCAGAATAATATAACATTCTTTCAGTAGTTGTTGTTTTGCCTGTAAAATGTTAAGTATAATTAAATATACATTATTTTATAGTAGGTAGTCATCTTATATTAGGTCTTTAAAACGTTTATGAATTAAATAAGTAATGAATTTTAAAGGATATTATTTTATTGCATAAAGATTTGATCAAAACATAACCTGCATCTATGTGAGCCAAAATTCCGATATTGCGAATTTTCTCCAGAGCCTGTTGATCATTTGATACCATTTTCGAACAATAATGTCGGAAATTAACATTTTTATATAATTTTCTGTAATAATTTACTACACAAAAAGTTTTCATTTTTGCTGAAAAAGTAGGAAAAATCAAGTTCCTGACATTTTCTAACACGTTTATAAATTAGATTTAAGATTTCAAAAACTCAGTAAGAAAAATAATTATAATTATACATTTTTATATAAATTAACAAGATTGAGTTATTAATGGTACTAAGACAGATGTTAGTTTTTAAATTAAATTTTAACATCGAAATTAAATAAATTTTGGCTTTACAAATGACAGCTTGATTGACTTATTTCAGAACGAAAGTTTCACAGGTATTTCTATCTCTTTTCTCCTTAGCGCGAGATATAGCCATTGGCCCATTGCCGCGTCTTTCTGTTTGTATTGTATTGAAATTGAATGCGTGACAAAATTTGTTGTGAATGAAGTGTTATTTTTGAATTTATTTCAAGATAATAAACTCCCAAGATGGGAGTACCAGCATTCTTTCGCTGGCTCAGCAGAAAATATCCGAGTGTCATCGTAGAATGCGTCGAGCAAAGGGTACGTATCTAACGATAACCTAAAAAATATTTATTTACAAATTAAATACTTTTGTCTTTATTTATGAGTATTATACTTCTTGTTTTAAATCAAATTATATTCTTAAAACCTAATTTACGCCACAAGATTGAAGAATATACAGAAAAATATATTACATTTATATTTATACTTTAAAATATCTTAATTAACATGATTATTTTTTAAATTGCAGCCATCTGATGTAGATGGCGAACTAGTACCAATAGATTCGTCATTACCTAACCCAAATGGTGTAGAATTCGACAACTTATACTTGGATATGAATGGTATAATCCATCCGTGTACACATCCGGAGGATAAGCCAGCCCCAAAAGATGAAGACGAGATGATGGTAGCCATTTTCGAATGTATTGACAGATTATTTAGGATTGTAAGGCCTAGGAAATTACTGTATATGGCCATTGATGGTGTGGTATGTATTTATTTTATTTATTTCTTCATATTTTTTATAATAATATGGGTCTTACTATATTTGTTTGGGTAGAGGGGATAGTGAAGGCAGGGAAGGTGAGTGTTCACATGTCACAAAAAGCTTTGATGCCTACATTTTCTTTGGCCGGCATAGTGACGGCGGCTGAGACAGCCGTGTACTGACTCGGTTGTTTCAATCGTCTGCACTTTTGGATCTCCTCTTGCTTATCATCAGGCAGGTCGATGTCAGATGTCGAGTCACAATAAAAAAAAATAAATATTTCAGTCACAAGTCCAGAACGCTGCCTTCATTTTCCCGCCTGCCACATGATGGACCCAGCACCCGCACGGAGAATCCATGGATGCTAAGAAATTTTTTCATTTTAATTTCTATGAATATCTAAAAATCGTTTTACAAAAGTAACAATATTATTTTTAAAATAGCCACATCTATAAAAATAAATGATAAAACCTCTCCACAATATTAATCTCTCCTGATTTTCAGGAGAGACCTTGAAAAATATTATTAATATTTTATAAAGGAAAAAACCATTACATAGGCACCTCGAGCGAAAATGAATCAACAGAGATCGAGGCGTTTCCGAGCCTCAAAGGAGACTCAGGAGAAAATTGAAGAGGTGGCCCGTGTTAGGGAGGAGTTACTTGTAAAAGGTGCTTACTTGCCTCCGGAGAAACCTAAGGAGGCACATTTTGATTCAAACTGCATTACACCTGGTACTCCTTTCATGGACAGACTTAGCAAATGTTTGCATTACTATATACATGATAGGTGAGTTCATTGGTTTTACTTTCAAAATAGACTGATGTTTTATTTCCACAACGGACAATTTATTAAGGCGACCATGGTGCAGTGGTAGTGGAATGGTTACCCAAACCAAGAGCATGGGTTTGGGTAACCAAAATACATTGGTACTGAGAATCACTTGTCAGTACCAATGTATCTTTGATATATGTACTTTGGTTGTCCTGTTTCTATGATACAAGCACTTTAGTAGCTTAGTATAGAAATGTAAATAATAAATAAATAAAACTTGTGCATAAAGTGCTGTATGACCTCTGTTGTCTTAACCTGAACCAATGCATTGGTTCAAATCACTTGCCAGTACCAATGTATCTTTGATACTTTGGTTGTCCTGCTTTCATGATACAAGCATATTAGTAGCAAAAAAATAAATTGATATTTAGAAATGAACTTGTTCATAAAGTACATTATGACCTCTGAGCTTAACTGAGACAATGGGTCCAAAACTACTTTCCGGGACCAATGTATCTTTGATATATGTCCTGTTTCTATGATACAAACACATTAGTAGAAAAAAAATAAAATTACCAGCAAGTGGTTTTGAACCTGGCTCTTGGGTTATATAATTAAGAGACTTCATACCATCCTAATTATAGCATTAATTATAATTATATGTGTATATTTCCAGATTGAACAGTGACCCAGGATGGAAAGGCATTAAAGTGATATTATCTGACGCAAATGTGCCTGGTGAAGGAGAACATAAGATTATGGATTATATTAGAAGGCAGAGAGGTAATTACTGCAACTTTATTTTATTCTTTCATGTTAAAATGATAATAACTCTTTTGGCCGGAATAGCGACGGCGACTGAGGCAGTCGTAAACTAACTCGGTTTTTTCAGTCGTCGTCACTCGTGGTCCTCCTTTTGCTTATCAGGCAGGTCGAGGTCAGATGTCTTGTCACAATAAAAAAAATACTATTAGATAAAATTAACGAAAGATTTGTTAAAATTCTTTTAAATGATTTATAAATAATAAAATTGTAAATAAACTAATATATAAAAACTATAGTAATTCTGTGCTCAGAAGCACTATACACTTACAAGTATACAGACCGTGAAGTGATTTGGTCACATTTCGGGATCAGCTTGTAAGTTGCCGGTTCCATCTAGGCCGGCATAGTGCATGTGATTGCTACTCACAGTTATTGAATTGTAGTAGCAGTGACATTCATTCATGGACCACACTTTGGCTTAACATCAAGCGGGGTGCTGTCATATGTCGAGTCACAATAAAAAAAAAAAAAAAAAAAAAAACTATGGTCTGGAGCTATTGTCTATGTCTGTCTGCTGATTTTATGCAATTTATTATGTTAATTAAACTGGAGTTCAGTCCATGTATAGAAGCTACTACTACTAAAGTTGAATAACTGCAAGTTTGATAATGGATGCAACTGCTATTGCATCCATTATCAAATTCCGGCACATTATTTTCTTAGACAAATCTTACTTTATATGTTATTTAATCTAATTTGGCCAAGTAAAGCACTTTTGGCTGGCATAATGGCGGCAACAGGGGCGGCCGTAAAGACTCGGTTTTGCAGTCGTCCGCACTGTTGGATCTTTTCTTACTTAAAGGGCGGGTCGAGGCCAGATGTCGTGTCACAATAATAAATAAATTCAATTCTTTATTTGCAGCCCAACCTGACCATGACCCGAACACGCAGCACGTGTTATGTGGAGCTGATGCTGATCTTATTATGTTAGGATTGGCAACACATGAGCCCAACTTTACTATCATCAGAGAGGAATTCAAACCAAATAAACCAAGGCCATGTGATGTTTGCGGACAAATTGGTCAGTAGATTGGCAATTTTACTTATAAAATACATAATTATACAAGGCGACCGTGGTGTAGTGGCAGTGCAATGGCTACGTAAGCCGAGTGGCACGGGTTCTAAACCACTCATTGGTACCAATGTAACTTTGATATATTTACTTTGGTTGTCCTGTTTCTATGAAATAAGTACTTTAGTAGCTTAGTATAATAAAAAAAAAGCTAAGTAGCCTCAATTTTCTAAACCAATACTATCTGTATAGTTTTATCAGGATCGTGGCAAGTGGCGCTCCATTGTCTCTGCCTATCCCTGGAAAAAAGGCTTGACAATTTGATTGATTAAAGATTATTATTGAATAACATTAAAGCCCCTTGTATAATGTTACACCTACCTCAGAAAATCTATTATATTTTTATTATTTATTTATTGACTTTTGTAAAAAAATAATATAAAAATATTTAAATGTATAAAATTATATAATCCGATTTTTGATGTGTACTTAAAACACGACTACTCTAAACTTACCAAAAATCTCCACAGGACATGAAATGAAAGAATGCACAGGAACAACTCCGGAAGATCCTCAGGCACCGACAACAATCACATTTGGAAACCAAGACAATTTCATTTTTGTACGACTCACAGTTTTACGAGAATATCTTGAGCGAGAACTCCAAATGCCAAACTTACCATTCAAATATGATTTTGAGAGGGCCTTGGATGATTGGGTGTTTATGTGCTTTTTCGTTGGTAATGACTTTTTACCACATTTGCCAAGTTTGGAGATTCGAGAAGGTGCCGTGGATAGACTTGTGAATTTGTATAAGAAGGCAGTTTATAAGACTCATGTAAGTTTTCTTCGTTATAATAAAATATGGCCTTTATTCATGCTGATATTCATATAGACATGTATCATAGATACCGTATCATGACACTAATCTCAACATGTAAACAATGGTTTCAAAGTATCAGTAAGTATTTTCTAAGAGTTGTAGGGAGTGGCATCCAGTCTGCTGATCCGGGATAGTACCACCACTTACAAGTATACAGACCGTGAAGTGATTTGGTCACGTTTCGAAATCAGCTTGTAAGTTGCCGGTTCCATCTAGGCCGGCATAGTGGATGTGACTGCTATTCACAGTTATTAAATTGTATTAGCAGTGACATTTATTCATGGACCACACTTTGGCTTAACATCAAGCGGTCATATGTTGAGTCACAATAAAAATTAAAAAATCAATGTGTCGGATACAGCGGTACTGGGTTCAGGATGCTGGCTTGGTGTTGGTCTTCATATTGGTCAATGCTGTTTGTGTTTGCAAAACTACCCCGTTTGATGTTTTGATTTTGTCTTTCTGTTCCCGGTTTATTTCAATTTTTTGCAAAAATAACTGACGGTGTCATCTGGTTTGGCAAAGCTCTAGAAACGTCGGAATAATAAAAAATTGTAAATCTAAACCAAAATAAACGCGATAGTAAGCCGCATAAAATTTGTTTAATTCATTAATCAAAGTTTGCGCAAAATCTAACTTAGAAAATACTAACTGTTAATAGAATTAGGCCCATGGCCCCATACAAAATGAATGATGTCCTTTGTTAGATAATCACATAAAGAAAATTTGATAGGTGATTGAGGTTGATAGGTGGTTTCATCACCATTAGTACTAATTGTTTGTATTTTGTAGGGTTGGCTGACAGATTCAGGTGATGTGAATCTAGACCGTGTCCAGGTCATAATGTCTGAATTAGGTCTTGTTGAAGATGAAATATTTAAACGGAGACAACAGAATGAATTAAATTTCAAAGCCAGAGACAAAGCAAGGAAGAGAGGACAACAGAGGCCCAATTTTAATTTACTTGAAAGAACACAATTCGCACCTGAGGTTAGTTTTTTTTATTTTTATTGTGACATGACATTTGACCTCGTCCCGCCTGATAATAAGCAAGAGGAGATCCAAGAGTGACGACGACTGAAACATCCGAGTTAGTTCACGGCTGCCTCAGTCGCCGTCACTATGCCGGCCAAAGATAGTTTATAAAAATAAATTCTTCACATTATATTTGCTCTAATTTTAATTATTTTAATACATTAATCCCCCCCCCCCCATATAATGATGTCAGTGAAACATTATTTCAGATGTAGTTGTAGTTATTAGCGGGCTCGTTTCCGCACTTGAAGTCCTCTTCGGTTTCTTTGTACGTTCTTCAACGGTTCTCCTTCAGTGGAGCCACCCGATCTCCTCCAGGAAGGCCAGGAGACCCTTCTCGTTCCTGCAGACCTCCGGAAGCGTCCTTGCATTGCCAAGGAACTTCTGTCTTGCTTCTGCTACTGTTGTGCTCCTGCAACTCAAGAGCACATGTGCAGCTGTCTCCTCTTCATTCAGGCATCCCCTACAGAGGGGGCTGTCCGATATGTTGAGGTTGTACAGGTGCTTATTAAAACCGCAATGCCCCGTTATGACACCCACCATGGTGCGGAGCTTGGCTCTGCTTAGGTCCAGCAGTCGTCCAGTCAAGCGTCTGTCAATATGAGGGAGAGCTTCCCTGGACTGCCTGCATTCCATTGTATGTAGCCATGCATTCTCGTGCAGGTTACCTGTTCTTTGGCGCAGCCAGCTGCGAAGGAATTGGAGTGGTAGGGGCATAAAAGGTCCCGGTCCTATTGGTTGGCAGGACGATCCCCTCCTGGCCAGCTCATCTGCCGCGTCGTTGCCCAGCGATCCGCTATGACCCTTGATCCATTGGAGAGTGATCTGGTTCGACGTGCATACGTCCTCCAATGCCAGGTGGCATTCATAGAGCAGAGCTGAGTTTTTGCAGTTGCTTTCCAGACCCAAAAGCACCGCTTTGCTATCAGAGAGGATCTTGATCTTTTGGTTGGCAATCCTCCTCCTTGCTATTGCATGAGCCGCTTGCAGAATACCAACACATTCTGCCTGAAAAACGGAGTTGTTTACGTCGAGCGATGTTGAGATATTTATGTTTAGATCCCACGAGAAGGTTCCTGCCCCTGTTCCCGCACCGGTCTTGGATCCATCAGTGTAGATTCTTAGTTCCTCGGTGCCAGAGTGGTCCCTTTCTTCCTCGCTTAGTTGTATTTTATAGTTCTTTTCAAATACATATTTTTCGGGATTCTGTCGACAATCGATGCTAGGAGCGGTTGTTCCTTAATTGCATCGTTGAGAATTGTTGTGTGTGTGGCTCGGCAGTCCAATTTCCATAGATTCAAAGTTAGGAGTCTCGTCGCCGTCTGCGTTGCCTCCATCTGCACATGTAGGTGTAGGGGCAATATGCCCAGAATGACTTCCAGCGCCTTTGTGGGTGTTGTGAGCATGCAGCCCGTGATGGCTGTGCACGCCATACGCTGGAACTGTTGCAGCCTGTCTTGAACGGTCTTCAACCTGGTTCTAGGCCACCAAGTCGGCGCGCCGTAGGTGACAAACGGTCTAATAATGGAGGTATACATCCACTTCATGATTTTGGGTTTTATTCCCCATTTTTTACCCAGTAGTCTGCGACATTGCCATAGTGTTAAGGTAGCACTGTCGAGCTTGTTTGATAAGTGTTTGCCCCAATTCAGCTTGCTATCCAAGGTGACGCCTAGATATTTCACCTCTGTTGCCAATTGGATTTCTGTGTCAAACAGTTTTGGTAGTTAGGGAAGGTTCCCACATTCCTTTTTCTCGTGAATAGTACCAGTTCAGTCTTATTAGGATTCACAGACAGGCCGGATTCGGTGCACCAGTGCTGCACGGTCTTCAGTGCATGTTGCATCACGTCGAAGACAACACTGGTTACCTTTCCGCTGACCAAAATAGCTAGATCATCTGCGTATCCTACTGTGTAGTAGTCTTTGTCATTTAATTTTGTTATTAGGTCATTGGCTACTATATTCCACAGCAGGGGAGACAGGACCCCGCCCTGAGGGCAGCCTTTTGCTGCGATTCCTCTTTCTTCGCCGTTGACGTCGAGTTGAATCGCCCTTTGTCTCAGCATGCTACTTATCCATCTACGTGTTGTCTCATCAATACCATGCTTGTGCAGTGCCTTTTCGATGCTATCAAAGCTTGTCTTATCAAAGGCTCCTTCTATGTCTATGAAGGCCCCTAAGCATACTGCTGTGTCTTCAATGGCCAATTCTATCTTGCTCACGACGCTATGTAGCGCCGTTTCAGTGGATTTGCCAGTGGTGTATGCGTGCTGTTGAGGGTGAAGTGGCACCCTAACCAGTGCGTTGTCTCTTATGTGTCGGTCGCATAGCCTTTCCATTGTTTTCAACATGAACGAGCTGAGGCTTATGGGCCTGTATGATTTGGCGTTTGTATAGTCAATTTTACCAACCTTTGGGATGAACACAATTTTCACCTCTCTCCAGGCTTTAGGTGTGTAGTGTTGTGCTAGGCATGCCCGCATGATTGAGGTTATGGACGGTATTATCACGTCCGCCCCCCATTTTAGGAGTGCGGGAAATATATTATCAGGTCCCGGTGCTTTGAATTTTTGGAAGCTGTTTATTGCCCACTTTACTCTATCCGGGGATATCACTTTGTGGGCGATGTCCCAGTCTTCAGCGGTTGGTAGAGTAGGCGGGGTTTCTTCCCATTCCCTAGAAGTCGTTATTTGACAGTCGGGAAAGTGTGTTTGCAGAAGTACTTCCCTAATATCGGAGTCCGTTCTTGTAAAGGTTCCATCCTGTTTGCGAAGGGATCCCACGCTGTGCCTGCCTTCGTTGGATAGTATCTTTTTGACCCTGCACGCCTCGTTTGTAGAGTCTATTTTAGTGCAGAATTGTTGCCACGCTTCCCTCTTCCTGAAGCGGATGCGCTTTTTGTAAAGGAGTTGGACGTCTTTATAATGGTCCCATCTCTCTCGTGTTTTTAGCTCTGTTAAATAGTTTTCTCACTTTACGCCTCAGCCTTTCCAGTTCAGGTCCCCACCAGTTGGACTTGGCTTCCAAATCCTTGGTAACCTTAGTGAGGGGGCAGGCAGCATGATAGCTTTCAGTAAGTGTGTTAGTTAGGTGTTGTACCTGTTTTTCAATTAGGTCCCTATTGTTTGGGGGTTCCTGCATTTCAGTATCTGCGAGTTCTTGCTTTAGGGTTTTTACGAACAACTCGCAGTTGGTTTTACGCGGGTTGCGTCTGGGTGAAGGTGTCTGTGTATCTACCTTTATATTATAGCGGATCCAGCGATGATCTGAGCATGATGCTTCATTTGAGACATTCCAGTCTGCTATCAGTTTCTCAGCTCCTTCCGTTGCCACTGTTATGTCTATTATGGTTCTACACCTTTTGGTTACAAATGTGGGTTCCGAACCTGTGTTTATCAGATGCAGCTTGGTGGTAAGAAGGTAGTTAAACAATTCTTCGCCGCGACTGTTGGCTTTTTCCATTCCCCATATGGGATGATGAGCGTTAGTGTCTGAAGATATTATCAGCTCTTGTTTATTGACCTCACAATATTGGACGAGGTCTCCGAGGTCCTTGGGCGGTACGATGTCATCTGCTGGCATATATGCGGATGCGATGACAATTTCGTTTGTTTCGAAGTGTCCACTTGATTTTATCCTGACTGTAGTCAGGTCCCTGGAACAGAACTCAGTTAGTGTTGTTGATATTAGGTTCCTGGGTATGTAAATACAAGTGCGTGGGGATTCGGATTTGGTGTGAATTAACCTACCTCCAATGTTGTTGAGGCCACAAATATGTCCTTTCCTGATCCATGGTTCTTGGATTAGGGCCACGGTTTTGTTATTTTCCTCCAGCGTTCTCCGTAGCATTGCCGTGGCCGTCAAGCTGTGCTGGAGGTTGCACTGAATAACGTGCAGCGCCATTTCAGTTGCCTGCTACTCCTCTGCAAGGAGCATCGCCTCCATCTCCTCGGATACGTCCCTACCGGATGGTGGGGATGGGACCCTTTGGACTGTGTCCGTTGGTTCCTCCGAGTTGTTGGAGGGCTGGGTGGTAGCTGGTGTAGGCGGTGCAGGCTGTGGCGGGACCTCTTCCTTCTTCTCCGTCTGTGGACAAGAGGTCTCGGCCTCCGTCCGACCAGGTTGTGTCTGTGTTTGTGCAGTCACAACCCGACCGGTCGCAGGCGCGTCTTTCTCTGGGATGGGCGGTACATCATATAGGCGACCACCCTTCCCAAAGAAGCGAACGTAGACTGTTCCTACGTTGTAGTTCAGTCCCCTTCCCTGCTGTAGCAATACCGGGATTATATTGTCCGGTATCCCTACAACAAGGAAGCGATTGTCTCCCTGGTTAATGCAGTCGTACAATGACCAGGTGTTGATTTTTAGGGCAGGGTTCTCATTTTGGAAATCCAGCTGATGTAGGATTTTCCTGCCCTCGACGTTGCGCGTGGTCTTATGGATCAGGATTTCGGCCCGGGTTTTGCGGACCAGATCTTCCTGAAGCAGCGCGACGATCGTTGTGTCGGGGATTGGGGATGGTATCCTCCCGATTATGCCCTGAAGCCAGGTCAGGGTGGACATCTCCAAGACCCGAGATTTGACGACACCCTCACTATAGTAAGGTCTGCCCCCAAATTTCGGGCGTAAGCTGGACCCGGCATCCATCAATTTCTCGATTTCTTCCTCGACCAGCTCCTCGAAGTCTGTTTTCACCACCATGGCCTGAGCTTCTGTCAAGTCACGTTGCGGTGATGTGGTGAGGGCTATGCCAATTGATTTTATCATACTGGCATAGGTCCCTTCATGTGTGGGGGGTGGTCTTGCCCTTTTGGGTTTCACCCTGGGTGAGGAGGAGTCATTTAGCCTGACTCTCTTCGTTGGACCCGCAGTTTGGCTTTTAGTCGGGTCGCAGGCGCGTAGTCTGTCCCGCCGTCGCTTACTCAGTTTCTTCCTACGCGGGCGCGCTTGGTCGGTGCTGTTCGCACCCGCGGCCTTTTGCACACCACCAGAAGGCGGTCCTGTCTGGGTTGCCCCTTTCGAACCGCCCCCGGCGTCATGCGAGGTCGCAGGCAATGCCCCAGCAGCGCATTGACTGCTGGGGCTTGAAGTCACACCAGACACTTGGGTCCGCGAAGGAGGAGCGCCTTCCGGGATTAATACCCCGGATGTGGGCACGACAGATTGCGCGGCCTGACTGGTGGAGATAATTGGGCCTTTCGGCCCCGTCTTTTTTGTGCTTTGCACGTGTGCTTGGGCAACCGAACCCGAGGGTCCAGCTATTGCTGTGGTCTTCTTCTTTTTTATGTATTTTTCCATAAATGTTTTCATTTCTTTCGTCCATCTCGCTCCCCACCCTCCACGGAGCCCGCAACGTTGGGGATGTTAGCAACTAACACCAGGGCTACGAGATGGATATAGGACTCCAGAGTGAGTTGCACACGAGACTAGACAGCACACGTTACCACGTGACGTGCACTGCCGCCTGCGAGCCCCATCACCCCAGACCCCTAGCCTGGAGCCGATATGATTGCGTGTCCCGCAGCTGATAGTCCTAAGCCGTCAGCTCCGTGGCACGCAACCAATGATCGCAGTCCGACTAAACTACGACCTCCCGTTTAGCTGAAATTAGGGCCAAAGTGGCGTGTTGTAGGCAGGATCTGCCTACTCAACCACCAGGATCCCCTCTTCCATCCGTACGGGTCTCCGCGCTCGACAAACACGCAGGCGGCCGTTCTACCCCCTCCAATAGCTTGTGGTATTGTGAAGGCCACAGGGACACGGACCGCATCATCCCTGTAGTTTTCCTGTATGGTTAGCTGCAGATCTCTGGTGGCGGCATAGTGTGTGCGGTTCTTTAGAGCACTGCATTTCCAGGGGGACGACCCGGCGCGCGCTCTGTTGCACGCCGAGTTCGGCGAGGACTGTCCCACTAATGGATTAGCACTAGTGATTATTTCAGATAGTTCTCTGACAGTGAATAAACACATAGGGGGGGGGGGGGGGGTATAGGGGGGATTACTGAATTTATATACTAAGCACTTTTGTATCATTATAATCTAGGCGACGATAGTGGCTGATCGATTTTTTCATTCTCTATTTGCAGGCGGTTGGTAAGGGCACGCAACCAGTACAAAATGCAAGACAAGAGGCTGCAAATATTAGGAAGGCTGGAATGCAAGCTGAATCTGTGAGTTGTTATAATATGATTCCACACTGCAGTGGTAGACAGGCATACGGTATAGCATGAAAGTTACTTGGTACCAGCCAGGAAAGTGGTTGTCATAGCGTGCCTTGGCGGGACCCCGTATAAAAATTTGTTTGGGGGCCCTTAGGAGAGGTAGATTTCTCAAAAAAGAAAAAAAAACGCACTTGGGGTCCATGTGGCCCGGGGGTCACGTATAATTGATACGGTAGCAACGCCCCTGATGCGATTGCTACTCCCAGAGTTATTTAACTGAAGTAGCAGTCAGCTATATTCACGGACAGCATGCCAGCTTAACATCAGGCGGGTGCTGTCACATGTTGAGCCATTATAATAATAAAAAAACTAATATTGTGGTTATTTAATTTTTATTATTTCTGGATCTGAAACATTTTAGAATGAACCAATGCAATTAGAAAAACCATAAGGGGCTTGATTGACGAAAGTAAGAAACCACCCATCGGTACCAATGTATCTTTGATGTGTGTACTTTGGTTGTTCTGTTTCTATGATACAAGCACTTTAGTAGCTAAGTATAGAAATGTAATAAAATATATACATATTTATAAATCTAATGTGGATGTATGCGTTAAACAGGGCACGCCCAGGTGGGTGTTTTCCGATCAAATCGGAGATATCCTCAAGAAAGCTAGGTTGCCTAGTGCCCATAACCTTATTGTATAAAGAGAATTGTGGATGTGAAGGGAGCGGGAGAGTTGTGTCAGGATCGTGGCAAGTGGCGCTTCATTGTCTCTGCCTATCCCTGTGGGGAAAAGGTTTTTTGAGTTTATCGCGAACAGACAGACGCGGCGGGGGACTAATATGTAAAACTATTAGTATGATACGAAAACCAGTGGTAAAACTTCATTGCACCGCAAGTGTACGCGGGAGCGAACTGAGCGTGGATTCCACGCGCGAGTCGATGATCGACTGGCCCAGCCAATTGCGGCGCACGGAACTTTGTTACCTCATGACCCGCGTCCCCCGCGTTCCTAAACACACCTAAAAAACTACTTCTGCGCATCGGACGAATCTTGCCAACTTACGAGACGCGAACTATACTCCCAGCTGTACGGGTGTTGCGTACAGGGCTCAACTTAGCCGGCGACGTCGCATATGTTAAGTACTTTGTCGGTAAATCGTTTTGCGAGATATTGGACGCGCAATGCAACGCTATCTAACGGTAGTTTAGTTTTTCCTAATATCTTCAACAGCAGCAGTCGGAAGGTGGGAATCGTGGCCGCAAACGTTCAGCGGCTGAGGCACAACTGGATGAGTCTGATGATGATCAGAAGCATGATGAGGTCAGGCTGTGGGAGGCAGGCTTCAAGGAGAGATACTATGAGAGTAAATTTGAAGTAACCAAAGATAATTTGGAGTTTAGGTAAGTTTTTTATTTATTGACATATGACAGCACACTGATGTTAATAAGCTGCATGAATGGATTACACTGCTACTACAATTTAATAAATGTAAGCAGCAGTCACTTCCACTATGCCGGCCTAGTTGGAACCGGCAACTTACAAGCTTATTTCGAAACGTGACTAAATCACTTTACGGTCTGTATACTTGTAAGTGGTGGTACTACCCTGGATCGGTAGACTGGGCTTCACTGCCTACCACTCTTTAATAACCAGACCCGAAGCAAATATATTTTTTATATTGTTATTTTTATGGTAGACGCTTGTTATTTTGCTATCTAATTTTCAATTTATAATTTGTATAGTACTTATTAATACTAGCTTTGGAATATTCAGAAAATTATTACGAATCACGGTTCAACCTAAAACCATAGTAGGTCCATTTAGAATCAAAATTAAAAATATAAAGATGTATGCTTCGATTCTCGTAAAACACAACGGCGAAATGACATTTCCATTAATTGTCACGCCTTTTCCCCAAAGTGATAGGCAGACACAATGGAGCACCACCTGCCGCGATCCTCACACAATTCCCTCGCTTCCTTCACATCCACAATTCTCTTCATACAAGATCTATGGTTATGGGCACTAGGCAATCCAGCCTTCTTGAAGATGTCTCCGATTGGGGCTGACCCGTTTAACATATCCATCCATATGAGATTTATAAATTCTTTTCGTCAATCTACTTTCACTCATCCTTTTCATGTGCCCAAGCCATTGAAGCATTTCTTTGTCAATCCTTGTCACTACATCTTCATTCAAACTACATCAATCATCTACATACAATAGGCATATTGGATATGACTGCTACTTACAGTTATTGAATTGTAGTAGCAGTGACATCCATTCATGGACCACACTCCAGCTTAACATCAAGCGGGGTGCTGTCATATGTCGAGTCACAATAAAAGAAAAGGATGGAAAATAAAACAATTGAAATCATTTGTCGATCGCGACCAGCAATTGAACCCGGCCTCTGTCGATTAACGCGCGTCCGCTCGGCTACCCAACATTTTTCCATCTAATTCCAATTGCTATCGTTTGCAGGTACCGTGTGGCTCTTCAATATGTCCGTGGTCTCTGTTGGGTGCTCCGCTATTACTACCAGGGTTGTGCCAGCTGGAAATGGTACTTTCCATACCATTATGCGCCATTCGCGTCAGATTTCGTTAACATTGGCGGTTTGTCTACTGCATTCGAAAAGGGAACCAAACCTGTAAGTATCGCTTAAACCACTTAACATTTTTATGCCCCCTATACATACATAATATTTAACCTTTAAAAATTGTTTCAGTACCTTAAGAAATAATAAATGATTACAGGTTTTTTTAAAGAATTTGCCTTTTTTAATTTTGTCACTGATATCTAGCATTGCATTTAAATAACCCAAAGCGAAACGGTTAAAGTCGTGTAGAGACCATTCTTAAATTGCCCCCCTTAATTATCAATTTTTATTTATTTATTTTTTTATTGTGACACGACATCTGACCTCGACCCGCCTGATGATAAGCAAGAGAAGGTCCAAAAGTGAAGACAACTGAAAAAAACGAGTTTATTTACGGCTTCTTCAGTCACCGTCACTATGCCGGCCAAAGGTGCTTCTTCACGCATCGCTTGAAGGATCCAAGGTCATAGGATGGAGAGAACACATGGGCTGGCAAAGCATTCCACTTGTCGATTGTTCTACAAAGAAAAGACGCACCGAACTTTTTAGTACGGCTGCCGATTCGATCGATAGAATGCGGATGCTTTCCCCTACCTGTGCGGGTATTACGGGTGTGAAAGGACGAGGTAGGAACAAGGTTAAAGAGCTCATCGGAACATTCTCCGTGGTATAGGCGATAGAGGACGCACAAAGCCGCCATGTCTCTGCGTAGTTGCAGGGGCTCCAGAGTACGCATGACCTCTGAATCTCCTATAATTCGAACAGCTCGGCGCTGCAATGAATCCAGGGCATTGAGAAGATACTTGGCAGAGCCGTCCCACAAGTGCGAACAGTACTCCGCGCAAGAGCGAATTTGTGCCTTGTATAAAAGTAGGCGAAGCTCTGGCGCAAAGAACCGCCGCACCTTGTTCAGGATGCCAAGTTTGCGGGAGGTGGTCTTAATGGCCCGTTCGATGTGGTCCCTGTGATTCATATCGCTGCGAAGGGACATCCCTAAGATGTCCAGTCTGTCCGAAGTACCGAGGGAGATGTTACCGAGAGAAGGAAGGGGGATAAACGGGGATTTTTCGTCGAGAACGCGCACACCTGAGTCTTGTCTGCGTTGAACTGAACCAGATTGCCCCCCTGTGTACATTGTTACTGGCAGGTGATTTTGAAATAGGTCTTCTGCTGTGTGTTACTGTTCAATACTACCAATACATCAACCAATCAAATTGTCACGCCTTTTTCCCACGGGTATAGGCAGAGACAGTGGAGCGCCACTTGCTACGATCGTGCCACAACTCCCTCGCTTCCCTGAGATCCATAATTCTCTTCATACCGTAGAGCTACCGTACCACTATACCACAGTGACCTTAACGTGGTAATTTGACGCGACATTTGATCTCAACTTGTCTGATAGTAAGGAAGGGTAGGTCCAGGAGCGACGAAGACTAAAAAGCGGTCGCTGTCACTACGCCTCGATTGATGGCTGGCAAAGCGTACTGCTTGTCGTTTGTTCATAAAAGGAACGATCCGCTAAAACGTTTAGTTTGACTGTCGATTGTATGCAGATATCGGGCATGTATCACGGGAGTGAAAAGACGAGATAGCAATAAGCTTATAATTTATATTTACATACCAAGCTACTAATGTGCTTGTATCATAGAAACAGGACAATTAAAGTACATATTTCAAAGTTACATTGGTACCGGTGGGTGGTTTCGAACTCGTGCTCTTGGTTTGTGTAACCGTTGCACTGCCACTACACCACGGTTGCCTCAAATAGATCTCTTGGGAACATTCTCCGTGGTATAGGCGATAGAGGATGCATAAGGCCGCCATGTCTCTGCGTTGTAGGGGCTTCAGAGTTCACGTGACCTCTGCGATATTATTTGATAAAAATGTATAATTCTCTATTTTTTTTCAGTTCCGTCCTTTAGAACAATTGATGGGTGTGTTCCCTGCTGCGAGTTCACAACACGTGCCCAAGCCATGGGCGAAGTTGATGAGTGATCCAGTAAGTATTATATATTTTACAATAATTTTAAAATGTCAGTACTATACAGGTTGTAAATGTACAGCTAGATCCAACTTCATGGGGTCGCGGAGTTAGCTGCGTTCAGTCACAGTCACAATAATGAGTTCTCTCACCTACTTCAAGTTCTGCTATACCGTATTTCATGTATTGCGCCCAACTTCGGAGCTGCCATTAAGTTTTAATTTATTTATAAATAGACATAGATCAAACCTGTGAAATGTGTTTCCGGTTCGACCAAACTCGCAACAAAAATAAGCACGTAAATAAAAAGCGTTAGATTTCAACTACTGCGTCTGTAGGTATTTTATGTGTGTATATAAACAAACAGAATGAGAGAGAAGCGTAGAGTCTGTCCAAGCCGAAATGACGCGGACTTCCACAGCATTTAAGCACACGTGCGACAATAAAACATGGATGCAACACATCGAAAATGCAATTGTAATTCAATTATTTAGTTGCTGGTTGGACACAAAAGGATGTGCACGATGATAAAGTATAGTTATATAGTTAGTAATATTTGTATTCACACATTTAAATAAACTAATAAAGTGGAGGGGCGCGTCATTTATAGTTAGATAAGCTATAACTTCCATTTACGTTATTTTTGTCCAAATAGAATATATCCTCAAGAAAGCTGGGTTGCCTAGTGCCCATAACCTTAGAGGATGTAAGAGAAGCGAGGGAGTTGTGTCACGACCGTGGCAAGTGGCGCTCCATTGTCTCTGCCTATCCCCTTGGGAAAAGGCCCGACAATTTGATTGATTGATTGTCTACTACATCCATACCAAACAAAATGTACAGGTCATTATTTTTGGCTCTGTTTCGTATTCATTTGTCGACCCAATATATTTTTATAGAACTATTTATATATCTTTTAAATTAATCTATAAATATATATAAATTCTATTATTATTCTATTCACAGTTCTCGCCGATAATTGATTTCTACCCTACTGACTTCAAAATAGATTTGAATGGCAAAAAGTTTGCATGGCAAGGCGTTGCTTTGTTGCCGTTCGTGGATGAGAACAGATTGTTTAAAGCGCTGGAGCCTTATTATACTGATTTGACAGCTGCAGAGAGTGAGTAGTGTTTTAATATATGTTGCAAAGTATAAAGCTTAAATATTGAAGTTAAAAGACGTGATAAAAACCAGAAGATTTGTTGAAAAATCATTGATAAAGGAATGCTTCGATGGTTTGGATGGAAAGGATGAGTGAAAGTAGATTGACAAAGGAATGCTTCGATGGTTTGGATGAAAAGGATGAGTGAAAGTAGATTGACAAAGGAATGCTTCGATGGTTTGGATATAAAGGATGAGTAAAAGTAGATTGATGAAGGGAATTTAGACAAACGGTTTTAAGTCGTCATCGCTCTTCCACATGTTTACCATCAGGCAAGGCGAGGGCAGATGTGGAGTTATAATAAAAATAAAGGGGAGGTTTATGAGCGCTGATGCCTGAAAACATCGATTCAATTTACGATTGCCGAGTTAAAGGATATGTTTAAATTAGACCTTTTTTTATTGTGGGCATTTTTATTTTACATCGACGCGTGATGGTAAGCAAGAAAAGGTCCAAGAGTCCCGGCGACTGAAAAACCGCCTCAGTTCACAGCTGCCTCAGACGCGGTCACTATGCCAGCGAAAAAAAATTGCTACTATAGTTATAAAAGCTGCTACTCGCTTTTTTTGCACCATTTTGCAGGCCTGGTTGATATCAGCAACTTTCCTTTTGATCCCGAAACGCGACTGAGTCGTTTCATAATCTGTACACTTGTACTTAAAAATTGCTACTACAGTTAAATAAAAGCAAGTAGCAATAGCATCTATTATTTTGGCCTAGTTGGAACCAGCAACTTACTACCCGATCCCGAAACGCGACTAAGTCGTTTTACGATCTGTACGTACAACATTAGAATTTGTTTTTCCGCAGAGCAACGCAACATACTAGGCAACGATCGTCTCTACGTCGAAGCAGGAAACTCCGCCTACGGTTACCTAATTGAGTTATACACAAGTTGCGGCAATAGTTTGCGGAAATACATAAATGAGAAGAAACGATATCCATTCCAGTATGATGGAGTGAGAGGGGATATAATGCTCAGCGGTGATAATGTTTCTATTGGCGGGTGAGTTGTGTTAGTTGATTTCTAGGGATTCTTTATATTGCGCTCGTTAAGGAGTGTATGTGGAGTGACGATAGCGGGTAGAATAAGGAATAGCACAGTGCGTGATAGATGTGGCTTGAAAGAAGATGTAGTGACAAGGATTGACAAAGGAATGCTTCGATGGTTTGGGCACATGGAAAGGATGAGTGAAAGTAGATTGACGAAAGGAATTTATAAATCTGATGTGGTTGGATGTGTTAAACAAGGCAGGCCCAGGAGAGTGTTTTACGACCAAATCGGAGAAATCCTTAAGAAAGCTAGTGCCCATAACCACAGAGCCTGTATGAAGAGAATTATGGATGTGAAGGAAGCAAGGGAGTTGTGTAAGGACCGTGGCAAGTGGCGCTCCATTGTCTCTGCCTATCCCTGTGGGAAAAAGGCGTGACAATTTGATTGATCTTTATATTATTGTGACACGACATCTGATAAGCAAGAGGAGGTCCAAGAGTGACGACGACTGAAAAAAACGGCTTACGGCTGCTACTGTCGCCGTCACTATCCTTATTTATTTATTTATTTTTAGTGGCAGTTAGGCTGCGGATCCAGGGTGGTACCACCACTTACAAGTATATAGACCGTAGAGTGACTTAGTCGCGTTTCAGGATCAGCTTGTAAGTGGCCGGTTCCAACCAGGTCGGCATAGTGAATGGGTGCAGTAAATTAATTGTAATAGCAGTCGCCTCTATTTATGGACCGCACTCTAGGGGACATTAGGGGGATGCTAGTGTGGTAAAGAGTGGTACCCGGTCTGCTGATCTGAATACAGACCGTGATTTGGTCACGTTTTAGGATCAGCTTGTAAGTTTCCGGTTCTAACTAGGCCGGCTTATTGGATGTAACTGCTACTTACAGATATTGAATTGAAGTAGCAGTGACATCTATCTATTCATGGATCACACTCCAGCTTAAAATTAAGCTGGGTGCTGTCATATGTCAAGTCACAATAATTATAAAAAAGCTCGGTAGGTGTCGCTGGTGTCGGTCCGGTAGTTTACGTACAAGTATGTAATAAATAAATATTATTTTGTTTGTCAGGCAACTAAACTCGCCCGTAGTTGGTTTAGCCCCAGTCCTCGGCAACCAAGTTGTGTGCATTGGTTTCCAAGACCCTCAGTACGACGAGGACTTCATATTCCCAGCTAGGAGGCTCCAGGGTGCTGTGGAGCCACCAAGAGTGCTCAAACCAGGAGATCTATCGCACCAGGAAAACAGGAATTATAGGCCGCAAATTGGTATGTTTTTTAAATTGTTTTTATTGATTTTTAATTAACATGCTTTGATTTTTAACTAGACTGCTACTACTGTTAATTAACAGCAAGTAGCAGTCGCATTCACTATGCCGGCCTATTTGGATTCGGCAACTTTCAAAGAACTTTTCAGGCAACTTTGTTAAGCTATAAATAGTAAGTACGGATGCTTAGTTCTCTGTCCATAACAGAGTCCCATAAAATACGTCGTAAATTTAAGGGGCACATGGAAAGGATGAGTGAGAGTAGATTGACGAAAATAATTTATAAATCTCATGTGAATGGATGCGTTAAACGAGGCAGGCCCAGGAGAGTGTTTGCCGACAAAATCGGAGACATCCTTAAGAAAGCTAGGTTCCCTAGTGCCTGTAATCATAGAGCTTGTATGAAGAGAATTGGAAATGTGAAGGAAGCGGGAAAGTTGTGGCTAGTGGCGCTCCATTGTCTCTGCCTATCACTGTGGGAAAAGGCGTGACAATTTGTTTGATTGATTGATAAATTTAAGGAAGCGAGAGAATTGTGTCAGGTCCGTGGAAAGTAGCGCTCTATTGTCTGTGGCAGAGACCATGGAAACTATAAACTTAACTAAACAAAATTATGTTATTCTCTAGGTATGGTACGGTCGAATACAATAGCATCATTGGAGGCAGCCGGGCATCGAATGTTGGGCCATCATATACCACGGGACAGGTCGTTCTCAAATGTACCACCGCCGCCCAGGCAAGATGATAGGCATCAACATAGTGAGTACTGCGTTATTTAAAATCCATAAAATTAGGAGGGTCAATTGTGACGCTTTTTTCCTACAGGGATAGGCAGAGACAATGGAGCGCCACTTGCCACGGTCCTGACACAACTTCCTCGCTTCCTTCACATACACAATTTACTTCATACAAGCTTTATTGTTATGAACACTAGGCAAACCAGCTTTCTTGAGGATATCTCTGATTTGATCAGAAAACACCCTCCTGGGCCTGCCTTGTTTAACGCATCCATCTACATGAGATTTATAAATTCCTTTCGTCAACCCTTGTCACTACATCTTCTTTCAAACCACATCTACAAACTAAAAATCAAACAGGAGCCAAATAGACTCACTTTCAAAAAACTTGTTTATCAACATTTGATAAGTCAGCAATAGTCATTCTATTACATTTGTTATTTATGTATGTGTGTGTATTTGTATGTTTGTATGTATATATTTAAGTGTATAGTATGTATTTTTGTATGTAGCTTATATATAATATATTTAATTACTTATATATAATGTTATCATTTTAATACTCATATAGCCATATTTTAAACTTTTAGTCAGATCGAATTAGCTTTTTGGACAAAGAAATTCCTATTGGAGCGAAAAAAATTATAAATGTAGATTCATTCATCAGGAATTGATTGCAAGTAAAATTATAGCATGATATTCTCAGGCAAGCTGTCAAAAAAATGTCAAAACTGGTCCACTGGTCCGATTTTGCTCTACCAGAGCTCATTATTTTTATGTTCTTAATGCACGTATGTCTCTTTTTAAGCTTTTTTGTGTAAAAGCTTTAGTTTTCACTTTAGATGCAAAAAACATCTTTTTACAATTTTTGATATGAATTTTGACTGACTATTTGTTGCACTACCCACTATCATCTTAACGTTCACCATATATGAAGGTTTGGCTGGTAGAAAAAGCCACGAGGCATTAAGCCTCCTGCCTTTTGTAAGTTTTAAATAAATATATACCTATATTTTCTAAAATTAACAATGTTTTTACGGCTTAAATCAATCAAATTGTCATCTACAGGGATAGGCAGACAAAGGAGCCCCTTTTTTATTTTGTACTCAAATATTAATAATTTAATGAACTGATTTCTTCCGGATTACAGCGCATCTATTTCTTATGTTTTTATACAAGTAAAACTTTAATGTGTCGTTAAAAGTATGTAATATCCTAATCTACCCTCCAAATTCTACAGTAACATTAAACTACTTCCTCATAACATCATCTTCCCCCCAAGTACCAAGTGTGATCGTATTCCGTTCTCTAATTACTGTGCCCCCTCTCCCTTGCTCCGCAACCCCACTCCCGCTGTGAGCTAACAAAGAGAGGGTAGTATAAAAACAATAGAGGTATTTTACAATGAACCACACGAAAGACAAATTGGCAGTTTAATTATGGTTTTTGACAATGTATTATGTCTATTAGGGAGACCGTGGTATAGTGGTCGTGAAATGGCCTCGCAAACCAAGAGCTTCCGGTTCAAATCCACCTATTAGCCAGTATTAATGTATCTTACATGTATAGAAAAGTTTAAAATGTTTTTGTAAACCAAAAGCGGTCGGTTTAAAACCGCCCAAACGGTGGCAATACCAATTGCCAATATATCTTTGATTTTACTTTAGTCAATCAGTTTCTTTGATACAAGGATGTTTAGTACATAATTGAGTAAAAAAGTTTTAGGTATTTACGCGGATTTATTTTAATTAATTATATTATAAATGTAATTAAATTGTTTTTAAAAGAACACAGCAAATATCCGCCTAATTTTTTTTAATAATAAATATTTGTAATATTAATCTAAATATATATTTCCAACAAAAGCTAAAAAACAATAATTTGCTCCGACCGGGAATCAAACCCGGGACTTTACGCGTTATAATTGCGTAAATAATTGCAACTAGTAGTCGCATGAATGAATCTGAAAAGCTACGAATGAAATACTCGATTCAATTTACGGTTGCCACAGTCGCCGTCGCTATGCCGGCCAAATTAAATGTCGTATATGCTACTTCTCTTCACTATAGCCTATTTCATCATAATAAAAAACACCCACACTTAAAAAATTTAATAATGTTTACTTTAACAATTAGAAGATTTAAAATCTCAAAATCCGGATTTAAACCCGCACTTTTAGGCTAATCTATTGTAAAAAAAACTCCTACCCGTTTATTAAAATTTTAACCTCTTCACAACACTCCAAAAATATCTTTTATTTAAGAAAAAAGGTTACCAATAATCGTATTTAATCTTTGTTAATATAAAAATCTAAAAAGAGAAAAAAAACGGGTTTAAAAAAATCAATGCGCTTTGAAATTGCTGCCAACCGGATAAAGGGAAGCACTTGAGTCTATCGCCCCGTTATTTAAAAAAAAGTCGCTCCATTGTTGCGAACCCCTGTGTAATTATTATTTTTACATGTGGCAACACTGCATGTCACAATGCATTTCCCGCCTTCCGTATACACATCCTGTGCTTTGCAATTTTTCTGTCGTTACTCAATTTATTATTCATTTTAATCTAATTAGTTAAAAGTATTTTGATTTATTTAAAGACTACTGTGATTTTCTAAATATATCTACGGTACTTTATTATTATTTTAAAGAAGATTTAGAATTATCAATCAATCAAATTGTCACGCCTTCTTCCCACAGGGATAGGCAGAGACAATGGAGCGCCACTTGCCACGATCCTTACACAGCTCCCTTGCTTCCTTCACATCCACAATTCTCTTCATACAGGCTCTGTGGTTACGGGCACTAGGCAATTTAGAATTAATTACTATATAATAGTATTTTTTTTGATTTTGCGCGTACATTGATTAATAAATTAAACAAAATTTATGCGGCTTACTATAGCGTTTATTTTTGGTTTTGATTTTATAATTTTTCATTATCCCGACGTTTCGAGAGCTTTTCAGCCATCGTGTTCACGGAGAGACCGAGGTGTTGGTCGTCCTATTGGACCGGCGTCAGAATAATAAAAAAAAAATAAACGCGATAGTAAGCCGCATAAATTTGTTTTTTTTTACTATATTATAATACTTTAAACGTAACTTAATGACAGGATTGTACTGGAATCTTGGATAGTTTATTCTACCAGAGAGCCTATGCAGCTTCAATGTTATGGTTCTTTGGCCGGCATAGTGATGGCGACTAAGGCAACTGTAAAAGTCGGCGCTTTTAGATTTCTCCTTGCTTACCATCAGGCAATTTGGGGTAAGATGTCGTGTCTCAATTAAAAAAAGTTCACGTGATCTCCCCATCCCGTTTAGGCGATGCTTGAATAAGCATCTCTTACCAGCATAGTGACGACGCCTAAGGTAACCGTAAATTGAGTTGTTTTTTTTTTCAGGCGTGTAAATTTGTTTCAAAAGTCAAATAACTGTAAGTAGCAGTCACATTCACTATGCCAACCTAGTTGAAACCGGCAACTTACAAGTTGATCCCGAAACGCGACTGAATCACAAGTATACAGACCGTATACTTGTAAGTGGTGGTACTACCCCGGATAGACAGACCGGGCACCACTGCCTACCACTCCTAAATAACCAGACCCAGAGCAAATATCTACCTTTTTTATAAACTAATATTTATAATTTTAATATAAGATTAAATATTTACAAATAAAAGCTATGAAACAAATATTTGTGCCGACCGGGAATCGAATCCGGGACTTTCCGCGTAACGGACTGGCGTGAAAACTACTACCAAACGCCTGTCGTCAATTCGGTACTGTGAACCTTAATTAAACTATCTACATCTTTACTAAACTTTTACAAACATCGATCTAAAAAACCTTAACTTCCGCTTTTAACGAAAATAAATATCGCGCGCCATTAAACATGTTTAGCAAAAGGAGCTCGCTCTATAGGTCCATTTGAATTTAGAACTAATGGATTCCATTCACCTGGCGTAATTATGTTTTTTTTAAATGGCTTTGGAAGTTATGTTTGTGGAGCCGATGTTTATTTTTTTGGATTACGTAACAATGGGATAATCCTGGCAATATTGTTGTACTATTTAACTGTACTCTAAGATAGTAATCGAAGGTGTAACGGTTATAGGCGTCTATTGTTATAAACGCAACTGAAGCCTCGTTGGTCAATTTAAGTTTACTTTAAATAAATTTTACTTATCAGTAGAAGGACAGTTAGCGGTCATTTGCCCAGTCTACCGATCCGGGGCAGTACCACCACTCTCAGGTGTATGTAGTACAGACTATAAAGTAACTCGTTTCAGGATTAGCTTGTAAGTTGCCGGTTCTAACTAATATATAGTTGTGTTAGTATCGTGGAAAGAGGCTCTGCATTGTCTGTACCGATTCTTTCTAATTCTGGCGTGACAATTTGATTTTTTTTATTTATCCAATCACGCTGAATAGCTGGTGTACGCTTCATAAACGGCTGCTACTATAGTTTAAAACTAACTGCATCAGTTGCATCCACTATGCCGGCCTAGTTGGCTCCACTATGCTGTCGTTAGTTGTCAGTTCTCGGTTTAGATCTGTTGTTAAGCTACAACCAATTTCCCAAATCATATCTAAGTCATGAATGCATACAACTCTAATTAATCCGGCTCGAAGGACCAATAGTCAAACACGTCAATTCACAATAACGTACGATTAATTAACGCAGCCCTTCGTGTCGACGCCCCTGTCTCCCTTAAACTATAGGTAAATAAATATATTCACGAATTAAATGAATAAAGTTTTATATTACAACTTTCAACTTTACATTCTTACAATATTTAAGGCTGATCTGTTCATTGTACTATGCTTATTGGTTACGTGTTGTTATTTTTCTTTTAATATTACATTTAGAGCCTTAGAAAACGATTCTTAATTATTCAGAATCCGTTTATATCCGTTCGAATCCGTTAAAAAAGTGTTTTTTTTTACATTTTTTTATATCATCTATCCCATCTTACTGAATAATAAATAAATACTCGTAGGTCTATTGTTGACCGACTTTTCACTCTGATTCTTATAATTATAATTTTTCCTACATGTCTAGGCCTATTACCGTAGGCGTAGAGCTTCTACGAATAGAATTGTGGATGTGTCAGGATCGCTCCATTGTCTCTGCCTATCCATGTGGGAAAAAGGCGTGACAATTTGTTTGATTAATCGACCCATACTAAGTTACTAAACGTGCTTGTGTCATAGAAACTGGTAGCTATTAACAAAATAGTTATGAACTGTTCTCTATTCCACAATAAAATGTTATATCCGTATATAACTTTATTCACATGACGCGTGAATGGTTACGTTCGGGCACCGTGGCTGACTTTTGACTCCTAATTGAAACACGTGCCCGGTGGAGTCGCACAGTTTTTAATAATGCACTTCACAATTTAATATAAATATAATTTGCCTTTATTTGTCTCACGTTATTCAAATAAATACGAACCGTGAATTGAAGTGAATCAGGCGCGTTTCGGGATGAGCCTAATAGTTACCAGTTCCAACTAAGCCGCCATGGGTGACTCCAGTTTAACATCAGACGGAGTGCCGTCATATTTTGAGCCATAATAATATTCTGGGGTGTGTGCCTGAAAGTTTTGCGGTACTAAGGATAATGACCTATTGGTGACACCAATTTAAAAGGATTTGTGGCGACCTCAGATTAATCTAGTAAAGTACTTGATAGGTCTGAAGTGGCGACCATGGTCTAATGGTAGTAAAATAGCATCGCAAACCACTGACTTCGTACCAAGGCATCATTGATATATTATGTACTTTTGTCGCTCAGATTCTATGATACAAGCTTTTAGTAGCTTACTTTAGAATTTTAAAAAAACATTTAAATTGCTGGTTAAATACTGCCGGACGAATGTACCCCGGCTCTCAATCTCTAGCGATTGTGATGAAGATCACCGTGGGGTTTTAGACGGTACAAGTCCGGCATACCTCTAGTTCCTACCTCGAGACACCAGGAGTGTCCATGAGAGTTGAGTCCATGAGAGTGTCCCACGAAAAAAATGCTGGTCAATGCTGACTGTTGCTAGCACACGTCTGTGGCAGCATTTCTTTTCATTCATTGGTCTTACTTGTGCTTATCATGCTGTGCAATTATAAAACAAATGTATAGCTATAAAAATGATATAGGCTTCAGTAAAGGTAGACAGACACTTGAGCACGCGCGACTTTACATGCTACAATTTTTCAACGTGTTCTGTTAATATTTCTTCCTGCTTGAAATACTTTGTTTTTTTTTAATTCATATTCGAAAAATAAAAAAGCTGTGTTTATTATTTTCTAATTGTTTCTTTTATTTTTATGTTAGTTACATTGAATCTGTATTTGTTTACTGCCTAAATCTGTATCCCATTTTTTATAACTTAAAGCCATCAATAATCATCAGAATGCGTCTACTGCTGAATATAGGCCTCGCCCTTAGAACGCTATTCCAAACAACAAGATGCCAGTTGCATTCGTGACTTTTATTATGTCGCACAGTCCTCCTATTGGAAGGCCTACCTACGTTGCGTCTTCCGGTGGTCTCGACTCTAGAACCTTTCTTTCCCATTAATTGTCGGTTCTTCGAGCGATGTGGTTAACTTATAGTCGTTGTATTATATTCATAAATTAAATAAATATTATTCAAAAATATTCATACATTGAAAAAGATGCGCCATGCTACTAAAGTGCTTGTATCATAGAAACAGGACAACCAAAGATACAATGGTACCAGTGAGTGGTTTGCTCTAGGTTTGCGTAACCATTGCACTGCCACTACGGTCGGTACACGGTTTGAACTGCCTGTCTTAGGTTTGCGAGACCATTTCGTTAAATCCTTTCCAATCCTCTAAAAACCTTCATCTTATACTTAAATCTGGTGTCTCTGTCTACACCTAGACCTTTAGAAAATTAAGCCAGCCTCTAGAAGCTTCAACTGGTATGAAAGGCTTGCAAAATAATTCTATATTAGTGCACTTACTGCGTACTAGCAGTAGTAGGAGTGTTTAATCACAGCCATCCCCTTTTTGTGCCGCTAACGACGCGCCCGTAATCTGTCACCTCTATTATGAGTTACTGTAGTAAATTCATATGCTAGTAACTATACAAAAACTAATGAATTAAACAAATTTTATGCGGCTTATTATCGCGTTTATTTTTGGTCGTTAAACACTGTCGTCTCTCCGTGTGGTCACCGCTCAGCTGTGGAACCGATGAAATAATAAAAAAAATGGAAAATTAATTATCAAAAATAAACGCGTTAGTACGCCGCATACAATTAGTTTACAAACTATTGCATGAGTGTAAACTACATAAATACATTCATATAGACTTTATTTACTACACTTGAAGGATTTAAGATTATAAGTTAAAAAGACCTGTATTGTTGTAAATTGAAGCACTGTCGAAGGGACTTCCCCTTTCCATTGTACCTACTTACGTAGTGTGCAGAGACACGGTAGAGAGACATTTACGTAAATTGAAACATTTTCTTCAGTCGTCGGTGCTCTTGGATATCCTCTTGGATATCCTGAGGCATGTCGAGGTCAAATGTCGCCTAGACATCTGAATTTCTCCTCTCCTGACATCACTTTCTTGTTTTCTTCGCATTTCTCTGTGTATCCATGTACGATTAAAAACTACCCTGCTTTTCCATGGTAGATTTCCTTGCACCAGCTTAGTGTAGACAAGTGGGTGACACTGTGGATTTTTTCTCTCGTCTGTAACACGTGCACAGATATTTTGTAAAATGTGATAAAATACACCTTTACTTTTGTAGCAAGAATAGGTATTTAAAATGTGCCTAAATGTTTTATTTTTGCGTCTACATAATTTTTTTTTCACATTTGTAATTTGGTTTAAAACTTAAGCACTAAGTACAAAGACCAATTTAATGCCGCTAGACATTCTCTGCTTAACCCTAATTTTGGATGCTGGTAGCTTTTAAGATCGACATAGGGGGCAGACCTTGTATGTCGAGTACGGAAATGAAATTAATTTGAATTTAAGCTTTGTTTTTAATATTATATATTAAAAAACAGATAAAATTAACCATTATTAAACCATTCATAAAAAATATCATCTAGTGACGCCACATCAGAGATTATAATGTATTATTAAGACTATAATTTTTAGTAATACTAAGGTTTACGTTTACCTGCCTTAGATCTTTGACATAACCATATGACAAAATATATGAACGTATATGTATATGACATAGGACCGTGATCCAATATTTATTTTATTTTAAACAAAATGTATATAATCGTTAAATTTCAGGCTTACGATAACTCTCTGAGTATATTGATTTGGACATTTAAGATACATCTTTGGCCGGCATAGTGATGGCGACTGGGGCAGCCGTAACTGACTCGTTTTTTTCAGTCGTCGTCACTCTTGTACCTCCTCTTGCTTCGGTCGATGAGGCGGGTCGAGGTCAAATGTCGTGTCACAACAAAAAAAATACTAGAAGCATAATTTCTTAACGTTGGTATTAAAATTAAATAGTATTTGTAAAATATCTTAAATTTAAGCAACCCTTGAGTTTTAAATTCAACTTGGGAGGGTTTCCCTTGCAATTCTTTTTATATAATAATTATGCTGAAGATGATAATGACCGCTGAGTACTTGCGCGTTAGCGGTCATTGTGTTACATTCCCCATTTTGTTATACAAGTGCTTCGTCGATCATACATTTACGGCAGATACACAATTGCCGCTCAAAAAGCGGCGACATAAATGCAAGTCCTAAATGATGTTGGACTTGCATTTGTTCTCAGTCCAAAATGACGTATGTAACATAACATTCGTGACAAGTTTATACTTCAATTCAATGTGGTAAGGTTTAGTTTACAATTTACTTTCAATTCACTTATACAGTTTATATCAGTGTAAGTGAATTCTGACGCCAGACTTCTATGGCATTATTGAGTATGGGACTGTGTATCTATTAAAAATATAAAAATTCCTAAAATACTGAATGCTAAGGCTTGGCGAATTGGTTAGGATACCAGTTTGTTACGCTGGTGTCCTAACCATTGCGCCATTGTTAGGACACCGACAACCGGGTTCGATTACCGGTTGTTTATAGCTTTTATGTGTAATGTTAATTAATTACTAAATATTACAAATAATTCTTAATTACCTAAAAAATAAAAAAGCGGTGTATATAGTCGCTTAGTGACTTAGTCGCGTTTCGGGATAGCTTGCCGGTTCCAACTAGGCCGGCTGGAGGATATGACTGCTACTTAGTTCTTTAACAGCATTGGTCGCTTTATATCAGGCGGGGTTGCTGTCATATTACGAGTCACAATAATAATAAAAAAAGTGTAATTCCCCATCCTTATATCCTTTGGATTTTAGTATTCAAAACATTTGCCCGACTGACATGACATTTTTATTACTGTGACTCGACATATGACAGAAACCCGTCTGATGTTAACAATTCAATAACTGTAAGTAGCTGTCACATCGACTGTGCCGGCCTAGTTGGAACCGGCGACTTACAAGCTGATTCCGAGACGCGACTAATTCACTTGACGCGCTGTATACTTATGAGTGGATTGGTAAGCTCCGGGGTAGTACCACGACCGCTGCCTAACACTCTTAAAAGTAATAATAAATTTTATTAATCTTTTTTAAATTGTTACAGGTCGATCCCAAACGTATGGTCCTCAACGCAGTGGTTATGGGGCGTACGACAACCGCTATTCTAACCATGGTTATAATCGACCAGCGCCTTACCAACCACGAAACAACCAGGGTAGCCACAACCAGGGTGGCTACAACCAGGGTGGTCACAACCAGGGTGGTTACAACCAGGGTGGTTCCAATCAGGGTGGTTATCAAAGCCAAGGTAGATTTAATCAGAATTCAAGAAATGATAATTATAGGGGTGGATATAATTCCCAAGGGGGTAGGTATTCGAGTAATCAAAGAGGTGGATGGCGTTAAGGGATAGTTGTTAAAGGATTAGTTTTACCCATTGATTTAACAAAAGGGGTAGATACGGTACTGGTAAACTACGTCTAACTGACGCACTTGAACCAAAGCACGACCTACTGCCGTTAGAGCACAGCTACTCTCATGCATTCTGTCTCGCTCGCATCCCACTGTGACAAACTTTTCTATCTTTTTTGTTAACGAAATCGGAGAGTGGTAGGCAGTGGTACCCAGTCTGCCGATCCGGGGTAGTACCACCACTTACAAGTATAAAGACCGTGAAGTGATTTGGTCACGTTTTGGGATCAGCTTGTAAGTTGCCGGTTCCATCTAGGCCGGCATAGTGGATGTGATTGCTACTTACAGCTATTGAATTGTAGTAGCAGTGACATTCATTCATTGACCACACGGGCTTAACATCAAGCGGGGTGCTTCCATATGTCGAGTCACAATTTAAAAAAATAAAAAAAAAGATGCAACTGTGGGTGTGACTTTGCGGTGTAGTGGGGGTATCGGTTTCACATTTTGTTGTGAACAATAAAGCGCATGCCGTATCTTCTCCTTTTGTTTTTATCTAAGGTTTTGCCCCATTTATGGTCTTGGTCTTGGGCAACACAAAAATACAAGCAGTACACTCATATGTATTGATGTAAAAAAGAATTCGATTATAATTGATAGGTTGTAGTTTTCACTACTACCACGAACCTTTATAAATAAGCTTGTTTCAAGACAGTACTGTATAAAACAATATTACTCAATTTCGTACTATCTCATATTTGCAATTTTACTTATTCCTTCGAATTCCTTCGAATATTCGCATAGACTTTACGTTCAGAAACGTATTGTTACTGCATATGAATAATAAAACCTAATATTATTATTTGTAATTACCGCGTTGATACGCTTTGCAATGAATATTGATGTGACGTCACAAAACAAAACTGTAATTTTATTCAAATAAGCATATTTGTCGTACAAATTGACATTTTGACGTTTTGAAGACGTTTTTGCATTTGTAGTAGTGCGCCTAAGAGCGCGTTTCCATTATGTCTTAGCGGTTTTGTGCACGAGCAATTTTTATCAAATGCTTAATTCGTAAGTACCGAATTTCGTGCTTTTCGATTAAAAGTTTCCGGTTATCTTTTGCTTTCAATTAAAACCTAAGGAACTTAACACGCCATGTTGTCGTAACGTGTGTTAACCCTTTCAACACGACGCTCAACAACGCAGATTATACCCGCGTACGGCCCGCTATTATCGCTGGCACGCGTATTGGCGTGCGCCGATCGTAGGTAAAGATTTTATTTACGCCATAGATGGTAAACATTTTGTCAATTTACCATCTATGGTAAATTCAAGCGATGCGTGAAGAAGCACCTTTGGCCGGCATAGTGACGGCGGCTGAGGCGGCCGAGAACAAACTCGGTTTTCTCAGTCGTCGTCACTCTTGGATCTCCTCTTGCTTATCATCAGGCGGGACGAAGTCAAATGTCGTGTCACAATAAAAAAATAAAAAAAATATATATATATTTAAATTTTGGTTATAAATATAAGTTGTTTAATTTTTAATTTAATAATATTTTAGTTTTTTTTTAAACAATTTGTGTAATTTAATACGTCATTACGGAATAATTCATTTTATGTGGGCGCAAAGTATTCCGACCACAAAAATAGCAAAAACTTCAATTTTATCTTTACATATATATCCCCTGGCGAGTCCTTCGATTTCAAACTGTAATGCCGCTAACTCGCCTAGCGAGTTCATTGTGAAATGTTTGCGGTACCCGAGGTAACTTCATGCAAATCGTAGTGGCATTGAACTTGATGTCGGTATGATGTAAGGCACTACCACAGGAATCCCCCAATGACGACAGGCGTGGGCGAACGGTTTAGCGACTGGTTTGTTGCGCGTAAAGTCCCGGGTTCGATCCCCGGTCGGAGCAAATATTTGTTTCATAGCTTTTATTTGTAATATTTAATAGTATTAAATATTGCTAAGATTTGTTAATAAAAAAAAGAGATGGATATTTGCTTCGGGTCTGGTTATGAAAGAGTGGTAGGCAGTGGTACCCAGTCTGCCGATCCGGGGTAGTACCACCACTTACAAGTATACAGACCGTGAAGTGATTTGGTCACGTTTCGGGATCAGCTTGTAAGTTGCCGGTTCCATCTAGGCCGGCATAGTGGATGTGATTGCTACTCACAGTTATTGAATTGTAGTAGCAGTGACATTCACTCATGGACCACACTTTGGCTTAACATCAAGCGGGGTGCTGTCATATGTCGAGTCACAATAAAAAAAAAAGTGTATAATACCGTGACGGTATACTAATATACATTAAAATGCATAAATACAAAGTCATTATTATTCAATAATAACGACTTTGTATAAGATCCCTGGCAAAAAAATATATCATCTCCAAACAAATTCGGACATGTTATGATTTATCTGCCATTATATTTATCCATCAATAAATGCGACCGATATTTATGAGGAACATAAATTTTAATTATATTATTTCATTATCATGTTCAGACAAAATGTTGTCAATTTCTGATTTACGTTTGCCGTATGTGGATAAAAAAGATCATATTTTTAAATATCGTGATTTACAAAACGAAGGCTAGTATATTATTAAGAACATTGTATATAAGCTTGTATAGAAAGGACATTATCAACAAAACTTGTTTCGCGAAGATATCGTCATTTTAGTTCGCACGCCAATTGGCGTGCGCCGTACGGAAAGGGTTAATAAAGGAAACGCGCTCTTAGGCGCACTACTACAAATGCAAAAACGTCTCCAAGATAATTTGACTGTACGCCAGCTAATTTTGAGTATAATAACAGCGCTGTCATTGTAGCTGCGCAGTAACTTGTTTTGTTACCTACTTCATAAATTAAATATATGTATTTGTTAAGTTGTAGTTAAAATCTACAATAGTTTAAATATTATTAAAATGTACTGAAGGTCAATTTATAGCAAAAGTAGTTGATAACCATAGAGTCTGTATGACGAAAATGATGTGGGTGAAGCGAAAGAGCTGTCATTTTTTGACAGCTCTTTCGCCTAATGTTAATCTGGAGTTTGGTTTATGAATGAAGGTACTGCTACATAGAGTTTAACTAAGTACAAGCTGATCCCGAAACGCGACGGTCTGTATACTTGTAAGTGGTGGTACTACCCCGGATCGGTAGACCACTGTTTGACAACCAAACCAGGAGCAACTGTCTGCCTCTTTTTTTTATTAACAAATATTTAATCAAATTATCAAACTAATAAAAGCTATGAAACAAATATTTGCTCCAGCCGGGAATCGAACCCGGGACTTAAGCGTAACGGACTGGTGTGTTAGCCACTACGACATGTCGTAGTTTCATTGTCTCCGCCTATTCCTGTGGGAATTGACGCGAATCAAATTGAATTATTTACAATTTGAGATCGGTTAGGCGTCTCAATAAAAAGTCTTGTAAATACTACTTTTTTTTTGCGTGTATTTTTATTTCTGTTTAAAATAATAGAGTCTATCTCAGTGTGGATTAAGGCGTGACAATTTGATTGATTGATTAGCGTATTCTTATACGAGTATGTTACCTGGTCTTGCCATAAATATTGTTAAAAAGGAAACTTCGTTTTTCCCTCTTACTTACATTTATTACTGCAGTGTGTGTTTATACAATAACCACAATTAAAAAAAAAGTTAATTAGATTTTTTTTTTCATCATTCGCATCAATCCAATTAATCAATTACCTCCATTATTGGCACATCACTAGTCCTGTCATTGATTCATCGACTAAATCAATATGGTGGTTTTTTACATAGTTCACAAATTTAAATATTTTCTTAGATTTTGCGCCAAAATTGATTAATGAATTAAACAAATTTTATGCGGCTTACTATCGCGTTTCTTTTGGTTTTGATTTTACAATTTTATTTTATTCCGACGTTTCAATCAAAACCACAATAAACGCGATAGTAAGCCGCATGAAATTTGGTTAATTCATTAGTCCTAAAGAGTCAAGAATATTCAACAAAGTTAGGGGCGTAAATATTAGCCCTGACTGCCGATCTGGGGTAGTTCGAGTATACAGGCCTTAAGTGACTTAGTCGCGTTTCGGTATTAGCTTGAAAGTTGCTGGTTGCAACTAGGCCGGCATGGTGGATGCGGCTGCTACTGCAGTTATTTAACTGTTGTAGCAGCCGCTTATATATGTTTATAGATAACAAAAATAATAATCTTCATATGAAAATGACAGATTATTTAAGGATTCCATTTTGTATGGTGACTTGGGCTTAATTGTATTAACAGTTTAATATGCATCCTAAAATAGTTTGATGTACGAAGATTACAATGTAATTGGATTATATTCTTTATTTTGCATAGTTCAGGTGTGCAAAATGATTAAACTATAATTATGACAGTTCAAAGCAGAATGGCTAATATGGTGTGTAATTGTGATTGAAAGACGATACAAAATCCAAATTTTATTTTCCAAATAACTTAATTGCACAGCAATTAAAAGCAAAATAGCTATTAGTTTTATTAACACAAGTATCGAAACTACCATTTATATATTTTTTCATCATTGGACATTACAAAAGTAAGTACATAAAAGCCCAAAATGAATGATGTCCTTTTTTATTGTAACTGTATTTATGGCTTGACTGTGTGTTTTAAAAGTAAATACATATTTATAATTATTGTACATAATTAGATTGTATCTAATATTTTTTTAAATTATCAATTTGCAATATTGTACTTCCTGCAATAAATAATTATATTAATATTTATATTTTTTATTTTGTTAATTAACCTATAAAGATTATTACCTTTTTTTATTGTGACGCGACATCAGACCTCGACCTGCCTGATGTAAGCATGAACGAGGTCCAAGGATCCCGACGACTGAAAAAAACTCAGTTCACGGCTGCTTTAGTCGCCGTAACTATGCCGGCCAAAGGTGCTTCGTCGCGCATAGCTTGAAGGATTCAAGGTTATAGGATGGAAAGAACACAAGGGCTGGCAAACCATTCCACTTGTCTATTGTTCTACAAAGAAACCACGCTACGAATCAGTTCGACTGCCGATTCGGTTGACTGAATTCGGATGCTTCCCCGACCTGTGCGGGTATCATCTTGTTCCTTGTTAAAAATAATTAGTTTAAAAAATGTGCCCCGCTTGATGTTAAGCTGCAATGCTATAATACTGGCCTAGTTGATACCGCAACGCAACTGAGTAGCTTCACGGTCTGTACAAGTTTTTAATTTATTTGTTGTGACACAACATTTGACCACGATCCGCCTGATGATAAGCAAGATGAGTTCCAAGAGTGACGACGACTGAAAAAAAAGCGAGTGGTGGTTGGATCCCCAGATCGCCTGCCCACCCCCCTTGAATATCCACATCAGGAGAAATGGTCCTTATTTTTGTAATTATTAAATATTACAAACAAGACAGGCCCAGGAGGGTGTTTTCCGACCAAATCACATTCTTAAGGAAACTAGAGCTTGTTTTAGAGAGCTTATAACCTTAGAGCTTGTATGAGGAGAATTGTGAATGTGACGGAAGCGAGGGAGTTGTGCCACAATTCAGGACCGTGGCAAGTGGCGCTCCATTGTCTCTGCCTATCCCTGTGGGAAAGAGGCGTGACAATTTGATTGATTGATATTTCAATATGGAAAAAATGCTATAAAACAAAGGTTTCGACCAGGAATAGAACCCGGACTTAAGCATAGTAGACTGGTAAAAGCTGTGGCGATTTTTCAAGATTTTTAAACTAATAACATTTTCCAATAGCTACTTAATATTATATTTATATCGTTTTTTTGTAATGCAATAATAAATTAACCGTCCATTTGATAACAATATCACAAACAATACCTCTGCACCTCCCCACTTGACAAATCGCCGTTATAGTCCATAGTGTTTGAAGTGGGCCCCGCAGGCCTTAGGCACCCTAATTTCAATTCATACAAATGAATTTGGTTAAAATACTCGATTAAAAGAAGTTTTCTTTTTTATTGATCAAGAACAAAATGTACTCGAATCTCGAATGTTCTTTGTGCATTTTTCTATGGCCAACGTTTTTAATATAAAAAGAAGTTTTCTTTTTATTTTAGAAGGCGAGGAGAAGAAAAATAGTTTTAACATTTTAAATTATATAATTTTTTATTTTGTTTACCACTTACAAGTATACAGACCGTAAAGTGATTTGGTCACGTTTCGGGATCAGCTTGTAAGTTGCCGGTTCCATCTAGGCCGGCATAGTGGATGTGATTGCTACTCACAGTTATTGAATTGTAGTAGCAGTGACATTCATTCATGGACCACACTTTGGCTTAACATCAAGCGGGGTGATGTCATATGTCGAGTCACAATAAAAAAAATAACCTACCACTCTTTGACAACCAGACCCGTAGCAAATATTCGCCTATTTTTTAATTGTAATATACAATCTAATTACTAAATATTACAAATAAAAGCTATGAAACAAATCTTTGTCCGACCGGGAATCGAACCTTGGTCTTTACACGTAACGAATGCCAAAGCGCCACATCTATCGTCTAAGTATAATACTTATCACTTAAAAAATAAATAAACGCACGAATCTCAAAGACAAAGTCCCGCCGTCAATCAAAAAGTCACCATCCAAATGCAATTTAACATAATTTGACATTTCCCATAGGTCAGTCCATTGTGCCAAATATTGCTCAGTCATACTTAACCAAGTCACAATCACAAGAATATAATTCTCAAGGAAATATTCACTTGTAAAAATGCCTATTAAAATGGTGATATCGTCTCCAGGGGCGCTGCTACCTATGTGGTATATTTAGGAACACGAGGGTCACAGTTCGAGACTCGCCGCCCGCTGCGTTTCGACAACTATTCGACATGGTGAAGTGAACATTCGCAAGTTCATTACATAAACGCTTCTGGGAAATGAACACTGGTCTTCAAGTTACGATTGATATTAACAGTCGCGTGGGCACGAATAGAGAAGTCAAATATTATGTTGCGTGAGAATTAAAGGAATTGTTTTTTTAATCTTTATTGTTGCTGGGATTTAAGCATTTTCTGCTTAGGACAGTCTCATAGTCACTTGAACCTTTTTAGATAATAATGTACTCTGTAACTATACATTTTTTTTTATTGTGACACGACATCTGACCTCGACCTCCTTGATGATAAGCAAGACGACAGGCGTCGACGAACGGTTTAGCGATTGGTTTGTTGCGCGTAAAGCCCCGGGTTCGATGCCCGGTCGGAGCAAATTTTGTTTCATAGCTTTTATTTGCAATATTTAATAATTATATTAAATATTGCAAATATTTGTTAATAAAAAAAAGAGATGCATATTTGCTTTGGGTCTGGTTATCAAAGAGTGGTAGGCAGTGGTACCCAGTCTGCCGATCCGGGGTAGTACCACTACTTACAAGTATACAGACTGTAAAGTGATTTGGTCATTTTACGGGATTAGCTTGTAAGTTGTCGGTTCCATCTAGGCCAGCATAGTGGATGTGATTGCTACTTACATTTATTGAATTGTGTTAGCAGTGACATTCATTCATGGACCACACTTTGGCTTAACATCAAGCGGGGTGCTGTCATACATCGAGTCACAATAAATAAAAAATAAAAAATGAGCACTAGGTAACTTAGCTTTCTTGAGGACGTCTCCGATTTAGTCGGCGAACCGTATCGTTAATAAACATGAGATTTATTAATCTACTTTCACTGATCATTTGTCATGATGCGTGTTATTAAAATAAGTTTTAGGCCATACATATTTTGTATTATTATTGAGACTTAACATCTGATCTAAGCAAGAGGAATTTCAAAAGCGTTGACGACTGAAAAAACCGACACAGTTTACGGTTGTCTCAGACTCTTTCACTAATTAAATAAATAATAATATTATATATCTAAGTATCTACCTACCTATATTGTAAATTGAAGCGAGGGAGTTGTGTCAGGACCGTGGCAAGTGGCGCTCCATTGTATCTGCCTATCCCTGTGAGAAAATGGCGTGACAATTTAATTCGATTTTATTTTGCATATTAACTGAGAATGATACACTGACTTTTTTTCAGTCATCGTCACTCTTGGACCTCTTGTTTATAATCAGGCGGGTCGAAGTCAGATGTGTCACAATAAGAAAAACATAGTTTAATACACCATTTTAGTGTTGGAAAAAAACTTTCTGGAACAAACAAAGAGAGATAAAAGTTACAAATTAAACCAGTTTCAACCCAAAATTTGTATTCGGAACGCGTGTTTCATAGAGCCCTCATTGGTCTGTATACTCTACGCTGATTGGCTACGAAATTTGACATTAATGGCGTTAATATAACTAAATTCAGTAACAAAACATTATATGCGCGAACATTATTGAAAGCAAACTACGCTTTATTGCTCTAAGCATAAAATATATTATTGTTTGGATAATGTTTTTGTTTAGGATGTTTTTTTTTAACGTTGTTTTCCTCACTAGGCAGATGTTGCAACATTTTGTACAGAATTTCGCCCACAAAGCTTTTTTCATTCAATTGTATTTTTTGTATTGTATTTTAATTTCATTCACGCAATAATTTATGTTATCATTTTGTTAGCGCATTCTTATCGGATTTCATTGATGTTTAAGTGTGGTTAATATTTTTACGCGCGATTAGATTTTGGATTTTATAAAGGACATCATTCATTTTGTATGGGGACTTGGGCTAAATTGTATTAACAGTTGCATATACAATTTAAAATAGTTTAATTTACGAAGATTAGAGTGTAATTGGAAAACAGACTTTATTTTGCAAAGTTTAGGTGTGCAAAATGATCAAACTATAATTATGACAGTTCAAAGCAGAACCTAATATGGCGTGTCTTTGTAATTGACGGACGATACAAAATCCATACCTTATTTTCCAAATAACTCAATTGCACAGCCATTAAAAGCAAAATTATTATTAGTTTTATCAACACAAATATCGAAACTACCATTTATATATTTTTTCATCATGGACTTTACAAAAGTAGTACAAAAAAAGCCCAAAATGAATGATAAACTATCCTATATTTTCGGTTGAGGTATTGAATTTTGAAACATTTTATTTAGATTTCATCCATCATGAAACGTGAAAAAGTCTTTTTTGACACCATAGTGATGATGACTGAATCAATATTTCATTATATGTTAATGCGGATGCAATCTAATGCAATAGGCGGACGGGTTGTGGTTATTTGCTGAACCACCACCAAGTGTACAGACCGTGAAGTGACTTAGTCACGTTTCGAGATCAGCTTGTATGTTGCAACTCAACCGGCATTGTGGATGGGCTTGCTAATTGCAGTTTAACTTTTTTAGCAGTTGCCTCCATTCATGGACCGCACTTCTGCTTAATATCAGGCAGGGTGTTGTCATAGCCATAATAAAAAAATGTATACTAACTTAACTTTTTATTTACTCACAAACAGTATAAATTATATTGTTGTTTTTTTATAAAAAAAAAACATTTTAAAGAAACAGTTAATAAATATCGTTTAATAAAATTAAATTGAAAGTTTATTAACTATAATTGAACAAAAAATAAAAAAATATCATCTAATAACGTCACATCAGAGATATAATAGAGACTGGCAACATTTCTCCTTTGTATAGCGATGCCAGAAATAATTGCCAGCCTTATATTAAATGCTATTAATTTAAATTCCAAATGATTCTAAGCATTTTATAATTAATATCTAAGTATATCTACATAATGTATGTTTCATTTGTATAAGAGACCTCTCATGTATTGTAGGTATGTTGTAGGTATATATTTATACTTTTATTACATGAACGCTTGGCTGCGACGCGCCCGACACCATACTTGAACACGGCGCGAAAAAAGAAACCCTGAAAAAGAATCCATGCCCAGACATGATGACACTATTATTAATTTTAACACGGTTCCGTAGATTATTTATATTTGAGTAGCTCTTTCTCTTTCTCTCACGGTCCCTCAGTGTGGAGGATCGTGACTCTTCACCACTCTCCTCCGCGTCTCCTTATCTTTTGTCGCGCTATAAGAATTGCGATATTTAAGGTCGTATCAATTGTGGATGAGGAGAAAGCGAAAGGGTTGTCGTCGAGGATAAGAAGAATCCATGTTTCTCAAAAAAGTAAGCAATCGTGTAAACTTGGTAGCATTGCATCACTCTGTGGTTGAGACCTACTCCACGACATCGAAGTGCAGATTCTTTACCTAAATACCTAAGTGGAAAGAGACTACAATTATATTTGTCTTTTACTGTCCTAAAGATTCTAGTTTGTTTTGCTCTAATTTTATCATATAAAATTTCTACAAAATTCTACTAATTTTAATAAATCCCTGACATATACTTTTATCAAATAACGACCTTTTTAAATCTATTTTTCAGTTGATCCAAGCCGACGCAATTTTATTTTATGTTTAAAGATTAGTAAATTCATTTGAGTTTTCTCGAAATGATCAAACTATTTTACTCATCGGTCTTTACATTGTCATTATCGTTTTACATTATCAAATAATTTCATGAATGAAAGTAGATTGACGAAAGGAATTTATTAATCTAATGTGGTTGGATGCATTGAACAAGGCAGCCCCAGGAGGGTGTTTTCCGACCAAATCGGAGACATCCTTAAGAAAGCTAGGTTGCCTAGTGCCCATAACCACAGAGCTTGTATGAAGAGAATTGTGGATGTAAAGGAAGCAAGGGAGTTGTCTAAGAATCGCTCCATTGTCGCTGCCTATCCCTGTGGGAAAAAGGCGTGATAATTTGATTGATTGATTGAAATAACTTCAATTAACAACACCTAAAATAAAATAGTTATATAAAGTGTTGACGGTTCCGTAATAAGTTGTCCACAGATCGTAAGTCCGCTTGAACCCTACGTTTAAAAAGCCGCGCTATTTGACGCGAGCTTTTATTATGTATTTTGTAAAAATCTATTGTTTAGTAATCTCCCTCCGGTGGCTGCGTGCTCCTCCAGTTGGGGCTCAAGTGCCTCCATTGAACTGCGAGCACATGAAATTTCGTGAACAATAATTATACGCGCATAACTGTTAAATATTAATATTATATTCACGCCTCAGTTGTAATATGGAGGGGCAGAAATAGGTTTCGTAATTCAGCCGTTTCCTACTAGGCTGGCATAGTGGATGCGATTGCGACCGTGGTGTAGTGGTTACGCAAACCGAGAGTTATAAACCACTTGCCGGTACTAATGTAACTTTAATATATGTACTCCTGCTTTTATAATACAAGAACGTTTAGTAGACGTGAAAACGTGCTTGTTTTTGGCCGAAATACTTACAGCGACGTAGACAGCCGTAAACTGCATCGGTATTCAGTCGTCGGCGGTCTTGCACATCACCTTAACACCATCAGGAAAAATTCAAATATTTAGTTTATAGCCTAACTTATGTTTTATTCTTTATCTTTATTGTCATTTAGCCGGCATAGTAACGCCGACTTGGGTGACCGTAAACTGACCTGGTTTTTTCAGTTTCCGGCAATCTAGGACCTTGGACCTTTTCTTGCTTACCATCAGGCGGGTCGAAGTCAGATGTCGAGTCACAATAAAAAACTTATAAAAATACTAAAAGTATGACCTAGCATTAAGATGCTTTTTGTAACTAAGTGAAGTTTTATAAATATAAATAGTAAGTAAATATACCCATTTATTATTATACGTAATATTAATTTGTATATTCAAGTATCCATTGAATATTTTATACAATAACAATGTAGGTATAGTGAGGAGTGTTAAATATGTTGTTAAGTACCTATTGTGACCTCGTTGCAGGCAGCTGCGGTATTTTTTTTGTATTTTTGCTCGACATATGACCTGATGATAATCGGGAGTGCGATCCATGAATGGAGGCGAATCCTACTACAAAAACAGTTGCATCCACTATGCCGGTCTATTTGGAACTGGCAACTTACAAGCCGATCTCGATACTTCATATGTAAATAATTCCTTGCTTTAAGCATCACAGTTCATTAGCAGTTACTCAGGTAGTCAGTTTGCCTATCCAGGGTAGTACTATCACCACTTATACAGACCGTAAAGTGATTTGGTCGCGTTTCGGATCAACTTGTAAGTTGCCGGTTCGATTCACGTGATTGCTACTTGCAGTCTTTAAATTGTAGTAGCAGCAGTGACATCCATTCATGGAGCACCCCGCTTAACATCAAGCGGGGTGCTGTCATTTGTCGAGTCATAGTAAAAAAAGTACTTATTGAGAAATGTTTACAAGCTAAAAACGTAATTTTTTGAAATATATCACTGTTATTTGTAAAAGCAAAAAGGTATAGACAGAAGCGAAGCGTGCCATGGCGGGGCACCCATATAAAAAATTGTTGGGGGGTCCTTGGGAAGAGTAAATGTTTCTCACAAAAAAATGTGCATAACATTTAAAAGAAGTATTTATTCATCATAATTATCTTTCTGTCACTTTTTCCAAAATTTTACATACAATTCAAATTATACACTATATATATACACTCTTCTTGCCTTTTTTTCGGCAAACTGATTTGATAATGACTTCAGATTTTCTAAAGTTTCTTTTCAGGAAGTTTTTATTAAGTTTTGCTTACGCTTCGTAGGGGGCCCCGTATAATTGATACGGTAGATACGCCCGGATATAGATACGCTGGATACGCTGGATATAGAAAAAATACTAAGTTAAAAAACAAAAAACAAATATTTTGGAATTTCATACCTATTGCTTTCATACCTTTTTCTACATATTTAGACAGAGTTCGTTTGTAACAAACATAGTGCAAAATCCATTGAGGGACATTTTAAACTTGAAAGCATCAAACGGATATCGCCTCTTTGTTTCCCTTTGTCTCTAAGTGATGCCATTAGTCGTATCGTGGCGACACAAAGGGACATTCTCTGACTTCACATTCTTTGTTACGTGTGTGAGAGAGGTTTTCCACGAATTGTATCTCTGAAGGATTACAATTTTCAGTTTCAGGTGCACGTTGCCACAGTATCACCACTATACCGACCGTGAAGTAATTTTACAGTGAAGTTTTCAATTTACAAGTAAGTTGCCGATTCCAATTTGCTGCTTATTATTAACCTGTAGTTAAAGTAGTCTAACATAAAGCGGATTAAAAATGGTGGCCTCAATTTTAAAAAAAGCAAAGTGTTAAAAATAATGGATATAAGGAGATTGATGAAACAGATTTATTAATCGGAGATGAGTGGATAGATAAAACGGAAACAAAACTGATAATTATTTGGTCAAATTGTGATTTTAAAAAATAATGTTATTTATTGCTCTTATTAAACTTGCTCTTTTTTATATTTATAGACTACAGGCAACCACCAACATCTTCAATTCGTGGTCAACTTCGAGGTACTGTCGAGAACGACGTATTTAGTACAAATGCGTACTAAATACTTGGCGTAGCACCGAACTGTAATGTTTTTGACCACATACGCCTGGACCAAGATTATTTGTGACTGCGAAAAATATTGTGAAGGTCTGGGTGAATAATAAATAAGTTCATTTTTAATAGTATGTAAGAATATATTTCAATTAATTTATGTTTTTAGATAGTGAAATAATTTGTATATAGTTAATCATTTATTGTAAAAGGCGACTCGCCGGCGCCGTTCTAAATGACATAATTATAAATAAATTGCATAATTTGATAGCTGATCCATAATAAAACCCTATCATTCTTACTTTTCATACAGCTAATTTATGGCACAATATGAAGAACTTGGATTAGCTATTAAATACTGCCACCGTAAAAAAACCGTGAGCACTGCCCGTAACTCGAGGTCGAATTAAACTCGAATTCGTTGGAGGTTACTCTGCTATATCCCATAGCTCTCATTACCCAAGTGCAGGGGAATCAGGGTCAATGTAATTTATATTTAAATATTTTTTATTGTAAATTCTTTAAAGAATATTGTGTTTGTAATTTTTCTGAAAGATAGCTTATTAGTTTTATGACATATAATTGTAATAAATAAAATATATAATTCTTTATAAATTTTTTTTTGTTGTAACTGGTGCCAATTACCCCTTGTTTCCTTACCTGCCGAGTAATTTGAAGCTATTTAAGTAATAAATAGCTTACGACTCGGCAGTAATTACGACCTAAGACCTTTGCACAACCCCATGAATATATATGTACCTATTCTACCCTTCATCAAGACATTCGCAGGGGCGGGGGTTGAACTTACAAGACGCAATAAATATTATAAATTTGTGTTGCCCTTAAAAACCACCCCCGTTTTATGTATAAATATGTAATAGCACAAAGGGGTAGAAATGCTTTGGAATAATAATAAGGTCCAATGCTTACATTAAAAGCTTAGATGTAACTTATTATTAAAGGGACTCCTTTTAATAAAGTATTTTATTTAATTTTCATATATACATGTTTTAAAGGTTTTTAGTATTAGCAGAATAGAGGTGTAATTAGTACTTATTATTAGTGAATTAATATTAAGTGCCGATCCAAAGAATTATTTGTTTATTTATTAAGCCTTTTTTTATTTTATTTTTTATTGTGACTCGACATATGACAGCACCCCGCTTGATGTTAAGTCAAAGTGTGGTCCATGAATAAATGTCACTGCTAATACAATTCAATAACTGTGAGTAGCAATCACATCCACTATGCCGGCCTAGATGGAACCGGCAACTTACAAGCTGATCCCGAAACGTGACCAAATCACTTCACGGTCTGTATACTTGTAAGTGGTGGTACTACCCCGGATCGGCAGACTGGGTACCACTGCCTACCACTCTTAACTAACTGTACACAATCATATAGCACTATATAATATAGCTAAATGCAATCTCACTATAGACAGGACTGCATGCATTAATAATAATAATGTTGATGTAGCGGTCCCTCATGAGGAGAACCTCGTGAAAGCTGTGAAAGATAAGCAAATAAAGTATATTGATCTGGCTCGCGAGGCTGTCGACACGTGGGAGGTGGATACAGCAGTCATTGTGCCAATAGTCGTGACTGCCAAGAGCCTCGACGAACACCTAAAGAGGCTCTCGTTAGGTAGCTGGATCAAGCCTTTGATTCAGAAAGCGGTACTCCTGGACACGGCGCGTATTGTTAGGTTTTCTCAGGAGCCCTGACCACCGGTGGCTTGGACCCTGTTCCCGATGCCGGTAGACAACATTTTTTTATATATTTAAATTATTGTATTTTAAAAATATAAAAAATAGGAATCACGAAAAATAAATGGAATAATGATATTATCTAACAAAAAACATTCAGTATCAGAATAAAGCATTATACAAGAGGAAAAACTTATTATTATATACTGAAATATAATTAGTTAACACATAAAATAATAGAAATTAAATTTTAAAAAAAATAAATAAAAAATAATTAATAATAAAAATTAAATATAAATATATAAATAAAAAAATTAATAAAAATAAAAATTAAATTATTTACAATAAAGAAGAACTAGAGTAGATTGGAAAATCAGCTCGGTATTAGATAGCACTCCGCCTGATGTTAGGCTGCAAATAAAGGTTAATAAGGTTAAAATAAGGTTAAATAACTGCAAGTAGCAGTCGCATCCACTATGCCGGCCTAACTGGAACCGGCAACTTAAAAGCTGATCCTGGTGGTCCTCCCACTGATCGGCAGACTGGGCATCACTGCCTACCACTCTTAGACAACCAAACTCGGAGCAATTTATTATGTGTGTATGTAAATATGTTGCAAATTAATTAAAGTGGCTTTTAAAACAAAACATGTGCCTACTTACAATTTTTTTCACTCGTTTGCATTTCCCGCGTAACTAAGGTCGGCCATCTTGTCACGATGACGTCGTAGCTTCCGAGGCTTTTGTCTAATTAGCGGTTTGTGCCTCGCCCCACGTCAAGTACCTTGTTAAAAACAATATCAAGCCGCATAGACACAATATAAACTTACTTCCGCCATATTTTATATATCCCACGCTTAATTGCTTATTAAAAATACTATTTTTAAGTTGGGTACGTTTAAATTGGTTTTTACATACCTATAACGGCTCCCAAGGCGACCGTGGTGTAGTGGCAGTGCAATGGTTACGCAAACCGAAGAGCACGGGTTCAAAACCAATGTATCTTTGATATATGTACTTTGCTTGTCCTGTTTCTATGATACAAGCACTTTAGTAGCTTAGTATAGTAATGTATATATAATTGAGAATCAAACGAACTTACCTGTAAGTGAAGTTCGATGATAATTGTACGAACTTCCTTAGTGCTCCGCCGATTTTCATATTTAAACAAAGTAGTATTCGCATTCGATGGCTACTCTCACACGTTTAATAGTAATCAGTTTTTTTTTTTTTTGGATGAATATACGGTTGTCCAAGCCTCGATTTCTTTAAGACATCATTCTGTTTATAGTGTTCCTGTGCTTACAAACCTGAAACTCACCTACCTATTTACATGTAGAGGTGGGAGGGTGTGGCTTTCACAATCGGCGGAGCACTAAGGAAGTTCGTACAATTATCATCGAACTTCACTTACAGGTAAGTTCGTTTGATTCTCAATTGTACTTTACTTCCGCCGTGCTCCGCCGATTTTCATATTTAAACAAAGTAGATATTTAAAGGTTGAAGGTTTGTGGACTGAAATGGAAGTATTACCAGACATTTGGATGATCAGAACTCCTCAATCACATTAACTTAGTTCTATAACAATTATTTCTTAAATTTATATAATTATGCGTCCTCTAAGTCATTACAGTGATCTAGTACAAGTAATAAATATATATATAATATATATATATTTTTTTTTTAAATCAATTTTTGCAAAAGTGTTGGATTTTTCGGACCATCCAACAGTTCTACGAATAGTGTCAATATTCTCTCCTAATGTTTAAATAGTAGATGTTGACAAATGACCATTACTATGATTTTCAAGTGTATGTCATAGATATCAAGATATAAAGTGTATCTTTATTTTAATTGCTTAAAGTTTGTTAACGAACAAGATTTTTTTATTTTTTTATTTTTCATTTATATAACTGAAAGAGTTTTGTGCAGGGTAGATAAACTCTCTTTTATAAAAGATATTTTAGGATTTATACAATAGAGGCAATAATAAAGTTGGTTGTGTACGACCTGGCCCTAGGTTTATTGAAATTTATTATTTATATTTTAACTCGCAATATTTTAAATAATCATATTATTATATTTAATTAAAGATGAGGATTATCCTTTATGAGCGGTTACAAGAGCTAACAATGTTATCACATTGGATAACAAATTAAGTGAAATATTTTCATTTGGATATAATTTATATAATAATTCTTAACCAACATTGGGTTCTTAAATCATATTTTCGAGTTTGTGGGCGAAACCTAAAAATCTCTTAGATAGTATCTTAACACAAATGTCAGTGGTAAGTTCATTTGGTAAATGAGGGCTATTGCTGAATATACCAATTTACTGAATTATAACTATAGCCTTTATTAGAAGTATTAGAAAAAGGTTAATAAATAAGAATAAATAAGAGAAATCTTATCTATCTGTGAAGTGTAATGTATCTGTATATTTGTGATACTATTTTTTTTACTATTACAATTATCTACAATTAGGTATGTATTACATTGCTTCAAAATGTTATCGACAATGAAGCACCTGCACTTACAGGCAATATACCGTGTAACCTGGAGAAAGGATACTATGGTTGCAATGGTCAATATGAGCCAACTATAATTACCCTAGGTGCCTTGTTACAAAATTTAGAAAAGCTTTATTATAATTGAAAAGGGTGGAAAACGAATGATATTTGTAAAAAGTCCTGTATGGAAAACGTCCATGAGATTGTGAAAGAATCTCTTGCGATAGCATAGTGGTCTGGTCGCCAACAAATATATAACTTACACTTATGATTATGTGTAGAGGCAAACAAATCTTTTTTAGAAATACCAAAACCTGAAATAATCGTATAAAAGGCATATTTTGCCGTTTTTCACTAGGTTCTATTGTTAAACTGTCTTGAAGCAGTGTCAACTGATTTTATTTGAAGCAGTATTGTTTTTGATGGTATATAATCTGTCTATACGCACATACTTGCATGCTTACACCACTGCTAAATTAGTTTAGCTAGACTATCAATATGTGGTGTTGTTAATTCTTAACATGATAAAGCAGTTACTTACTTTTATTACATGTAAATGATTTTAAAGCAAAAAGACAGCCAGTAAATTTAGGTAATTATTGTGTTCATTTATTTATTTATGAATCTTACCGAACCCTATTAGTGGTACAACATAACCGCAATTTAACAATAATGCATCTGCATAAATTACTTATTTTGGCTGATTAATTGATTCTTATGAAAGTGAAACAAATTATTTTGTCACCAGGATAGTTAATTATTGGCACCTTGTGATATTGGTACTTGGCTATTATATCTATTATTATTTAATGCATTTCCATAGTTCAAGTTGTTTTGTATGCGCATCAGCTATATTATGTTACACCTGAAGTCCTGGACATGCTGCATATAGCATGCCTGTTATAGTGGCCAACTTTGAATAGGACGTGTTTTGTTCCAACTGTCATGTTTTCAGAACCTATTCTCATTCATTATGCTTGTGGAATTAATTTACTTTTAGTTGTGTTTATAATAAAACATAAACTTACCAATATATAAGTCTCCTTTGTGGCCATTAGACATGATTATTATGTCTTTATCTAAACATTTAAATATACTAATGAAGTATAATTCCTGTTTTTATTATATTTATGTATGGGTGTCAAAATCATCTTTAATATCAATATTGGTCATGTATAAAAATCCAGAGCAGTTATTAATAATTTAAGAACAGTACGTATTTCCTCAATTTTAAAAGATGTTAATTTTTTAGGATTAAAAATAAAACTTTTTTTTTATTATTTTTTATTTTTTATATGTATTATTTTGGAGACAATAAAGTGAGGATATAAATTAATTGGACTCTGGTGAGCTCAAGATAAATAGCACCTTTACATAACAGTTCATTTATTGAACTATTAAAGTCAGCAATTTCTTCCTTAGAAATTAGGCAACCTGACCAATTGGAACCTGACTTATTGTACAGGTATTAGATTTATAAAGGTATTATATTAAATGGAATATTGTGTCCCAGATCCATGAAAAATAAATAAATATGTCAGAGGGTACCTTGTAAAAATATTGTAATCGTCTGTTGACGCTGTTTGTTGTTGCCTTTCGTAACAGCATATTGGTAGCAACCACCTTCTCACATAGTCTTCCGAGGGAGTCCCCAGTAGTTTAAAGGATTTTATTTATTTAAAAAATCAGTGGTCGAACTTGCTGCGGCTTTACTATTTCCCATTTTATCACCAAAAGTCCAAAGTTGACTTCAAAAAGGGATATTTCAGGAGTGGAGTCCTGTGCTGCATCTCTGGCAACTTCACCTGAACTAGCCTGAGGCTAAAAACCTTCTTAAAGAGAAGTTCATTGAAATAAGTTTTTCAGTATCTTTCTGACATTCTGAACATTTTTATATTACTAAATGGCGGTATTGATATATCTATATAACACCGTATAATTTTATTCTTAATACTGTGATCTACTGTATTTGCATGGCATGGCAAAATAGTGAATACTTTTTGTTTTATCCCTCTTCAGAGAGGGTTTATTGATTGCATATGTGACCTCAGGGTTTATTTTGCAAGGGTTAACCATTGTGTTAAATACATTTTCCCTCTCTCTTTTTTTTTTTACACCAGACTAACTTTTTGACCAACGGTCTGTGGGTTCTAGTTGTGTATGGCTGGTTCTGGCACTCACGTTCTTTGGTATGGTCTAGAGCAGTGTTTCCCAAAGTGGGGCCCACGCCTTACAGGGCAATTCGATAGTTAAGGAGGGTAATTTCAAAATGGATTAGACACGACTACAACCCTTCTGCTTTGGGTTATTTATATGCAATGCTAGATATCGGTGACCAATTTAACAAAAAAGGCAATTTTTTTTAAAAAAATATTGTAATCAATTATATTTATTAAGGGTAAAATACATTTTTTAAAGGTTGGGAAACACTGGTCTAGAGTGACTAATAAAACAAGGTCAAGAGTTTATTGACCTCGACTCTTTATTGAGTTGGTGCTTAAAAGCATAAACCCTGGGTAAAAATGTTATAACCTGAATTAGGATTCTCATTATATATAGTACATTTTTCTAATAAAAATCATACACATCAATATATGGACGACGTAGGTTCACCCATGCTCAAGAGGTAATAATATTGGATTGTGACGATGTAATTCCTCGAAATACATTCAAGCACAATAATAAAATAAATTGCGACGTTGCAGTTCTTCAAACTACACTCAAGCACAATAATAAAATAAATTGTGACGTTGCAGTTCTTCAAACTACACTCAAGCACAGTTATAATTAGTTGTCACATTATAGTTTTTCAAACTACCATCAATAACAGTAATTATAAATTGTAACATTGCAGTTTTTCAAACTACACTCAATCACAATAATAATTCATAAATAGTGGACGTTATAGTCTCACGAAGTATTAAAACATTTTGGTTGCAACAAATCCACTTATGTAAAAAATCCAGTATCGGTATTTACCTGAATCGTTTTGTTCATGCAGGTAAAACGAACAAACGTGGATGAGGGCGACCGTGATGGCGTCGTATTCGTGGAGCTCCGTTTCTCCAACCATCTTATTTTCTACGGTATTTGCCAATTTGCTTGTTCGTTTTCAGCTTCTTCTCGTTGCCTTTTACCCATTTAGAGTAAGATTGTATAATTATTTACACTAAAATTTACAATAAAATGCGGACAACCGATATACACGTGCATCTCGTAGCACACGAAATACGGAATGATGTCTTAAAGAAATCGAGGCTTGGACAACCGTATATTCATCCAAAAAAAAAAAAAAACTGATTACTATTAAACGTGTGAGAGTAGCCATCGAATGCGAATACTACTTTGTTTAAATATGAAAATCGGCGGAGCACGGCGGAAGTAAAGTACAATAAAATAATATCAATAATATACTTTGTATGTGTCTTTTCTATTATTAAGACGCGACATCTGATTTCGACTGAATGGTAAGCAAGGGAAAGTTCAAGAGCGCCCACGACTGAAAAAATCTATTCAGTCTACGGTTGCTCCAGTCGTCCTTACTAGGTGTTTTTACACTAGGTGCCGACAAAAAGTATTTTTACACTTTGCTTGTATTGTATCTGGGTAATACATCATCATCATCAGCCAGAAGACGTCCACTGCTGAACATGGGCATCCTCCTTAGAACGCCATTCCGAACGACAAGATGCCAGTTGCATCCACTGGTTATTCGTGACTTTTACTATGTCGTTAGTCCACCTAGTGGGAGGCCTACCTACGCTGCGTCTTCCAATTGGTTATACAATTAGATTTAAGATTTATTTGCATTTACTTAAGTATAGGGAAATGGGCCGTGATTGTAGAAAAGTCACGCAAACCGAGAGTCTTCGGTTCAAAACAACTTGCCGGTACCTACCATTGCATCTAGTAGTACCAAGCATGTGTAGTAAAGAAATGTAAAAATAAACAAATACAGATATAGCTGTGAACTTCTAACTTATCAGATATAGTTAGGTATACTTTTTTAAACTTTTTAAAGAGATATTTCAATAAAATCGTTCAAATAGTTTCTTGATAAACAATAGCTCACGGCATCTAAGTAGTTCATATTAAATAATTTGGCACAAAATATAATTGTGTATGTTTATTTTTACCTACATATATGTATATATATATATATATATACTTGTGATACTTGTATGTAGTTGTAGTATATTTGCGCCCTGCCCATAATGTCTCACCATCCCAAAGCCTAATAGGCATTAAACCCGCAATCTACCTATTTTTAAGTTTATTTTGGTGCAATAAAGGATCTAAAAAACTATAAATAAATAAAGCTATTTCAAATAATTTGCTAACAAGTCAGTCATACGTTTAATTCCCGTTCGGACAAAAGAACCGCACTCCAGCTTAACATCAGGCGGAGTGCTGTCATATGTCGAGATACAATAAACAATAAAAAGTAGATTATTTAAATTAGAAATTGCGATAACTATTGAAAGGATCACTCGAAGAAAACAATTTCAATATTGTGTCACACCTAATTGTACTTAAAAGTGCTTAAGACAAAACTATTTCATATTGAAATTCATCCACCTGTCCTGCCCTACCCCTCAATGTTAATCCTCCGTTATATTAGTGAAACGTAATACCAGGCACGTGCAACATTACCTTTTGTCTAAATCACATAAATAAGTACATTACCAAAATGTTATAAGTTACATTTTGTAAGGCATGCAAATTGCAACTCTATTCACGTTATCTTAGGTACGAGTTTGTTAATTATTTATTAAAACAACGGCTAACAAAAACATTTAGAAGAGACAAATATTTTGAAACAAGGCCCTTTTCAAGTTGTCTCAAATTAGTAAATCACAGAAACTAAATTATAATCTACAACTAACCACCTAAGCAAATATAAAATGTTACAATCAAAAAGTAAATAATATAAACCATATAATTATTAATATCAAATTGTCACGCCTATTTCCCATGGAAATAGGCGTGACAATAGAGCGACACTTGCCACGATCCTGACACAACTCCCTCGCTTCCTTCACATCCACAATTCTCCTCATACAAGCTCTAAGGTTATGGGCACTAGGCAACAAAATAAATAATTACATTATTTCCTTTAAAACAATTAAAGGAAATAATGCAATAAGATAGAATTTAGCATGGCAAAAGCGCCTACCTGCCAGTTTTGTTATTATTTGTGATTGACTGACGACTGACAAAGGTGGGGTTGCCATGCGGAATAAACTGTTATGCACATTATGAGGGATTATGGGGGTAATCTGGGAATATTGAAGACAATAAAATAAGCTATTATTGAAGGGGGAACGTTTGTAAAATAATTCCTGCCTTGGCTCCCTTTGTTTTGCTCACGTAATTTTCCATACACAACTCCCTTGCCTCCTTCACATCCACAATTCTCTTCATACAGGCTCTGTGGTTATGGGCACTAGGTAACCTAGCTTTCTTAAGGATGTCTCCGATTCGGTCGGAAAACACCCTCCTGGGCCTGCCTTGTTTAACGTATCCAGGGAGTTGTGTAAGGATCGTGGGAAGTGACGCTCCATTGTCTCTGCTTATCCCTGTAGAAAAATTGGCGTGACAATTTGATTTCCATATATTAATATCTATATTATCGATCTGGAATAGTGACGTATCTAGTTGTTTTGTTTTTAATCAAATTATACTTCTGATTAATCACTTGAGTTGAAATAATACGAAAAGTAAATAATAATAATTTAATAACAAAGAGATAAGCAGAGATAATACCAAGAACTTTGTATAATTCTCTTCTCTAAAGCTTTATTGGTTGATTTATCTCATTACGTTTCTAAAGTCAACTTTGCCTTTTAGGTAACCTAATACAAATAACTTCTTGCTTTTTCAAATCAGTTTTAAACTTTAAATTTAACTATATAATTTAAATACATATACCTAAATTAATATTGTGATGTTGTTATTAAATTAAGGTTAATAAAAAGAAAACAAACAAAAACCAATTGGAAGAAAATTATTTATTGCCATAATTGTAATTTGATTTATTTCTAATAAAGTTTATTTACAATAATTTTTATCTACACACACCGATTACTAGTCAATTGTACTATAATTACAAACACACAACATTTCCTCATCCTTTGTTCAAAGTCTACCAAATTATTATTAATTTGATTGAATCACTAACATTGCATTATCACACTGCAGCGAGACCAAAACATACAAGCCCACCGGAAGAAATTCTAACTAAATTAAATCATATTGTTAACTTGTAGTATCACCAGGGCCGTCTTTACCCGGGGGTTCAAGGGGTGCAGTGCACCCGGGCGCAGAGTCCTAGGGGGCGCATCCCGACCGCCATAAATTTCGATAGGTACCTACTGCACTGAGACCACGCGAGCGGAGCCTTGACTTTCGCACCCCGGAGCTGAATATGCTTAAGACGGCCCTGAGTATCACTCTGCAAATATAATTCGTTCTCTATCAAGTACAATGATGTTTCTTCAGTAATACGTATTATAAAGTTTTATACGCGCGCTTTGTTAACCGTTTTGACGTTTAATAGTTTATAAAGTTTTGAATAAATAAAAATTACGTTTAAAGGAGAAAATTGTTGTTATTTATTATCACTATAAAGAACAACAATTAATTGTTCAAATGTAATTATTAATTTACTCGAAACTTTATGGACGATCAAACGTCAAAACTGCCGTCATAGCGTTGTTATAGTATAATGAGTCATGAATGTATATAAAATTAAAGGACTGCGTTTCTTGAATGATTCTTCGGGTTTGGGACCCAAAGTAGTATAGTAGTCAAAAAGACTACTACCACACCTGCCATTGAAAAAACATAATATGGTATACCTATATATTATATAGGTATATATTTTTATTGAGACATACAGCCTGATATTAAACTGGAGTGCGATCCATTTATAAATGCTAAAGCCGCTCCAGACAAGGTGGTCTCAAGGTAGTTACGCCCATCTGAAAGGCTACGTTGAATGTTTACTCTCTTCAATTGGTAAAAACTAATTTAAGTTTATCTGATTTTGTCTCGTAACATTGCAATTCCGGTTAGCTATAAGTAAAGGACCACTTCAATTCCGGGATAGATTATTAGTTTTATTTGCAGTTTTAATAATTGTTTGCGGCCCATTGTCATTATTAAATTATAAGCAACGGCTGTAAAAATTTAATTTGAAGGTGATTAAATTAACAAAAATAAAACTAATAATATATTATAATGTGTAAATATTGGATATTATATGTTTTTTTCACATTTAACCTTATAGGTTACTACTAGCGCCTACCTGAGTAGGTTCATGCGGAAGAGTGAATCCACTCAGTTTAACGCTAAAGGTAAGTGAGTAATTGTAAACTAAAACTGCAAATAAAAATTATTCTATATCTTTGTAGTTTATTAAGATATCGTTTAATCTGTCCGCTAAATATTTATAAGACTTTTGTTACTAATTTGTGCCAAAAATTTGAATTTTCTGATTTACAGTAAATACGAATTCATCAGGGGAAATAATGATTTTAGGTACACTTGAATACAAAATTTACCTACTTACGTCACTGCCTTAATTTAGTAAGTCTATATACGAATTAATTATAAAAATAACGGACAAAATAAACTTTAGGTACTTGTGTCTAATATTGAAATTTTTACAAAATGAATAATTGTTATATTTAAAAAACTCTCTAATTCGTTTTGTGAAGATTTTTCCATAATTTAAATAAAAAATAAAATAAAACATAAAAATTACTGAATTTAATTATTTAAGTACAATATGATAAGAAATCATAATTATTGCAATAAAATGATGTGACAATAAAAAAATATATAATACACAAATAACATATTTGTATGAAAACCCAGTTAATTATAGAAAAAAATATCTACTTACTTATTGTTAAAAATAAATAATAAATAATCACAAAAAAAAACAACAAAATATCATCAAAATAACCCTTAATTCACCTTTTATAATCTTTGTTTAAGATTTGGTGAACCCGGGCCTTTAATCTTAAGTTTAAGTAGCCGGTATTTCAATTGCCACTAAGTCTTCTGTTAAAATTAAATACTAATTGGTAATTAATTCAAAAAGGAGCTTAATTTTAAGTGGGTATTTTACCTTTATTGCTATTAATACAAAATATTGTACTTGTAGGTATTAAAGATACTTGTCTTTATTTCCAAATTTTCCATTATGAACGATCCATCACATCCCACGTTGCTGACACACTTTCGTTCCTATCTATTCACATATATTCTATGAGGTACCCTAAGGTTTTTAAAAACGTATTGAATTAAAGTACCTACCGTTATTAAAATTTAATCGTAAGATTAGTGTTGATTGAAATACCGTATCTTACCTAATACTAATAATAATAACGTTACTATGTACAAATTTCAATTTAACGCCTTAAATAATAAAGTCCATTATCACTTCATCACAATGTTGTCCATTTCACTTCAATTAAATTCACATTAATATTAAAACTACGATTTCTTTTTGTCTAAGAATGTTCGTATTCTATTATACAGTCCTGTGTCGGGGACGCTTTACTATGGGCAATGTTCCTAGAGGGAAGTTATGTGCCGTGGATTTTATGTGCATAATATAGATAGCATAAACTAAAAATATATAGAAACACATCTGAAAAGTATGTGCATTAGCAAAACTGCCCAATTTCCAGACTTTTATATCTATACTAGCGGCACGCTATGTTTGACCCGCTCATAAAGTTTCGTATAAATAAAAAAACGTTTGAACGAGCTAATTACTGTTCTTTATTGTCACTATAAAGAGCAGCAATTGTTCCTCATATTAATTTATATGAAACTTCATAAGCGGACTAAACGTCAAACCGGACATCTTAGCGTGCCGCTGGTATAATTAAGTTTAATACCTAAGTAATACACTTAAGTTTTACTTGGTGACACCGAGCATAAGTATGTTATTGTTTATAATTTCTTTTTTTAGTTGAATTAAAAAGTCTTGTATTGAAAGAAACCACCACGAAGAAACCTATCTAGCTTAATAAATATATATATATATTCATTGCTTATAATCCACGAGCACCAGCACTTCACGACCACCCACTAATCAAAGTACATTTCCTCTTTGAACAATGCCTCATGATAAAGCTGTGGAAATTTCTACCAGGCCCTTCCCTGCAGTGGGAGATATCCGGAGCATTGTTGTTGATATGCGGCGCTCGGTTGCCTGTACGAGGACACCAGTGGGTTAGCGCAGGCTGACTGCGAGGGTTGTGGCGTCGAGTATGTCGGAGTGCCGCAGTGGGCTGGCGATGAGCCGTCGTTCGACCCACATGGCTTACCGTCTTTCACTAACACAGGCACTGCTACTCGGCGGGGTGAGGACGCCGACTGTGGACAACAAATTGTATCATTAGGTTTTGTGTACAAAATGTCTATTCCTACACGAATAGGCCTCTGCCTCTGATTACGGCACTTATTTAGCTTTTTGGCCGGCATAGTGACGGCTGTTGAAGACGTCGTAGATAAAATGAAACGGGTTTTTAGTCGTCAAAAAAATTGTGATCGCGTTTCAATAAATTAAAAAAAACTGATTCTTAAACAAACTGTCCTTAATATCTACTGCAGCTCACAGCTACAAGCACGGTTTTTACCTCAACGCAGATAAAATAAAAACAAATGAAGGTGCATTTACTATTTTTACAAAAAAATATATGCATAGAAAAGTATTGTATGAAGATATTTGTCAATGTGAATGAAGCAAGAGAGTTGTGTCAGGATCGTGGAATCAGGCACTCCGTTGTACCTGCCTATGCCTGTGGGAATTAAGGTGTGATAATTAATAATGATGAAACAATATATGTATGTGGTTTTCAAATATAAAAAATGTCAATGCTAAATAGAAATGTCATAAAGTTCCGTCCACCCTTGTTAAGATTGAAGCGATGTGTATATTCATAGATTAAATTCTAATTAAGGGAACCGAATGTCGACAATCAAATATAATAATTGTACAGAGGCGCGCACGCTCCTTAACAAATTGTGCCAATCAAACGGAGCAAAGGGCGGACGCAGACGTGCGACGCAGAATACAAACGGCACACCAATTATTTAATAAAACACACAAATTTACATTATAAAGAAAAATATTATCTTAATTATTATTTTGTATATAGACCCGATCCACCTCTTTTTTTAAATTTACAAATATATGCAATATTTAATACAAATATTACAAATAAATATTTAATGTAATTATTAAATATTACAAATGAAAGCTATGAAACAAATATTTGCTCCTAGTGGGAATCGAACCCGGGACCGGGACAACCAACATACCAATCGCTAACCATTCGTCCACGCCGTCATCAATATTTAAATTTCTATACTAAGCTATTAAAAGTAGGTACTTACTTGTAAAAGAGGACAACCAAAGTACATAATCAAAGGCAACCCTAGTGTAGTGGTAGTGCAATGGTCATGCAATCCAAGAGCTCGGGTTCGAAACCACTTGCCGGTACCAACGTATCTTTGATATAATGTGCTTTGGTTGTCCTGTTTCTATGATAGCACTTTAGTAGCTTAGTATAGAAATGAGAATTATGAAATTATGAAACAGTGGTTTGCGACACCATTTCTCTACCACTAAACCACAGTCGCCGTCAATTGGTAAAAGTATAATGTTATGTCTATGTTATGTAATTATTATTCCTTTTGCGTTCAATTAAAAACAAAGAAAACAAAGCCCATACAGCCTAGTCGTCAGTTAAATATGTCCTCAGTTGTCGAACGATAAATTATCATCATCATCAGCCAGAAGGCGTCCACTGCTGAACGAACGCCAGTTGCACCCACTGGTTATTCTTGACTTTCACTTAGTCAGATGATAATATATAAAGATAAAATATGAATAAAAAAGATGAAATAACTTGTTTCATCCATTATATGAGGGTGGAAAAACTTTAGACTAAAACTCTTCTGAATATATGTTCCGATTGTATCTTGTAAAATGCTAATACAGTTAAATTACTGCAAGTAGCAGCCGGCTTAGTTGGAATCGGCAACTTGCAAGCTTACCTCGGATAGCGATTAAGTCACTCCACGGTCTCTACACTTATAAGTATTGGTATCGGCAGTCTAGACAAATATCTAAATGTTAAAACTACTTTTAATAAATAGGTATCTACCAATCATAAGGAATATTAAAAAAAGGGCATCCTTTAATAAAGGAGGCGTCCAGAGCCCATAATCATAGAGCTCGTATGAAAACTAACTATAGTGGATGTGAAGAAGTTAGCTTGAGATTCGATATTAATAGTAAAGAATTACAAATTAATTTGTTGACAACCCTAATAGTTTAAAAACAACTCAAGCTGCATCAACCCTAAAATCTATTGGGTAAAATTTAACGTTAGGGGGAGTGAATAAAGCCATCGTCAGCTTCTAGTCCCCGATGTTTGATTTTTATCGCAAACTCGCCTCTTTAATATTCATTACCTATTAAATAACCGGATGCTGCAAAAAATCTTTGCTTTTGAGATTTAAAAAAAAAGTTTACGTACATATTTTGTGGTTTGTGTAGATACTTATAACTAAAGGTACTACTAACTAGGTTTCTGGTTAATTGAAAATAGGAATATCTTCCTATATTTAATAAAGGATTGATGCAAAGACAACAAACCACCAAGGTCGACATTTGAACTCGACCCGCCTCATGGCAAGCAAGAAGAGGTCCAAGCGTGACGACGACTGCAAAATCCAAGTCTTAGAAATAGGCAGACGTGAATCTGAGACGGATTTTTCAGTCGTCGGCACTTTTGGACCTCCATCATACTTACCGTTAGGCTGGTAGATGTCCGACATCGAGTCACAATAAAAATAAGGTTGACAAGAGAAGAGCGTCGACGACTAAAAAAACATTCAGTTTTTAGTCGCCGTTACACTGGAAAAATTGCTGTAAAATGTATTATGTATTGTATAAATACCTGATTGTGTTGATTTTGTTCGGCCATTGCTTTCTCCTTCGCTTGCCGTTTACATTTATAGCGGTGATTTTGAAACCATATCTTAACCTGACAACAAAAAATATACATACTAAATAAATATAATACACTCTAGATCTAGACTTCTTCTCTAACGCACTTAAAAGAATCGACTTCTTTAAAACAAAGATTTAACGGGGCACGACCTTGGCCTCTATTTTAACAAACCATAGACAATATTTTTATATAAAAGGCGGGAACATTTTGCGCGCAATAGTAAATATTTATTAGTATGTTATTATCTCTATAGACCAAATTAATATTATAGGTAAATAAATAGATAAAATACAATAATTTAAAAAGATTGTTTTTTTTTAACACCAAATAGCCAAATAGGTTTAAAAATCCCGCTCTTTTCACTAGAAAGCTGGCGTAATCGAGAACATTCTTCAGTAGTACCAACACTCCGGCACATAATGATGGCTCTTCCCGCTTCCAGCAAACACATTACATTGGAGTGAGTGTCCACGATCTATGGACTTAATGAATAGGCGCGCGCGGGTTGAAAAACCTTATAGCCCTTTACTATGATACTTTGACAGTTTACAATGTGAAATAGCTGCTAAATACTTGAACTTATGACTTAGAAGAGTGACATTAAGGTTAAATTTTAAATTAGTAGATGAATATGAAAATCAAATATGCCGGTGCTCTATAATAAGATGAGAATGAGTAAAAAGATAACGATTTTAGTTAAGCGGCGAAAGAACATCATTCATTTTGTATGGGGACTTGCATATACATTTTAAAATAGTTTAATGTACGAAGATTATAATGTAATTTGAAAATATCCCTTATTTTGCATAGTTTAGGTGTGCAAAATGATCAAACTATAATTATAACAGCAGTACTGTTAATATGGCGTGTCTTCGTTATTGAGAGACGATACAAAATCCATATCTTATTTTCCAAATAACTCAATTGAACAGCAATTAAATGCAAAATTGTTATTTGTTTTATCAATTGGGCATTACAATATACTTCATTTATGTTTTTTAAACATGACTATTGTAATAAACATTAAAGAGTAATGTTCAAATTAAAATTATGTTTAGTGACATAAAAGTGTCAATCGAGATGTAGGAAGATGTGAGAAGTGGGAAGGTATTTAGTGTATTTTGAATGCAAAGCTAACCCCAGCGAGATGGCGTGTTTCAAATTAGTGAGTTGCCTCATCAACACTCCGTCATAATGACAAGAGAATAAACAAAAGTTGATGTTTGCAACGAGCGGCTCAGCTTTGTCTATGCTCGCGAGAAATGGCGGGAAAATCGTCCAGACACAGTCTGCCTTGTTTATTATTTATACATCGAGAGCGTAGTCGATGTTTATTCTTTGAAATGGATGTGTGCCCCTCACTTGAAAGAGATTCTTGAATGCCCGCCATGAAAATGCTGACATTTTTCTATTTGTATTTTTATGCAACGACACGCAGAGGACACACACCCCAAATCATGATTTTAATAACATTCCATTGTGTTCCGCAACAATCGATATCTTAAGTGAAAATATTGTCTATCTGTGTATTATGAGAGGGAATCATTATTTGGTCACTTAAGTGTGCTTTTAACTAAGTTGTTTGCACAAACGTGAATGCAAATTGTTGCTACATTTTGAATGCAAGTTATTTGCGCATTATATTGCGCACTTAAGTGATATAATCACACTCGTTGCTCTAACAATTGAAGGTAGCCCGTTGACACACATCATTGGTTTTTATGTAGAAAATGTTTAATTAAATACAAATAGTATTTTCTTAGATTTTGCGCGAACATTGATTATAGAATTTCACGCGGCTCTTCGTGACTACGATTACTGCAAAGCTCTCGAGACGTCTAAATAATAAAAAAATTTAGAATTAATAACCAAAAATAAACGTGAATTGGATAAAATTTGTTTAATTCTAGACGATTAAATAAATAAAGTGCAATGAGTCGATTGACTGTAATAACAATATCGCATTGGCAACACCAATAGACATTGTTGGTTTATCAGCTGTCCACCCCATTTGATATGAATTGAGATAGTGTTGGTATGACGCTGTGTTTTGTGAGGGCGCAAGTGCTCGTGTGATGTAGGCAAGGCGCTTCATTCAACTACTTATGACCACAAGTGGGCAAGAGTTAATGGGCAGAGACCCCGTGGCAGGCAACGCGCGGCCGTTACCACTTCACGTCACGTACTTTCTTTTCAATCAGCCATCTCTTAGTGTGACGACGTGCAAGTTCATACAGCATGTTTGGCTAGAGCTCTAAACGATTGTTTTCCCTTTGTCTCGACTTGTGGCACATTTCGGGTGTGTCCGAGTGCCTTTCGACATTATTACACCTGTTATGAGCCGAGGGACGTGACCGCACGCCACCAAGCGCCACTCGAACCTGGAAGCGACTACGACAAACACTCATAAAACAAAATCGATGTAATTGATATAAATTATTTATTTAAAGTCAACGACGCGTCATTAATGTATTAAAATGAAACTTGAATTATATATAATTCGTGTCATTATGGAGCTGCGTCTGTCGGGGCCACCCAAAATGCCTGTCAGTGGAATAATATAAGTCAATTTTGGCGCCGAAGCAGTTGTCATCGCTCGTAGGTGTTCCATTGACGGGGAGCGTGACTTGCACATACCCGGCACACAATTATTATAAATAAAGATCGCCACGTATTTATTTAGCTCTTCATTTTGGTCTTGTGATTTATACAACACAAAAGGTGCTTTATTTGTTATACCCGTCATCTGTCAAATTGTTTTATTTATTAATTGCTCAAATAAAACAACTTTAATGACAGATCTTCCATGGAATGGAATTTATTGGATTCTTACGTTCGCACAGGCATATTCCTATGTAATTTGTATTATTTTTAATGTAGATATATTTAGCTGCCGATTCGTTTGACAATCACGTCTCGAACAATGAGTGATTGTCGCGTTTTTATTGTTGTGCGAGATTGGTGCGAGTGGTGGCGCACTGTGTAAACAGACGGACGGCAGCGCTGACATGAGATCAATGCATTTCATTTATTTAGTAACTTATGAAAATAAAAATGTCTGACAGCAAAAAATGGGTCGCTACGTGACGGCATAGAATATGGAATTTAAATGATAAATAGTGAATTATTATAATATTTGGTTTATTTTTACAGGTGGGAAATAAATTGTCCATTAAGTATGCGAAATGATTTTGTCCAGTAAAATGAAACGAGATAAAATTTAAAAAAAAGAATTATGGGCATGCATGCGGCTTATTCTTATCGTCTGATTCTACCATGGCTTCGAAAAGACGTGTGCTGAGATGAGAAGGCCACATGTAACTAGTCAAAGAAATTATATTGAGGGTTGACAGATTATCCTTTTCTTTATACTAAAATATATGTGTGATAGGTAGAAATAATGGAGCATTACTTTCTACGATCCTGACGCAACTCTCTTGCTTTCTTTGCATATACGATTATCTTCTATGCTTTTCGGTTATGGGCTCTGTGATTTAGTATGATATTAATTCGTTATGAATATAATTGTATGTAACAGTCCAATCTGACATTTCCCACTGACCTTTCATAACTAACAAGACTGCATTATGAAATAAGAAGAATATAATTTTCGATTGATTGGCAGCCATGTTGAACAAAGCGCGCCTTTTTAGTGATGTCAATAGTTGTAGCGCTTGAGAATGACAATCGAGAAAATATGTGTTATAATAATATTTTGAAAACAAATTGTGTATTTCTTCTTAAATAACTAAATAAATATAGTTAACGGTGAAAGCGAATTATTGAATAGATTAATTTAATTAGATACTAAATTAATCTATTCGTTATCTATTCTTTGTTTAAAATATAATTAAAGCATGTTTAAAAGACGAAAAAATGCGATAGTTATTTAAAACTTATTGTTGTAATTTGAAAGAGGACGTACAGAGAAGTATAACAAGAAAACTTATGAAATAAATGGATAAAACGTCCAAATAAGAAGAAAGCTGGATTGGTTAGTGAGTGCCCTTATCATAAAGCTTGTACGAAGAGAAAGTAGATGTGAGGGAAGAGAGGGAGTTGTTTTAGGAACGGGGAAAGTGGCGTAAGTAGCTGCCTACCTATCCATGTGAGCAATGAAGACTTGACAATTAATTAATGATGATGTTTTTCGTAATAAACATTATGGAATAATTCGACAAGTGGAATGATTTACCAGCCCATGTTTTCTTCCCATCCTATAGCCTTGGATCCTTCAAACGATGCGTGAAGAAGCACCTTTGACCTGCATAGTGACGGCGACTTTTTCTTTCAGTCATCGGCACTTTTGGACCTTCACCATGCTTACCAACAGGCAGGTTGAGGTCTGATATCAAGACACAATAATAAAGAAATAATAATAATCAGCGACTTCAGATGTGCAAAAGATCTATATTTGACCTTATATTCAAATCACGGACATCATTCATTTTGTATGGGGACTTGGGCTTAATTGTATTAACAGTATGCATTTTAAAATAGTTTGATGTATGAAGATTACAATGTAATTGGAATTTTTTCTTTATTTTGCATAGTTTAGGTGTGCAAAATGATCAAACAAAAATTATGACAGTTTAAAGCAGAACAAATATGGCGTTGATTGAGAGATAATACAAAATCCGTATTTTATTTTCCAAATAACTCAATCGCACAGCAATTAAAAGCAAAACTGTTATTAGTTTTATCAATACAAGTATTAAAACTACTATTTATATATTTTTTCATTATTAGATATTACAAAAGTAGTACAAAGAAGCCCAAAATGAATGATGTCCTTTCACCCAAAGTCTGTGCCGACCCTTTTGGAAACTAATAAGTGGTTATAATAAAAGCTAATATAGACATAGTTAGAAGTCAGCTTTTTAACAAAATAAATATATACATTTAGTATGAAGCCGTCCACCCTTTGCCGTGAACCGTAAATTATTGGACGCACAAATATTTAAAGGGCAATTGAGATGTATTAATATTTATTTAATAAAACTACGATTAGTTAGATTATGTTGCTTTTTGTTTGTTTTATATTAAGTTGCTTTTATTTGTTTGCTTTTTTGAATGTAGTCTACTACTTAAGTAGATCGAAATTGATTATGAAGTCTTTTATCGGAGGGTGTTTGCCGTCCAAATCAGAGACATCCTCAAGAAAGCTTGTTGCCTAGTGTCCATACTCCATAACCATAGAGCTTGTATGAAGAGAATTGTGAATGTGAAGGAAGCGAGGGAGTTGTGACAGGATAGCGGCAAGTGGCGCTCCATTGTTTCTGGCTATCCCTGTGGGGAAAAGGGCGGGAAACAACTTTTTACTTTAATAAAGGTTGGTAGGCAGAATTTCATCTGATTTGATTTTAAATAGCACCTATATATTCAAATTATGCTATTGATAGATATGATAGAAAACAGCTGATATAACTAGCCAACGAATGATAACAACGAAATCTTATTAAAATTTGTAATAAAGGATTAAAAAAAACACTCAGAAATCCCCAAGCCCTATATAAACATCGCAGACTCTATAATGCATTTTGCATTACAAATTCAAAGATGGCGAACAAAAAAAATGGCGTGGGTACCTGACGGCCGTAGAACCCGTGTCAGGTGCATTATCTGCTTTTAACTTAATCCCACACACAATGGGCCATCACAAAAACTATTCCATTCATTAAAATATAATCTCATACAAATCATTCCCCATTCTGTGATCTCTTAATAATTAGTCCAAAATAAACCTCACTTATATTTTTCGCGGTTTATTACACAAGCGGTTGAGAATTTTTTGAATTTGGAAAATTTATTTTGACGTGTTGGCTAACCTGAATAGGTCGGTTCTTTTGCACACACAATGATACCATAAACAATATTTTTTTTTACTCGCGAATAAGCGTAGATTTCATTTCGGTCAGCCTTTGACGGGAAAAGTATTGTGGCTCTCACCAGGATTAAGGTTTTTGAAGTGAAGTGGATATATTTGATAATTATACATTGCAAAAAATTATATTATTTAATATCAATACATTTTTTAGGGATATATTGTGGTTTGGGTAATCACAAGAAATATAAAATATCTATATGATGGTAGTGACTGAGAAGAGATGCTTATAAAAAAAGTATTTTTTGTACACAAATGTATTTTATAAGTTTTTTACATCCATATAGAGAAATCATTGGTCACATTATTCATTTCCAATAAATGTAATATCGTATATTTTTTTAAATGTCTGCACTATATAACAGCTTTCATTCCTGTAACTATGGAAATTCGGTTATTTTATGTTAATGTGGCTTGACAGCAACTACCCTCATATTCAGCTGGAGAGCGGTCCATGAATTGAGGCGACTGCTGACACAAGTAAATAAATGTAAGTAGCAGTTGCATCAACTATGCCTATGCTATTTGGGATAAGCAACGTTCAAGTTGATTCCGAAATTCGACTAAGTCGCTTTACGGTACCTATGTGCACTAAAATATAGTTTTACTAGCCTGGTTTGGCAGCATAGGCATTTGCCAGTCATATAAGCATAAACTTGTCTGCCTACTAGTTTTGCTTCAACAAAACAAACTTAATTTACAAATAACAGAGTTTTTTTTTATTGTGACTCGATGTCAATCAAGATGGAGTGCGGTCCATTAATGGATGTCACTGCTACTACAATTCAATAACTGTAAGTAGCAATCACATCCACTATGCCAGTCTAGTTAAAACCAGCAACTCACAAGCTGATCCCGAAACGTGACTAAATCACTTCACGGTCTGTATACTTGTAAGTAGTGGTACTAGCCCGGATCGGCAGACTGGATACCACTGCCTACCACTCTTTATATATTTGTTAAACATATAGAGTTATAATGTTTGTTTGTGTTATACGTGTACAAAAAAGGGGTATTTTCGTGAAAGGGTTTTAGCATTATTATCTTATTTGTTGCATTAAATCGCTTGCAAGGAGACCTCGCGCCCGCATCTATCGCTTCCTGCGAGGGAAGTCCATAAACAATGCTAAGTGCTGAGGGACGTGACCATAGACAATTGAGGAGGAACTTTGGTGTTTTTTTTCCTAACAGAGGTTATTGAACTATTAAGCTTTTTTGTTAGAAACGTGTATGTTAAATTTAATTTTTATTATCCAATCTAAATAAAGTGTAACTCGGTAAACTAAAGCGATACTCTTTGGAGCTATTTAACTTTATCTTTTTTAACTTTGACGACCTCTTTAAACCTACCTACAAGAGGTCTAGTTGAAACCGGCAACCTTTAAGGTGATCTCGAAACGCGACAGAGTCACTTCATAGTCTTTACATTTATAAGTGGTAACTGTACTCTGGTCGGCAGACTGGGTAAAAGACCACCACTTTATAATTAACTGTCTACCTACACCAGAGTGCAATTATGTAAAGCAATCGCGGCTATAACGGCTTGCAACACAAATTTGCATAGGTCACCCATTGCGGTGCATATTTCGCAAATACAATAGAAAGGAATCGTTGCTTTAAAACGTTTCCCTGGTACCGCTGGTCCCGGGAGCCGCAGTATCAACAGTGGCGGAGCTACACAGAAATTTACTTAAGTTAAATAACGAAACTCTAGCCCTCTGTTTGCCTTCAACGTCAAATACTCGCGGAATACCCGCCGTGGCCGCAACTTCGCCTTTATTGCAGAAACGTGGCCGCTCTATTTGAACAACGCTTCACAACTATGAATATGCAACATTATTTATATTGCTTTCTCACTAATTATTATGCATCATTCATTTGATGCTTATTACATATATAGTTAGTTGTTGTGGACATTTTTGTGACTAGGCCAACTGTTTTAACTAGTCGCGGCGGCGCTCTTCGACTTCCTTTCACTTAACACCAGGCAAGTCCTAATTAAATGTTCTGTCATAATGTAAAATAATTTATTTGCATTATTCATAATTCAGCCATTTCATAGGATCTGAGACTATTCGTATAGAAAATAAATATACGCATAGAATTAAATATTATCTATTAAATTGAAATGGATGCATTATCTCTGCCTATCCATGTAAACATCTATAGTTTTTATTTTATTGAATTGAATCAAGGTTTGGGTAAATTGAAAGAATATATGAAAGGTGATTGAGAAGATAGATTATTAAATCGGAGGAAAAATTTAACTGTTCAAGCCTCTTTTAATTAGAAACTTTCTAAAAGCAAATAGTCAATAGTCCGCAGTGTCCATAACCATACAATCTGTACGAAGAGAATTGTAGATGTGAAGAAAGCAAGAGAGTTGTGTGAGAATCGTGTTAAGTGACGCTCCGTTTTCTCTTACTATCCCTGTGAGAAATAAGGCGTGACAGTTGGTGGTGATGATATTCATTGCTACAACTAAGCCGGAAATAACAAATAACTTTGTTTATGTTTTATTCGTAAACGGAAGTAGTGAATTCAATACCAACATTGAAATAATTAGCAGTGTTATATTGATGGGCAATTATGTATGATTGTGTCAAAACAATGATTACAATAATGGATTGTTATGAAAGGCGCGTATGTCTTGGCCAGCAAAGCAATTACCATCACAATACATCACATTATAATCGGCGAATTAACAGGCGCGCGCTCGTGACAGCCGGCGGCCATTGTTCCCGCCGACCGCCTCCGTTTGACATTTGTTTTGGCGCGAAATTCCCAGTCACCATAAATGGTGTTGACACCCCCAAAATGGAGATTATTCATGGATGTTTGCGGCTCCATTGTTGGGGTTACCGTGTAGAGTTTATGAAATTTATATTGACACGGCACAGATTATTGATAAGGGTTTGAATTTTACACGCTCTGGCTTGTTTGCAACGCCGTCGCATGGCCGCGTGCCTCTGACAGTATATTAATAAATATGCTTTTATAATTTGTTTGCTCAAACTTTTAATGCACACACTTTTATTACTATTGCATTTCGCAAATAATAAACAACTTTTTCAGTTGTATTTACAATTATTTTATTAAACAATAAGAAATGTTGAGGCGCATACTTATTTGAACTTTATATCTAATTCTTTGTCTCAACTTTACACTAAAGCGACCGTGGTGTAGTGATAGTGAAATAGTCACAATAGGAGTCTAGAGACCCCGGTTCAATACCAATTGCCGGACAATTTCTGATGTAATTTGGTCGTTGGTTAGTAGCTTAATATAGAAATGTACAAAAACAACACAAATAAATAAAATAATCATTTTTTATATAAAACAAATTTAAAAATATCTTATTATTATTATACCTAAGCGTTTGAATTGAGAAAGAGAATCATATTCTCTCCCAATTTGTAATTGCACATAGGAAAGTTCTTTTTTTTTCTTCTTTTTTTTGGATGGCACTTATAAATCAAAGGGAATAGTACTGTACACCCCTAACCACTGGTACAGCCGCCGACGCGAAAACACAACTTTAACAAGCTCAAGGGAAACAGAAAACGAAGCCTCATCTTAAGGCTGTTTACACACTTTAGTACTGCAACGTTACGCGCAACATTTGGGAAAGGATATTTGTTTATAAACATTATTTTTTTAAGTGTTATTTAGTAAAAAAAATGCATAATTGGTATAAAAACAATTTACGTTGACAATTTTTTATTGAGACGCTACATCTGACCTCGACTTACATGGTGGTAAACAAGGGGAGATCCAAGAGTACTGACGACTTACAATACCATTTCATTTAGGTTCACTCAGTCGCTGTCACTATGCCGGCCAATTGCATAATATACAACTTTTACTGACCTATTTTTGTGATATAAACGTTTATAAGGAGAATGCGTAAAAGCGCCATTTTTTTAACTTGAATATTTAATATATTTTAGTAGAAGTAGTATCGGTGGGAACGTAGCATATTTAGGACCTAATACCAATTTTCAGCTCTATGTCACAATTCTTTGTGCTAATTTATAGTATAGTTTTACAAAATACAATCCATTTTAAAAAAAATTGCCTTACCAATTTAAGAAGCAAAATCTCACGCAACATTTATCACAGACATATGCAGTATTAAAGCAACTTCAAAGGTATTCATTTCTGTAACACACACACACACACACAGATTGAAGTGACGCTTTGGCCTTTAAGCCGAAACAATGCTCCTTCCTTAATAAAGGTGCTAATCTTTCGAAATTATTAAATAGGGTAAACTTTTTTTAGCCTAAAACTATTTCATTAAACTATTTCTTCGTCGCCAAACGGTACTTTCCAATTGCTTATTCACAAAGAATATTCTGTTGTTTAACCTTATTTCTACCTTGTTTTTACAGTCGTCGGCGTTCTAAAACTTCCCCTCAGGTCAGATGTCAATAAAAAAACGTTCGTGTCGCGCCCACTCTAGACGTAGTATACAACAACCTCATAATTTAGGGGTAGTTTTATATCTTCAGGGCATGTTGTGTGTTGGTATAGGCAAGGTTGTAATAACTAACAGGGTGTTGTTATATGCCTTCAGGCTTATGTAATATACGAATGTAATATACGGGTAATTTATGTGGTAACTGCACGCTTTTGTATTTGTAAAAGGGGTATTTAGAGATTATTAATATTTATTTTACTGTAATCAATCAAAACTTGATGATACTGTCAAAAAAAAATTTCAGTTACTTTCTAAGTTTGACGCAACATTTATTTGTAATACAATTGACAAGTGGAATGCTTTTCCTTCCCATGTGCTGTCTCTATCCTATAACCTTGGATCCTTCAATCGAGGCCTGAAAAAGCACCTCTGGCCCGCATATAACCACGACTGAGGAAGCCTTAGCAGCTTTTTTTTAGTTGTCAGTAATCTTGGCCCCCGCCCTCACAGGGGCTCTGAATATATTATTCGCTTGCACGAAAAAAGCGAGCTAAATTCCATTAATAATATAAATTTATAAATTTACATTAGTCAATTTATAAATTTATATAAGCTATTTATAGCTTATGGTATTCTTGACTGAACTTGTATTTTCTCAGCATTCACTTTTAAGCTTCCAAAGGGACGCGGAAAGTCCCGAAAATATTTTATGTACGGCAAATCTAAGACGGCCTGAAATGTGCCTTTGTGCATTAAGTTGTGATATAAATTACTGATAGGCGAACGTTGATCTTCATGACCACAAAGTTGCACACTGGCACACTGGCTGCAAAGTTTTCGAAACGTCGGAATAATTAAAAATTGTAATTAACCATAATAAACGAGATAGTAAGCCGCATAAACTTTGTTTAATTCATTAATAAAATGGCTTACCTGTGTGGGTGTTAAATGTATTAATGATGCTAAGTGCTCCCTCTCTGGCGCTGATAAATATTTCTGTTGCTTAAACCTACGCTCCAACTCGTACACCTGCAACAAACATAATTACATTTTAAAATAACCAAATACGTAAACCACGAAACCACGAGCCTGCGGTTCAAAACCACTTGCCGGTACCAATGTATCTTTGATATATGACTTTCGTTGCCATGTTTTTATGATATAAGCACATTTAATAGCTTAGATATGTAAAAAACACTAAAAAATATACAGGTAATTGTAATTTTAATTGCTGCAGCTCACGATGTTTATCATCAATCAATCAAATTGTCACGCCTTTTTTCCGCAGGGATAAGCAGAGTCAATAAAGCGCTACTTGCTACGATCCTGACACAACTTCCCGCTTCCCTCACATCCACAACTCTCTTTCAATTCGCATTGTTCAAGGTTTGGCTGGTAGAGAATGCATTGCGGCAATAAGCCCGCCTTTTTTACTACGATATATAAAACTATAAAGATTTGAATAAATAATAAACATAAGGAAGTATCTCTAAGACCGAGAATATGTGCAATATTATAAGTAGGTACGTCTGCCACGGGTCAAATGTCTTAAATTGTTTTATAACCTATTATTAGAATTGACAGAGTCACCCTCCTTACACTGTAAAAGATAACAGCACAATAATTGATAGATATAATGATAGTGACATGTTATTTTTTTTTTATTGTGACATGAGATATCGTTGAGCTGATGTTAAGCTGGAGACAACCGGTATGTTTTTGTAACCGGCATAGTGACGGCGCCGGAGGAAGCAGCGAAATTGGACCTGGCACTCTTGGACCTGGGCCATTCTGACCATCAGGCAAGTCAAGTACAGATGTCGAGTTTTAATAAAATATCTATATTAACACGCATATATTACATAAATAAATAATAAATAATATCAAACTTGTACATGTATTAAAAACCGAAAACCATACAATTATTTGTGTCGTCCATTTTTTTAATTTTTTTCAGTCATCGTACTTTTTAGTTAATTTTTGTATTTTTTTTAAATCAATCAAATCTTCCACAAGGATAGGTAATGGAGTGTCACTTGCCACGATCTACATCTTATCTTTTTTTAACTATAGTTTTATTTTAGATCTATATTTATAATAAACGTAATATTTTTAATATTTATTTATTGGCGTTTTGAACGTTTAAGCTACAATTTGTATTTTGGAATTAAAGTAAACCCATTACTATCAACATTAAAAGCAATTCAACATTTCAAATTAAATCATCATGTATAACATTTAATATAATCGTGAATTTGTATAATTGTTCAATGCTTAATACATTGCTATGTAGGTACAGTAGAACTCACTTATACAGAGAATCATTAACAGCTGGGTGGGTCACGGTCGATAGTAGGTGCACTTGACTACGAAACCTCCCAGCTAGCTGAGCTCTGTTTAACAATAAAGGTTGAGGAAATTCCTTGCCCTAACAAGTATAAAACAACGCATATACCTACGTAGATATGTATAGACTACAGCGGACTATGTGAGCAATTTCGTAAATACTTTCTTCACTGCTTTAATCAACAGGCCGGCATAGTGGATGCGACTGTTACTTGCAAGTATTGAACTGTAGTAGCAGTCACCTCCATTTATGCTGCACTTCACTTAGGCGGGATGCTGAATATGTCAAGTCACAATTTAAAAACTTACACTAACAATCTTAACAAATCTCTATGGTTATGGGAAGTGGATACCCAGCTTTTTTAATTAGTTAAATGAAAGAAATTTTTTTTTTTTAATTTATTGTGACTCGACATATGACAGCACCCCGCTTGATGTTAAGCCGAAGTGCGGTCCATGAATGAATCAGTGAGTAGCAATCACATCCACTATGCCGGCCTAGATGGAACCGGCAACTTACAAGCTGATCCCGAAACGTGACCAAATCACTTCACGGTCTGTATACTTGTAAGTGGTGGTACTACCCCGGATCGGCAGACTGGGTACCACTGCCTACCACTCTTTGATAACCAGACCCGAAGCAAATATCCATATCTCTTTTTTTTTATTAACAAATATTTGCAATATTTAATATTATTAAATATTACAAATAAAAGCTATGAAACAAATATTTGCTCCGACCGGGGATCGAACCCGGGACTTTACGCGCAACAAACCAATTGCTAAACCTTTCGTCCACGCCTGTCGTCAGAATGAGAATCTTATGAGAATCCCTTTTACTAAGCTGTGCTTTGTAAATCTCTACAAATGCAAAATATTTACAACTTATGGCGAGTTTCTTGTAGCCTTCTTATCAACGGCTAAACGGTTATCACAGTTAAACGTGGGCCTTTTTATGCCCCCAGTGTCCATTACCGTAGGGCTTGTATGAAGAGAATTGTGGAATTGAAGGGAGTTGGTCAGGATTGTGGCAAATGGCGATCTATTGTCTCTGCCTATCCCTGTGGGAAAGGCATGACAATTTTATTGATTTAGAATAAATATTTAGGGTAAAGGTTAAATTCACTCATACCTTATGAGTGAATTTGAAGAAACCCGGTTGAAGAAACCTTTGTCCCCAGATTTTGTGACTAGTCTCTACTTGAAATCACAAATACCTACAAGCTTTACGTTTAAGATAATAAGCTAATAAAACTGTGTAATATAATTAACTGATATTAAACAGGTTTTACTGTAAAATATATATATATATTATATGTATAGTTGGGTTACCGTTCGCTAGGCGGGCTTTTGTAAGTAGGCGGGGGTTGATACCGCCTACCTGCCCCCGGAGGGAATAAGCGCCCAAGTCCAAATTATTAAGCCTATATCTATACGTACAATGAATTGCCCTAATGTGATTTACTATGGTAGGGATACCTTTTTGTCCTGTTTTTACGGCGTTAGGCATTAAGGGTAGGTAGAGTTTACAGAAATTAATTTTTTTAGTGTAATACTTATTTTTATTAGGGTAATTTTAATTTATTATTCGAAGTAAGTAATTTTTTAAATAGATATTTATTCCTCATCAAAATAAAACTTTTTTAAATTTTTATTCTGGCCTTACCCCGCCAGAATGCGGTCCATAATTGGAGGTGACTGCTACTACAGTTAAATTAGGCTACTTGTGCTGTTTAACCAACCATGCGACGGTCAGTATGCAAGTCCCGGATTCAATTTTTCGTTGGAGCAAAAGGTAACTAATTAATTATATTTCGTAGCAAATACCACCCATAACTATAGTTGGCTTTTTAGTGGTAGGAAAATTGTTGCGACATCTGCAAGTAGATTGGGTATTTAAATGAGGTAGCAGTCACCTCCATTCATGGACCGCACACTAACACAACATTAGGCCACAATAAACTACACAGGAAACTTTATTGACTATGTACTGAGAAGCGTCATGATACGGCGCTGATGTCCGTCCGTCCGTCCATGCGTCAATTTATTGTAGGTAAATCTCGACGAGATAAGCTCATCGAAAGTGAAAATAGCTTGCAGCTCGCAAAAAAGCTCCCAGTCTGACATATCAATAGCGTCACCTTTCACGCTCTTAACAAAATCTCTTGCTTCCTTCACATCCACAATTCACTTCTTACAAGCTCTATGATTACAGAATCATTCCATAACATTATTACAAACTTATAAAATGCGAAATAAAATGAGAGAGACAATTAAAAACAGCAATTTTAAGGCCCTTCCCACACATCCTTGGCCCTAATTAAGGCACGGAGTCAGGTCACAAAGCTACAGTCACGTCTCGCCACTTCAAACGACCCTTGACCACCCCTTCGTAGGGGGTGACACGCGCTTGGGGTGCTATAGGGAATATTTCTGCACACTTTCGGGGAAATTTGTTTTTATTTTTGCCTGCAAGGTACGTTTTTATTTATTTATTCTTCTGCAATTAATGACAAATAAATTGACACACCTCCCTAGCACGGCAATCTAAGTAGATCTGCAAAGAATATTATTGCAACTTATTAAAAAAATATATTTAAAGGATTTTAAAAACTTTACACAAAACAACGTTGAAAACTTGATACATAGTATTTTCTTAGATTTAGCACAATAATTTATTAATGAAACAAAATTTTATGCGGTTTACAATCGCGTTTATTTTCATTTTGATTTTTATTTTGTTTATTATTCCGACGTTATTATTAACGTTGGAATAATAATAAAAAATGTAAAATCAAAACAAACAAAAAAAACGCGATAGAAAGCCGCATAAAATTTGTTTAATTCAACGTTAAAAACTTTAATAAATATTTTATTGAACATTTTGATGTGCAAAAAACTACGTTATTTGAATATTCCTTGCAGGTTTTTATCAGGTTTTGTCTAGGAGAGTAGTAGAAATATTACTTACTACATCCTATGCTTAGCCTACCTACTTATAATATAGTTCTATTTACCCTTTAATAATAAAAAGGCGTGAAGATAGTAAAACTACGCTCCCTTGAAGGGATGCTACTGTAAACCTCCCTCTGCCTGAAAGTACCTAAGCTCGTAAAGTGGGGGATAAAAACTGCTAACGATAGTTAAGGGTAAATGAAATCTGGCTTCATTGTTACAGGAATTAAACTATGTAAAAATTTATTATATTATAAAAATTAAAAATTAAATAAAGGACATCATTCATTTTGGACTTTTATTGTAACACTTTTGTCACGGCCGATGATAAAAATATATATAAATGGTAGTTTCGATACTTGTATTGACAAAACTAATAGCAATTTTGCTTTTAATTGCTGTACGATTGAGTTATTTGGAAAATAAAAAGGATTATTTTTAGTTTCTAAACCACGCGGAAAAGACATATTAAAAAATAAATGTCACACACAATTGACCAAGGAACATTGTACTCAAGAGAAAAAGCTTGACTGCCATAGACAACAAGTGGCAATTAGATACGCCACGACGGAATATCACGCGAACTAAAATGTTGGGATGTTGGTGAAAGTGAACCTAACTCAGCAGGAAATAATCTAATTAGATGAACAAAACGACTTTTTATAAAACATTATCTTTTTTATTTAATTCCAACTTACTTTTCTAGACAATAGTATCACTAAAAATATGTATGCTAAATACTAGCACAACATGAGATAATTTTTATAAATTTAATTTATACTTTTACTCTATTTTTTACTAGTTTCAAAATGTTTAACGACTGTATTATAATGATGACGTTTGCGATGCCTAAACATTTGGTGGGAAGATCAAACCGGAAGAAACGCTATCACACCATAACCTTGAATGAGAGTCGAGACCCGATGGATCGACTGCCTGATGTTTTTTTTTTAATTAAAAAGTGATTGACGACTTTTATTTGGGCTGGCAGTGAACTTAATGGTTTCTGCATTGAACTGTCATGATTATAGTTTGATCATTTCGTACATCTAAACTATGCAAAATATAGGATATTTACCAAGCACATTAAAATATTGTTGTATCGAACTATTTTATTGTACATTTTCCACTTTTAGTACAATTAAGCCCAAGTCCCCATACAAAATGAATGGTGTCCTTTAAAAAATTAAATAAGTAATACTAAAAGTGGTAGGCAGTGGTACCCAGTCTGCCAATCTGGGGTAGTACCACCACTTACAAGTATACAGACCGTGAAGTCGCGTTTCAGGATCAGCTTGTAAGTTGCCGGTACAAACTAGGCCGGCATAGTGCATGTGATTGCTACTTACAGTTATTGAATTGACGTGACGTCTTTGTACAGTAGCAGTGACATCCCTTCATTGACCACACTCTAGCTTAATAACAAGCGGGGTGTTGTCATATGTCGAGTCACTATAAACTACCTACCTACCTACCTAAACTATAAACTTAAACAGAGGTAGGTAGGTGGTCATTCGCCTAGTCTACCAATGGGGGATAAAATCACTTTTTTGTGTAGTATAAATGGAGTGGTTTTTTTCAATAGTCGGCGCTCTCACGTTCAGGCAAGTCAGAACATGAGGTTAAATATCACGTCACAACTAATGATGAACAAACCGAAAACCTCCGGTTCAAAACCATTGCCGGCCTTTATACTTAATGTGCGAAATAAGCCTTAATGTATACTCAAAGATACAAGCACTTTTAATAGCTTAGTATAGAAATATAAATAAATAATGAACATTATAATTTAGTATCTAAGCTTATTAGCCTTTTCGCTGTCAAATTTTCGCCGGTCTGCATTTTGGGCGAAGCAGTAAAAAATACTTTTTTTCGTGGAAAATTGTACACAAATCGTAATCCGTAAGTCCCGCGGGTGAATTCAGGTAAGGTAGGGGGCGCGCGTATTTATTTGTAAAATGATCGGCAAATAAAAGAATGTGCAGCCCCTAGTTAGGGAATGGAGGGGTCCTGAGCCACCATTCAATGTTTGCACACGATAAGTGGAAATAAAATATACTATAGATACACAAATATTTCTCTGATCGGCATAGTGATCAGTGATGACAACTGACACAATCTTAAACTGAGTCGGACTCTTAAGTCGCCTTGCCACTAGGTCAGTCTAAGACAGAAGTCGCGACGATATGAAAATAGTGGTCATAATAAACACAACACAGAAATAGGTTACGGCGCTGACTTTTGAGCTGCTCAGTATAAAGATCGTCGGATTAGAAGAGCGCTGGACGACTGCGGTGGGAGCAAGACTGCGTATATATATCTATAATATATATATATATATATATATATATACGCAGTCTATAGTCGTGCACATAATTGTTAATATTTTAAAACTTAAACACATTCGTAATGCGGAAAGTAAGTAAACAACAAAACAAGTTACTGCTGGCGCTCTATTTACCAGCCGGGTCATTAGAGCCTATAGAATATATCACATATATATAGATGAAAACATTATCGCATGTATATCAAAAACATTAATACCGAATCGGCACTCGAACTAGGACCCTAGGAACTAGGAAGTCCTAGGACCACAAACGACGAATGGAACCCATGGGTTTTCCCATCCTATAACCTTAGATCCTTCAAGCGTGGTTAAACACATTTTTAAGCCGAAAGCACTCCTGGACTGCTTCTTGCTTACCATTAGGCAAGTCGAGGTCACATGTTGAGCCCTAAGGGGGTGATTCATTTGCAAGTAAAACCGCCGGTACGCCAACGAACTCGCGAGTCGAAGGTCTTAACCGCCAATGGAGCACCTCAAAGTCCACGGACTTAAAAACCGGCGTCGTTGTGCATGCTTGAAATTCTAAGTCCAAAAAACCGAAGTCTTTTTGCGATCTTGGTGGCGAACGCACGCATCTGATTGACTTCGCCAACAAAAAGAGTATGTTGTGGTACACTAATTAATCACCAACGCGAGTCGACGAACCAACGAGCCAACGATTTAAAGTAAAACTATTTAATTAAAAAAGAGTTTATATAAAGCATACTCTGACTTACTTGTGCTTGTGTGAAAAGTACTCTTCTTTTTCTTCTCTGCGCGAGCGGGAATTGCATTGGTTTCGCATCAGGTCCGGCGCACGCGGCAAGGGAGCCCATGTTGTTGACATGACCCATGCCACCAGACGTTGATGTCATCAATCTGGAAACTAAAGCAGCCGCTCAACATACGCCTTTGTGTACATACATATATAATACAAATTGCTATGACCATCATCAGACTATCAAACGGAGCATCTACTTAGACTGGTTTAGTTCGTCTATATTTAAGGCACATTGCGATTGATGTGGTTAAAGAAGATGTCGTGACAAAAATTGACAAAGGAATGCTCCGACGGTTTGGGCACATGCATGGGATGAGTAAAAGTAGATTGACGAAAGGAATTTAAAAATCTTATGTGGATGGACGCGTTAAACAAGGCAGGCCAAATCGGAGACATCCTCAAGAAAGCTAGGTTGCCTATTGCCCATAACCATAGAGCTTGTATGAAGAGAATTGTAAATTTGCGGAGAGCGAGGGAGTTGTGTCAGGATCGTGGCAGGTGGCGCTCTATTGTCTCTGCCTATCCCTGTGGGAAAAGGGCGTGACAATTTGATTAATTGATTGATATTTAAGGCGACAGTTGTTCAGGTCTGATCACCACTGGACCAAGGTCGGCAGCAGTCTTACCTATGTTACCAAGGCGAGATTGCTGTTGCTTAGAACGCAGTTACCTACATTCATATATCGCACTCTAACTTAACATCAAGCATTTTAGGAACATCTATAGTACCTTTATTGTATATACAGAAACTCAACAAAAACCACTGTCCACCCCTAAACAAACACAGTCGTGAATAAACAGAATATAATTAGAACTCGTAAACCAAGTAAAGTTTTACTATTTCTACGATCTGCATAGATATTGATAAATGGTGAAACTTAACTATTGACTCCTCAAGTTAGAAGTGCTCCTCGGCTCTAAGTGGGGGCAAGGAATGGGGAATTCAACTTGACCGACCAATTGCTGATTAAGAATTTCCTTCAGGACTTTCGGGGAATCTCATGAATTATACATATTCTACTATAATGAAAAATAATATAAACAAACCCACAATTAATCCTGTATATATAGATTTCTTTTACATTTCTATACTAAGCTAATAAATTGCTTGTATCATAGAAACAGGACAACCAAAGTACATATATCAAAGATACATTGGTACCGGTGGGTGGTTTCGAACTCGTGCTTTCGGTTTGTGTGATTATTGCACTGCCACTACATCATGGTCGCCTACACCACGGTCGATGACTGATTAATCAGAACAATTAATAACACGGTTATGGGCACTAGCAGCTTTCTTGAGGATGTCCTGATAGTGGATGTAGAGATTTGTGGATGTGAGGGAAGTAGTGTCAGGCTCGTGGCAAGTGGCATGACAATTTGATTGATTGATTGTAACAGAACGGCAAGTGGTTTTGAACGAGGTGCGGTTTCTAGATTTGCGTGACCATTGCACTACCACTACATCAATCAATCAAATCAATAAAATTGTCACGCTTTTTTCCCACGGGGATAGGCAGAGACAATTGAGCGCCACTTGCCACGATCCTAACACAACTTCCACGCTTCCTTCACATTCACAAACCCTTCATACAAGCTCTATAGTTATGGGCACTAGGCAACCTAGCTTTCTTGAGGATGTCTCCGGTTTGGTCGGCAAACACCCTCCTGGGCCTACCTTGTTTAACGCATCCATTCACATGAGATTTATAAGTTCTTTTCGTCACTCTACTTTCACGGTCGCCTAATTAGAGTACATAGTGATAAGTGAATACTATTATGGTAGAGGTCATTTTAAAATAAATATTTATATGCCAACACTATGAGAATGGTTCCTAAATTAATTAATTTATCTTATCTATCTCGCTCTTCATTATATCATTAGAGCACATTATAGTATTGGATAAGAAGTCGCTGTTACCGGAACTGGCAAGAAGAATATCATGTATAATGTAGCGTACATACGTTCTTATCATATTGTACCTACAATTAAATTGGGAAACTATAATAAAAACAGCAGTTGTGAACAGAAGCAATATTCCACACACACGAGCACACACATGGCATCGATCGCATTCGCCGCTGATTCTATTTACACAACACTTGAGAATGGAAAAAGGGTCCCTCAATAAAATCCTGCTATTCTCCAACGTTCATTGTGAAACCAGCCGTGCCTCTGTTTTGGCTGAACATGTATTATTCCTATGCTTTAAAAAAAAACTACTCTCCCGCGCATTTATGGCGCTTTGTCATCTGTCATTTTGTTATCTTACGATCTTTCTTAGTTGGGTTTTAATTGATTTTTTTCTGTAGTTGCGTTGAAATGTGAGTTTAATTGATTTTCTTGCTACCAATGCCATCTACAATTCATTTCTTTGTTGAAATTATTCGTTCGTTTACATGTTGTTGCGTAATTTATTTCATTACCTATATTGTATTATTAATAATAAATTTAATTTTAAAATAATATCTTTTTAAATTAAGTACAATACTTTTAATTTTAATTATTAAGTATAGAAGTTATATAAATGTCAAATTGGGAGCAAATGAATTGACATTTTGACCGTTTTAAATGTTAAAAATATAGTTAATCTCCTGTCCACAAGGGTAGGTAGTCCGTCCCTTAATTGCATGACAAAGACTAGCCCATGTCATTTGCACGGCGATGAGCAGGGGACGAACAGGGGTGAGAAAATTCCAACCTAATTTTACGCCAATCGGTCCATCATCAAATGCACGCTCGTGTGGGGGTCAACCGCATAACTTGGTGAACGCAAACTCGCATACAAAAAATTAAATTGCCAAGATATATTTGTCATCCTAATTTAAATTGTAAATTAGTTTATTATTGTTTACTTTTATGTGTTTCGGAATATTGTATTTTTACATTTTCCTTATTTTCGGCGATTTGGAGATAAAGATAGAGATGCTCGTAGTCAGCATCAAGGTCATGGTTAAAGGAGACAGGGAGAATTGTGGATCGAAAAAAAAACAATGGAATAGTGGTAATACTGAATATTTATTACAGTATTTTGGATAGCGATAACGGATAGAATAGGGAATAGTATAGTTCGCAATAGATGTGGTTTGAAAGAAGATATAGTGACACAAATTCACAAAGGAATGCTTCGATGGTTTGGGCACATGGAAAAGATGAGTGAAAGTAGATTGATGAAAGGAATTTATAAATCTGATGTAGATGGATGCGTTAAACAAGGTAGGGCCAGGAGTGTGTTTTCCGATCAAATAGGAGACATCTTTAGGAAAGCTGGGTTGCCGAGTACCTATAACCGTAGAGCTCTCATGAAGAGAATTGTGGATCTTAAAGAGAAAATTATTTTTGTCCCTCTATTTATAAATAGGATAGTACCAGGCGAATTTTAGTTAGTTAACTAAACGCGAAATTTTATCAAAACAATTGTAAAATACAATAATTACAAATTACACGAGGCCTAGTGAAGATGGGAGATAATTTGACATCTTCCCTCCTGTGTTGCCAGGCCTAAATAAACGGCAGTTCCCGCTAAATTGTGCGTGGATAAACATTGCGGAATAATAGCTGTATTGTGTTACATTCGCCCCTCATTTATAAACGCTTGCAAAATAACAATGAAACACGTACGCACGTTCACGATCGAAAGGAATTATTTCATAATAATCCTTTTTTTAGTAGCTTAATACTTTGAAATTATGATATAATTTGCAATTACGTAACTATGGCCAGATTTTATTAAATTCTCTTAAATATAATTGCCTGTTAGTTTAAATAATAAACCTAAAACCTTATATAATAGCACTTCTGATGCTAAGATGTTAAGCTGGAGTGTAGTCCATGAATGAAGGCGACATTTACTACAATTATTAAACTGCAAATAGCAGTCGCATCCATTATACTGTCCTAATTGGAACCAATATTGTGAGTTACGCGTTTCGGAAAACTAATTCCGAAACGCGACTTAGTCACTTCATGGTATGTATAAGTGATACTTGTGGTGATAGCCGGGATCGGAATTTAATTGTATATATTGTAGAGCTTGTATGAAAAGAATTGTGGATGTGAGGAAAGCGAGGGAGTTGTGTCAGGATCGTGGCAAGTGGCGCTCCATTGTGTCTGCCTGTCTATCTCTGTAGGAAAAAGGCGTGACAATTTAATTTGATTAATTATTATTTACTTCCTCTTAACATTTTTTTATTGTGACACGACATTAATATAATGAATTATATTTACAAAATTGACGTTTAAATAATAAAAGTAGCTTAACAACCCTAAGCTAATATTTGCAACATTCGTTATCTTTTTTGCCTTTCACACTATTCCCGTTTCACATATTCCCTGTCGGAAGATAAACTGCGGTGTTCTGCCGATGACATGTCCACTCGGAGCGCATTAGTATCGCGTAACTCCTGTCATAGTGTCGCACGCTTTTTTCCCTGTGGCAATTTTAATTTGTGCTGACCATGCCTCTGACGTGTAACTCGCAAGCGGGTAGTTTGCTGTTTGCTTTGACTCTTCTAGTGGACGGTGTAATTGAAATGTTCTGCTATTTGTATTTTGATGAATTTAGCCTAAAGTTAGTATTATTCAAGTATGGTTTTTCTCCTTCTCTGATAGGTGAAATTAAAACAACGTAAAAGGATATCATTCATTTTAGGTTTTTTTGTACTAATTTTGTAATGCCCAATGATGAAAAAATTTATAAATGATAGTTTTAATACTTGTATTGATAATACTAATAACAATTTTGCTTTTAATTGCTGTACAATTAAGTGATTTAGAAAATAAAATTTTCTATCGTTTCCTAATCACGACGAAACGCCATATTAACAGTTCCACTTTGAACTGTCATAATTATATGTAGTTTGATCATTTTGCACACCTTATCTATGCTTAATAAATGATACATTCCAATTACATTGTAATCTTCGTACATTAAACTATTTTGAAATGTATATGCAACTGATAATTAAGCCCAAGTCCCCATACAAAATAAACGATGTCCTCTATTTTATTTTTCATTGTGACTCGTCATATGTCGACCACGCTTGATGTTAAGCTGGAGTGTGGTTCATGAATGCTACAATTCAATTACTGTAAGTAGCAATCACATCCACTATGCCGGCCTAGTTGGATACGGCAACTTTCACTTCAACAAAATCACTTCACCCCTAATACCTAATGAATCCACAGTTATTTATATTATACTTTAATCATGATTGTATAGATACGTACAGTTATGTAGGCAGGTATATTTTTGTCGATATGTCTGCACTAAGAAAGGAAAATATAAATTAATAGAATAAATAAAAACTATTTTCCATTTACGGTAGTAGTCACAATGTAAATACAGTTATCTCACCTACCTATACTTATTAAAATTCTAACCAAAATAAACATTTTTCGTTCAGTAACAATGTATATGTTGGTCCATGTTTGTATAGCGTACTCGTCGCATTACTTGTGCCCGGGCAAGGCGTTCGACTGAGTTCGACCTCCGGTTTTGTTTGCATACGTGAGGCCGAATGTTTACCCAGCCAAGTCTCTAGTGGTGGACAAATATAGGACGAAACGGAATTGCTTATTTTGTCTCAGCCCACGCTTACAACCCCGGACAGGTAGGATCTGGTGTACCGCAGGGTTCACTTCTGGACACCATACTTTTTATATTCACCCGCGTTTCGATTCGGTAGGGAATACATTTTTAAGTGCTTGTCCATTTTTTTATAAGATAACACATATTTCTATTAATAACTTATCTTCGATGAGGTGGTGTTAGTGTTTGAGAACGTTCTATTTAAATAATAATCTCTAATTACTGATATTAAAAAGGAAAATTATTTTTATTTATTTATTTATTTCTAAGTATACTAAACTACCAGAGTGCTTGTATAATAGAAACGGGACAACTAAAGTACATGGTTTCGAAATGCGACGGGCCCCGCGAATTTGGGAAACCCGCGCTCCAACGCCTGTCTGATCGTAATAAAAACATATTTATTTTGATAGGAGAGTAAAATATCTTGCAGGCCTTAAACGCGAACTCACTTCCACTTGAAAATTTAAGTCGATATTAAAAGAGTTATCTCTAAATTTACCTATATTAAATCCAGAAAAGTTTATTTGTAACAGTTTTGTTTTATTTAATACCCTAAACTTGAGAACCTAAAGCATACCAAGGTCCCCTTAACAGAATTTGCTACAGGCTGGCTTAATCCGGCACTGGGTACACCATTACAAACAATATCGTATATCTATATCTAGCAACCTAAACAGAAATAGAAAATGACAATATTACTAGTATAATAGTTATCTGTGATGACAATCATTTAAAGAAATATAATGATACTGTTTAATAGTAAAATGTAAGCCATAAACATAGTCATTTTTGTTCCATGTATGTAACATATATCTCTCAAATCAAATTGTCTCGTCTTTTCCTAACAGGGATAGGCAGAGACATAATAACAATTAATTATAATTGCATAAGCAAATGGCTCGTTTAACATCTCTATGCCTAATTATAGTACTAATGGTTCTCTATTCCATTTCATTGATTATAAACAAAATCATAGAGTTTCATCTGCTACCGACAGAGTAAACAATTTTAAGTGATATCGTTCACCCACTACTACTAAACTCTATTACCAGTTTTTATCTTTACTGTATTATTATTGTATGACCAAATCGGAGACATCCTCAAGAAAGCTGGGTTGCCTAGTGCCCATAACCATAGAGCGTAGTAGAGTGGTAGGCAGTGGTGGTCTGCCGATTCGGGGTAGTACCACTACTTACCGTGAAGTGATTTGGTCGCGTTTCGGGATCAGCTTGTAAGTTGCCGGTTCTAACTAAGCCGGTGCCAACTAAAATTATCTGTCATTTTATAGACATTGTAATTAGTATTTAATTATTTTAATATATATAGTATATAAGCCGGCAGAGTTGATGTGATTGCTACTCACAGTTAGTGAATTGTAGTAGCAGTGACATCCATTCATGGACCGTCGAGTCACAATAAAAAAAATAAAAAAGGTATGCTATATTAAAGGCAAGAGTAATGTAATAGAAGTACTAAATTACTTAGTCCATATTTCATTACATCTTGTGTCTCATGCTAGAAGTTGTTATTTACATTACTTTCACCCGTGGACTACTGAGTTTAATGGCTCCAGTTTCATTTTAGTTTTTGTTAAACGATTTGGTCATTAAGGGTTTTGTTTTGGAGTCTTGACTATTTGTAGATAATGTTAGTCATTCATGAATTTGTACTTCAAGATGATGTAGGTACAACTACTATGTAAGTAGGTATGTATATCAATTTGACGCCTCGATTCCCACAAGGATAGGCAGAGACTATAGAGTGCCATTTTCATGACTCTCTTGCGTCCTTCACATTCATAATTCTCCTATATAATACGTGCTCTTCTCTTTGGTTATGGACACTGCGGTCTCCTGCTTTTTCGATGTAATTAAGAAACAATCTCCTGGGTCATCGCTATATAGTTATCTAATAATATACTTTATGTGGTTTCGCAATCACAGAATCCTTTGATTTATAATTTCGTTCGGTCCTTTATTATATTTCTTATTATTTTTATTGTGACTCGACATATGACAGCACCCCGCTTGATAATAAGCTGGAGTGTGGTCCATGAATCTATGTCACTGCTACTACTACTATTCAATAACTGTGAGTAGCAAACCGGCAACTTACAAGCCGATCCCGAAACGCGACCAAATCACTTCACGGTCTGTATACTTGTAAGTGGTGGTACTACTCCGGATCGACAGACTGGGCACCACTGCCTGCCACTTTTAATCCTTGTCACTTACAATCTTCTTTCAATTCACACATCATTCCATCCGCAATCGTTACCTCAATTATATACCCTGCCTTGATTATTGCATTGTCACGGTCTACCACCTACTTTGTAAATATAAATTGATGGATTATTATCGGAATGTTTTATTTCTTTGCGTGAGCCTAATAAAAAATCTTTTTATGCTATTAAGAATAAATAAATATATCTTATTAAGAAACTGTAGCCCACCAGCCCGCCAGTGGAACACGCTACCACTGGATATTAGACGTGCACCGTCTGTCAATGACTTTAAACGATTAGTCACCAACTTGTTTCTTGATAAACAGGAGCTCACGGCATCTAGATCTAATTAAATAATTTGGCACAATATATAATTGTGTACCTATGTTTATTTTTACCTACATATATGTATAATATATATATATTTATATATACTTGTGATACTTGTATGTAGTTTATGTAATTGTAGTTTGTAGTATATTTGCACCCTGCCAATAATTTTTCATCATCCCAAATGTTAGTTGTTAGAGAATGTCTAATAGGCATTAAACTCGCCTATTTTACCTATTTTTAATTTTATTTTGGTGCAATAATAATAATGTAAATAAATAAAAACAGTTTACAAAGAAACTTCGGTGCTATTCATGTTTGGCGGAAACTATGGATTTAAGTAATGAGTTTCCTCTCGTCTACATCGTGTTTAATCAAAGACATTGATTGCATTGCATTTGTCAAGTTCCGTGAATATCGAATGAGTATTGAGTCTTTGTTTAACGGATCACAACAGTTCAATTTCTATATATCCTATCCTTGCAGCGAAGAAGTTAACTATTAAATTAGTAAGCGAGTATAATATGTCTATTTTTTTCACGCTTTTATCACCTTGACTTGTATGTATGTAACTATGTAACGGAATCTTTCGAATTAATTTTCACCCACTTCTAGAGGTCTGAATAATTTGAAATCTTGTACATGTATTAAAAACTGATAACATTACAATAATTTTAATATTTTTTTTTGCTGGCATTGTTACTGCGATTAAGGTAACTGCTGTCGTCGGCATTCTTGCTCCTCTTGCTTACCATCAGGCGGGTCGAGGTCAGGTCCGGTCATGTTCACTTTTTAATTCACAATGTTAATATGCGTGTTCATATAGATATTTTTTAACTATAGTTTTATTATGATTCTTTTTACTCGATCTTGACTCAAGTTACTCTGTTACTGTCCGTGGACATCCGTGGACATTTTATTTCTCTCACTTGCCGTTGAAATGAGATTAATACGGTATGTTTTATTGTGACTCGACATCAGATCACGATAGCCTGGTGGTCCTAAGCAAGGGGAGGTCTAAGAACGCCTACGACTGCCGCCAAGTAAAATGGTTTAATATATTCGGAACACCAACAAAGTTTGGAAAGGTTACAATAGAATTTACTAGGATTTAATCTCTGTGTTAAAAAATTAAATCGCGCATATCTACTTATTTCAACTGTATCTATTTGTATTTGCCTAATTAACCTCTTTAAAGTATCATCATCAGCAGCCAAAATACGTCAACTGCTGAACACAGGCTTTAGAACGCCATTCCGAACGACAAGATGCCAGTTGCATCCACTAGTTATTCGTGACTTTTATTATGTCGTCAGTCCACCTAGTGGAAGGCCTACCTACGCTTCGTACTCCGGTATATTAAAGTATATTACGACAAAATTAACCTATATTCCTCACACAAGAATGAAAACGAAGTGATCAATAATGTAAACAATACACGATGCACCTGTGTGTACATACAGCAGCAGTACAGTATCATGTTACGCGGCCTTTACACGTGAGACGTGCGTGACTAACGTGCGACAGATTTTATAATAGAGCTTTTAAAAGGGATCAATTACGAATTGTGCTAAACGATCCTGACACAAATCTCCCGCTTTCTTCACATCCACAGACTTTTAATACACTCACTGCTTCGATTAAAAATGTCCTTATTTTCAAAGTTGCTTAAGAGTGGTAGGCAGTGGTGGCCAGTTCGCTGAACCAGGGTAGAAGGTATTACCACTTATAAATTACATTAAGCCTTCATTCATAAACCGCACTGTAGCTTAACATCAGGCGAAGTTTTTTTTATTGTCACACGACATTTAACCTTAACCCGCCTAATAATAAGCAAGAGGAGGTCCAAGAGTGACGACGACTGAAAAAACCGAGTTAGTTCACGGTTGCCTCAGAATCCGTCTCTATGCCGGCCAGAATAAAGAATAGATAATAATACTAGTAGCTAGTCTTAGTACATACGTTTTGTTTATACAAAATCATTACCGCTGTAGAAATGCGGTCGTTAAGGAGTGTATGTGGGGTAACGGATAGAATAAGAAATAGCACAGTGCGCTATATATGTGGTTTGAAAGAAGATGTAGTGACAAGGATTGACAAAGGAATGCTTCGATGGTTTGGGCACATGGAAAGCATGAGTGAAAGTAGATTGTAGGCAACCTAGCTCAAGTAAGCTAGGTTGCCTAGTGCCCAACACCACAAAGCTTGTATGAAGAGAATTGTCAATGTGAAGGAAGCAAGGGAGTTGTGTAAGGATCGTGGTAAGTGGCGCTCCATTGTCTCTGTCTATCCCTGTGGGAAAAAGGCTTGACAATTTAATTGATTGATAATTATTTCACACATTTCATCGCTCAATGATCGACACAATTCATTCATTCACACATCTTAACCCAAAAACATCTAATCTACAAAATATCTTTAGAGGAGTCGTGTGCCGAACCCTTGGGCGCATCCGACCGCCCCCAGTTTTTATTACATGCGTAATTCAATACGGCTGTCTACGCCAACACATCCGAGGGGCTAAATGTTGCTAATTTACTGTCAAAATATCATATTACCAGAGTAAAAATATTCACTCTGGCAACACTTTATTTTGCGCTTAATTTCGAGTGTTTACAGCTTTTATTGGTTTTTTTTTTTTAAATTTATTATTACTTTTATTGATAATTTACAAATTTTTGTTTTTAATGTTTATAACGATATATACGTAGGTATACTATATATACAAATTCAGGTTATTTAATACAAATCAATCAATCAATCAAATTGTCACGCCTTTTTCCCACAGGGATAGGCAGAGACAATGGAACGCCACTAACCACGATCCTTACATAACTCCTTTGCTTCCTTCAAATACAATCAAATAAATTAATTAGTCAAGCCTCAATTCCCACAGGGATATGTAGAGACCATAGATTTAAAATTCACGTATAAAATTTTAGGTTTGCGGTGGAGACATTAAAGCGCCGTTAGACGATTCTTATTTGTAATCTTAAGTGTGTTGTTAGAATATGCTGAATATATAGAAGGTGCTGCCTATGCTTATTCTTATATATTATATTATGTCTTATTATACATAAACTATCATTAATTCGGTTGTGCTAGGGCCGGACCGTGAGTTTAGGGGGCCCTGGGCTAATACTATTTAGGGGCCCACCTAATTACTCAAAGTATAAGAAAAAAATAAATCAGTTCGAAGTACCAACACCTGAACGTAGACTTATATTAAATGAATTAAATAGGTTTGATTAATCGAAAGATTTGCAGGGCTGCAAACTTTACTATCTGTTTAATTTTATAAAATTATGGATGTTTTCGCATTATCGTCTATTTTTGACTTTGACTTGACTTAGCTGGGAGGCCCTTGAATCTACGGGGCACTGGGCTGAAGCCCAAAAAGCCATATGGTAGATCCAGCCCTGGGTTGTGCTAGAAAACAATTCACTGAAACAAGTCCCCTAATATTCCTAAGCGATAAATAAAGCTCATTTAAATAATCTATTTCATAGGTACGAAAAAATAAATCAATAAAATTGTCACGTCCTTTTTCCACAGGGATAGGCAGTGACAATGAAGCGCCACGATTCTGACATAACTCCCACGCTTTCCTCACATTTACAATTCTCTTTATTCAAGCTCTACGGTTACAAAAAAACCCTGTAAATTCTCACTACTGAAAGAAACATGCAACATATAAAGACAGACTCACTGGCAAACCTCGGGTCATTGGAGGCTGGGTACCATCCCGCACCACGCATATCACCATAATGAGGTAGATCCCCAGGGCTGCAACTGTAGCCCTGGACTGGTCCCCCGCCGTAGAGCGGCACCGCGTATGGGTTTGCGGCCATACCGCACGATGCACTCGGCCCAAGGGGCGAATTGATACTGCTACCGGATGAATTTGATCTGCGAAAGATGAATTTATATCACTTATTAAATTATTCAACAAACATAATAAAGGGGATCTTGGAAAGTTGCCGGTTCCAAGTAGGCCAACACAGTGGATGCGACTGTTACTTGTAGTTATTGAACTATAGTAGCAGTCGCCTCCATTAATGGACCACACTCCAGTTTAACATCAGGCGCGATTCTGTCGTATGTAGAGCCACAGTACAAAAAAAGTACTCCTGAAACAAAAGTGTGTTATATTGTATACACTTATGATGGTGCTTTTGTACGAGTATGATATATTATAAATATGTTAATCGCCTAGTTTTTATGATACAAGATGTTAAGCTGAGAAAAATGTGTGCACGTTTTTATTATTGTGGTTGTTTTGTTAATTTTAAAACTACCGGTTACGTTTTTTACTAATTGCAATGCACTTATTCGAATCCATTTAAAATATGCATAAATCAAATAGGTAGGTATAAATTATAAAACGTCTATAAATGATATTATAAATTAGAATTCTAAATATTTACAGTCGGCGCCACCCTTGGACTTCATCTTCTTACCATCAGGCAAGTCAAAATCGGATGTTGCGTTTCAATAAATGAAAAAATATAAAAGGCATTTAGGTATGTTACTACGGTTACTACTCATTAAGTATCTAATAAAGTTGAGCATCTAAGGTAAGGCGAATATCTCTCAGAACGCATCAACCGAAAGTAAATCCAATTACCATTAATAAAACAACGTGCAATTAAAACACAACAATCCCATTAAATTAAACGAAAACACTAAAATCAATTAACAATTACCAATTAGAACGCTTCCAAAATGGCGGAATTTCGCGCCAAATTGTGTTTGACTGCTGTCAAAACTCAATTTTGTGTTAAACATCGTTTTGGTGAATGAATAGTAGATTGTGGGGTGAGTTAAATAGATCAGGGATGCTGATCGGCGCGCGGCGGGATAGATTAACTTGTGTAAATAAAGATTTTAGATGTTTTGTGCGAACCGATTGGCGCCAAAGTGTGAACGGGAACCAACAATGAGTGAAGCCTGCGTGTGGCGCTTCACACTAATGCGGATTAACAGATTAGGGAAAAACGCCTTTAGATAAACGGATAGATAAAGAGTTTTTTGTCTTTAATGCGAGTCCTAGTTACGGTACCATTTGTAAAATAGCTGTACCTACATTATATTTATTATATTGTGAAAAATTTGACAATATTTATTACTAATATAGTTTCATATTTTTAAATGAGTCTACGCATCCTATACCGTAAAGAAAGTTATAATACATCTTCTTACAATAAGTTAAATTATTAAGACTAATCTCAGTAGGTAATAAAAGTTTCTAATTTATAAAAGCTTATGAAGAAAACTATGTAAATTTCTCGCATACTTAAATGTAATTTTCTAAAAACTTTTATAACCAATAAGTTAAATAAATAATACAAAAAGCCTCTATATACTCGTATATATATTAATCGAGTTTTCTTTAAAATATTATTTTAAACCTTGGCAATCATTGTAATCGGTGTCAATTTTTTTAACTCATTAGACAACAATGTCTTGATATTGATTAATAATTTAAATAAATTCAACAAATTTTATGCGGCTTACTATCGCGTTTATTTTGGTTTTGATTTGGTTCGCGCAAAATCTAAGAAATTACTAATATAAAATATATTGAAGTATTTGAATATTTAGCGTGTAATATAGAAGATTACATCCTATTCTACAGCTAGGCCAAAGCATGAAAACCAAGTTAAATATAAACATGACGTAATAAATGTATGTAACTGAATGTTTACCTATAAAAAATCAACAAATAACACGTCTGTGGAGTGCTTATTTAATTTTACAAGTGATGGCACAACACCTCCGCCTGTATTTGCATTTATTTTATATTATAATTTATACATATACTATGTATACATCGTATAAATATGTTTATACATATTTTAGACATTTAAATTTTAAAAGCTAGGTTGTCTTTGGTTATAATTATGAGATACGAAAAGAATTGTGCATGTGAAGGAAGCAAAAGTGTTGTGTCATGATCGTGTAAATTGGTTTTCTGCTTTCTGCCATTGTCTTTGCCTATCCCAGTGGGTATTGAAGCGTGAAATTGATGATGATTTATTTTGAATGTTTGTTTCGTAAAATCCTAGAAATTCTTTCAAAAGGCAGATCGCAAAAATATCTAAACCAAATACGACATTCTAGCGTGAATATTTTTAAATAATTTTAACGTGATGCATCGTAGCAAAAGTCACTGACATGCTGTAACAGAAACGATTTATCCTTCTATACACTTTTTTTTTATTATTGTGACACGACATCTGACCTCGACCCGCCTGATGATAAGCAAGAGGAGATCCAAGAGTGACGACGACTAGTACTAGGAAGCATTTTGACGTTGTCTTTCTGACCGCAATTTATTCCTATAACTTCTAAGTTTCAGTTATAAATTAGTTGTATAAATAAAACCCATTGTAGGGAATTATCAAAGTCAATAACTCAATCAACAATTAGATTTTAAGTATATATAAGAAGCAAAATTAGTGATAAGTTTTAAGGTATATAGTTAAAAAGGTATATTTTTTATTGCGTTTCTGATATGTAAGTATTATTTGTTTTAATGGCGATGGATTTTATTTTAATATTTTTAATTTTAAACTCTATACTTTTATTATGTAGATTATTTTTAAACATATTTCACTTTTTTGTATTTAAAACTCTTCAATAATATTTATAAGTATTTTAACTGTTTATAATTTATATTCTAACCCCGCCTGATGTTATGGTCCATGGAAGGAGGTGACTGCTATTCACTCCATAACTTCAAATAGCAGTCACAGCAACTGTGCCGCAACTAGGTTCCTAAATCTGCATACCTACTTATAAGTGGTACCTACTGGCATCTGATAATCGGCAGACTGGATACGCCTACCCCAATTTTAACCATTAGCCTTTTTTACACCAAGTTTTTTAAAACTATTATGAATATTGTGACGCGACAACCATCAGGTATTGACTTGCCCGATGGCAAACAAGAGCTCCAAAATCCGGCTCCAATTACGTTATCATTCCCCGTCACTATGCCGTAAGTATGTACATCATAGACATTTAAAACGGTTAAATTTATCTATGGCTTAATTTTTTTCATTAGTAATAATCAAATAGAGGTGGGCAGACAGTCGGCCGGGGTACCACCACTTACATGTAGATTTTCATTTTTGCGTTTCATGATCGTTACGGGAAAGCTTAAAGTTCCAAGTAGGCCGGCATAATGGTATTAATTGCAGTAGCAGTCGCGCCTTTATGCATGGACCGCACTCTAGCATTACATGAGAGAAGTTACTGTTTATTATAATCCGCTTTATTAAAGAAATTATTCTTAGAGCATTAAGCTTTCATCTAGCCTAACAGATTGTCTTTCTTAAAGGCGATTGTAAAGCATAATTTAAGGTTTTATTTTTGTTTCATGAATCAGATCACAAATTAATATTTAAATTATCTATTAAATCGTACGCGTATTTATCTTACAATAACAATGGTTTGCAGAGCCGTCTTAGAATATGTTAAATGTTGGCATAACCGAGATTTAGTCACTGTTTAGTATTTTTTAAATAACTCTTACATTCGCTAGTTTTCGTTATACCTACTCGAATAATTACCAAAAACTTTCATGGCTCAACAAATCTATAAATTTCAAAATTTAAAATCAGTGTTATAATATTTTAATCTGTTCTGTAAATTCAATACCATTGAAGTAAAGAATAGATTATAATTTTTTTTCGTTTAATTGAATGTTACAAATATTTAGTAAAACTGAAAACAGATTTTTGTTATGACTATTAGTTATAAGAGGGTTTATTAAAATCAAAATAGAGTGAATGAATTCAAGCTGATTTCACTCAATATTGGTTAGTTGCAGTTTGTCTTAACGGGCATCCTCCCACCGAACTAGCCTTGAGGTACTCGTAAATCACGTTATTAGTTCATTTTTTTATAATTATAGCTTTTAAATTAAATAAGTATAAGTATATTTTATTTAATAAAACTATTTGTTCACTGTTTCAGCCATTTTATTATTTTTGAATTGTTTTGAAAAATCGGGCACATATTTTCGTATTCATTATGGATTTAGGTAATTATTAAGGTAAATAACATAATTATAGGCCTATATAACATATTATATTTGTATTTTTTATCATGTAATTATTTTAAATTTATATTCAATTATTATTCCATTTATTATGTTATCCATTCCATTATGTTAATGCCAAGATATTTTTATTGTAGTAGTTAGTTGTTTTGTAGTGTTTTAGGTTGATTTTTCCTTTTCCTTTGTATTGTATTAGGCTTAGTTTTATTATAGTTTGTATCTAGATTTATAAAATAGCTATAAGTTTCCCTAAAATAAATAAATAAAATAAACGCGATAGTAAGCCTCAAAAAAATTGTTTAATTCATTAATCAATGTTCGCGGAAAATCTAAGAAAATATTATTTCAAGTTAAAAGTATTTATTCTAATTTTAATGCATTAAATTTTGATTGAAATTAATTATTTAAATATTTCTTTTTGTATTACAATTTGACCGCTGTCAGCCTAATATTTTTGTTAATAATTAGCTACTGTTCGATTATAAATTATTCGCGGAAATACTCATAGAAAAATATTGATAGCTGCTTTTTAATATTGTTAGATTTGATCAAGTGATTATCTAATATGATTTTGATTGGAGCAATTTAACGCTGTTTCACATTACACTAATTATATAGTAAATCACTGGTGTAGATTTTTTAATATTAGGTATTTATTTTGGTATTTGACATTCGTTCCCGTTTGTTTTGTTTAATGAATTGTGTTCACTGGTTTGTTAATTACGTGCAATTCGGATATTTTTTTAAAATACCAAAATTATTTTTATTTGAACTTAAAAAACATCTAAACAACCGTAACTTGTTTTTAATTGAGTTAATTAATTGATATCATTGATGTCCGCATTGCAATTGAATGTATTTGTGTGTTGATGATGTTGTATATAAGTTGTCACTTGAAATAGTTGAAGGAGGCACATTGGAGGAGCAATTGTTATAATTCCACTGATGACATACCTCGTTCCAGCCGCGGGTCACAGCACTGCGCACTGTATATAACGTCAAGTACACTTAAAGCTACGAGTCAGTGGGGGCGTCCCCCCGCGGATCGATCCACACACCTGTACGGCGACGGCGGGTTGTTCGCCAGCTCCAGCTTGCGGTACTCCTCGATGGGGCTCAGGATGTCAGACACGGAGAAGGGTGTGCTGTGCTGCAGCTGTAGATGCGACAGGTTCTGCTGCAGCAGCGCCGACTTGGGCGATAGGCTCATCGCCAGCTCCACCGCGCTCAGTTCCGGCAGCGCGTCGGCCGCACACGGGGAATACCCGCCGCCCTCCGCGGACATTCGGCCACTCGAGCTGTAGTGGCGACGAGAGTGGCGACCGGAGCCGCGGCGAGGTCGGCGTCGGGGCCCCGCCCGGGCCCTGCCCCACCGACGGCCGCCCTATGACGCGGACGGGCGCGCCCCATTGGCGGCCTGAGCGCCGTCCCACATGGGGAGCCCCCCTGCCTCTCTGGGCGCCTTCTCACCGGCGCTCGGCCGCCGTTAGTGCACGCATCGCGCTCTTCCGCACCATCGCATATCGGGCCGTGGTGGGGTTCATGCCCCGCGTTAGATGATACACGATTGTACGTTGTGTTTGTTAATTGAGTAGGCGTTGTACAATGTGTTACATACACGTCTATGTATATATATATATACACACACACACACAACATTGCTCGTTACAAGTTTAGTGTATTGTAGATGATTTAATAATAAAGTAATTTAATATAGCAACGGGCGCATGCCTATTATGTATTATGTAAATGTAGCAACCTATTAGTAAGGCAAAATAATTTTGAGAAAGGCACGTATTTCAAATAATTCGATCTGTCAATTTTAAGGTAAGGTCTATTAGTGTCAACTTTACCCTACATGTTAAAAGACAATTAATTTATTACTTACAAATTAATTTTTATTAGACAATAAAAATTGCCGTTCACTACGCGTAAGTCCCGGATTCGATTCCCGGTCGGAACAAAGATAATACTTTAGATATTAATACTTTGGATATTATTACTTTGGATATTAAATTATTCGCTAATAAAAAAAGGTACCTATATTATTTGCTCCGAGTCAGGACGTTTAACAGTGTAGGCCTACAGTTGGTGGTTCCTAATTAGCCCAGTATAAACCACTTTCATGTGTAAAAGAGTAGTAGGCAGTGGTATCCCGTCTGCTGATCCGGAGTAGTACCACCACTTACAAGTATACAGACTGTAAAGTGATTTAGTCACGTTTCGGGATCAGCTTGTAAATTGCCGGTTCCAACTAGGCCGGCATAGCGGATGTGACTGCTACTTACGGATATTGAATTGTAGTAGCAGTGACATCCATGGACCCCACTGCAGCTTAACTCGACATATGACAACTGGGGGGTGGGCAAATAAACTTGTCTGTCCATGCTAAATAACCAAACCCAGAGAAAATGTCTGTCTTATTTTTATTAACAAATACCTATGTATTTGTAAGATCCAATCTCTAACTATCATCATCAGCCAGAAGGCATCCACTGCTGAACATAGGCCTCCCCCTTAGAACACGATTCCGAACGACAAGATGCCAGTTGCATCCACTGGTTATTCATGACTTTCACTATGTCGTCAGTCCACCTAGTGATAGGCCTACCTACGCTGCCTCTTTCGGTTCGTGGTCTCCACTCTAGAACCTTTCTTCGCCATCGGTTCTTCGAGCGATGTGGCCTGCCTATTGCCACTCGCAAGTCCTACGAGCTTTGCAGTGTCGGATTTAAGCATAGGCAACATAGGCCGCCACCACACCACAAAAAAAAATAAAAGTAAAGGAGCGCTGCATCGACGTAGAAGGAGCCTATTTTGAAAGTTATTAGAGAATTAAACAAATTTTATGCGGCTTACTATCGCGTTTATTTTGGTTTTGTATTTACAATTTTTTATTATTCCGACGTTTCGAGAGCTTTAGTAAGTAGTAGTTTTCGGCGATAGTAAGCCGCATAAAATTTGTTTAATTCATTTTTTCAATGTTCGCGCAAAATCTAAGAAAATACTAGTTATTAGAGAATTGTAACGATTGGCTCAATATATTTTTTAAATCGACTCAGTCCTATTACTTTCCGGACAAACCCTGTACCTATAGGCTTTTATGATGCGTTACTTAGATCTAAATGAGGTATCTAAAATATTATGAAATGCTTAGATGTCGAAGTTGTTTCTACAGTTTGAGTCAAATCAAAATATTTCTGACGTATCTGTAGATTTTTGTAGACCTTATATATTACTTGCATACATTACTCACACACAGAGATGCCCTGGATTCATTGCTGCGAATACAAGATCCCCTGCATTTTCGTAGAGACATGGCGACTCTTTGCATCCTCTATCACCAGAAGCGTAGCGAGCCTTGTCGGGGCCTTGTATAAAAAATTGCTGCCCTTAGGAAGGGTATAGATATCTCACAAAAGAAATTTTTTTTTTTCATAAAATTAAAAGATATTAATTTATCATAATTATCTATCTGTCAATTTTTACAAACAATTCAAATTAAATATACACTTTCCTTGCCTTTTTTTCAGCTTTTTTTCCTCTGCAAGTTGGGAAGTTTTCATTAATATTTGCATACGCACGTTGGGGGCCCCGTATAATTAATACGGCAGATACAGCGGTAGCTAGCCCCTAACTATCACACAAATAATGTTCCGTTACCTTCATTTTAACTCATCTTGATATAGCCGGGTGATACTCCTGAGATGCACGGGTCGGGGGAAGCAGATTATTTTATCATTTCATGTTATTTTCTAGGTGAATAATAACTTCAGTCGGCATAGTGACGGCGACTGAGGCAAACGTAAAATGATATAGTTTTTCAGTCGGTGGCGCTCTTGGTTCTCCTCTTGCTTAATATTAAGCAAGCCATATTATTATTATTATAACCCGACAAGCCAAGATAGTTTTAATATATAAAAAAACACTGAAGGAATAGATTTGGCGACAGGAGTGGCTTAGTGGTTAGCACACCAGTCCGTTACGCGAAGTCCCGGGTTCAATTCCCGGTTGGAGCAAATATTTGTTTCATAGCCTTTTTTAATCCGGGTCTGGTTGTCATAGAGTGGTAGGCAGTGGTACCCAGTCTGCCGATCCGGAGTAGTAGGTACCAATACTTACAAGTATACAGATCGTGAAGTGATTTAGTCGCGTTTCGGAAACATCTTATGTGCCTAGTTGGAGCCGCGTATGTTGCCGGCTCCAACTAGGCCACTAGGATGTGAGCTGTAGTAACAGCTAAATAACTATAACTCCATTCATGGACCGCACTCCGGTTTTACATCAAGCGGAGTGCTGTCATAATATGTCGAGTCACAATAAAAAAAACTACCTCCTTATAACCTTACATTATTATTTTATCAATCAATCAATTACATTGTCACGCCTTTTTCCCACAGGTATAGGCAGAGACAATTATTATTTTATTGTCCCTTAATTTCATAAAACCATTACAACTGCTTACCCATACAGAATGTGAGTATAATACAAATTAATTCCAAAGTATTATTGATTCACGAGATCTCCCCTCACGAGGGCACTGAGCTGAGACCCCTTGTCGAGAGTCACTGGCTTGCTGAGTCAAGTGGCATCACCTTGGCAACTCCCGTGGCGCAACACTATGATGTGGACTTTCTTTTTGTAGATCTACGAGTATATTCACGACTTTTGTCGAGTTGGGTTAGGTAAGTTTACAAGAGTCTTCAACCAGTGTGTGTTACCAGTGATGACTTATGGCACTGAGACGTGGCCGCTAAATGTTGGCCTGTTGGAAAAGCTCAGCGGGCAATTGAGAGAGCTATGCTTGGAGTATCTCTGAATCCAAAACGAGGATTTTCGTTAAAGAACAAGAGTTACCGACAAAGCTCGTAGGATTTGCAAGCTAAAGTGGCAATGGGCTGGCCACATCACTCGAAAAACCGACAACCGATTGGGAAGAAAGGTTCTAGAGTGGAGACCACGAACCGGCAGACGCAGCGTAGATAGGTCTTTCACTAGGATGGATGCAACTGGCATCTTGTCGTTCGAAATGGAGTTCTAAGGGGGATGCCTATGTTTAGTACCTAGTGGACGCCTTCTGGCTGATGATTAAGCTGGCTGCTAAGTTTAAAGCGACCGTGGTGTAGTGGCAGTACAATGGTTACGCAAGCCGAGAGCACGAGTTCGAAACCACTTACCGGTACCAATGTATCTTTGATTGGTATATGTACTTTGGTTGTCCAGTTTCTATGATACAAGCATTTTAGTAGCTGGATTTTTTTTTTTTTTTTTTTTTATTGTGACACGACATCTGACCTTGACTTGCCAAGCACCTAATGACATCTCAATATAAACAAAACAATAAATATTTTTTCAGTCGTCGGCACTATTGGACCTCCGTCATGCCTAACATCAGAAATCCAAGATAATCACTTGTGTGTGCGTTTTTATAACCGCAACACAGACGTTCCCTTTTGACGAGATACGAAGGACTGCAGTTGCAAAGGACTATCGGTTGCATAGAAACTCAGTCCTTCGCAACCGCAAGGACTGAGTTTCTTTGCCTTCTCCTAATATTTTGTAACTTGTTTAAATTGTAACGTCTCATCCTAACTTGTATAGGTATGTGGCCATATACAACCCACTTACCTACTTTTTAAAATAAGTAGATATAGGTAGGTACTATATAGGCATCAGCGTCGGTAGTCTTATTATATCTTTTGATGTAAATAAATACTATTTTAATAAAATTTAGGATGTTTTATTTTATTAGATACCTACATATTCAATTTATTTTTAAATTAAGATTTGTAAGTCAGAGGATGTAGTGATAAGGATTGACAAAAAAATGCTTCGATGGTTTGGGCACATGGAAAGGATGAGTGAAAGAAGATTGACGAAAGGAATTTATAAATCTCATGTGAATAAATTATGTGTATTTGGATACGTTAAACAAGGCAGACCCAGGAGGGTGTTTGCCGATCAAATCGGAGACATCCTCAAGAAAGCTGGGTTTCCTAGTGCCCATAACCATAGAGCTTGTATGCAGAGAATTGTGAATGTGAAGGAAGCAAAGGAGTTGTGTCAGGATCGTGGTAAGTGGCGCTCCATTGTCTCTGCCTATCCCTGTGGGAGGAAGGTGTGACAATTTTTTTTGGAAACATAATACGGGGAAAAAATAGCAAAATGTTCCTTGATGAAATGGGAGACATTCTTTGTGCCCATAACTGTAGAATCTGTTAGAATGTGTATGTGAAGGAATACTAAATTGAGAATAAATGTGTGATGGCGTCTGAGGCAATCGTATGTAGGTTTTTTCAGTCGTCGGCGATCTTGAACAATTAGAATTTGTATCCACGCACCAATTTGTATTAATTAATCAATCAATTAAATTGTCACACCACTTGCCCACGGGGAAATGCAAAGACTATGAAGCGCTACTTACCAAGATCCTGACACAACTCTCTCGCTTCCTTCACATCCACAATTCTTCTCATACAAGCTCTACGGTTATGGGCACTAGGCAAACCAGCTTTTATTCGTATTATTGAATTTTATTTTATTTATATTAATTTTATTTATACAAAATAGGCGCACCAACAGCACACATATTACACAGTTAAAATTTCTAATAAGAACATGAAGGCATCTGATGGAACGCTGCTCGGTATCTGACCTTGACTTGTTTGAGGACATCCAAGAGTTCCGACGACTGAAAAGAACCGAACCTGTTTACAGCTATATCAGGTGGCATTACTATGCAGGGCGAGAGGCTTTGATGATATGAAAAAGTAACCCGAAACTGAAAATAAACTTCAAATATATATTGTTCCAGTTATTTTGCAACCCCTTTCAGTAATTCATTTTTTTGTCGACCCACGTTTCAATATAAAATTGATTACTATAACGATTGATTACTAAATGTTAGGAACTATTTGACATTTCCGATTTTGACGTTTGGTTATTTCTGCCGCGAAAAGCGCGGGAAGCCTCCAAGTTGACAAGGCGGGTTTTTTGAGTTGAAAATTTTATTTTAATTGCATTACGTTGTTTTTTAGTTTTTCTCTCTCAAAATGGGCAAGGGGAGAGTGAAAAAAAGAAAAAAAAATGAAGAAACATCGGACGTGGAAGAAACCATGTCCACAAATAATGCATCAGAATCAGAAACAGACAGCGACAACAAGGATATGTATAAACCATTTTTAATAAATAGTTATACTCGAACATACCCTGAGGATGGGGGTAATTTTGAGTATGTTGTTTTTTATGAAAGTAATGATACTAAACCTTTGGGTGACCGGGACATGATGTCCTTGTCAAATGTAATGAAAAGATACAATAAAGGTGTTAAGCAACTGCAAAGACTTAACAAATATAAAATTATTGTTAAATTTGAAAGACCTGGATTAGCCAATGCAGCATTGAGGAATGCTAAATTCCTAGATGCTTATTCATTAAAAGCTACCATACCTGCAGCCGCCACTGAAGTAACTGGAGTTATTCAACATGTTCCTATCAATCTTTCTAACGAGAAAATCTATTCAAATATATCTAGTTCGAAAAACATAATATCGGTGCGCAGATTCTTACGAAAAGTCAAAGATAATAATATGGTAACGTTTGTTCCAACTAAAACCGTATCAATCACATTTTCATGTCCTGTACTGCCAGAGAGCGTCGACCTAAATAGTTGGCGCTTTGAAGTTAGATCCTACATACCACCTGTTAAGCAATGCTTGCGATGCCTAAGATATGGCCACATAGGCAAATTCTGTAAAAATTCTGAGCGATGCTCAATATGTGGGGAAAACCATAATTTTAAAAACTGTACCAAAACCTCTCAAGAAGCCATCTGTTGCCACTGCAAAGGCAATCACATCGCAATTTCTTCAACATGCCCGATTAAAAAAGAAAAAATTAATGAGAACCAAAAGAAGGCAGAAAATAAAACATATGCTGGCTTTTTCCAATCTTCAAAGTCTTCTTTCCAAAATTTCCCACCATTACCGACAAATCCTTTAGACCAATTATCAAAACTATTAAACTCCGATAATGTTATGAATTTAGTAGTTGAAGCAGTGGTTAAATTAATCACTATGTCGAAGCTAAATGAAAAACCAATTTGCACACAAAATGTCAAAGAAACTATATTATCTACATTGTCTCAAAAGCAAAAAAAACAATAATTTTATTTATTTATTATTTATTTTACAATGGATTATTTGAATATTGTACAGTGGAATGCTCAGAGTTTACTAAGTAATCGAAATTTATTTACACACTTCTTGAGATCTAATAATATACATGTTGCTTTAATCTGTGAAACATGGTTACGATGCCATCATCAGTTTAATATTAAAGGTTATACAATGACAAGGTTGGATTCTGGCAATGCTCATAATGGAGTTGCCATTCTCACAAAAGACAGCCTAAAATTCAAAAAGATTAATACATATCATGATGATTCTTTGCAAAATATAGCTATAAGATTGTGTTACAATAACAAAGAGATAACAGTTATGAGTCTCTATAGTCCTAATAAGTGTACACCTTCTTTTTCAAAATATAAGTTTGACAGCTTAGTCAATAGCCTACCTAAACCAGTGTTGATTGCAGGAGACTTTAATGCCCTTCACTCGGCCTGGGGATGTACTTCTACAGATGTTAGAGGGCGCGACATTCTTGAAATCATCAATAATAATGATTTAGTTTTACTTAATGATGGTCAAATGACCACAGTAGGATCTTTAACTTGGCGTCAGAATGCTTTAGATCTCACTATTGTGTCTTCTTCTTTGGCTTTATCTTGTGAATGGAATGTTCATGATGATCCTTTGGGCAGTTATCATTTACCTGTAATTACAAAATTGTTATATAATAATAATAAAATGCACATGGACAGTAATTCCCCTACCTTCCCTAATTTTCGTCATGTTAATTGGGAAATTTACAGTAAAAATGTTAATAGAATTCTTAAAGACTTTAACTGTGATGAATCAGACATACTATCTAATTATATAAATGTCATCAAATTACTCAACAAGGCATTAGAAATGTCTATTCCTGATACATACAGAACCAAGAGATCACAAAATAAAAGTTTACATAATTCAATTGAAAGAAGATTTCCACTACCATGGTGGAATGAAAAATGCAATAATGCAGTTCAAGAATCAAAGAATGCTTATATTCAATTTAAACACTTTCCATCTCAAGACACCTACATTAATTTTAAAAAACTACAAGCTAAAAAGAAACTCATACTTAAACAAGAAAAAACAGTTAGTTGGCACAATTTATGTGAGTCATTTAATAGAACTACACCTTTAACACAAATATGGAATACAATGAAAAAATTTAATAAAACCTTTGTACATAGGAACTTTGATAATACCAACTGGATTTCTGATTTTCTTAAAAAGTATACTGTAGATACCGTGGAGGCCCCTTTACTCACACTAGCTAGTGACGACTCTTTAAAGAATGAGTACTTAACAAAACCATTTACTTTTCAAGAATTTAATTCAGCTATTATTTATAGGCGGGACACAGCTTTTGGCCTTGATGGTATTCCATATAAAATGTTGAAAAATATTGACAATGGTAGTAAATATATTATTTTGAATGTTTTCAACATGTTATGGAAATATGATGTTATTCCTTCTGACTGGAAAACAGACTGTGTAATCCCTATTTTAAAAAAAGACAAAGAAAAGTATTCTGTTAACTCATATAGACCAATTGTGCTAACTTCTTGTCTGGGTAAAATTTTTGAACAACTTTTAAAAAATAGGATGGAGTTTTACATTGAGAGTAATCATATTTTGCCATGCAGTCAATTTGGGTTCAGGAAGGGACAATCTTCACGGGAGAGTCTTGCTAATTTTCATTTAGATATCTTTAACTCTTTTAAGAACAAAGAAATTCTTCTCAGTGTTTTCTTTGACGTTGTTGGTGCTTTTAATAATGTAAATCATCATATTCTGGCATATGAGTTGTCATCCATGGGTATACCTGGAAAAATTATTAATTGGATATTTAAGTTTTTACATGGGAGAAAAGTATTTGTCAAATGTAATAATCAATTATTTGGCCCTAGACTGTCTCATAAAGGAGTTTGTCAGGGTGGTATTTTAAGTCCCTTACTATTTACTCTGTATATACATAAACTTAAATCAATTTTAAATCCAAAAGTAACCACACTTCAATTTGCTGATGATTTGGTTATATATTCATCTGGCTCAAATGTCCAGCAGTTAATAACTAATGTAAATGATTCCTTAACTAAGCTGTTAACTTACTTTAATTATTTAAATTTGGAAATAAATGTGGAGAAGTCAAAAGTTCTAGTTTTTAACAAAGTTCAACCCATTAATATAAACATTGTATATAATAATATGCCAGTACCTGTCTCTTCAACTGTCAAATTTCTGGGTGTTGAATTCAATAATAGGCTGTCTTGGTGTCCATATATTAATAACTTGGTAAAACGAGCATCAAGAGCATTCAATATTCTTAAATCCTTAACAAAAACATATTGGGGGTGTGACCCAAAGATTTTACTGATGTTATACAAGTCTTTAATACGTAGTCATTTTGAGTATGGTTTTTTCTGCTTTGCTTCAGACGACAGAATTATAAACAAACTAGAAATATTACAAAATAATAATCTCAGATTAATTACTGGTGCAATGAAAACCACTCCCATTAACTCTCTTCAAATTGAATGCAATATTCTTCCACTTTCACTTCGTTTTGAATATCTGAAATTTAGATTCCTGGCTAAATTGTTGTCTATTAATAATCATACATTAATAAATAAACTTAATTTAATTTATCCCACTGTGAAATACATCCGTAAAGTCCCATATTTGTTAAAAGACTTTTCTGAAATTTTGGAAATTGACCAGCACTATAATATACATAAAATTGATAATTGGATATGCTATCTGGGTAATTATGAGAGAAAGATGGAAAACATTAACATTGCAATAGATAATAAACTAAAACACAAGGAAGAAGTATACTCTAAAATAGCAGAATATTCAAACAACCCAATTCAGATATACACAGACGGATCTAAAAACGAGGATAACGTTTCAATGGCAATATACATCCCACATCTAAAAATTGGTCATGGAAACAAACTACCAAGAATTTTAAGCATTTATAGCGCAGAAAGCTTAGCTATACTATCAGCATTGCAATATATTAAATCTAACACAGAAATCAAGAACTGGTTGGTAATTACAGACAATATGAGTGTATTAAAAGCTTTGAAACATACAAAGTTGGATCCAAACACGAACTATATTATTCACCACATTAGAACTTTATATGTAGAACTAGTCACAAGGAACAAATTGAAAATAGATTTTATGTGGACACCTTCCCATATTGGTGCCAGAGGCAATGAACAAGCCGATTATCTCGCAAAATTTATTACTGACAAATTTGACAACCAAGTCAGTGTAACGAATCCATCAATTTTGACAAATATGAATAATGTTGCCATCCCGATATCAGATTTAAACAATATAATCAAAACTAAAATTATACAGGAATGGGCAATGGTATGGAAAGAAAGTTTAAAGCAAAAGGGCACATGGTATGCTAATGTTAATAAAAGCTTGAATAAAAGACCATGGTTTAATGCTGGCTATTATCATAATAGGAACTTTTATACAATAATAAATCGATTAAGATTAGGACACGGAAAATTTAATGAACACTTAAACAGAATGAAGATTATAGACACCGATTTATGCAATCACTGTTATAAAGAAAAACAATCACTACATCATATTTTCTTTTCTTGCCCTAATTTTACGTTACAAAGACTTACTCTAAGTAGTCATTTCCTAAAAATATATAAGAAACCAGACAAAATTCCGCGCACATTACCAGATTTACTAAAGAACATCGAAAATTTTATACCCATATATGAATATATATCTACAACAGTTGTAAATATTTAAAGAAATACACGGATTTGTAAAAACAAGGACTATGAACTACAAACAAGGATTACGAAAAAAAAAAACAACACGGATTTGTAAAATCAAGGACTATGACCTACAAACAAGGATAAAGACAAAAAAAAAAAAAAAACACGGATTTGTAAAAACAAGGACTATGACCTTAAACAAAGGATTAAGACAAAAAAAAACAAGGATAAGGACAAAATTATTACAAATAAATAAGACTAGGCTATGCCTTTAACTATATTAAATAAGTTATGAAATAATACTGTAGACAAGGCTGTATGGGCTATGCTCTTTGCCTTCCCAAAATGGGAAAAGTAAAAGAAAAAAAAAATATTTCTGCCGCATCTGTCAGTGTTTTGGTTTCTCGTTTATATTTACAAATACGCCTTCAAAAGTATTTTAGATTATTATTTTGCTAGTAATGTATATGAGATAAGTTCAGTTTATTATATCAAGTAAAGATGGAGCGTGGTAAAGGGTCCTCGGGCGGTAGAGGCGGAAAGAGTAAGGCGCCGCAGCATCCTCAGGATATGTTTGCTTTAGGGAGTAAATCTACGGTTGTTGTGTCCAGAGATGCTGAAAAACGATCCATACATAAACCTTCTTCAAGTGGTAAGTAATAATAAAGTTAATAAGAGACACATCTTGTGATTTATCTTGATAAATAGTCATGGACTATAAGCAAGCTTGGTCTGGCTCCTAATAGTATTTGTTGAGAGAATCGTGCTTTAGTTAAGCTACTTCTCATTATATCAGTTTTAATAATTCAAAGCCTGCGTATTCAGATGTTTTTTATATATTTTTTCTTAATAACTTTACATTTTGTCATCCATAAAAACAATTTGTCATCCATTTGGGTGTTTGGGGTGCGGTTATATCTGTATATATAGGAAATTATTATTTTTAGCTAGACTAACATGCGTCTATTAAAGGTTGCTTAATTTTTTTTAACCAGGAGTGGACAGAAAACGAGAGGCATCTTCCTTTGGTTCAGCTCCAGGTGGTAAAAGGTCCCGGATTGGATCCCCTGCGGAAACTGCCAGTTGCTCTTTAGAAGTAGACCCTGTGGATCTGGTGCCCAATGCGCTACAAGCATTGGATACTCATAACTCTGATAAATTGGTAGCTAATTAATTTGTTATTGTTCTTTTTTAATAATGTAGTTGGTACATTTGTTGTCAAAATTAATTAGTATTTATTGACAAATTATACAGTTATTTAGTAGTTTTTTTATTTATATTTAAGGGTATACCCATATTACCACAATCTGTCTGATGTTAAGCTAAAGCATAGATCGGCTGCTGTTGGTGTTTTGAGCTGGCAGCGGTTATGTCAGCATGTTTTGTGTAAAGGATCCAGGATGTTCTACACAAAAGAGCTAGGAAACTAGGGATTTTCAAAAGTGTGCCTAAATTCAACAATAACTTTTTTTAAATATGAATGGACATATGACTGCACCCTGGCTACGTGCGGGCCATCAATGTAGGTAACTGCTACTACAGTCAATTAACTGTAAGTAGTAATCATATCCACTACGTCGGCCTAGTTGAAACTTACAAGTTGATCCCGAAGTCACTTTACAGTCTGTATTCTTGTAAGTGGTGGTACTACCCCGGATCAGCAGACTGAGCCCACTGCCTACCACTCCACATGAAATATTGGCTCCATTGTCTTTGCCTATCCTGGTGGGAAAAAGGTGTGACAATTTGATTGAATTATAGGTGAATGATGGTAACTACACTAGGTAATGGTGTGAACTGTAGTGTAGTGGTAGCGGTAGAGTTCTCGGTTCAAAACTGTCTGTACCAATGTATCTTTGATCTATGTACTTTGGTTGTTCAGTTTCTATGATACAATCAAATTTAACAGCTTAGAATAGAAATGTAAAAAAACTTATTGACATCAACATTCCCCTAAAACTGCATCATCAATTAAGAAAATTATTATTTTTCTTTATACAAAAAAACTAAAGTTTAAGAACTTTACTTAGAGGGTATAGACATACACTTATTTAACCTATAAAATCCTACTATTTTATATGCTAAAGTTTACTCTGTTTTTTTCCAGCTTGGTCTACTCACTGGATCTATCCGTCTTCTGAAGTCACAGCGTTCTAAACCAGATCCCATATTATGTATGAGTATGTTATATTTATGTAAAATTAGACCTAATATGTTTGCACATGAGACTGTGTCACAGAGTCTCTGTGGATTACTAAAGAGGGAACAAGGGACTGCTTTTAAAAGTAAAGTGAGTATTACAAAAACCATTATTATTAAATAGACTAGCAGCATCATATAACATGTAGCGATATATGAACAACATGTTCATATGACGATAAAATATAAAGTTACTTGTAACTTAATTAAAATGTTTTATTAAAATTGTCTTTGAAATAGTTGTAAAAAAATGCTGTAGAAATGTAAGATTAAAATTATAAAACAAACATTAATAATATAAAAAAAAATGTTCTTACTAAAGCCTTCCTCATACTATCTAATTCCTGTTTTAAAGGTGATTTGTTTTTAAATATATAATCAAATTGTTACACCTTAATTACTATACACAGGAAAAGGCAAAGAAAATAAATGCTCCTTCATTAATTCTGACACAACTCTCTTGCTATTTGAACATTCTTACTTATTACATAATTTTGTTAATTCCTCAGGTAATGTAGAATTAGCCCTAATCTTACATTATATTATAGTTCTCCATCATTAAACTTAATAATGGAAAACCATGTAGTTTTTGAGATGTGGTAATAAATCGATGTAATAATGTGGTAATAAGATGTGTCAGTTTTGTACAATTATATGTTAATAATAGATATAATTATGTGTTTCAGGGCAATCCATTGGTATTTGTATTGGCATGTAATATGTTGTATGCAGCACATAAAGATAACAAAAGTTGGCCGGACACATTTATTAAGGTAACTATTACATAATTATTTTATTATTTTGACTCAACATTATCACAGGTCCTTGCCTGATGTTAAGATAGAGTGTGGTCCATCAACCCCTCGGCTGCGAATGAAAAACGAGGCCATGCGCCGATCAGCATCATCTGCAGTATGAAATTTTCTCATGACACTGATCAGCGTCAATCGCAGCCGAGGGATTAAAGGAGGCGTAGACAAATGACCACCAACTTGAATTATGACTTAACTTACAGTTGTTACTTAAACTTACTTGGAGTTGTGTGAGGATCGTGGTAAGTGGCGCTCCATTGTCTCTGCCTATCACTGTGGGAAAAAGGCGTGACAGTTTGATTGATTGATTGATTGCTTAAATTTTTATTGTGAGTCAGAGAGAACACACGGCAATGAAATCTTGACATTTATTGTGCTGGTCCAAATATTTTATACCAGCGGCACGCTATGATGCTATGTTTGATTGTTTATGAAGTATCATATAAATTAATATTTACGTTTGAAGGAGCAATTGGTATTTTTTATAGTTGACAATAAGGAACAGCAATTTGCTCCTTCAAACGTAATTATTAATTTATATGATAATTCATTAACAATCAAACGTCAATACGGCCGTCATAGCATGCCTTTGAGATAGTACCTATGTTGAAATGTTATTTGGCTTTGTTATTTGCGTCATATCTTCTCATCAAACATCCCGCAGTGTCTGAAGACAAGTGTCTTCAAACAATGTGTGTTGCCAGTGATGACATGGCACTGAGACGTGGCCCTTAAATGTTGGCCTGTTGGAAAAGCTCAGAGTCGCTCAGCGGGCCATGGAGAGAGCTATGCTTGGTGTTTCCGGAATGAGGATATTCGCCAAAGAACCAAAGTTACTGACATAGCTCGTAGGATTCTCAAGCTTAAATGGCAAAGGGCTGGCCACATCGCCCGAAGAACCGACAACCGATGGGGAAGAAAGGTTCTAGAGTGGAGACCACGAACCGGAAGACGCAGCGTAGGTAGGTGAAGGTCGCGGGTAACCGTCGTGGATGCAACTGGCATCTTGTCGTTCGAAATGGCGTTCTAAGGAGGAGGCCTATGTTCAGCAGTGGATGCCTTCTGGCTGATGATGATGATGTATGTAATGTTAAATTTGCAGGTTTACATAGAGGATGCGTTGAATGAGCGTTGGTGGGTTGAGTGTTCGTGGTGCAAATGTTTGGTTGAGAATATTGTCACTGCGTTTAATACCAAAATACCACCACCACATCTTATACCAACAGATACTTCTATGGGTAAGTGCTATGAAATCATGTTCTCTCCATCCTTTGGATCCTTGGATCCTTCAAGCGATGCATAAAGAAGCACCTTTGGTCGGCATGGTGACGGCGACTGGGGCAGCCGTGAACCAACTCGGTTTTTTCAGTCGTCGTCACTCTTGGACCTTCTCTTGCTTATCATCAGGCGGGTCGTAGTTAACTGTCGTGTCACAATAAAAATAAAATGGAATCAGTTACACCAGCCCCTACATAGGGGGTTGTCCCATATGTTGAGGTTGTGCAGGTGCTTATTAAAACCAAAGAACTCCTTAGAAAGTTACATTACTATTGAATGAGTAAAACCACCAAATGTCTTCATATCACTCTTGGCACTCAAATGTCAATTAGTATTTGCCATATAAAAATGCTCAATTAATCTTTCGCAGGTACAATGTCGCCATCAAGTTCTGGCTCCCCTTCAATGGGAACAAGTGATGATGATACTGATGTTTCAGAGTTAGAATATTCTGTCTGTCCAAGGTATGTATGAAATATTTATTTATTTATTATTGTGGCTCAACATATGACAGCAACCTACCTGATGTTAAGTTGGAGCATGGTCCACGAATGAAGGTAACTGCTACTAAATACAATTAAGTAACTGTAAGTAGCAGCCACATCCTCTATGCCAAATTGTTCTTAGTCTAGGATGCATGCAGAATTACTGCTATATTTTATCCTTGTACACCGTGACGCTGTATACCCTACTATGAGTTAGTCAAGAGGTGGATGAGAAAGATGGAAGATCATACTATGGGGGAGGACTAATTTTTTTTATTGAAACATCTGATCACAGAAACAGGACAACCAAAGTACATATATCAAAGATACATTGGTACCGGCAGGTGGTTTTGAACTCATGCTCTCAGTTTGCGTAACCATTACACTATCACTACACCACGGTCGCCTTAATATGCTAATGTCATTTATGTTTTTAATAAAGTATTCTTCTCACAGATATTCAACAAACTTCGAAATGGTGGAGGCTTTAGTTCTGGAAGCAATAAAGGATCAAATACAAAGGAGAGCAGCTCCTGATGCAATTGGAAAAGGATTCTTAAAGCTGTTGTGCGCTACGTGTGGATTCCCTGAGGTGAGTTATGTTATGGTGTTTGTTAAATGTATGCAACAAAAAGATATTTAATCTGGTAACATCGTTTTTTTTCCCTTGTATCATTGATCGTCTAATGGCCTCCAAATTGTAATTTAATTAACAAATAAACAATATCACAGGATATTATATCAAAACAAGATGGCTAAAAATTGTGTTCTTTCATATTCTTATAATATAAGCCGTAAAGCGATTAAGTCACTTCACGGTTTGTAAACTCAAAAATGGTAATACTACTCCAGATGGGCGCCACTTTTGATAATCAGACCCGAAGCAAATATCTGCTTTTTTTATTAATAATCAAATCATATTGTCACGTCTTTTTCCAACAGGGATAGGCAGAGACAATGGAGCGCCACTTAATAAATATATTTAAAAATAAATATTTGTAAATTTATTGTACTAATAAATATTACTAATAAAAGCTATAAAACAAATATTTGCTCAGATCGGGAATCGAACCCGCGTAACCGCGTAACGTGGCGTAGCTCATCACTACGCCACGCCTGTCGTAATATTCCTGCGTCAAGGCATTTCGGCAACAAAATCTCCTGTTTTGTTTTCTGTAGCGTTTGCATTAATTTAAAAATATATGTTTTATTTAGATTCGCATGATTGCCGCGTCACGTTTAGAGGGCTGGCTCCATTCTGGCAAATTGTGGAAAGCTGGCCAGGAGCTACTTGCTTATGTTGCCGCGAACGCGCAGGCCGCCGCAAGGGACCACGAGGTATTGGCACAATTGGCAAGGATGAGACTCAAGACCAAACCTATTGTTAATACATATCTTGCTTGCTTAAGGTAATATTATTATTTTATTGTCACATGATATTTGAACTCGACTCACTCCCACTTTTCACCCACTTTAAGAGGTCTGAATAATTACAAAATACTTATTAAAAACCGATGACAATACAATGATTTCAATAAATTTTTGTGTCCGCCATAGTGACGGCGATTGAGGCAACTGTAAACTGACTCGGTTTTTCAGTCGTCGGCATTCTTGGACCTCCTCTTGCTTACCATCAAGGTCAACGAGGACAGATGTCGAGTCACAATAAAAAAATCGCTTTTTAGTTCACATTATAATAGACGGCATCTAACTTGGCAAGATTTTAACGCAACGCGTTTTACATGCGCGAACGTTCCCCGTTGCAAAAGGGTCTCTTTAGATTCACAAAAAAAAATAGTAGTTTGAGTGAAAGTAGATTTACGAAAGAAATTTACAAATCTGATGTGCATGGATGCATTAATCGAGGCAGACCCAGGAGGGTGTTTTCAGACCAAACCAGACATCCTCGAGAAAACTGGGTTGCCTAGTGTCCATAACCGTAGAGCTTGTATGAAGAAAATTATAGATGTGAGGGAAGCGAGGGAGTTGTGTCAGAATCGTGGCAGGTGGCGCTCCATTTTCTCTGCCTATCCCTGTTGGGAAAAGGCAAGACAATTTGATTGAATTTTTTTTGAATTTAATGCGAACAGACAGACGCGGCGGGGGACCAATATGTAGTGATAATATTAGTATGATGTGTAAACAAGTAGTTTAATTTCAGTGCACTCAAGTGGACACGGGAGTCGATGATCGACTGGCCAGCCAATCGCGCGCACGGAAATTTGTTACCTCATTCCCCGCGTCCCCCGCGTACCTAAACTCACCTTAAAAACGACTTCTGCGCATCTGACTACTCTTGCCAACTTACATGTCGCGTTCTATACTTAAGCGTGTTTTTTAGTTTTTTAACTATAGTTTTATTCTATGACAAACAAACAAAACAAGGCAGACCTAGGAGAGTGTTTTCCGACCAAATCGGAGACATCCTTAAGAAAGCTAGGTTGTCTAGTGCCCATAACCATAGGGCCTGTATGAGGAGAATTGTGGATGTGAAGGAAGCAAGGGAGTTGTGTAAGGATCGTGGTAAGTGGCGCTCCATTGTCTCTGCCTATCCCTGTGGGAAAAAGGCGTGACAATTTGATTGATTGATTTATTCTATGATACAAGCACTTTAGTAGCTTAGTATAGAAATCAAAATAAAAAAATCAACTCGCCTGATAGTAAGTAAGGGGGTTACTTTTGCCAAAATCTATCATAATAACTTTTATTTCAGAGAAATGGTATCAGAGAGTCCTGTTATACTGCGCAGCGTTGTAACTCACACAATATACAATGAGTTATCAAATGTGCGCAGCCCAAACAACATGGCCGTGCTTGCTTCTTTGATACAGGCACAACCACAATTGATACCACAAGCGATGGCCGAGACATACCACGTAAATAATCCGTATAAATATAGAATAAAGTTACATTTTAAGTACACACGCCTTTTTGTTAAGCGTATCGATTCCCGGTCACCAGAGCAAATATTTGACTCGTAGCTTTTATTTGTAATATTTTTATTGTGACACGGCCTTTGACCTCGCCCCGCCTGATGATAAGCAAGATAAGATCCAAGGCGACTGAAACAACCGAGTTGGTTCACGGCTGCCTCAGTCGCCGTCACTATGCCGGCCAAAATATTTAATAATTAGATTGAATATTACAAATATATGTTAAAAATAGGCAGATATTTGTTGCGGGTCTGTTTGTCAAAGAGTGGTAGGCAGTGGTGTTCAGTCATCAGTCTACTGGTTCAAAGTAGTAACACCACTTACATGTGTACAGACAGTGAAGTGATTTGGTCGCGTTTCGGGATTGGCTTGTAAGTTGCCGGTTCCAACTAGGCCGGCATAGTGGATGTGACTGCTATTTATAGTTATTAAATTGTAATAGCAGTGACATCCATTAATTGACCACAGTCCAGCCTAACATGAAGCTGGCTACTGTCATATGTCGAGTCACAATAATATAAAAAATACATTTGTCCTTTTCCTTCCTTTTATAGCTTAAGTATTTGATAATTGTTTTGTTAGTGTAATTTTTTAGGTTTTTTTTTACCATGTAGTTTTTAATTACTTTTTTTGTGTTAAATCACTATCTCTTTGTATGTCTCTGCCTATCCCTGTGGCAAAAAGGCGTGACAATTTGATTAATTGATCTTTGTACGTACTATAATTATTTGGAAACTTTGCTGATTTGTGTTCTATTTTTCTGTTATATTTTATGTATTGAATAATTGCATGTTTCCTTAATAAAGTTAAATAAATAAATATTTTATGTTTTATCTCAGGAATTGCTAATGCGTCAGGAAGAATACCTTCGTCCACTTCGCAGTCTCACAAGGGAAGTGGTGCGAGCTGCCAGAGGTGATGCTCCACTCGCTTTACTACCACTAGCACGAGCGCTCACCGCGCGGCCGCCGCACGACCCAGAAACACCTGAGGTATTCATGTGATTGTCTTTTCAAAGGATTAAATAGGATTAAGGATCCTTTATGTTAAAATAAAGGATTAAATAAATAAAGAGTTGTCCAATAGGCCAGCAAAGATGAACTGTGACTTAGTTGACGACAGGCGTGGATGATCGGTTAGCAATCGGTTTGTTGCGCGTAAAGTCCCGGGTTCGATTCCCACTAGGAGCAAATATTTGTTTCATAGCTTTTATTTGTAACATTTAATAATTATATTGAGTATTGCATATATTTGTAAATAAATAAACGCATTTTGAGATTTAAAATTCATTTTGAAGTTAAAAATGAATTCAACTATAAATTGTTTATTTTGTAAAATTTATTTTTCTTTACATTTCTATACTAAGCTACTAAAGTGCTTGTATCGTAGAAACAAGACAACCAAAGTACATATATCATATACCGGTGGGTGGTTTCAAACTCGTGCTCTCGGTTTGTGTAACCATTGCACTGCCACTACACTACAGCCGCCTTAAATAACTAACTATAGAAATGGTCTCACAAACCACAAGACTCTGTTTCGAAACCAATTGCCGGTATCTTTGATATATGAATTTTGTTCGCCTAGTTTCTATGATACAAGAATGTTATATATTTATAACTTTTTCTCTATCTGATTGCCAGATCCGTGAGCGTGCGTTCGCAGCCATAGCTGATCTACTTTGCCTGTGTTGTTTGCTGACCGCTTCCCATAGCAAACATTTGCCGGACTTCAGGCATCAGTTGTGCTACATTCAGGGTGCTGCCATGGAGTGGTTACTCAATACAGCGGCCACGGTGTTCAAGCCAACCAGGCCGGAGTATCAGCAGGCTATCCACAAGGTTAGTTAATTATATGGCTTCTGAACTTTAAGGTAGCAAGAATTATAGGTGATGCAGAGATCTGGAGGTCAGACACGAACTCTGGAGACGCTGCAATTTCGCAAAGACATGGTCTGTGCGTCCTTTATCGCTTATACCACGGAGAATGTTCCGATGAGTTGATTAACCTTGTTTCTACCTCGTCTTTTCACACCCGTAATACCCACACAGGTCGGGTAAATCACCGCATTCTGTCGACCGAATCGGCAGTCGATCTAAAAAGTTCAGTGCGTCGTTTCTTTGTTGAACAATCGACAAATGGAATGCTTTATCAGCCCATGTGTTATATCCATCATATAACCTTGGATTCTTTAAGCGATGCGCGAAGAAGCACCTTAAGACGGCATAGTGACTGCGACTGAGACAGCCGTAAACTGACTTTGACTAGCCTAATAATAAATAAAATCGCCGACGATTGAAAATATCCAGTTTACGTTTGCCTCAGTCGTTGTCACTATGCCAGCCAGTGGAAAAGGATCCAAGGTTATAGAATATTCAACAAAGTAACGCCTGATGATAAGCACGAGGAGGCCAAGAGTGATGACGACTGATAAAACGGGGTCAGTTCACGGCTACCTCAGTCGCCGTCACTATGCCGGCCAAAAAATAAGGTAACTATGTAACGGAATTTTTTAAATTAATATTTTTTGGCTGGCGGCGACTGAGGAAATTGTAAACTGACTCGATGTACTTAGTTGTCGGCATTCTTAGTCGGGCCTTCTCTTGTTTACCATTAGGCGGGTCGAGGTCAGACTATTCATTATTCACTTTTTGTCACATAAACCTGTATTTTAAAACTTTATTTAAATTTTAATACAATAACATGTAGTTTTCTCACACAAACATAAACTGTAATCGGTTGTTTCAGATAATGTTCCTGGAGCCAGCTGAGGCATATAGCAAATTGGACAACTGGCCACCAGAGTCGGAGCGTGCGATCACGTTGCGCGCATGCGCGGACATACCACTGCAACAATACACGCTGCTGACCATCATTTATATTGGACATACCAAGGTAAAGTGGGAGAGGGACATTCGATACCACAGCCTATTTATTTTTCGCACAAGTTTTGTTGTTGTAGTTTGACATACGACAGCATGCCGGCTGATGTGAGACGAGCTGGAGTGTAGGCTTTGACAACAGGTAAATGACTGCAAGTAGGTTTGCAAGCTGGCCAGGGTACCACCCACTTATGTCGGACGAATGTACCCCAGCTCCCAATCTCCAGCGTTCGTGATGACGGAGGCAACATAAAGGTTTTAGCCGGTACGAGTCCGGCAAAATCCTAGTTACTACCCCGAGAAACCAGAAGTTTATCCATTAGGATTTTCCCACGAAAAAAAGGGTACCACCTACTTGACCCTTGGAGCTTGATACTTTTAAACTGATCCTGAGATGCGACTAGGTCAAGCGCAACTACAAAGTAAAAATATAATAAACCATCAGTGTTGCCAAATGAATTTCATATTTAAAAAATATATACTTATATTTTTATTGTGACGCGACATTCTTTTTGGCTTATAGCGTGGCGAGGGAGTTGTGTCAGCATAGTGGCAAGTGGCGCTTCATTGTCTCTGCCTATCCATGTGGGTAAAAGGCGTGACAATTTGATTGAATTTTCCGGACCTTTAATTTTTTCCCTTAGTGTATATATCAAAGAACTGACAACCGATGAGGAAGAAAGGTTTTAAATTGGAGACCACGAACCGGAAGACGCAACGCAGGCCTCCCACTAGGTGGACTGACGACATAGTCACAATAACCGGCGGATGCAATTGGCATCTTGTTCGATGTGGCGTTCTAAGGGGGAGGCCTATATTCAGCAGTGGACGTCTTCTGGATGATGATAATATATAGTGTTTTTTTCCAGGACTTGCCACTGAGCTCTGGTGAAGCATTTGAGCTGATCGAGCAATTGGTGCGCCGTGCCTGCGCATTGCCACCTGAGGAGAATCCATTGCAGGTGGACAAATTGGAGATCGCAGACTTTATATTCCAATTATGCCAGTATCATCATCCCGATAATATATCTTTACCCTCTGGGTGAGTGGGTTTTTCTGAAGTGAAAACTTCTTTAGCGGCGTTGTGCACTTTTTGTGATGGCCAAAAAATGTTAAACTCGCGTCAGGACACGGGACCTGATCGAAAATTCGTAAGACGGAGGGAGAGTAGGAGGAGAAGTAACCCCCTCTCTTTCTACCGCGCGGCGAAAATGTATGCCACATAAATGATAGTACTTTTATACTGATAATTGTATTATATTATGTTATGTTATATTGTATTGTGTTATGTTATATTGTTCTATATTGTGTTATATCAGTTTTATATCTAATACTCCCATTTAACTTTTCGACTGTCCCGAAGGTTAACTGGCAGATAATGTCTAGCGGCATTAAGTTCGCCTTTATACAAGTTGTAATAAAGTTTTTAAATAAATAAATAATTAAAGCAATTCGTGCTAAATTATTCCCTAACCATTGCAAAATATCAAAAATGCACAACGTTAATATTCCAGTTTTCACTTCTGCTGGCACTCCCGGAGTGCAACCGTTTTTTTTATTGATACACCACTTCTGACGTCTACTTGCCTGACGGAAAGGAATAGCAATAGCGAATTGCCGCATTGGTTAGCACACCGTAACGTCCCGGGTTCGATTTCCCGGTCGAAGCAAAATCTATGAAACAATTTTCATAGATTTTGTTTGTAATGTTAACAATTGGATTGAATATTACTTTTATAAAGGTAGTATGGGTTTTCCCAATCCTAAAAATGACTGCATAAAAAAATATATAGTTAACCATACAGTTTAGTAAATGGTAGCACTCATGATATTAAACTGGAGTGCGGTCCATTTATGGAGGTGACGATAAGTTTTTTTTCGGAATCGTTTTTAGAACACCTGTATATAATAATTTGTTTATTTTAGAACTTAAGATATGACAGCACCCGCCTGATGTTAAGCTGGAGTGCGGTCCATAAATAAAAGCAACATGACCACCCCACTTTATTTTCTGAAGCGTTCTTGTATAATTTAAGACAACCGTGGTGTAGGGGCAGTGCAATGGTTCCTCAAGCCGAAAGCACGGGTTCAAAACCACTCGCCGGTAACAATGTATTTTATGCGGCTTACTATCGCGTTTATTTTAGTTTTGATTTTACAATTTTTTATTATTCCGACGTTCCGTGAGCTTTGCAGCCATCCTGATCACGGAGAGACTGAGGTGTTGGTCGTCCTATTAGTTGATGCTGTTATTGTTTCCAAAACTACCCTGTTTGATGTTTTGATTTTTATTTCTGTTTCCGGTTTAGGCCGTATAAATGACATCATTAATTTTGGGCTTTTATGTGCTAGTTTTGTAATATCCAATGATGAAAAATTATATAAATGGTAGTTTCCATACTTGTAATGATAAAAGTAATAACAATTTTGCTTCAAGTTGCTGTGCAATTAAGTTATTAGGAAAAAAAGATATGGATTTTGTATTATCTGTCAATCAACGCCATATTTGTTCTGTTTTGAAGTGTCATAATTATAGTTTGAACATTTTGCACACCTAAACTATGCAAAATAAAGGATATATTCCAATTACATTGTAATCTTAGTATATCAAACTATTTTAAAATGCATATTAAATTGTTAATACAATTGAGCCCAAGTCCCCATACAAAAAGAATGATGTCCTTTGTTTTATTGAATAATTAATGTTCGCGCAAAATCTAAGAAAATATTTAAAAGAATATTTTGTTTTTTATCAGTTATTCAGCGCCATCCTTGGCGATCACCTCGTTGTATTGGCGCGGTTGGCTGCTATTGGTGATGCTATGCGCACACAATCCACACAACTTCGCAACAGTTGCTGCTAACAAATATCCAACGCTGAGGGCGTTGCTCGAATGCTGTATCACGAAGTAAGTTTAATTTATTAATACGGAACTTTTTTGGCCGGTATAGTGACGGAGACTGAGGTAACCGTGAATTGAGTCGGTTTTTTTCGTCTTCGTCGTGATTTAGTCTTACGCAACTAAATCACTTCACGGTCTGTATACTTGTAAGTAGTGATACTACCCCGGTTCGGCATACTGCCTACCACTCTTTGATGACCAGACCCGAAGCAAATATCCACCTCTTTTTCTTTATTAACAAATATTTGCAATATTTTAAGAAGCATATTTAGCGATGCGTGAAGGAACTTTGGCCGAAATAGTGACGATGACTAGGGCAGTCGTCATCAGCACTCTTGGACCTCCTCTTACTTACCATTAGGCGGGTCGACGTCGAGGTTTGGCTGTCAGAGAATGTCTAATGGCATTAAGGCGAATGTGGTGTAGTGGCAGTGCTATGGTTACGCAACCGAGAGCACGTGTTCAAAATCACCTGCCAGTACCAATATATTCTTTGATATATGTACTTTGGTTGTCCTGTTTCTATGATACAAGGCACTTTAGTAGCTTAGTATACAAATAAAAAAAATGAAATATAAATATTATTTATAGCAAACAGACAGCCGAGTGGAGTATAACAGGGGAGTGTGAGAGTGAGAAGGCAGCCATATTGTTGTTGGAAACGCACTTGGCAACGGCGAGCAATGCCAAGTTACCCATTACAGAGCAGACTTCCAGATTATTGTCACAGGTATGCCCAGATTAATATAATAGACCGGCATAATAGCTGCAACTGCACTAAGCCGGAAGTGTTTTCCACTCTGTGGAATTCTTCGAAAGAATTCGAAGAATCATAAGGCATCTATCTAATTGGGAACATAGATTAGCGGGTAAAGCAGTTAAAACTGCTTGCCGGTTACAATTAAAATTCATTTTCTAAATTGTGACTCGACATACGACAGTACTCCGTCTGATATTAAGCTGGAGTGCGGTCCATGAATAGAGGTAACTGCTACTTACAGTTAAATAACTCTATGTACCATTCACTTGCACTATGCCGGCATAGTTGGAATCGGCAACTTACATGCTGATCTCCAAATGCGTCTAAGTCACTTTACGGTATTTTTACTTGCAAATGGTGGTACTACCTTGTATCGTTAGACTGGGCATCTCTGCCTACTTTTTGGTAACCAGACCCGGAGCAAATATCTGCCTTTTTTTAATCAAATTAGCAAATACTACAAATAAAAGCTATGAAACAAATGTATGCACCGACCGGGAATCGTAACTGAGACGCGTAACGGACTGGTGTGAAACCACTACCCCTACGCGTCCCGTCAAAGCAATTGTTTCTTTTTTTGTGTAGCTAACAACAATGGATCCCCTTGGCCCTGCTCGCAAGCCCCCTTCAGCTGTGCTGGAAGTACTCCAACACTTGAACAGCAGCTTGCGACTGGGCCGATTACTATGTCGCCAGCCAGCATTACTTGTGGACATTGTAGAGAGGCATGGCACCAAGAGAGCAATGCCATGGTTGCAGGAGTTACTTACGCACGATCAGCTTGAGTTGAGGTATTTTACATTTTTTTTATTGTGACTCGACTTATGACAGCACCCCGCTTGATTCTAAGAAACGCGTAACAATTTAATTGATAAAAAAAATACTCTATCAGTTCATGTTTCCGTCGGAGCAAATATTTGTTTCATAGCTTCTATTTGTAATATAAATTAATTATATTAAAATATTGCAAATATTTGTTAATAAAGAAAAAGAGGTGGATATTTGCTCTGGTCTGGTGGGTCTGGTCATCAAAGAGTGGTAGGCAGGCAGACCGTGAAGTGATTTGGTCGCGTTTCGGGATCAGCTTGTAAGTTGCCGGTTCCAACTAGTGGATGTGATTGCTACTTACAGATATTGAATTGTAGTAGCAGTGACATCAATTCATGGACCACACTCCAGCTTAACATCAAGCTGGTTGAATCACAATATAAAAAATGTGTTTAATTAATTTTTATTTTATTTGGCAGTGTTCTCCCAGTCCAATGTCTATGCGAGTTCTTATCAGCCGGCGGTGCTGGTGGGAGTGCTAGTGCCGAGGGTGGTGGGAAAGCACCAGAATTGGCATCCCACTTACGTCGCACTGTGCGCGAATCCGCGGACGGGGCACGTGCAGTCCTACATTACTACATGCAGAGATTGGCACATTCGTCGCCTACCACTAGACAACTCGCTAGTAGAGTGAGTCACTTTTAAATATTTGTTCGTGTCTTCGAAGGGTTCATGATTTTTTATATTATTGTGACTCGACATATGACAGCTCCCCGCTTGATGTTAGGCGTGGAGTGTGGTCCATGAATGGATGTCACTGCTACTACAATTTATTATTTGTAAGTAGCAGTCACATCCACTATGCCGGCCTAGTTGGAACTGGAAACTTCAATGCAAACCCGAAAGGCGACTAAGTCACTTCAAAGTCTGTACACCTGTAAGTGGTGGTAGTACCCACGATCAGCAGACTGGAAACAACTGCCTACTACTTTTTGATCTAGACCCGGAACAAATATCCGGCTCTTAATTTTATTTACAAATATTTGCTTCGATCCGATGTGCTATTGTCCTCGCCTCAGAAGTGTAGCGTGCCTTGGAGAGGCCCCGTATAAAAAAATGTTTGGGGCCCTTAAGAAGGGTAAATATTTCTCATGAATGATTTTTTTTTTTTGAATAAAATTAACAGAAATATTAATTCATCATAATTATCTCACTTTTTCAATTTTATTACAAACAATTTAGATTAAATATACATTTACCTTGCCTTTTTTTCGACAAGCTGATTTATTAAATTATTTATAGATTTTGATGACTTTAGTTTTTCTAAAGTTTTTGCCCCTGTGGCCCGGTGGCCCTGTATAATTGATACGGCGGTAGCCACGCCCCTGCCTCGCCTGTAAATATCATAGATAAATAATTAAAGTAACACAAAATTGGTAATAACAACAGTGCCTAATATATTATTTTATGCATCACATTTGTTTCAGGGCATGAAACTTGTACTCTCACAAGGACCACCTGAAGAAATCAATGACATGGATTGGAATGTTGAAGTTGGCCCTGAGTGCGTATAGTATGCTATATACATTTCTATACTAAGCCACTGCTTATCAGTAAGTGCTTGTATCACAGAAGCAGAACAACCAAAGTACATATCAAGATACAGTGGTACCAGTGAGTGGTTTCGAACGAACTCTCGGCTTGCGTCCCCATTGCACAATCAGTACACCACAGTCGCCCTTGCAATCGCCCTTAAAAGCTGTCGCATCTATAGAATGCTGGACTTATCGGTACCGATTTTATTCGGAAACGCCATTGAGTTACCTTCACGGTATTCATACTTGAAAGTGTTGATAGAACGATTGGAAGAGAAAATAAAACCCTGGACTACTGTGGTGGGAGTTCGCGCATCTGTACAGTTGTGTACAAAATTGATAATATTTTAAGATCTGTACACATTCGAAAAATAAAAGACTTATTCAAGCTTTTTATTTTAAGTATGAATGCTGGTGCTCTTTTTATCTACTACTCCGATTCGACAAACTGTGCAAACGGAGTGGTAAATTCTATTAAATTTTTTTATTAATAAAGAACTTACTAATTTACTAAGAAGGAAATCATTTTTTTCTTTTTTATATTTTTAGTATACTTCAATCAATCAATCAAATTGTCACGCCTTTTTCCCACAGGGATAAGCAGAGACAATGGAGCCCCACTTGCCACGATCCCTACACAACTCTCTTGCTTCCTTCACATCCACAATTCTCTTCATACAGCTTACTACATACTACAGCATACTGCCTTGTTTAATGCTTCCATCCACATCAGATTTATAAATTCTACTATACTTTATTTTTTATATATATATTTTTTATTTCCTTTTTTGTAGCGAATGGCTAGATCTACTCTGGGGTTTGGAGCAATGGGAATTAGTTCGCTGCGAAGTTGTTGGCAGAATACGTGCTGCTTGCTTAGTGGAGTGTACTCCCAAACATTTGGATTCGTATTTGGCATTTTTGGCAAAGTATGTCGTCGAAAATGAAGGCGATGACGTGCGAGACCTTGTGCTGGTGAGCCCTTTGGTTAAACTATTTATTTAGACGCAATATTAAACCTCGACTTGCCTGATGGTAAGCAAGAAGAAGTCCAGGAGCGCCGACGACTGAAAAACAGTTTTGTTTTGAGATTGCCTTAGTCGCCGCCACTATGCTGGCCAAATAATATAAAGGAATGGCGTTAAATTAATGTTAGTACACAGTAACTCTGTACTGAAATGCATTATTTGACTGTCTATATACTTGTACTACCCCTGATCGGCAGACTGGGCAGCACTGCCTACCACTCAATCAGACAAGAATTTTCATTTTATTAAAAATATTTTTAAAATTCAATCTAATTACTAAATATAACAAATATTTGCTCAGCCCGGTAATAGTATTTTTTTCTATACTAAGCATAATATAGAAACAGGACACCCATCAAAGATACATTGGTACCGGTAAGTGGTTTTAAACTCGTGCTTTCGGTTTGCGTAACCATTGCACTGCCACTACACCACGGTCGCCTTTAACTGGTGTGTTAGCCAATTCAACACGTCTGTCGTTAATATTAAATTTCTATCTACCCTCTAGGATCTGAGCCAGGTGTTAATGGAGCGTATGTCAATGATGGCCGTGATGCTGCCGTCGGAAACAAACACAAACCCGCGAGCACATTCAACATTGCATAGTCTAACTGTTATATTTTATACATTCTTACGACGGGTATGTTGTTTTTTTTTTAATATGTTATTTAATGTGACGCAACCTTCGATCATATTTACGGAAGATACACAGACCGACATTGCTCAAAAGATTTTCGAGCTGAAGTGGCAATGGGCTGGCCACATCGCTCGAAGAATCGACAACCGATGGGGAAGAAAGGTTCTAGAGTAAAGACCACGAACCGGAAGACGCAGTGAGGTGCGACTAGGTGGACTGACGACATGGTGAAAGTCACGAATAACCGTTGGATGCGACTGGCATCTTGTCGTTCGAAATGGCGTTCTAAGGGGAAGGCCTATGTTCAGCAGTGGACGCGTTCTGGCTAATGATGATGATGACATAATTGCCGCTCATAAAGCAGCTACATAAATGAAAGTCTTGACTGAAAAATGACAATTTGATTAATTGATTGTTTTTTATTTAATTAACATTTCGATTTTAGGCTACTAAAGTGCTTGTATCATAGAAAAAGGACAACCAAAGTACAAATATTAAAGATACATTAGGATGGTGAGAACACCAGCCCATGTGCTCTCTCCATCCTATACTTCAACATTTGGCCGGTATAGTGACGGCGACTTGTTTTTTCAGTCGTCGACACTCTTAGACCTCCTCTTGCTTACCATCAGGAGGGTCGAGGTCAGATGTCGAGTCACAATAAAAATACTGTTACCAACAAGTGGTTTTGAACCCGTGCACTCAGTTTGCGTGACTTTATTAATTATTTTCTTAGATTTTGTGCGAACATTGATTAATGAATTAAACAAATTTTATGCGGCCTACTATCGCGTTATTTTACTACTGTAAAATCAAAACCAAAATAAACGCGATAGTAAGCCGCATAAAATTTGTTTTAATTCATTTATTAATTTTTTTAACTTATATGTATATTAACAGGTGCGTAAAATAGGTGGCATTGACGAGGACCTAGGCTACACTTGGTGCGATGAAGCCCAAGAGAGAGCTGACCTGCAATGGAGCAGTGGGGAGAGTTGCACATTACATATTTTGGTTGCTCATGCGGCTATTAAGTTGCTATGCTACGGACCAAGTAGATGTATGTTATTTATATATTCTAAATTGTAAATTAATTTAATAACAAAATTTTAATGGTATCATTTCTTAGTTTATTTTTTCCAATCAAATGGAAAAAATATTCGACAGGAAAACGAAACGAACATTGGATCCTTCAAACGAAGTGCATAAAATTACTGCAATTCATATTGTCATTTTGTTATATTGCAAATTTAGATTTATATGATTTTCTCATGGATGCCATTGTCAGAACTGGACCAAATTAAAATGGGACCAAACGGGAAGCATCAGCTTTCAAATAAAAAAGAATCAATAAAATCGGTTCAACCAGTCGAAAGTTATGAGGTAAACATACGGGTCGAATTGAGAACCTCCTCCTTTTTTGGAGTCGGTTAAAAATAGTAATTGAATTAGTTATTAGACAGTCTTAAACTAAGTCGTTTTTTTTTTTCAGTCGTCGGCACACTTCGCTTGCTATTAGGCAAGTCGAGATAGATGTCGAGTCTCCATAAAAAGATGTGTCGGTTTCACTAAAAAATATAACAAAATTAAATTTGTATTGCAGTTGATATTAACAATGAAATGTACTCCTGGATGTTATCAATATGGATCGGGAGTGGATCCCCACAAATGGGTGTTGTACGCATTGATGAAGATAGCGAGTTGCAACCAGAAACACCACTGTTCCCTGATTGGTTGAGATTGCATTTGGTGAGGAGCGCTAGGCCAGGATTGGTCGAATGTGGACTCAAAGGAATGGCCGCACCGAAATTGGCTGTCTTTATACAGACGTTCGGGATGCCGGTTAAAGCTATGAGGTTAGTCTGTGGTACTGATAAATTCATTTGTGACTCGACATATAACATTAACCCGCCTGATGTTAATCTGGAGTACGGTCCCAAACTGTGACCGCAGTATCACTTGAGAGCGGTGGTGATACTGCCCTGAATCGGCAGACTGAGCAAAGGATCGCCAAGTGTAATGACAAATATTTGTGAAAAAAAATGTGACTCCGACATATGACAGCACCCGCGTGATGTTAAGTTGGGGTGCGGTTCATAAATCGAAGTGACTGCACTACAGTTTTACTATGTATTAACAGTTGCAAATTTAAAAATAGTTTAATGAACGAAGATTACAATGTAATTGGAATATATCCGTTATTTTGCATAGTTTAGGTGTGCAAAATAATCAAACTATAATTATGACAGTTGATAGCAGAACTGTTAATATGGCGTGTCTTTGCGATTGACAGACGATACAAAATCCATACATCCATATCTTTTTTTTCCAAATAACTCAATTGCAGAGCAATTAAAAGTAAAACTGTTATTAGTTTTATTAATACAAGTTTAGTAACTACCATTTATATATTTTATCATCATTGGGCATTACGAAAGTAGTACAATAATAGCCCAAAATTAATGATGTCCTGTTTAACCTTGTTCCTACCTGGTCCTTTCACACCCGTAATACCTGCACAGGTCGGGGAAAGCATCCGATACAATCGACCGAATCGGCAGTCGGTCGATCGAAGTTCGGTGCGTCTTTTCTTTGTAGAATAATTGACAAGTGAAATGCTTTACCAGTCCATGTGTTCTCTCCATCCTATGACCTTGGATCCTTCAAGGCCGGCATAATGACGGCGACTGAGGCAGCCGGGAACTGACTCGGTTTTTTCAGTCGTCGTCACTCTTGGACCTCCTCTTGCTTATCATCAGGCTGGTCGAGGTGAAATGTCGTGTGATGCCTTTTAAATTGTTCTTTTTTCATTACAGCGCATTATTAACAGCTTTGGATTCGTGTCCGGCTGGCTCCTTGATGCGTTTGGGCGTAGAGCGCGCTTACATGGCCCAATTGTTGTCGGTGCAGAAGAGGCGCGGAGCAACTGGTGGACATGACTTCGCTAAGACATTGAAGCTGGAAGATGTACAAGCACCACCTGGTAAGTGGTATTTTTTTTTATTGTGACTCGACATATGACCTCGACCTGTTGATGGTGAGGTCCAAGAGTACTGACGTTTAAATTAAACCGAGTCAATTGACGGCTGACCAAGTGGCCGTCACTATGCCGGCCAAAAAAAATTAGATGACGCGTGTGAAGGGGCGTAACAGTGTTAACGCGATATTTAACCTCGTCAAGTCTGATGGTAAAGAGCGCCGACGACCTAAAAAAACGTTTTTTATTATTATTATTACATTTCTATACTAAGCTACTAATTGCTTGTATCATAGAAACAGGACAACCTAAGTTCAAAATTCTGTTTACGGTTGCCTCACTGTGCTGACTAATTTGATCAATAGATTGATACCATAGTAGTAATAGTGGGGTGTACCAATGTATCTTGCCGATACCAAAGTAACTTTGATATATGTATTTTGGTTGACTTTGAGTTGTATCATAGAAACAGGAAGACCAAAGTATATAAATCAAAGAAACCTGTATATAAGAAATGTTTGTTAATTGTAGTGGAGACCATGTTTGATGAAGATCCATTGCCAGTGGAAATGGAAGGCGCGTGGGCGAAAATTGGTGTTGAGGACAAATTGAAGCCGGACCAGGTGGCACCATTGTTGGCAACTGCTTTTGGACAAATGCAAATATTCAAAGGGGATATGGACGCCGCGTTCTTTATGCTCAATTCGGTATGGATTATTTAAAATTTAATGTAAAAAATAAACGATAATTTAATCAAATTGTCACATCCTAATTTCCACAGGTATAAATATTTATTTGAAATAAAAGCCTGTTTTTTTTGTTTATTGTGACTCGAGAAATGACAGCGCCCCGCTTGATGTTAAGCTGGAGTGTGGTCCATGAATGGATGTCACTGCTACTACAATTCAATAACTGTAAGTAGCAGTCACATCCACTATGCCGGCTTACTTGGAACCGGCAACTTACAAGCTGATCCCGAAACGCGACCAAATCACTTCACGGTCTGTATACTTGTAAGTGGTGGTACTATCGGCTGACTGGGTACCACTGCCTACCACTCTTTGATAACCAGATATCCATATCTTTTTTTTATTAACAAATATTTGCAATATTTAAGATAATTATTAAACATTGCAAATAAAAGCTATGAAACAAATGTTTGCTCCGACCGGGTATCGAACCCGGCACTTTACGCGCAACAAACGAATCGCTGACCGATCGTCCATGCCTGTTTTTAACCCCCGACCAAAAAAGAGGGGTGTTATAAGTTTGACTTGTCTGTGTATCTGTGTATCTGTGTGTCTGTCTGTGGCATCGTAGCTCCTAAACGAATGGACCGATTACGATGCGGTTTGTTTCGTTTGAAAGCTGACGTGATCGAGATGGTTCTTAGCTACAATTGATGAAGATCTGATCAGGGGTTTCAAGGTCATCAGCTCGATTTGTTAGCTGCGGTAGCGATCTTAGACGCGCTGTTTAGAACGACAACCCTTGTACGTCGCTATGCGACGAAGATTGTTATTTTATGTCAAATAAATATGCCATTGTTAAAACACGTAAAAAATGTTATAATTTTTCCCTTAAAATATTCATATGGCGAGGTTGGTTTGCAGTTTAGATCGATTACCTTGATTGAATATTTTAGGGAAAAAATTATAACATTTTTTACGTGTTTTAACAATGGCATATTTATTTGACATAAAATAACAATCTTCGTCGCATAGCGACGTACAAGGGTTGTCGTTCTAAACACGCATAAGGCTGGGAATACACGTCCGATATTGCTGAGCAAATTATTTACAAATCGGAAGTAGGAATCGGACGTCTATTTTGTTTCTGTATTCTGTATGAAAACTGCACCTTCAGACAATCGGATCGGCCATAAAATCGTAAGCGCCTTGGCGTTGTTTCCGATTCTGACATCCGATCCGACTATCGGATCTGACGTGTATTAAGTATTCAAACAAATGTATGGCACGAGTGCTTTCCGATTGTCTGATCAGACAATCGGATCGGACTATCGGAGAGGAAAATCGGACTTGAATTCCCAGCCTTATAGGTATTTACTTTACTTTTAAACAAATCTGTGACTTAACATTTGAAATAAAAACGTATACAAATACATGTGTGTTTTAACTGGTACCACTGAGCTACTCTGATGATGGAACTCGAAGGTAGGAGACGAAATCCTGGATGTGTTCAAACTTTTTTTTGGTATACTAAGTTTGGACTTATTAGATTTGTCTTGAAGGTAGGAAACTAAGTGTAGAAAAGTTAGTGCGATAAAATAAAACATTCCGGATCTAAAAAATCTGATCATGGATCCTCTCAGATCAGCAAATCAACAAGAAATGGACCTATAGTGCTTTAACTAAAATTGTTACTCACTATGAGCCATTAGCTGGACCGTTATCAAATTAAAGACCGAGAGTATCTGATGAGGCACCATCATTAATCCTCTCAGATCAGCAAATCAACAAGAGATAGAACTATAGTGCTTTAACTAAAATTGTTACTCACTAAGAGCATTTAGCTGGACCGTCATCAAATTGAAGACCGGGCAATCTGATGATGCACCATTATGAATCCTCTCAGATCAGCAAATTGATATCAATTGATCAGCAAAAAAAGAGATAGAACTGTAGTGCTTTAACTAAGCCTTTAGCTGGGCCGTTATCAAATTGAAGATCGGGAGTATCTGATCATGAATCCTCTCAGATCAGCAAATCAATAACAGATAATATCATAGTGCTTGAACTAAAATTGTTACTCTCTATGAGCCATTAGCTGGGCCATTATTAAATTGAAGACCTGGAGTAGTTATCTGATGATGTACCATAAGGATCCAAGGGATATTAAAGGGATATAACTATTGAGCCATGACTAATGTTGTTTATTACTATAAAGCTGATGATATGACCAAAGTGGTTCCAGGCGTTTCGGGGGTTCCTTTAAAATTTTAATTTTGATATTATTTAGATATTGTTTATTTGTTAATAAAAAATACATTTTATGGTTTTGGATGCTGTTAAAGTTTAGACCAGTGTTTCCCAACCTTTTTTAGCCCATGCCCCACCTTAACATTTTTTATACCCCCCATACATATTTTTACCTTCAAAAATTGTGTTGTTCTCTCAACAAATATAAAAAATATAAGTTTTAGGAAGAAATCACTATAAAATTGTTATCGAAACATATCTATTAAAAGATATCTAGCATTGCATTTAAATAACCAAAGGCGAAAGAGTTCAAGTCGTGTCGAGTCCATTTTAAAATTGGCCCCCTTTAACTATCAAATTGCCCCCCTGTGGGGCGTGGGCCCCACGTTTGGAAACACTGGTTTAGACGGTCGATTACATCAGGGAGGCAGAAGGCAATGTTGCTAGATTAAATATATTATTGTTGCAAACATTTATTTTAACTAACAACAATCTTTTTAACATTATTTTAGAAAATAACCGAAGAAATCCGAAACCCCTACAACATGGAGTATCCATTCACTCACACAGTACTTCTATACCTCCACGGCTCACTGTCAAGTCACAATAGTTATCAGGTTGCTATGGGCATGCTGCAGAGGCAGGGTTATTCAGTACCACTGCTGAGGACATTTAGGCATAGCAAACTAGCTAATGTGGTCGAGACTAGACATCAGGTGAGAGTCTTTTTTATTGAGATATATTCGCCCGATAGTAAACAAGAGAAAATCCAAGTGAGTTAGATCACCCGGCAGATGTAAGTAGTAGTAGGTAACTTGTTTTTATTACCTACTTTGCATTTTAAGCATGTGTATGAATTTAAAAATAATAATTATGTTGAATGATTGTATATATAGGAGGACTTTCTTCCATCGCAGTCGTCCAGAGCTCCTCTAATCTGCCGGTCGATCTAACGGGGACTATACGTCTTCACTATGACGGCAATATCTCACGATACGCTTGAAGGATCCTAGTTTATACTGGTAGGATGGGGAGAACACATGGGCTGGCAGGATCAGCTAGAAAGTTGTCGGAATTCTGCTTGCAGTAAAAATAACTCATACGTTTGGGACGAAATGTTCTTGAATAAAAACCACAAGGTTGACAACCACCTAAAGGCGGCAGGACACCGCTGGATGCAGACCTGTGAAGCGCTGTCGAGTGACTTAGTTGCGTTTTCAACTTTTGCCTAATATAAAGAAATGCTCAATCACTGTAATTTAAAATTGACACATTTTATTTATTATTATGACTACTGACCTTAACTTGCCTGATAAAAACCGAATCATAACTATGCCGGCCAAACGTCACATAATATGGCTAATGTCCAAAATGTATGTATATATTTCTTCTGTCCGTGTGTATGTTACTAAACAGTTGAACCGATTTTATAACTTGTGGAACTGTGTTTATGTGAATTTAAAAATCTTAACGATTGACATTTGAGCCCGGTTGGTGGCGCTGCAATCGGTTTTGTTTACTTTCGGGCAGGACGTCTGTCGGGAGCGCTACAATATATGTATTCATTGTTGCCAGATCTGCTGTATATTGCTGAAGCACTACCATTTGATGAAAGGTGGCATCGTGAATGTTGTGCGCGGCATCGTGGAGTCCGGCGCCAATGTGAGCCGATCGCAGGACATGCCCATATTGCCGCACAATGCTAACAAAGAACAAATATTAGCAGGTGAAATATTAATTACAAATACAACTAAAAAGGCGACCGTGGTATAGTGGCAGTGCAATGGTTACGCAAACCGGAGAGCACGGGTTCAAAACCACTTGCCGGTACCAATGTATCTTTGATATATGTACTTTGATTGTCCTGTTTTTATGATACAAGCACACAATAAAAAAATACTTAAACAATAAAAAAATAATCAGATTTGTTGCAGGTGATTGTTTAGAGTGAACAGTGGTCATTTGTCCAGTCTGTAGATCCTGGGTATTAGAACCACTTGCAGACCGTGAAGTGACTTAGTCGCGTTTCATGAAGTATAGTAGCAGTCACCTTCACCCATGTCTGCACTCCTGCTTAATATCAAGCATTACTGTGTTATAATAGTAGCTACAATAAAAATATATGTAAATTAATTTAATTTAACTACTATAAGTGACTAGCTGACCCAGCGAACTTTGTTCCGCCTTAGACGCCATAAATGAGCAGATTTTTGATTTTATTAAGTTAATTGTTTTATTATATAAAGTTGTCAGGTTGATCTAGCTGACCCGATAGTTATGACTATGAATATTGAATTCGAATTGGTATAATTCATAAAAAAGAGTGTTTTTTTATTCTTGCGCTAATATAAACAGTTTTGTTGGTATACCGACACGGGAACAGGCGACATATAATTGGCCATGTGTAAAACATGGATTTTCAAGGTTGATGCCGTTACCGTTACCGATACTTACCAAAATTCCATATTAAATTGAACTTTTAATATTAGGCCTGATGGCTCTAAAGTAACCGTCATGTGAACTAAGAAAATCAGGTTTCTTAGATCCTTTAAATTAATTATTTTAAATGTATTGTTTATCAATAAAATAAGATTGACAGAAGAATCCGTTTTTAAACGTCTTTTTTTTTTCATCCTCTTTGACTACATTTGCAGCACGCATTCAGTCAATTCTATGTCAAATGTCAGGTTACAATAAAAAAGTTTAATAATTTTATATGGTGGTTAAGTAATTTTAAATTTTCTAATTTTCCGCGCAATTTCCTTAATTTTTTCTTTCATAAGAACCTTCTCCTGATAATAACGAACAGAACAAAAAAAGAATTAGCGAAATCGGTCCAGCCGTTCAGGCGTGATGCCGTGACCAAGGGAAATAGGGATTCATTTTTATATATATATAGTTTAATTAGAATGCCATATTTTTAGCATTTGAATCTGCGACTGCGAATACATTGGAGAAGATCGGCACACAAATCATACAGACACAGGACACGTTACTCGTCACTGAGGTTATATCCATGATATTGGAGAAGAGCCAAGAGGGGAAATATGAAAGTAATATTAAGGTAATTAAACACGAATAAGGATGGACTATTGTCATTCATTTCGTTGAAATTATTTATCATCATCAGCCAGAAGGCGTCCACTGCTGAACATGGGCCTCCCCCTTAGAACGCCATTCCGAACGACAAGATGCTAGTTGCATCCACCGGTTATTCGTGACGTTCACTATGTCGTCAGTCCACCTATTATTATTACTATCACAAAATTAAGGGACCATTTAAAGCAGTCTTTCTCTACAGTGAAATAATTCGTAACAAAAAGATGTATATATATAATATATGCTAATATTTCAATATATTTCCGAATTATGTTTTATATTTTGTAATTTTAGTAAAGTACATTCATTTTGGGCCGTATTTACTTTTTTTGTAATGCCCAATTATGAAAAATATATAAATGGTAGTTTCGATACTTGTATTGATAAAACTAATAATTTTGCTTTTGAATAACTGTGCAATTAAGTTAATTGGAAAATTAAATATGGATTTTGTATCGTTTCCTAACCACGCCATATTAACCGTTTTGCTTTAAATATAGTTTGATCATTTTGCACACCTAAACTATGCAAAATAAAGGATATTTTCCAATTACATTGTAATCTTCGTACATTAAAAAATAAAAACTAAAAATATATAAAAATATTCATAAAAACGTTATTCGTTCTAAGGACATCATTTATTGTGTATGAGGACTTCAGCTAAATTGTATTAACAGTTGTATATACATTTAAAAATATGAATATTTTTATATATATTTTTAGTTTTTATTTTATTTCTTCTCGTTACATGCCTTTCTTAAATCATGGTAAAGTCTGCCAATGAGCAAGAGTCGGAAGGGCCTATGCGAAATAAAGGATTTTGAATTGCAGACAGAGCCTGGTGTGAAGTTGCCGCCTCCGCACGTGTTCTCAGTGAATGGCCTTGGGTGTGGTTTACTCATTGATTGGATGTCTGATTTGCAACCGGACACGTTGGGGCCCAATCCACATGTTCAGGTCAGTTCACAGTACAGGCAGGTGGAACTAACTGTGATTGTGTCACAATAAATCAATTGTTTTGGCCGGCATGGTGAGGGCGACTGAGGCAACCGTGAGCTGAATCAGTATTTTCAGGCGCCGGCGCTTCTCGACTTTACCGCCAGGCAAGTCGAGGTCAATTGTCGCGTCTCAATAAAAAAATCACAATGTCGTGCCTTAATTTCTATAGATAGAACAATTTTTACGTCCAAATCGGAGACATCCTCAAGAAAGCCAGGTTGCCTAGTGTCTATAACCACAGAGCCTATATGAAGAGAATTGTGGATGTGAAGGAAGCAAGGTAGTTATGTAAGGATCGTGGTAAGTGGCGCTCCGTTGTCTCTGCCTATCCCTGTGGGAAAAAGGCGTGACAATTTGATTGATTGATTGAATAAAAAAACATTGGCACCGGCAAGTGGTTTTGAACTCGTGCACTCGGTTTGCGTGCCCATTGCACTGCCACTGCACCACGGTCGCCTTCAATGTCCTAATACTTTTGTTTTCACATTCACAGATGTGCCTAATGTTCCGTGCGAATGGTGCTGTGTGGCGGCCGCAGTTGGTCACACTATTGGCACACAGGGCATCATGGAGGACATTGTACAACTGCCTTAGAATATTATTGACGCCCAATCAGTGAGTAGATGAAAATACATCCTTACTTTTTTAGATTTTGCGCGAACATTGATTAATGAATTAAACAAATTTTATGCGGTTTACTATCCCGTTTATACGAACTCAAGTCTCAAGTTCAGCAAACTGCTAAACCAGATGACACCGTCAGTTATTTTTGCAAAAAACTTGAATAAAACCGGAAACAGAATAAACAAAATCAAAACATCAATCGGGGTAGTTTTGGAAACAATAACAGCATCAACCAATAGGACGACCAACACCTCAGTCTCTCCATGACCACGATGGCTGCAAAGCTCACGAAACATCGGAATAATAAAAAAATGAAAAATCAAAACCAAAATAAACGCGATAGTAAGCCGTATAAAATTTGTTTTTATTCATTACATCCTTACTTATATTATAAACGCGAAAGTTTGTGAGTATGGATGGGTGTTTGTTACTCTTTTACGCAAAAACTACTGAATGGATTTAAATGAAACTTTACAATAATATAGCTTATACATCAGAATAACATTTTTAAAAATATTGTGTGAACAATAAATAAAATAAAAGATAAAACATTTTCCCATACAAAATAGCTTGCGTTCAGTAATTTATTTTGGGTAAACTAAGGAAAATATATTAAGGTGTTGAGAATTGAAAACAAATAGTCAATTTTGGTATATCAGTAAAAATATATTGCTCAAAAACCTATGTTGTATTATTTATAAAAAGAAACGATTATATACCGAGTCACAATAAAAAAAATCAATTCACAACAAAGATTTAAATCGATTTATTTTTTTGATTCACTGTAATGTATTTGTGTTTGTGGGTAGTACCATAAATAACGCACTGTTGTTAAGGCGTTCATTATGGGCAGGCATCAGTCGATCGCAAACCTTTAAAGAAGTTAAAAGCCAATACAGCATTTTATTATGTGTTCCCATCTAATACATAACATTCACCCAACTTAAGTTAGGCTAATCTGTAACACAACACTCATTGACTTTTAGGCGGTATGAAGTCCGCCGGGTCAGCTTGTTTATTTATATATCAATACCTCAAAGCAACAGATATATATTTATAATTATAATAGTGGTTTACGGAAAGTATGAAGAGAATTGTGGATGTGAAAGTAGCGAGGGAGTTCGTGGCAAGTGGCGCTCCTTTGCCCTATGGAAAAAGGGCATAACAATTTGAATAATATCAATAAAAATAAGTTTACTTGTAATGTCCCACGTGTTTATAGATATAAGCTTTATGTCTATTTCTACCCGGTATGTCTTTTTGTTATTTAGGAATTGGTCAGCGAGTGCTGTGTTAGAGTTTGCCCAAACATTAGTTCGGAGTCCGCGCGTTTGGCAGCCACGTGATAATAAGAGAAGAGTTACCAATGATCTGCTTAGATTGGATTATAATCAGGTAAAACAGTTTTTTTTTTAATGTGACTTGCCATATGACAGCACCCCGCTTGATGTTAAGCCGAAGTATGGTCCATGAATGAATGTCACTACTACTACAATTCAATAACTGTGAGTAGCAATCACATCCACTATGCCGGCCTAGATGGAACCGGCAATTTACAAGCTGATCCCGAAACGTAATCAAATCACTTCTCGGTCTGTATACTTGTAAGTGGTGGTACTACCCCAGATCGGCACAATGGGTGCACTGCCTACCACTCTCTATGATATATATACTTTGGTTGTCTTGTTTCTATGATACAACCACTTTAGTAGCTTAGTATGGTATCATTTATTAGCATTATTAGTATCATTTATACCCATGTTTTTATTGCCAGTTAGGAGTACTGGTAGGCTATATCTTGGAAGAGGCACGTTGTGCGGAAAGCAGCCGTGGGTTGCAAGCTGTTGGTCGTGCAGTTTGTGGGCGACTTGGGTTGCTGCAAAGGTGTTGCAGCGACGTTGCCGCGTTGTTAAGAGCTGCGGTCACTACGATCACTTCCACTACCACCACGGAGGAACATAAACACCATGCTGATCTGTTGTTATTATTGCTTTACATGAAGGTATGTAATTTATATATATACAGCAACCATTAAGCTTAGCGACGTCCATGAACGAAGGCAACTACTACTACTGCTATACATATTACGTCGCCCTAGTTACACTTAAAAGAAAAAAATGGTGTCTAGGAAAAATAACCTTATTTATGTGTAATATGAAGGTAGTTAGTAAAAACACGAGCAGCTATTTCAGGGAAAAGTCCCTAGGTGGCGCTGCAAATCGAGCCAATAACATTTTATTTGCTGCTCGTTTCGAATAATCGGTTAGCGTTTGATACATATGGACAATTAGTATTATGTCCGGACCAATATATCGCTGCTCGCTGGTAGTAGACCCGATCTTTCTATTTAGTTGGTGCCCAGACATGGCTAAACGATGTATCTATGTGTTTATGGACATCAAAATTACTATAATACAACTTTTATAATAATACTTATCCAACCTAGAATCAATCAATCAAATTGTCAGGCCTCTTTTCCACTGGGATAGGCAGAGACAATGAAGCCACACTGACACCACTCCCTCCAACCTAGAATCCCAATAAAATTTGTTAAAAAGATAGCACAGCTTCTGATTGACTTTTTATATTTAACATATTTGGTTTTATTAAATATCTATTCTTTGTAAATAAAACGTTTACTTTCAAAATCGTTTATTCTTAAAGAAATTAAACCACTGGTTTTTTTCGCTGGCTATCAACTATAGCATCGTTAACAGTGCTTAGATTATGTTATTCCAACTGTAACATATTTAAAACATTTTCCTTAATTCCTAATTCGAATCTTGCATTCCAATTACAGGTGCCGAAAGTCCTTCGTATCTTATCAACAAGTAACGAGCGGCCACTGTGTACCAGACTGCTTCCACCGAGTCAACTGGACGAGGTAGCATCTTCAGCGACCAGTGTCATGGACCAATTGTCGCATAGTCTGTTAACAGCACTCGCTGCAACCAATTATACAGTTTCAGACTCATATAAGTAAGTTTACTTTTTTTTTCGCTTTAGTTCTTTTGGGAAGGCAAAGGAAACATAGTCCATATATAGTCTTTCCTTAGATTTTGCGCGTACATTGATTAATGGATTAAACAAATTTTATGCGACTTACTATTGCGTTTATTTTGGTTTTTGATTTTACAATTTGTCTCTCCGTGATCACGATGGCTGCAAGCTCTCAAAACGTCGGAATAATAGTAAAAATTGTATAAAACATTTACTTGACAATGATTAACCATTGAACCTATTTAAAAATATTTTTACTTTGACACTGGCAAGTTAAATACTAAGCCATAAAGAAGACGAAAGAAAAAACAAATAGGCATTCAAAATTCAATGTTTTATCCCCAGGAGTAAGTTGGACGCTGGTATCCGTGGGCTATGGGCTCGTCATTGGCGTGCGTCTGGCCGTGCTTTGTCACTGTGCGCTGCGTTGTTACGAGGGTTGCCTGCGAGATCTTCGGCAACTGAGCAATTGTTGGGTGCTCTGGAAATGGTGCCGGCTGAGGAGCTAGCTTCACATAGGCATACGTTAGTATATGTTATATCATCGAGACTCCACATCTGACCCCGACCGGCCTGATAGCAAGCAAGGGAGGTCCATGAGCGTCGACGACTCAATAACCGATACAACTTACGGTTGCTTTAGTCCAGCCATACTCAACCTTTTTTATAGGGTCTATAAAAAAAAGATCTTTATTAAAACGTAATTCCAAGTTAACGATGTAGTTACTTTATTATTAAAAAAAGAAGTTTTAACAAAGATGTTTAAATGTTTTAATGCGATTTTTGATACTGTGAACACTTTTTCAAAACTTTATCAAGATCTGGCTTGTCGTTGCATGCTATCCTTATAACATCATCAAGATGAGAATCTGTAAGTTTGTTTCTGTAAACGTTCTTTGTGTATTTCATTTTTGAAAAAGACGATTCGCACACATACGTAGATTCAAAGTTTAAAATAAATTTATAACTATAGATGGGCCAATAACAAAGGCCCGCGGGTCGCAGGGCTGCTTTAGTCGCTGTCACTATGCCGGCCAAATGTGCTTCTTCACGCATCGCTTGAAGGATCCAAGGTTAATAGGATGGAGAGAACACATGGGCAAGCAAAGCATTCTACTTGTCGATTGTTCTACAAAGAAACGAATCTTTTAGTTTGACTGCCGATTTGGTCGACAGAATACGGATGCCAGTCCGCATGTCACGGGTGTGAAAAGACGAGGTTTTTTTACTATTTTTCTGTTAAAATCTTTATGCGGTTCACAAAATACATCTATTTACCAAGTTTCAACAGTTCTTATAGTTTCGGAAAAAAGTGCTGTGACATACGGACGGACAGACAGACAGACATGACGAATCTATAAGGGTTCCGTTTTATCTACGGAACCCTAAAAATGATTGGTTCCCCCCACTTTCCCCAGCAATTACGACAGTAAATCATTATTATTATTACTCTACAGCAAGGACGTGGAATGCATCTTGGAGAGTTACCTGACAACGTGCGTCGTGTTCGGCCGTGATTGTAGTCCTGGCTTTCAGACGCGCACAGCTGCACTGCTGCGAGCGTACATTGGAGCAGCGCACACCAACGCACAACCATTCCTGCACAAACATAGGGAGCTCATTGCGTGAGTTATCATAATGCCACGTCCAGATTCGTGTAACAGGCGTGGCAGATTGGTGTACCAGGCGTGGCAGATTGTTTTTTTTAATTATTGTGACTCGACATATGACAGCACCTTCCTGATGTTAAGATGTGACTACTACTACAGTTCAATAACTGTACATAGTAGTCCTATTCACTATGCTGGCCTGTTGGAACCGGCAACTTATTATTATTAGCCTATTTATTTGTCCCACTGCTGGGCAAAGGATCTCTCGTTAAGAACTATTGTAATAATCTATCTCATCGCGCCATCTCTATTTGGACCTGCCGATTTGACGACAGGCATGGACGAACGGTTTAGCGATTGGTTTGTTGCGCGTAAAGTCCCGGGTTCGATTCCCACTAGGAGCAAATATTTGTTTCATAGCTTTTATTTGTAATATTTAATAAATATATTAAATAATGCAAATATTTGTTAATAAAAAAAAAGAGATGGATGTTTGCTTCGGGTCTGATTATCAAAGAGTGGTAGGCAGTGGTACCCAGTCTGCCGATCCACCACTTACAAGTATACAGACCGTGAAGTGATTTGGTCACGTTTCGGGATCAGCTTGTAAATTGCCGGTTCCATCTAGGCCGGCATAGAGGATGTGATTGCTACTCACAGTTATTGAATTGTAGCAGCAGTGACATTCATTCATGGACGATCATCATCGGCTTAACATGAAGTGGTGCTGTCATATATCGAGTCACAATAAAAAAATATATCTCTTCTGCAATCTGGAGTCCACTGAGTAGTGGACTTTGCCCATTATGCATCAGGCATTATAGACGGCAACTTATAATTATTATATATTTCAGTTGTGTGCCAGCCCTGTCTCCTGTGAACCCAAATCGTGTGCCTGCATCTGCGACCCCACCTCCCCGTGCCTTGTCCATTCTGCAGAACAGACACTCCACTGTGCCAGACCTGCTGTGGGCCGTGCAAGTATGTACCACAACTATTAATGTATTTATTTAATGAATCTATGTGGAAAATCTAAATACGTCTCTCGGACAGACTAGACATCCTTCTCGCTACATGAAGCGACAGGCTAATCCCGAGCCTGACGTCCCTCCCTGGTATTTAAAGGATGGAGGCGGATATAATCGCGCTATTTTGCGACGCCGAATGGAGAGAGTGGAGTTTGCTTCTCTCTCTCTCTTTCTCCGCTATCTCTTTACACATGAGAACAATCTCGCAGAATTTCGAGGCTGCTCTCCATGAACTCTCGCTTTCGACCATTGCTTTAATTATAGCCGAAAGCGAGAGATCTCTACCAATTGAGGCGCGTAAGGCCTTTCTTTCTTGGGCCCAAGAAGGGCAGACTAGACATTCTAGGGACATCTCTTCGGAGCGACTTGAATCACAGGGACCACACCGAGCGGGATATTAATCAACGTAGTTATAGCTTGTGACGCCCCTCTCCATTTTATTAGTTTATTTAAATATGTGAATACAAATATTTGTAACTATACTATTATACTTTATCTGCGTGCTCCTCCTTTTGTGTCCAACTAGCAACTAAATTACCAATTACAATTGCATTTTCAGTGGGTTGCATTCATATTTTATGTTTTCTCGTGTGCGCAAATGCGGTGGAGAGGCGCGTCATTTCGGCTTAGACAGACTATACCTATTTTATGTTATTCGTTGATTGGTTACCTACGAGAATACCAAATATCAGTGCCAGTAGTTCATTGCCAAGTAGTTTTACTATCATGTATTAGGAGTATCAGGGCTCAGGTCGGTAGATCGAGCAATAGCCACTAACACGTTTTTTTTATTGTGACTCGACATATGACAGCACCCTGGTTGATGTTAAACTGGAGTGTGGTTCATGAATGGATGTCACTGCTACTACAATTCAATAACTGTAAGTAGCAATCACATCCACTATGCCGGCCTAGATAGATATAGATAGCAACTTACAAGCTGATCCCGAAACGTGACCAAATCACTTGACGGTCTGTATACTTGTAAGTGGTGGTACTACCCGGGATCGACAGACTGGGTACCACTTAAAACCATTAATGTACTGATTTAACTATTATAATGTAATGTTTCAGGAGCTGGAGTCGTGGGGCACGCGTCGCGGTGGCTCGTGGGGCGGCCGCAGCACAGCGAACAACATAATACGCGCTGCGGCGCCATTGCTGCACAGGGACTCGCCATCGCTCACACATCACACGCTGCAGCTGCTCGTGAAGGCGTTGCCCGCGGCGAGCGACACCAGCGCAGGTACAACATAACACCAACTATGTCTCAGCGGCACACCATTTTTTTATACTAAGCCACTAAAGTGGTTGTATCATAGAAACAGGACAACCAAGTACATATATCAAAGATACATTGCAAGATACGGTCGCTATGGTGGCCGTTTTGACATTTTAACTATTTATGAAGTTTCGTATAAATTAATATGCTTCGATGGTTTGGGCACATGGAAAGGATGAGTAAAAGTAGATTGACAAAGGAATTTATAAATCTGATGTGGATGGATGCGTTAAACGAGGCAGGCCCAGGAGGGTGTTTTCCGACCAAATCGGAGACATCCTCAAGAAAGCTTGGTTGCCTGGTGCTCATAACCGTAGTGTGTATGAAGAGAATTGCGGATTTGAGGGAAGCAGGGAGCCGTGTCAGGATTGTGGCAAGTAGCGCTGCATTGTCTTTGCCTATCCCTGTGGGAAAAAAACGTGATAATTTGATTAATTGATTGCTGTCCTTTATAGTGATAATAAAAAACGACCATTTGCTTCTTCAAACATAATTATTAAGTGACAATAAAAAAACATTTCTTAGTTTTTTTTTTATTGTCACTCATGGATACATTATGTAATTTAATTATTGTCTAAATTATTAATCAATCAATCAAATTCCCACAGGGGTAGGCAGTTACAATGGAGCGCAAATATATGTCTAAAATATGTATTTATTTTTATCATTTTTTTCCAGGTGTCCAAGCAATAATGCATTGTCTAGAATCTGAACAGCCCGAGTATGCAGCGGCAGTTTTAGAGAAATTGCCAAATCTAATATCCGGCATTGCGGAGGATGCGGCCGCCATTTTGAAAATAGTATTCTCATTAGGCCTTAGGTCGCGGCACAATGTCGAAAGCTGCATCTCCAAATGCATTTCAGCAATTAATTTACAAAATGGCTGTTGATATATATCAATTTTAGGTTAAGTAGATTAATTCAGTTCAATTCGTTACGTGTAAAGCCCCAGGTTCGATCCCTAGTTGGAGAAAATATATTTTGATAAATAATAAAATGTAAATAAAGGCAGATATTTGTTCTGGGCCTGGAAAAGGCGTGAATCAAATACGTAGTCACTCTTTTTTTCCACAGGGATAGGCAGAGACAAAGGCCCTCGCTTCTCTCACATGCACAATTCCCTTCATACAAGCTCTACTATTATAGGCACTAGGCAACCCAACTTTGGCCCAATAAATGTAATGTAAATAATAGTCCTAAATTACATTTTTTTATCGTGGCTTGCCCCGTCTGAAGTCAGTCATACTAAGCTACTAAAGTGCTTGTATCATAGAAACAAGACAACCAAAGCACATATATCAGAGATACATTGGTACTTGTGAAGGGTGCGAATCCGTGCCACTCGGCTACTTAGCCATTGTACACTACGGTCGCTTTAATTGGCGGGAAAATGCCTGTTGTATCACGAAACGCGACTCACTCGGTTTTTACATTTAAAAGTGGTAAACATAATGAAAATAAAAGCTTTGTCAAAAATATATTTTCAATAAACAAAATGGATACAAAAATCGTTGACCAAATAAATTATAACTTAATCTATTTCTACCTGAATTGTGATTTTTATAGTTTGTAGTAACATTTAAGATAATCCATAATCTCTGCCTATACCTATTTATTCAAGGTGCTTAACAATACATACTGTATAAAGTATTAAACATCTTTTGTAATTAATGAATAGGTAATAAATAAATTTATACAATTAACAACAAAATATGTTTTATTTAATACAAAATATTAGGCATTGTCCCAAATCGGATCATTAGCGACGGATCATCAAAACTTAACCGACATAGCGTCGGTGACTGAGGTAACCGTCTGAAATGGACATCTGACCTCTACTTACCTGGTAAGCAAGGGAGATCTAAGAGTGACAACGACTAAAAAATGAATTCATACTACAGGTCTGCTCGCCGTTAATTTGCCTCTCACATTTCTTTTCATAGACTATGTAAACCACTGCTTTTTTAAAACAACATCCTCAAATTGATCGAGGACCATTCTTGGTCATCCCAGTTTTGTTCTTGAGTCAAAGATTGAGAAAGACCTCTGAGTTATAAATTATAATAATACTATAGTAAATAAACATGATACATCTCTTAAACTTATTACCTGACTTATAATTAAATCTATTTGAGAAATTGTCAGTTGCAGGAAACTCTAGTTAATTTTAACATACATTAAATTAAGGTAATATGTTATATTAATAATAGTAATAAAACTCTGAATAATATAATAATCAAATAAATAGGTAAATAAAATAATTTCTAAGCATCTGTGGAGTCAATGTGCCGGTTCCATCGCGTGGCAGGTGAAAGAGTGAAGGCAGCATTCCAGATTTGTGACCGAAATGTGAGGTTTAAAAGGTTTAGTGACATGTCAACTCTTACTTGCCCCCAACCCATATAAATATTGTATGACCCCACCAATGCCACCTTCGACTTGGGAGGCCAGGATTCTTTAAAAGATGATGCAAGGTTTTTGTTGGTATTCCTCTTGCACCAACTTTTACTGCATAGAGTTAGGTTTTAGGCCCATTTCTTGTCAATGAGATGGCAGGATTATTATTGATGTTGATAGATTGAAATAATTACTAACTGGAACACATCTGTGATACGAGCATAATTTATAAGTTATTTAAATTTTAATTGGTTAAAAAATGTTGCCAAGATAATGTAAGTATATAGTTGGTAATAATTTTCCTATTGACAACATTTGGTATTCTTCTATTTTGGCGTTTACATTTATAATTTGTATTACCGTTAATTTTATTTATTCAACCATATGCCAAAAAGTATACTGTTATGTACTGGTTTAATTCCACACTTAAATCCTCTGCGGCTTCTTCGTTCATTGTCAAAAAGTATAATACTAATGACACTATTGTCATTGCCTTTTAATAGAAGGGATTGTGACAGACCTGTGATTTCAGAAATTAATAAAAGAAAATCATTGAAGAATACTATGCAATTCTGAATATGTTCTTAAAATAGTTCCTTTGTCACCAATCATTTGATCCCAAATCTGAGAATAATTTATCTTTTATTTTGGGCCGTGGGTCTTCTGTTATTGTTGTGGCCACTGCACCCACTTTGCCCAATAGGTATTCCAGTTCTGAAAACAAACAAATTATGTGTTAATTAAAACCAATCAATCAATTGAATTGTCACGCCTTTCTACCACAGGGATAGGCAGAGACAATAGAGTGCCACTTTCTACAACTCCCTCGCTTTCCTCACAACCACAATTCTTTACATACAAGTTTTATGATTATGGGCACTAGACAATACAACTCTCTATCTAATATCTATAAGATAGAGAGTATAGTATATGTAAGTATAGTACCCAGCAGAAAAAAGAGTGCTAAAAGTGTGAGCAAATCTGAGTATCTATACAGTGGTGCACATAATTGGTAATATATTACCATTGATACACATTCCTAAAACAAAATGTAATTATGTAACAAAACAAATTACTTCAATATCAGCACTCTTTTTATCTGCCGAGGCCTATATATCCATATATACTTTTTTATTTATATCTAATGCAAATAAAAGAGTATTTTATTTAGATCATAGAAATGTGGAGGCACAAAATATCCATTAGTATGCTACTCACCATCACAAGTAAGTGAAGTCCCTCTAAGCTCATGAGCACCAATGAACTGCTTCTTCATATCACCTTCAAAGTATACAAAAACACTTGGTAAATTCTTCTCGGGGAAATTTGGTATACATGTTTGTGCTACTGCCTTTATGAACTTTGTGTGAGGATACTTGACTGCCAATTGACGCAGATGCAGGTTCACTAGGGCACATTCTTGTATGCTGTAGAGTTGAAAAATTACTTTTAGATTTTTCTATTAATGTGACTCTATAATGCAATTAAAATTCCGTCCTAAATCGGCGCCATTTTGTCATCTCTTATTATTCATGTTCAAGTATAATTCAGCTGTGTATGATATATTTTTTTATTTTATTTAGAAAGGTTAAAATATGTGTGTGTTGGAATATATTATGACTACTTACCCTTGCTTATAAAGATGTATAACAACCCAAATGCCTTCACCAGCCTTGTTAACTTCCTGGACATAATCCTGTCCGGAAACTTCCCTAACTTCACCAAATCTTGGTTTCTCTGATAATCTCTTCAACTCAGCAATCCGACGCCTTCTATACTCCTCAAGAACTGCTTCATCTTCAGAGTCTTCAAGCTCATCAAGACCATCTAAATCTAATTCTGATAATTGTTTCTCTTCTGAAATTTGAAATGCAATTGTTCTTAAAGTAGCTTTAATGTATTAGTGTAAATTGGCTCACCCTATGCTATCCTATCTAGACAATCTGTTAAATTGATTCTGAATTCTCGCATAAACACATAATAACTATTATAAGATGTATTAATGAATAAACATTTTTATTATATTTTTAAGACTAATTTTACAGTTCCCATTCATGCTCCACTAACCATAAACATTATAACCTATATAAATGCAAGAGCTACATACTTTCAGCCTGCTTTTGGTTAATCGTCTCTTCTATCATGGACACTATCTGGTCCTCGGAAACTTCTGCTTCTTTCTGAGGAATTATTCCCTTTGCCCGAAGGATATCATTCCATTCCGTATCCTCATTTGGATTCTATAAATAACATACATAAAAATCATGTTTTGTAAATAAAATATACAATAAAAGGCAGCAAGTTGAAATATAGTTTTTTCTTTACCTGCATTCTGCAATGAATATACCTAATATTTTAATTGAAAATTATTAAAATATCACTCAGAGAAATATGACACCTTCCCCCAAATTCGTCATGCACAAACGATAGACAAACTTATTTAGACATTTTACTTTTCAAGTTAGTAACAAAACACCGCACAGAAGTTTAATATATTAGTGTCATTATTTTTAAAATCCAATTATCTAGTTACTATAACTAAATATCTAGTAATGTCACAGTTCTATCTAACAAAATTAGGCACATAGTAAGTAATAACGGAGCACGACTTACTAAGATACAAAAATATAAATATCTCTTTTAAAAAATCCAAATAAAAACAAAAATATAAAACAAATAGGTCTAATAAAAATTTATATTTTTATTCCATAAACAATAAGTAAAGAATTGAAATAAAGCAAGTTTTAGTACCTCAACCATAGACAAATCACAATGACACATATTTTTCTATCTACGCAAAAATTGTAAACTTCAAAACTTGCGTCGTGTTGGAAAATTGTGCAGCGCTATGTTCAATCATTCAGTCTAGAAATAAATTATTAAATCATGCCTGGTTACGACGGGGATAAGAATTTGGAAGTAGATTACCAAGAGGATGAAGGTAAATGAAGTTATTTACGTAAATCACGTTGGATATTGTTGTATTTAATAACGAGAGGTGGATAGCATTTGAAAACGTCAATTAGTGTTACGTTGATGACATTGAATTCACGATCTTTTTATATTTTGCTGCCTGGATATTGGTGATGGGATGATGGGCATCCGGGTGAAGGTGTTGTGAACTGTGGACTTTAGTGCACGACTGGAAAATATTGGTTTAATTTCGGAAAAATGACTGGCGGGAATGACGAGGAGTGGGATTCTGGTATGTTTTGTTATTCTTAATAGTAAGGTTACAAATTATTGTCGCACTAGTTTAATAGTATGCTAATTAAACTCATACGAACATAGGACTACGTGCTTTAATTGCTTCTTGTATGTCCTCGTTTGTTTGCAATATTATTTATAATGTTACAACAAAAGTGCTATGTTTCTCTATTATAATTTCGCCTATACATTTCATGTATTTTGTTATTGAAATATTTTTATGGCCTTTTCCAACATTTTGCAATTTATTATGTTTATTTTTATTATGTTTGGTTGAATTAAATTTATAATTAGATACCAAAATTTCGCTGACATAGATCAATTATAGATTATTTTTAATGAAAAAAATCCGAATTAATAATTAGCTATGACTTAATAAGAATATGTTAAACAAGGCAGGCCCAGGGGGGTGTTCTCTGACCAAATCAGAGGCATCTCAAGAAATCTGGGCACTAACCATAATCATAGAGCTTGTATACCAAGAATTGTGGATGTAAGGGAAGCGGGAGAGTTGTGTCAGAATGGCAAGTTCCAATGTCTCTACCTATCCCTGTGAGAAAAAGGCTTGACAATTTGATTTATTGATTGATAATAATAGGAGATGCTTATTATTAAGTTTATTAATTAACTTATTAATAAGTTGAGTTAATCTGATGGAATTGAAGATAGATCATAAATAAACCATTTTTTAGTAATCGAGGTGTAAATGAATAATTGGAGTGATATAAAAAGTGGAGGATATAAAAGAATTGTGTCTGTTTACCAGAAGTATTTTTTTATATTACAAACATACCCTACTGTAGTGATCGTATTGATCACTTTGGTAGTTAATTAATGAGATAAAATAATTTTATGGGTTAGTTAGATATATCATACAAAAAAATGACTATTCTCTTTTGAGGACCATTTAATGGCATTGTCAATTCTCACATGACAATTCCGAGAAGTATAAGCTGAGACAAAGGAGTGCCTCTTTCCACGATCCTGACACAACTACCTTGCTTTCTTCATATCACCATTTCCGCATTATGAATGAAACACTCATCAAGCAGAAAAGCTGCATCAATCAGTCAAATCAAATTGTCACGTCTTTTTTGCACAGGGATAGGCAGAGACAATGGAGCGCCACTTGCCACAATCCTGACAGAACTCCCTCATTTTCTTCACATTCACAATTTTCTTCATACAAGCTCTATGGTTATGGGCACTAGGCAACCTAGCTTTCTTGAGGATTTCTCCGATTTGGTCGGCAAACATTCTCAAAAGCCGCATAATAACTGCGAAAATTATAATTTAATTGTTTTTAAATGTTGAATGATTTTCTGTTTGCAATTTAATGTTGTTAATTGTGTTATCAATGAAATGCATAATTTCGTTTGTTGTGGTCATTGATAAGTCATGCTTAATTGGCTAAAGATTACACTGTTGATTATAATTTATATATAAAACATAGCCAATATTTGGTAATTTTACTTTTGTTTGAGATGTGATGTGTGCCAGTAGCAATGATTTATTATCTTCATGATCCAAGGTGATGATTTAAGGAATGTTACCACTGAATTGTTTATTTGTCACAGAGTGTACTGCCATGACTACAATGGCTGCAAACCTCTCAAAACGTAGGAATAATAAAAAAATGTAAAATCAATTAACGTGATAGTAAGCCGCATAAAATTTGTTTAATTCATTAATTAATGTTCACAAAAAACCAAAGAAAATTCAATGTTATCACTTTTAAGTCACCACTACTACTACTGATACCACTACTGACTACTGCTTGCTGATGCAACTGTGGCAACAGTCTTAACCACACTTAGCTTAACTTCTTGAAGATGGTAATTTGTCACACCACAATAAAAAGGACAAATTAAATTAAGAGGTGTAAAAAGAAATATAATTTAGTTAGTAGATCAGTGATAAGTAATATGGTTGTTAAAAATGGCTGTTTGCATATAAATAGGTTGAGGCAATGTGTGATCTCACCATTCTGTGATAATGTCATGACCTAATATAACAGTGAAGGAAGTGAACTTAATTGGAAAGCTTTGGAAATAGAATGCCATTTGTTATTATGGAGATAGTAACAATCTGACAGTTTGTCATACAGGAGAAAGCCAAAGTGGTTGACATAGTGATTGCGATGGGCAAATAGTTATTTTAAGTAGTCGCTCGGTGCTCTTGTACCTCCCATTTGCTTACCATCAGGCAGTTCAAAAATTGCGTTTCAATAAATTAAAAAATTGACCCTGATGAAGTGTAGTGCACTGACATCCACTATGCCGGCCTAATTAAAAAACCGGAAACTTACAAGCTCATTCCGTGACCAAATCACTTCACGGTATGTATACTTGTAAGTGGTGGTACTGCCCTAGATCGGCAGACTGGGTACCACTGCCTACAACTCTTTGATAACTAGACCCGAAGCAAATATTTGCTCCGAACGGTAGTCGAACTCGGGACTTTACGCGCAACAAACCAATCGCTAACAGCTCGTCCACTCCTGTCGTCTGTCCTTTACATGAAAGTTTGAATTGATAGAAATGACTTAATTCAACATGTTTAAGTTTACTTCTTTGCAAATTGGATTATTAGCTACAATTTTGATATAAAAAAAGCTTAAAATACAATCTAAATATTTATATTAAAAAGTAATGTAGGCAAAGGCCGTGGGATAAGATGATATGATTAGATTGTGAGTGCTAAAAAGACGTTGTGAGTTGTATGTGAGTCTTATTAGATCATAGATTATGAACAATGAGATTCATTCTTATTGTCTTGTTCGTTTATATTCTTAAACATTTCTCTCTAATCGTAAAACAATTTTCTATGTGAAAAACATAACAATTATTTTTGTGTAACCATTGCAGTGCCACTATACCACGTTCACTTAAGTAGCTTTCATTGTCCTCATGAGGTGCACCAAGTACATTACTAGGCTACTAAACATGCATGTATCATAAAGATACATTGGGCAAGTGGTTTTTACTTGAGGTTTCCGAGACATTTTCAATACCACTAAACTCACGGTATGGTGTGAGAGTTTTAGTTTCTATGTAGCTTATGGCATAAAGAGCTCAATGGAAACATACTATATTCACTATACTTCTCAATGCATTGTGTTTCGGCCAAGTATATCGCGCATAACACTAATACGGCGCTCTCACGAGCCGATTTTAGTTAATCAACTGCGAAATCGTTCGGTATTTGAAAAATCAAGTTGAAGCAATAATTATCGGTTCAACAGAAGTAAGTCTTTTATTTTTAAACTTTTATTGATTTAATTGTGCAATTAAAATTGAACAACTAGAATCGCCTCGTGAAAACGTCGCTTGAGGTCTCTTTTTCTTCCACTTTACAGTTGTTTCACCAGTTTTTAAAAATCGAAACGTTGTTTCAGTGATATTTTTCACCACTTTCCTTCTTATTTAGGTAGATACAATCTAGTTTAGTTTGGAATAGTTTTTCGATTTCGAGGCCTATTCTCACTTTACATTATTCTGCAAATCAGTCCTAACTGGTAATAGATAATTGTGCCTTTGTTTGATTGACCCATTACATTGCCATGGAGTCAATTGTAGACATTATGTCCGGCTGACACGAGAATAGTTTTAGTAGTTCAGAGTTTACTAAATTACCATCCAGCCGTGCTTTTATATTGTCAAGTAATTTTACAATTACAACTGCTCCGGACTTTCCACAATTCTTTTCATACAGATTCTTTGATTATGGGCACTGCGAAAGTGCGAACCCCTGTTTTGTAGGAAAGCCCTCGATTATGTCAAGAAACAATCTACTGGGTCGTCCCTCTTCTATTCTTCCATTCGCCTCAGATTTATATCTTTTGCCAAACATACAATTTCGCAGAGACATGGCGACTCTTTGCATCCGTTTATCGCCACGAACAATGTTCTGAGGCGCTCTTTAACCATGGTTTTTACTTTTTTTTTATTTCCATGATACGCGCCCCACAAAAGTCGGGGACAGCATCCCCGCATTCTGTCAACCGAATTTTCAGTCGAACTAAAGGTTTGGCGAATCGTTTCTTTGTAGAATAATCGACAAGTGATGTGCTCTTTACCATCTTATGTGTGTTGTAATCAGTGGCGTAGCGTGGCGGGGGCGAAGGGGCCCTTTTAAAGAATATTCTATAATATAAAATAATCAAATTCATTTATTAATCTCGTGTCACTATATTAGGTATTTTGTTTATGAGAAATCTTATGATCCAATACATTTTGTGTTATTAATATTGCTTACGTCATTGTCGAGTTGAGATGAATCATTTTTACGTCACAACAAATACTTGCGCAGTGATTTAAAACAATGGTTTTTTATTATATTTTAAAATAGCTATATGTATAGTTAAGCATATGTATAATTACTTTATAGCTACGTCAATACAAACAAAAGATATGTATTATATATAAAGTAAATAAAAGTATACGTATAAAGTAAATCCTTATTTGCATTTTATCAAATCTCATCCTAATTATTTAAATAGATTTAAAAAATTATAAGAAAAATAAAGCTGTCGCTGAATTTAAATTAAATGTATATTTTTAAAAATGAAATATCCCTGTGTGAAAAATACGTGTCAATTTGATTGATTAATGCTTCGAATTGAGTGAAAATATGCCCAATTTAAATTTATTTTACTCTACTCTTTATTAGAATGGCTTGTACACACATAATCTTACTCCTATTCAAAATAAAACGTCATTGGCAGGAACTACCACCATTTAGGTACCATGACCCTTTTTTATATAGGAACAACCGGCTGACGATCGTCCACCATCTGATGTAAAATTTAAATGCGATATCTGCAAGCAGCAGTAGCATCCGCTATGCCGGCCTGTATCCTCTTATTCGAACGAGAGCTAATATTAATACATTATCTATGATGTAAGCAATATTTGGAATATTTCCAATAATAGAGGTTAATTGACACGAATGCCGCTTTGGGATCATGCCAGGTGTGGGGGCGCCGTGGGATACACACGAGATTAGGAACCTGCGCTTGAGAGCAGGCTAGTAATGATTAGGTACCTACTTCACCGCATTACACTCGCAAACTGATAAAACACAAACATAGGAACTGCATAGATTGACCATCTTTGCAACCGACTCCCAAGAAGGAGGAGGTATACAATTCGGTCCTATGTTTTTTTTATGTATGTTACCTCAAAACTTTTTTCTGGGTGAACCGATTTTGATGATTCTTTTTTTATTTAAAAACTCGTGCTTCCCATGTAGTTCCAAGATCTAATCAGTAGTTTTTGAGTTATCCCTAATTATGCGTATTTAATTAACAACTACATTGACGATTTTTAATATTATATATACCCCGATTTCTCAATTATGGATCGATTTTTAAAATTATTGTTTTGTTTGGAAAGGTATACTTTCGAGGTGATTCCATTGTGACGAAATCTGAATCAGATTTTTTATCGCTTTTTAGTGTAGTGACTTCTAGTGGTTCTGGAAGTCGGTTCCATATTTTTGTTAGAAGTTTATTTTTCGAATCCCTATTCATTACTTACAGATTATAATAAATGAAAAGCAGTGAAATTGCGCCGCAATAATACTTGACAAATTGGTAACCAATCAGAGAATAACAAATGAATAGGTAAACCACGTTGATTGGTCACTTGCGACCGCGACGCAATGTCACTGCTCTTTCGTCGACATAATGTATTAAGAAGTGACGTCACAACTGACCTAGGCTTGCCTGATCGTAAGAGATCTAAGACCGCCGACTACTGGAAAAGTGACTTGATTTACGGTTGTCTTAGTCGCTGATCACTATGCCAGTAGGGTTCTATTGTTGTTACATTACTTTTCTGACTTTAAGTCAGAAAAGTAATGTAACTATTAACTATTAATGGTAGTGTTAAGTCAAATGAACACTACCATTAATAAAGATTATTGACAGAGTAATAGGAGTACTGGTAATCTTCACCAATATCTTACATATATGCTTTGGTTGTCCTGTTTCTATGTTACAAGCACTTTAGTAGCTTTGTATAAAAATGTTAATAATAATATCTGTTTTGTATGTACACCCATATCTGGGATTATTCATCTGTATTCGGAGATTCCACCCATATCTGGGTTTATTCATCTGCATTCGGAGATTCCACCCATATCTGGGTTTATTCATCTGTATTCGGAGATTCCACCCATATCTGGGTTTATTCATCTGTATTCGGAGATTTCATCCATATCTGGGATTATTCATCTGTATTCGGAGATTTCATCCATATCTGGGATTATTCATCTGTATTCGGAGATTTCATCCATATCTGGGATTATTCATCTGTATTCGGAGATTTCATCCATATCTGGGATTATTCACCTGTATTTGGAGATTTAACCCATATCTGGGTTTATTCATCTGTATTCGGAGATTTCATCCATATCTGGGATTATTCATCTGTATTCGGAGATTTCATCCATATCTGGGATTATTCACCTGTATTTGGAGATTTCACCCATATCTGGGTTTATTCATCTGTATTCGGAGATTTCACCCATATCTGGGATTAGTCATCTGTATTTGGAGATTGCCCATATCTGGAAGAGATCGCTTTTTAGTAATAAGGCCGCCAATTGTACATTGTGTTTTATTTTCATTGTATTTCTATGTATTCTGTTTTGTGCAATGAACAATTATATAATAATTTCTTTAAATGTGTTTATGTATACAAATATAACTAGAAACAAGAACAATGTAGCCGCCTATTTTTTTTTTTTTTTTTTTTATTTTTTTTATTTTTATTGTGACACGACATTTGACCTCGTCCCGCCTGATGATAAGCAAGAGGAGATCCAAGAGTGACGACGACTGAAACATCCGAGTTAGTTCACGGCTGCCTCAGTCGTCGTCACTATGCCGGCCAAAGATATACTTATCTTGACCACTCGTGTGTAAGAATGCTTTATATAATGTTATATGTATAATTCAATTTAGTTCTGATCGTGTAAAATTGTTTCCGTTTGTGTCGTTCAAAATAGATTGCGATTTGTCAATGTCTAACTAGAATGTCTGGATACTTAGTTATGTCTGGGTTGTTTCAGCGTGAGAAAAAAAAACGTTTTAAATGGGAAAATTAAGAGCCAGTTAAAAATGCATCAACTATTTGATTACAAATATTTTTTCTTTTATTCTTTTCGATTACAACTCGTATCTGAAATTATTTACAAGGTATTCTGTAAATATTGTTTAATAATTTATGATTGGTCTGTTTGCTTAAAGCAACCATTTTTAATTTTAAAACTGTGTTAATTTATCGAAATAAAAATGTTTTGTGTTTGAATTTCAGGCAACGAAGTTATAGGAAAACTGAGTTTGCACGTAAATTTTGAAAAGGGTATAGGCTATAGTAAGTTATATTTAAATACTTGTATGGCGTATGCGTGTGTGCACTATTTCACTCTCTTTCTCTCTATGTGTTCTCTGTCCTCTTCATTCGTATTATATTCGCTGTATAAAAAATCATAGTTTTCAGATCTACATATTTAAAAAAAAAGTGCGTTTGTAGCAGTGTTTATCGCGCAGAATAAATAACCGGCAAAGCCCGTAGTTGACAGCTTGTGGCAAAAAAAATCGACCTCTGTTTCGGATGCCTCGTTAAACTGGCCCTCGGTCTTTGTCAGTGGATGGCGGTCTTTAAGAACTGTCTCACCCCAATTTGCATTGACAAGCATGAGAGAGTAGGCTCAAAGAGCGGTAGGCCGTGGTACCCAGTCTGCCGATCCGGGGTAGTACCACCACTTACAAGTATACAGACCGTGAAGGGATTTGGTCACGTTTCGGGATCAGCTTGTAAGTTGCCGGTTCCAACTAGGTCGGTATAGTGGATTTGATTGCTACTCACAGTTATTGAATTGTAGTAGCAGTGACATTCATTCATGGACCAAACTTCGCCTTGACATCAAGCGGGGTGCTATTATATGTCGAGTCACAATAAAAAAATCCGACCTGAAGTAATCATGCTTCGGACGGAGGCCTAGGCCACAGTGTGACGTAATGAAATTAAAATACTTTTGCACAAGGAGTTGAAATCTCGGTATTGTTTTATTAGTCATCCATTCTAGTCTCATCTGTCAGCACTTCTGTGTATTTTAACGAGAGTTAACCATAGTTAGCGTCGTTCTTTATTTGTCGTTTTCATGTTTTAACCCTCGTTTATCTGGTTTTATTTTTGGTCTGTATTTTTGTGTTCAATCAATATTGAATTATCATGTATTGATTACTATTATTGTTGATTATAAATCATATATTAGCCATTATATCATTATCAGGACATATCATTGTCATTAGAATACATACGTTTTTGTTAGATAACAGTTTGAAATGTTACAGAGGTAATCTACTATATAAAAATAAGTCGGGTTTTCCTTCCTGACGCTATAACTCCAGAACGCACGAACCGATTTCCACGGTTTTGCATTCGTTGGAAAGGTCTCGGGCTCCGTGAGGTTTATAGCAAAGAAAATTCTAGAAAAATTTGAAAAGAAAAGCGGGAAAATCTTTTTTCATATTTTTTATCAGCGCCATCTCTGATAGATAGCATGTACTACAAACCAATATTTTAAGCAGATGGCGCCGGTGCGTGATACATTGTTTGACAGCTACTCATTGTTCTCTGTTCAGTTAATTTCATGTGACAAACCGGTATTGTGTTCACTGTGAAATTGTCAAAAAAAAGTAAAAAAAATAAGTTATTCGTTTCCTAACATTTCAATTGGAAACCATCAAATCAATCACGTGTATTTTTATTTTGTATATACTAAACATTAATGCAAGCGGTGGACAATAATACTGGTGGTCTATTCTTCCTGGACGCACCTGGAGGAACAGGGAAAACATTTGTCATTTCATTGATTTTGGCCACTATTCGATCAAGATGTGACATAGCTTTGGCGTTAGCATCATCTGGAATTGCGGCGACTCTTCTAGATGGCGGTCGTACTGCACATTCTGCGCTTAAGTTGCCACTTAATTTAAACACAATTGATACTCCAACATGCAATATTTCCCGATCCAGTGCAATGGGAAAATTGTTGATGCAATGCAAGCTCATTGTTTGGTATGAGTTCACAATGGCACATAAGAAATCACTTGAAGCACTTAACTTCACACTGAAGGATCTTCGGCGAAATAACAACATCTTTGGCGGTTTGATGATATTTTTGGCAGGCGATTTCAGGCAGACGTTGCCAGTAATTCCCCGCGGAACGCCTGCAGATGAATTGAATGCTTGCCTGAAGGCATCACCTTTATGGAATAATGTAAAAACATTATCGCTAACCACTAATATGAGAGTTCAACTTCAAAATGATCAAAGTGCTGCACAATTTTTCAAACAATTGTTAGCTGTTGGAAATGGAAAAGTCCCAGTTGAAGCGACATCTGGATTAATTACTCTTACCAACGACTTTTGCCGATTTGTAGACTCTCAATTAGCTCTTATTGAAAATGTTTTCCCAAACATTAGTGAGAATTATCAGAATTATGCTTGGTTAAGTCAACGAGCAATTCTTGCCGCACAGAATATTGATGTACACGCACTGAATTTCACCATTCAATCAAAAATTGCTGGCGATTTGGTGACATACAAATCCGTTGATTCCATAACAAATCCCGATGATGTAGTAAATTATCCAACGGAGTTTTTGAACTCTCTGGAGTTACCAGGATTTCCACCACATAACTTGCAACTCAAAGTTGGTACAGTTATTATGATATTGCGTAATTTGAATCCACCGCGACTTTGCAACAGTACTCGACTTCCGTTAAAAATACTTATGCCGAATTTGATTGAGGCAACCATTATTAACGGAAAGTACGCAGGTGAAAATGTATGTATTCCTCGGATACCAATGATTCCGACTGATCTTCCGTTTGACTTCAAACGATTACAATTTTCAGTTCGCCTTGCGTTCGCAATGACAATTAACAAGTCGCAAAGCGAATCGCTTAGTGTTTGCGGGATAAATTTAGAAAATCATTGTTTTTCACATGGGCAGTTATATGTTGCGTGTTCACGAGTTGGAAAACCATCTGCTTTGTTTGTGTTAACGTCAGACCAAAAAACAAAAAATGTGGTCTACCAAAAAGCACTTCAGTGAAACGGATAATTTGCGGACACGTATAACGCTTCGATTCAGTATTTACTTTGGATTCACTTTCAATACTTAGAGAAGTTCAACTAAATAACACTTCATTTTTGTAATCGAAATTAATTCATTACTGAAATAAATGAAATAAAAAAAATCTTTTCAAATATAAAACAACAAAAAAAATTTCATCTTTTAATCACCAAACGAAATGTTACATAAAACGATGCCATCTGGTGGCGAAACGGAGTTCGCCGGGTTTGCTAGTTGTTGATAATTTTCGTATTTTTGACGATAATTTATAAACGTAAACACAGTGTATGTATACATGAACTTTGGTTCATCATCGCATCAGCCATAGATTGGTCACTACATGACATCCCCCCCCCCCTAATTATCCATTAATCTGGGGGGGAGGGGGGCATAGTGTCAGTTTTTGAAAGTGAAAGACGTTGCGTTTGCCTGTATCATTTTTTTGTAACACGTCGATGATAAGCAACAGTAGGTCCAAAAGTGACGTCGACTGAGAAAACCGAGTTTGTTCGCAGCTGCCTCACTATGCCGGCCAAAGGAAAATCTATTATAGTACTTTTAGGTCCCTACTCTTCATAGCTATCCGAGTGAGTTTATCATAAGGCTCTAGAGCACCAGGTAGTCTCATCTGAGCACCATTTAGTCAGCTAGGTAACAGAATTGAGAAAATATATTTTAAAAGAGCAATCAAGCGATGCCATAGTGACGGGGGCTGAGGCAGCCGGGAACAAATTCGGTTTTGTTAGTTCTTGTCACTCTTGTACCTCCTTTTGCTTATCATCAGGCGGGTCGAGGTCAGCAGTCGAGTTAAAATAAAAAAATAAAAATAAATCGTCATTTATACGCTCGTTTTTTTTTAAATATTAGTTATGAAAGAAATTCATATTATATTAATGTGTTCAAAGTAAAAGTATGATTCGATGACGACTGCAGACCGCACCACTGGTGTGTATGAATCTGTATGAGGTTGATTCCGTGCAACGCGGCACTGCAGTCTGCGGCCGCGCCATACAAAACAGTAGTGCGGTCTGCGGTCACTCAAGGAATAATCACACCTTTAGGCCGGGACTCCACCAAAGCGGAGATGTTTTTCAGCTCGTGTAAATCCACCGAAGCTGTGCGGAAATGCGTACTGTAGCAGAGATGTGTGCTGACTTGCTTTGCGAGTTTGCGAGGCGTTGAGTGCTCAGTACGGGGCTCTGCGGGTTGCTGGCTTGGGGGTGACATCGCTCACTGCACGCCGCTCACAGCTCACATCTCCGCTTATACCGCGCCATACAAATATTACACATCTCCGTACAGCGATATCCACTGAAGCTGAGCGGAGATGTGCCAATAACACAATTTTTTTTTTTTTTTTTTTTTTATTGTGACTCGACATATGACAGCACCCCGCTTGATGTTAAGCCAAAGTGTGGTCCATGAATGAATGTCACTGCTACTACAATTCAATAACTGTGAGTAGCAATCACATCCACTATGCCGGCCTAGATGGAACCGGCAACTTACAAGCTGATCCCGAAACGTGACCAAATCACTTCACGGTCTGTATACTTGTAAGTGGTGGTACTACCCCGGATCGGCAGACTGGGTACCACTGCCTACCACTCTTTGATGACCAGACCCGAAGCAAATATCCATCTCTTTTTTTTTTATTAACAAATATTTGCAATATTCAATACTATTAAATATTACAAATAAAAGCAATGAAACAAATATTTGCTCCGACCGGGGATCGAACCCGGGACTTTACGCGCAACAAACCAGTCGCTAAACCGTTCGTCCACGCCTGTCGTCGATTCTATTTCTAATTCTATTGGTTGTTTAAAATACATCTCCTCTCCGCTCGACTCGTCTCCGCTTTGGTGGAGTCCCGGCCTTAATAAGGCCCATCCTCGCGCAAGTCAAGCAAATGAAAAATATTGTTTATTTTTATGGTATCAAACGTTTTCGCTTCATCTCGTTTTATTTAATTTTTATGCTTGATTATTGTAATTTGTACATTTATTATTTCGTAGTTTGTGCATGGTTGTTGGAAATTTTGCAAATATTTTATTTCATCATTGATTGTCACGCCTTATTTCCCACAGGGATAGGCAGAAGTAGTGGAGCGCCAATTTCTACTGTCATGACACAACTCTCTGGCTTCTTTTTCTACTTATTTCAGTTTTATATATTAAGTGTAAACAATTTGTCTCCAGCGTAGCTAGGCCTCCCACTAGGTGAACTGACGACATAGTAAAAGTCACAAATAACCAGTGGATGCAACTGGCATCTTGTCGTTCGGAATGGCGTTCTAAGAAGGAGGCCTATGTTCAGCAGTGGATGCCTTCTGGCTGATGATGATGATGATAATATTGTCATTAAAAAAAGCAAATAATAAACTGTTAAATATAACCACTTTTAAGCGTATAGAGACTGAAGTGACCTAGTCAAATCCTAGTTCATTTTGAAAGTTGCCGATTCCAACTATGACGACATAGTGGATGTGACTGCTACTTGCAGTTATTTAGTAGCAGTCGTTTCTATTCGTGGTCCGCACTTTATATCATCATCATCAGCCAGAACGCGTCCACTGCTAAACATGGGCCTCCCCCTTAGAACGCCTACTTATTTTATTTATTTACATTTTTATACTAAACTACTAAAAAGCTTGTATCATAGAAACAGGACAACCAAAGTATTATATATCAATAATGCATTGGTTTGAACCACGGTCGCCTTAATAATAAAATCTTGTCTCCCGGCTTATAATAGTTGATAATCTTCCAGTTACAGAGGAACCAATCACAGAGAAGATCAAAAAAGGCCCTCGTGGTGTTCAGGTAGTAAATACAGGACCTGATCATTCATTTATACTTGATGAGGATGCGTTGGCGGACCTCCTTCTGCAGGATGACATCAGGGACAGGTCCGTGGTCGTTGTGTCTGTAGCTGGCGCTTTCAGGAAGGGCAAGTCCTTTCTTCTGGATTTCTTCCTGCGGTATATGCATTCTAAGGTTAGTGTAACGTCTAGGTGGAGGCGAAACTGATTCTTCTACATAGAAATAAAACTACTTGTAGTTAAAAAAAAAACTTTTTTATGACTGGTGAACTAAAAAGTTCAAGTGAAGTCCAAGAATGCCGAAGATTGAGTCAGTTCACTGTTGCCTCAGTCACTGTCACTAGGCCGGCCAAAAATTAATAAAATTATTGTACAGGCATTTGTTTTTAATACGTATACAAATTATTCAGACCTCTAGAAGTGGGTGAAAATTGCTTTGAAAGATTCCGTTACATAGTTACATTCATACAAGTCAAGCTGATAAAAGCGTGTTAATAACTGTGGTAACTACAGTCCCGGGTCGATTGCCGGTCGGAGTAATTTCATAGCTTTTATTTGTAATATTTAATAGTTTAATAGCTAAGTTGCCTAGTGCCCATAACCATGGAGCTTGTATGAAGAGAATTGTGGATGTGAAGGAAGCGAGTGAGTTGTGGTAAGTAGTGCTCCATTATCTCTGCCTATCCACGTAGAAAAAGGCGTCAAAATTTGATTGATTGATTGATTTTTTAAATATAATTTCAGTATGTAGCTTGTAGTGGCAAAGATTGGCTCGGCGGTGAAGATGAGCCGCTGAATGGTTTCAGTTGGAGAGGTGGCTCAGAGAGGGACACAACTGGGATACTCATGTGGTCGGAAATATTTAAAACTACCCTCGATAATGGCGAAAAGGTGAATACATATTTAAATTTGTTTGTGCTGTAAATATCTTTTTTGTAGAGCTGCGTCTTTTCTTTGTATAACAATCGACAAGTGGAATGCTTTGCCAGCCCATGTGTTCTCTCCTTCCTTGATCCTTCAGAATCCTTGACCTTGGATCCTTCAAGCGATGCGTGATGAAGCACCTTTGGCCGGCATAGTGTCAGCGACTGAGGCAGTCGTGAACTAACTTGGTTTTTTCAGTCATCGTCACTATTAGACCTTTTCTTGCTTATCATCAGGCGGGTCGAGGTCAAAAGTGGTATCACAAAAAAATGCACTTGTTAGATTTTGCGCGATCATTGATTCAAATGAATTAAACAAATTTTATGCGGCTTACTCTCTTACTTTAAGCTCTTGATACGTCGGAATAATAAAAAATTGTAAAATCAAAACCAATAGTAATCTGTATTAAATTTGTTTAATTAAAAAAAAATATGTTGCTAAAATTATTGGGATTTAGGAAGCCATCCATACATGCGTTCGCCAGACCTAATAGGGGTTTTATAAAAAATAATATAAATGATCAAAATTTTTGGTCGTGCCGGATTCTTCAGAAACACTATTTTTTGGTCCTCGTACCGGATTCTTCAGGAACACTATTTTTTGGTCCTTCGTACCGGATTCTTCAGGAACACTATTTTTTGGTGCTTCGTACCGGATTCTTCAGGAACACTATTTTTTCTGCTAATTTAGTACTCTACTTAATGTTGTTTTATGCTTTTGTAGGTAGCGATAATTTTACTTGACACGCAGGGTGCATTTGACAGCGAATCGACAGTGCGCGATTGCGCCACAGTGTTCGCACTCTCCACAATGCTGTCCTCTGTGCAAATATATAATCTATCACAAAATATACAGGAAGATGACTTGCAACATTTACAAGTATGTATAGACCTTTCTTTTGTTGATTTAAAGTTTTATTTTAAAAATCGAAGTTACGTTGAAATTACTCTTTTTCCAACTTTCATAGTATTTTATTAGAATTGTAAAAAGTGGTGCTCCGTGTTCTCTGCCTATCCCTGTGGGAATTAAGGCGTAAAGTTAAAAATTGTGATCGTACGATCTTTCTCCATTTATAAAATCAAATTAATATCCTACAGGGTTCCTACTTCCTACTTCGCTTCCTTTGTATCTACAATTCTTTTTTTATTTTATTTTCTTTGAAATCTTTATTTAGTTCACCTGCATTTATTGCCCATAACCATAAAGCTTGTATGAAAAGAATTGTGGATTAGAGATGTAACAACTCAACTTTTCAACCTGGGTTCAACCGAGTTGGGGCCTAAACCGAGTTCGGTCGGTTAACATCTACAATAAACCGGTTTGATCTATTATTTTTAAATCGACCTAACTCGGTTCGAAAAAAAATCGATTTTGTTCCATTTTTCTTTTATTGTGGATATGAGGGAAGCGAGGGATTTGTGTCAGGATCATGAGAGGTGGCGCTCTATTATCTCTGCTTATCGCTTAGAAAAAAGGCGTGACTATTTTGTTTTATAATTTTGACAGTTATTCACTGAATATGGCCGCCTAGCGTTGGAGGACAGTGGCAGAGTGCCCTTCCAAAGGTTGCAGTTCTTGGTTCGTGACTGGAGTTTCCCATACGAGGCTCCCTATGGAGCTGAAGGTGGACAATCTATATTACAAAGAAGACTAAAGGTAAATCAAAATCATTCATTTGTTGAACAACAGGTAAATAATAAGATGTCTATATACAATATTTTCCACAGCCGTGCTCTACCCTACCGGGTATACACATTTAAATATTAAATGTCAAAATTAATTTAAAAAAATGTTATTAAAAATTGTCAAAATGTTAAAATTAAATCATTGTTGAATTAAATTAAAAATCAAAACTAAATTCCAATAGGCATACAAATATTTTATTTTTACAAGGTTTTCTTATTTACACACAATTTATACATATATATTTTATTTATTTTAATTCTATGTCACATAAATATTCATTAATGTCATAATAAATTTTGTCTTTTAGTAAGTTTGTTACCACAATTTTAAATTTAGTAATGTCGTCTATGTCTCTAATATGAGCAGGCAATTTGTTGTATATTCTTGGTGCCATTCCAGTAATATATATTATTGTACTGCTACAATAACATATATTAGAAATGCTAGATCATTTTGATCCATATATATTAGTTATTAATGTTTCAATTACAATACTCATGGACATCAAGTTTGTCCCTTTGCCTTACTTTATTGACATAGTGAAAGTAACTGAGATAACCGTAAACTAAGTCGTTTTTTCAGTCGTGGCCCTCTTGAACTTCCTCTTGTTTTTGTGTGTATTTTTAATGATTATTTTTAACTTTGTTGACTAGTTTCTTGTAATTTCTTCTTCTCGCAATGTGCGAAAGCGTCAGAGCGTTTAAATATATTAGTATTTTCTTGTGCGCGAACATTGATTAATGAATTAAACAAATTTTATGCGGATTACCATCGCGTTTATTTTGGTTTTGATTTGTATAATTGTAAATTCAAAACCAAATTAAACGCGATAGTAATCCGCATTGTTTAATTCATTCACAAAAAAAACTAACTAATATTTTTTGAACCTATTAAGTTATTTAAATTGAGTTGCAATGATATTCCTTGCAGGTTTTTATTTTGCTTCTTGGATTGCCGTGCTAGGGAGGAAGCAGCTTAACACAAAGCCTGGTCCTGTCATATGTCAAGAAACAATAAAATAATATAATTTATGAATGTTGTAGGTATCAGATAAACAACATCCAGAATTACAATCACTAAGGAAACACATAACATCATGCTTCTCTGAAATTGCATGCTATCTGATGCCACATCCGGGACTCAAAGTTGCTACCAATCCTAGTTTTGATGGACGGCTTGCAGGTGAATATGAAAATATATTTTGCCTTTCAATTCCCTTCATTCATATCATTTTGAGGCGACCGTGGTGTAGTGGCAGTGCAATGGTTACGCAAACTGGAGAGCACAAGTTCGAGACCTTGTACCAATGTATCTTTGATATATGTACTTTGGTTGTCCTGTTTCTATGATACAAGCACTTTAGTAGCTTAGTAAATGTAAAAATAAATATGTATATAACATTATTTTTGATATTCAAAAATAAGGATAATAAAAAGTGACTTGGTCGCGTCTCGGGATCAGCTTGTAAGTTACCCAGAAACCGGGCCGGCATAGTGAACACGACTGCTACTTAATTGTTTAACTGTTGTAGCATTCGCATCCATTAATACTCTCAACTATTATTTGGGGGTGCAGTCGTCTCGCAAACCAAGAGCCTCCAGTTCAAAACCACTTGCCGGTACCGATATATCTTTGATATATTTATTTTGGTCCTGTTTCTATGATACAAGCACGTTTAATAGCTTAGTATAGAGTTGTCACGTCCTTTTCCTACAGGGATAGGCAGAGACTGGTTCTCTCTGTGACAAATAGTTTTTATTAAATATAGTTTGTTATATTGGCAGACATTGAACCTGAATTCAAGCGCTCCCTGCAGCAGTTTGTGCCAATGTTGCTGGCGCCGCACAACCTGGTGCCCAAACTGATCAATGGCAACAAAGTGAGATCAAAGGACCTACTGCAATATTTCAAGTCATACATGAATATATATAAAGGAAACGAATTGCCCGAGCCTAAGTCTATGCTTGTGGTAAGTCTTATTATATTATTGTGAGGAGGTCCAAGAGTGTATGTAGACAGTTTAAGGTGATCGTGGCATGGTGGTACATGAGTGCCATTGCAATCCATGAGCTTCCGGTTCAAAACCACATGCTGGTATCTTTGACAGTTACGTTTAGTAGCTTAGTATAGAAATGTAACACTAGTTGCATCCACTATGCCGGTCTAGCTTAATTTAGACAACTTTCATGCTAATGCCAAAACACGACTCAGTCACTTGTGAGTGAATTGTTACAGCCCTAAGTACATTTTTGGACCGTATGTCGAAGGCGGCATTGGTGAGGTCTTACAATATTTGCTTGGGTAAAGGGGATAGTGAGGGCAGGGAAGGTGAGTGTTGACATGTCGCAAAAATGTCGTTGTATCTACCTATTAATTTAAATAAATAAAAAAAGCTTTGACACCTACATTTCGGTAACAAGTCCGGAAGCCGCACGGAGAATCCTCGGATATTTTCTTAGATTTTGCGCGAACATTGATTATTGAATTAAACAAATTTTATGCGGCTTACTATCGCGTTTATTTTGGTTTTGATTTTACAATTTTATTTTATTATTGTGATGTTTGGAAAGTTTTTCAGCATTTGCCGTCTCTCCGTGACCACGATGGCTGCAAAGCTCTCGAAACGTCGAAATAATATAATAAAATTGTAAAATCAAAACCAAAATAAACGCGATAGTAAGCCGCATAAAATTTGTTTAATCCACGGTTGCTAAGAAATTGCTTATTTCTTTAAGGCGACTGCTGAGGCGAACAACTTGACAGCGGTTGCTGAGGCGAAGGAGCTGTACACCACATTGATGGAGGAAGTGTGCGGCGGCACGAGGCCATACTTGCAAGCTATATTATTAGAAGGGGAACACAATAGGATCAGAGATAAGGTGATTGAACATTTATTACTATATTGTGACTCGTCATATGACAACATTTGGCCTGGTGTTAAGCTGGAGTGCGATCCCTGAATGGAGGTGACTGCTACTATAGGTAGAAGTCGCATCCACTATGCCGGCCTAGTTAAAACAGGCAACGAGGAGCAATATTCACCTTTTTCATTAACAAAAAGCTGTGAAACAAATCTTTGCTCCGACCAGAAATGGAACACGGGACTTTACGCGTAACAAACTGGTGTGCTAACCAACGCGCCACGCCTGTCGTCTATTACATTATCAAATGATTTCTCTAACTACTATAATTAAAGAAGAAGACAAGACTGTATAAAAAAAACACAAGAGACTCAAAATCAATATCTACTATGATTTATTAGTGATTAGAAATTCACGACCTGAAAAAAAACGATAAAGCTTGTATGAAGAATATTGTGAATGTGAATGAAGCGAGGGAGTTGTGTCAGGATCGTGGCAAGTGGCGCTCCATTGTTTTGTCTATCCCTGTGGGAGGAAAGCGTGACAATTAACTGAACAAAAAAAAACATTTATTACAGTACAAACTGTATATAAAAAGGGTAAAGATACGTGATTGGGCCGGCATAGTGACGGCGACGGGGGCAAGTCGGCACTCTTGGACATCCTCTTGCTGTCCACCAGGCGGGTGAAATCACAATAAAAACAAACGTGTATTTAAAAACCGAAATAAGGTTTTTTAAATACATCTTATATATTTAATTATTATTTTATGGTGACTTGGATCTGGGCAATATTAAGCAAAGAGAAATACAATAGTGATCTGACCACTTAGAAAACCGACTCATTTTACGGTTGCCTAAGTCTATGTCACTGTGGACGTGATAGTAATTTATTGTCTCTGCCTATCTCTGTGGATATTGAGATGTCACAGATTGATTATATTAATAATTTTTATGGCTTTATTTACAGGCACTATTCGCTTTTCATAGTAAACGTAAAATGGGCGGTGACGAGTTTTCACAGTCGTATAGTGACCAATTATCACAGGTTAGATTATTTCTAAATATTTTATTACAATATTGTTAAGTTATATATATGCTAAAGGCTGGCATAGTGAATACGACTATTGCTACGTCGGTCGTCCCCGTTAATAGATGTTAGCTGCACTCCAATCAGTTTCTTCAGGCATCGAAGCTCTTAGACCTAATCTAGAGTCAGGCTGAGATCTATAAAGCGTACTCAGACTTAGCTCTGACTTTACTCAGAATAAACTTTGCTGAGTGTGTTCTAAGCAAAAACTTCGTATTGGTATTTATAGTCGTATTTGTCTTAGCAAACGCTAAGGTTAAACTCAGCGAAAACTCAGGTGATAGTTCCGTTTTAAGCATATTCAATAAAAAGATTTTAATTTTGTCAATTTCACATCATAAAAACGAAACACTTTAATTTGTTTTTATTGTGTATTTAAATGAATACACTTAAAACAAAAAAATTAAAATATATAATGAGAAAAAATAAAATCAAAAGTGGCAAATTTTTTATCCAATGTCTCATGTCAAACTAGTCTGGATTGTTGAAACGGAACTTCAAAACCGAATCAATCTCTTTACTTTTTATTTTGTTTATTTTTTTTTATTACGTTATATCTATAATTTTTTATCTACATTGGCTTGTTTATTGGTACTTGGACTCTTCTGTAAAATACGTTTGACCCTGGCTTTGTACAACGGTTTATTTTTCTTTTGTTACCATCCATTATGGTTAAATCTGAGTTTATGGTAAACAAGCAGTGGTCAACAAAGGTGGCAGGTACAAAGTCCGTTAGAAAATCCGGGGTCGTCGGTCGTAACATTAGATATCAACAAAACAAAACTTAAAACACCACGAGCTAAAGAACACGGGAACACAGCCGTTCGGCGGTGGTGTGGCAACACGAATAATTTAAATAGTTGTTTATGCAATAGTCTACTACTATATTAAATACGATACGTTTTAGTCGGTTAATACCCAGAGTTTTTGGTAAGTCGCCGTTTGCGTGGACTTACGATATGCTTAGCCAATGCTGAGACAAAATCAAAGTCACGACTATAAATTTCAATTTTGACTTATACCGTGAGCAAAGCTTGAGTAAAGTCAGAGCAAGCTTTATAGATCTCAGCCTCAGAGGCCAGTTGATGTCTGATAAAGAATTGTTTATGAATTATTGTTGATAGTTGATATTTATTTATGTAATGTTGTTGATAGTTGAGATTTATTTATGTAATGTTGTTGATAGTTGAGATTTATTTATGTAATGTTGTTAATAGTTATGATTTATTTATGTAATATTGCTGATAGTTGAGATTTATTTATGTAATGTTGTTGATAGTTAAGATTTATTTATGTAATGTTGTTAATAGTTATGATTTATTTATGTAATATTGCTGATAGTTGAGATTTATTTATGTAATGTTGTTGATAGTTGAGATTTATTTATGTAATGTTGTTAATAGTTATGATTTATTTATGTAATGTTGTTGATAGTTGTGATTTGTTTATGTTGATTTTATTGCAGGACCTAGAAATCCAATTCATCCAATTCAAAGATCACAACGAGAGCAAAAACATATTTAAGGCTGCGCGCACGCCCTCTGTCATAATCGCTTGCACATTGGTCTGCTATGTGCTGAGTGGCATATTCGGCTTGGTCGGCATGTACGCATTTGCAAACATGTTCAATCTAATTATGGGACTCTGCATATTGACATTAGTCCTGTGGGCTTATATTAGGTATGTAGCACGCTTTTATTAGCTTGACTTGTGTGTATGTAACGGAATCTTATACATTAATTTTCACCCACTTTTGGAGGTTGGAATGTACTTGACTGAATGAGGTCTGGTATTAAAAATCTGGTATATATATTGTTTGGCTGGCGACCGAGGCAACCGTGAACTGGCCACATATCACTTTTCATTCTTTCATTACTTTACATAATTACATATGAAAACTAATGAAATGTAACATTTCAGGTACAGTGGTGAAATGCGTGAAATTGGAATGAATATAGACTATGGAGCTAATTGGGTTTGGGAAAATGTAAGTAGAATTATGATTTTTACATCATAAATTAATACGTCTACAAAATCCTTGTTGACATGTGAAATTGTCTACCCGCCCCTGGTACTCCCCTCAGGCAAGACAAGGTCAAGTAACACAATTAAATAAATATTTCAGACAACTTTCCAAATATTTCAGAGTTGTTCCGGTAAAACTTATTATTTTTTTAATTTATAATTTCATCATCATCTACGCCATTTTGAAAGAAAAGATGCCATTTGCATCCACCGGTTATTTGTGACTTACACTATGTCGTTAGTCCACCTAGTAGAAGGCCTACCTACGATGCGTCTTCCGTTTTGTGGTCCCCACTCTAGAAAATTTCATTCCCATCGGTTGTCGGTTCTTCGAGCGCTGTGGCCAGCCCATTGCCACTTCAGCTTGCAAATCCTACGAGCTATGTCGGTAACTCTGGTTCTTCGGTGAATATCCTCGTTCCGGATTTTATCGCGTAAAGATACTTCAAGCATAGCTTTCTCCATTAACTGCTGAGCGACTGTGGGCTTTTCCAACAGTTGTTTTTAATTTATATGTATAAAAATATACTTGGTAACATCGCGATTATTTCTCGTATAATTTCGTTGTAGAATTTCTACAATACGTATCTTTCATTTGGCAGGCATTAAAACCAATATACAAGACATGTTTGGAGACGGGCATCGAACACGCGGCCGCCGCAGCAGCAGAGAGGGCTGTTGGCCCCACACAGAGCAGCACAGTGACAGCAAACGGGAAACATAAAGTTTTGTGATGTAACACCACATATCGGAGGAATTACATACATTTTATATACTCTAAATTAACTGGGTGATATATTACTTAGATTTCAGTTTCAATTAAATGGCGGTTTGAGTAAATTTATTGAGCAAATTGCTGCGACTATCAAATTCATGTCCAAGAAAGATGGGCTTAATTTACTTTTAAACAAAATGGCGTTACAAAAACAAAAGACTAATCACACGATCGCCATGTTTTTTGACATTTGCGTTCAACGAAGCGCATTTTTAAAATTAACGGAATATTATTAATTATTGAAACAAAAGGTTTACTCAAGTCGCCATATATATTTTTAAATGTTTGGTTTTTGAAATATGTAAATAGATAAATATATGTTTTGACTTTAAAAAAGTATTTTTCAATAGTAAAATTATAAAGTTTATTTTGTTGATAAGTATGACTACAGTCAGCAGATAGATATTAATGCTCAAAACTTATACTATTTTTATTGTGAAGTTAAAATTATTAATCTTTGAGAATAATATACAGTAATAAATAGTTATACTTTTATAAACTCATAATAGAATTAATAAATGTAAGTTTTCCTTGCCTTGGGAAAACTGTCACGTAAAACCATATTTTCAACACAAGGTTAGCTAAAAGAGCAATAAATTCTAATAAACTAACTTCTAATCTTGCTGACTGTACTAAGTTCACTTTGGAAAAATTACAATAGTTATAATCTCAAAGTAATAATATGAAAATTTGGAGTTTTCATTTGTTTGTGTGTCTCTGTGTGTGTTTTTAAATGTAATAAATACTGGCTGGTTATATTAACTTGAGAAATATAAAAAAGAATTATTCAAACGGGAGGATATTCAAGATGGCAGTGCCCGTAACCATATAGTCTGTATAAAAAGAATTGTGGATGTGAATGTGGGATGGAGTGGAAAGTGACTTTCAGTTGTGTCTTCATCATTCCTGTGGGAATGGAAGCGTGACAATTTTGTTGATTGAAATAATAATAAAAAAATATATATAAATCTGATGTGCATGGATGCGTTAATCGAGGCAGACCCAGGAGGGTCTTTTCCGACCAAACGCCCATCACCGCAGAGCGTGTATAAAGAGAATTGTGGATGTAAGAGATGCGAGGTAGTTATGTCAGTATCGTGGCAAGTAGCGCTCTATTGTCTCTGCCTATTCCTGTGGGGAAAAAAGCGTGACAATGTGGTTTGATTTTAAATAGTAATATAATGTACACTAAAATATACTTACAATACTTTTATTGTGCGCAGTAGTAGCAGATAGAAATGAAATAAAGGTTCTTTATATCTTTTATTAAAAAAAAAACAATTTAATTAGAAGTGACGCAGCCGTGTTTTGAAATCAAGGAGAGCGGCGGCACACGAAAAATAGAATCCTATCTCAAGTTAAAATAATCAGTATAGTTTTAAAATAGCAATACAAGTTGTAAGCTCAGTGTTGTCATATGCAAATAATACTGCGGTACTTTTAATTAATTTAAATTTAATAAATAACAATTGGTTGTGTCAAATAATTTAAAAATGGGCGTGTGTTTATGGCTTAGGTTATTTGCGTGGCGTAGGGTAGTTTTAATTTTGTTGATAAACGACACCATTGCACACTCGTTAGTCATGCCTCTGGTTTTTGCCGGTCCTTGCTATTCAAAAACAAATATTATTTGTTTTCAACCATAACGAAATAAAAGTAAGCTTTTATATAAGCTTTTTAATGATGCTCTTAAATAGAATGTAAATGCGACCGTGGTGTAGTGGCAGTGCAATGGCTACGTAAACCGAGTGGCACGCGTTCGAAACACTCACCGGTACCAATGTATCTTTGATATATGTACTTTGGTTGTTCTGTTTCTATGATACAAGCACTTTAGGAGCTTAGTATAGAAATGTATAATAAAAAAATACGTTTTTAATCAAAGGGCCCCCATGTACAGGGTGTGAATAGACGTAAAGTAATTCAATGAACCAGAGGTTGCACTTACAGATGCAATACATTTTTTTTACATTTAAACACTACTGCCATTATTTGTTAAAAACAACATAATTAAAGTATGAAAATACTATGCAGGCCAACTAACAATAGGATCCGACTTGCAGTCAACTCACATGACAGCTGTCAAAAAAGTACTGCCAGCAAGGAAACCAATACAAATAAATATTGTTGATTTTAATGCGAACAAAATTGGAATCTCTTTGTATTTAATTATGCAATCAAAAGTTTAGGCCATACATAAGTAAGAAAATAAACAAAATGGCGACCTGGCCAGTCCTATTCTTAATTGGCTCGCATAGTACAACGGCTACGGCATGCGGGCTAAGTGAGACGTAGCGGGGGTTCAACGACTTACGCGTGCTATGCGGCTTAACAAATATAAATTACTTAAAAATCTTATCCATACATATTGCAATACGGTTCTAGTATTGGTAGTGTAACACGTGGTTAAAGGGATTGCTTTGTATCTATATATACCCGGCAGAAAATTGATATTTGACAAATTCAGTAAACTTGGATCCTTTAAACGAAACGTGAAAAAGCACCTCCGGCCGACAGTGACTATCATAAGCTAAGTGGAGGTTTTCGACGGATGTAGCGTGAAAAAACGTCTCTATTTTTGACAATTAAAACCTGATGTCATGAAAGGATGGCGTATTTCAGTCACAAATGCGTTTATAATAATGCGTAAATGTTTTACTTGATTTTTTTACCACATTTAATTTCGATCAGTTGATTTTAATTGTTTTGTTCCGCTTATAAGTATCTAATCTTAATAGTTTGTGCTATTTTCAAACAGTGTAACCCTATTCTGTTTTCCAGTAATAAAATCGTTGGTCTTATGAAAAGAATATGGCGTCCTGTTATTACACAATGTAATTTAAATTTAAAGTAATTGGGGAACAAATTGTTGTATCTAAATTGTTTATTGTATTGTTGGTTAATAATAATTATTAATGTATAAATTGCTTGTAATGAAATGAATATTTGCATCGAGCTGAACCACTTTATATCATAATTTGGAAGTGTCATCGTCTACACATAGACAAGAAGTGTGGGCTGCCAATTACACTATAACCATGGCTTTTTAAAAACTATATTTGGCCAAATATTACACTTATTTGTTCTCCGCGGATTGGCCGTTCTTGGCGAGAAATTCCGAATATCGGGGTTTTTACCTACACTGTTAAAAGTATTAAAGAAGCGTTATGACACAGTGCTGTCCGCCTGTAAATTAATTCCTCTATGTTTTATAGAGGGTTTTTGTTTTAATAGAGCAGCCTTTCCCAACCTGGGGTCCGCGGGCCTTGCCCAGAGGTTCCGCGTACAAAACGAGAAAATTTCGAAAGCATAGTGGTGCAGTCGAATTCAGTCAGACCATTTTGCCTTTCTCATCTTCAAGATGGAATAATGTGTCAAGTGATAGGTGGCATGCCTTTTACATACAAAAACACTGCATTAGTTTAATATAGATTTACCTATGTTAGTACTGCAAATAAGTTTTTTTAGGGGTACGCGGATCATGGTAGGTGGCGCTAGGTGGTCCGCCCTTGAAAAGGATTGGGAAAGGCTGTAATAGAGTATTCTTATAAGCAGTGACACATGTCCTACACAACATAATAATGTTTATCGTTTGTAAATAAAGCCGCAAGTGCCTAAACTTCCACTTGTCTACGTTTCTAGATTGTTCATTGTTGTTAATAGAAGTTCTATGTTACTCGTTGTGCCAAAATATACATTGATTAAACTTCTTCTCACATAAGTATAAAGTTTTTTTTAAATATAAAGTTCGTGACCACAAGATCACTAACCTTATCTTGTGGTCTACTGAAGTTCCTCTGTAAAATTCTTTGACAAACATTTTATACTTCTCTGCGTATTTGATTGTAGATTTTGTTTCACGGAAGTTTAATCAATGTGTATATTTTTTATTATTAAACTTCACATTTTCTAGTTTAAATTTTATCACAGTTAATTAGTTCAAACATTTTAAAATGGTGTTGGGGGCCATTTTGTTTTGCTTCTATCTTGTTTATGGCGGTAATATATACCTAGTGAAAATGTTTTGTTTTTATATTATTTTTATGTATATTAGTCATTTTAAAATTCGTGCGTTAATCATGTTTATTGTTTTTTTTTTTATATTATATTTTTATTATTAAGTTTGTCTAATTTGCTTCGAATTTAACATTTTTAACAAAATCATTTAGAATTACGTTATGGTTATAGTTCTTTATTTTATAGCACCAAAATAGATTTTTTCCTTTTTATTATTTGAATAATCATTCTGTTCTTATAAAGACAGAAATTTTTATCATCAATTTTAATGTTTTCTTTTAATTATAGTAAAATAATATATAGCTGTAAATGACAAGTTGTTTTCATAACGCTGTACACAACTGTAGATTAAGAATAATGCATACTTTTTATTTTATGTTTAGAGAACCAGTCCGGATCTAACGAAATATTATTTTGTCTTGCCATGTCTATTTGCTGTTATTTAATTACCCAGCGACGTTTATAACAAGTGTCAAAGGAGCTTAATGATTTAGCCATTTTTTAAATACACCAGCCATTAGATAGTGTACATTGGACTTGATTCTGGTTAGTGTAAATCTCAGTAAATGCATTATTCTAAGATCTAGTTTATTTTTATACATTTTATTAATAATTAAAAATAAAACAGCAGGTGACTGTTATGTATATATTATTAATGATATTGTCACATTAACGTATTACAATCATCAATCCGTTTCGAAGGATCATTTTACAAAATAAATATTTGACGTTATGTTTTTTAAAATTATATGGCAGTTACAATGCAACGTTTTTTTTTATTTAAAAAAAATGTGGATAGTTTTTCTTTGTTTTTGTATGTTTGGTGCCATAAGCCTGCGGTCGCAGTGCGGTTTTAAACCCGCACGCGTTTTCTTGTTAAAAGCGGAGGATAGTGTAACTTAACTGTAAATTGGTTTCGGCATAGTTAGGTGATGTTAATTAATAAAAGTCTTATTTTTATATTTTTTTAGTTTTATTAGACGTAGCACCTACCTACGTTGCCGCCCATCCCTTATATATGAATGACTATAACAATAAGATTACGTTACTAAGAGTACGTCTGGACCATTATGAAGTTTGGGATGAAGTGGCTTGGGCATTAACATGTACTAAGTACTAAACAATACATGCGCCATAGAAATAACAATTGCATCAGTGAGGGATCAAGACTCGCCATCTCACTCGCACCCACCCATATATACATATACTGCCTCGCATTCATTTCTATAGCTCCTCTACATGCTAGTCTGTCCAATTTATTATATCGGTTGTGGTTCTACTCTACAGGCAGGGCCCACTCCATATAAAACAGGAAGGGAAAGGAAACGTCCTTGGAAAGTAGTTATTGCAGGTTTAAAAAGGGATACGTTTCGTCATTACGAGCTCAGTCGCTCGGTAGGCAATCACGAACGAGGGTGTTCGACAAAGAACCGGAATTACCGACATAGCTCGTTGGATTTGCAAGCTGAAGTGGCAATGGGCTGGCCACATCGCTCGAACAACCGATGGTGAAGAAAGGATCTAGAGTGGAGACCACGAACCGGCAGACGGAGCGTAGGTAGGCCTCCCACTAAGCGTACTGACGTCATAGTGAAAGTCACGAATAACCATTTGATCTTTTCGTTCGGAATGGCATTAGGTTGAGTTTTGCGCGAAGCGTGTCAATTTTAAATTACTAAACAAATAATTTACTAATTTAATCGATTTTAAATACAATTCATTGTTGTTAAACAATTTTTAACCCTTGTTGTTAAAACATGAATGACAGCAGGCTTGCAGTGGCTCACATAACTTTGGAACAAGACCTACGCTCATCTTGCATTTCCACTATATTTGTCTGTTTTGTGCTGGCAACTTAATACTAAAGCATAAAAAAAAGAATAAGTTATTATTTGTGGATTTATTTAAAAACCATGAAGTTCATATTAAAGTAGTTAAACCACAAAAACAACACTTTCTATAATCTATAATATTATCAAGTAATTCATTAATAAATTAATAATACTACAAAGAACAGAAGGAACATTCGTTTGATTTGATTTTAGTGTTTTTAAAATTAAAGCAAAATATATAAATATCAGTATATTAAAGTAAATTACCTTAATAACTGCTTTACCTATATATTTTTAACCAAATGGAAGACAAATTTGTTAATTCTTTAATTGACAGAGGCATAGAATTTGATATAACTAACACAATGTTAAGGCCAATAGATCAACAGAGAGAGTAATCCATAATAATAATAACACCCATAATATTTCACCCAAACATTTTCTTGATAACTTTTCCATAATCTTCATTAATCTTTTGTATAATTGGTTTTAATTGATTTGCTTTTTGTTGTGTGGCAACATCGTCTGGGTCCAATTTCAATGCCATTTGAGCATCATCCCATGCTTGTTCATACATTTTCAGGCCCATGTATGACGTGCACCTTCTGTAGTATGACTTGACATTTTTGTTATCAAACTTCAATGCTTGGTTGCACAACTGTAAGGCTGCTTCATACTCATTGAAATGTAATTGACAGTGGGCTAAGTTGTTGTACAATTTCACCTGAAATATATCACAATATGTGAATACAATGGATCCCCAGTAATCCATCAAACGTTTTGCAGGGCAGTGTCGAAGTATCAAATTTGTCGGATTATAGAGTATTGGTTAAGATCCCTATAGTCCAGTTTTTTTTACAAAAGTGTACCTTGTAATCCTTCAAATCACAAATCCAATTGTGGCGCGTACAAGTTATAACCTGTTTAATCATGCATTGTCTACATTAGCGAAGATTGTCAAAAAAATAAGCTACTAAAAGTTCTTGCATCATTGAAACAGAACAACCAAAGTATATTAAAGATATATTGGTATTGGCAAGTGCTACAGCAACACTGTTGCCTGAATGTCAGTGACACTTTATTGCATAAAAACCTAAACATATGTACATAATAACCTATGTATGTATGTATGTATAAAAATAGTAATATTGTATGTATGCTTAGTATAGAAATATAAATAAATTATTAAATCATTGTATTAAGGTTCATCATTGTACTGACTCAGTTTATGTTTGCCTCAGTTGCCGTCATCATGCTGACCACGGGTGCCTATTTATGTTTATGGAATGGAGAGAACACATGAGCTGGTAGAGCATCCATTTCCAGTTTGTTTAACAGACAAAGGTTTGCAGGTATTACGGGAGTAAAGGATAAGGTAGGGACAAGTTTAAAGAGCTCTAGTATATATAATAAATGCCTGCAAAATTACAGGGGACAGGGGTCTACACCTTAACAGTTAATCAATTCTTTGTGTTGCTACCAATCGATCAGGGGCATCAAAACAATAGTTTACAGAAAGTTGTGAAGTTTGAAAGTGATTACTTCAGTTAGGAGTAAAAGTTTTTGAAGAAAGATTTAATTCAAATGTAATTATATGTATTATTTTACCTTTAATTCAATTATTTGGGCTTCTTTCTCTTCAGAAACAGGATTTTCAAATGGTTCAATTGCTATTACCAATTTCAGTGCTTTGCTAAATCTGTAAAAGTTTTAAAACTCTGAATTAATCAAATTAAAAAAAAAACACATATTGTACGCCTCTTTCCCACAGGGCTAGGCAGAGACAATGGAGTTCCCTCACTTCCTTCACATTCACAATACTCTTCATACAAGCTCTGAATTAATATATCTAAAATTATAATTTATCATATAGATGTGAAAGATTTCTATCAGGGTTATGGCAGTACCATGTCTTCAGCTAACCCTGTGGAAGCCAGCGGCGTAGCTACCGCCGTATCTGTTGTATCATTTATACAGGACCCCCAACGTGCATAAACAAAAAGCATTTTTTTCTTTTGTGAGAATTCTACCCTTCTTATCAGCCCCCAAACAAAATTTTATACAGGGCCCCGCCAAGGCACGCTACAATTCTGGTGGAAGCACAGGTGTTAGTTTCAACACAAGTTATTTTTCGAGGCAGACCTAGGACCCTCCCAATTGGACCTAGGACTCTGACCAAATTGGACACATCCTTAAGAAAGCTAATTTGCCTAGTGCCCATAACCACAGAGCTGGTATGAAGAGAATTGTGGATGTAAAGCGAGGAAGTTGTGTCAGGACCGTGGAAAGTGGCGCTACATTGTCTCTGTCTATCCAGGAAAAAGGCGTAAGAATTTGATTGATTTAGTTTTTTTGTTTTGGTATAAAATGTTTACCTTCTAAATGCATCAATAATTCTCTTTTCCTGGACCAGCTGTACTCCCCGATTCTTATGCATCAAAGCTGTGTTAAACAATCTGTCCATGTCCCAGTCAGCCACCAGATCTTCCACGGAAGCTTCGCTCAAATGAATCATAAAATCATATTTTCGCACCACTTTATCCTCTTCATCTTTATACACAATTCTTGCCAAACTTGACTCCCCTCTGCACATTGATTGCACCAATAAATCAATATCTTTATCTATGAAATGGTCGCTATCACCTATTGTTATATGTCCATCAAACTTTACGTCCAAGTATCGACTCTTTCCTTCAATATTAGTGGTAGCACTGCTCTCAATAAAACTATTTAAGTCATCAATACTAATTTTACATTTCGACCCCTCATATGGTACTACGTTATAGTCGCCGGCATTGATTATTCTTTTCAATATTTCTCGATCCTTTCGCGAATTTACAACTATATCTAAGTCCATCATATTTGCAATAACAACAGATTTGATTTATTGAGAACACAACAATAAATAATACGAGATTTTTACTTATAAACAATAACAGAACAAACTTCTAGAAATAAAGTTATTTAAAATAACTCTCCAAAATAAAATATACGTCTCTTTTGTGATGAACAATATCATTATAATTACTTTTTAAATAAATGGGTTAATGTAGCTAGGTTTTTCTTTTTATGGTTTAGTATTTAACTTATAACTGTCAAAGTATTAATTTTTTTTCTTAATCATATTGTTACGCGTATCCCCACCGGGATAAGCAGAGACAATGGAGCGCCACTTCCCACGATCCTAACACAACTTGTAGGTAACAGGTTTCACAGTTTAAATAGCTTGTTTATACTTGATAGTTTTTTTAATGATTATAATACATTGTTCAGGAAACACAAGTTTTACAAATAGGTTTACAGTTGCCGCCAATACTTTATAACTAAAAACTATTCTAAGTACAATAGACCACAATTTCTCTTGAGTAATTGTTCCTTGAATCCTTTGCCTTTACTTGGACAACAATAGGATAGATGTCAATAAAGCACCGATGTGCACCAACGCCACCCCAGCCGGAGAAATTTCAGATTCTCTATAAATGTCTATAACCGATCGATAGGTAAAATTTATTACTTTAAGTATTAAAAATAAAAAAATTTCTTACTCTTTTATTTTTCGAGTTGTTAAACCAAATATATATATTTTTAGGTTATGTTTTATTTTGTAATGCCACAAATAAAATATAGAATATTTTTACATTACTTCTTACGAATAATTTATAACTTACGGCCGCTAAAAAGTCAACATGATTAAATTTAAGTTTCTAGGTTATTAACATTGTTTAATTTGTTATTAATAGTTTAATAGCATAACGCCTGAAATTTATCTTATTTTGAATCTATTTGAATTGATTTATTTAATTGTCACGCCTTTTTCCTACAGGGATAGGCAGAGACGATGGACCGCCACTTGCCACGATCCTAATCCTAACACAACTCCCTCGCACCCACAATCCCTTCCCAATATAAGCTCTTACTAAGCAACCGCAATCTACTTTGACTCATCGTGTCCAAGCCTTTGTGACAGGGTCTGGCACAAGGCCCTTCTTTCCAAGCTCGAAACATACGGTTTACCTGACCGTCTGCGTGGCTGAATAGCCGACTACCTGCGTGACCGCTCCATACGCGTGGTTGTGGATGGAAGCGCATCCTGCAGGGTGTCGGTGAATGCCGGGATTCCTCAGGGCTTCGTGCTGTCGCCGACTTAAATCCAGCATTCATTGCTATTCGCCTGCTATTACACAAATTGTATATACAAGGCTCAAATTGCTTCTTGCGCGGAGTACTGTTCGCGGTTTTGGGACGGCTCTGCCAAGTATCTTCTTAATGCACTAAATTCATTGCAGCGTTAAGCTGTCCGACTTATAGGTGATGCAGTGGTCACGCGAACTCTGGAGCCCCTGCAACTACCCAGACATGGCGGCTTCTTGCGTCCTCTATCGCCTATACAACGAAGAATGTTCCGAGGAGCTCTTTAACCTTGTTCCTACCCCGTCTTTTTACACCCGTAATACTCGCACAGGTCGGAGGGAGCACCCTCATTTAGTCGACCGAATCGGCAGTCGAACTAAACGGTTCGGTGCGTAGTTTCTTTGTAGAACAATCGACAAGTGGAATGCTTTACCAGCGCCATCTATTATATAACCATTAAAATAAAATGCCCTTCTTAAATTATCTATCATGATTTATTATGTAGTTTAATCGAAATTTCATAGATGTCGCTTTTTAAAATCTAAATATTTTAATGAATAAATTACCAAATTTAAAAATTTCCAACTAAATCGGAGACATTCTCAAAAAAGCTGGGTTGCCTAGTGCTCATAACCGTAGAGCTTGTATTGTTAATGTGAGGGAAGCGAGGATCGTGGCAAGTGGCGTTCCATTGTCTCTGCCTATCCCTGTGGGAAAGAGGCGTGACAATTTGATTGATTGATTAATTAATTGATCTATAATCAATAAAAATACTATATTGCTGTGTATTATATTATTATTAAAAACTTGTTAGACTTGTTCATAAATTCGTCCCTGTATCAGAATTCTGATCACACAGGGACGGATTTAATTTATTAATTGTCATTAGGTTTTAACATTAATAATGAAAACATTATTTTAATACATAAAAATGAGGTCTAACTATTATTAAAAATGCGTCAATTTATAAACGAACCTGCGCTTACCAAGAGGGTTTAAAACCTGACCGATTTTATCCCCTGTTAAAATTATGAACGGGGCTTTTTTTATTGTGACTCGACATATGACAGCACTTGATGTTTATCTAGAGTTCTGTCCATGAATGGAGGTGACTGCTACTACAGTTCAATAACAGTCACATCCACTACGTCGGCCTAATTTAAACCGGAAACTTACAATCTGACCCCGAAACGCGACTGAGTCAGTTCACGGTTTGTATACTTGTAAGTGGTAGTATAAGTCTATCCCGGTTCGGCAGACTGGGCACCATTGCCAACTACTTTTTAATAATCAGACCCGGAGCAAATCTCCAGCTCTTAAATATTTAATTCGATTAAATCTTACGAATAAAAGCTACGAAACAAGTATTTGCTCCGACCGGGAATCGAACCCAGGGCTTTACGCATAACAAACTGGTCTGCAGACCCAATGTACCACGCCTGATACGTAAACTAAACATTTAACCCACAAACCTATAATACTTGTTTCACAGTTTTTATTTTATATTTAATTTAATTAATTATTAAAAGTATTGAAGAGTCCAAGGGTCTGATTATCAAAAAGTAGTATGCAGTGGTGCCCAGCCTGAATTGAATTAGTGAAGTGAATTAGTCGCGTTTTGGAATCAGCTTGTAAGTTTTCGGTTTCAACTAGGCCGGCATAGTAGATGTGACTGCTATGTTATTTACCTGTAGGAGCAGTTACATCCATTCATAGACCGCACTACAGCTTAACATCAGGCCCCCGCCATAAGTCATATGGCGAGGCACAATACAATAAAATAAAAATAATTACTCGCTTCTTTGCGTGTTCTATTGAAGGTCCTTTGCTCTCTGAAGACTCGGTCTTTCTTTTTAATTGACTGACTGTAGAGTTCAGACTTTAGAAGTAAATTATGAGCTTGGGCCATATTTATATATTGATGTAGAAGCAGCATATTTTTCTGAAATTGAAAATGTGACTTCTTCTCTATCTCACATTCCGAGAATCATTAAAATTACATTATCAGAGGAAATACATACCTACGTGTTAGGTGGTATTATAGAATACCAACCTGGACACTATGTTGCCTATAATAGCTCCTTAAACGGCACATGGAGAAAAAAAGATGGGTTACAAGACAAATGTGTCATTTTAGGAGATTCAAATTTACCAGCAATAAAAATTAGTGCTATAATATATGTAAAGCTATAATATATAATATCTTACTAATATTATAAACGCAAACGTATTATAAATAATACCTCCAAAAATAAATATTAGAAGTAACATAGTAACATAGGTATGTATTTTTTTATTATAATGTTATTTTAATGATTTTCGGGATTTGTGATAAAAAAGAAGTCTAATTTTCAATTTCAGAAAAATATGCTGCTACAACATCTATATATAAATATGGCCCAAGCTTATAATTTAGGTACTTCTAAACTCTGAACTCTACAGATTTGACAAAAAAGTTTTTTCTCTTGGAATATTCATTTAAATGATGATGAAGACTCCTGTATTTGTCGTTATAAACAATTGAATTATAAGTTAAAGGAATTACGAAAAAAAATACTTTTTTCTTTTTTCTGTCATTTTTATATGAGATCGAGTTATAAATACAAAAAAGACATACAGTCGAATTGAGAACCTCCTCCTTTTTCATGACTGTTATAAATCTAAATTTTCACGGGTGAAACCGCGGGCACAGCTAGTACAACATATAACGATAAGTGTCCTACTACACTTATTTTTATATAAGTGTAGTAGGAAATAATTGCCGGAGTTATCGCGTAACATACGAAAAAAGTCGTCATGTATCATTGATCATGTACATATAAAAAAGAATATACAGTCGAATTTAGAACCTCTACCTTTTTTGGAATGTTTTGAGGGACGCGCGATTCAAAGACTGTGTAATAAACCAAATTTCATGCGGGTAAATCCGCAGGCTCAGCTAGTTAAAAATAAATATATTTAAAAATGTACGATCAATGACTATAGTACATAATACCTCATTAGACTTCACATATAACCATAGATTTTAAAAAATATTGAAAGAAAGCAGTTTGGCAAAATAAAACAAACTTTGGTTTCTGAAGAATTAAGTATATATTTATTGGTTCTTTGCATGTAAGATTTATAAATATTGTTTTATGAAAAATAGTTTTTATATATTACCCAGTTATTATTATTTATTTTGGTTTTAAATACCACGAAAATTTAGTCGTTGTATTTTGAATAGGTTCAACTTCAAACTTCAAAACCCTTTGAAGTTTTGCAACGGTTCCCTGTGGCTCGACATAAAATAGCACCCCGCGTGATATTAAGCTAGAGTGCGGTCCATGGATGGAAGTAACTTCTACTACAGTTCAATGACTGTAATCTGCAGTCACATGCCGGCCTAGTTGTTATGGTCAACTTACAAGCTGATTTCGAAACGCGACTAAGCCACTTCATGGTCTGTAAACTTGTAAGTGGTTGTACTACCCCGGATCGGCAGACTGGGCACCACTGCCTGCCACTCTTTAACAGCTAGACACGGAGCAAACATCCACGGCGAGACGAGTCCGTGAGCAATTATCTTCAAGGTATTTATACATTTGGCTAAAATTTGCGAATTTAAGCAGTCTCTCGAGATGAACCTAAGGGATCAATTAGTCTCAGGACTGTTAGCTACAAGGGCGCGTGGCCCGTACGTACCGCCCGAGACCATAAGCAAAATTTAATTTATCTAGATACTGATGTTAATATTATTATTTATATAGTAGCGACCTGCTATAATATAAACAATTATCAATGTTTGTTTAATTTAAATCTACAGCAAATATAACAGCCTTATAACTATAAACATTACCTATAATGAATCTCACTATTCTCAACTTATAATTTAGACAAAATGTGGTAAGTAGGTACATTGTTTTGCATATAATATTCTAACAAATAAAAATAATTTAACAAATAATCAATCAATCAAATTGTCACGCCTCTTTCCCACAGGGATAGGCAGAAACAATGGAGCGTCACTTGCCACGATCCTAATCCTAACACAACTCCCTCGCACCCAGAATTCCCTTCCTAATATAAGCTCTATGGTTATGGGCACTAAGCAACCCCAATGCACTTTGACTCATCGTGCCCAAGCCTTTGTGACGGTCTGGCACAAAGGCCCTTCTTTCCAAGCTCGAAACATACGGTTTACCTGACCGTCTGCGTGGCTGGATAGCCGACTACCTGCGTGACCGCTCCAGCACTAAATTCATTGCAGCGTCAATCTGTCCGACTTATAGGTGATGCAGAGGTCACGCGAACTCTGGAGCCCCTGCAATTACGCAGACATGGCGGCTTCTTGCGTCCTCTATCGCCTATACAACGGAGAATGTTCCGAGGAGCTCTTTAACCTTGTTCCTACCCCGTTTTTTTACAACCGTAATACTCGCACAGGTCGAAGGGAGCACCCACTCTTCACAAGTCGCTTAAAGGATCCAAGGTTACAGGATGGAGAGAATGGGACTGGTAAAGCATTCCACTTGTCGATTGTTCTACAAAGAAACTACGCACCGAACCGTTTAGTTCGACTGCCGATTCGGTCGACTAAATGAGGGTGCTCCCTCCGACCTGTGCGAGTATTACGGGTGTAAAAAGACGGGGTAGGAACAAGGTTAAAGAGCTCCTCGGAACATTCTTCGTTGTATAGGCGATAGAGGACGCAAGAAGCCGCCATGTCTGGGTAGTTGCAGGGGCTCCAGAGTTCGCGTGACCACTGCATCACCTATAAGTCGGACAGCTTAACGCTGCAATGAATTTAGTACATTAAGAAGATACTTGGCAGAGCCGTCCCAAAACCGCGAACAGTACTCCGCGCAAGAAGCAATTTGAGCCTTGTATATACAATTTGTGTAATAGCAGGCGAATAGCAATGAATGCTGGATTTAAGTCGGCGACAGCACGAAGCCCTGAGGAATCCCGGCATTCACCGACACCCTGCAGGATGCGCTTCCATCCACAACCACGCGTATGGAGCGGTCACGCAGGTAGTCGGCTATCCAGCCACGCAGACGGTCAGGTAAACCGTATGTTTCGAGCTTGGAAAGAAGGGCCTTGTGCCAGACCCTGTCACAAAGGCTTGGACACGATGAGTCAAAGTAGATTGCGGTTGCTTAGTAAGAGCTTATATTGGGAAGGGATTGTGGGTGCGAGGGAGTTGTGTTAGGATTAGGATCGTGGCAAGTGGCGGTCCATCGTCTCTGCCTATCCCTGTAGGAAAAAGGCGTGACAATTCAATAAATCAATTCAAATAGATTCAAAATAAGATAAATTTCAGGCGTTATGCTATTAAACTATTAATAAGAAATTAAACAATGTTAATAACCTAGAAACTTAAATTTAATCATGTTGACTTTTTAGCGGCCGTAAGTTATAAATTATTCGTAAGAAGTAATGTAAAAATATTCTATATTTTATTGGTGGCATTACAAAATAAAACATAACCTAAAAATATATATATTTGGTTTAACAACTCGAAAAATAAAAGAGTAAGAAATTTTTTTATTTTTAATACTTAAAGTAATAAATTTTACCTATCGATCGATTATAGACATTTATAGAGAATCTGAAATTTCTCCGGCTGGGGTGGCGTTGGTCCGATGTGCAACCGATGTGTTTTATGGAGTTTTGGCGGGCAACTGCAAGTGACAGGACGCGCAATTTTGAATTATTTTGAAAGCTTGTGTTATTCATAAATATTAATGTGTAATAATGGTGGAATTGTTATGCAGTAATCATTTTTAAGTTAATCAAGTATAAACAAGTAATTTAAAACTGTGAAACGTGTTTCTTCATGTTCCCTCCAAGACTCCTTCCGAAGTTTTGGTAAAGGCTTTCCGCCACTTTACTAAAACGACCATCATCAACCTCACTATCATCGTCATCATTTGATGAATCACTCCCGTGGTTCATCTTCATATTTACTTGACAATGTTTTAACATTGAACCATATATTTTTACTTTGACACTGGCAAGTTAAATACTAAAGCCATAAACAAGAAGAAAGAAAAGATGTGTTTTATTTCTATTTTTATTAAAGTTTATACTCTGGAATAACTTAATTTCATAATATTAACTAAAATAACAGCGCCCAACCTATATTATAATCAGAAATATTTTTTAATTCATGTAAGACCGTATATAAGATTATATAGTTTTGTATAGGTATTTTTAAATGTATTGGTTAAAACTATATTTATAAGTAATAACTTATATTTACTATAAGTATTATCAACAATTTGTTTATTTTAAAGTATAATGTCCGCTATAAATGAACGTTTACTTATGTAATTTTTTAGGTTAAGTGGTGTTGATGTGATAGTAAATTTCAGAAAATGGCACTACTGTTAAAAGGTGTATGGAGAACTATATTAAATAGAAACAACTGTAGACAACAAAGAATTCTAGCCAGAAGTTTATGCACCTGTGAGTTTAAAATACAGATTCTATTGTATATGATGGTAACTTTTTAATTGGTAGCCTCTATAAGCCTTTCTATTAAATATATACCTAACTTGTGCTGATTACAGAATTCGTAAAAGAAAATATTTACCTAACTAGATAACAACTGTCGTTACAATTACATGCATCTATGATATATGCACTTATGCCAATATAATACTGATATTTATTTAAAATATTGTTAAGCCCCATACAGACAGTACAGGTTTCAAAAGGTGTAAAAAGCTAGGATAACAGACTATATTACTATAATATTGTTTAATAATAATTAAATATTAACTATGAAATTTTAAAAATTGTTATGGTTAATTTTTTTAATTAACCGTAAAAGTAATAGGCAACTGTGGTGTAGTGACAGTGGTTATGCAAATGTATCCCAATGTATCTTTGATATATATGTACTTTGGTTGTCTTGTTTCTATGATACAAGCACTTTAGTAGCTTAGCATAGAAATGTACATTTAAAAAATTATCTAGATTTCTATGGGGTAGGCATAGACCATGGTGCACCTCTTTCAATGATCCTAGATTCAATGAATTGGTAACAGTAGGGGTTGTCTTTTTGCAGCCATAGAACCACCACGTAAAGCTCCTGATGCAACAATGCTAGCACTGAAGGCGTCCTTGTCAGCATCTCAAGTTCTAGTGACAGTGCAGAAGCATTTGCCTTCCATGAATCACAAACACTTATTAGCAGCATTACGGACATTATTTGAAATTGAGAAATTAGATAGGTAATGTTTTTTGTATTATTACTTTGATCCGACAATATTTTTTAGTAATTATAAGGACATTCATTTCGTATGAAGACTTGGGAGACTTGTATTAACAGTTGCATATACATTTTAAAATAGTTAAATTTATGAATTACAATGAAATATATCCTTTATTTTGCATAGTTTAGGTGTCCAGAATGATCAAACTATAATTATGTCAGTTTAAAGCAGAACTGTTAATATGGTGTCTTCGTGATTGACAGACGATATAAAATCCATTCCAAATAACTTTAAAAGCAAAATTGTTATTAGTTTTATCAATACAAGTATTAAAACTACCGTTTAAATATTTTTCCATCATTGGACACTACAAAAGTAGTACATAAAAGCCCAAAATGAATAATGTCCTTTATCATATTTATTTAGTCGTCTTCACTCTGGGTCTTAATCTTGCTTACCACCAGGCAGATTGATATCGGATGTCAGGTTACAATATAAAAATAATTTATTACTTACTATAACAATATAATATACTATAACACCTGTACATAAACAGCACACTACAAAAACAAAACTTATTTTTATTTAAATATACTTTGTAGATACTATTGTATAACATCTAGAAAGGACACCACCATTATTGTAATAAATATAATAAATAATTGATTATTAAGTATAATGTGAGCTAATATTTAAATATTTCATTTTTTATTGTGACTTGAAATCTGACCTCAACCCCCCTGTTGGCAAGCAAGAAAAGGTCCAAGAGCGCTGACAACTGAAAAACCGAGTTAGTTCCCGGCTGCCACAGTCGCCATCACTATGCCGGCCAAATGTGCTTCTTCACGCATCGCTTAAAGGATCCGAGGTTATATAGGATGGAGAGAACACATGGGCTGGTAAAGCATTCCACTTGTCAATTGTGCTACAAAGAAATGACACGCTCTGAACTTTTTAGTTGGTACCTGGTGTAATCACCTTTTTTATTGAGATACAATTTAACTTGAATTCGACTCTTCTGATGCTAAACAAGAGGAGGACCAAGAGCGCCAAAAAAAATCGTTTTGTCGCCTTCACTATGTCAGCTATTGTGAAGAAGCGCCTTTGGACGGCATAGTGACGTCGACTGGGGCAGCCGTGAAGACCTGGTTCTTGCTTGCCATCAGGCGGGTCGAGGTCAGATTTCGAATCACAACAAAAAACACTTAGTAGTGGACTTTGTCACAATTATTACATTATTTTTCAGATCGAATGAAAATCTAATAAAAGACCCAGCATTCAATGTGTTACTACAAAATTTAAAAAAGCATTCCCGTGACTTTGATTTAAATGAATGTATAGAGGCACTAAAAATCCTCTCATACTTGCAGGTGCCAATTGACTCATTAATTCTGCAATCATTGTTACAACTGATAAGATCCAACATCAACTTCCTTAATATTAGACAAGTGATGTTTTTGAATTTCATATTAAAAAAGTACAGCGGCAACAATCACTTAGTTGATGCGTTAAACTTAGCGCTACCTCTTGTGTTTCAAATACACTTGCCCCTGGAAATTGATCAGGAAGACGTGCCTCTATTGAAAGAAATGTTGGCTTATTCTTTCACTAACAATTTACCTGACCGTTGCATCAATAACATTGTAACTGGTTTGCTGTTGAACTTAGATAACATAGACGTCTATACAGCCAAGAGTATACTTTGGGCATTGTGCGAAGGGAATTGTAAACAAGAAGCTTATCCCTCGAGAGCTAAATTGTTATCGCATTGCTTTGATATATTGTGTGATAATATAAATAAGTTTCCATACGAAGATGTTATGAGAACTACTGCTAAGGTTAGTATTTTGATGTTTTTGTTCTATCCCCACTGGTCGGCTTGTACGACGACACGCTGGTGTAGTGGTTGCACACCAGTCCGTTACGCGGAGATCCCGGGTTCGAGTCCCGGTCGAAGCAAATATTTGTTAATTAAAATAAAAAAAGAGGCAGATATTTGCTCCAGGTCAAGTTGTCAAAGAGTGGTAGGCAGTGGTGCCCAGTCTAATGTGGGGTAGTACCACTAATACAAGTATACAGACCGTAAAGTGACTTAGTTTTGTTTAGGGATCAGCTTGTAAGTTGTCAGTTCCAACTGGACCGGCACAGAATCAGGCGAAGTACTGCGGACCTCTGCCTTTTTGGAATGTCTCTAATTGGTTACTTCATTAATTTACCGTTTTATTCTAATTCTATTATGGATTTAAATGGCTTATAAAAAAACTGCATACTTATATTTGTTATGTGCGGGTTCGTTTCCGCACTTGAGTCCTCTGCTGTTTCTTTGTGCGTACTGCATTTTTTTTCTTTCAGTTAAAGAGCAGAATTTTAGAGAAACATACAGAATATTACCGTGCACGATTCATGGACGCCATCGCTAATTATGTTGTGGATAGCGAATTAGATTTTAATAAAGGATTCCTCATTGCCAGGTCTCTGTCCAGAATCGTAAGTATTTGTTTTACTACAACTTGAATAACTGCTCGGCTGGGAACCCCCTCGGCTGCAAAGGAGGTCGTGCGCCGATCAGTGTCACCCGCAGTATAGATGATTTATTCTTAAGACGCTGATAAGCTTTATATTCAGTCAAGGGGTATTAGGGCCTATTTCATGATTAAACTGCCAAGTAAGCTAATTGCCACATAAATTGACGATTACTAGTGGTTGTCAATTTCACCATGTCCGAATATCTACTTTGGAAGTAAACTATCCAGTGACTTAATCGGCGTTTCATCTATCCAATAGCAAGCTAATCATTGAGCGACACAAAATGTACAATTATTTTCACTTGAATTTCTGCAGCTGTGAGCTAAATTTTTTTTATAGATACACATCTGACCTCAACCCACCTGATGATAAGCAAAAGTGATGACGACTGAAAAAAAAAACGAGTTAGTTCACGGCTGCCTCAGTCGCTGTCACTATGCCGGCCAATAAAGTCTATTGTTTTAAAATCATGTTCTTAATTTATTTCATACCATATCATCATCAGGTACTTCAGATCTTAATTTTTTATCTATTTAATCTCATTATTAAATAATACTAATAAAAGTTTTGCAGCATATATATCCTACAACCGAGAATTGAACCCGGGACTTCACGCGTAACGAGATAGTGTGTAAACTAAAATGCCACGCTTTATCTAATTAGGCATAATCACAAATTTATTTTGCAGGCCCACACACACTTAGGTTTAATAAAATACCTCTGTCAGATGGCAATGGATGATCCGAATCTGCTAATAAAAGCCCAAGCAAATGTTTTATTTGGGTTTGTCAATTGCTTGGCAAACCACGATTATGTGCCAGACAGAGCAATTATGCAACAAATTGAATTAAACCCAATAATGAATGCAACAAATGTGCATTTACCATGGACAAAGTTTTCATTGGAGTTAGCTGCCATAGGTTATTTTGATGATAGATTGCTGAAGAGAGTTTTCTCAGAAGAATTCCTTACGGAGTATCTTAATAGGAGTAATAATACATTGGATTATTTGCAATTGTTAACTCTGCATGAGGCCGTTAAAAGCTTGCATCACGAAGAATATGAACTTTCCGAAAAGATTTTACAGAAGGCCAAGGAGTTGTATCCGGTGCATAATTTTACTGAACATATGGCGGCCATTTTAAGTAAAGGACTTGGCGGTGATGCATATTTTGCCAGAAATGTAGCATTGCCATGCGGTATTGTTGTTGGTGAGTTGATTATTTTAATTTAGAAACTGTGAATCGATTTAGTTTTTGATATCAGCTTGTAAGTTGCCAGTTTGAACTAGGCCGGCATAGTGGATTTGACTGCTACTTACTGTTATTGAATTGTAGAATCACAATAAAAAATAAATTTGTCTAATATTAGAATATTCATTTACGTCATCAATTTCTCTCGCTTCCTTCACATTTATAAATCTTTTCATACAGACTCTATGGTTATGATTCGAAGATTCGTGTTTTTTAAGACTGTCCCCCGATTCGATCAATCGGAGTCAAATAATCTTCTAGGTCGTCCCGTTTTATCTTGTTACTCGCGTCCGATTTATAAATGCGATCGCTTCTTTAGTCATCTCCGTCATCATTCATTTGTATGGGGACTTGGCATTAATTGTATTAATTGTACATTTTAAAATAGTTTATTGTACAAAGATTACAATGTTATCGGAAAATATCCTTTATTTTGCATAGTTTTAGTGTGCAAAATGATCAAGCTATAATTATGCCAGTTCAAAGCTATGGCGTGTCTCCGTGATTGGCAGACGACATCCATATCTTATTTTCCAAATAACTCTATTGCACAGCAATTAAAGCAAAATTGTTATTAGTTTTATCAATACAAGTATCGAAACTACCATTTATATATTTTTTCAACATTGGACAGCCCAATGTTGTACAAGTAGTAGTAGTAGTAGTAAAAGTAGTACAAAGAAGCCCAAAATGAATGATGTCCTTTTATGCGGCTTACTATCGGGTTTAGAAAATATTTTTATAATAAAAATTTAAAATGAAAACCAAAATAAACGCGATAGAAGGCCGCATACAATTTGTTTAATTAAATGATTTCATTATTAATATTTTCAATATATATTACAGATGCAATAATAAGCATAGATAATAATAATATATTGAGGATCAGTAGAGGAGAATCTAATGATGTCAAAACACCTATAGAAAAATTAAATTTACCAGAATCCGCATTAGTGTGAGTACAATTTTTAAACCTCATATTATATATAGTTTTCTAAAATATATAAAATAAAGTCCCTGCCACGTGAAGCATGAAATTACGTACATCAATCAACTTATACTAAGTTGGTTTACCGTGGCGACCGTGGTGTAGTGGCAGTGCAATGGTTATGCAAGCTGAGTGCACGGGTTCGAAACCACTCACCGGTACCAATGTATCTTTGATATAATATGTATAGCTTGTCTAGCTATAAATGACCCGCCCCTCCACTTTATTAGTTTATTTAAATGTGTGAATGCAAAAAACTAACTATACTACTGTAATTCATCAGCGTGCCCTTCCTTTCGTGTCTAACCAGCAACTGAGTTACAATTGCCAATTGCAACCAATTACAATTGCATTTTCGGTGTGTTTTATACATATTTTATACTTGCTTGTGTAAATAATGCAGTAGAGGGGCGCGTCATTTCGGCTTAGACAGTTTCTATGATACAAGCACTTTAGTAGCTTAGTATAGAAATGTTAAATAAAAAAATAGGAAACTAATGAGCAATTTCAATTAGTCGGATTATATGAACGCTTGATGACATAATTTCTAGCTGCGTGTGGTTACTTTGAATAAAAACAAACAGATTTCACGCCTATTACAGAACTAAGACCCTTCCCAATTAGAATATATAAAAACCTAAGGCTTTCGGGTACAGGGTAGTTTTAAAAACTAGTCTGCCGATTAGAGTTGTAGTAACCACCCACGGTCTTTTTGTGAGCAAACAATGAAATATGCCTGATAAGGCTTTTAGACCCATATTAATCTAATTATGAATTTACTTCAACTGTTTTAGTGAATTGTGGATTTATTTTTTCATTTACCAACGACCATTGTCTTTGTGTTATTAATTTTAGCATGTGTTTATTCCTTTACAGAATCTGCATTATGCTCTTTAACCAAGGATGTTACTCCATGAACAGTTATCGACTCCGAGGCATATTCAGACTTCAAAGCGATATATTAGAAAAACAAGGCTATCTATCTATTGCATTAAATTCATCAATATTCTTTAATCTACCCTCATATGAACGGACACCATACATTATGAGGGAAATCAATTATAAATGTGAAGAAATCGGTATGAAAATATCGGCAATATGAATGGCGACATATTGGGGTGCCTATATCTATCTGTGATATTTTAGCCAATAAACATTATAGTATTTTCCAAGGTATTGCGCGAACATTGGTTATGAAAGAAATGATTTTTGCGGCGTGCTACCGCTTTACTACTTACTATTTTAATTATTTTATTCCAATAACTGACAGTCATCGTGGTCGGAGGAAGACTAGAGGTATTGACGATTTAACATTAATGCAAAGGTTTTTACAACTACCTTCGAAAGTTTCCTACAGGCAAAAAGAATCATCAGAGCCCACATATACAGGGATATATTGCGGAAGTATTGGATTATGAATATCCAAAATGAACGCTACAGTAAACCGCAAAAATCCTTTTTTTTTTCACCTTATGTAACTATTGTATGTGAATTCGTGTGAATGTGTTCTAGTTTCTTGATTAAAAAAGGTTAATTTCTCAAATTTCAGTGTTTTATTTATTAAGTTGGTGTGAGACTAATATTTTTTAGTCCTCAAATTTATTGTCAACTATCGCCTAGCGGAGTTATGGCGTGCGACTGTGTCAGGTCATGCAATATTAAATTTTTATTTTATATTTATATATAAAATACTAGCTGCGTAACCCGGCGTTGCTCGGTTCAATATACATCGCACGCTTAATGGTTAAATAATCAGTTTTTCTCTTATGTATGTATACATAATATTTGTACCTACCATTAAACGTATTTTGTTGTATATAAAATTGATTTATTAATTAATTGCCTATTGTCCATGCTTTATGATTATCTATTTAGGATATATAATTTTTTAACTTAGTTGAGCTGAGGAGCTTATATCCAAGCCTTAATAAATTATTAAAAATAAAGTTTTTTGGCGGAAACTGCGAGTAACGGGTCATGTAATTTTAAAATATTTGTAAAGCTGTTTCTTGAATATTACTATGATAAGTAATTGCGAAATTGTTATCCAGTAATCATTTAAAACTTTATCGAGTACAGACAAGTAATTTCAAGCTGTACAACGTGTTTTGGAAGGAAAAACTTTAGTAAAGTCAGGGTAAGTAAGGGCCGTCTTAAGCATATTCAGCGCCGGGGTGCACCGCACTCCTTGAACCCCCGCGTAAAGACGGCCTTGAGTAAAGTTTTTCCCCCGCTTTACTAAAACCATCATGCAATGGATAAAACAGAAACACTATAAGAGTACCTAGTTTCCTTTGGCTTCCCAGAATGGGAGGACTAAGCTAAAAAAAGCCTTTGCCTTTAAATAAAACAACTAAAAATAATTGTAGCTGTCAATTTTTGTTTACAGTTATTGATTCAATGTTTATCTCTTTTATTTATATTATTCCTTGTATACATAAACTTAGTTAACCTATATTAAATAACGCCATGAATGTACGCTTAAGTAAGTTTATATTAATATCGTAATTCTGAATACACAATGGCGAGTATCTTGGTTCTGTGTGTTTGTTTCTATTTTACATTGAGTGAAGCTAAATATGCATATGTAACGTGGGATAAAGGAGTACCGAATATTTCTCTAACTAATTGTTATGGAAATGTACCTGAAGTACATCTTGCACAGGCGTTATATGAGAACAAAATTAATGAAACTGGGTGAGCTCCCTTTTTTACTTGTCCAAAAACTGGTCTAGCTAAAAGCTGGTTTTAGCAGAGTAACTATTAAAATGACATATCCTTTTTTATTTGGGCTCTCGATTAATTAGCGCTCTGCCTGATGTTAAATTGGAGTGGGATTCTGCTACTACAGTTAAATACCTGCACTGCACTTTAAGGTTTATACACTTTAAAGTGTTGGTATCCTGGCTTAGCAGACTGAGCCAATGTCTGCTACTAATATAACTGTCAGCCTACTACTATATTTATATTAGTAGTACTAATATAAAGATTTAGTACTACTAATATATTATATTTGTAATTAACTGAAAAAAGTACAAGAAACTAGTTTAACTTGAATAACAAACTGACTAATATATTGTAATTGAGGACCCAACAGACATTGTCAAGCCCAAATTAAAAAAAAACGATTGCCAGGCCATCTCCTGCGTTCAATTGGCAACCTGAGTCTAAGCAGTACAGTCATCCAGAGACCTACTTCAATACCCACAAAAATGTTCTTAATTGGGCCAGCTGTTTAGGAGTTTTATTTTATTTTTATTGTGGTACAACATTTGACCTTACCCAGCCTGGTGACAAGCAAGAGGAGATCCAAGAGTGATGACGACTGAAACAACCAAGTTAGTTCATGGCTGCCTCAGTCGCCGTCTCATAAAGATTAAAATGTTGCTTTTCAGTTGGGCGTTTTTAGAAATCCAGACCTCTGAAGATGGTAGTAATGAAAGGCAGGCATTCTCTGCTGGTTACATTGAGGGTTTTCTCACCAGAGATCTAATATGGATGCATTATCAGAATATGCTTAAAGGGTAGGTAGGTTACTGGATGTTCAAGAATTGTGGTAATGAGCTGTTGAGTAAAATATTTTATGGCTTATTAAAATATATATGCATTTTTTACATTAATGAGATTGTCACAGGTTTTTTCCACAGCGATATGATAGGCAGAGACAATGGAGCACAACTTGCCACGGTCCTGGCACAACTCCCTCGCTTGGCTCACATTCACAATTCTCTTCTTGTATGAAGAGAATAATCTATGGTTATGGGCACAGATCTTTTTTTAATTATTTACAAGTCCTGATAAAAACTTTGATAGCTTTCTGAACTTAATGACTTTCATTATTAGAATTGAATAAGCATTTCTTATTACACTTCCCATGTAATTAAAATTTATATAAAAATGTCAAAGCAATGCCTTCTTGCTGAATGAATCTGTGAATGATGAATTATTGATTGTCACAGATTTTCCACAGGGATAGGCATAGACAGGCGCTCCACTTACCACAATCCTGACACAACTCCCTCAACGTTTGCTCTCAACCCATAGAATGGGAAACTCTAATCGAATCCATCTCTGTATATCATTGATCTGACATAAATACAATTTGAATTCTCTGAAATGATTATCTTTATACATGTTCACAGGTATTGTAATAATAAAACAGAGTTGTGTTATAAAATAGATACATTTATTAATGAAAATGAGGAATACATACAAAGTATGATTGCTAACAATTACAATGACTCATATTGGTATCAGGTATGTAAGATTCATGCAATCAAAGCGTTTGACAGGGTCTGGCACAACAGCCTCTTTGTTCTTGCATATTCATTGGATCACTTTGCACATGGACAGTTGTGGTGCATTGGTTACCAGTTTGATTCGCGTAAAGTACCGGGTTCGATTCCCGGTTGGAACTTAGTCGCGTTTCAGAATCAGCTTGTAAGTCACCAGTTTCAACTAGGCCAGCATAGTGGATGTGACTGCTACTTACAGTTATTTAACTATAGTGGCAGCCACCTCCATTCATGACACATCTTACATCTTGTCTTGTCTTGCCTGGTTGTAAGCAAGGGGAATGCGACGAACATCAGCAACTGAAATAAAATAGTTTACAGTTGTCGTCACTATGCCAGCCAAGACTTACAATATTATTTATGTATTTTTAGATTAAACTATACTACATTCAAATAGAAGGCATTGCAAATGGATACAATGCTGCAACAAGCGATTATAATGAATTACTATCAATAAGGGATATTTTGTAAGTATTTTTTATAACTAACCTATTTGAAAAGAGTACAGGACTTTGTATATTATATATACTTTTTTCTTTATGTCTGAAAGTATAGAAGCCAGGGGCGTAGCTACCGCCGTATCTGCCGTATCAATTATACGGGGCCCCCAACGTGCGTGAGCAAAATTAATAAAAAATTCCCAAAAAGAAACTAGAAAAACTAAAGTCATCATTAGCTACAAATGATTTAATTAATCAGTTTGCCGAAAAAAAGGCAAGGAGAGTGTATATATTAAATTTGAATTGTAGATAATTATGATAAATAAATATTTCTTTTAATTTTTTTCTAACTAATTTTTCTTTTGTGAGTAGGAAGTCTTTACCCTTCCTAAGGACTCCTAAACATTTTTTTATACGGGGCCCCGCCAAGGCATGCTACGCTTCTGATAGACCCTGCAGATAAAAAGAGCACTGGCATCAAACTGCGCCTTAACTTTTTACGAATGTGTATACTCGTAAAATTTAAAATATATGCATGACTGTATAGATGGGCAGATATGCTTCCTACGCAGTCGCCCAGAGCTCATATAATCTGCTGATCCTCATACTGCGCAGTTTTGATGCCAGCCCTATTTTTATCTGCTGGGCTATAAAATCTTTGTAAAGAGGCATTTTTAAATAAATGTTAAAACATCTGGTTTAATAAAACCTGAAACGTTGACAGAAGGTATCTCAAAGGCTGACCACTAATTTACAATTCGAAGTATTGCAAATGCCCTTGAGCGATGCCTTGCTCGTTTGTCTATCTATAAAAAAGGTACTTGCTTATACTTTAGTCCTTTAAGACTTTTTTTTATTCAAACACTATTTCTGCATTTGTCCTGGTTTTTTTTTTAATATTTATTTTAGTTATTCACATATTTAATTATATCCGACTACTGGCAACTGCCTAAGTCTCTCTTTACTTATTTCTCTTTCCTAAATAGTTGTAAGTTTGTGCGATACAAATTTAATTAGCACAGTTTTGAACTGTTTTTACTCCTTTAATTTATTAATACTCGTATTAAAAAACTGTAATTTAACGTACAGTTTAATGTTCCTTACAGTTGGTTAAACATGCTTGGTGATTTGGATGACTTGGCATTCTCATTGACATTGCCAACGGTCACACTTGAGCAATTACTTACAACGGCTGATCACTGCACTGGACTTGTCAAACTATTGCCAGATCTGTCAGACTTGTATACATCACAAGTTACTTGGAATGTGTGAGTATTAAGCAATCAGTTTTATGTATACATAAATGTTGCAGCATAAGGACTAATAGGGCAGATATTTCTCTTTTTTTGTATTTATAACTCATATAAAAATGACAGACGGAAATAAATATAGGAAAATTCCAAACAGCTGAAACTATGGTCAATTGGAAACTATAGTATAAACTATATATTTTTTAAATTAAAAGTATCCTATGTTACTTCTAGTACCTCCAAAAATTTGTGTACATAGTTTCATGATGATCGGTTAAGTAGTTGTTGCGTGAAAACGTAACAAACAAACTCACATTCACATTTATAATAATAGTAGGATGGCTTGGGCACGAGCCCCTGTAACTTCGCAGCCATGGCGAGGAAGGAGGACCACCAGGAAAGTCAAGGTCAGATGTCGCATATCAATAAAAAAGCTTTTCATTGCGACCGGTCCAATGACGCGAGAAAGCGCTGTGAGTTTGATCGAGCTAATGTAAATGTTACATTAGGATCTTGTGCTAGAAGTTAGGCAGGAATGTCTGCGATATATCAAAAGAAGTATAGGCAGGCAGGCAGTTGATTTATTAATAAATTAGTTATGTTGCAGTTATCATTCAATGTTGCGTATACAAAAGAAATATGTATTAAAGTACAAAGTAGCCCCCAATAGTAGAAAAACAATTCCCGGCTCAGAGATATCAATGTCGTCATATCCTGGTTTGGTGCATTCAATTGATGATTTTTATATTATATCTACAGGTGGGACATTTACCTATAATACTTTTATTTTTATTGTGACACGACATCTGACTTCGACCCGCATAATGATAAGCAAGAGGAGGTCCAAGAGTGACTATGACTGAAAAAAACGAGTAGTTCTCGACTGCCTCAGTCGCTATGCTGGCCAAATTATGTATAAATACAATTCTGCAATGGAGGTTTTTTATTGTAACTTGACATCTGACATCAACTTGTCTGATGCTAATAAAAATGTCTAAAAGAATCAAAATAACCGTGCACAGTGAAATAACTGCAAGTAGCAGTTGCATCCATTATGCCGGTTCTAGTTTTACCCGGCACTTTTTCAGTTTTGGGCGGCTTTGTGCCTCCTCTATCGCCTATACCACGGAGAATGTTCGGAAGAGCTCTTTAACCTTGTTCCTGCCTCGTCCTTCCACACCTGTAATACCCGCACAGGTCGGGGAAAGCATCCACATTTTATCGACCGAATCGGCAGTCGAACTAAAAAGTTCGGTGCGTCTTTTCTTTGTAGAACAATTGTCAAGTGGAATGCTTTGCCAGCCCATGTGTTCTCTCCATCCTATGACCTTGGATCCTTCAAGCGATGCGTGAAGATTATTGGTAATTATTGCGTAATTATTGGCGGCGGCTGGGGCAGCCGGGAACCGACTCGGTTATTCCAGTCGTCGTCACTCTTGGACCTCCTCTTGCTTATCATCAGGCGAGTCGAGGTCAGATGTCCCTCGTTCCCAAACATAGTCACTTCATGGTCTGTACACATGTGGTACTATCCTGGATCGACAAACTGGGCGAATAATCACCACCAACCACCTATCTGCCTATTACTTAAAGACAGACTCAAATCCTCTCTGAAGTACCACATTTTATCTTAACACGAAGGCGGACTGGTGGTTTAAATTGTGACTCGACATCTGACTTCGTCCCGCCTGATGATAAGCAAGAGGAGGTGCAAGAGTGACGACGACTGAGAAAACCGACTTTGTTTTCAGCTGCCTCAGTCGCCGTCACTATGCCGGCCAATGGTGCTTCTTCACGCAATGCTTGAAGGATCCAAGGTCATAGGATGGAGAGAACACATGGGCAGGCAAAGCATTCCACTTGTCGATTGATCTACAAAGAAAAGACGCACCGAACTTTTTAGTTCGACTGCCGATTCGGTCGATAGAATGCGGATGCTTTCCCCGACCTGTGCGGGTATTACGGGAGTGAAATGACGAGGTAGGAACAAGGTTAAAGAGCTCCTTGAACTCATTGTTTCATCCTTTTTTCCACAGGCTTAGTGGCAGCTGAAACTACGATTGGCAACACTAACAAGTCGTTATTTTCGAAAATAAAGCCAACTGGCCAGATTTTAGAACATGTGCGTGTTATGGTCGCAAATAGGTTGGCAACGAGTGGTGAAAAATGGGTGACAATATTCAGGGCGCATAATAGTGGCACTTATAATAATCAATGGTGAGCTTATTTAAAAATAAAAGCGAGCGTGGTGTAGTGGTAATGTAATGGTTACGGAAACTGAGAGTACGAGTTCTAAACCACTTGCTGGTGTCAACGTATCTTTGACTAAGTTACTAAAGTGCTTGTATCATAAAAACAGGACAATCAAAGTACATATGTCAAAGATATATTGGTACCGGGCGGCGAGTGGTTTTGGACAATCGGTTTGCGTAACCATTGCACTGCCACTAAACCACGGTCGCCTTAACAAAGGATTTACAAAAGGAATTTATTAATCTGATGTGGATGGATGCGTTAAACAAGGCAGGCACCCCCCTGGGCTTTTTCCGATCAAATCTGAGACATCCTCAAGAATGCTGTGTTGCCTGGTGCCCATAACCGTAGAGCTTGTATGAAGAGAATTGTGGATGTAAGGAAAGCGAGGTAGTTTTGTCATGATCGTGGCAAGTGGTGCTCCGATTTGGTTAATAAATCATGATATGTTGTTCGCAGGTATATTGTTGATTACAAACGTTTTAGGCCAAAGTCTCAGAGTGATGCAGCAATAATAATGCCAGGATTACTATGGCTTATTGAACAATTGCCCGGCTACACGGAGGCTCAGGATCTGTGAGTTTGTATATAAATATTTGTTATTTACACTTCTATATTAAGCTGCCTAATGCGCTTGTATCATAGAAACTGGACGACCAAAAGTATATATATTTCTAAGATTTGAAAAGTGGTTTTGAACCGCGGCTTATGGTTCGCGATTTTGATTGGTTAGCACACCAGTTTGTTACGCGTAAAGTCCCGGGCTCGATTCCCGGTCGGAGCAAATATTTGTTTCATAACTTTGATTTGTAATTACAAAATAAACGCAATAGTAAGCCGCATAAAATTTGTTTAATTCAATAGTAATTTTATTTCAGAACTGAGTCATTGAAAGAGACTTCATATTTTCCATCGTATAATATGCCTTATTTTCCAACTGTATTCAACATGAGCGGCGGCCAGGAGAGGGTTAAGAAGTTCGGCGATTGGTTCACATATGACAAACATCCAAGGGCTCAAATACTTAAAGTCAAACATGTAGGTAATAAACTCAATTCAATAGAGGCAGGCAGCACGTTAGTCACAGACACTATCAAATGTAAATACTGTTAAGTGACATAGTCGCGTTAAATTGAAATTTTTGGTCGGCATGTGACAGTGTATTAAGCAGCCGTAAACTGAGCTAGTTTTTTTTAGTCGTTGGCACTCGTGGACCTCCTTTTGCATCCTTGTAAGGCAAGTTAAGATCCAGTCGAGTACCAATAAAAAAATCGTTACAACGCCCCCTCCCCCCTATGAACGACAATATGCCGGTGGATGCAACTGGCATCTTGTCGTTCGGAATGGCGTTCTAAGGGGGAGGCCTATGTTCAGCAGTGGACGTCCTAAGGCGACCGAGACCACGAGTTCAAAACCTTTCTCCGGTACCAATGTATCTTTGATATAAATGTACTTTGGTTGTCCTGTTTTTATGATACAAGCAATTTAGTGGCTTTGTATAAAAATGTGAAGAAAATAAATAAATAAATAATGATGATAAATAAAGAGGCGTGATCACATGAGCCGTGATGCGACCAAGCGAAGTATGTCTATTGGACTTAGTTTCGTAGATCCACATTACTTTAATAATAATTATATATTACAGAAGGAGATATGCAATCTGAATGACATGTATCGCGTAATGAGATATAATGATTATCTTCATGACCCATTCTCCAGATGTGCGGAATGCAACCCACCTTACAGCGCTTGCAATGCGATCTCAGCAAGGAATGACCTCAATCCAGCTAATGGTGCGTATACAGGGTGTGTAAGGCTGTTGGAAAAACAAAGAATTTGGAAAGAATAGAATCTGTGCTAAAATAAGAACTAATTCATTGTTATTTGTCTCATTTTTATTATGTTTATACCACGTGTGACTGAAAGAGACAACTACTTGTACTTCAATTCCTTTATTTCAAAGTTAAAAGTCACGTGGTACTAAGAGTAGTGGCATAATTGTTACGTCATCCTTTTTTGAAGTATTTTAATAAAGGATGGAACTTTGACGACATGCGTGGACGAATGGTTTAGCGACTGGTTTGTTGCGCGTAAAGTCCCGGGTTCGATCCCCGGTCGGAGCAAATATTTGTTTCATAGCTTTTATTTGTAATATTTAATAGTATTAAATATTGCAAATATTTGTTAATAAAAAAAAAGAGATGGATATTTGCTTCGGGTCTGGTTATCAAAGAGTGGTAGGCAGTGGTACCCAGTCTACCGATCCGGGGTAGTACCACCACTTACAAGTATACAGACCGTGAAGTGATTTGGTCACGTTTCGGGATCAGCTTGTAAGTTGCCGGTTCCATCTAAGCCGGCATAGTGGATGTGATTGCTACTCACAGTTAGTGAATTGTAGTAGCAGTGACATTCATTCATGGACCACACTTTGGCTTAACATCAAGCGGGGTGCTGTCATATGACGAGTCACAATAAAAAAAAATATCATTTGTTATTCTGTCAAGTTAGGTTGTCAAACTTAGTATAGAAATGTAAATAAAAAATATGAACATGGGCCCCAAACACGACACCTGTACGGGTTCAAAACCTGTGATACTATGGTGGTCCTGTTTCTATGGTACAAGCACTTCAGTAGCTCAGTATAGAAATGTAAAAACAGTAGTTTAACATAATATAAATTCGTAGGTACATATCCATTCCGTGCGCTTGGCCATCGGAATCATGGCGCCATTGATGCAAAAATAACATCATACAGTTTACACAAGTCATATAAATTCCTCTCAGTCTCTAGTCCCCCATATGACATAAGCAGAGGAATACTGCCATTTACGTAAGTATTCACATTACCGTGCGATAGAGAGCGCATCGTCGACAAGATTTTTTAATTTTTTTTATTGTGACACGAGATCTGCCTGATGTTAAGCAAGAGGAGGTCCAAGAGTTACGACGACTGGAAAAACCGAGTCAGTTCCCGGCTGCCCCAGCCGCCGTCTCTATGCCGGCCTAAGGTGCGTCTTTACGCATCGCTTGAAGGATCCAAGGTCATAGGATGGGGAGAACACATGGGCTGGCAAAGCTGACATTTCACACAAAATATAACCTACTGTCGTATATATTGCCTCTGAAAACGCCTTGTTGTGCTTGCGGAGTACAGATTGTGGAGTGACTTAGTCGCGTTTCGGGATCAGCTTGTAAGTTGCCGATTTCAACTAGGTCGGCATAGTGGGTGGGACCGCTACTTACTGTTATTGAACTGTAGTAGCCTCCGCACTCTAGCTTAACATCAGGCGTGTGACAACGTCGAGTCACAATAAAATAAAATAAATCCTAATTGGACTTTGTTCCTAACCCAATAAGATTCCACGTCGAATACATTTTTTTTATTAAAACTACCAATATAAAACAGAAAATTATCATTGAAAAACTAACTTCATTAAAACAAAACTAACATTAAAAACAATAATGTTTAAAATTATAAAGTGCTTCTGTTTAGTTGTGTGTATATATCATTTCTAAATATTAGCTGATTATTTGTTTATTATTGAGTCTCAACATATGACCGCAAACCGCCTAATGTTAAATTAGAGTGTACTCCATAAATGGAGGCGACTGCTACTACCCTTTAATAAGTCACTTCACGGTTTGTACACTCAAAATTCGACTAATCAAAGTTCCGAGGAGCTCTTTTCCTTGTTCTTACCGATTTTTTCACACCCGTGATAGTCGCATGGTTGAGGGAAACTTTAAATTCGACTGTCGACCGAATCGGCAGTCGAACTAAAAGGTTCGCAGTCTTTTTTGTAGAAGAATCGACAAATAGAATTATGGATCGTTTGTTCTATAATTATGGATCCTTTTAGCGAAGTGTGAAAAGGAAGCCTTGGCCGGCATAGTGACAGCGACTGAGGCAACCATATAATAAAACGGTTTTATCAGTCGTGTGCGCTGGCGTTGGCCCTAGCTGACCTCGATAGGCAAGTTGAGGTCAGCGTTTTAATATAGCATATTGTTAACCTGAGGGCTTGTATGAAGAGAATTGTGTATGTGAAGGAAGCGAGGGAGTTGTGTCAGGATTGTGGCAAGTGGCGCTCCATTGTTTCAGCCTATCCCCAAGGGAAAAGGGTGTGACAATTTGATTAAATGAGTGATATTATTAAAAATAATCGTTTATAATTTTCAGATGGAGTAAATTTGATTTAGGCGCAAATGTATCACACATTGGACATCCAGACGAATGGGTGTTTCAACCACTCACGCATGAATGGGAGTGGTAGGATATTTTATAAGCAACACTCAATTTAATAATTAGATGACTGCTGTAGTGGTTGTCAAATGGTCATTCAAAACCACTTGCCAGTACCCATGTATCTTTGATATGTATTTTGGTCGTCCTGTGTCTATGATACACAAACACTTGATACTAGTATATAAATGTAAAGAAAATATGCACAATTTATGCACATTGTTCTGTGCGTTTGCGATGCTAAAATTTTGGACAATGAGATAATAAGTAAGCCTTCCTCTTTCAACTCAACTGAACGGTAGCGTCTTATAATCACGCACTTGCATATACGTGCTTGCTGCGTCGTTACCCCAGAGCAGATACATAACCAGTGTTTCCCAACGTATGGCCCACGCCCCACAGGGCGGAAATTTGATAGGCAGGGCAATTTAAAAATGGACTCGACACGACTCTAACCCTTTCGCTTATTAAAATGCAATGCTATATCTATCACGGTGACAAATTTAACAAAAAAAGGCAAATTCTAAAAAAAAATCATTTATATTTCTTAAGGGAACAAAGCATGTATGGGAGGAATAAAAATTTTAGAAATGTCAAGGTGGGTCATGGCCTAAAAAAGATTGGAAAACACTGGTCTAACCTATAATAGCCACACACTCGACGAGGGGCAAGTGAAATGGGCAGAGACATAGTGTGGCTGCATTAGGCTAAGAACTCACGTTGCTGCTCAACTCGTCATGCTGCTCGTCCTGCATCCATTTCTTGTTGGTTCTTTAGTGCAAGTCAAAGTTACATGGGAGCAACGCGATAAACATCGCTAGTAGGGGAGTGTGTGGCTGTTAGGGCAATATTCGCGGCAGTGAGAGGAGCATAGTGTGATTGTAGAATATAGTATGTGCATGTTTACAATGATAAGACTATTGTGTAATCCTAAATCGAAGCACACCGATCAATACGACCGGAGAACAAAGTCTGTCGCTTAACAGATAACTGCTCTAACTCTGTCTAAATTTCTCTATTCTATCTTTTCACCAAGCAATACATCCAACCAGGGCCGTCTTAAGCATATTCAGCGCCGGGGTGCGAAAGTCAAGGCTCCGATCGCGTGGTCTCAGTGTAGTAGGTACCTATCGAAATTTATGGCGGTCGGTATGCGCCCCCTAGGACTCTGCGCCCGGGTGCACTGCACCCCTTGAACCCCCGGGTAAAGACGGCCCTGCATCCAACTGTATATTGCAGTTAATACGCGTTACAGGTTCGATTCCTACTTTTAGGCGTGAATATTTTCCAATTTTCATTACTTATTGATATAGTAATAATACTAGTATTGGAATATCATTGGATGCCAAAAATATCGGCATCGCATGACTGAATTATCGAACAACCCTGTGAATATCAATAAGTTTCCAGCATCTTCTTGATGGCTTGGATATAAGTGAATTACTTTGCTTTAAAAATGATTTTGTAACTATTTAGTAGATATATATCAACAGTAATATTTTTATATTGTAAGTTGCATTTTAATAAAAATAGTTTTACTTTATGATAAATATTGTTTTTCTATTTACATAACCTTATAAATACTTTAAACGCCATTTCGAACGACAAGATACTATTTTGTCAGTCCACCTAGTGGGAGGCCAACCTGCGCTGAGTCTTCCGGTTCGTGGTCTCCACTCTAGAACCTTACCTTTCCATCGGTTTGGCGTTCTAGGGAGAGCCCTATGTTCAGTAGTGGATGCCTTCTGGCTGATGATCATGTACTTTAAACAGTGCTGGTCTCGGACAGGTTTTACAAGCGGTGCTAGATCCTAATGACATTATTTGTGTCTCTTAACATATAAACCACTGAGGCGCCCGTGATTTTGAAATGAAAGACAAATATAGGTATATAAGTGTAATATATTTCCTTAAAGCCTAAATTACAATATTTCAATTAAATCTGCCTTTTGATATATTAAATACTTACTGACAACAAGAGCGTATTTATTAGGTTTCATTTTCCATTATTAAACATATTGCTTGACTTGTGTTAAGTCATAATTAATTAAAATATAATGCATTTCTAAATATGTCATAAGATCAGATTTAATTGAAATGTTTAACCATTTAATCCTATGTACAATAATATACTGGAATGAGTATTCTTAACAATGTTTTGCATTCCAAATAAAGCTATTTGAAATTTTTGCACAAAAAATAAATTAATATTTGTTTACTTAATTATATGAAATGTTTTCTAAATGATTGATTTATTTGAATAGCAATTCATTTGTTTCTATTTCAAATCAGTTTATATTTAAATATAACTATAATATATTAATATCTATGCTTTTATAACACAAATAATGTATTTTCTAACACCACACTTTATATTATACACTTTACAACACAAATAGTTTGTTAACTATTTGAAACAGACACAAATATTACATCTTTTCATGCACTACACCATTTCATTATGACAATTTTAATTCATGAAGTGATGTTTGTTGCCCTAAATTTATGTATAATTCTATTATAAACTTTTAATAATGATGTTCTAAGGGCCTAAGGAAATTATGCCACCACTGCCAGCCTATGCATTGGGCAAGGTTGTGTGGTGAAAATGTATAAATTAGCAGAGGCAACTATATAAGGCAACCATGGTGTAGTGGCAGTGCAATGGTCACGCAAGCCAAGAGCACTGGTTCAAAACCACTCACCAGTACCAATGTATCTTTGATATATAACTTTGGTTGCCCTGTTACTATAATATAAGCACTTCAGTAGCTTAGAAGAGTAAGATATAAAAAAACTACTGCCAACAATGGGTAACAAGGCTATTAAATATGTGCTCCTCTGTCACATTTCCACATAATTTCAATTATAATTTAATTATAACATGGCGAGGAGCGAACATTCACAACAGTTGAAATGCCAACTAAATGTAATGCAATTTAAACACTAAAATTTAATAATTCTAATCTCTGAATAGCTTTCCACATTTTGACAATAAGAGTTAACATCCATAATAGGTGATAACATTTATAATTTGTTTCTAAACAAACTTAATGCAACGTAACATAAATATTTTATTCTAATGAGTTAAGCATAAGTAGTTGCTTCAATACTTTGGTCTGTGATGTCTCCCGTATCTCACCAGCTAAGAACATCTCATCGACGACTGTGTACACTTTGTAAAAATTGAATACCAGATCTAATTCACATACATTATGGAAATATTCATTTAGTACTTCAACAAAATTGTGTATTGCCTCCAAATAGCACAAGTTATTGTCATTAACATCTACGCATATACAGAAGTAAAGGCCGGCATAGCGGCGGTATACTATCTTGAAGTTTCGGAACTGCAACACAAAAGATGCATTAAGTAGTTAAAACTATATTATAATGAATGATAAAACTATAGCGTTGTTTCCTGTGGTTTTGTAAAGAAACTCCGCTTAACTGAAAACTTCTACACATACACATGAACTATCAGTGATGGCACTAATAGTTCATGTCATGTGTATTAAATATTTAGATTCAAAAGTACTTACCTCAACAAAGTTGGTATGTTTAGCATCGCGCACAGTTACAACAGCGTGGACCTCCTCAATTAACTTCTGCTTTTCATCGTCATCAAAGTTCATATACCATTTTGCAAGTCTAGTTTTGCCAGCACGATTTTGTATAAGAATAAACCGGATCTACAATCGAAGTTATACAATCAAACTGAGTAATTGTAATTCTGGATTAATTCAACTATAAATATAACCAATATTGCGTACTAACCATCTTTATTTTCCTTGTATTCTTAAATTTAAATCTTCTGCAGAACGTCGACGCCTCCCTCTTACAATTTTTTTGACAGTCACCCCGTTTCGTTTTTTTCTATTGATTTAATGTATCTGTATAAACGATTCATAAATTAATTATAATTCATACTGTAGATTTAACACAATATGAAATATAACGTATAGTGTTTCAAATAGAAAGGAAATACAATATATTTTTATTTAATGTAAGAAAGCTTTTAAGGTCGTAGTCTAATAATAATTTGACGAATAAATTAATTTTGTTGCCATAAGAAAAAACAATACTGATTATGGGGTAATATTTTAACCTCTCTCAATTTGTATATTAATTTTAAAATGAAATTTTAATTATTAAAACACAACAATAATATGAAGAACACAACAAATAATAACGTAACTTATTTTAACCTATTTATTGGTAATTTTCAGTGAGATTTCAATTTATAATAACTAATTTATTTCATAGTCAGCAACATTGATCTCGAGTTGTTTTTCCAATTTTTCAGTGAATTTTAGATTGACGTCGATGTCCCTTGTCTTTTTTTATCAATGTAGTGCTTAGGTTTAATAAAATGTGTATAATTAAGTAGTCAGATAGAAATATAAAGATACTCTTAAATGACGCCCACGAAGACCACCAAAATCGAAGTAGAAATGGTAATACGAAACAGAAAGACTGCTCTGAAAGAGGGAATCATGACAATGTCGGGCATTGGTGAACCTTCCGTGTTTCACGCTCTGGTGGTTATTTTTTTGGAGTTTTTCGCATGGGGCCTCTTGACCATGCCAATAATAACTGTGCTGAAAGGCACGTTCCCGGACCACACATTCCTAATGAACGGCTTAATAATGGGAATCAAGGGCATCTTGTCGTTCCTGTCTGCGCCTCTAATCGGGGCCCTCTCCGACGTGTGGGGCCGCAAGTTCTTCTTATTGGTCACCGTGTTCTTTACGTGCTTGCCAATTCCGCTGATGACTATTAACACTTGGTGGTTCTTCGCGATGATCAGCATAAGTGGAGTGTTCGCCGTCACGTTCTCCATCGTGTTTGCGTACGTCGCTGACGTTACCACAGAGGCTGAACGCTCGCGAGCCTACGGTCTCGTGTCGGCGACGTTCGCCGCCAGTATGGTAATTTCTCCAGCATTGGGAGCTTATCTCATGAACTTGTATGGGCAGGCGTTAGTGGTTGTGTTCGCGACGGCAATCGCGGTGCTGGACGTTTTCTTTATAATGGTTGCCGTGCCAGAGAGCTTGCCAGAAAAAGTGAGGCCGAATGGATGGGGAGCCACCATCAGTTGGGAGCATGCTGATCCTTTTTCCGCCCTGCGTAAGGTGGGTGCGGATCGTACAGTGCTTATGTTGTGTGTGGCAGTGTTCCTGTCATATTTGCCAGAGGCGGGGCAGTATTCGTGCATATTTGTGTATTTGAAACTAGTGATGGGTTTTGATGAAGTGCAAGTGGCAATATTCATAGCAATAGTGGGTGTGCTGAGCATTGGGGTGCAAGTGGTGTTAGGAGTGTTGATGAAGACATTGGGAGCCAAACACACTATAATGGTGGGGCTGCTGTTTGAGATGTTGCAGCTCATGTGGTATGGCTTTGGCAGCCAGATGTGGATGATGTGGGCGGCCGGAGTGTTGGCTGCATTGGGCTCAGTCACATACCCCGCAATCAGTGCTTATGTGTCTGTCAACAGTAGAGCGGACAGACAAGGGGTGGTGCAAGGATTGGTGACGGGGGTGAGGGGGTTGTGCAATGGACTGGGCCCAGCCATGTTCGGAGTGATCTTCTACTTATTCCATGTGGACCTCAATGACAACCATGCTGGAAAATCTCCTGCAGATGATAAATACCCCAGACTCATGCCTGGGCCACCGTTCGTGTTGGGAGCCCTTCTGGTGGTGTGCGCGCTGCTAGTGGCGGCTTTCTTGCCAGAAGACGCTCCTGGAGGCAGAGGCGCGGAGCTGCGGCTGGAATCGCGGCGACGCGAGGCGGGCGCGCTGTCTCCATTGATGGCGCCCGAGTCTGCGGCGCTGTAGCCATTGATGGCGCCCGAGTCTGCGGCGCTGTAGCAGTCCTCACGGCCGCCGCGCGCCGCCAGCGTCTGAATGCATTTAAATGGACTCTCTGAGAGGCTGTTTGAGTGCGCGGCCGCCGTCTCGGTTCTGTTGGTGAGTGACATTGCATTGAGAGCTTCAACTCGTGAATTGTAATGTAATCCATGTTTTTAAGCTTTACATATATTTTTGTATGATATTTTGTCAAAATATATACACATTGTGGAAACTATATTTTGCTATTAGTGAAAATGAATGTGCACTCCCCTATGTGTTTGCATTGAAATGCTTTTATATGAAGATGAACATCACATAATATAAGCAATTGCCGCATCATGAGCGCCAGAGCCATCGCCACCATTGCACTGACTCAACAAATAATGTGACTAATAGATGCACCTTTATCTGTGCTATAATGTTTTTTTTCATTGATTGATTAAAATTAGAAAACATGTTAGATAGTAAATGTCCATTAAATAGATTACTTGTGTCTATATTAATAGGGCTCATTTGGTGCGTGATTTGAGGAGATATATTTTTAGATAATTAATATGAAGTATTAATCGCATTTTTTTATTCTAAAGTTGTTAAGACAATATTTTCTTACTGTAGATCATTGATATTTGAAAGTAAATATTGCCATTATGTAGGAGTAAAGAGAATAGGTACTAAAAGTGATAGCTTTGATAATGGTAGCTGCTTCAATATAAATTATAAAGATGCTTTATATGAAATGCATAGCTTAATTGAAAATGTTACAATTATTGACAATATGCTCAATGTTGGCAAATATTTTAAATGTTAAAGCTATTTTCTTTGTTTATCATCAGTTTTACTTTCATGATGAGTTATTAATAACTCATTCATAGATAGATAGGTAGAGGCAGTGGTACGCTATATTCTACATGACACATGTTTAATTTTCCCCTCATAGTCTCCATTAACATGTATGGGATTTGACCTTTCTATTAATTTAAACAAAAAATAATATTAATTTAGTTATTTTAATATACGAGATAATGTCGTAAACAAAATCTTGACATTGGCCGAGACATTAATATAGTTGCTTGTTTCCTTACATAACCGGTTTAATGTGATTCTCGCGCACTTGCATAAATATTACATCTCAATATGTTATTTTTAGTTGCGCCAGAAACCCGGGCACGCACTGCCCCACAAATAGGTACATTATGGAGGGAAAACGGGATTTGAATGGAACGTTGCAAACCGCGCATTACAAATACGTCACCATTTACAATAATTCGTCATACATAAATTATATACGTGTAGTAGGTATTTTGCGTGATATTGAAATATTTTGTCACGTTGGACGTTTTGCAGAGATTAAAGACGCTATTTAAATATATAGCAGTTGTATATGATTGGTTGTATCAATAATTTTATATATCTTTTGCTAATACTTATTTATATAATGCTAATTGATATAAGTAAACATATTAGAATACTGTAATAGAGAGCCACCCAACTCCCATTCCAATGTAGAACGCTTGAGTTATGTAATACTCAGCCGCTTCAATGCGGACATTGGATTTCTGCTAATATGTCTTTTTTTTCAACTTACGTTGTATTTACACGATATAGATTAGGCCGCAAGGGTTACGTTTGCATAATAGGTATGAAGTCAGCCTTTTGACTTCAAATATTTATTCTTAAGGTCATAAAGATTATTAAGTTCGATGTTCTTATCAAATTTTGCGATGGAACGTTTCAACGTTATCCATATGAACATGTGTGTTTTAGGCTGGTTTAATTCCTTACATTGTATAGTAAAACCTTTATTTAGAGGTTTTCTATACAATGTGGAACTATCCCTAAGGTAAAGCAGCTTGCATATATCAATTCGTGGTTCCCGAAATGTCTGTTTTAATTTAGGAATAGGTTGATTGCTAAGGTTTTAATAAAATAAAAGTATCCCTTTTATGTTCTTTTTACATTGTTGACTACGACAGTCTCGGAAAGGAACCACTGAAAAGAAACCCGGCGTCATTGTCTGTTAAAAGTACTAGTTCTAAGCAGGCATTTACACCTGTATAGATGCCGGCAGTTAAATAGAGCGCTGATATCCAAGCTGCGCAGTAATTTTTTTTGTTACCTACTTACTTTTCGTTTTACAATAGTGCATAAATCTTGAAATTTTATCAATGGGTTTCCTGTTTCTGTGATACAAGCACATTAGTAGCTTAGTATAGAAATGTGAAAAAAAAAATATGAGCACGCCAGAATAGATATGCGAACTTGCTCCTCCCGCAGTCTAGCGCACCGATCCTAATGCTGCGCAGCTCGAAATTCAGAGCACCTTTTATCAGCCGGGATAATATATGTATGGCAAATATAATATATTAATTCTACCACCAATTTTCGTGGCAACATTAAAATTATTAATCTATATGGCCGATAAAGGATAAGTAATAAAAGACAACGCAGTCCTCATATCATGCCAAATAAAAACTGCAATCTAATAGGGAAATTTCGTTTCTAGTTGTCAGCGTTTCTGTTATTAATTAGTTAAGCACATCTTCCATTTTGTTTAGATTAGATAAAGTGCAATTCTTGTTTACTAATGAACTATGTTCGTTTTATTCATTCATAGTAAATTATAAAAAAGTTATGTTCAGTAACCATAAAAAGTGTGACTAAACATCCGATTTACTAATGCATGTCCGGTAATGTCCGCCATTAAAAGAACATGATTGACATTATTTGTAATTGCTTAAATGTTATGATTAGAATGGCCTTAGGCTGAACGAGTTGCTAAAATTGGGCGTTGATACTCAAAGTACAACATACCACTTACAGAAATCATACGATAAATATGACGTAATAATAACGGCATATATTTCTGAGACATATTGCCCATAAATTAAACGTTTTAGTGTTGATAGTAACTCTTTTAATCTCCGTGAATATATTTGTTTTGTATAAGAACGTTCATGTATATTTTAAGCGAATAATGAATGTCCGCCTCATGGCCTACCAGGCATATGGCTTTAGGCCGAAAGGGTCAACTGGTGACCTTCTGGCGTATACCACGCACGTCTGGGGTGTAGCGTTGAATGGTAATGGATCGACTTGGACATCTCCAAAGCGTTTGACGGGGTCCGGCACACAAGGCCCTTCTTTCCAAGCTCGAGGCATACGATTTACCTGACCGTCTCCGTGGCTGGATAGCCGACTTTCTGCGTTGCTGCTCCATACGCGTTTTTGTGTATGGAAGCGCGTCGCGCAGGGTGTCGGTGAACGCCGGCGTTCCTCAGGGCTCTGTGCTGTCGCCAACTTTGTTCCTTCTACTTGATCTAAGGTCCAGCATTCATTGCTATGCACGCTACATTGCCCGCCCCGCAGCCGGAAAACAGGAGAGTCGGTTGTAGCGAAGCTGAACCGGGTTCTTGATTGTATTACCCAATGGGGCGACGAGAACCTGGTTCAGTTTAACGCGGACAATACTAAGGTGTGCGCGTTCTCGACGAAAAAAATCCCCGTTCACCCCCTTCCTTGTCTTTGTAATATCTCACTCGGTACTACGGATAGACTGAACATTTTAGGGATGTCCTTTGCAGCGACCTGAATCACAGAGACCACATCGAGCGGGCTATTAAGACCACCTCCAAACTCGGCATCCTGAACAAGGTGCGGCGGTTCTTCGCGCCAGAGGCACAAATTCGTTCATGCGCGGAGTACTGTTTGCATCTCTGGGACGGCTCTGCCAAGTATCTTCTCAATGCCCTAGATTCACTGCAGCGCCGAGTTGTCCGAATTGTCTGCGCAGAGACATGTCGGCTCTATTCGTCCTCTATCGCCTATACCACGGGAAATGTTCCGAGGAGCTCCTCGGAACAAATGACCCTTGTTTCTACCTCGTTTATTCACACCTGTAATACCCCGCACAGAGGGGGGGCCACTGTGCCATATTATTTGAAACCGGCTACTTTCAAGCTGATCTTGACTTCACGGTCTGAATACTTGATACTACCCAGGATGACCAGATTGTGCAAATTGATCAACTGTCCGCCTACCATTCTAAAATACCCAGACTGTACAAATATCTTGCCTTAGTTTAATATCCGAAGTTATTTTTACTAGAATCCAAGTAATAAGGGAATAGTTTTTTTTTGAAATCCGTAAATATGAGGATCCGTTTAAGGCATTGTTCTGTTTGTTGTCCTTGACGCCCACGTGTGTCACTCTGCTATTAGGTATATGTTGTCGCATTACGGTGATTATTTCCATGGCATTGGATTGCTTCACATGTAGTTATACGCTCATGGGCATGGGTTTAGAAATATTCACTATGAAGTTATGTAAAGCTGTCCTATCCGTCTTTTTTTAAATTTACATTTCTATACTACTATAATAACTATAATAAATCGTTCAGATTTGAACCTGAAATATATATATATATGTGCAATGGTCAGTGGCGTAGCGTGGAAGTCAGCCGCCCGGGACGGAAAAAAAATTTGCCGCCCCCTTACTTAGGAGTTTCAACAATAGGTGCAACAAAAATGCGAATTTCAGGTTCAAATCTGAACGATTTATTATATTTTTTTTTAATTTTGCCGCCCCCTAAATGTGCCGCCCCCTCCGCCCCCGCCACGCTACGCCACTGGCAATGGTTATGCAAACTCTGGGTTTGCATAACCATTGCACTGCTACTACACCACGGTCGCCTTAGTATGATTGCCTATCCCTGTGAGACATAAAGCGCGACGAGATGAATTCATTTCGACGTCGATGTCCACCAATACTGATTTTATTTTAAAATAAATATCAAAATAGACCTATTCTAGATCTAAAGCGATCGTGGTGTAGTGGCAGTGCATTGGTCACGCAAACCGAGAGCACGGGTTCAAAACACTACTTGCCGGTACCAATGTATCTTTGATATATGTACTTTGGTCGCCCTGTTTCTATGGTACAAGCACATTAGTAGCTTAGTATAGAAATGTAAAAAAAAATATTGCTGTAATTTATTATAGATTTTTTTTTCATATTATGTAGATATACATTATTTTAATATAGTTGATTAAAATATGAACTTTTGACCTGAGTTGCTTGCATTAGTGATAGCAGTTTCCTAGGTTATTGATTTGTTTGATGGTTCGCGTGCAATATCAAACTATTCTGTTAGGTTGGCGTGTGCTAATGAAATCGCTGCTCACTTTAATGTATGGCCGCAAAGTTAACATAATCGCATAATATTACTTATGCGATTATGTTAATTACCACAGGGATAGGCAGAGACAACTGAGCGCTACTTTCTATGATCCTGACATGCTGCTATTTTGCACTTTGACATTCACAATTCTCTTCATCTCTGTGGGGCTCTGCGAACCACTGCATGTTTAAAAGAATGTCCCTGATTTGATCAACGCACAATATTGCTGGTCGTTCCCGTTTTATCTTTCCACTCGCCAATTTTTAAAATATATTTTGCAAATTCTTTTATTGTAAGTGTGTATGATTTTAAATTTAATAAATATCCCAGCAGAGTGACAATTGAATGATCCAATAATTATAATAATCTCGCGAATGCCATTACTGACATGTCGTGAGAATGCGCTCGGGGATATCATGTGTCTGAACAATGAGTTTACCACTTGTCACCACTACACATTAACAATAGTCTTGTTTAGACATTATATGACAATAAGTGACTGTCGGATTGTTTCCTATAGCGCAGTCATTGTATTTCAGATTAAGGCGTGCTTAAATAATTTAATAAATATGTCGGGGGGAAAAGTAAAATGTGCCATAATTGGTTGAAAAACACGTGTTAATCTTATCTTCAACAATAAACATTGAATAATGGAGATTAAATATTAATACAATGATTCACATTTATATAAGACTGTTAATAAAACTACCGCCTCTGTTCAAATAAATATTAAATAATCTTTCTGTTGCGGCTTGGTACATCCCTATCCAATAATCGACATTACCTTGACCCGTTTCCCATCACTAGTCCTGCACCCGCAACTCGTTTTTGCATCGACCAGTAAGAAGAGTCAAAAAGTGCACGTTTAACAGTGAACAAGAGCGGTCGTCTTTCGAATGTGACGTCCCAAAAGTCAGCATCGCGTAGCCTTCAGACAAACAAAACGTCGTCGCGCGCCGTGTTGTAAAGAAACCCGGAAGCCGCGATCTTGGAGGTTCACGCGGCACTCAATGTACCTCGCGTAGTTGCCAAATCAGCAACAATAATGAACAATTGTGAAAACTAACATATCCCGCGTATCAAACAGTTCGCTCTGCAGAGTGTTAAGTGTCGACGGGTGCCATCCTCGGTAAGTCCCTTCCTTTTATCATTCTGTAGCATTCACCTTCACCCAGCGGGTTTCGAAGCTCTCTGCCGGCCAGGAACGGAACTCGGCCTGACGTCGAGGGTGGATGAATGCGTCAACAATAGTTTTACGTGGCGTGTCATCAAATATACAGTCCATTGTCTCTCTATCTCCCAATCTCCAACCGAATGGTGTGTGTCCGAAAAGGAGCACCATCTCAGCCTTCTGCTCGAATACGCATCATTCCCCTTTTTTCTGCTCCAATCGAGCCGGATGACGAATCCTATTTTTTCTGTTCCATTCAAAACAGATGACCTTTAACCTTTTTGGTCATATCCTTATTTTACCTTTGTTCCAAGCGAAAAACCATATTTAATTGTTCCTAGCGAAATACCTTATTACCATTTTATCTTTGTTCCCAGCGAAAACTATCCAAAAACACACCTATTTTACTATACCTTAAAACAAACTTAAAATCATTCAAAACATTGTTGATGCATTTATCTATCTTTGTTAACGGTTACATACTCGATTTAGTGCATTCAAATCAATATAAAATACAAATCATAACAAAATTAAAATCTCCCCACATACCCACTTTTAAAATAAATTTGTTGTAAAAATAATATTTCGCTTGTCTATTCAAATTCATTCATTCATTCATTCGTTCATTCATTCATTCGTTCATTATTTCATAGACGCCATTTTATAATTTGGGTAATCAAAATGGCGGAAGGAACAACAATTGAAAATGAAATTAAAGTTCTTACTACAGAGTTGAACTATAACTTTAATGAAATACAAATCTTATATGATTTATCTAATGAAGTAACTACTAATAAAAGAAAATTACCGTTATTCAATAGTAGATTTAAATGTATCGAAACTTTAAAAGATAGATTCTTACAATTAAACAGAGAAATAAATTCATTAAAACTACAATTGAAACCTGAAAAAGAAATAAACTTTCAAAATATAACAGCTTTTGACGATTTGTATTATCACGTGATCAGTGTCGCCGAAATACTTAAACCTCCCGCGCAAGTTGTAGATTTGCCATGCGATAATCAATCTTATCCTACTAGTAATAAGAACCAAATTCGTGCAAGATTGCCTAAATTGGAATTACCTAAATTTGATAGTAATATTGAAAATTGGCATACCTTTTATGATACCTTTTTATCTTTAATACATAAAAATAATTCTTTGTCTAATATAGAAAAATTCCACTATTTAATTTCTTGCTTATCCGGGTCTGCACTTTGTATTGCAAAAGGCTTACCTATAACTTCAGAAAATTATGAAATAGTTTTAAACATTTTAATTGAGAGATATCATAACAATAGAATATTAGCGTCAAATTATTTAGAAAAAATATGTACTTTTCCCCCACTCAAGCAACCTAATTTTAATGAATTGTTGAAATTAACGGGAGTGCTAAATGAGTCTGTAAACGCCCTTAAGGCTTTGAACGTTGAACAATTAGGTGAATTTATACTTTTTTATTTAGGTGCACGCGCACTCGATAGTGATACTCGTAAGAGATTTGAATCTCAGAACATAAACAAAATGCCAACATTTAATGACCTACTTAAGTTTCTTCAAGATTATATCAAAATCTTAGAAACAAGTGATCATAGTTTAATATTTTCTAAACCTAGTACATCTCGTCAATTACTTAATACTAAAAATAATAATAAAAATAATTATCAGAGTTTCCGTGCAAACAACAATAACCCAAAACATTCGACTTTACTTCAAAATAATAATAATTCATCTCGTCATGTTAAATACAAATGTTATTGTTGTGATTTACCTCACAGTTTGTACAGGTGTCCCACTTTTCTAAGTTTCAATTCACAACAAAGAATTAACTTAGTTAAGTCGAAGCGACTTTGCCTAAACTGTTTGCGTTCAAATCATAATGTTAGTCAATGTTTATCAAATATTAATTGTGGAACTTGTGGCCTTCGCCACCATGCTCTTTTACACGAGGACTCCGCTTCAACCGACAGCGGCGGAGCCCCGTCCGCTACGCCCGCAGCCGCCGTGTCGCACGCCGGCACCAGTGCATGCTTCGGCAACGGTCGAGCGCATATACTTTTAGGCACATGCCGCTTGCGTCTTCGATCGTCGCGCGGGACTACTATTATAGCCCGAGCGCTAATTGACAGCGGCGCGCAGGATTGTTTTTTAACGACCGCTTGCGCTAACCGACTTGGTCTATCATTACGACGTTGTAATATAACTGTAGCTGGACTCGGACAGAATACTTTAATGAATGTAAAAGGCGAAACGTCATGTACAATTTCTCCATTAAATAATAATAATAAAATCTTTAAAATCAATCCTATTGTGATTGATAAAATAACTTCAAATATGCCTGTAACTGAATTATCTCCCTCAATTCGCGAGCATTTTAGCCATCTAGTTTTAGCCGATCAAGACTTCGACAAACCATCGAGTATCGACCTATTATTGGGTGCAGAGCTGTTTCACGAAATATACGACGGTCAACGTATAGCGCCCGGACGTGGACTCCCGGTCGCGCTTCATAGCATCTTCGGATGGGTTCTGTCTGGCGGACTCGACTCAACGTGTCGTCCACCATCGACTACATCTTCATTGTTAGCTGCAACCTGCACCTTCGATCAGGTGGTCAAGCGTTTCTGGGAAGTTGAAGAACCTCCATCCATGAACATCAAAGTTCCAGAAGATGAAGCCTGTGAACACATTTATCAAGAACATGTAACTCGCGAAAAGGACGGCAGATATGTCGTGCCTATGCTCCTCAAGCCTGCAGCAGAGCTTGGAGAATCTTATCAAGCATTATCTCGATTAAAGAACTTAGAAAAACGTTTATCTCATCAACAGGATTTGAAAATAGAATATACAAAATTTATGTCAGAATATGAAGAATTAAAACATATGCATTGCTTAAACGCATCTTTAGGAAAATATTTTATCCCTCATCATTGCGTCATTCGACCTGAAAGTAAAACTACACGACTTCGTGTTGTTTTCGATGCCAGCGCTCGGAGTTCAAACGGCATGTCGCTCAATGACATCGTTTACAAAGGGCCAAAACTACAAGTAGATATAGTAGATATTATAACGAAATTTCGATTGCATCCCATTGTATTCACCGCCGATACATCTAAAATGTATAGACAAATTTTAATACGCGCATCCGATCGTCCATGGCAACACGTGTTGTGGCGTGATACACCTACACATCCAGTAACGGAATACGAGTTAGACACCATCACGTACGGCGTGAGTAGCTCGCCCTTCTTGGCGATACGCACCCTGCATCAACTCGTACAAGACGAAGGTGCCCACTATCCACGTGCTTCTGAAGTCCTGAAAGAAGAAATCTGTGTCGACGATATAACAACCGGAGCGCCCTCTATCGCAGAAGCAATGGAACTAAAACAAGATTTAATAAAGCTGCTAAGTCAGGGTCAGTTTCAATTACGAAAGTGGAGTAGTAATTGCCCTGAACTTCTAGCAGACATACCTGAGGAGTATTGTATCACTCCGAAGACTTTCACTGATCAAAGTGAAAATTGTAAAATCACAATATTAGGCATCAAGTGGGATCCGCAAATCGATAAATTCATTTATACTTCATCTAAAATAAACATAGTAAACACTAAGCGTGGCATCCTATCAAGTGTAGCTCGTATATACGACCCGTTAGGATGGCTCACCCCGTTATACTTATAGCTAAATTAATTTTACAAAATATGTGGCGTCTGCAGTTGGGCTGGGACGAAACAGTACCAACTGAGATAGCCAATAAATGGAATGAATTCTGTAATGAACTTAACAATTTAAATCATATCTCATTAAATCGTCACGTTCTCCCTTCTGGAGTCAACACGACTTGTCAGCTGATTGGGTTTTGTGACGGTTCGTCCAAAGCATACGGCTGTGCCGTGTATTTGCGAGCAGTCACAAACAATCACATAATAACTAATTTAATTATTGCCAAATCAAAAGTGGCACCCTTAAAGGTACTCACCGTGAATCGACTCGAGCTGTGTGGTGCGCTGCTATTAGCACGCGTCTTAAATCACATGCAACAATTATTAAGCGATAAAACAAATATATCCAAATCTATAACATTCACGGACAGCAGTACGGTACTTGCATGGTTGCGTACCGAACCGCACACACTCAAGACCTTCGTAGCTCATCGTGTAGTGCGTATTAACGACCTTGTATCTCCCTCATGCTGGAGACATGTGTCTGCAAAAGAAAACCCAGCTGACCACTGTAGTCGCGGTTTAAACTGCTCACAACTTGCCGTACTACGTCAATGGTGGCACGGTCCAAGTTGGCTGAGCAAACCTCAATCAGACTGGCCGTCTTCTATGATCAATAGTAGTCAAGACCCAGTGCCTGAACTTAAATCTTCCTGTTTTATATCTCAATCAATCAATATTGAATCGGTAATAATTCAATTTTTTAATTATTATTCTACCGTAACTCGGCTCCAGCGCGGTGTTGCCTGGTGGCTTCGATTTATTAAGAATTATAAACTTACGCCTCAAATTCGTGTTTATAATGCAGTAACTACAATTACTAATGAGTTAGCCTGCGCAGTAAATCGTTTAACAAAAACATTTATCTTTTATAATTAAAATAAACGCTAATTAACCTTTTAAATAATTTATAGTTAAACTAATTATCTTCAAATTAGATTTAATTTAATATATTTTTAATCAAAATATAATCCTAACTGTTTTAGAACGTTCACCTACTTTATCTTTACTTAAAAAATCTAAACTTATCACTTATCTTCTTAGCGGTCCTTGAATACTAAAACGTGTTTTAAGGACCCATCTTCTGACGTAACGTCTGAATAACCGTACTTACTATGGTTGAAGCGACGTTAAACTCCCGACCACTCTGCGTGTTATCCTCAGACTCGTCAGAAAGACGTTAGTGTCACTGGCAAAACAGCAGTTCGACTAATCTAACGTTCTCTTAAGCGTCACTGGCAAAATAGCAGTTCGACCAATTTAAAATATATCTTAAGCGTCACTGGCAAAATAGCAGTTCGACCAATTGTATTATATCTCAAATGTCTGAGATTAATTACACACCCTGAAACAGAGGGTTAAATGGTTCACCACACGAAGGCGGGAACCACAAGTAGGTGACGTCATAACAAAATCGAATCTTCCACTTTGGAGTGCAAATTAGGCAATCGAAATCGGTTCATCCAGGTCGCGATATCTTAATCCGTGTTGTTACTTTACGACTAACAACCGGAACTTACTTAGGCCTGTGGTCAAAGTACGTCCTTTGCCTTTAAACGAATGATCTTAAATCTTTAACAAAATTTAGCATTGTTTTATGTTAATTTAGTACCATAGTTAAGTATTTTATATCCTAGCATTAACTTAGCGTAATTAAAATTCTTTAAATCTTAAATCTTTGTACCTAGCGTAATTAAAATCATTTAAATCTATATCATTGTACCTAGCGTAACTAGAATTATTTATTATCTTATATCTTCGTACCTAGCGTAAATAGAATTCTTTATTATCTTATATCTTCGTACCTAGCGTAAAACGAATTATTTATTATCTTATATCTTTGTACTTAGCGTAATCAACTCAATCTTAGGTACACATCTTGTATCCTAGTACCTATAGATTATTTATCTTAAATATTCTTAGGTGCATACCTTGTATCCTAGCACCTATGAATTAATTGTTTTATCTTAACTCGATTTTAGGGCACGTATCCTAGTGTCCATAAAATTATCTTAACTCTGTATTGGTTTGAATGCATTATCTGAGTATGTATCCTAGAGACCGATGTTTTGGTCATCGGGTTGGCAGACGTTTGTGAAACCCCACGTTGGTTTCAAAGGGGGGGAAATGTTGCGGCTTGGTACATCCCTATCCAATAATCGACATTACCTTGACCCGTTTCCCATCACTAGTCCTGCACCCGCAACTCGTTTTTGCATCGACCAGTAAGAAGAGTCAAAAAGTGCACGTTTAACAGTGAACAAGAGCGGTCGTCTTTCGAATGTGACGTCCCAAAAGTCAGCATCGCGTAGCCTTCAGACAAACAAAACGTCGTCGCGCGCCGTGTTGTAAAGAAACCCGGAAGCCGCGATCTTGGAGGTTCACGCGGCACTCAATGTACCTCGCGTAGTTGCCAAATCAGCAACAATAATGAACAATTGTGAAAACTAACATATCCCGCGTATCAAACAGTTCGCTCTGCAGAGTGTTAAGTGTCGACGGGTGCCATCCTCGGTAAGTCCCTTCCTTTTATCATTCTGTAGCATTCACCTTCACCCAGCGGGTTTCGAAGCTCTCTGCCGGCCAGGAACGGAACTCGGCCTGACGTCGAGGGTGGATGAATGCGTCAACAATAGTTTTACGTGGCGTGTCATCAAATATACAGTCCATTGTCTCTCTATCTCCCAATCTCCAACCGAATGGTGTGTGTCCGAAAAGGAGCACCATCTCAGCCTTCTGCTCGAATACGCATCACTTTCCATAAAGTGACATAAATGTTTTCTATTTGCAAGAGTGATAATGTGTCGATGGGGATTGAATCAGCTATAATGATAATGCGACATTATCAGCGCGGACAGGACGGTAGAGGCAGATAAACAAATGAATCAAACTGCGTTTGTAACAACATTGTAATGATGCATCGGCAATTTTCTCGTTTCAATGTCTTCATATTAATCTGTGATTTCATATTACATAAAAAGCAGTTCATATTACATTGAAACACAAATAAAATGTAACCACAATGTGTGCTAAATTAATAAAACGTTTAATTGAATATGCAATTTTGAAAATGGCGATGTATGAAATTAAAAAAAAATATACCTTGTATTTGAAATTGCATATTTTATTGTCTATAAAATATTTGGTGCACAGAAAAATTAACAACGTACGCCATTTAAATTGTGTAAAAATATGAGATGTGAAGAAAGGAGAATACAAATTAGGTATAATAGTTAACTGTAAATATGTATCTAATGTAATTATTAATTTAGTTACTTGTTTAATGTTTTCAAGTGTTGAGGAATTCCTAATTTTAATATTATGTTGATGTGGAAGCGATAGTGTGATCTCTAGATTAATGATTCTTGTGCTAAATGAATTTAAATTATTATTGACTATGTCTTTTTAAATATTAACGGAAATATGAAAAAGATATTGTTGATATAGTTAAAAAATATTAGGTGCCTATTGCAAAGATTTGTGCATTTTGTAAGATAAACTAATTCTAATGTTAGAAACAGAACGAAACCTAAAATTATATTTTACAAATAAATTATAGATGCGCGCATATCTGTAAATTACACTAGCTTTAATAATGACCATAATTATTATTATATTTTGCTTAAGAACAATTAATTTACAATAACATTACCAAAACATTTGGCTGGACTCTATAATAAAAAATACAATAATGTGAAATTCTATTTCGATGGACTTAATGTAAATATGAGAGTCAAAGCATGTTGAATTAAACCATACATACATTAGTAGCATGCATTTACGTGAATAATGATATAATAATAGTACAATATTCAAATTGTTTATATCCGTATGTGGGCAACTAATCAATGTTTCACATTATTTTGCAATTATTTTAAACTCAAGATCCCGAAGAGACCATCAAAAAGTAAATCCACAAACTTTCGTGTAGAAGCATCGTTGACTGGAATAATTGTGCAAAGGCTTGTTTTCAAAAATGAAACAATAATAATACTGTAAATAATACCGTCGCCTACAATGAGTATCCGGTAGAATATGGGTGAAAATAATTGCAATTACATTATAATCTCTATTCTAACGTATTAAAGTTCACAAATGTTCAGCAATTATGTTTAAAAGATATTGCCACACCAATCTCTGTGCAATTAATTGTATCATCATTATTATTTATAAATGTAGACACAATCTTTTAAATTGCTCATACTGAAGTGAGTACTGCATTAAACCAAGACTTAATATTTAAAAAATAATATGATTGTCTCTGGTAACTTAAATAAACTACCCACAAAACTGTGAATATTTTATTTAAATTGTTATTTATTTAATTGTATTTATTAATGTTACTTGTTAGTTTTGGAAACGTTTTGAGATCTCTCTATGACCCAGGTCTTAGACGCTGGGACATTGGGCCGAATTTAATATTGGTTATAAATTGCAGTGTTTATGTTGCACTTGGGAATATTATAAACCGTGATCCATTTGTAAAAACTTATTCCAAGCATTATAATATTCCCAATGGCATGTTTTAATTATATGTGATTAAATGTATATAAAAATATAGGTTTTAATTTAAAATGAATAATGGGTAATAAGAGCCAATTTTGCCAATCTTTTCCGGTAACATGCGTGAACGCATGGCCGTTCGTCAAATGGGAAACTGGTGGTATTTGTCTTTTGAAGTTTTTAGGTTACTCTGGCACCAGTTCGCTGTATTCTGGCATTTCACTGAGCTTACTCTAAATTACCCCATTAAGAAAATAACACCAGAGCTGGCATTTTATATTAATGTAGTGTTTATTATAGTGTGTTTTTCTTATTTAATAAAGTATATATTTTTGTATTGTAAATAATAACTAATCAAGCAATTGTCTAATTATTAGGCTAATGAAGTAGGTAGTTCTATTTTTAGCTGCTCAGGTCATCATTGATGTCTTTAATTGCTCATACGATGTTTTTTATCAACAACAAAAAACACTCTGCCACTTCAGTCACTACAATAATGTAAAACTAGCTCTGCAGGTCGCTATGCAAAGTACAAGTTTGTATATATATAAGTTTTGTATATTATATTAAAAGTGACAAAATAACCAATGTCGTTGTTATTCTGAAATATTCCATTTTGTATTTATATATAATTATCTATATATTTTCATAATTACACAGGGACGCAGCCTAAAATTTAATTTATTATGAATATTTCAAAGTTGCAGCGATAGGAACTTTGTCCGAAGTTTAATTGACATGCGATTGATCTTTGACGCTAAATATGGTGGTAATCGTTTACACCAATATTTAATCTAATAATATTTTTAGGATCAAATAACAGGTGTCGTGATAAACCAAAGTGGTAGACTAGTATCGGGGCGTAGAACGTTAAATATTGAATTATTTTCTAATTTTATTTGGCTCTAAATTTTGTTCACTTAGCCTCATTTATAAATAAAAAATGTAAAACCATATACCTAAATCAGGCTTGCCAATATAAAAGACGACAATAATTATATATTTAAATTCGTTCTATACCTATCACGTTCCCCCCAAACAGTTATTGGGAACAAATTGTATATTTTAGTAATAATGATAATTAAGATGGATTATGTTTAATAATCAGCTGATTAACACATGCATAATTATGTTCAAAACATTTAATTAAATATTGGTTGTAGCCAATAAATATGGTTGTTTTATTTACCTGTTTTATTCCTTGATGTTGTTTTTTATTATTACGCGACATATTGTGACCTGATTGATGGCAAGCGAGGTAATTTAGATACATTTTTACCCAACTACGGCAAAGCACAAAGGAGGATTCGACCGGTAAGTTCATCTGTTCTCTCACTGTAGTCTTCAAGCCGCCACGTCATAGTTTACGCCTATGTATACCGTGCAGTTAGAGTAAATTGTGGCTCAACATATGACAACTTCCCGCCTGATGTTAAGCTGGAGTGCGGTCCATGAATGGATGAGGTAAATAACAAGTATCAGTCGCATCTACTAGGCCAGCCTAGTTGAACGGCAACTTAGATGCAAATACCAAAACGCGACAGTCACTTCACGGTCTGTACACTTGTAAGTGGTGATTTTACCCTGGATCGGCAGACTGGGCCTACCACTCTTAGATAACCAGACCTGGAGCAAATACTCGCATTCATTATATTATTAATATATATTTGTAATATTTAATAAATATTACTAACAAAAGCTATAAAACAATTTTTGCTTCGACCGGGAATTGAGCCCGGGACTACGCGTTACTAATTGATGTGATAACCAATGGCGACGAAACCTCCATGCATAGAAACCATATAGGGGATAATAGAATTGTAACTAAAAGCTAAAAATGTCCGCTAAGTACAATAAAATTTATTACCAACTTGGGCCTGTAATAAAGGACATCATTCATTTTGGGCTTCTTTGTACTACTTTTGTGATGTCCAATGATGAAAAAATATATTAATAGTAGATTTGATACTTGTATTGTTAAAACTAATAACAGTTTTGCTTTAATTGCTGTGTAATTGATTTATTTGTAAAATAAGATATGGATTTTGTGTCGTCTGTCAATCACAGAGACACGCCATAGCTTTGAACTGTCATAATTATAGTTTGATTATTTTGCACACCTAAACTATGCATATTAAAGGATATATTCCAATTGCATTGTAATCTTCGTATATTAACTATTTTAAAATGTATATGCAACTGTTAATACACTTAAGCCCAAGACCCATACAAAATGAATGATGACCATTAAACCTGAGCAACTCTACACGGGCGTGTGTGACGCCACTCTAGAAGTCATTGTCTAATACATATTCACTTAACTTTAAACGTACGACAAAGGAGTCTCTTTATGTAGGTGGCCAGAAGCATATTTTTTAATCAAATTGTTACGCCTTATTTCCACATCGCGCGGAGGACAGAACCGATAGGGAAGAAAGCTAGTTAAGTGGAGACCACGAACCGGCAGACGCAACGTAGGTAGGCCTTCCACTAGGTGGACTAACGACATAGTGAAAGTCACGAATAACTGGTGCATAGCGTTCTAAGGAGGAGGCTTATGTTCAGCAGTGGACGTCTTCTGGCTTATTCCCACGGGGATAGGCAATCGAGCGCCACTTGCAATCTGTATTTTAACATCCACAGTTCTATTTTAGAAAGTTATGCCCATAATCTTGTAAGAAGAGTTGATAACCTTCTAGGAACGACTTCAAATTGAGCATAGCCTTAATAGGAATGTAAATAAAGACAACAAAAACATATTAGTAGAATCATATTTTTAAAAAAAACCGTCGAAAATTACATAATACAATACTGATATAAACTAACTTATTAATATAGTTTATACATTATTTGTTAACATAACATAATTAAATGCGAAAAAACAATAATAATTATTGTTATTTTCACGTTAATTTATAAAAAAATGATCAACTTTCAGTTTATAAAAGATGGCGCCCCACTACGACCATAAACGCAACCGACTCGATCGAAGAGAGGACGGCGTCAATCAAGTTACATTTTTTCAAACTCAATTCGTAATGCTATCATGCTGTGTCAATCAGACCCCCTATCCAATGGCAATCCATGAAGCAAACAAAACAATCAATCTATCAGGCCTTTTTCTCACAGGGATAGGCAGAGGCAATGGAGCGCCACTTGCCACAACTCCCTCGCTTCCCTCACATTCACAATTCTCTTCATACATATGGTAAGGCAAATCATTGTTATTAATTTTAAATAACTTTTTGTCAGGACAGCAAATCGAAAAGTCCAAAAAATATTTAAAATGTATTACATTTTAAATATTTTGCGATTGCGATATTACGATTGGGGATTCAATTGACTGAAAAGCGTCATTGACCAAGGAAAAGCGAAACTACAGGCGAACGGGCTAATTATGTATAGTTGGTATTCAGCGACACTAGCGGCTGTTAAGATCAACTACACTTATTCGAGGCCAGAGAAATATCCACATTAAAATATACTCTTGTGGCTATCCATTTCAACCTAGAAATTGTCTGCAATCAGCCCATATGGCGAGATATTTATTGAAATTAGTACTCTTCTAAAATCAACTACAAATCCTATTGTACTTCTCAAACATTTCGCCAGATTACTAATGCTAATCATTGGCCATTTTAGTAAAAGTTATCATTATAGGTACCTTAATATTAATAATATAATATTTAAAATTACACCTTATACTGCAAAATACTCAAAATGGGTGCCAGCCCCTTTGTAAGTTTACGTGTGCATTATCCCCCAATTAGCATCAAGGCTGTATGCTTCTTGACTTCATTTGCAACTCAAACCGCCTGTTTGTTCTTACACCTTTAATAATATCCCGGTATTCCTTTCTCTTTCCTTGTATACTTTTTTCCCTTAATTCCTTAACTCCTATTTCCCTCTCAATTAGAGTCATTCCTTTCAAAGAGGGCTGTGATAATTCTCTCTTGATGGTACTTTTTTGTGGTTTCTTCTCTGTTGGTACACTGAATGGGTTTATGTGATAATTTGCATTGAAACGGAATGAGGTCGGCCTTGGAATTAAGGATCCCAATGTTGCTTTGGGCGGTTCCTTCTTTTCTGGTTTAGGTGAGTTCGGACCTGCAAATAATATATTATTTTTACATTTGTTTATATCCAATTGGATCATCAGAGTATATAAAATATCTATTATTTTAAGAAATAGGAGAGTTTGTATCGCTGCGAAATAAACGCCTGATCAATGCTTTTAGAAATGCAGAGTTGCATATAACAAAGGGAGGAAAAAGGCCTAAGTCCTACGCCAAAGATGCATAGAGCCACGGGATGGTCTAACCGAGTATTGAAGTTTTAGGAGATGACAGTAATGGAGGTGTTGCAGGCAGCAAAATATAGAGGTGAAGAAAAGTGATAAAGAAAAACATTTGTAAAGTTAACATTCTCAACAACCGAGCATCAACTTTCTATAAATATATTTCTTAGTTTTAAGTACCTGAACTCCTTTTCTTTTCCAAAACCGCTAATCTACTTGTTGGTGACATCAATTTCTTAGCACGTTGCGCCTTCCTCAATTGGCACTCGTCCAGTGATTCCATTTTATCAAATTGTTTCTGATGCAGAGCCGCAAAGTTTGGCAATTTACTCCGGGATACTTTCTCAGACTTACTCTGATATGGTGTGCTCTTTGATGGTGCTGCTGTTTGCTCTTTTTGAGCAGATTTTACTGTAATATACATATATATTTAAAGATTATTTTATTATGACTTGACATATGATAGGTTTATAAATGAATGTCACTGCTACTATAATTCAATAAATGTAAGTAGATGTTACATCCACCATGCCGGCCTAGTCGGAACCGGCAACTTACAAGCTGATCCCAAAACGCGACTAAATCATTTCCCAGTCTGTATATTTGTAAGTGGTGGTACTACCCCGGATCGGTAGACTGGGTACCACTCTTTGATAACCAGACCCGAAGCAAATATCCGCCTCTTTTTTTAATAACAATTTAATAACATTATCAATTTTTTTAATTAGTAATATTTAATAATAAATTATTAAATATTACTAATATTTAATAATATATACTAATATTAGTAATATTTAACAATAAATTATTAAATATTACTAATAAAAGCTATGAAACAAATATTTGCTCCCACCGGGAATCGAACCCGGGACTTAACGCCGAAAAAAGGCAGACAGTTAGTGGTCAATTGTACAGTCTGGCAATCTGGAGTACTACCACTACTTTTAAGTGTACAAACCACTTGATAGTGGTACAAAGACCAAAACAAGTGCCTTATATGCGTTTCAGGAACAGCATCAATAATACAAAATAAAGAACAATATTTGTAAATTTCTTTTCTTTTATAAACTTGATGATATAAATATTAGGCAAATATCTTACCAACAGCACTAGTTGTTCTAGGTCTGGAGAGTCTATTAACAGATTGAGTGAGGTCCTCATTAAGGCGGAGACGTTTGGCACGATCCCCAGCATCACCATGTGTGAATGAGCGCTTCCTTGCCCCAGAACGTTTTACAGTTGCAGCTGGATGTGGGTAATTTACAGATAGTATCAGGGGACTATTTTATGAAAGACACTTAGCCAATTTTTAGCAAATACATTATTAAAATTTAATTCTTATAAAGCAATAAACTAGTAATATAAGGAAGCATAAACATGCACTTATTTTAATTTACTTATTAGGCAATATTTATTTCAAGTAAAATCCATGTCATAGTAAAATATATTAACCATGAATAGAGAGATGTCTTCTATATTGTAAAATGTAATAAAAACTTTATACTTACAAACATCTTGATCATAAACAAAGCTTTTGTTAGACCCTTTTATACTAGATTTGATAATTCTAGTTTTTGTTTGAGTATTATTCAATGGATTATCAGCCGGACTGCAGAACATCACTCGAGTCTGTCTGTTAACTTCAATAATGGACTGACAACCCTTTGGCTTTTCAATTGAATGTGTAACATTAAGAGATTTTTCTACAGAATGAGTAACATTTATTTTCCTTTTTCTATTGGAGTGGTATGGAGTGTTTCCAGCTGCAGGCACAGTTGGCATTTCGGGCGTACAAGATGAGTCTTCCTTTGTGAATGTTCCATTCAAATCAGAACTTGGGCTCTCTATTGTAAAGGTTCCTTCTCTTTTCAGTGGAGTAGTTGATGGTACTGGAGTAGTGGAAGGTGATGGAGTGCTATGAGAAGCAAGTGGAGTAATGGAAGATTTTGATGATGAAGAAATTGGGGAAGTCTCCATTGAACTCTCAATAAGTAAAGGAGTATTATTAAGTATATTTTCCAATTTAGAATTATTACTTGTAATAATATTTTCAATGGATTTGTCAAATGTAGAATTTCTACAACCTGCTTTCTTATCTACAACCTGGTCAGTTTTAACAGTTTCAAAAGTATTGTCCTGTATTTTTGTTAGGTCATTAATGTCCTTAGACATATTATTTAGTATTTCAGTGGATTCAATTTTAATTGCTGTTTTATCATTTGTGTCAATTTCAAACAAGTCATCTTGTTCAGGTTCCATCTTTTTCATACTTAGTGCATCATTAACAGGACTCCCAATGGCAGTGCTATATGAGTTAATAGATGTATTACTCTTATCATGAATACTTGTTTCAATAACTGTTTTAACATCAATGCTACTCTTCTTCTTTTTCTTATTCTTTGACTTCTTGCCTGTATTCACAATCTCTGTGCTGTTTCTTTTCAACTTGTTTACCCCTTTACGTTTCTTGGTGGATTTCACAGGCGAGCCATTTACTTGGACAAGTTCCGTGTCATTTACAAATCTCTTAGACCTGCGCGTTTCACGGACAACTTCTTTTAAAATCTCATTTTTTGTAATTTTAATAACAGAATCAATGTTTAAATCTTTAAGTAGATTATTCTTTCTTAATTTACGTTTTTGTTTATTTTCTTTTAATACAGTTTTATCATCCTCGTCCTCTGAGGGGTATCTTACGTAGTTCTCACGCAACTTTGGCTTACTCGTAGTTGTGTCATGATTCTCCTTCTGTTTTTTACTTCGAGTCTTTCTCTCGCTCATTGTGGTAGATGGAGCAACTACCACTTCGCCACTTTCATGAAATGATCTATGGATTCCTAGAAATAAGCGATTTGTGTTACTTTCCGTTAGAACATTTTGCGATATACGCTTCCAGACTGATTAACTATCAGATAAACATTGATAATACGATTAGCAAATGTTTACTTACGTTTTCCAGACCTTGTGGACATTTTCTATATAATATTCTATTTGTTTAACTGATTCAATTCAAATTTTCGCACTCATCACAACATCATCAACAAACATTAACTGACGTTAATTCAAATTCAAATAATACATATTGTTTGTCTATGAAAGAAAAAAAATAATAAAAATAGATAAATATTTAAACATAAATCGCCTGTTTCAATAATATCGAAAAAAATATTCACTAAAAGTAATTTTATTTCATGTAGAAAAAGATTTTTCAATATTATTATTGCTTATGGTAACAAGGTTTAGCGGGAAACTGCATGTGAAAAGTCGTGCAGTTTCGTTTTTTTTTAATATCAAAGTATAAATTTGGTGGATTTATTATAAATTAAGTTTGAACGATAAAGATTAAAAACTACAAATTATCCATTCCCGAGGGTGAAAGATGATATATTAGAGGGAACACTAAATAACTCTGTAGTCTGTATTTTCCACCGCTTTAGCAATACTGTTACCACTATCTTTACTCTGTATCTTCACAATAGATGAATCAATTCATCCACAGAAGACATAAAAGTAAATACAAAATCCATTGTCTCTGCCTATCCCTGTGGGAAAAAGGCATAATGTACAATGTTCCTTAACGTTTCCTTTGCCTTCTCAAAATGGAAGAACTAAACTTAAATAAAAACTAAATCCATTTATTTACAATATTACAATTTCATCACTGTATAATTCATAATTATTCTTTAATTTTGTAGCAAATTTATTATAAATGATATAAAATAAATATTTTAAGTGGGTAATATTTAATTTTTGGTAGTACCCGGAAACGGCACCAAACGCCAAAGCCAGGTTGCTTTGGGCTGGGATTTGTATATTATTTGATTTTTTCTGATAATCTAACTGGATTGTACCGCGAAATTATAACTAAAATTTTCAGCGAACAATAAACTACACTGTATGTACATGTTTCATGAAGAATATGTTGATTTTATTGTAATATGGGAAAAAAACTGACAATGTTTATGAACTAATGACTCGATTTTACATCAACGATGCGCGGTGTTTCAGCGAAATGTATATTTATAGTGCTTATTATTATCGTATCAACTTATACCACGGCGGAACGAGGTGACCATATTGGTTGTTATAGATTCAACAACGAAAATGTGTATAAAACACACTTAGTCGAGTCCGTTAATGTATGTTTAACCGTGTGTGAAGAGTTTTACTACAAATACGCTCTTTTATTAAACGATACCGCATGTTTGTGCGAGAATACTCCAGGCCAATTCGAGTTGCCAGAAGACTCGTGCCCTGTACTCTGTTTAAAAAGTGAGAGTCAACACTGTGGCGGAAAAAACTCTGCCAGTGTTTATGATACAGGAATATTATCTCCCGGTCCACCAGGGTCGTTAGAGGTTCTTAATGTAACCGAGACTACCATACGGATTAAATGGACACCCCCTGAAGCTTACAGTTTGATAACTGGTTACATTGTTAGAGCGAATGAATTGGAAACTTACGCTGAGTTCCCTCTACCGCCTATTGAATGGAGTGTATCAAATAAGACACTGAAATATGAGTTAGTAAACTTACATCCTGGTTCATTGTATGCTATAGGCATTGTTGCTGAGAACTTGCATTATGAGGGACCGAATGTCAGTGCAAAAGTTGAAACCATAATTGGCAACCCAGAGCCATGCCCACCTGACATAATAAATAAAGGGCAGCATGGTGATAAAATGATAGTGCACATTCCAGAAGCTAAGAATGTCAATGGCCCTGTTACCATGTATAGAATAGTTGTATCTATAGAGTTATATCAGCAAGGTTATATCCCAGAAAACCTAAGTAACTTCACAATGGCAAAGGCTGAAAACCGCCCATACTACATTACAGCGGAATTGGACCCTGAAGACATTAAACATGACTTCATCATTGGTGATGGGAGAACTTACAATGGTTTCTTCAATGCTCCTCTGCAATTGACCAAAGACATTGAAGTGTCACTTGGTGTTATCAGTGAGAAGAATCATGTTAGGAGAATAAGATATGCTGAACCAAGTAAGAAGATTATATTTAATATTAATGAACCAGAAGAGGTCTCCCCTATGGTTGTCACACTGAGTGCTGGCATTGCAATTGGAATTGTACTGCTGCTTATTGGAATAGGTCTTCTTATAATACTGAGGAAGAAGAAAATGCACCTGATTGGCAGTGAGCGGAGCAGCCAAACTATGCCATTAAGTATGAGCGAACCATGTGTTGAGATAGAGAATGCTGGCTTCCTGCGAGAGGATGAAGAGAAGGTGGATTATTATGGTAACTTGAAGAGGAAGCTATGGAACATTCCTCGAGACCTAATAGATATTGATATATCATGTGTGGTTGGCATAGGAAGCTATGGAAAATTCACAAAAGGTAGAGTACAGCAACACAGGGGTGAAACACCTGGTCTCATACAGATTGTAGCTGACAGGGAGTTGGAGAAGAGTGAGAAGCGCGTCATGTTGCAAGAGTTGGACCTCCTCATCAAGACCAGCGAACATGAAAATGTGATCTCTCTAATTGGTATTTGTGAAACATCAACAACATTATTTGTGGTTTTGGAAGACACAAAGCAGACATTCAAAGACATGCTCTTGGAAAGCAGGTGTAGAGATATACAGAACAATAAATTCAGTTTATTGACTGAAAGCAAAGCATTAGACATATGCAGTGACATTGCTAGAGGAATGGAGTATCTGCACAACAAGAAAATAGTACACAAACGATTGTGCTGTAGAAATGTTCTAATTAGCAAACATGGCGTCGCCAAAGTGGCCGGCTTTGGGCTGAGTCACATTAGACCTCTGCATCAAGTGCCAGATTACACAAGATGGACGTCCCACGAGATGTTGAGGCAGACGAGATACAATCCCAAGGCTGATGTTTGGTCGTATGGGTGTCTGTTGTGGGAAGTGTTCACATTAGGTGGGACATTGTACCCCCAAACACCTAATAAGGATGTAGTGACACGTGTACTGAGAGGAATGAGGCCATCGCAGCCAAGCTATGTGGGTGATGAGCTGTTCCAATTATGTCTGCAGTGTTGGCAGGTGGATCCTGACGAGAGACCTATATTTGGCATAGTGCTGCATGAGCTGGCTCTGTTAACTCAGTCACTGACTTTAGCAAGTCTCAGCTTTACATTTTACAATGGTTTTGAGTATGAGTCACATGTACCGCATTATGAATTTGTTTCTTAGCATTCCTTTTAATTACTCTATCACTATTATGCATTTGGTTATTTTGTAGCGTTATATTTAATATAGGTTCATACTTGGTAGACACAAAGTATCATCGTCTCCATGGGTAAACCGTCAGATAATGAATCTCATTTTAATATTTATTTTCAGTATTTTTGAATTAAATCTATACGTCCAGCTGTTAGTCAATACTAGTGTAATTTTATAATACAAGCCGTTAGTTTATAAGTATGCACACCATTATAGTTACAATATTTAGAAGTGGCTGCTCAGAAAATTCGGGGACCATTTTTACAAGTTCAGCAACTGTTACTTTTGTAAACCTGCATATTCCATATTCAGTACAGCGTGTCGAGACTCGCAAAGAACCCCTGGATTTTCATTAGATCTAATCTTCACATTTTTGTCGAGTTTTGGGAAGGGTAGAAACGTAGATGCAGGGGTCCACCGGAACCGGCAAAATTTTGAAGGTGGTCTTGAGAAAAAAGTTTGGGAAAATCTGATCTACCCCAATCAACTGAAATATAAATAAGTATTGGACAATATTCTAGGTATATTTAGAATTAAGTAATATAACATTTGTATAATTGCCAAAGATTTTAGTTTGGTGTTACTATCTCATTACTTCTTTACGTTAGATCTTATTTGCTTACATTTTAAGATTAAGACGAATGGGTCTAGTTACTCAAATGTAATTGTAAACAATGCCGTCCATAAACTGTGAATGTAACTATTTTTATATACGCAAAATAAATTTGTAGTCACATTTTTACTGTATTATTTAAACCCTTTTATAAATTTAATAAACTCTTGTGTTCTCATAAAGAATTTTAGCCAAGACTTCAACGCAAAATGTCGGTGTCCCTCAGGGCTTTGTGCTGTCGCCGACTTTGTTCCTTTTGCATATAATGACATGCTGGACCTTGGATCCAAGCATTCATGCAGACGACAGCACGGTGCATGGATGCCACACTGCCCGTTCCGCAGCCGGAAAACAGGAGATTGCCGAAACTAGAGTCTGTCAAAGCAAAGATAAACAGAGTTTGATTGCTGGGACGACGACAACTTAGTGCAGACAAGAACTCAGGTGTGCGCGTTCTAGACAAAAAAACCTTTTGCCCCTCTTCCTACTTTATGTAACACCTCCCTGGGTACCTCAAACAGACTATTGTCCTTTCGCAAACTTGGCATTCTAAACAAGTTGCAGCGGTTCTTCGCGCCAGAGCATCGCCTGTTACAAAGCTCAAATTCGCTTTTGCACGAAGAACTGTTCGAACCTCTGGGACGTCTCTGCCAAGTATCTTCTCGATGCCTTTGATCCATTGCACCGACGAGCTGAGATATAGGAAATGCAGAGATAACGAGAGCTCTGGAGTCTCTGCAACTTAATGCGTCCTATAACCATGTTCCTACCTCATTTCACACCTGTGATACTCGCAGAGGTCGGGGGAAGCATCCGCATTTTGTCGATCGAATAGGTAGTTAAACCAAAAGGTGCGGCGCATCACTTCTTTGTAGAACAATCGACAGGTGCAATGCTTCACTACCACCAACCCATGTGTTCTCCCTGTCCTAAAACCTTTTATATTCTTTGCGAGAATAGTGGCCGTGACTGAGGCAACCTTTAACCGACTCGGTTTTTTTAGTGGCCAGCACTTTGGGACCTCCTCTCGCTTAACACAAGGCAGGCCGAGTTCAGAAAGGGCGTTTAGAACCGGAGGCACTTGGTTTGCGCGACCATTTATATTACCACTAGACCACGATCGTCTTATTGCATTGCATGGGAGTTCTCGTGACCTTTTATATTACAAGGATAGCTTGGTGCTGCGATAAAATGTAGGCATGTTGGTGTTAAATAAAAGTCATAAATAATAGTATTTATTTAATGTTAATATAATATAGACAATGTTCAAGGTACCTTTGTATTGGTTTCAGAGCTTAACCACAATAATTTCGAACCATTTTCCACCTCTCACCTAACCAATAGTAAACATTGCAAAATAACATCATTATAATCTATACAACTAAACAAATAAACGTTGACTAATGTGAATTTAATAAATTCAATGCATTTTATAACATTTCCATTTCATAAATCTCTCGTACACTGCACACCCGTTTATTACGAACAAAGGTAACGAAGGCCATTGCAATGAAAACCAACCGATTGCCGGCCAACAAACATAAATAAGCCATCAGCGCGCGCACACCAACAGCCGATGCTGATTATGCCCCATTCACACTTATATCGGACGCAATTACGCCAAACGGCGTTAACCACAATTAATGTGACATAAGAGCCGCACGACATCGATTATATATTTTAATAGATACACAGTTTCATACAAAAAGATGCGTCATAAAAGTGTCAGCGCGTCATAAGTCACTAACACTTAATAAAAACTGTGTAAGTAAATTGTAAACTGGACCTTAGCACATTGTTTTGAAGTAAAAACTCCTCACAAATGTAATGTCACATACATCATTTTGGACTGAGAACAAATGCAAGTCTAACGTCAATTCGGACTTGCATTTACGTCGGAGCAATTGTGTATCTACCGTAAATATAATGATCGAAGCCGCACGACGAATAATTGCATCGGTGAGCGGTGTTAACGTCTGTATGGGGACTGTGTGTGTGTGTGTGTAATAAGAGGCAACAATATTTTAATACAATAAAATTACATAACAATCCCAACATTTGTAAATGTGGATGTAGCTCTGAACGGCGCGTCATGCCAACCTGTTGCCGTCTACACCACATACCACTGCATGCCAATCGTTCAACAGAACAATAAGGAGGGTACTTGAAAATAATAAGGGTAGTTTACAACAAACGAGTGACACACAGTAGAATATTGGACAAACTGTACACCGTACACCTGCAGTGACAATTAAAAAGTAAATATTGAAAATAAAAGATGAACAACTTAAACTAAATTAAAATTAAGTTATTTGGTAACGATTTGTTAACTATATAATATTAGTCTGCGGGTGTGCGGAGCAATCACATTAATCGTTCCATATCACGGGGGAATAACAAGTATGATTGACAAGTGCGACGCGAGGACCGCACGCACACAACACAAAGTAATGCAACCGAATGAAATGAATCAGTAAATCATAATTCACAGAGATCTCCCCTAACCCGCGGGACGTAATGTTGGCTCGCATGTTTGATTTCTCAGTCTTAATAAATTGATGACAATGAGGTAAGGAGAAAGAACACAAATGGAAGTAATGCCATGCAAATATATACACACATATACACGTGAGGTTGTGTTGCGCGCGCGTGCGGTCCGCGCCCGTCCAGGCACAACGATGATGCAATAGAACGCACAGCCTTGTTCCTAACTGCGGTACAACCCTTAACACTATACGTATCGCAAAACCACAACGATACAACTAAACTAACTATACAATAAAACCACTCTAACAACAAATTCAACAATATTTCGCTATTACATTAAACCACACGTCAGCGCACCATCACGCGATGTGCAGATGGCGTGCGCCGAGTGCCCTCTCTCGCATAACCACGAAAAGGTAATATTTAAAGATCAAGAAGAATGAAGAGTGATTAATTACTAACTACCTTAACACTACCAATATTGAAAGATAATTAAAACAGCTCTAAATAGATTGGTACTGCATGGATGGACAACGAACACCCATCCTACGTAGCACACTTAAAACACGTCGGCGATTAAATTGCGATAATACGTTAAAGCAATTAATTTAATATTCATGTCAATCAAAAATCTATCCAAAATTAATAATCAAGAACTTATTGAGATAGCAAAATTCTAATATGAAACGGCTGCAAGGACCAAAAATATGACATAAAACAAAGTACCCGCAATGAAATCTCGACGATGACGCAACCAATGAATATTCGGCCATCTCTAATGAAAAGTACACCAAGCTGAACTGAATGTTACGCGGGTGCTCAAGCAAGCTATGGAGTGCGCGGGGGGAAGGGGGGACTCTACTGATCCGCCGGTCTGTGCAATACCCTAACATGGCTGCCTAGTGTAGAAAGGCAGCCATGTTAGGTTCACAATGAAAATGTTAATATCGTATAAAGCAATAACAATATCGCATGGATCGTCGGAACAACTATTTAACAAGAACAAGTATAAATATCTATTCAATAGAATAAACTTTTTCTTATATTATTAGGCCTTGGGGACAACCCTGCGACCGAACAACCGACACAGGGTACAAACATGGCCGACGATGATCAGAAAGAATTGACAAAGAGTATAACAAGCTCGGATATGAACTGTCAGGTTCACGAGTGCGAACACTACAACAGCCCAACCGCTGACTCCCTCCAACCCGACGCCATATTGCATTCCCAACATAACTATATATCTATTTAATGACTAAATCTTTGTACCATCAAACTATGTTTAACAACGTATGTAAATAACAAACAACATTTTGTTTAACTTCAAAACCCTTAATTATAATTCATTAAACTATACCAACGATCGCTCATGCGGGACAAGATACTGCTTCATATGCATTCTACTGTTTCTGTTAATGGCTTCTATGTCTTGTAGACGATGTAGATAAAATAATGGTAAATCCTGACGTGCGCTCCGTATTCATGGATCCATCTAATGTAACATGAATACAATAATACTGGTCCCACATCGACGATCGTATTAAAAGCCATCTATTAAGGCAACTGTGCTATACTATATTAAATACCAACAACAAACACATTTAAAATATATCGGCGCATATTATTCCACGACAATCGAACACTGATCGTGTAAATAACTTCATTATGTTTTGACACAATAATGAAGTTCATAACTCGCGCATTATATCAACACGCAATTGAATGGAATAATTTGAACCGACCTATAGTTAGTTCGCAAACAATTGTTTACAAAACACGTCCCCCACAATCGGCATATATACTAAGAATTGAAAGAACCTCTAAGCAAGTGTCTACATGAACTATTATTATAGAAAGAAGGACGGAGCCCCCCTGCTCCCACGTACAATGGATAATTGACCAATTCTCATTACAATCGAAATATTGAATAAATTGAGCTCACTTAATAGACGAAATACAATTATATTATAAAACGAGGACCACCGGAACGATCTTCACTGACAATCCCCTACCTACTCAACATCGGACCAAATATCCAAGACTCTGTAGTAAAACTGGACTGAAATGGTCAGCAGCAATCGATTCCAAATAGACCCCGCTTGGCATAATTGACACGAGCCTACCCCAAAACTGTACAATAGAGGTAAACAGGGAAACTCACTACAAATCAGTGGTTAAGGGTGCGGGGTTCACGATCAACTTAGTGACATGATACCAACAAGCAAAAACGCTTATTGAGAAAAATAACCACTTACCAAGTATTTTTATTATGTATTTTTCTTCATATTTCAATTTTAGTATTAATTTTTATATTTTTAACCTTTAGAATGTTACATATAGTTCCATCATAAACCACTAGTTTCGCTAAACAATTTGTTTTACTTCAAATAGAGATTATACTCAATACGGGTCACTAATACCAATAAGTTGTTTCAACTTGTTCTGACCAACATAGGCTCAGTGGACAGACCAATATGCAGAACATGGTGGAGCGACTGTAGTAGTTGCATTCGTTGTCCACATAAATTATTCAATATACACTGGCTTGTAAGAAATGTAACGAAATCCAATCACTGTAGTTTAGAGCTTACAAAACATTGGCATTTGTCTCACTAGATGGTTATTTCTGTTACTGGTAGAGTAAGGCAAAGTCTCATTACGACAAAAACCTACGGTTATTACCCCGGCAGATATAAAGAGCGCTGAATTTTGAGCTGCGCCATATAAGGATCGGCAGGTTACATGAGCTCTGGACGACTGCGGTAGAAGCAAGTCCGTCTATACAATGGTGCACATAATCCTACTATTATTATTAATGTGAGTTTGTTTGTTACGTTTTCACGCAACAACTACTTAACCGATCATCATGAAACTTTGTACACATATTTTTGAAAGTACTACAAGTAACATAGGATACTTGTAATATAAAAAACATCTCTTTTTATCTGCCGGGAGATCTAACAGTCACTTCATGACAACGAGAGTGGTCCTAGAGCGTCGACGACCGAAAAAGAACAGAGTCCGTTTACGGCTGTCTCAATCGTCGTCACTTTTACACGCATCGCTTGAAGGAATCTGTTATAGGATGGAGAGGACGTATGGGCGGGCTGCTAGCCATCAGGCTACCAACGCGGTTGCAGTGAAGAAGACAAAAGATCAATCCCAGTTTTGGCGAGACTACAAAATGAACTGCTAGTCACTTATGCGATAGTCGCTCGTGTGTCATAAACCCTTGGCCACGTAATCCTATACTTGTCAACACCCGGGGTTTCCCCTAACCACTGCTACAAACCACTACTTCAAACTACTCGGTATATTAAAACCTACATAACTCCCGAAAAATTTCCCTCAACAATCACAACAAACTGATATTCTCGACATCAGTGGACCTCGTGCCACTATATGGGTATGTATTATTATATTTGCTCTAAGCCGCTTCATGTTATGCTGGAGTGAGATTACTGTCACATGTGTCTGTGAGCAGCAATCGCACTCCCCTATGCCTGCCTAGTCCATATAATAGTACATTATCATAGTGGTAATAATCAGCATTCAATTCCATTTAACCTACATCTACTAAAGACTACTTCATTTATAAGCCAAATTTCCAACAATTTTGTACTTGCATTGACAACATTAAAGTGCCTATCATCAGAGGGCTCAGTGCTCGAGGACTGCATCAGGCCAACCATGTCTGCGCGTCCTCAAGGACTAAGCCACATCGAACCAGCAATGGCACAGTCATTGGCATATAACATTTTCTCATTAAAAAAATAATATTAAAAATAAAAACTATTAAACTCTTATAATTGTTAAACTGTAAATAAACATCTATATTGTCATATATATTATTGTATTATTACTTATATATATATAGTAAGGTAATGTCTGGGCCATCTCAAATAGCAAAAAGACATTTTAAAACCCAAATTATAACTAACACAATAAATTGTACTTGCAACCAAAATTTTTACCCCTCTAATAATAATTATGCCAACAATCCTAAACACAAAAAAATAAAATAAAACAAAATATAACTTGTATAAAAAATAAAGATCATTTTCTAAACTGTGAGTACAAAGGAATGACATAACTTTTGACAGCGACTTTGACGCCATGACAACGCACACCACAAAGTCAACAATTACAAAAATAAAAACATATTTTATGTGAATCATAAATAAATAAAGGGTACCAATGAACAATTCATTTTAATATATATTTCTTTTATAACTGAGTCCACACCGGATAGGTTATTATATAACCTAATTTCAATGATTCGCCATTTTTATGTCTCAATGCCATTGAGGAGAAAGTACATCGGTTAAACCTCATGTGATCAATCAAGCAATCAATCAAATTGTCAACTTTGCAGGCAACTTAGCTTTCTTGAGGATGTGTCCGATATGGTCGACAAACACCCTCCTGGGCCTGCCTTGTTTAACGTATCCATTCATCTGAGATTTATAAATTCCTTTTGTCAATCTACTTTTACTCATGTGCTCACGTGAGGTTATTCCAGAGTTCGCCAATTATATTTATTCTTATCACCATTAAAAGTGCGAATCAGTGTGGACGCGGTTACATTTACATGCACTATTTAAGTTATACAAAGAAGCAACAAATAACAACCCATAATTGGAACAGGTTAAAACATGTCTCAATAAAAAACAAACATATTAGGACATGTTTTAATAAGTTCCAGTTACGAATATAAATTGCGTAAATAATAAATCATTCGTGACCATAAACTAAACACACTAAATTCTATAATAGACAACAAACATCATGGTAACATATAATTTTAAAACATTTATTTTTTTGCCACCCTTCGACATTAAACGCATCCCACAGAAACATGCAAATGTGAAATTAATCAAAAACACTTTATGCCACAATATCATAGATGTTTCATTAATGAGAATAATCAGAATGTGCATAAAATCTTTTTAATTTCGTTATTTAATGTACCAAAAAGTTGCAATAACATCAAAAATAACAACACAATATAATAAAAAAATAATCACATGCTTTTTTATTAGAAATTTGCAACTACGTAATAACAAAGCCATACATTAATTTTGTATGTTCATTTTAAATAATGCCGCCATAAACCTACCACGCAGGACATAACGACCAGTATAGGCAGTGTTTATGCCGGCGTAGCTGATCGTTCACATAATTCCCGGTTACATTATCTATAGACCTGGCGTCGACGACGATGACGTCTCTGGTACGGTGTGAAGAAACAAAAAAAAAGGTAATTAATAGATAACCTATGTTTTTACCAAAAAATGTTTTATAACGTTTTAGAATAAGAATAGGACGCGCTGTTAACTAACTTCTCTACATAGGTGTCTTTTTCTAGATGCAAAGAAAAAGACACCATTCTAAAGTGAAGTTGGTTAGAGAGTTAAACGTCACAAAATGGCGCCGATTTTGTCCTATTCTTATTTTAATCGCATAATATAATAGTTTTTTTATCATTACAATGTTAGACTATAACAAAAAAATCACCGCCATCATTAATAATTGTCTCTATGCCTGACAATAAATCTTCGTCGTCGCTATCGCTACTAACCATACTGACGCACCGGAGCGAGCGCGGGATGGCGGCAGGAGAATGGCTTCACATTCCAGCGAGGGTCCACAGATAATGTGACCGAGTAGTAGTAAATGGAGACACGTGAACACGCACATTATGCATGGAATAGGTAAATGGGGGTGATAAACAATAATGATATCACATAACCCTTAATAATAAAGCACGCCCGCTATGCGAACGCACAAATATAATATATTATTATATAATAAGAAAACATTACTTGCATCATGGTAACTATTATAACAAGGGGAATACAGCGACATTGTAGACCAACATCACAACAATTATATTGTCATTATATTGTCAATTATATGCATTACTAATATTAAAAACAATCATACATCAATTAATTAACAATATCATTTATAGAGTTGCATTATATTAAAGTGAATTTTATTGATTATTGGACCAACCTGCCCTATATTCCCATCCTACATTGTTTCACTTATAATTCCAAAAATGACATCCAACAACACCAAAATTATATATATTTGTAAATAGTAATCTGTTTGCAGTTTCAATTTTTGTGTCTTATTAATAGCGAGTAAAACGTCAGCATTAAATGAAACACAATTTTCACATACAAACATAATTAATGTCACATTTTTCATTTAATAATGTAATAATTTTATATTTATTTCCATCGATCATATATTTTTAATAGATACACACTCCCATACAAAATAATGACATAAAAGTTTCCGCGCATATAAACTGTGTAAGTGAATTGTAAACTGAACCTTAGCACATTGTTTTGAAGTATAAATTGGTCACAAATGTAATGTCACATACGTCATTATGGACTGAGAACAAATGCAAGTCCAACATCAATCGGACTTGCATTTATTTTGTCGCTTTTTGCTGCGACAATTGTGTATCTATATAATATATTATCAAAGTATGTTTAAATTGCACAAAATTATTATAATTGCGTTTGTATAATAATGCGTTTATTGCACGCGACCCGTTTGTGTTTTCGTTGTATATATATCATCCATACATTGGCAGACAATTTGATGCATGCATGTTACTTTTCAAATAAAACAAAAACAAATTGTCGCCTAACATTAATATCGGTCAAGTCATATACATTATATAATAAACATTTAAACAAAATATAATTAAACAAAAATAATATTTTTATAACCTATATCAGGTAACTGGCGTCATAACCTCTCATCTCTATTCTATAAACGGACAATGCATACAGTGCGGTTTTAGTGCCGCAAACGAACGCGGCTAAACCGCAACACGGAAGTCATATTGCACTATAACTATGTTGCTTTCATAATAATGTAAATAATAGTCCTCTTTAAAGCGGTTTATAAATGAAGACATATTAATTCTATCTAGGTAACAATGAACGGCACATTGATGGATTTATCACAGCATCACGATTAATATAAAATGAAAACCATCAGCGAACAATTAATATTTATTGTTCAATATGATTTTCACTCTAAACCAACGCCACATAATTATTCATCTTTATAGAGGCATATATTATATAATACACTAACTACCATCTGCTAATAGTCAAACTATACATTAAACCTTATTTAGCGTTCTTATTCCCGCATAGGATGAGCTACACTAATGTGAACAGCTAAATTAAACGTTAAGCCACTCTCAATCTCCACAACTCCCACTATTAATAAACTGCGTAACATCTACGCATAATTATATAAACTTGCGTAACAAATACGCAATAACAGAGATATAACATTAACGGCGGCAAAAAACCTCAGTGTATGCATCGTCCTCAAATTTCCCCACATCGGGGTACGTAATATAATATTATTTCCTTTGTTATTGACTAGACAAACTACTACTCTATAACATTACGCCGGCAGCACACGGACAACCGCATGCCCTCCCATTGGTTCATTGTATGAGTCCCGTGATTGTGTTGTGCCTGGTGCGCTTCAGCTCCTCCTCTTGTATTTTCTGTTCGATGAGGTAGTGAGCATTCGTGATGGCCGTTTGGCTGCCGCTGATGGTCACGATGCGGTTGCGTGTGCCCGGCGCAAATGTGCCCTTCTTGGAGATCTGGATGTTGGCGCCAGACATCTGCTGGATCTCCACCAGCGAGCGGCCGCCGGGACCTGTGCACGGGCGGGCCGTTTAGTATACGAGCTTGTTTAACCGCAATGTGAGTGTGTGTGTGCGTTTGTCTCTTGCTTACCTAATATCGCCCCGACGATGACCTCGGCGATCTCGACGTGCTTGGGCTCCGGGTGTGGCGGGTGGCCCTGGTGGTGCGGCTGCGCGGGCGGTGGCGCCGGCGACTTGGCTGGCACGATGGGGAATGCGGCTGCGGCGAGCGATATGGGCGCCACTGCCGGTCGCAACGCCTCCATAGCAACGTCCGCGAAACGCTCTAACGAGCCGCGTGCGGGCGAACAGCCGCCTGCGGAAACATCCACCACTACGGGACCCGGTACGCCAATGTTTGGAAATAATTTTGATAGGAATAGAGATGAGGTGCGACGACTGGTGGAGTTACATTAGAACGTTTCGCGCTGTTGCGGACAAACATTGTTAGCGGCCATGTCTGCGGCACGAACGCGACACCGAGCACATGCGCCCAATTGCGGCCGCCGCGACCAAATAGGTAATGCTATGTATGTATAATAAACAAGCGATGAAACTGTGTGATTGTGTGATGTATGTATAAAATAAGTAACACTACTCTCTCTAGCATGTACAAAGAAACAATTTCACATGCAAATTCATAACAAAATAATAGCATTACCTATACTTTTCTAATAAATGTGAAAATCTGTTCAATTCTGACATTATCGGCGAAATAAATTGATATATTATATAATGTACTTATTAATATGGACATACTCAATAGTGCCGAACCAATTCTCCAAATAAGTATAAATAGCACAATGAGTCAGCGAAAATTACACCAACATAATATTGTTTAATAAACCTCAATATATTATAATTACTATAACATTATAATTATGATACAATTACGGTGGATTTGGTTTTTGAGACCACGGTTGTCTTAAATATTATTATTTATTATTTCAATACTAAGCTACTAAAGTGCTTGTATCAGAGAAACAGGACAACCAAAGTACATATCAAAGATACATTGGTAGCGGCAAGTGGTTTTCAACACATGATCTCGGTTCAAGCACTACACCACGGTCGCCTGTTCCATTGGCGTATTATGTTTCGTTTTGATCGATTACTATTTTTGTATTCGATAACTTCAAGCACCATTCATAAGTGAATGAATGGCGAGTAGTACGTTGTGTTATCAGAATATCACAGATTAACATATGAAAAATTAAGCACATGAACTCGGTGAAGCTAAGTGTCTGGGAGCTATAGAAATAAAATTAGCCATAAAAATATTATATGTATTACAATAATTATTAACAATATTTCCATAATTATTGCAATACATTCATAATATAAATACATTATATATCATCAACCTTATTTGTATTATTCATCAATTACAAGTAAATATTTACAATATTTCTGATATTCCAAATTTAAATTACAACAGTTTGACAGTTATATTTTTCTAATCCAAAGGCATGGCACATACAAATAAAGTTGATATATAAATGCATTCAAAAGATGTATTGCCGATATATTTTGTAAATAACAAATTATTGTTAGGAAGCGATGAGTAAAATTTGGAAGAGTGGATGTTTATGATTGAGTACATATAGAGAGAGAGATTGATTAAGCCACATCAAGTTAATACCAATTGTAATAGGAAAATGACCAATCAGCAATACAACGATGTGTACGCATCCGAGATAAGAGACACATTTTGATTATGTAAAGGGCATTTGTATATATCCCGGCAGATAAAAAGAGCTGGCAAAGTGTGTTTTGTTACCTACTTACTTTCAATTTTACGAAAGTGTATTAATTTTAATTTATTAACAATTATGTGCACGACTCTATATAGCCATGGACTTGTTGCGCTCTTTTTATCTGCTGGGACCTATTCTTACTATAATAATTTGAACAGACCGGCATAGCAGGAGTAACAGCTTAACATCCGGTCTTTTTAAGTCATGGCACAATATTTAAAAAATCTGGTGGTTTTCGTCTGAATCAATCGCACCTTGCACCACGAAATATTAGATCTCCTATGTTTTAGTATCGAATCTATTTGTCGCTAACATAGGTACAATTTGTCTAACTATTGAATCAAAGTCAGCGATATTAACAAGCGTATATAAACTGCATAAATTCTTTTTTACTATTGTCCATTCCTATTTAAAATAAGTCCTATTGACACTAAATTTAAATAATAAAATATTAAATGTCTCTTAGCTCGCAAACGTAGCACATTAAACTTAATAGACATGCATCAACAATGGTTTATTACACTCGAATTATTACATTTATTACGTTCACTTAGATGCATAACTAATTATTTGTGAAAAAGGCCATTATAGTTTGAAATTAGCAATTTAAAAATTAGTTTTCCATGTGTAATAAACCAATAGAAAAAATCTCGAAACTAACGTCAACTGAATAAAAAACGCAAAAATGAGTTTTTTCATTCGAAATATATAAAAAAACATAATAGTGAATAATACTTTGTAAATTGGGCCAACATTTGAATTGTTTTTTAAGTTATTACAAATAAAACCTATGGGAACCAACTGTCAAATTTTTCAAGAGTTAGAAAGAGGGGGGCAAAATTTGATAATCGGTTCCTTATTTGAATTAAAAATCAAATATCAGCCATCTATAATAATTCAATTAAAGTAATAATTAGACAAACTTCATGCGTTACAAATCCTATTTTTATCAATTATGAAACAAAAACTATTAAATAGCTCAGTTAATTAGATAATATATTGATTCACCCAATTTAAGTCAAATTGACTTCTTTCCATAATGAATTAAACAAATTTTATGCGGCTTACTATCGCGTTTATTTTGGTTTTTGATTTTACAATTTTATTTTATTTTAAGCTATCGTGGTCTCTCACGAGATGACTGCAAAGCTTTCGAAACGAAGAATAATAAAATAGATTTGTAAAATCAAAACCAAAATAAACGCGATAGTAAGCCGCATAAAATTACTTCAATTCTTTCTATAAGTTTTTTTATGAATAAATTTCTATACAATTTTAATGTGTTTTAAACTGTACTAATAAAGAAGGACGATTGAATTTCAGATTGAATCGCAATACGTAACTAAATAGGCATGTTGTCTAATTATTACAAAGAATAAGAATAATAATAATAATGGTTTGAATAGAAAAAAAGAAGAACAAAGCCGACAAATTTAGAATGTGTATGAAAAAGCCAATGGATTCGGGTGAGTAGAAAGTTCATGGGGACATACGTAGTTCCTTATTCCTACAGTCTGTCGCTTATAAACAAATATAAACAAATTATACACAAAATTGTATAATTCCAATTATTACACCAATATTATCCACTATTCGATCACTCCTTTGTGAGCTGAAATTGTCTTAAAGCACCTCACTCGATTTAAACTATTTGTATATTTCAATTTTGGAGAAGTCACATTATGTGACATTTAGAGGTTATTATTTAAAACCTCGGGATCATTATATTCAGACTTTTAGTCAACCCGAGAATAAAATATACAGACTTGAGTTCAAATAAAAATGTAAAAATAGAAAATGTCTAAATTTTGGCGTTTATAGTTCAATATATTACACTATATTTGATATTCAATCAATATCAAATATATGTTACTTCCTTGGTAACAACGCCTGCTTATTGTGTCTTTAATAATATTATTATTAACAAAACTCAAGTCTGCAAATATACCTATTCAATTTCACAATGTGCTGAAGTACACATAATTACTGAAACTTAATTGAAATTGGCAACACTTACGTAGGCATTTGGTAGAGCAGCTTGTTTGTAATGTGTACTTCAGCACATATATACCTGGGCAGGCAAATGTACGTGTGACTGACCTAGGCCAACCTGTCCGATGGGCCCGAACACGGACGAGTCTTGGGCGGGCATTGGGAAGTACGCAGTGGAGAGTGGTGCCCCAACGCCGGGCACTCCGCCTCCGACGGGCCCCATCCCGCCACCCACGGCGCCCACGCCCAGGGGCACACTGACACCCAGCACGCCTGACTTCACCAGCAACGTGAGCGCTGCACTGATCTCGCTGATGTTATTCTCGCCGTACCCGGATTGACGCAGTGCCATCTGCCATTACAATGGTGCTTTAATAACGATGCCACGCCCGATTCGCATCACGTCAGACCAATTGTGATGTTAAGAGATTACAGGTCGTATATTATTATACAATTTGTCAGAATACTGCAGTTCAAGACGAACAACCGACGGCCCAGCATATATAAACATATATACAAGAACGAGATGACAACAAATGTATACAGAAGCCAGCTTTATGGAAGTTGGTACAGGAGGAATAGCAGCAAAAAACTTGCATCTTCTTTTGAAGGATTTTGGTCTCCCAAGGTCAGCCCTAAGACAAAATGTCTAAGGCTGCAATGGGTTTTGGGTGGAGGGGAAGTGGGGGCAGTGAAGTTGGGCATTAACAATTCCCAAAGGCCTTCTTAAACCTAATTTTTGTAACACTGCCTTCACTGTCCCGCCAATTCGCGATGGCTCCGAACGAAATACGAAAACTGTCTCATGTGCTCTTGGATTTTATAATACTACTCGCGTGTACCAACTTTCTTAAAATTGTCTTTGTCATTTAATTGGGTATCACTGACAGGATGCGAATGCGACGAGATGACAATTGATCTTGAAAGCGACATGATTTTAGCACAAAAATATAATGTACAACAAAATGAATAATTAGCTCACAAGAGGCGTTGAAATGGTGGGTTATGGGTAGACTGATGGTTGTGCAGTCCAGCTCACTCTGCTGAACTGATGTATCACCACCACTTCCAGACGTAAGGATAGCCTAGTGATACAGTTGCGTTTCAAGATTAGTTCAGCTAGATTAAGCTAGATCAACTTTTTTATATTGTGACTCGTAAATGACAGCACCCGCCTGATGTTAAGCTGGAGTGCGGTCTATGAATGGCCTAGTTGAAACCGGCAACATATACTTGTAAGTGGTGGTACTACCCCAGATCGGCACTCTTTGACAACCAGACCCGGAGCAAATATTTCTCTTTTTTTTATTAGCGAATATTTGTAAATTTAATCCTACTATTAAATATTACAAATAAAAGTTATAAAACAATTATTTGCACCGAACGGGAATCGAACCCGGGACACACGCGTAACGGACTAGTAGCACACCACGCTTGTCGTCAAGAAATAAAACCTTTTTTTATTATTGTGACTCGACATTTGACAACAACCCTGTGTGATGTCAAGTTGGAGTGTGGTCCATGAATGGATGCCAATGCTACTACTACAATTCGATAACTGCAAGTAGCAATAACATTTTTTATTGTGACACGACATCTGACCTCGACCCGCCTGATGATAAGCAAAAGGAGGTCCAAGAGTGACGACGACTAAAAAAACCGAGTTTATTCACAGCTGTCGCTCAGTCGCAGTCATTATGTCGGCCTAGTTGAAACTGGCAACTTGCAAGCTGATCCCGAAACGCGACCAAATCACTTCACGGTCTGTATGCTTCGCGTACCTTAATGTTCTCGATGGTATGTTGTGTGAGCGGTGTTGTGTTATTGGTGCCAGGCGGCGATAGGTTTAATGTGAGTGACAATGCGCCGAGACCATTGACGGCGGCGCCCACTGCCCCGACGGCGCCCACCGCACCGTTCATCATCACAGCGCCGCCCATGTTGTGGCTCTGGAACATCACCATGCTCTACTCACAAATAAATAACAGCCAACGGCAATTGGGACACTCAAATGTTAAACCCCCCATGCTTATGGATGTGCCCAATGCGAACGACGACCAGCGGGGTTAGGTTGGGCAAGTTAAAACGATTATCGTCTCTCGTCGGCGATTGTCAAAATAATTAAAGCTAGGCTGAATCCAATAAAACGAGACTATTAATCGTTGTAACGAATATCGTCTGTGCGACGACACGTTTGATCATTATCATCAATAATCATTTTTATTATTTTGATAATCTTCGACGAGAGACGATTATCGTTTTAACTTGCCCGACCTAACCCCGCAGGGTTATATATTTTTTATTAAGACTCGACATCTGACTCCGATGGTAAGCAAGAGGAAGTCCAATAGGAGAATAACAATAAATTAAACAAACATCATTCATTTTATATGGGGGCTTTGGCTTAATTGTATTAACAGTTGCATATACATTTTAAATACGAAGATTACAATGTAATTGGAATATATCTTTTATTTTGCATAGTTTAGGTGTGCCAAATTATCAAACTATAATTATGACAGTTCAAAGCAGAACTGTTAACATGGCGTGTCTTAGTACAAAATACATATTCTATTTCCCAAATACCTCAATTGCACAATAATTGTTATTAGTTTTATCAATACAAGTATCAAAACTACCATTATATATTATACAAAAGTAGTACAAAAAAGCCCAAAATGAATGATGTCCTTTATGCGGCTTACTATCGCGTTTATTTTTGGTTATTAATTTAACATTTTTCTATTATTCTATGCAATCATCGTGGTCACGGAGAGACTGCAAAGCTGTCGAAACGTCGGAATAATAAAAATATATAAAATCAAAACCAAAATAAACGCGATAGTAAGACCGCGTTCTCACGAGGCGATTTGAGTTGATCAACTGCGAAATCGTTCGAGATTTGAACCGTCTGAACAAACTTTCAACCAAATTGAAGCAATTAATATATATAATTTTTGTTAAACGACAAATATTGATCAACTGAAATCGCCCGGTGAGAACGCGGTATAAGCCGCATAAAAGTTGTTTAATTCAATAATCGATGTTCGCGCAAAATCAGTATGCCGCGCCGGCTTAAAAATAACTTCAATCAATTTAATTTAATGAGATGAACTAATACTAACACTACTTCAGTGACATTTTTTTAATGCAACACATAACAAATAAACAACTTTTATCAATATGTAAAAAGTGTACATTTGTCAATTAATTTTGTTACTTTATGGCTCCTAATCAAGTAACAAAACTTGTTGAGAATACTTTTTTGTTAATTTTTCCTTTTATATTCCATACTAAGCTCTAATAAATCTGCTTGTATTATAAAAACCCAAGTTTTCCGACCCAGGTCTCTCGTTTTTCCTAACAACTATCTTAACTTTAATAACACAATCGCCTTAAATATCAAGTAATAATGTATTTAGATGTTATGTCAGTACATAATAAAAACTTACTGCAAACAATATCAACATTAACTTTAAGAGGACCGTGGTATACAGGTTCAGTCAGGAAGGCTGAAGCTGAGCTTTGCTTTAGTGTGTGTGCACATAGATAGTGTCGGTGTGACGTAGACCTTAGGCGCAACGCGTCCTTTGTTTGGTTTATACTGCTCAACTTAGACCTCGCGGCCTGTACCAATATATCTTTGATACATGTACTTTAGTCGGTCTGTTTCTATGATACAAGCATGTTTAGTAGTTTAGTATAGCAATATAATTTGCATTTGTGAACACTAAAAATGTCATTGAAGTGTGTCAATTATTGTCAAACTGTGCGGCATACCTCTGTGTTGGGCACAGCATATGGTGATCCTGTGGGGTTGTAATTGGCGACAGGGCCGGCGATGTCCGCGTATGACACATTCGGACATGAGCCTGACTGGGGATCATCGACGACCTTCTGCAGTATCATGAGGCAAGCCTTCTTGTTGTTCTCCTTTTCGCCTGAAATTCACAATTACATGGATCAGCACTCATTGTTAAGCATTCTTATCTTCAACACTAAGAAGGTACACTAAACTAACGTGTAGTCTTTTTTAGCGTACGTAACGCAAAAAAGTTTCAAAATAAAATAAAATCAATAGAACATAAAAAATCAACAATTAGAAAAGTATTATAGGCACTCATCATCAATATTGCTATATCATCAATATCAGCTTCAGCTCTACGATTTTTTGAACCGGGGCCGAAACTTGAAAGTGGCGCCCTCTGAAGAGCTTTGAGACTTTGGCCGGCATAGTGACGGGGACCGAGACAGCTTATCATCAGGCGGTTCGACACAGATGTCGGGTCTAAATTTAAAAAAATACTTTTAAACTATATAAAGTTCCCTTGTGGTGTGGGGCTAGACGCTGTGTGGAACTACATTTAGTGCGCCTTTATTTGCTCCTTTATTTGCTAAATACGGGCCTGAGCGTGATCCTCTCTCGCTTTCTTCATATCAATAATTCTCTTCTTACAGACTGGGGGTATGCAGTACTGCGAAAGCCCGCTTCTTTCATATTCATTTAAATTATAATCACTAAATTCTATGACGATTTTATCGTTGCTGTCAAATACACGATCTGGAAGGACCACTGCTTGGTCAGTCACTTTTATACAATGATATTTTAAGAAAATACGTACATATGTTATACGCTCTGCAAACGAGGCACATTAAAATTATGCAAATAAGCAAACGAGAACTCAGTATCGCGAGATGCAGAGCAACATATATCATTCCGTCCTACTTCTACTTGTATGTATGCCTAGCGTGGTTGATCTTTCAAACTCGTACTATTTGCGAAAACTAAAACTCGTGCAGGTGACCTATCTACCTCATTTAATATCAGTGCGTTTAAACTAATCGATAATTTTATAAATAATAATATAACGAAGGCCAATTGCAAAACTATTGTGTAGTGAATAGCCTCACCGACAACAGTGATGCACCTCTCCTGCAGCGAGAGCTCCTTCGCCTTCTGCGATATCTGCACATAGCTGCCACTCTGCTCCTTCACCTGCTTGATGTAATTGCCACCTTTGCCAATGATCATGCCGGCTGTTGAGTTCGGCACCAATATCTTTACCTGCGAACAAACGAATACACACATATTGAGACTACAACTTTTATTTTTTTTATTGTGACTCTTACATATGACAGCCTGATGTAAGGCTGGAGTGCAGTACATGAATGAAGGTTACTGTTACTACAGTTCAATAACTGTAAGTAGTAGTCACATCCACTATGCCGGCCTAGTTGGAACCGGCAACTTACAAGACAACCAGACCTGAAGCAAATATCTGCTTTTTTTATTAACAAATATTTGTAATATTTTAATATAAATAATGAATATTACAAATAAAAGCTATGAATCAAATATTTGATCTGACCGGGAATCGAATCCAAAACACTGGCGTAACTGGACCAATACGCCAATCTCGTTTTCGGCAGACAGAGGGAAAAGTCAAATTGTGTCTTATTTCATACAAAAAAGGCAATTCGATACAATATACAAATCATAAAACTCTTAATAAAAAAAGCGCCGTTTTTATTGTGTTACGACATCTGACTTCGACTTGCCTGATGGTAAAGCGCCGACGACTGAAACAGCCGGCTTATTATACGGCTGCCGTAGTCGTCGTCCCTATGCCGGCTAGAAATATAACACAATATTTCGGAAGTATATTACATTTATTGTCATTACAATGATGCAATAAAATAATGCTTTGGAAACACAACTTTCGTCACACAAAAGTGAAACGTTTTTTATGACATTTGACATCTTATGGCTTATGCAACCAAATGGTCTTCATATAATGGGCTCCTATTGGATGCTAAATAATGTGTGTGTTGCTCATTACTAGAGCTTTACAATGCTTCTGGTCTGTTCATTATCATCAGCCAAAAGATGTCTACTGCTGAACATAGGCCTCCCCCTTAGAACTGCTTGTAAGTTATCTTATACCTGTGTATATATTATAGTTGGAATTATAATTAGGATATTATATAAAGCGACCGTGGTGTACTGGTATATAATTTTGCAATTTTACTCCGAACCCCGTTCTGTTCTGTCTCTGTTATAAACAGAAATACAATGATTGATGAGAAAATGCTTCAGCAACGGCATAGTGCCGGCGACTAAGGCAACCGAAAGATGAAACTGTTGTAGCCGTGGACTATCTCGGTCCTTTTGACCCATCACAAGTCGAGATCAGATGTCACAACACAATAACACAATATTGAAATTATACACACACACACACAGACACACAGAGACAATAACAGTGATATCTACAATTTAAACAAATCCAAAGCAAACAAAATATTTCAGTGCACAATCTGTGCATGCGTGTGTGTGTGTGTGTGTACACACACAATGATATCAGTAACTGGGCGCCATTTGTTATTTGTGCCACAAAATAATGTAAGTAGTAATTTTATATTTATCTTACACCATTGTGGACCACTTTGACGACGCGATAAGCACCGGGTTCCATTTCCGGTAGAAACAAAAATGGTGGTTGGAATTTGTGCAATATTTAATAATTATCAATCAATCAATCGAATTGTGACGCCCTGTGGGATTGTAATGGGCGACAGGGCCGGCGATGTCCGCGTACGACACATCCGGACATCGCCGGCCCTGGAATAGTATCGGGATACTAACACAACTACCTCGCTTCCTTCACATTCACAATTCTCTTCATACAAACTCTAAGGTTATGGGGACTTTGATTCGATCGGAAAACACTGCCTTATAAACAACAAATTATTGTGATTATAAAATGAGATGGGTCTAAGTCTAAAATTCTAGATTTTTTTTAGACTAATGTTTTTTTTTTATTTTGACTCGTTAATTTCTTAATTCTCATGCTTCTTCTGCCACACCCAACTTTTATTTCCATACATTAATGTAGGAACAAGTACGGATATAATTTGGCTGTTCATTATACTTTTCGCTACATTACCCTTTTTCATATAAAAATAATATGTCACAATAGGTTTCCAATAGATATCCATCTGATAATGAATATTTAATGACGAAATTTCACTCTTTTCATTTCCCCATTAGTACATTAACAAAATAAATGTGACAATGAACTTTTGTTAAGAAATACCAACCGCTACCGCTACCGCTACAGGGAATTGCCACTATAGCATTATCGCGAAGTGACTTGGTCGCGTTTCGGGATCAGTAGACGGTTCCAACTAGGCCGGCATAGTGGATGCGTATGCTACTTGCACTTATGTAACTGTATTTATGTATGTCATTAGACTATATTAAGTGTTCATAATAAGGTTTTATTTTAACTGACTCAACCGTAAACTGACGTTTTTTTCAGTCGTCATCACCGTTGGACTTTCTCCTGCTAACCTTCAGAAAAGTCAAGGTCTGATGTGTAGGTCAGAAAAAAATAATTTGTTTGTGTCAATCAATCAATCAAATTATTACGCCTTATTCTTGATAGGCATAGGCAGATGACAATGGAGTGCTCTTGCCACAACTCCCTCGCTTCCTTCACATTGACAATTCTCTTTATACAAGCTCTATGGTTATGGGCATTAGGCAACCTTGTTGGTGTATTTTCCCAATCACCACGTACGCACCTGCTTATCCCTGTCTTGTGGCATTTTAGTGTCTACACCATCGGGGAATGGTTTCACCAATTCCGGCTTCTCCTTAATCTTCTCCATGATGAAGTCCAGCACAACCATTATGCCCTCGACTGAGCCAGTGATCAGGCACGCACGCTCCGATGTACCTGCCCAACAAGGAAACGATATTATTTTAATTATTAAAAAGAAATTAAAAAGGCGACCGTGATGTAGTGGCAGTGCAAATGTATCTTTGATATTTGTACTTTCGTTGTCCTATTTCTATGTAACAAGCACTTTTGTAGCTTAGTAAAGAATAAAAAAAATATTTATAAATTCTATTTCCGGTCATACAGCATCCGCATTCTACTGACCAAATGGGTCGGCATAGTGACGGCGCTTGAGGCAGCCGAAATACTGCATCGGCATTTTAAGCTCGGCCCTCCCCTGGTTACCATTAAGCAGGCAATGGTTTCTGCTTCAACAACAAAATTAACAAAACCATGTGCTCCTAATCTTCAAGTACACTACAAAGAATAAATAATCCATGGACGGACACCAACCAGCCTTATCGTAAATTCTTTAAAGTAATGTGTACAGGTATTAAAACTATATCATACATAGACCAATATATTGTCTGCTAAAATTGGCCTAAAAGCATTCTAAATATAGGTATATATTTGTGGAGTCATTCCAAAAGAGGGGGGAGAGAAGGTAAGTGGGTCATTACCAATTGGCTCTGCGCCAAATCGATACCAAGTCTAGTTCTAGACCTAAACTGTATGTCTATGTGTGTTCCCGCCGCGCCATCTTCGTTTATAATTCATACATAATTTCCAACAAATTGTAATTAAATAATATATTATTTCACTAACCTACACATAGGTAGGCAGGCAAATGTTATCTATAGAATGTTATAAATAACTATGGCTGGCTGTTTATTGTCAGACTCTACTATGATTTCGGAAAGGGAACACGGGAAGAAATCACACGAAATTCGTTTACGTTCTAATATTTATTTCTCGTTCTTTTACGATTTAACTTTTTTTTTCTTTTTTTGTGACACGACATCTGACATCGAACCGTCTGATGATAGGCAAGAGAAGGTACAGGAGTGAAAACGACTGAAAAAAACAGAGTTAGTTCACAGCTGCCTCAGTATTTATGGCCGTTACTATGCAACCCGGCATAGTAACGGCTTCTTCGCGCATCGCTTAAAGGATCCAAGGTGATTGGGAGAACACATGGGCTGGCAAAACATTCCACTTGTAGATTGTTCTACAAACTTTTTAGTTCGACTGCCGATTCGGTCGATAGAATACGGATGCTTTCCCCGACCTGTGCGGATTTTACGGGTGTGGTACGAGGTATGTGTAGATAAAGAATTTTTGAACTTATAGTTTGCATGATAAAAAAAACAAGGGAAAGATGAGATAGGTTTTGTGAGTATTGTGGTATGGACCAGTCCGTTTTACGGTTTCATTTAGCCTTTTTTTTAATGCGACACGATATCATCCGGCCAAATCTAAGTTGGGTACAATCCAGAAATGGTGCCGACTCAGCGAATTTCAATGATTGGAAACTCGACTGTGTCAGTCAATGAGCATATTGGTCTGGATAGTCAGATTGATTTCATAAGAGAAGTTATGTTGCAGGCGTAGAGTTAGAGATGCTAGAGTGTAGTTAATTTTTAGTAATTTTGCATTGGTTTTCTCAAAGGGCCCAAAGGCTCAGCACAACCAATGACACAAGGAAACACAACGTCCTATTAATAATCACGTAATGGCATACAATTAAAACACAATCACGTTTGCAATGGACCTAATAACTCGTTATAACAACATCACAAACAAATAATAGTGATAATTGTTACAGGCAACAACACATTTCAACATAAACAAATTATTTCTCGTTTGTTGAGAAATAAATTAAGGCCAAGTTCATCACTACAAAATCACACACACAATCAATCTAATTGTCACGCTTTTTTCCTACAGGGATAGGCAGAGACACTAGAGCGCCACTTGCCACAGTCCTGACATCCTCTTCATACAAACTTTTGCCCATAACCATATTCAATTTATGATTTGAATGATATTTAAATTGTATTCCATCAAAATGTGTTCTCTTCATCCTATAAACTTGGATCCTTCGAACGATGCGTGAAGAAGCACCTTTGGCCGGCATATTGACGGCGCGGCGACTGGTGCAACCGTGAAGTCTCGGTGTTCGTCGTCACTCTTGGATCTCCTCTTGCTTGCCACCAGGCGGGTGGAGGTCAGATGTCGAGTCACAATAAAATAAATATATAAATTTTGTCATTAGCGAGTGTTGTCAACATGGCAAATAATTAATTTTCATATAAACAAAGAGGCTCAATTATAACTCTCATTGTAAATATTAGCTTAGGTGTAATTCAATTTGCATTAACAGCAAACAGCTAAAGAGCACGTGCGCGTGGGACGAAATTGACCAATGCCTAAGCCAAACAAATACCTATTATACAATAAATACATTGTACCTACATTAAATTCATCAGTAAGGTGAATCTATAATTGTATCAATATAATGTATTATGTATGTAAACCGTAGAGCTTGTATGAAGAGTATTGTGGATGTGAGGGAAGCGAGGGAGATGTGGCAGGATCGTAGCATGTGGCGCTCCATTGACTCTTATGCCTTATCTAAAATGGATAAGGTTTAATATCACCACTATTCGATTCCACCCGTACATAACCCTAATAACGATATACGATCGCAGATTTTTTTGTGTGTAATCATGAGTACTATTAATATATAAAACACTATTTTATACATCGTCAATAGTTATTGCAGCGCACACAAAATAATGACTTATATAGGTAACATTTTTACACCTTGGGTTACATTGCTCCAATTTAAATAGAGATCTTTATTATTTTGAAAATATAGTCGAATATAGCCTATGTCACCCGACGAAGATGTAGCTTTCTAACGGTCGAAGAATTTTTAAAATCGATCATATAGTTTTTGATTTAAATCATAACAAACACACAAACAATCAAATCTTTCCTCTTTATATAATGGTATGTTATAGACGAAAGCCTCGACCTTGGAATATTAATGTGATAATGAATATGTAAACACTGGTCATTGGTCACGCATATCTATGGACAAAACATTTTATACATATACACACTTATACTCATTATGTATGTGTTTTTATTGTGACTCGACATATGACAGCACACCCCGCCTGATGTGCATCACGAGTGCGGGCCATGAATGGAGGCGACGGCTACTTAACAGTTAAATAACTAGCAGTCACTCCCACTATGCCGGCCTAAATGAAACCGGCAACTTACAAGCTGATCCCGAAACGCGAATAAATCACTTCACAGTCTGTATCAATTATAACTGGTGGTACTACCCTGGATCGGCATACCAGGCACCACTGTCTACCACTCTTTGACAACCAGACCCGTAGCATATGTATGCATTTTTTTATTAAGAAATATTTGTCCCGAACAGGAATCGAGCCCGGGACTTTACGCGTAACGAACTGTTGTTATAACCAATGCGCCACGCCTGCCGTGAAACAAATTTTCCAAGTGAATGAATGGCTTCTTTAGGCACGCAACAGGAGGAAAATGTTATTAGGGTATTAATACAAAACGTGACACTTTTCCAGTCACGGTGTATTCACTTTAATTGCCAATGTTATTACAACTTTACCATTAAATGCACTACTTTTAACAGATACACACACACACACACACACCTTTTTTATTTATTTATTATTTTTATACTAAGCTACCAAACTTGCTTTTGTATAATAGAAATAGGATAACCAAAGTACAATCGTACATCAAAGATACATTGTCTTTTTTATTATTATTGTGACACGACATCTGACCTCGACCCGCCTGATGATAAACAAAAGGAGGTCCAAGAGTGACGACTGAAAAAAAGTCAGTTCACGGCTGCCCCAGTCGCCGTCACTATGCCGGCTAAAGGCAGGTATCGGGCTTTATACCGGGAGCACATGGATTGTGATATCAATTATGCACCACGAGACCACGGTCGCCTTATATACATAATAAAGCAACTTATCTACTACACAAAAATCACAGATGTGGGCTCAACCGTTATGTCGATGCTATTTTTTTTTTTATTGAGACTCGACATATGACACCACCGATGTTAAGCCAAAGTGTGGTCCATGTATGAATGTCACTGCTAATACAATTCAATAACTGTGAGTAGCAATCACATCCACTATGCCGGCCTAGATGAAACCGGCAACTTACAAGCTGATCCCGAAACAGACCAAATCACTTCACCTTCTGTATACTTGTAAGTGGTGGTACTACCCCGGATCGGCAGACTGGGTACCACTGCCTACCACTCTTTAAACTCTGGCAACTTTGGCCAGAAACGCGACTCGGATTACTCCATCATCATGAGTCTTCATGGAAGAACTTATAGCGCCGGCTCTATAGTACTTGATGTGTAAGAGTACAATGAGAGAAATCGTACTATATATACATATACCATACAGATGTTAGGTGACCTGAATACATGACTCGTATAAGCATTCCAACCTTGGCTGTAATTCACTTTATTACATGATAATCTATTACTTAATTAATATTCCGACTACTAGGAATATTACAATATATATATTAACAATAATTAAACTATTGTTTTTGAGGTATTTCTCGAGGATGCGTTTCCGAAATAATGTTATGCCCAACATGTAATAGGCTAGCATAGTGAAAGCGACAGACACCTTGGTCACCATCAGTCAAATCGAGATTAGATGACGCGTCTCAACATTAAAAAAATGTATCTATGTATAAGTAATTTTTAATAATTTGGATGGACTATGCAATCTGGGCACTAGAATTTTGTGATTGCCTTAATATAGTTAATGACAAAACAGTTTAAATTTCCATGTTTAGATAGAGTAGAGTATCTTCAATTTGCTTGTTTTCAACTTCAATGAAGTAAACTATTTTAAAATTGAATTCCTTAGTGGTTTTCAGTGCTATATATCTTTGATTTAAACAAAATTTTTACTTTAAGTTCAACGAATTATTTGAAATTATTACAATGACACAATTCACAATGACATTTATGCAATAATGTCATTGTGAACAAGAGCCGGCATAGTCGTCGTCACTCTTGGACCTCCTCTTGCTTATCGTCAGGCGGGTCGAGGTCAGAAGTCGAGTCACAAGAAAAAAAAGAGAGTAATACTACAATACGTTTCGTGTCAGTTAAGATAAAACTTTACAGGGCGCACAAAAACGTCTTCCTATTAAAACTATCGGCATTTCTTATGATAAATCAATCAAATTGTCACGCCTTTTTCCCACAGGAATAGGTAATTAGTTTAGATATACCTGTGAATTCTAATAATTTAGTTACAATCATATTTGGAACAATATAACAAGAACATTGATTATTTGCGCACGCAATCGAGTTATTGAAATCGCAGACATTGCCAATGGCAATTATCGATGTGTATAAATCTATTAGAACATCACTAATTCCATGCAAAAAACTTGCCAAACTAGATATTCTTCATATTGCATTTAAGTCATAGATTTCATTCCACACATCAAGGCCAAATCGCTCTATATGTTGTATTTATACGTTCTTGTTTTTTATATTAAATTTTATATAAAATTACGAAAAGAAAAAATGTAAGCGAATCTTCCTGTAATATGGAATATCAAATATTGGAAAAATCAGCAGCAACCCGCTTGATGTTAAGATGGAGTGTGGTCCATGAATGGATGTCACTGCTACTACAATTCAATAACTGTAAGTGGCAGGCACATTCACTATGCCAACCTAGTTGGAACCGGCAACTTACAAGCTGATCCCAAAAGCAACCAAATTATTTCACGGTCTAAATACTTGTAAGTGGTGCTACTACCCCAGATCGGCAGACTGGGCACCACTGCCTACCACTCTTAGATAACCAGACCCGAAGCAAATATCCGTCTCATTTTTTTCATTAACAAATATTTGTAATATTTATTAAATTTTAAAAATAAAAGCTATGAAATGTTTCATATTTGCTCTGAGCTCTGAGCGGAAATCGAACCGGGAACCCGGAACTTTACGCGCAACAAAGCAATCGGTGACTGTTCGTCAAAAAAAGGTGCGATTGCTACTTGCAGTTATTTAACGACTTCAGTAACTCAAAACGGGACTAACACACTTGAATGTCAATACCCTTGAAAGATAGTGGCACTGCACTGCATCGTCAAAGTGGCAAAATCACCACCAACTTTTAAACACCCACACCAAGAAGCCTGCCTCTGCCTAAATTTTTCCCTAATATAAATATTTATTTCTATACATATTATCAGGGCCCCAATTTGCACTGATCACTATGAGCCACGTGGCGACTGTATGCTTTTCACGCAGTGGAAACACATTTTTTATGTCGAATAAAGTTCACTTGACCTCGACTAGCCTGATTTACTTATTTATATTTAGACAATTTACGCCATTTTATTGTGACTCGACATATGACAGCACCCAGCTTGATGTTAAGCTGAAGTGTGGTCCATGAATGGATGTCACTGCTACTACAATTCAATATCTGTGAGTAGCAGTCGCATCTACTATGCCGGCCTAGTTGGAACTAATCCTGAAACGTGACCAACTTCACGGTCTGCATACTTGCAAGTGGTGGTACTACCCCGTATCGGCAGTGTGCCACTCACTGTCTACCACTCTTAAAATCTGTCCTGGACTTGCCTAATGAAAAGTAAGCAAGGGGAGGTGTTATCACAAGAGGAAAAAGACGAGCTAAGGATGAAATTAAAGAGTTTTCAGAACATTCCAGTAATAATAATGGGCGGTTATGTGTACGTTTGCCACTATTCACAATTTTACCAAAGGCGGCCGTGGTGTTGTAGCAGTGCAATGGTTACGCCAACCGAGAGCACGGGTTCAAAACCATTTGCCGGTACCAATATATCTTTGATATATGTTTTTTTTTTTTTTTTTTTTTTTTTTTTTTTTTTTTTTTTTTTATTGTGACTCGACATATGACAGCACCTCGCTTGATGTTAAGCCAAAGTGTGGTCCATGAATGAATGTCACTGCTACTACAATTCGATAACTGTGAGCAGCAATCACATCCACTATGCCGGCCTAGTTGGAACCGGCAACTTACAAGCTGATCCCGAAACGTGACCAAATCACTTCACGGTCTGTATACTTGTAAGTGGTGGTACTACCCCGGATCGGCAGACTGGGTACCACTGCCTACCACTCTTTAATAACCAGACCCGAAGCAAATATCCATCTCTTTTTTTTTATTAACAAATATTTGCAATATTTAATACTATTAAATATTACAAATAAAAGCTATGAAACAAATATTTGCTCCGACCGGGGATCGAACCCGGGACTTTACGCGCAACAAACCAGTGGCTAAACCGTTCGTCCACGCCTGTCGTCAGAATGTCGTCATATGTTCTTTTGGTTGTACTGTTTCTATAAAATAAGCAATTTAGTAGCTTACAATTAGTATAGAAATTTAAAACAAGGGAATGATAATAATTTTAGATATATACAAATATAAAATCAACCAAAATTAAATCATCAATAGCCGCAGATATCCACCAATAAGATGGGACTGGAGCCATTGTGGAGATTGCTGGAGGAGCCATGTACAGGAGTAACCGTACGATAACGATAAATAATAATGATGATATTATAATTCAAATTGTTTATTTACAATTATAATTTTTACATTACACAAACCGGTAAAATAATACGACTATGTCACGGTGTCACGAATAATCCAACATTTTAGGTCAAGGCCTCCTCACTCAATAGCTAAGACACGACAGAACAAAAAAAAAAGTTAACGTGTTATGACGTAACACTCGCTAGCAAGATTAACGGAAGAGTTACTTGTCAGCTATTTATTTATTAAAGTACAGCTAGTTTGATCCCAGTGCTCATTTGAATGCTATATTAAACTTGCATCTAACAATCTGGCATGTATAAACCCAGGCAAAAGGGAAAGTGAGATGGCTGTGACAAAGCACAACTAAGATCTTTATTGCACGTGCTGTAAAATGTTATTAAAAATCAAAAGTGCACTTGTAGAAAATTCGACGAAGAACAAGAAAATCAACCAATCAATCAAATTGTCACGCCTTTTTCCCATGGGGACAGGCAAAGACAATGGAGCGCCACTTGCCACGATTATGACACAATTCCCTCGCTTTCTTCACATCCACAATTCTCTACATACAGGCTCTGTAGTTATGGGCACTAGGCAACCTAGCTTTTTAGAGGATGCCACCGATTTCATTGGAAGGCTTGTCTTGTTTAACGCATCCATCCACATCAGAACAAGAAAATCCCAGTGCAATTAACTTTTATGAGAATCTGGTTATAAACAAAAATATGCCCAATAAAATGAGGGTTTTCTTTGAATTTAACAGTAATCGGGTAGCGCGTGGACCACCTAAAATAAAAATATTTGTTGGGCTTTGATACGGTACGCGGTGACGTTAAAATATTAAACTAAAAAGGCAGGTAAATACATTTTTCTTATGTTTCTATAATTATGCCTGAACGTGTATTCCACATGAAGCTTAAAACATTTGCCAAATGATCCGTAAACAGTTGACAGGAATGTTTCAGGAAAATATTTCACTAATATTTTTCATGAATATTTAATTACATGGTCGATTGAGTATCAATATGCGTTACGCAAATAAATCGTCACATGAAACAAACACTTTAAATTCTTGTTAAAATCATGTTTGTATATTGCATTTTATTTTACGCGAACGTACGAACATTTGGAAAACTGTGCTATAATTATATTATTTTAAATAGAAATGAAAAATATGAATTACATTTAGAATCTCACAATACCTTATTCATTACTTTCTCCCTTAAACTAGGAGTTTGCATGAAGAGAATTGTGAATGTGAAGGAAGCCAGTTAGGATTGTAAAGTGTCTCTCCTGTATCCACCTATCCCATTCTTTTTTTATTCGTGTGTCTCGACATATGACAGCACCCCGACTGATGTTAAACTGGAGCGTAGTCTATGAATGGAAGCGTAGCAATTGCCTTAAATAATTACAAGTAGCAGTCCGCATCCACTATGCCGCCCTAACCGGACCCGGCGACTTTTAAACTGATCTCGAAACGTGACTAAGTCACGGTCTGTATATTTGTAAGTGGTGGTACTACTCCGGAGGCAGTGATGCCCAGTATGCCGATCCGGGGTAGTATTACCACTTTACAGACCAAGTTTACAGACCGTGAAGTGACTTGGTCGCGTTTCGGGATCAGTATAGTGATGTGATTGCTACTCATAGTTATTGAATTGTAGTAGCAGTGGCATCCATTCATGGACCACACACCAGCTTAACATCAAGCGGGGTGCTGTCATATATCACGAGTCACAATAATATTAATATAAGGGCATTTCTCCACTAAATGGAAAATTGCTGTCCCAAGCTAAATTTATATATTAAATCTTAAAAATTCTCAGTTTTTTGTATTAATACCGACATAGAATTAGGTATTCTTGGCACGCTATAGCTTATTTAGTAATTTAATAATGGAATATTCGAATAAATGAACCTCTAACGTCTCAAAACACAGTCCCCTGGTACGTCCCTTTTCCAGAATTGCAAATCTTGTTACAAATATTAATTTTTATGCCGTTGATAATTAAATAAAAAATATCCAAATACATTAACAAAAACAGTTAGCATCTTTATACACCACAATTATATTTTTACAATAGAATTAAAATCAAAATATCCATGTGTGAATGCTGTCCACAAATTATTAAAACAGTCCCCTGTTAAAATTTGAAAACCGCGCTAAAGTCATATTTAGTTTTGGCGCGAAGCATTTAGATCGCGAAACGAAACTCATTCGGTGTAAAGTTCGTTCGGTTGTGTCGCTAGCGGGCAGCCGCCTTTTTGTATAGTGCCACTACTGCGTCATCCGGTGAACCACGCGTCTCGGCCGTTAGTGAAAACAGTCCCCTGGTAAGCCTTTGTTTTACTATTTTAAGAGTTTTAATAACAATAATTTGTTTAAAATAATTGATTATTTAGTATGTATCCACATCTGTTGCGTTTATCTGAATGATTTTAAATGATATTGTTTTATTAAGTATTCATGTAAAAATGACAGTCCCCTGGCCAACAGTCCCCTGTCATTTCATAGCACAGGGGGCTGTTCATACTACTGTTTTCTTAGGTTTTGACCACTAAAAGTAACGTCTTTATCGCAGATATTATCTCAAAATGCCACCGAAAATGAAGCCACCCAAAACAAGAAAAGAAATACTAGAACAAAAACGTATAGCTGAGCGTTTGAGATATCAACGGCTTAAAAATGACCCTCAAAATAAAGAAGAATTGAAAGAAAAAGAAAGGCAGAAGTATCAAACGAAAAAAGAAAAAGGTAAAAGAAAATTAGTTAAAGATATGAGTCGTCGTGAGCATAAGGCTGTAAAAAAGGTTTGGAGAGAGCATTGTTCTAAGTATCGTGTAAAAAAAAGTAATGAAAGACATAACAAATAATTTTGCTAGGGAAAATACACCTGATTCAGAGGATCATGCAGAAGAACGTCAGGAGCGTTTAATATCACCAGAAAGTGCGTTAGTTAAAGCAAGAAAGAAAAATGCTAAAAAGAATCGCGAAAGGGTACTGAAAGAAAAAGGCCTTAAGATTCAAGAATACAAACGGAAAATGGAAAAGTATAAAAAGAGGTTACAGCGGTTGGAAATGAAGGTTAATAGCAGTAAAAATAAAGAGACACCTACAAAACTAACAAGAATGTGTGACACTCCAGAAACTCGAACAGATGTTGTTAAAAAGGCACTATTCGGGGAAGTATTGAACGTGTGACGACATCAATACTGATTTTGAGAATAGTGCAGGGCCCAGCACAATCAACCAACAACAGTACAATAGTGGTGATTACGTTCTAGTCAAGTTTAACGTTAAAAACACGGAATATCGTTATGCTGCTGTTATCACTCAAGTTGATAATGAGGAAGGCGAACTAACAGTAACTTTTATGAAAATTTGTGATAAGAAGGGCCACAAGTTTAGAATGGACGAAAATGATTTTTCTGATGTCAGTTTTGACCAAATTTTGCAGAAGTTACCAGATCCAGATCTAAGTCTAAAAGGGAGAACATTATTTTATTATTTTTCTGTATCTGTACCGGTCTTTCAGAAGAATTAGTAAATTTAAATATTTATTCCTAAAGTACAATATTAGGACTGATTTGTTCGTAAGGTGTTGTACAATTAATGGTAATTACTTTAGTTACTTCAATAGTATTATGTCAACCTAAAGTATTAGTTGTGATATTTAGTTAGCAGTAGTTATGTTTCTTTGTTTATTATTTTTATATTTTTGGTTCTGTTTTATAAGGCAGGATACCATATTTTTCATTATTATAAAGACTGACTTTAGTGTCATAGTTTAAAAGTTTAAGTCAAGATGTTGTCTTAGTTTAACAGTATTTTTAAGACTCAATTGTTTTGTTAAGTTTAACGCAACTGTTATTAGGCTTAAGAAAAGACACTATAATAAGTAAGATTTGTTATAATACTGTTGATTTTATTCAAAAATATACATATTTGAAGAATGGTAAAGAAAAATAAAGAATTTGATTAATTAAACAAAAATACTAATTATTTTTGTCCATAAAACATTCCACTGGATGGTTACAACAGTCCCCTGTCACGGTTTTGCGAAAAATTGTCCATAACTCAAAAACAAAGAGGAAATTGTGTGGGCTTTTTTAAGATATATATTTAATTGACTATTGCCCTTCATTTTATTAACAAACCTTCTCAACATTTAATAAAATTACTTCAGGACAGTCTTGGTTGGACGAATTTCCAAATAGCAGAGAAACACCCATAAATAAAATAAATTGTTAAACAACAGATGTCCCAAATAAAAGGAATGGATGTGTTTTGGAAAATATGTTATGACACATTCATTACACTTAATAGCCGACTGACATAGGCAGAACAATTGGAAATAGCTCACTATAAATGTCATTATACAATTGATCCATAACAATATTTAATAAGATGGTTTATCACGGCCATTATCAATTAGGAGCAATAGCAGCCTATTAAATCACACTCCCCAGCATACATACAGGCGATAAATGCGCTCAATATTTAAATAGAAATCAATCAAAAGTTAGTTCCCCATTACATTTAGCAATAGTTCTACAGTTTGAGTACTATCATAGTTAACAGGAAAAGTTTCAAAATTAAAATAGAAAAAGTACACGTATTAATTAAGAGCTATTACATGCTATGGAGAGGTCGATACAGCACTAAGCCACGATGGACAATGACAATGATAGAACGTATGGACTATGCAATAACGCAGGCATAGGACAAATAGACAGACGGCCAGACATGGGAACCACCAGGGGATAGGACGTTCAAAAATTATATGGACGCAAAATCAAAGTATAAATGACGCGCCCCTCCACTTTATTAGTTTATTTAACCAGCAACTGAATATCCAATTACAATCGCATGTTCGGTGTGTTGCATTCATATTTTTTATTTGCTCGTGTGCGTAAATGCAGTGGAGGGTCGAGTCATTTCGGCTTAGACAGACTATACAAAAGAGATACCTCATGAAAACAATATCACAATAAAAACAAGTTTCCATAACGAGCTGCTCCTAGAGGCTTACGAACTGACTGTCCACCGTTTGCGTTGAGAGTAGGTAACCATAGGTGGAAACAAAGAGCAAGATGACCACAATTTTCGCAGACAAAAAGGACGTCATTACCTCAGGGACTTCATTCTCGTACGTAGAGTATGCAGTAACAAATATATGCTTAACATATCAAAATAATCGTGGTCCAGTGGTAGATGGTCTTGCAAATCAAAAACCACTTGCCGGTCCCATTGTATCTTTCATATATGTAATTTATGCGTCCTGTTTCTATGATACAAGCGCATTTAGTAGCTTATGTCTAATCCGTATGTTGCCACATGAGATGTGGTGGAACTATCAGCAACAGCAAATGTGAACAAACCCATCGTCCATTAAACACGTCCACTCTTCTCAATGTCTAATGTTATTCTAACACAGTTTGTAAATTGCAATCGGACATGTGTGTTCACAATTACAAAATAAATACGCGCGTACGAAACAAACACATGTATGGAATTACGTAAACCTATTAATGGATAATCATTATTTTTACGCTTCGTTTGCAGGGGAAAGAATTTCAGGAATATCTTCATTACTATTTTGATCACGTATTATAGTAAAATTTGTATCATACCTAATCTAATAAATCAGGCGTGTTTTCAGGTTTTACGGGTAGACAGTGATGCCCAGTCTGCCAATCCGGGGTAGTACCACAAGTATACAGACCCGTGAAGCGATTTGGTCGCGTTTCGAGATTAGCTTGGAAGCCGGTTCCAACTAGGCAGGCATAGTAGATGTGATTGCTACTAACAGTTATTAAATTGTAGTAGCAGTGGCATCCATTCATGGACCACACTCCAGCTTAACATCAAGCTGGGTGCTGTCATATGTCGAGTCACAATAAAAAATAAATTTAAAGTTAGTTTTTATTTAAACTTTCATTAAGACTCCTTCAGAACTAGCCCCGGATTGGCGCCAAGTACAAGAATACGGAACGTGAAGTGACTTAGTTGTGTTGACGGTTTCAACTAGGCCAGCATAGTGGATGTGATTACTAATTACAGTTAGTAAACACCAAACACCAGCTGAACATCAGACGGGGTGTTGTCATATGTCCAGCCACATTTTTTTAATTGTGAGACGAAAATGTGACCTCGTATTGCCTGATGGTAAGAAAGAGAGCCCCCCCACGACTAAAAAAAACTCTATTCACGGTTGCCTCATTTGCCGTCACTATGCCGGCCAAAGGTACCAGGCATGGGCATGGGCAGCCAGATTACGTCATCAAAGACACATCCAGAAATCTGTTAGAAACCTAGATTACCTATTTCCGTGCTAGTTTATTCCTAATGGCCCATAACAATTGAGGTTTGTTACCGGATGGGTCAAATGTGTTTCGTGCGCCCACTTCCATGAGTCCCACGTCGTGTTTCAAACACATACACTATTATTAGCCCCGGGCCGGTATAGCGACTGCTACTTGCATCAGGTGGTGTGCGGTCATATACCGTGGCACGGTATAAGGCGACCGTAGTGTAGTAGTGGTAGTGCAATGGTTACGCAAACTGAGAGCACGGCATGGGTTCAAAACCACACCGATACCAATGTATCTTTGATATATTTATATACTTTGGTCGTCTAAACACTTTGATAGCTTAATATAAAAATGTAATATAAAAAAAATAGGTAATATCATCTTCATGCCAAAGAAGTCAATTTTTATAATTTCCAATGTATTTAACTGCTTTGTTGGAAACCATGTGCGGAGATGACCCCTGCCACAGTACGCAGTACCCGCTATGCCGGCCTTTGTGATCTCAACAATCACACAATGTGAAAAATTGCGAACGCATTAGCGCATATTATTACAATGCACAAACACATAATTGGTAATGTTTGGTAACCATTTAACAATTACACAACAATGGCGCGACTCTGTGTTAATATCGTCGTCGTGGAGGTCAATAGGTCTAACTGACAAATTATTGAAATCGAGTTAAGTACACAAAATGTCTTTAAAAAGGCCAATGAACACACGGATTTATATGACTTATTAAAGCGTGTGCTTTAAAAAACCACAATATTATATATTGAATATATTATATTCAAAAAATACTATTATTTCAAGCACTCAACAACTTCAAACGCATTTTACGCAGAATATAGAAAATGTGGAATAGCTCTATTGACTTCTACGGCGACGATATAGTAACACACACGAGTATCACTAACATAAACACATATCACGTGATACTATAGCATACGTGATAAACGTAGGCAGCTCTATGCGATTAAATACAGTAGTTTTCATTCGGTACAAGACATAAAGCTAATTTAGAAGAAAATTGTTATATGTTTGAATTGTTATTAATGTATGTTGTTTGCTTGGTTTGTTCTTAATTGTAATTAACGATAAAATCAAGTGAGTTTAATTAACAAAAAAAATTAAGTTAGGTAATATTTTCAATTTATATTTTAATTACAATTCTTAAATTATAGTAGGTATAAGAAGTTCTACGAGTATAATTGAATAGAATTATTTGTGGAACATTTTTGGTTTAGGTATTACTGATATTTATTATTTTATATTATTTGTAACTTAAAACTGTATGTATATTTCTTTCTATATATATAAATAAATATGGGAGAATTCGCGGCGAGAACTGAACTCAATTCCGGAAAAAGCGCTTCAAAAATGTTTTTTATGATTGGATTATATTCGTTAGGGTAAGTGTATCGTTTCTGAAGGAGCATACTTTGAAGGATGAATAACTAATATTTTGTTTAGATATTATTGATCTTTGTCCAAAACTTTATTGATAGAATACTATTCAATTAAAATTTAATAACAGTGACGATGGAGCGTTTATTTAACGCATCTTAAATATATTGTTAGTCCTAATGATTTCGTATAAAGGAAGTGCACTTATATGATAGTACGATACCCTAATTGTAGTGTGGGAAATAACTTTAATTAATATAAATACGCTGAATATTATTTTATTAAATTTATAAACTCAAAACACAAACTAGAGGCGCGCCATTTCACCAGAAAAAGACTTACCGTGTTACCACAAAACAAATTAAAACGAGCTTTATACAGATATTAAACATGTTTTATGTCAATTTAGTACCAAAAATGACGTTTAACTGTATACAAATATTTAAACACAGTTTGAAATATTATTTATTATATTGAATACTTTTGACTATTCTGTCGTGCTGCGATCCTGTCGATAGGCGTCTGCTATATAAGCCCCATAGTTAAAAGTACACACTTTAACCGACAATCGATAAAAATCGAGTCTGTATGCGCTAGGCCTTATTTAGTTAAGTTTCAAATGAATCATGAGTAGATGGCATTATTAGCCACACAAGGAAATAGTTCTCAACCATAATAATAAATGCCGTGTAGGCAAACACTTCCGGTATAATTCTAATGTAAAGAAATAGTAAACGTCCATCAAGGTCTATGTATAAATATAGGCAGGTTATATTTAAAAAAAAAACAACCAGTATTTTCAATATGAAATACTGGTTGAAATACAGAGGCTACGTACGGGCAGACATTTTGTACTCTATTTTAATTGTGTCTCGACCGACATTTGCCATCGGCTTGTCTGATGTTAAGTAAGCAAGGGGAGGTTTAAGGTGCCGATGACTAAAAAACCGAGTTAGTAAGCCAGCCGGGGGTGCTATTACACGCCTCGCTTAAGGATCCAATGTATAAGGAGAAAACACGGGCTAGTTCTGATGGACTGCTGAAAGTAGGCCGCTTCCGACCCAGCAGACCACTGTGGGAATCGCTGGGAGTGGCCTATGTCCAGCAGTAGACGTTTAATAGCTGTCATGATGATGATTTAACAGCTGTCATGTTTTGCCAATCGAGGGACCATTTTATCCATCATAAGAAAGAAGCCAATGCTAGTTGTTGAAATAAATTATTATGCACTATTTGTATTACTATCAAAAATATTTTTTTGCAGAAATAAGTTGATCAAAGAGTTGTAGGCAGTGGTACCCAGTCTGCCGATCCGGGATAGTACGTCACTTACAAGTATACAGACCGTGAAGGGATTCGGTTGCGTTCCGGGATAAACTTGTCAGTTTTCCGACAGAATCGGACACATCCTCAAAAAAGCTGGGTTGCCTATAACTGTAGGGCTTGTATGAAGAGAATTGTGGATGTGAAGGAAGCGAGGGAGATGTGTCAGGATCGTGGCAATTTGATTGATTGATCAAAACACTGTTGATTGTACACAGATCCATAATTAACCTCATTTAAATTGCACAGCCATGTGTAATGTCTCGAGTAATCTAACGAAAATGGAACGCAATAGTAACATTTTTTAGCAGTTTTGTTTTTCTAAACCGCATCCAAAGCTTTACTAGTTCTCGCTTGATGATGTCAGCCGCATGTTGATTCGGCCGGTGGTGATGTCAATTGCCTTGACTTAGTTTGCGTTAACATTTGGTTACAGCAGCGCTTAGTCAACATTAACAATGGCTTAGGCACCATTTCGACATTGGCTAATTGTTTATAATAACACAATTTATTGCCACTCAATGGGCGACCGTGGTGTAGTGGCAAACGCAAGAGCACGAGTTCGAGACCACCCACCGGTACCAATGTATCTTTGATACATGTACTTTGGTTGTCCTGTTCTATGGTACAAGCACTTTTGTAGCTTAGTATAGAAATAATAAATAAATAATAATAATGATAAAAGTAAAATATGTGGGAATGTTTCGATTTTATACAGAGGTGTAGTATTTACAGACCGTGAAGTGACTTACAGGAATTGGCTCGAATGCAGCCGGCTAATTAGATTTATTTAACAATAGTGTAGTAGCCTCTATTTATAGACTGCACTTACGATCAGGCAAGGTGCTGTTATAAGTCACAATAAAAAAATTAACAGACGAAAATTGAATTTTCTTAGGTTTTGATTAATGAATTTAACAAAATTTATGCAGCTTACTAAATATTGCGTTTATTTTTAGTTATTAATTTTACATTTTTTATTATTCCGACGTTTCGAGAGCTTTGCAGCCATCGTGGTCACGGAGAGCATAGTGAGTTTACTTCTCGTGGCAAAGTGTATTATTATAAACGTGTACATACCAGGATAGAAATCATGTGACTTGGACATCTTGATTCTGGCACCAGTGTCCTTCTGCAATTGTGCGATGGTCTCACCACCTTTTCCTATAATTGCGCCGGCAACCATTGACGGCACCAACACTTTGAAGTAGTAACTGGGATCAGCTACGAAACAAAAAATATTATTTTATTATATTTGGTAGTTGTTTTCCATAAATATTATGGTAGAGTTTTGTACTGTATCTATGGACTTACTAAATATTTCAATAATTAAGGCAAATATTTAACAGTGGTTATACAATAATTTTAAACCACTGTTTAAATTATTGTTAAATATTTTTAAAAAAAGTCTAGCGACAGTAAAATGATCACAAAAAATTATTCGTTGCCAGACTTTTTAACGTCGTCGTCGGCGCTGTTGGATTTCCCTTTGCTTTCCATAAGGCAAAGCTAGGTTTTGCATCTTAATAAATTTAAATGTCCATAGGTACAATGCATTACCCTAAGTTGCGAATCACGTGATGAAGACTCGACAAAAGTTCTGCCTTACTGACAACTTATGATTAGTTTGCTATAAACTTAATAATTTTATCAGGCATACAGAATGTTTGTCGAGTATATGTTCTACCAACACCAATGGGAAGAAGTCGATTTTAGCAGAGAAAGCAATGAAACGGAAATAGATAAAATGCCTCATGTTTTGTTGAAATAAATACAATGTTAAGCATTTTTTAACGTCACTCCATGTAACTACAAACTACCTGAAACTATTTCCCTTACTTTGATATCCATACCATCTATACAATCATACCACTCGAAAAACGGACAACCGATGGGGAAGAAAGGTTCTAGAGTAGAGACCACGAACCGGAAGACGCAGCGTAGGTAGGCCTCCCACTAGGTGGACTAACGACATAGTGAAAGTCACGAATAACCGGTGGATGCAACTGGCATCTTGTCGTTCAGGATGGCGTTCTAAGAGGTAGGCCTATGTTCAGCAGTGGACGTTTTCCGGCTGATGATGATACAATTACACCTACTCTAAACAACGTCATTAAACAGAACTTTCTAAGTTGATACAAAACTATATGTGATTGTACTGTGAAAAGTACAAAATACATTTATACATGTGAACTCCGGCGGACTGATTGTAAGCGGAGATTCAGCAGTCATAATGCCGGTTTTAGCGAAAGGTGTTATCTTCTATACATATATATATATATATATATAGTTTTACATTTCTATATATCAAAGACAAATTGCTACCGGCAAGTGGTTTTAAACCGAGGACTCTGCGTGACTATTATTACAACTACAACCACGGTCGCCTTCTTCATATTTTCGGTAATATATCAATCAATCCCACAGGCATAGGCAGAGACGAAGGAGCGCCACTTGCCACTATCCTGACACAACTCCCTCGCTTTCCTCACATCCACAATTCTCTAATATATTTGCTTATATATGACAAGTATTACAAGTATACAGACCGTTAAGTGATTTAGTCACGTTTCGGGATCAGCTTGTAAGTTGCCGGTTCCAATTAGGCCGGCATAGTGGATGTGATTGCTACTCAGTTATTGAATTGTAGTAGCAGTGACATTCATTCATGGACCACACTACGGCTTAATATTAAGCGGGGTGCTGTCATATGTCGAATCACAATAAAAAAAAATGTAGCAAGTCACTTCTACCTAAACGTAGGTACATAATTATATTTGTTATCGCGTAATGTCTGTTTGAACAGTGAAATTTCCAGTGATCCAACGTGTCAATGGACGTTGAACTTGCAACTTATCAATCCACACAATTTACCCTTGCAAGTAGAATCTGTACTATCAGGGACATTGGTAGGGTATACAACTTAGATAAAATATATATTTGTTAAATAGGAAAATGTGTTTTGTATAGTATACAAATATTTACTCGCTATTCGAGTAAATTCGTATTACATCTCTCAAAATGAGTTTACGCACAAACAGTACAAATAATTTTTATTTAATTATTTTGACAACTATGGCTGACAGGAGTAACCCATACATTGAACAAATAATGACATACAAATATTGGTACAGAAAAGGGAGATTAAATGCGTTTGTTGGATTGAACTCCAGGACACGTGCCTTATTTAAATAAGAATACTTCTGGCAATAACAATAGGTAATAGGAAATTGTGGTGTAGTGGCAGTGCAATGGTTACACAAACCGAGATCACGAGTTCGAAACCATTCACCGGTACCAATGTATCTTTAATATATGTACTTTGGTAATCCTTGTTCTATGATACAAGCACTTTAGTCGCTAAATATAGAAATGTACAAAATAAAAAAAATATATAAAATAATATCTCTTGTTGATAAAGTGGAAAAGCAATAATTTTGTTGATAGTACGTACATATTTATATCTTATCGCCACACAATTATATTGTCTTTAAAAAGAGTAGGTACATCATTTTCTTTTCTTTGATATAAAAAAAATGTATATGTATAATACAAGGGTAGGGAAGGTTATTTATCCAATGTTTGACATTATATTATTAATTTAAATGCTTGCCACTTGTTATCGTATTATAGTATGTTATTATTTTGTATACGTACATTATACATTAATGTATCACAGTGACTGGTGCGAATAATACAGCAATTTCCATTATTAGTGCCACCCCCTCCTATGGGAATGTGCTATTTATGTAAATTGTATAATAATACAAATTATGATGGTATAGTGTACAACATCATAATGATAATGTGATAATACAGTTGAAATGTTGAATGCTTCACAACTCTACGACACATGAAGTCCACATTTTGTTTTATTTAAGTGCACTTATTTTTACTTTATATATTTGTATTTACCACAGAGCCTGTATGAAGAGAATGGACGTAAAAGAAGCAAGGGAGTTATGTAAGGATCGTGCTAAGTCTCTGCCTATCCCTGTGGGAAAAGGCGTGACAATTTGATTGATATTTTTATTTACAAATCAGCTAAGTCGAGGTCAGATGGCGAATCTCTAAAATAAAAAACTAAACATGCAATATTAATTTTCCAATTATTTGGGTATTTCTCGCTAAATGAAAGATCTTAGAAGGCAAAGGTAGTTTACAAAATAAATTCTATTTTATAAATGACGTCAGAAATTATAATAATGAATAAAAATGTCAAGGACTTCACCATAAGTAAATAATAACTAATGAACTAGGGATATTACATATCGTTAAACATTATTTTTAAAATTTAGTTTTTATTTCATTATATTGAATATGAAGAGAATTAAATTGTGCAATGGGAAACGTCATAAGGTCATAACTACTGGCAGAGAATGCCGCCTTTGTTCTTTGGGCATAAAGTATTAAAATAAATATTAAATATTAGTAACTTTGGTAAGACGTTGGAAAAGCGCTGGTACTTGTCAAATTGTCATTGTTAAGTACCTACTTAAGTTTGGCGGGTTCTTGGTAGATTTTCAACTTCGGGGCGCGTTCGGCGTATACATATCTATGTAAAAATTCTAAAGATTTTTTTTGTTGGTTTGAAAATCAATTAATCAAATTGTCACGCCTTTCCCCCACAGGTATAGGCAGAGACAATGGAGCGCCACTTGCCACGATCCTTACCCAACTCCCTCGCTTCCTTCAAATATGTATTTCTGTTTGAAAATACAAATTAACGGCACCGGCATTTAAATAAAATATAATTATTTAAACGTTTTCCTGTTGATGTCATACAAAATGTGTTTTACTGCGAATAGCCAATATGGCGAATAATTATGTCAGGGCACCAAACAGGTCTCCTACTATAAATTGCCAATTCTAAATCAATGCGATGGAAAATAGCCATGTTTAATTGCGGTTTGTAGTCTTAACACCATTAAGACTACAAACATAATTGTGGAAAATATTACTAATAGGAAGCGAAGGAGTTATGTCAGGATCGTGGCAAGTGGCGCTCCATTGTCTCTGCCTATCCCTGTGGGACAAAGGCGTGACAATTTGATTGATTGATTGATATTACGAAAATTACAAATACGTCCAACAACACTTTAGTCCCCCACAATGGCTGCAAAGATTTTGAAACATAGGGCTATCATAAACAAACTAAACTCAATTGTAAACCGCAATAGTTTATTTCTTATTTCATTGTATTTTATTCAAGTAAAAAAAAAGCCCACAAAAATATATCAAGAAATATTCAGAAATGTTACTTGTTATATTTCTTTGAAAAATACTTTCATACGTATACTATCAAAATAATATTATTTTATGAAAATACACCCACGCCCGCCCGGGGTGCCCACCCAAAGGAGAGGAATGACCTCCCCCCATGACGTAATTATGCTCAGTTGCGCAACAAACTTACGATACTTCTCACCCCCTCAGAAAAGAAAATGTATTCCATTCGTACCTTTATTGAGATGTGCCTGAAACCTATGAAATCAATCAATCAAATTGTAATTAATACTACAACATAGTTGTATTAATGAGTGTTATTCATTCAGCCCAGCCAGCCAGACATAAAAACAAAAAACCTCCCAAGTTAATTACTGATAATGGTGTTTTCCGACCAAAACTGAGACATCCTCGAGAAAGCTGGGTTGCCTAGTGCCAATATGAAGAGAACTGTGGCTGTGAAGAAAGCAAGGGAGTTGTGTCAGGATCATGGCAAGTGGCGCTCCATTGTCTCTGCCTATCCTCATGAGGAAAAGGCGTGACAATTTGATTGATTGATTTTTAATTTATTTTCTCCCTACAATTATAAAGATTGTATATGCAGTATATTTATATGTATGTGACTAGGAAACGCAAAAATCGGGTAATGAACTCTTATTACAGATAAAAGACAACAGTTTAAGCATTTTTATTGAAATTATAAAGAATAGATAAGTTTCTATAGGGGATGCGATAAGGACACCCTAAGGGCACCAATAAATACAAGTTAAAAATACGTTGAAAGGAGATAGAAACCACGTTCTAAATTGTATTGACCCTTAGGGTATTCTTCACTTCAATAGGAAAACATATACAAGTTTAATATAAACACAAATAAATTGTACACTGTGTTGTAGTGGCAGTGCAATGGTTACGCTACAGAGAGCACGGGTTCAAAGCCACTTTTGCCGGTACCAATGTACCTTTGATGTCTATGGTTGTCCCGTTTCTATGATACAAGCATTTTAGTAGCTTAGTATAAAAAAATTACACATCAGATGTAGGTATCTAGAGTTGCCAACTCAGTTGATAATCTGGGAGGTGTAAAAAAATGTAATTTTAAATAATTTTTATTTAAAGTTGTATTTTTTTACACTGTGAGCAGCTTGTAATATATTTGGATTACAAACGATATAATCATAAAATTCTTAGTACATGAATTCGTATTACATAAAAGCCCAAAATGTATGATGTCCTTTGTGCACACTTGTATTTCATACTTTTTTCCGGGGGAATTCCGGAATTCCGGGAGAGTTACATATATACGCCGGCAAAGAAAAAGAGCGCTGACTTTTGAGCTGCGCAGTATAAGGATCGGCGGATTAGAAAGCTATGGACGACTGCGATGGAAGCAAGTCCGCGCATATATAGAGCCTTGCACATAATTGACAATATTTTACAAATGTATACACATTTGTAAAACGAAAATTATGTAGGTAACAAAACAAGCTTGAATTACAGCGCTCTTTTTATCTGCCGCGACGATCTCTACATAGTAACGTATATATTTATACAGCGTCGGGGGGATAATACGACAATAAATTAAAACCCGGATAGCTAATGATGTTCTCAAACCACATTTAAAAAATCATTCAAAAATATCCATTACTTTAGCCACCAGACATTATTTTTCATTTTGCAATTTTACTACATGCTGTATTTGTTACTGACCCATATGACACAGGTGAAGGACCCTGATCATCATACTTATTTTTATTTAACCTAACTATGCAGTTTAAAATAATGCTAACTGAAGAAGCTACTTATTACACACTCATGTCTATTGAGAATTGAGTATGTACGAAAGGGATAACAATATGTTGTTTTGTTTCTATGTTAGTCGCTTTTTGTTTAAACTTTATTTAAGTAGGTCAGTCAGTGCATCGCAGCGCCCGTGACGTAGCGCGTCCTTACGTAAGATTTTTTTATTGTGTAGTGAATTAATTGTGCGACGCTTTTTGTGATTAGTTTTGTTCATCATTATTGGCGGATGCCGCCAAAAGTCCCCGAGGCGTGCAGGTCTCCCAAAGTGATAATGCGCATAGAAATCTATGTCACTGTTCGGCAACGGTCGTATTCCCCGAGCGTCGTCGGAAGAATTGTTTTCGATTGCAACAAGGTGCAAAATGCAAGTGCATTGTTTAGGGCTCTTACGATTTAATGATTCAGGTGTTTCCGGGAATACCACAAGTACGAAGATCAGCATGCGCATTATTAATTTGAGAATACTGTAGGTACAATGACAAGTGCGCTGTTGCCGCTCTTATCACAGGTCAGTGATCATAGGTACATTAATGGTGTTTTATTATTTTTTATATTTTTATGGTATTAAGTTTGTTTAAAAAAATAATTATTTAAATTTTGATGTTAGAATTTATTTGATATTTTTTAAAGTATCCTATGAAGTAATATTGACGCTGTTTTATTTTATTGTCGTAAAATCCCCCACACACTGTATATTAATGTGAATGTTTGTCGTGATATGTGTCCGCTGCAAATGGCGTCCCATTCTCAGTGACCTCATTGCAATCAGGTCATATGCAACGCACACAATATCTATTCAAGGCACATACATACATAGATAGCTCGTTTGCTATTCTGTTATGTTATGTTGTTCATTAGATGGTTTATTTATAGTGTCTTATTAAAAGTTCAAGGCTTTTCTATTGATATTAATGTAACTAGTTTCAACCTTAGCCGCCATGGCTGTCTGTAAACAAAATTCCCAGTCGTCACATCAGGTAAGTTGAGGTCAGATCGTCGAGAATTGTGACTTGGCATCTGACCTCGACCCGCCTAGAATAGGTAAGCAAGAGTAGGTCCAAGAGCGCCGATAACTGTTAAAACAGAGTCTTCACAGTTGCCACTATGCCGGCCAAAGGTGCCTTTTCAAGCAACGCTTGAAAAACAATGTAGGAAGAAGGTTCCTAAACTCGGAAAAAGCTCGAAACATTCTCCGTGGTATAGACAATAGAGGACGCATAAAAATTGTGCAATTTTCAGCCTAATTCAGGTATATTTTAGAATAATAAATAACAAAAAATGTAGAGGCTTTCGACGTGGCCAATAAGGTGAGTACATATTTTGAAATTATTGTACACAACACAAATGCAACTCATATGAGAATATAGACAGAGCTAGGAATAAACTATGCAGACACGTGCTCAATACACAATAAGATGTCAAATAAATAATAAATATTGGTTTCTTGCATAGGCTGGGGTGACGTGCACGTGCAGAGAGGGCCTGGCTGCCACAGACAGGTCAGAAGGAGTCGGGTCACGTTTTTCAGCGATATTACATTAAAAACAATTGTAAGGCGACCGTGGTGTAGTGGCAGTGCGATGGTTACGCAAAACCACTTGCCTGTAGATGATAGAAGCACTTTAGTAGCTTAGTATAGATATGTTAAAAAATATAAGTTTGATAGATTGTTTTTTTATTTTATTGTGACGACATATGACAGCACCCCGCTTGATGTTAAGCCAAAGTGTGGTCCATGAATAAATGTCACTGCTACTACAATTCAATAACTGTGAGTAGCAATCACATCCACTATGCCGGCCTAGATGGAACCGGCAACTTACAAACGTGACCAAATCACTTCACGGTCTGTAAATGGTGGTACTACCCCGGATCGGCCTACCACTCTTTGATAACCAGACCCGAAGCAAATATCCTTCTCTTTTTTTTTATTAACAAACATTTAATGTTATTAAATATTACAAATAAAAGCTATGAAACAATTATTTGCTCCTAGTGGGAATCGAACTTGGGACTACGTTCAACAAATCAATCGCTAAACCGTTCGTCCACGCCTGTCGTCATCATGCATTTGTATTATTTACTATGGACTTAAATAGCATGTAATTACATTATGTATTAATTGCAGCCGTATACATTGTTATCAGAAAACGAGTGTTTCATTTAAGTTATGATAATTATAAACTGATAGTACATAGAACAATCTAGATAACAATTTAATCTAAACAGCTACAATAACACTCTATTTACTCGGATTTATCTTCAACGTTTATAGGTACTAACATAATTTGAAAGAATATTAAAAGTTATTGTAATTTTATAGAAGAAACTCTATTTGTACCACTTAATAGTTTTATATACCTAGTTTTTTTAATCTTATCGAGTATACATCTCAATACTATCCGAACATATCAAAGATACGTTGGTGTCTGTGGGTAGTTTTGAACCAGGCGGGGTCATTATGTAACTTTTTATACCAATATACACAACTGTGCACAATTTGTATAAAAAACCAACAGAAAAGCGGCAAAAACGAAGTCAGCCCAGCATAATGTTGCTACATTAGTGACAGCGCAGTGCTGAAATTTTTGTATGTGTGTTTTTAAGGGAATTTGAAGAAAATGATCGGTTTATGTGAGAGTCATGGAAAGTATTGCTACTGAGGAGCAATACTTTGAGAGTAGAAACATATTAGTTAGTTATTTTTCCCATATTACTCTAACTTTATAAGTTAATTGTGATTTTATCACCAATAATAAACAAACAAATATAATTATACGAATAGTGTCCGATCCTAATAAAACTATTTTCATTGCTTTATGAGCCTCAATCTAATACACGAAGAAGCATTTTGAAATGGTATAAAAGCAATTAACCCTTGTAAATAAGTCATTATTTATTACTTACTTAAAATTCATTCACAAAAAGTCATAATTATCACGTACAATTAGAAAGCGACTCCATTAGTAGAGAGAGGACGCCACGCAGATAACAAAACAATACACGCCCACATAATTGACGATGGGTCTATAGCACTTTATTTTTCATCACTAGGGCAGCAACATTCAATACCATAAACCTATTATTTATTATTATTATTAGCTTATTTATTTGTCCCACTACTGGGTAAAGGCCTCCCTCCCTCTCTTTTTTTTTCATGACTCACATTTAGCGATCTCTCGCCACGAACTGTTGTAGGAGTCCATCTCATCTCCGTTTGGGCCTGCGGCGATGTCATCTGCAATGTGGAGTCCACTCAGTAGTGGATTTGGCCTATAATGCATCGGACATGCGACAGAGATGACCTGGCCCAGTCCCACTTCATAGCCTATTACATTTTTTTCATTAGACAAGCATCGGTACCATCTACTGCTACTAATTTTTTTATTGACATCTGAGTTCGATCTGCCTGATAGTAAGCAAAGCAAAGAAAGTCCAAGACTAAAAAATAAAGTTTTACGGTTGCCTCTGTTCGTATAGCGCGGGAGGAGCTGAACCCGTGAGTCGTGTGATCCACGAGTAAAAATAAGATTGTCGAGTGATGCCTAGCTTTGGAAACAATTGATGTGAAATATTTAGGTTTTCGAACGAACGACAAGATGCCAGTTGCATCCACCGGTTATCCGTGACTTTCACTATGTCGTCAGTCCACCTAGTGGGAGGCCTACCTACGCTGCGTCTTCCGGTTCGGGGTCTCCACTCTAGAACCTTTCTTCCCTAACGGTTGTCGGTTCTTCGAGATATTATTTAGTAATAAAGTAAAATGTATCTGCAGCTTACTATCCCATTTACTTTTATTATTTTAATCCGACGCCGATGTTTCGAACGGTTTGTAGTTCATCGTAGTCGGGATAGTTAGGCGTATTTATTTAGCTTTAAACTTTCTCAACCCGTAATCAAACATCAACGTAATCATTACTTAAAGCTACTTAATTAGCGCAAACCGAGAGCACGGGCTTAAAACCTCTTGCCTGTACCAATGTATCTTTGATATATGTACTTTGGTTGTCCTGTTTTCATGATACAAGCACTTTAATAGCTTAGTATAGAAATGTAAATAATAAAAATATATGTGGGAACTGTCTATAAGTTTCAACAATTTTAAAAGCGAGCAACATTAGGCTATAAGTATTTGACCATAATCCTTAATCAATATTAAAAAGAGAACATGATAATAGACGTACAATTTTCACACAAAGCCTGTAAATGAAGCTTTCAGCCAAAGCTCGTTGTCGCAAAAGGAAATTTCAGCATTTTCTTTTGTGAAAAAATCCGGAGGAAGGCCGCCAGCACGTCCTCAATCTAGATAGACTACATATCAATGTTGTAAGTTAATTACGTAAATAATAAAATATTACAAGTTGTATATTGTATTTTCTTAGATTTTGCGCGAACATTAATTATTGATTTAAACAAATTTTATGCGGCTTAGTATCGCGTTTATTTTGGTTTTGATTTTTATTATTCCGACGTTTCGAGAGCTTTGCAGCTATCTTGGTCATGGAAACATAACCAAAATAAACGCGTTAGTAAGCCGCATAAAATTTGTTTAATTCAATTAAACTAAAAGCTGCCGGTTGGCATTGCATTTTTGCTTAATAGGATTATAATCACAAATATTACTGACAATATTTTTAATAAGGCGTCCGTGGTGGTGAAGTCGTAGTGAAACGGTTACGCTAACCCATAGCTCGGTTCGAAACAACTTTTCGATACAATGTACTTTCGACATCCTGTTTCTAGCACATACAAAATATATATTACAGAATGAACCAGGATCGTGGAAAAAAGCGCTCCATTGCGATTACCTATATATCCCTATGGTAATTCAGGTGCGACAATGACTACAATTAATTGAAAGAACCTAAAGTTATTTCAAAATGTATATGTGAATTGAAAACAATCTAATAATTATAATCTTATTAAACTTTCGTTGTAACAACAATGCATTGTGACGAATGTATGCTTCAAAGCGTTTAAAGTGTGTTATAGTGAAACGAGCGACATTGTTTACAAAGTTCGTGTGTGCGCTTTGTGCGAGCTACTTCAACGCTCAGCCGCGCTCTTCGTGCTCGTCCGGCTAGCAACATGTGCCCCATTTTAGATAAGTATTATGACCTACTTGCTTAGGACACCTAACTCACGTAATGCGCCATTTTATATTATGCCATGCAATATGGAGACTTTAGTAAAAAATGCATATAAGAACAAAAAATACTAGATACTATAAGTACACGTTTTGGATCGTGGCAAGCGGCGCTCCATTGTCTCTGCCTATCCCTGGAGAAATAAGCGTGATAATTTTATTGACTGATTGACGTTTTGATATGCCAAACGTACTAATAATTACTATTGTGGTTCCAAAATAAACCAAGTTTAAAGTTCAATACAAAAAAAGCCTATTTGATGAAGTTCAGCGTCCATCATTGAAAACAATTTGGAATCACAAGGACTACATTATTAGTAAAATTAGATTTCAATGAAGATTTATTGATCTTTAGATTGAAAAAGGTATATTGCCATAAAAAACAATAAACGACTAGATGAAGGGGGTTGACGATAGAGATTTATAAATATTATAAATAAGAGGCAAAAAGAAAGATAAAACGGGAACGGGGATTGTTTTTTGATCATATCGGGGACATTCTTGAAAGATCATCGCTATGTCATAGTCCACAATGTCTGTGTCAAGAGAACTCTAGACTTCAAGGAAGCGAAAGAATCGTGTCGAATCGTTATTTGCCCAATTTGCCGATCAAGAAGTAGTAACTACCATTACTTCCAAGTGTACTGGTCGCGTTTCAGGATCAGCTTGAAAGTTGCCGGTTCCAACTAGGCCGGCATAGTAGTTTTCATTCATCTTACTCACTCCAACTTAATAACATAACATATCGAGCTACAATAAAAAAAACACGCAGACAATTGATGTTATATGGAGGCGACTGCTGCAGTCCCATCCACTATGCTGCTATGAACACTATAAAATGCAACAACAACATTGGTGCCACTATTTACATATTTCACACACAATTATTATAGTTTAAATAACAAACTGTATTATAACAAAATCACATAAATCACAACATCCGCTTCACACACATATAGTTTGTATTTATTTGTTACATTCTCATTGTAATTTATATACAAATGCATCATTATCCTGTTACGAGTGTTGGGCTAGAGGCATAACTTTGATTTCCGGACGAATCGTGATATTAGACATAATATCACGTTTTGCAATAAAAAACGAAGGGAAAACGGGGATGATCTACTATTATAGAAAAACATTGATATATCAACTCTGACATAAAAATTGGTGAGAAACAATGTGAATGTATCTATCCAATTTTTTAATATACTATTTGCACTGCCAAATAAAGTAAAACAATGTTTAGTTGTATATAAGTTAACTCACAATTACTCACAATCAACAGCAAATAGGTACTACAAATTCAAAGGACATCCATCATTCATTTGGGCTTTTTTGTACTACTTTTGTAATGCCCAATATGATGAAAAATATATAAATGGTAGCTTCGATACTTGTATAGATAAAACTAATAACAATTTCGCATTAGATTGTTGTGCAATTGAGTTATTTGGAAACTAAGATGTGAATTTTGCATCGAATCTCAATCACAAAGACACGTCATATTAACAGTTTTGCTTTGACTGTCATAAATATAGTTTGTTTACTTTGCACACCTAAACTATGCAAAATAAAGGATATTTACCCGTTATGTACAATGTAATCTTCGTACATGAAACTATTTTCAAATGTATTTGCACAACTGTTAATACAATTTAGCCCAAGTCCCCATTCAAAATGAATGATGTCCTTTATTTTATTGCGACAAAATATTGTAAAATAACTTCTTAATTGTTTCTATGTCCATGGTCCTAAATATATCTCACTAATGCAAAAAGGATCATCGCAAAAGAAAACATATTCATAAATGTTTTATTTATATCGATTTTATGTGCCACTACCACCAACTACGTGGGCGTCCTCAGAATACGCCCACGAGGGCCCTAGCAAAGTTTCATCACAATCTGATCAATGGTTTATTAGGGACATACAAACATTCACTTCTATTACAATTTATGCCAATTAATTATTTAAAGTTATAAAAATTGTGTCACAGGCGGTTGGCTCTATCGCATTTTGGGCACAAACAGTGATAACCTTGTGTGCGCTTGTTGGAGCCGATTGCTTAATCTGTTAATTTGATACAACATTACACGCTCTCTGCACACGTTATATGATTTACATACAAATATATTATTATCATCAAATACATAATTACATTTGTACATTATAGTATATTATAGTACGAATAAATTATTCTATTTATTTGGGATTTATATGCGGAATTAAAGTGGGATTGGACAGGTGATCCCAATGTGGGCCCAAATGTCATCTAATTGGGGAAGCTTTTGTTTAGCAGATAACAGCCCAAAATAGGTTTTTGGGCTGTCAAACATATTTAACTTACCTAATGGTCTACAACTCAGTGTAAGGTCACCTCAGTCGTCTTCACCATGCGGGCCAGCGTTAAAACATCATGAAGGATTCAAGGTTATAGGATGGCATCCCATAAAGCATCGTTAGATAGTTCGACAAAGAAACTATGCGGAGGATAAGGTAGAAACAATAAATAAAGATTCGGATAAAGGGACAAAGGAGATTTGTAACAAATAGTACCAAAGCCCTGGTTGGCAGCGTCGTATGTAGAATATTAATAGCCAATAAACGGCCGTGGTAATCCGCGCCACTTGTCATAATCAAGGAGGGGGCGTGTACAAATGTCTCTGTCAGCAATGTATCTATTTAATAATAAATTACGACACTTTAAATGCCGCTTCAATGTGCTATTATATTGTATATGTATAACCATATAAAGTAATATAAAACATATAAACCTCAAACACATTACAGGTATGAGAAAACACACATAAAGGAAAATCCTACTATTATTATAAATGTGAATGTGAGTTTGTTTGTTACGTATTCACGCAACAACTACTTAACCGATCACCATAAAACTTTGTACACATATTTTTGGTGGTACTACAAGTAACATAGGATACTTTTAATATAAAAAAAAATGAATTTTTACTATAGTTTCCAATTGACTCCAAAAAGTTTCAGCTGTTTGGATTTTTTCTATATTTATTTGTATTTCCGTCTGTAAGTTTTATATGAGTTGTTGAGTTATAAATACAAAAATAAGGGATATACAGTCAAATTGAGAACCTTCTCCTTTTTTATGACTATGTTATTTTATAATTTAACTATACTATATAACTAACTATACTAATTTTAATTTTACGCGGGTGAAACCGCGGGCATAGCTAGTATAAATATATTATACATTTTTTAATGGACATTTTTAGCTCCATACGTTTTATTGTATGTTTTGTGGACTGTATTAATTAAAAACACTGCACTTTGAACACATTATTTAATCAAAACGGTAAAATACAACTATCGCGTGGCGTCGACAAAGATCGTACGAGTAATGTTACCAATGTCAAAAAAATATACATTTTGCATAATGCAATATTTATGTTGTTAACAGACATAAATGGCTAAGGTTAAGAAAATGACATGACTAAGACAAAGTTATACGTACGTGGAACAAATAAGGATAATGTTCGTTTAGCCTTATAACATAATTATAGCAGAGGTTCTTACTAATAGAAAAAAAATATGAAAAACAGGCTTTTCAAAATTTATTCATATGTATGAAAAGGTATAATTTTCAAATTCTGTAACACCACTGTTAAAATTTCCACTGGAGCTAAATATCAACTCGCTAGTCGCTAAGGAAGGACCTTTGTTGTTAGAGCGACTTTAAATAAATTTAGAAAAAAAAGATAAACATTGAAAGTGTATTCAAGTTAGTAAGGCGACTGTGGGAGTGTGAATAAATGTAGTGAAGTCCAATCAATAGTCACGCAAACAAAATCAACTGCCCTGTTTTTTTTTATTGTACTTGTTATCTGACCTCGAACTGCTTGATGGTAATGCTTCATTCGCAGTCACTATGCCGGCCAAAAAACACTTGCCGATACTAATGTATTTTTGATATTGCATATTTTAGTCACCTGTTTCACGCTAAGTAGCTTTTTATTGAAATGTAAAAAATATTAAATCTACATAATTAAGAGTTACGAAAAATCTTATGTATCTTTTAGTTCTTATTTTGTTTACTATTTTCTGCACTAGATAGTGTCACTAAATAACAGATAAACCATATTTAAAATATAATAAAATATAAACGTTGACAGTGAAATGTGTCCACAAAGTCTCATCACGTACACAGATAACGGCCAATTAAAACTCAGTGATAAAGTGACAAACTTAACTATGTCTTTTGCTTTTTATTAAAATTATTATTTCACAAATTTATAAATTTAATTACTCGTATATTCACACATTCAATTGTAAATAGCCAAATTCTTAATAACCCATCACAAAATTTAGCTTTGTCCGTACTTTGCCTTTTTACTCACAGGTAAAGCACTACCCACTGAATTATTAAGATGTCAAAGTAAATAAAAGGTTTAGCGCGTTGTTATTTTGTAAAACAATCGACAAGTGGAATGCTTTATCAGTCCATGCGTTCACCTCATCCTATAACGGATCCTTCAAGCGATGCGTGAAAAAGCACCTTTGGCTGGCAGAGCCGACTGAATTAATCGTAAACTGAAACGGTTATGTCGGTCGCCGGCGCTCTTGGACTTCCCCCTGCTTATCTTCAGGCAAATTGAGGTTAGATCTTGAGTTTCAAATATAACTGAATTACAATTAACTAAGTTTTCGAAATTCTATTCCTTATCACAATTCCATATAAATAATCTACACTTATCAGATTGTGATACGCTGCATTTGTGATAATGCAATATCATATTTGATATATTGTACACTTTTATTTGTGCTCATAGGGATTGTATCAAGATTTCAATAACATTGTGAACTAAGGGAAACATCACAATTGTGTCAGAAAAGTGTAGCTTCAACGTGTCGTCTATGGACACGTCTATATACTATTAAAGTATTATTTTTTATTGTTTCCATTTTTTTATATATTTTTGTTGGTCTTCTTGGCCACAGTTCAATCACGCTTCCATTCATACATGGATAGGTAGAAATAATGAACAACCATTTTCCAGAGTGGCAGAGCAATGTTTACGCAAACCGAGAGCAAACCGTTCAAAACCACTTTCTGGTACAAAATCTTTGATATATATACTTTGGTTGTCCTGTTTCTATGATAAAAGCACTTTAATAGTTTAGTAAAGAAATGTGAATAAAAAAAATATATTAACAAAAATAATATTTGATTTAAATGCATACGACTCTTAAATGAAACTATGTTATTTGTCATAGTGATAACCGAATTGATAATGTTATCTATAATTGTCAACTAATAGTAATAAAACGTGATAACAAGCTGAATATTACACATTAATATGCTCCTAATATTACGCCCATGTTACACGTTCACAGTTATTTGATTCACGTGTTTGACAACGCCAAATGTGATGGCACAAATAGAGATGCGTTAACTGTATCTTAGTGAGAGATATTAAGAGTTGGTTGTCATATGTCCAGTCTGCTATCCGGGGTAGTACCGCCACTTTCAAGTGTACAGACCGTGAAGTGACTGAAAAGTTGCCGGTTCCAACTAACATCCAACACCGCACTCTAATTTAATATTAATCGGGGTGCTGTCATATGGCAAACCACAATTAAAATCGATCAATCAAATTCAATTGACTTATCACAGGAATAAATAAAGAATATGGTATGTCAAAAGAGACGAAAATCGGAGATTTGTTATTTACTCGTATATTTAATAAATATTAGACCCTTGACAAGGTTGCCATTAACATAAAAAATACATGTTACTTTAAGTAAATGTATTTTCTCGCTATAAAAATGGGATAATGTGCAATGTAAATTAGTTGTAACAAAATTTTGTGTCAAATATCTTTACATTTATAAATGTGATGATGAGAGATATGACACGTTTAATATCCGCCTTATTAATATAAAAACATATACACTAAACCCACGGCTGTATATATTATAGACTTAGTAGATTTAAGTCCAAGACATCAAATGTACTTGCTTGGTCTTTGCTCGATTTTTATTCTGGCTATAATTTTGGATTCTAAACTTTCATCATCATCACCACCATGTCAACCATTAGACGTCAATTTTTTTTTTATTGTGATTCGACATATGACAGCACCCCGCTTGATGTTAAGCCGAAGTGTGGTCCATGAATGAATGTCACTGCTAATACAATTCAATAACTGTGAGTAGCAATCACATCCACTATGCCGGCCTAGATGGAACCGGCAACTTACAAGCTGATCCCGAAACGTGACCAAATCACTGCACGGTCTGTATACTTGTAAGTGGTGGTACTACCCCGGATCGGCAGACTGGGTACCACTGCCTACCACCCTTTGGTAACCAGACCCGAAGCAAATATCAATCTCTTTATTATTATTATTATTATTTTTTTAACAATATTAACAAATATTTGCAATATTTATTATTATTAAATATTACAAATAAAAGCTATGAAACAAATATTTGCTCCGACCGGGGATCGAACCCGGGACTTTACGCGCAACAAACCAATCGCTAAACCGTTCGTCCACGCCTGTCGTCAAATTGCGGGCCCTATACCCCTCCCAGCGATCTTTATGGTGCATCAACGCTGGCCAGAGCCATTCCTTTATGTGCTCTCCATTCACCTACATGTAATCCTATATTTGCAATAAATGATTTTGATTTGATTTGTATCATTCAAAAAACTACGTGGGCCTTTTTGGCGACAGGCACACCAGTTTGTTACGCGCAAAGTCCCCGGTTCGATCTCCTGTTTTAATATTCATATTTTCATTTTTTAAATCTGTTTTATATTGCACGGATATTGCTGCCTAGTTTCTTATGGTTTCTTCTCGACTCTTTCCAGAACCATAGTAGTTGTAGAATCATTTGACAATGTAACAGAGCCAAAGAAAACCAGTTAACAATAAAAGATTTGATTGATTTTTTAACATTTAAAGATAAACAAAACAAATCAAATCCATAAATATATAAAACGTGAAACGAATCATAACAAAGGGAGCATAAAGGCAAACCGTTCATATGTATATTGGTTTATGCGAGAAGCGAGAACAGCTGACTGCGGCAAGTGTTGCGTAATGTTGGTTGTAACAATCAATACGACACACCAACATAGCAAAAAGCACTCTTAACCCATACACATAAGCAACATAATTGCTAAATTGCACACTCTCATAACATACATACATATTATTAAATTATATTATTACAACCTTGAACTTTGTACTTAATTTATTTATTCAAATTCAATCAAATTAATATTGTAATTTCACGTTACAAATAAGTTTTTTTACATTTTTCAATTTTTATGGCTGCACCCCGACCGATTTTAAGCTGGAATGCGGTCCATGAATGGGTGCGATTGCTACTACAGTTAAATAACTGCAACTATGTCATAATACTTGTAACCGGCAACTAACAAGCTGATCCCGAAACATGACTAAGTCATTTCAGCTAAGTTATTATAATTTAATAACAAATTTTAACTCGCTTACTATTTTGGCATGGCACAAAGATCGCCTTGTGTGTTAAAACCAGGCAGGCGAAGTGGGTAGATTGATATAAAATGCGCAATCAAATAAGTTATAGTGTTTTATGAGGTTTTTGATGAGATTTATTTTGCGCAAATAAATAAATAAATATTGGTTATAAAATATGTTCGCCGCTTACTATCGCGCTTGTTTACATAATTTCAATGTGACGTTTCAAATGCTTTGCAGCCAGTTAGCTAGAGCAGACGATGGCCCAAAGCCTGAAAAACGTTCAATTGCAATAAACTTATACAATCTGTTTGGTAGAGGATTTATTTTAGTAACGAGGTCAATACACTATTTCGTAGTAAAACTATTTCGAGATCACTTTCGTCTAAGAAAAGTGAATTGTAACAATAAAATCGATAACGATTCATCTTGTAAATATAGACTTTTAAGCCACTTGCTGAGAACGTCAAACTTGCACTACTTCTTATACAGTGAAATCTAGATAACTCGAACCTCAATAAGTCGTAATTCTTAGTAAGACGAAAATAATGCCATTCCCTTCCGCTGAACCCCTAAATACACGATATCTCGAATTATTTAGACTTTATAACTCGAACAAAGATGTATTTTCAAAGATGTATAGGTTTTGATAGTTTAGTAATTATTTGTTTTATTAAATAAATATAAACCAACAACTCAAAAATATATTTGCAAATTACACCTCTATAAGTCGAAATTAATTATTTTGCAATTCCCTTAAAGTTTGAGTTATCAAGATTCCACGGTATAATATGGCGCCTTACAATAGGCTTGGCCAAAACGTCAACACAATCTATTTTAGTGAGCCCCTCTGTCTTAAAAAAACACTATTGATAGGGCGGTTCGGCCTTAAACTCATTGATTGCGATAGATAACTGACACGCAGGGGCTGATTAGGACACCTTACTAGTGCGCAGGTATCACATCAAAACTTCCAAGCAATTAACATCAACAATCAATAAAAGTTGCGTTTATACGAGACACGTGACTTTTAAAAAATAGAGATTCAATGTGTTTAATGGGAAATTCCCGAAATGTATGGGTAAAACTTACTTAGGGTAATATCTAAAGAAAGTATGTGAGTGGTGGTACTATCCCAAATCGGCGGACCACTGCCTAACACCCTTTCACAACCAGACTCGAGGCAAACATACGATTCTTTTTCTACTAACAAATATTTCAATCAATCAAATTGTCAGGCTTTTTCCCCAGGGATAGGTAAAGACAGCGGAGCGCCACATGCCACGATCCTGACACAACTCCCTCGCTTTCCTCACATCCACAATTCTCTTCATACTAGCTATGGGCATGTTAATTAACCCAGCTTAATTGGAATGTTTCCTATTTGGTCGGACAACACTCTCCTGGGTTTGCCTCAATCAACGCATCCATTCACGTCAGATTCAATCTAATTTATAAATTTTACAAATAAAAGTAAAGAAATAAAAATATTGAACTCGGGGCTTTACGCTTCGAATGGGCCACGTTTGTCGCCAAATTGTATTCTACCGACAATCAATCATAAAATTGTCACGCCTTTTTCCACAGGGACACTTTTACTCTAGTGTTACTTTGAAACTAACAATTCAGAGGGAAAATGCCTATTCGGTGGAGTCCTATACTTCCACAACTGTGTGTTCCACGCGGCGGAAGGAGACGTGAAGAAGAGCTTAACCTAACGATGAGGCAAAGAGCGTAGAGAAAGGGTGTGTGTTAGTATAAAAAATAAAGCTAACCTTAAATAAGTAACCCTACAACAACGGTTTGTTTGGTTTTAATTTTCATTCCGCGCGCGCTTTATCCCTTTATTATGATTGCTCTTAGCCCTAATACTAGCGAAAGTGAAAACTATTATTTTTAGGCTGAACCATGACAATGCAACTTGACATACATTTTTTTGTTATGTTTATTTTTTCATGTCCTTGTGTCGAGTTATGACTAATTTGGCCCATTACCAAAAAATGGTCTACATAATTGTCTCCTTTGGACATATTTACAAAAGCATTGGTTTGCCAATGATCATTGATCAATTAAAACAACCTAAGTACATTCTCATTGATTATAATTTTGGGCCTCGATATAAAAAGAATCATGACCCAGCTTTTTTTCGCGCTTTTATCAGCTTAACTTGTATGTATGTAACTATGTAACGGAATTTATCAAATTAATTTTTACCGACTTCTAGAGGTGAGAGTAATTTAAAAATTTGTACACGTATTAAAAACCAATTACTATACATTATTATCATAAATTATTATTTGGCTGGTATAGCGACGTCGACTGAGGCAACCGTAATCTGACTCATTTTTTTCAGTCATCAGCATTCTTGGGCCTCCTCTTGCTTACTATCAGGCGGGTCAAGTTCAGATGTCAAGTTACAATTTAAAAGAAGTACACTAGTTCACAATAGTTTTTTTTAACGAGTTTTTTTAAACATAATATATGTTATTCTGTTTTAGCATTATAAGTTGTAATATAATAAATAACATTAGCCAATGGTTGTGCGAACGTGTTATGTGTATAATGGGCAAAAAACCTGCATCGACGTAACGCGGCGGCAAGGCCATGCGTTTAGAATCCACTTGCCTCTGACACAAGGTCAATGTTGGCTGCATTCGCACAACAAACACGTCACCATAACACTCATTAACAACATTGCATTGCACATACATATATATACCAATGTAGTATAAACGGGAACTTTTTTCCTAACTTTTTTAATTTTCTATACTAAGCTACTAAAGTGCCTGTATCATGGAAACAGGACAACCAAAGTACATATGATACATTGGTACCGGTGGGTGGTCTCGAACTCGTGCTCTTCGGTTTGTGTAACCATTGCACTGCCACTACACCACGGTCGCCTTGAACTATGTTATCTAAAAGTTTTTGTTGGAGCAATAAAACAACATTATTTGTGATATTTGTACATGATAATAGAAATCATTTAACAAGTAAGATTTCAGTAAATATTTGTAATATTTGTAAAACCTATCTAAACATATAAATTTATCTGGGTTGCCTATAGCTTTACCTAGCTACCTGAGCAAAAGAATTGTGGATGTGAAGGAGGCAAGGAAGTTGTGTCAGGATCGTGGCAAATGGTGCTCCATTGTCTCTGCCTATCCCCACGGGAAAAGGGCGTGACAATTGATTGAGGAACGTCATTCAACACTAAGTTTCTTCACCCCTCTTTCTACTCCGCGTGGAGCGCTTCATTTAAGGTGGGTGTTAATTCATATAAAGCGAGCATTATTTAAAATCGATAACACAATACAAGTCTGGAAGTTAATTTACACAAGTGTTTATAAATCAGCCAATAGGAACGCAATTTTAAACAAACTCTATTTTATTTCACTGTGGCTCGGCATATGACATTGTAATAATGACAACATCCCATTAAGTTAAGCTAGAGTGTGGTTCTTGAATTACTTACTTAAATGGTGTACAGTCAGCATCAGATATATCTGAGCACGTAATCTGATCAAAAGTATCTATACATTCAGAGTGGTCATAAATATCTACACACCATTAGTTGTCTTATTAATGTGAGCATTTGACGCATTGAATGCTCACATTAATGTCATATTATGTGTATGTGTGTAGATATTTATGACCACCATAGATACTTTTGATCAGATTGCATGCTCAGATATATCTGCTGCTGACTGTACTACCATTTAAGTAAGTGAATTGGCAGACTGCACAAACTGCTGCCTACCACTACTAAACAGCCACAACCAGAACAAATTACTGCCTTATTTTCTTTAAAACAAATACTAACGAATAACTTATATGCAACAAATTATATCCAATTAAATTTTACAAATAAATGCAATAAAACAAAAGCTATTGAAACACAAATGAATGACTTAATTAATCCAATGATTTGAAAATGTCTAATGTTTAATAATGAGACGAATATCTAATAATAATAACCACATATTTAAAATATACACTTGACAATAAAATTAAATCTATGAAAATGCAAAACTAATAAAACAACTTGTTTAGCATGATTTAAAATGATTCACATGACACAGCATTTGAAATTGTGTCATATGGGCATGTATTTCAGTAACAATTTACAATTTTATTTATTGTGCTCTACATATTCATATGACATATGACAGCACCCTGACTGACATTAGGCTGGAGTGCACACCATAAATAAGGTGACCGCTAATACAGCTAAATAGCTGGAACTGGCAACTTTCAAGCTGATTCCAAAATGCAACTAATCACTTCACAATCTGTTCACAGTCAGATCGACAGACTGGACAGCAGATTACCAACAATCTGCCTACCACTTTCCAAATGCAAAAGATGTAAGAAAGCGTTTTAAAAGAGTATACATGTAGGTACAAAATGCAATGATAATTTCCTTTACAAATAATGTAACACCCAACTTCAATAAACAGTGACTTAATTGAGGTATTTATAAATAGGTGCTTCACTAAGGCATGAATCAGAGAAACTTCTACTGCATCAAATGTTCAAACTTTACTCAAGTCAAACCACATTATAGCTCTTTCATTTAAATGTTCAATAAAAGAGACTACAGTATTGGATTAGATTAATGCTGCACCCTGGCTCCACACTGTTGTTCAAATATATATGGCTTTCTTGATGATACAACAGAACATGTAGACCAATCCTTTTGATGTTTTAAAATAGATAACAACCACTAAAGTGGAACTTCCCCATCCTCATCCAGGGTATAGTTATGAGCCAATAGTATGGAGCCCTGGCGTTTGTAGTTGATAGTTGACTGGTGAGAATGGGCAATAGATAGACATGAGGATGTCAACAGGAAGATGTTGTATTGAGAGTATGATTATATTGTGCATCTGATAGCTAACAATGGCCTAGATGCCATGTTATGTGAATACACTTAATTTGCCAAACAAATGAGGGGCTATGTCTAATATTACATTATAAAATATTAAAGTTTAAACACTGAACTAAAAGTACATATTTGCTTATTATAAGTAATTATATTTTGTAATAAACATAATTTGCAATAAACTGTTAACAAATCAAATTGCAATGAGAATATGTATTACCTAATGATATTGCAAAATACAATTAGTTTAATTATACTAATTAACTAATATTTCTATTAAACAATTTATTATTGTAAATATTAAACAATTCCCACTCATTTAGAAAACATTTATTAATATAATCATTTTCATTTTTATTGTTTGTATATTGTTTGGGAGCTAATTCACAGGAATTCTTCCAGAATAATAGCAAAGGAACTAGAAGTAATAAGAGAAGAATATGTACATAAACAAATGGATGATTTTCTTATCTAAGTATTGAATTAGAGGATGTACTAGCATTATTATACAAAAGCCTAACACCATGAATTTGAAAATAATAAACATAAAATTGTTTTACAACTATAATCCTAATATACTGAGAAGCTGGTTAGGTTCTACCACATATTATGATTGATTTAATGTTTTTGATATGTATACATTAAACTATAAATATGCTTTAGTTACATTTGCCACCCCCATTCGGAGGTGTTACTGGGACATGTGTATGTTTAGCGAATGATGTAAAGTGTGTAAAATGAAAATGACAATATTATAAAATGTGTGTGGCAGTGATTTGGTGCTGCATGCACAAATAACCATAAAGCTGATGACATGAGTTGATTGATCGGTCAACTCACCAAACTGAGCAGTCATATTGGCATGCCCATTAGCCAGGGGCAAGGCTGTCACCAAGTCTTGCACTAAAAAACATACACTTACTCTTTAGCACCATAATTATAAACAATCCTATATCATTAATATTATTTATAACAAATTGACAAAAAAAAACGCTTATCGGCGGCAACGGCGGTGGCCCGCATATCAACACAATTCATTCGGCCAACAAACACCTTATCAGCGGCCATAAAACAACAATTGCAACTATTGAGCACATTTTCAAATTTTATTTTCGTTTATGCCTAATAAATTATTTCTTATTGGAATCTAAGGAGCGCGTTATTATTAGAACCTTGTTCCATATAATAAGTAATGTCAATGTTATATTTGCTTGCCAAAGACGCAATCGACTAAATCACTAATAAAATAGTAGCTGGTACGATATTTACCTGAGCCGAAGTGGGAGCGCTTCACTTCACCATTCTCCGAATCGCCGTCCAATGGTCGCTTTCTGGAGTCTGTAATTTCTGGACTAGGGCAAGTATCCATTCCCGTATCGGCGGCCATGTTGAATTTCAGGGCAAATTTTTAAAGATCTCTAGCACAATTCCCATTACGTAATTGATTGGACTGCGGCGGCGGGTGCGGCACTTTGTTTCAATAAAACATTATCAGACACCGAACACTTAAATTACTAACAACTAAGAAAACTTAACAACAAATATTTTAAATCTAAACGAGAGGTTGACACTATTTTAATTACGTCTAAAAACGCTTCTGCGAACGTTTGTCGATACTGCGCGTTTATCAGTCAGTGTGTGAAAATCTAGTTCCAATGTGAAGTTGGCGCACATCTCGTAATCGCGTAGTTGGCAACACTGATTATTGACATTTCCCAGCTGATTTATGTTAAATAGTGATGTATTGTGTCTTTAAATATCTTCCATAGTTAACTATATTTAAGCTCGACTTTAGGCAATATAGTAGGCAATATTTGCGAGTACTTCAATGTTGAGTCCAGAAAGAGTTTTTAAAGTAAAAACTTCTTTAGCATCTTTGTGATGATGGCACGGAAGTTTGACGAAGTTTCTTGAACACATAAATGCATAAGATTTAATTGATGTATTGTATTTTTTAATTATTGTTTTCAACATGATAGTGCTGATGATTCACATTTTCGAAGGTTTCACTTCTATCGCGTGAAAATCATGTGTAGAGTTCATCCACACATGATTTTTTCATTATCTCCTCAAATCATATACCTTTCTTTTACTTGTTTAATGAATTCCTATTTTATTCCGCCAAATATTGCACCTATACTTTGTTTATGGATGCAAGGATTGCTATCAAGCTACTAGTCATAGTATTAAAAAAAATATAAAAAACCGCAGGGAATAGCTAGTTGAAATATATTACTTAAATTAAACAGCTAGTTCTGACAACCTAAACCTTTCTAATGCGTTCGTACGTTTTACAATAATAAAACACAAAAAACGTTTTTAATTCTGAATTTTACCATCGTATTAAAATAAAAAGCATAAATTATTACTCTTATCAATCATATTGTCACCCTTTTTTATTTTTATCGATAAATATAATCTTATTGGTAATATACATCACTGTTCCACAAAGGAAAACACAAGGCCGTTCTTTTAGCCAATCAGCATTCGCAGCTAAGTTCGTGTAGGTTTATTGAGCGCGCTATTGCGTAATTCGCGGTTGGCACTACTGCGTTGGTACAAAATTTAAAATAATATTTTTGTGTTTTACATTACATTTGAAATATTATAGCTTAATGTGCTTATTGTTTATAAGTTGCATTTTATATATTAAAAAACATTTTTTTGCAGCTATATAAATTGCTTTAGTATATAAGTTGATATTAAATCACAAGTAAAGAATGTGGGTCTAGTTTTGTTGTTCAAGGCAAACGAGTAACATCGTGAGTCTAAACTTGAAGGCGGACTTAGATTTTTATTACAAATAGTTTGCTATTACAAATAAGGCTAGCGTACACTTTCTCTAACAATTAAATATACTTTTTAAGGTAGTCTAATGTTGTTTTTATTAATATTGTTAGAAATTGTACGTTGTTTGCTATGTAGGTCATGGAATGATTGTGCGGTGGTCGGTCGCTCGGCCCGGTCAGAGGATGGCGCGGGCCGTGTTACTAGACTAGGTCATACTCAAGTGCTTGGCTCTAGGTTCTAGTATACATTACGCGCTCTAATTTAATTATGATGCTTAGCTCTTAAATATGCATTTGTTGTTATTATATTAATAACTCCAATGGAGCAAAAATACGAATTATTTAGGAACTAGGTATTTTAAATTAGAAAATTGGCGACATTCGTGGTGCATTGGTTAAAATTAATAATGGAATGGCCTTTACACGTAAGTCCTGGGTTCGAATCCCAGTTGGAGCAAATATTTGTTTCACAGCTTTTATTTGTAAATTTAATAATTTTATTAAACATTGCAGATGTTTGTCATTAATCATAATAAAAAGACGGATATATGCTCCGGGTCTGTTTATCAAAGAGTGGTGGTGTCCAGTCAGCTGATCCAGGGTATACCACCACTTCTAAGTATACAGACCGTAGAGTGAATTATAAGTAATGTAGGCGCCTGCCTCATTTATCAGTAGGAGCAAGCATAGAGTTATAGAACTTATGAAACGATTATAGACAAGTTGCAACCCAACACATGAACAAGTCGGCCACATTGGATGCAAGCTAGTCCTGACTATGCACACTTGCATCCAGGGCCGTCTTTAACCAATTGTAGGCCCTGGGCACATTAGAATAATGGGGCCCCTGTGACTATTTTGTTAGATATCTGTTTCGACTTAAGGAGCAGTTTTTAATCCATTGATTTTTATTAAAACTCTAATATTTCACGAGCTTCGATAACGTTGGTATAAGCAGGTGAGTATTGTAGGCATTTATGATTTTTCTTTTCGGAATAAATATGTCTTTCGAATAAATATTGACTATCGTTTGATGATCTGGGAGGAATAAGGGGGCTCCTATCGATCGCGGGGCTCTGTGCACGTGGCCGAAGCGCTAAATGGGGGAAAGGTGCTAGCTTGCATCTCCGAGGACGAATGCTATAAGGATTTATACACATTCGTTTATTACAAACATACCAAGGATGTAGATCCCGGCAGAGCTCTGGACTGCTTCGACCGCAGTCCAGAGTTTTTCTAATTTGCCTATCCTCATACTGCGCAGCTTAAAAGCCAGCGCTCGTTTTCAGCCGGTATCTATACCACTGTTGATTCAACATCATATCCAATTTTCATTACGTTGTTAAAACGAGCGATAGTTATGGTCATTTGCCCATTGTGCTGATAGGAGTGGTACCCTCACTATCAAGTGTACACAGTACATACAAACCGTGAAGTGGCTCACTCGCGTTACGGGATCAGTTAGAAAGTTGCCGGTTACAACTAGGCCGGCATAGTCAAATAATTGAAAGTGACTACAACTTGCAGTTATTCAACTGTAGTAGCAATCGCCTCCGCTTGCTGCTACAGTTGCTCGTTCACCCTGTAAGTATCGCCAGTTAATTTAATGTTCTTTACAATCAAAGAATAAAGGTAGCACTGTCACTACAAAGGAGAATGTTTTTGAGGCTAACCTCAAACAAATGGTCAGGCATCTTTTATTTAATTATTAAACTCATAGGTTCAGAGAATTGTGGATGTGAAAGGAGCGAGGGAGTTGTGTATGGATCGTGGCAAGTGGCGCTCCATTGTCTCTGCCTATCGCTGTTGGAAAAAGGCGTGACAATTTGATTGATTAATAGATTCACTTTTTCGTTACAACAAAGTACAAACAAAAGCTCAATGATTCAGTATGTACAAAAAAGGGAATAGGGATTTATAGTAGATAGATAAACAACAAACACTTGGTATAAAAGTTTTATTATTAAACAATGGTTTTTCAGTTCACAAATAAGCTACATTTAAATTCAGAAGTATATTACAAAACTCCACATACACAATCTTCTGCAGTAGTTTTTCTAAAGCCCCAGAGTATCAATATAGCACTTTATTAATAAGCTAATTTTAATGTATTTAAAATTTATCCTCATATTGCTACTAATAAAATATATATTTCTGATTGCTTAACTGTGCATATCATTATAAATGTAACACTACAGGGATACCGCTTAGCTGAGGAGGGTTACTGCGGTAGTAGAGCGGTGCAGTAACCCTCAGTTAAGCTATGAGTGTACTGCAATATCGTTATAATTAACTATGGCATAATAACTAAATGATAGGTGAGCCACCATGAGAGCACAGGTTGTGTTATTGCCACAAATAATAAGAAATACAAACGACGTTTTGTACCACCGCCGCCGCCTGCAAACAAATAGAAACACTATAGATCATATAATATTAGGAGGGGCCCACAAAAACACAACTGTTACTTGGTGTAGTTTATATTTTATAAACATTTTATTTTACTAAGCTGTAATTAGTGTTGTATTATAGTTAAGGATATCAACCATAAATAAATAAATAAAATAAAACAATCTTATGTAATAAAAAAATATGCGTATCGCTCAAACCTATTATATAAACAGATAATAACAAAATAGTTCTTTAGAATTTAGTTTTTGTAATTCTGCAGTCTACCATTGGCCTACATCAAACTAGAATTGATTTTATCTGACCAATCTTCATCTGCCTTCGAGCTGCCTGATGGTAAGTATGATCGAGGTCCAAGAGTGCTGATGACTAAAAAAGACCATCTCAGTTTATGGCTGCCTCAGTGGTCACCACTATGACGGCTATTACTGTTTTAAAGTATAAACTTGTCACAAATGTAATGTCACATAATCATTTTGGACTGAGAACAAATGCAAGTCCAACATTAATTCAGACTTGCATTTATGTCGCCGCTTTTTGTGTAGCTATTTATAAAGTCCATATATTTAAAAAATGTAATAAAATATATACATACCAGATGGTTTATTCCAGTTATCAGCATATGGATTAGGTGATGGATAACCATCCTGGCCATAATTGTATGGAGATGGCTGCTCTTGGGCATGCCCACCACCAGCTAACACTTGCACACGAAGAGTTTTCACCTGTTCAATTATTATTATTATTATTAAATATATCAATATCAATCAATCAATAAAACTGTCACACCACTATTCTCACAGAGATAAGCAGAGACATTATATTTAGTAATCTGTGCATACAATTTAATGTGTTTATTATTTACATGTCTATTATAAGCTTCCAAACTTGCATGTAACATAGACACTATATCATATTATATGTCATCAGCACAGGTTGGTGTTGCACTAAACTTTTCGGTTTGCGAGATGTTTTCAGAGCCGTGCGTCGGTTGCCTACTTAGCGGAGATCCATGGACAACGACGACGGTTCTCTTGTCACTATTACCATGCCTCAATCAGCAAGTGCTCCTCTTTTATAAGTTATCTAACTTAGCACCTCTGGCTGGCATAGTGACGATGACTGGGGCAACCATAAACTGTGTCAAGTTGTTGTTCAGTCGCCCCCTTGCTTAACATCAGGCAAGTCGTCGTAGATATTAGAAATTTTATGCAGCTCACTATCGTGTTTATTTACGCGCTAGTATGCCGCTATGTTTGCGCAAAATCTAAGAAACTACAATAAATACAAAAGCGACTCACCAAAAAGTAAGACAATGCAAAACTTGTATAAATAAGTACACAGTAATAAGCGAAACTGTTAATCAACAAGCCAGCCAACAAGCTGCTTATCATAATGCTATATTTGTATCCGGAGAATGACAAGAGGTCCAGTGTTTTTAGGTTACTTGTTGTTGCTGTCACATACAATGTTATCAAGTACATCAACATTTCAAATATTATATACGCCAGGGCAGATGACGCCTGAATGCCTATCTGTTCAGGGGAGAAGCGCTTCTGGAGACCTGAAATTATGTTATACTCTAAGGGTGGTACTGGCACCAATTGCCATATTTTTTTATTGTGACTCGACATATGACAGCACCCCACTAGATCTTAGGCTGGAGTGTGGCCCATGAATGGATTGCCACTGCTACTACAATTCAATAACTGTGAGTAGCAGTCGCATCCACTATGCCGGCCTAGTTGGAACCAGCATCTTACAAGCTGATCCCGAAACGCGACCAAATCACTTCACGGTCTGTATACTTGTAAGTGGTGGTACTACCCAGGATCGGCAGACTGGGTGCCACTGCCTACCACTCTTAAATTCATTCAATCCTAACAGGCATAGACAGCATAGTGGATGCGACTGCTCAATTATATAACTGTAGTAGCAGTCGCCTCCATAACAGCTTAACATCATATAGGCCACAATAAAGAAAAATATAAGTTACTTAACAGACTTATAGTTGAGGTTAATCTTTGTGCATATTGTGTTATGTAGTTTCATGTAAGACAATTTTCCGAAATATATTGCATGTAACCAGAATCGTAGCGGCCTTGGCTATTTAAGGGCCTCTAAAATTTGTTAAGAGGCCCTTAGGAAGAGTTTCTATTGAGAGTTTCTCACAATAGAAAAAAATGCTATTTATTAATTTTTGCTTACGCACGATGGGGGCCTCTGTGATCCGGGGTCCCGTATAATTGATACGCAGATACGGCGGTAGCTACGCCCCTGCATGTAACATAACTTCAAATGTACACCGTGTTCTAATAATCAATGTCAAACCGTGAACTAGTGATAGTCCAGGTAGTCACAGTTATAGGAAAGAAAAATTAGATTTATTTTTAAAATTATAAGTATTTTAAGAAAGTCAAATACATAAGAAAAAGAAATATTACAGGATGGTGAATTTCATGATTTTCTTCAAAAACCTATATTTTTTTGTTATTTTTCTGATAACTGTCACTACCTGACCTATCACCAGTTACCAGCTTGACATTGATTAATAAGACACCCTGTATGTATATCACAGATGTATGACTACCTGCAGGCAGCCCTAGCATCCTCACTGCTGCACTGCTGGGGCAATATAAACAATGTTGCATTACCTAATATGAATGCAGCCAACAGAACATAAGTGACATAGCCCATGTAAGGTATATATAGGTCAGGTGCATTTATGTCATAGCGGGGCTGCACAGGGGTGTCCTGGTCAAACTTCACCATCCATTCCTGTATAACAGAGAGACACTATCAAAATGCATGGTCACAAACTATAAACTGCAGGTAAATGTCTAGAACTTAATAGAGCCAAGCTCCGCATCGTGGTAGGTGACATAATGAGATGCTGCTAATAACAAACTTGTTTACATTTTATCTCACACATCTCAATCAATCAAATTGTCATGTCTTTTCCCACAGGGATAGGCAAAGATAATAGAGCGCCTGACACAACTCCCTCGCTTCCCTCACATACTTACATCCACAATTCTCTTCATACAAGCTCTATGGTTATAGGCAGTAGGCAACCTAGCTTTCTTGAGGATGTCTCCGATTTGGTCAGAAAACACCCTCCTGACACATCTCAACATTTCAAATAGTGTTTGTAGAGGCTGCCTGAATGAGAGGATAACAGCACAGTTGTGCTCTGGAGTTGTGCAACATGAGGATGCTTCCAGTGGTCTGCAGGAACGGGTACAGTCTCCTGCCATTATTGAAAACTGTTGAAGAACGCACAAAGAAGGGGGTAATATGGGGGACTTAAAATTTGCATGGACTGCTGTAATATTTCTTAACATTAGTATAACAATGAAATTGTCACAGGATAGAGTAATTATAGAGCGCCATTTTTTTATTTATTGTGGCACGACATCTGACCTCGACCTGCCTGATGCTAAGCAAGAGGCCGAAGAGTGACGATGACTGAAAAAAAAACGAGTATGTTCACGGCTACCCCAGTCACCATCACTATGCCACTTTCCATGATCCTGGCACAACTCTTGCTTACATCCACATCCAGTCTTAATGTGGGTAAAGGCTCTACTATACTTACTTTGTGTGTAAATGGGAACATAATAAGCATAAGTTTCTTAATGACATATCTGGTGTCAACTGCAAAATAATATCGGAGCCTTGAGACAGGGACATATTTATGTAGCTCTCTTTTCACCACTTCCTTACTCTGCTGTGCAAGATGACCACCATATTGGAGTGCCATGTCCTGTGGATTATGTGTCACAAACATTATTATGGATTTTATATGAACACAACATATAACTACAAATGTTACATTGAAATGAGGGCTATAGCTAAAAGCTAAGTAAGAGTGGTAGACAGTGGTGCCCAGTCTAGCAATCCAAGGTAATACCACCAATTACAAGTATACAGACCATGAAGTGACTTAGTCGCATTTCAGGGTCAGCTTGTAGGTTGCCAGTTCCAACTGGGCTGGCATAGTTGATGTGACTGCTACTTGCAGTTATCTCCATTCATAGACAATACTCCAGCTTATCACCAGGCAGGATGCTATCATACATTGAGCCACAATTAATAAGCTATAGACAAACTATATATGTACTTTTTTTATGATGGATTCTGTATTTATATTCTATATGAATTGTATGTATATTTTAAATTAATTATGAATGTATCAAGTACCTGCACTACAGGTTGTTGTAACATTGCACCAATCTGTGTGGGCGATGCCATTTGATTAGGCTGAAAACCACCCATGAAATTGAAGTCTGAAATTCAGTAATTAGGCATCATTATAATTACCATTAAAATTAACAAATTATATTTATAAGCTTTTATCAAATGTTAACATTAAAAGCAACTTTGAACCTTTATCAACAACTTAAATAAAGGTCCTCTTAATATGTTATTAAGTTCAATTTACGTCCAATTTAATATTAATCTACCTCCTTGTGGTTGTGTTTGGTTAAAACTAGCATTGTTATCGACTTGAATGCCCTCTTGGTACGGCGCCGAAGGACCCTGAGAGAAGACCGGCCCAGGGCTATATGAAGGCGCAGGACCAAAGGCAGGCGTCGGCGTCGGAGCCCCCATAGCCGCTATATCGCTGACACGCTTAGCTTTGCGTATCCCGCCGGATGGATGAACTAGAACAATGCATTTTCGAAAGAAACAAAGTATATAATTATTGTATGCATCGTGCCAACAAAACTTACCATTTCTAGATGCGTTGAAATTCATTATCAGTTTCTTTTTAATTTTTTTAATATAAAAGGAACATGTTAATGCATTTAATTAGGTTTTCTTTTAAAATACTTTAATGGAAACACATCATCAGTATCGTTCCATCACAATCTATTTTGACAGCACTTCTTGACACATTCCACGTTCCATTCATTAACCCCAGTGATATTTTTAATAAATAAATAACAAATAATACAAAAATATTTATTTACTTTATCATTTAACACACTTACTGATCGTATAAGAGATTTAAATATACAAGTAATTTGCATTAGATCTTACAAATTCGTTTGGAAATTGTAATCGCATGCAATTTGACAATTGAGTACAATTGTCAAATTGCAAGGGGCGGCGGAGTATTTATGTTTACTATATCTGCGTATTATTTGTTTTTGGTAAAGTGTAATTAAGTGTAATAATGGCGTTAACTAACGTCTTATTATTAAGCCAGATTGCCTCATATGTGATTGGGTTAATATTATCAATATGCGTTATTGTTCCAATGAGTATGCATCTGCAAGATTTCAAGTAAGTTTTTGTTACAATTTAATTTGTGATTCAGACTTGATATAAACACATTGTTTTAGCTCATAATGATTAAATATATTTGCATACATAATATGGAATGCAACGTATATGCTTCTATTGTGTATAATAAAAATCATATTAGATTAATCTTATAATCCAATGCCTCTGCCTATATCTAATGCGTAACAATTCATTAAAGTTATAGCGAACAAACAATTTTATCAAAATGTAGCTTTCAAAAATAGATTTTTATACTGTCACTATACATACCTGTATTTTTAAGTAATTTTGGATTGGGTGTTCTTTGTTTGCATATAGTTATTTCACTATTAAATATTTCTCGTATTTGTTTTCCTTCCCAGTGGTCACTGTCTGTTATTCTCTGAGGGCAAATGGCAGGAGGAGGATGGCCAGCTGTTGGTGTCATGGGCCTCATGTAGATACTGTTATTATGTTATATTTGCTGCAACTGTCTTGTGCATTACATCTATTATACAAATATATAGGTATGTTTATATGTTAAAACTAAAAAGGTCAAGCAACTGATTTATTCAAAAATATACTTAGTAAATCTGCCAAAAATTCATGATGGGCCTTTACCGCACTACCTCTCTGCCTGATTATAAACAATTGCTTACAAAGCTGGTTATGGGCTAACCAAGCTGCATGGCACTTTGCTATAAGCCTAGACCTAACCAAATAAGTATTCACTATGCCTAGCTTGATGTTGTATTTGGGAGCCTATTAACGGGCTTGTTTCCGCACAGCCTGTACATGATAGTGGAGCCACTTAAACTTTTCTGAGAAGATCCTTCTTGTTCCTGCAGAACTCTGCAAGCACCCGTACAGTTTGGTAGCCTAAGTAATTCAGTTGTGTGATCACTTTAAAAGTTGCTGGAATTAGACTGCAATTCTTTGTTTATTCTTTTTTTTTATTGTGACTCGACATATGACAGCACCCCGCTTGATGTTAAGCCGAAGTGTGGTCCATGAATGAATGTCACTGTCAATATTTAAATGTCAATGTGTAATATTTAGTAATATCACTAATTTAATATTACTAAATATTACAAATAAAAGCTATAAAACAAATATTTGCTCTGGCTGGGAATTGAACCCGGGACTTTACGTGCAGCAAACCAATCGTTAAACCGTTTTCCATGCCTGTCGTCAAAACTAGTTTTTAATTTTCAGATTATCCTATTTAGCATACAAAGGCATGGACAGTTCATTTCTGTCTGCCTTTCTTGAGGCTGTTGGTTGTGGGCTCATGTGTTTGTTGTCCCTATTGGCAGCCATGTTTGTTACACTCGGATTCATCACATGGTGCCAAAATATTATGCAGAGGTTCCCATCGTAAGTTTATTTTAACCAAATAATCAAACATGGCAGTTACTACAGGTATAAGATGACAAATTATATACAACTCTTCCATTACAGAACACAATTTTTTTTATTCATTAACAAATGACTTCGACTTGCCTGATGGCAAGAAGTCCAAGAGCGCCGACAACTGAAAAAAAAAACCTACATACATTTGCCTCAGTTGCCATCACTGTGCCGGCCAAATCCCTACATGCTCTAATGATATAAACTTAATACATTGAATAGTGTTAAAAGATATATTGTTACTCTACATGAGTGATATACACAACTTTGTCTATAAGTACACATTTTCTAATAGTAGTTTATTCTGGAGCCATTATAAAAAGTTATAACCTAAACAAGAATTCAGTTTAACAAATTTCTAACCTTACACCTAGTCTCTGTGATTATTTCCTATCACTTAGTGCATATTTTATTTATAATCACATGGTTAAAATCTTTTAAATCACTTGTTGAGACCTTTCAAAGAGATTGAGCTACTATCTAATGTTGAAGTGGGATAAATAAGTTGTCTGTGGTTGGATGGACATCAGTGCTGTATAATGCAGAATAACATGTGTACATTATGTATATATACCTGCTTTTCACATTCTGGACAACACTAAGGTTGACTGGGAGATAAAGCTAACTATTAATAAATAAATATATAGTTTGTTTAGTGGGTAATGTTGTTTGGTCAGTTAATAGTTTATGAATAATAATGTTATAGGTGTGAGGTGGCTGCTGGGCAGGACATTGACAAGAAGGATGCAATCATTACAACACATTATTACATAGAAATGGGAATTGCACAGGTTTACAATATATTAACATTATTTTATTATTCAAACTCAACTTGACTTGTCCGATGTTAAGCATGGGCAGCTCTGAGAGTGTTAATGACTGATAAAGTCAATTCAATTTGTGGATGCCGCCCAAAGGATCAACATTAATATTCATGTAATGTATTTTTAAAATTGTCTACAGAAGTTTTTTTTTCTAAGATTACAAGTAGAATGTCATTGCAATGTAACAAACAGAATTGACACAAAAAATGCATAAGTATACCATTTTTTTATTATTGTGACACGACATCTGACCTTGACCCGCCTGATTGGAAGCAAGAAGAGGTCCAAGAGTCCCGACGACTATAGGACAGCACCCCGCCTGATGTTAAGCTGGAGTGGGGTCCATGATTGGAGGTAACTGCTGTAAGTAGCAGTCACATTCACAATGCTGACAAAGTTGGAACTGGCAACTTACAAGCTGATCCCAAAACGCAACTAAGTAACTTTACAGACTGGGCACTACTGCCTACCACTCCTAAAATTAAACTTAAAAAAAGGTTTAATGTGACGCAACATCTGGCCTTCAATTGCCTGAAGGTGAACAAGGAGTAGGTCCAAGAGCACCTACAACTGAAAAAAAAACACTCTGTTTACAGTTGGCTCAATATGTGGTAATCTGTGTAAAATACTCCAACTCCATCCATGACTTGGCATGCACCTTAATAGACAAATTATTCTTTCAGTTTGGTGCATGGGGTGCATTTGCGACGTGGGTAGGTCTGACTGTATTCTCCACATTGAAGTTATGCCGCTACCACCAATTGGAGAACATCAGGGTCTCCATGTACAGGGAGAGGCAGAGGCTGGTCAATGAGGGATCACCCACTGCGGGAAGGTCAACACCACCTATCAATGTTGAATCACAAGTACAAGAAGAATAACATAGTCAATTAATATATTTTTGTATTTAATAAAATAGACAATTTAAATATAATTATATTTAACAAAGTGTCACTTGGATCTTAATTGCTCAATTCACAGTTAATGAATGAGGAAGCACTTCAGAGTAAGCAATGATCTCTGCAATGTCCGCCTTAGTTTATATGTCAAACACACATTGTTATCCAAGAGATAAGATCCTTATTTGGCTGGACTATACGTAAATTGTAAGCTAAGTGGTGTAGTGGCAGTGCAATGGTCATGCAAACGGAGAGCATGGGTTCAAAACCACTTGCCGATACCAATGTATCTTCAATATAATTATGTACTTTGATTGTCCTGTTTCTATGATACAAGAACTTAAGTAGCTCAATACTCAGTATAGAAATGTAAATAAATAATTAAAATAAAGTGAGTTTGTGCAAAAATAGTTTGCTCTCACTGCTGCATTAAACACCTGGAATGAGCTGGTAGATGATATTAGATTATTAAGGAATCCATATTTGTCTGGCCTGCACTTGCTGAGGTGCAGTATTGTTAACAAATTTCGAATTGTACTCAATTCGCGCACTTAATGGCCTAATAGTCGGAACTCTTGAGAAAATTCCCCTTGCCTCAGGTAGGCAAGTAGTGAACAGAACTCAATTTGCAAGCAGTAATAGCATCCACTAATGTATCATCTATCGTATATAATAGTAAATGTATCATCACATTGAGGAAAAATATTTAGCTAACTTTGAAGTGACAATATTTTCGATATTAAGTTTGCGACTATAGTTCAGTGGGACAGGTGACATGAAATATTAGCTTTTTTTGGGTTAATGGAGCTAAATTGTTTTATTTTTTATGTTTTTACATGTCCAGTGGAAAGAAGAAATGGGTAAAACCCACAACATTGTTCTTTGACCAAATAGATTCTACAAAAAGGCTTCTGCAATGTCTATGATCTGTATTAAGAGTATATTGTGAATGCAAAGGATGGAATGGAAAGTGGCGCTCCATTGTCTCTGCCTATCCCAGTGAGAATTGAGGCTTGAAATTGATGATGTTTTACAATTGTATTATGTTAACATGATTTATTTATAGCTCTTATTATGAACAGTGATAACGAACGTCGCACAGTTCATTTCATATTTAACAAAATATAGTTATTATTAAAAATAAAACATTATGTTTAGAAGGCTGTGTATATATATGCATATATAAAGTTACTTTACCAAGATCTGTATGTGCCAGTGCTGTTACATGATCAATATACATGATCTTGGTACATGTATGTATAAAAATGTTTATAATTTTTCTCATTGTCATTTGTATGTTAATATAATTTATTAACATAATTATTAAAATAAAACACATGAATAATATAACAAGTTGTTTATTTCACAAAATCAACTAAAACATAAACAAACACTATTTATTAGTTGAGCATCAATTATTACCTAATCTAAACATGATTTACTACAATTCATTTATATTTGGTAATGCTTATATATAATGTACATAATATAGTTATATAATAATATTGGCTGCATACAATGTTAACATAATAATAATAATTTATGATCAGTTTATTTATTATAAATAATAGAATGCATTAAACACTTATTACAAAGCTAACACAGCGGCATATTATTATTATTACGCACTAATATCAAAAATGATCACAATCTGAGCCAAACACAACAACATGTACAATAACAGTCTTCATTGAATCACCAGCGCATTATTATTGCTTATATTGTGTGCGACATACGTGCGACAACATCTATGTCGCAATGTTCACAATATTGTTGTTGCCATTGTCCGCGGCGTGCGGGTGCTTCTTCTCGCGGTGCACTTTCAGGTATCGGATTTGTGCGAAGCAGCGGCCGCAGTCGGCGCACACGTGCGAGCCGGCGGCGTGCGTGCGGGCGTGCCGCAGCATGTCGCAGCGCACGTTAAACCCGCGTCCGCAAACTGTGCAAGCGTACGCCCTCGCCGCCGCGTGCCTCTTCTCGTGTCTGAGCAGTTGCTGCCGCCACCTGAACGAGCGTCCGCACTTCGCGCACGAGTGCCTGTCCTTGTCGGCCGCGTGCGTTTGTATGTGCACGTAGAGGCTCGCTTTACTGCGGTACCTCTTACCGCACGCGTCGCACTCGAACGCGACACGCCCGGAGTGCGCGGCGAGGTGTTGGCGCAGAGAGGCGCGCGAGCGGTATCTCCTTCCGCACTGTGCGCACTCGTGCCTCTCTCCGCCGCCGCCGTGCATGTGCTTCATGTGGTAGAAATAGCTGGACGCGGCGCGATACACTTTGTGGCATACCGGGCAGGCGCGCGGTTTATTCTTCACCTTTTTTGCCTCGTCGTCGGCAGGGGGTCGGTCGGCTTCCTCTTGCGAGTCGGCGATGGCCGCAAAAATGGATTCCGGCAGAGGGTCGAAGCCGTCCTCGTTGTCGCTGTGATCCGAAAACTCGTTCTTTTTCTCGTCACCAGCGCGCTTAATCTGTCCCGTGTCCAATGTGGAGTCAGGACTGATAGCGCGCGCGACAGTTTCGGGAGCGCGAGCAATATCCGCAGAGGTTACGTCGCCAGTGGTTGTTGTTGTGGCCCGATTGTCGTCTGTCGCGTTGTCCACGTGGGTGCGTGCGGGTGCCACCTCTCGTTTGCCGTCAGCGGCGGCGGGGCCATTGTTGTCTGCCTTGGATGCGTGCTCGTCCTCCGCATCGGCCGTGGTCGCATAATGCAACGCATGCACTGACATGTGAATGAGCAAACTGTTCCTGTCCACGTACGTGTCGCATTCCGCACAATGGAAGAACTCCTCCGCGTGTGCGGAGAGGAGGTGCCGCTTGTATTGAAAGTCAGCTCCGCGCTCCGCCGGGCAGTATTGGCACTTCTTGGTGGCCCTCCCGCTCCTGCAACAGAACGGTTCCTCGTTTAATGTGTACGGCGATGTCGTGCGCGACCAGTTCGCTTCGTCGCTTGAATCGCGCGGGGCAACGTTGACACGCGTGTTTGCGTTCGGCGGTGTGCGCGATCGAGTGCATCCGGAGCGCCGCCGCAGACTTGTACCCTTTGCCGCAAACGTGACAGACGGCCGTGCGCGCGTCGCCGTGCGCTTGCTGGTGTTCGAGCAGGTGGCTCTTGCGTGTGAATGTCCGCTCGCAGATGTCGCACGCGTGCGGTCTGTGGCCGCGGTGTGCGGCGCGCGTGTGCCTCGCCATGTTGGAGCGATCGCTGAACGCTCTGCCGCATACGCCACATTCGTATCGTTTGTGCGTGGAATGCGTGCGCAAATGTCTCCGCCACGAATGTACGCCGATGTGCTTGTTGCATATATGACATAAGTAATATTTCCTTCCATCTTCCACAATGATTGCCACTGGTGCTTGCGACATACACTCCTCGGAGGCTTCTTCTTCATCTAATTCCATTTTGGATATTATACTATCATATTTTATTCTGAAAGATAATGTCCTTTAAATATGCTATATTAACATTTGCTTGTTTAATAATAAATATAACAACCTAATAAATAAAAATAATGGTAATTGTACAGGTAATTGTTTAGTTAGATTGGGATAAAGATCTACTGATAAATTTATTTATTCTAAATTATTCGACATAATTTATTATTTTTGCCCATTTTAGTTTATTGGGGCTACAAAATTCAATAATGATAATTTGTTATTACATTGTTAAGACTGCCCTATCTCAAAGGACCAATAGAATCGCACTGTGTGGCACATGTAATGAAACAATAATATAAACTATTTTAATATTTATTGCAATAATAATATTAATATTGTGCTCCGATGGTGTACAACAAGTGTGTTTCGTGCACTCTTCTCGTGTGTCTATTGAGTGCTCTTCGGGTGACGAAGCCGACGCCGCACACGTGGCACGCGTGCGTCTTTGTGCCGGCGTGCGTCTCCGCGTGTATGTTCAATTGATATTTGGTCTTGAAACTCTTGGAGCAACGGCAGCAGGTGTGCGGCCTCTCGCCGGTGTGCTTCAGCCCGTGGCGGACGAGCTCGGACTTGACGCGGAACTTGGCCCCGCACTCGACGCAGCCGAACGGATAGTCGGTGCTGTGCATTTTCATATGTATGTGCAGCGCTCCGCTCTGGCGGAACCTTTTGCCGCACCTGCTGCACACGTACGGCCTCTCGCCCGTGTGTATTCGCATGTGGTGTTTCAGATTCTGTGAGTTGAGGAACGTCTTTTGGCACAAGTGGCACTGGTGCCGGCGCAGCGCCATGTGCGTCTCTGTGAGGTGGCGGTGCAGCGAGTTGGGCACACGGAACTGTTTGCCGCACACGTGACATATGCACGGCTTCTCGCCAGTGTGAATGCGCTGGTGATAGATGTACGTGTGAGTGGAGCTCAGGTTTTTATTGCAAACTTTACACGTGTAGTACGTTTTGCCGTTCACTTTGCTCTTGACGTCGTTCAGTTCCGCCCTCGTCTGGGGGTCCATTTTGTCTTTGCGCATATTCAATTCTGTGAGATCGTCGTAGGCGGTGTTAGTTTCGTCATTTTCGCTCGATTCTGTGAGATCCGGGTAGCAATGTGTGGTGTTGAGGTGTTCGCTGGCATAATGGTTTCTAAAATTAAGTAATGCTACATAAAAATTATTATATACATCAGTCTTATCTTCGTTAACATCAGAGAGTGGTGTTTCGACTTCGTCTTGTGCGCTGCACTCCTGTTGCCATTCATTGTTTTTATTTTGTGCAATGACTGATAGCGGTGTTTCATCATCACTCGTGTCTTGCATTGATTCAGTCTTAATGGCTCCTGTTTTCTGTGACATTCTTTGTGAGCCACTGAGTGCATCATGGTAACTATCAAATGATACCCAGCAGGAGTCGCACCTGCAACAAACGGCCCCTCTTTAATTTATGATATATTAAGGATTACTTTGTAGATTGGATGACGCTTCCGATCACTGTTGAGAGTCACCTCAATTATGTGCAACTTGTTTCCTTTTCTTGTCGTGTGTTCTTAAATGATAATTCAAATGTGTGCGCTTTCTGAATCTCTTGATGCACAGACTGCATTGGTAGTTCCTGATGTCCATGTGCATGTGAAGATGCTTTTGTAAGGAATTGTTGGTGCGGAATGACTTTTGGCATAGGTCACACTTGTAGGGCTGTTCGCCTGTATGCAGCCGCGTGTGATTGTCGCGCGATGATTTCGACGCGAACGCCTCTCCACAACGGGTGCACATATATGCGAGTATGCCATCGTGCGCCACTTTCTTGTGATATTTCAATGAATTACTCGACTTATATGTTTTGGCACACACATCGCACGTGAACAACATTGCTTCATCATTGCCATGGCAGCGTTTGTGCGTTAACATATTATATTTATTTGAGAAACTTTTGCCACAATCTGGACATATTGCCGGAATATATTTTTGATTTCTAGCAATTGTAGTATGTTGATGGTGTCGTTTGTTTTGCCGCAGCGTAACCTCATGCTGAGCCACGTGTTGCATTAATTCCTCTTTGTCATTGCACATGGCGTTGCACGAGCGGCAGTTGTTTTCTGTTACAACTTTATCATTGCCATGCGAATCATGTAAATGCTTCAGAAATGCACTTCTATCATCATATCCAATTGCACACTGCTTGCACGTGTAACCATTTGTGAGATCAACTTGTTTGTGATTATTCAAATGATGTAATAATTGTGTGTTTGTTGAGAATACATTGTCGCAGTATGGGCAACATTGGTTGGCGAATGCAGTTGCCATTGACTCCTCACTGTTGCAATCCTCCAGTGTCTCAACGAATGTAATGTTGTTTTTTATGAACACCTCAATATCCTTATGTGTTGCCAATTCACCAGCATGTGTTTGCATATGTGCAATTAGTTGATTGATTGTTTTCGCCTCATGTTCACATCTCTGACAATAGTAATCCATGTCATCCGCAATATTATATGATTTAATATAATTGTGCAACACTTCATTGGCACTTGTGTTAATATCATATATCATTAACCTGAAATTATGTACTTCATCAATTCACCATGCGCTTCACAACATCATTTCTTATAATAAATGGCTTCTTATTATACTATAATAACACAACATTACTAATTTTGTATGTTTGATAATATTATTAAATATAAATTTTACTAATCAATATATTTAATTTAACTATTTATATTCTTAGAAAAATATCAATTACTCATATAGTTATAAAAATATTTATTAATAATTTGATTATACAAAAATATTTGTTATTTAAAAAAGGAATATATTTATTTGGCTAGTCTCCCAAAATGTGGTAAAGCTTGTCTAACTATAATTGACGCGCCCCGCCACTTTATTAGTTTATTTAAATGTGTGAATACAAATATTACTAACTATACTATTATACTTTATCAGCGTGCTCCTCCTTTTGTGTCCAACCAGCAACTGAATTACAATTGCACTTTCGGTGTGTTGCATTCATATTTTATATTCGCACGTGTGCTTAAATGCAGTGGAGGGGCGCGTCATTTTATCTTGGACAGACTCTAGTAAAAGTGCACAATCGTCACAATTAAAACTGAGTCACATTTTAAGATTAACTTTAAAACAGCCAGTTCCAATTAGGCTGACATAGTGGTTGCAAACAAAAAAAAAAAACTTTTACATCAGACAGGGTGCCATCACATATCAAACCATAATTTAAAAAAAAATCCGTAAGTAAATATAATATGTTGTCATACTTACTCGCTTTCATCTTTGACAATTTCTTGTGTTTTGCTCTCTCTACTAGTGCTTGGTTTATTCTGTAAATAATATAATAAAATATATGAATTCTGTATCATTATGATTATTTATTATTTTCAAAAGGCATATTAACAAAACATAAGACACAATTTGTTGATAGCCTTTGTATTTATAGCTTGGTATGATTTAGGAACAGATTATTATGACAAGCTTATATGTATGTTTATGTACTGTTTGATACTATTTAAAATAGCAAACAAATAAAAATGCCATATTATGGTCTAAGATTTCACTAAATTGTCACAAATTGGTTACAAACCATTAATAAAGAGTGGATGTTCAAAAAAATGCAAAAATACATTTATATAAAATGTAAAAGCAACAATTGGTAGTCTGTAGCCAGGATCGAACCTGGCAAAATGTGCCATTTAGGACATGCCCACTCTGACTACTGAGCTCTATTTTGCTTTTCTGCAGTTATATCAACTGATCCATGTCACACTGCCACCTATTATCTGTTATCACAACCTCAAATACAAAGAAACTCCAAGCACCAACCTGATCAACAGCCCTGGCCAACTCTCTGAGTGCAATGTCCGCCCTTCTGCAGCACAACTGCAACTCGTGCCATGCCAACAATGTGCTGGCACACTGGTAGCACATCACCAGGGGCAGTGTGTCATCACGCCTCACCTGACAAATTTTGTATCATGCTAAATAATTTAACTTATGTCATTATTATTAAATAGACTAGCTGATGCGTCTATTATTAACACTTGTGGTTTACTTATAATAATAATAATAATAATAATAATCTTTATTAAAATAAGTTATCCTATGTACACATTTGGCTCTGTACCGAAAGTAGTTGGGGAACTGTATCTTCGGTTACAATCGAGTTTACAAAACATTATTATTGGACACTTTTTACATTTACTACAAAATATAAACCTAAGAGTTAGTATTATTGTTAGGGTGTTAGTATTAGGTGTAGTGTGTGTGTGTGTGTGTGTGTGTGTGTTTGTGTGTGTGTGTGGTCCTCTAGTTGTGTAAAATATACGATTCTTCATTTAGTTACATTCAATATTTCCTCTGTATCATTATAATTCAAATGTAATAACCACTTTTCTACGGTGGTTTTACATTGACCCTTATTTGTTTTCAATATGTTGAGCTTTTTATTTAATTTATTATATACAAATGGTCCCAGAAAACAGTAAAAACGCATTGTCAGTGTTAATTTAAATACATTTGCAACATTTATAACCCGATTTCTTCGGCGTGAAGTGATCTCCAGATCAGACGTTTCAAAATTTGTTTCTGAATGTTGTTTTAGAATTAACTGCTGTATAAACAATTGCCGCACACTTAACACTCCACATGATTGGTAGAGAGTGTAAGTGGGGAAAAGTCGAGGGCGAAAAGTGGACACTTTCAATAATGCACGTTGAGCTCTTTCTAGTCCGATCATAATTGATTTTGCTGCACCGCCCCAAGAGGTGATGCAGTATTGCAAAACTGACTGACATAATGATTTATAAATTTGGATTACAAGTTTAAATTGAGCAATATGTCTAAGGTTTTTAAATATAAAAATTAATTTACGTAATCTCAGACTAACAAGCTCGACATGTGGTCTAAACGTCAAATTAGAGTCAACCATCACACCAAGGTACTTAGCACGTTTTGTAACTGTTAAAGGGGGGCACAAGCATGGAAGATCACGCAGACAGTTCGGTTTGTGTACTAGAATTATATAATCATGAGTTTCTATACGAGTGCGTGCTGCAAATTCCATTAAATGTGTTTTATCGATATTAAGACTCAAAAAGTTGGCCCTTAGCCAGTCGCATACTATATTAAAACCGGATTGAGCTGCTCCATATGCTGATTCCCATGTTTTAGCGGTAAATAGTAATGCCGTGTCATCAGCATATGAGACTATTTTGCCGTGTGGAATACAAATATTACACAGCTCATTTATGTATACAAGAAACAAAGAAGGTCCCAGAATACTGCCTTGTGGCACTCCATAAGTGATTGGCAAAGCAGAGCTGACATATTCATTTATTTTTACTACCTGCGTACGATTTTGGAGGTAGTCTCTAAATAGGTCAAGCTGTGCTCCCCTAACTCCCAGGTATTCCAACTTCTCTAGAAGTTTTGGAATAGAAACCGTGTCAAACGCCTTGGCAAGATCAAGGTAGATACATAAGGTTTTCATTCCATCATCCATATTACGAACTGCAAAATCGGTTAAAACGTGAACGGCATCATTAGTTGACTTGCCAGTTCTGAAACCGAATTGAGCATTTGACAGTAAGGAATAATGTTCTAAATAGCCGATTAGTCTTTTATTTATAATGCGCTCTAGTAATTTTGAAATTGCCGGTAATATTGATATGGGCCTATAGTTGTTGACACAGTCTCTACTGCCACCCTTATGTATTGGAATAACCACCGATCTCTTTAAGGCTAAGGGAAACACCCCTAAAGAGAGGGACATGTTAAACAAGTAAGCCAAAGGACGAGCAAATATTTTACAGTTATTTTTAAGTACGTCATTATTAATTCCATCCCACCCCTTGGAACATACACTCCCCAAGTTAGCAATCAAAGCTACTACTTCATCCTCATCGGTTTCAACGAGAACGAATGAGTGAGAAGCTGGGCTGCTCCCCAGACTAGACCATCTATGAACCCCAGGATAAATTTTATCAGCAAGATCCTTGCCAACATTTACGAAAAAATTATTTACATCATCTATGGATTTTTGAGGATTATGTGTCAGTAGTTGTGATGCTGTAAGTTTTGGGCTACCTGAATAAGTGACATCCTTAACAACATCCCACATTTTTTTATTATTACCCTTTGCCCTTTCTAGTTGGCTTTTTTCATACGCTCTTTTAACTTTTTTTAATATTTTGTTGCAAAAATGTTTATACCTATCATATGTTATTTTAATAATTTCATTATTTGGATTTAGAATTGATTTTTTATATAAGTTATTCCTATTTTTTATACAGCGTAAAAGTCCTGGTGTTATCCATGGTTTAATAATCTTTTTTCGTCGCGAGAATATTATTTTGTTTGTATTTTTATCAATAACTTGTTTAACTGACTTCATAAAATAGTCCATAGCAGTGTTTACGTCAGTCATAGTATATAATGGTTCGAAATTAATATTACTTAGTTCTAGGTTAAGATTATGTTTGTCTATTTTATTCGTATAGGTATGCGCATAAGTTCTCGGTTGTTTAAGTCTTATACAAAATAATATTGCCTGATGATCAGTAATACAGGAATTTAAGACTAGAGTTGTCGCTGGTAATTTAGTTTTTAGTATTATATGATCCAGACATGTCTTGCCATTTCTGGTTGGTAATGTGTGAGCTGCAAGCAATCCATGACTTGCACACAGATTAAGTAGTGTTTGGGCTTTATTATTGGTATGATCAGGAACAATATCAATGTTTAAATCGCCAGCAATGCATATATTTTTATATGAAGATAGGTTTGAAAGGACAGTATTCAAAGAGCTCTCAAATTGGTTGATATTTTTGTAAGATGGTGATCGATATATGGCTATAAATGCTGTGCTATTTCCAACTTTAATTACCAGGCAATTAAATTCCTCCACATTAGGTTCTTCAACAGTAATATTAAGGTCTGATCTAGTATAAACCACTACCCCATCATTTTGATTATTGTATTTTTTAGTGATATGCGTATTGAAGCCAGGTATTGGAGGTATAAACGGGTTACATGACAGCCAACATTCCGTTAGAATGATAATGTCACATACAGAGTCAATTCTATGCATGAGAACATGAAAGGCATCAATGTTGCGGGATATACTCCTTATATTTTGCATTAGAAGAGTATAATGAGGGGCAGTATATAATAAATTCTTACAATTTTCAACATCACAATACATTGACTTTGAGATATTAAAATTGTCTATATGATCATTTATTTTATTTTCTGTTTTGTAAATAATTTTGTAAAGAATTTTCTAGATGAATTAATCAATTTGACTAGAATTTGACACATTAATTTATTATGATACCCAGGAAAAATTGTACATACGAGAATAAAGAAAATTAAAATGACTGTAGTTATGTAACTGTGTAGACGTAGAGGGGTATGAAGTGTAATTGAATATGTGTAAATATGTAAATAAAACAAAGTTAGTATGTGTAAGTAAGATATGTAAACAAATAAAGTAGTTCTTATTATAATTAATGTGGCAAGTATTGAAAGAAGGCCTAGTCACACTGTCGATTTTGTGATTTTTATCAGGTCATTTTCCTCAGCTATGTGTATTTGCGGCTCTTTATCAGCTTTTCTAATATATACTTTACCGAAAGAGGTCCAACAGTAAGCATAACCATTTGTCTTGGCTAGCATTCGTGTTTTGTAAAAAAGTTTTTTTGTTTTTGTTGTTAACATTTCAGAAATAAAAACAGGTTTTATGGGGCCATCCAACTTGAAATGAGAGGTATTAAGTTTTTCCCCTTTTTTATTTTGATTTTTATGATTATTAATTATGTTTTCTTTGGTAATTACGCTAGAAAATTCCACTATAATAGGTTTTATCTTATCTGGCTGTGCGACGCCTCTATACACATTTCTAACATCTGATGACTGGACTTGTACACCCAAGTGTGGTCCCACGTTCTTGACTAGTGTTATAAGGTCTTCCTTGGTCTCACTCGGTTTCTGTGGAATGCTTCTTAGTTCAATTTTAGCTGCGCATGAGTCCTTCTCTCGCCCCTCAAGCCTTGCCTCTAACGTTTTAATATACAAAAGTTGTTCATCTTTTTCTTTGTGTAGTTGTTTTAATTGTCCACACATATCATCGTATTTATTCGATATAAATTCCATAAAATTGCGTATATCCGAGTTCTGTGATTTAATATCTGCGATAGTGGCTTGCAAAATATCAAACTTTTTATTTTGTTCGTTCGATAACTTGGTGAGCAAGGAACGCACTTCCTTCATTACATCACTCTCTTCGCAGGCACGCCTCATGCGTAAACGATCTTTATTTACATGGACAGAAGTGTTCGCCACAATAGGAGAAAGTTCTTCATACATGCTATCCATGTCTGTCTCTGACAAAGATTTTTGTTTAGACGGGGGAGTGCGTTTTAATGGCATCCTATAACAACTAAGGTTACAATTTAGTTCAAGTCAATTTTTATTTGAGATATAGGAATATAAAAATATAATAATGTATTTAATTATTATATCTATATTTAATTACTCAAGAAATAAAATATAATAGATAAACTGTGACAGCTAATCCTTTGTGAACGAATAAAAAGATGGCGTTTTGAGATCAATTTGTTTGTTGCTTGGTTTTCTCAATAGATGGCGCTGTTTGCTTATAGTTGAAATTTTAAGGAAATTGAATAAAGAAACAACTTCAAAGAATTACTTATATAAACTTGAGACATAAAAAGCCGAGTCGAATGTGGGGATCGAACCCGTGGCGCACAAGTGATAGACCACAATACTTAGAACTACGCTAATTGTGCAATGATGGTGGCCGCGAAATAGATCTATACATTGGTCAGGCGAGAGCGTACGAGTATTATTGGTGATTGTAACTTAAAAGAAGTATTGCTGATACCCTCTTTGTATAAATTGAAGATTTTAGTACATATTATAACTAATCACTTTATGCAAAGTCAGCCGTAATGCAAAATCACCAACACCGGACCCAACCTCGAGTTCACACACAATATAAGTCATAAATTATAAAAATAAGGTCACTGTTTGTATTTAAAGTTCACTTTATCGTTCACTGTTTAAATTTTATACTTTATGCACTTATTATTTAATGTACAACTAAAATAACATTACCACGTATTTATTTACAATTAAGGATGGTTATTACACTTTTTATTCACTGATTAATATATTATTATTATTTTATTTTTACGCACAAAGTAAATATTGGTGTTCTCTGTTTGACAGTTGACAGTTGACTGACTTAGAAGTCATGTGCTTGTTGAGTCTATTTTTGAATTGATTAACTGTCTCCGCTCCAATGACATCGGCTGGCAAACTATTCCATGAGTCCACAACACGGTTGGACATAAAATTATAATAAAATGGTATATGTTATGTACAGCTAGTTTCACACATTATGGCATTAGCCAAAGAGCAACTTCACACTGGCAGTCACAATAAAGTAACTCTCTCACCTACATTGAACCCCGCTATAACATATTTTATGTATTGCAGATAGACTTGCGGCTAATTTTGAATGTTGTATGCTAAAAAGCACACTATACTCCATTCTTATTATAAATTTTAATGCCACTAAGAATCACCTAATGCATGTATTTATTAATTTATATAGATAAGGGTGTCATTTCATTGACAAGTGTGTTTCACATGACGGTTGGATGGGATTGACACCTTTCTACTTTTTATATTGGCGTAACATATGATGCCCCATACCCTAACATCACTTGATAAGTGGACGTGACTGCTACTAAAACAGCATCAACTATGAAGATAATTTACAAATGTGGAAGTGTCACTTCATAGTCCTGAAACTAAACTTATGTACCAAGAAACCTGTTTCTAAATTATTGGGTTTTGAGGAAATAAAATCAGGTACAATTGTGAAAAAGAAGTGTAACCTGTATAGGTAAATGTTGATGTATTTTATCAGCCAAATTGTTCTGTAACCCCTCCCCATCAAATATTGGAATAACAAATTCACTATCTGTGGCACAAGTCCGGCATGTCGATGACACTGTTGGCGGCGCATCTGCGAAACAATGCAATTTATTAACCAAATTATTTATAACGCGATATTAGTATAGTTATGCTGTGCATTCACGTTAATATTCAATGAAGTGTGGTTAGATATGTTATTTACTATACTAATGCTGTTTAATGAGCCAGAAATATACACATTTTTATTGTAATAAGAGGTAAAAATCTACTTACTTCCTACATTTATTTGCAAAGTGGTTTCTAATTCATTTGATTTTTTGTTATTTGATGAAGTAGGATCTTCAGTTACATTTACAACGAATACTTGGGGTGCTTTTACTTCTAAATTATCCATTATATTTATAAAATAATCACTATTTCATACACTAAAGTGAAAAAAATTGGATAGATTCCCTGCACAGCACATAAACTAATAAAAATGTACGCTGTGACATGAACGCAAGCGGTGAGCTGTCAAATTAAATACGTTCACAATCATTAAACCACGGAATATTTTGTTAAAATGCCGATATTATTTTTCTTTCTTCTCTACTCTTCTTCTTTATTGTACTACTTATTATTATTATGAAAATTGAAATGCAATATTATTTAGTTTATTAATCTATTTATTTAGTCATACTAGCTTAACATAAGACATCTTGTTGAAGTTTCTGAACGATGAAGTTAGAGGAAGCGGAAGCTAATATTTAAATTTAAAGATATTCATTTTAAGAAAAACGATTTAAAGAAAAACATTACTGACAGATTAAATATAATAACAAAATGGCTGAATAGGCATACATAGTTGCGCAACTAAGTTCTCGCTGTTACTAGCACAGAACACTATTACCTAGCGGGTTACTAGTATTCACACAGAATTCCCTTCTTTCTATACCTTCACATAGCTCAGGCTTTGTCAACAAATCGTTTGCAGTAGTGGCAATAAATTTATGGAACAAACTTCCACTGAAAATCAAACAGGCGCCAAATAGACCGATTTTCAAAAAACTTCTTTATCAATATTTGATCAGTCAGCAATAGTCATGTTCTATATCTGTTATTTATGTATTTCTATATTAATAATATGTATCTATGTGTGTGTGTATTTGTATGTATGTATATATACATATATATTTAAATGTATAGTATGTATTTTTGTATGTAGTTTATATAGATATATTTAGTAACTTATAAATAATATTTTCATTTTAATACTTATATAGCCATATTTTAAACTTTGTTGCACTACCCACCATCATCTTAACGTTCACCATATATGAAGGTTTGGCTGGTAGAGAATGCCATGGGGCATTAAGTCCGCCTTTTGTAAAAAAAAAAAATACAATAAAGTTTTTAAATAAAATAAATAAATAAATAGTAGCTGTTACTACTGTCACTCCGCCAACTTTGTAGTCGGTGACATGTAAGTTGGCAAGGTTTAAACGCAGTGGGGGAAGTTTGCGCATGTACACTGGCCGTGCAATAAAAAAGAGTCTCTTTAGATTCATAAAAAATAATAATAGTAGTTTGAGTGAAAGTAGATGGACGAAAGAAATGTACATGGACGCGTTAATCGAGGCCGACGGAGGGTGTTCTCCGACCAAATCGGTGATATCCTCAAGAAAACTGGGTGTCAATCAAGGCAAACTTTATGTGTTCTACTTTTATGATGAAGATATTGAGAGAAGAGTGCAAAAGTGTAACATAGTGAACGGTGCCATTCATAGTATAATGAACAGCCAAATAATGTCCCAAAAGTCACGGATGGCTGTTCATAATGCGGTACTCGTTCCCACAATGATGTATGGAAGTGAATGTTGGGTGTGGCAGAAGAAGCATAAGAGTAGAATTAACGCTATAGAAATGCTGTCATTAAGGAGTGTATGTGGAGTAACGATAGTGGATAGAATAAGGAATAGCACAGTGCGTGATAGGTGTGGTTTGAAAGAAGATGTAGTGAGTAGTGACAAGGATTGACAAAGGGATGCTGCGATGATTTGGGAACATAGAAAGGATGAGTGAAAGTAGATTGACGAAAGCAATTTATAAATTTGATGTGTATGGGTGCATCAAATCGAAGACATCGTCAAGAAAGCTGGGTTGCCTAGTGCCCATAACCGTAGAGCTTGTATGAAGAGAATTGTGGATGTGCGGGAAGCGAGGGAGTTGTGTCAGAATCGTAGCAGGTGGCGCTCCATTTTCTCTGCCTATCCCTGTGGGGAAAAGACGGGACAACTTTATTGATTGATTTTTTTAGTTACGCGGCGAGGGACTAATATATAGTGATAATACTAGTATGATACGAAAACCAGTGGTCAAATTACAGTGCACCCAAGTGTACGCGAAAGCGAACGGAGCGTGGATGCCACGCGGGAGTCGGTGATCGACTGGCCAGCCAATCGCGTGCACGGTACTTTGTTACCTCATGCTCCGCGTCCCTCGCGTACCTAAACACACCTAAAAAATCTGACTACTCTTGCCAACTTATGTGCCCCGTTATATACACGAAACCCATCTGACTGACGGCAGATATATCTAAACAAAAAAAATGTAATGTCAGCAAGAATTTACAACAGACTTTCGGAATGCATAATGGGGCGTTCTCACGGGGCGATTTTAGTTGATCAACTGCGAAATCGTTCGTGATTTGAACCGTCTAAACAGACTTTCAATCAAGTTGAAGCAATAAATATCTATTCAACAAAAGTTAAAAACCTTTCTACTTTTGTTGATTCATTTGACAGCTGACAGCGAATCGACTCGTCTGAACTTGTTCGTTCAACTTGCATTGAATAATCAGTCCAATCAGTCAGTCAATCAGCGCGATTGAGTACCTATGTACTGTATATTGCATTCTTCTATCACCAGTATTTTGTTTGTTTGTAAAATAAAATGTGAATTGTGGCGTCCACATCCACGAGAAAAATGCTAAAATGGACAGATAGTGTAATAACACGTGTTATATTGAGTCGATTATTATTGAACCGTGAGAACGCTACAGTCAATATTTACTTTCGATTTTTTTGATAAACGACAAATATTGATCAACTAAAATCGACCTGTGAAAACGCGGTATAAGCGAGATAATATTTAACACAGACATTGAAAGAATATTTCATAGGCAAGACATATTATACTTTATAGAGTATATGGAAGACAGCACATAGACATAATATATATACATGTAATTAACTGCACAATTTTTATTGATATTAACTTTAATTGAAAATAATATTTGTATACGCCCAAATGTGCAGTTATGGAGTACAACAAATTTAGATATGCGACAGTCATTACCATTACTAACCCATGACATGTAAATGAATGAATAATAAAATAAAATAAATTGAGATCCTTTTCATCCTTTGAATGCTGCCTTAGCGACTGTAAAGACGGCTGGAGTCATCATCATTGTTTTGTTCTTGTATGTTTGTATTAGTTGCTGAAAATATGTTTTATATAATTTAGATACATAAAGATATAATATAAATGACTTATAATATTATAAAACTATTGTGATATTACCAAAACTAATTTGATGAGATACACAGCAAATGTTAGGAATGACAGAGTCATAAGTGCACTCTCTGACGATGGAAAGTCAACGTGACCTCTTTGCTCTAACATTGGCGCCGATCTTGCTCTCCTACTGGTTTGGTCATCATCAGGCCATGTTGATTCTATGCGATCCTCTATAAATCGGCAAAACATAAAAATAGCTTTTTTTATATATTGTCTAAAAAGGAAATGACAGTCTACTCCTAATTGATAAAACATTCACCAATCAATGCCATTCTCACAGGGATAGGCAGAGACAATGAAGCGGCAATTTCATTCACACAACCGTCTTTCTTGGTATTACAGGCATTTCTTGAAACTGCATTGTTTTTAATAGTTTACAGTTAGTAGACTGAATAGAATGTTGAAAAGAGGGAAGACAATTTTTTTATTATTTTTTTTTATTTTATTTTTATTGTGACTCGACATATGACAGCACCCCGCTTGATGTTAAGCCAAAGTGTGGTCCATGAATGAATGTCACTGCTACTACAATTCAATAACTGTGAGTAGCAATCACATCCACTATGCCGGCCTAGATGGAACCGGCAACTTACAAGCTGATCCCGAAACGTGACCAAATCACTTCACGGTCTGTATACTTGTAAGTGGTGGTACTACCCCGGATCGGCAGACTGGGTACCACTGCCTACCACTCTTTGAAAACCAGACCCGAAGCAAATATCCATCTCTTTTTTTTTTATTAACAAATATTTGCAATATTTAATACTATTAAATATTACAAATAAAAGCTATGAAACAAATATTTGCTCCGACCGGGGATCGAACCCGGGACTTTACGCGCAACAAACCAGTCGCTAAACCGTTCGTCCACGCCTGTCGTCAAATCATTTTAATTCAACTATTGCATCGGATATAGTTAAATCAATGGCGACCTAGAGCCTCCGGTTCAAAACCACTTGCCGGTACCAATGTATCGATGATACAACTTGTACTTTGGTCGTCATGTTTCTTTGATTCAAGCACGTATAGTAGCTTAGTATAGAAAAGTTATGAAAAAGTTAAGTTACGTCTGCTTATCCTTATTAATATACGGGTTGATAGTATAATGATCACTTACCTATAGTAGCCATTATTGAATCTTGCAATGAACGCAAGTATCGCAATTTGCTTCCAAAACTTTTTTGTGTGTTACGTGAAATTGTGTCTGTGATTACTTTTAGGAACTTTATTACATTCCCGATTTGATCCTCTTTATCATTTGGTTTTTTATTATTTTTGGTTTTCTCATCTTTTATTTCATTTTTTGTTCCTTTTGTATCTTCTTTTGTGTTAATTCTTTGTGTAGTATCTCTAATTTTATTATATTCTGTTGTAATTTCATCATCAGTATCGCGTATATTAAATTGTGTTGTTTTAATTGTATTTGCTTGTACTCTTTTTATGGTAGCCATGTTCTTAACTCTCGAAACTGTTCCTTTGTTCCACGAGTTATGTTTTAATGACACATTTGCGTATTCTTCATAAAAAGGTGTTGTCGTTTTGTATAACCTATTTTCACTAATTTTCGTCTTCTCGTAATGCCTCTGAGATATTTCTACCCATTCTGTATTAATTGTTTTTATTAAAATTATTAATATTATAATAATTTTGTTGTCCATTTTCTTTGCGTCTTATTGTCATGGTGTTTTGTTGTTTAGTGTATGTCGCAGCATCTTCTAAGTACCGTTTCCTAATTTTCTTTCAACAGTTAATGTTAGGGTTTCCAAACTTTTTGAAATCTTAACTATATTGAAATTTAATTCCTATAGAACATATATACGTTGATGTTTATATTTAAGCTATATATTTTTTTGGTTTAAATGTTCTAATGAGATAACTATTAAATTAGTTATTTTGTACAATAGATATTATCATTTGTAATATCCTGAGTATTGTATGAGTATGAGACTTTTTATTATGATGTATTTTTATAGTTAGCTGGTTTGATTAATTTATTTAAAGTAAGCCGTATTGGCATCCTTATTGCGGCGACGTCACATGCAGTGGTATGAATCGGTGCGTATCTAAATTGCACCATTTCATACTGTTACCCACATGATTCTCACACAAAGCGCTCACAATAATAACCATACGAAAATTACGTTTAATTATATTATAACTTATGGCAGCACTTTAGTAGCTAAGTAGACTAATGAAAACAATAATAAAAATGGTCGTGAAGTGACTTAGTCGCGTTTCGGGATCAACTTGTAAGTTACCAGTTCCAATAATAATAATAATAATAATCTTTATTTATTTCACACAAATAATACTTAACATAAACTTAATCTAAATTACAACAATCAAGTGTCACTGGTGCCCCAAACTAGGTGAAAATCTGTATTTCAGGACACCAGGAGTTCACTCACCGAAATGCAATTACTTGAATAAAAGTGTTATTGTGTTACAAGTGTTAATTGAATAAAACAAAGTATTGTTAGTAAAAATGTGTGTTAAATTATTTCCTTATTCTATGGTTAGTACAATTTGAGAAGAGTTGAGCAATAGATTTTCTGTATCATTATAATTAGTTATAATTAGCCAGTTTTTTATAATCGTTATGCATCTTTTCCTGCACAGCGGATAGACATCCAACAGTTTATTAATTTTATTGCATAGTAAACAGCCAAGGTATAAGAAGAATTTCTGTGCAAATGAAGTGTTCCATCTTCTGGTTGGGCATATGTCTAGGTAACGTTTGGATATTGAAGTGCCATCATAGCCTAAAAGGGAGTGCATCTTAATAACAGCCTTTAATATAAACAGTTGGCGAACGGTAAGAACCTCACAGTGTTTATATAATTGGACAGTAGGATATCGAAAAGGAAGAAAAGCGGAAACTTTTAGCACAGCTCTCTGCGCTCTCTCAAGTTTCAATATCGTAGTTTTGGATGTACCTCCCCAGACGCTAATACAATATGTCAACAGAGACTCACACAATGCGAAATATACTGTCTTTATTATTTTTGACTCAGCTACATGTCGCAGATTTTTAAATATGTATATTAGCTTACGAATTCTGCAAGTAAGCTGATCAATATGTGGCTGGAAATTTAATTTGTTATCAATCGTTATCCCGAGATATTTAATGGTGTCAGTTCTTTCCAATATAGGCAATGGTTTATAGAGGTGCAAGAATGGGCCACTAACTGAAGCGAGTCATGATCATTTTTAGAATTGCAGCGAATAGAGAAGCTAAGGTATTTAGTCTTCGAGGCATTAAGAGTTAGTGTGTTAGTTGATAACCAGTCAGTAACCCTATCCAAGCCCATTTGCGCGTACTTATAGGTATCAGCCCAATTATTTGTCTTAAATATAATTACCGTGTCGTCAGCAAATGTGATTATTTTACCATTTAACAAAGGCATTTGACATAGGTCATTTATATATACCAGGAACAATGTTGGGCCCAATATACTGCCCTGTGGGACCCCGAAAAAGACGTGGTAGTCAGAGCTGATAAACTCGTTAATTTTAACATATTGAGATCTGTAAGAGAGGTAGTCTTTAAAAATATTGAGTTGAGTATCTCTTACTCCAAGTCTCTCAAGTTTGCGTAACAGGGTGGTGGCAGGAACCGTGTCAAACGCCTTGGCCAGATCTAGAAATATCGCCAAGCATTTCTCCCCTGCATCAACACTTTTGACTATATAATCAGTTAACTCATGTACAGCATCTGAAGTAGACCTTTTCGATCTGAAACCGAATTGATTTGGTGAAAGAATACTGTTTGATTCTAAGAAATTTACCAATCTACTATTTATTACTCTTTCTAATATTTTTGATATTGTGGGCAATATAGATAGAGGCCTGTAGTTGTTGACACAATCCCTGTCACCACCCTTATATACGGCTAGACAATAGAGCCGACATAGTGGATGTGACTGTTACTTACAATTATTTAACTTGACATCAATGGTAAAGAACGAAAGGTTGTGCATGAGAGTAGCGAGATTTAGCTTAGCTGGCATAGGGGATGCAATTCACTGTGGCTTCCGCTTATCACATCACAATTGCGGATGTCGCTCCATTGTCTCTGATTATCCCTGTGGATAAATGCGTGACGACTTATTTGATTTGAGTCTTAAATTCAGTGAACCTGCAACCTTACGAGGTCTTAGGCAAATATCTGCTAATATATGAGAACTCAGTTTTGTAATGAAACAACGCGTTGGAGATTTTTATAATAATAATAATAATGTAATACATTAATCAACCTCACTCCGCTCACAACACACACAAAGCAATACATTGCCATTCACAATACTGTCTGATACGATACTGATAAGTTACCACAGAGTACAGCCATAGTCTCTGCCTATCCCTATGACAATCTGATAATGCGGTACGTTTTCTTCAAGTTGCGTATCACGCCAATATGAATAGAATAGGAACTGTAACGGATGGCTGTTCATAATGCTGTGTTTGTGATGAGAATAGAATTAACGCTATAGAAATGCGGCCACTAAGGTGTGTCTCTAAGAAATAGATGCGCGATAGATGTGGTTTGAAAGAGGATGTAGTGACAAGGATTGACGAAGAAATGCTGCGCGATGGGTTAGGATGTGTTTAGGAAAGGACGAGTGAAAGTAGATTGACGAAAGCAATTTATTAATCTGATGTGGATGGATGAGTTAAACAAGGCAGGCCCAGGAGGGTGTTTTCCGATCAAAACGGAGACATCCTCAAGAAAGCTTGCCTAGAGCCCATAACCTGCCTTAGAGCTTGTACGAAGAGAATTGTAGATGTAAAGAAAGCGAGGGAGTTGTGTCAGGATCGTGGCAAGTGGCGCTCCATTGTCTCTGCCTATCCCTATGGGAAAAAGCGTGATAATTTGATTGATTGATATTTAAAAATACTTTCATTTATTATTAATTTTGGAATATTACGATAATGACAATAACTTGCATATATTAAATATGATATTAACCCAACTAGGCCTAAAAATTTTTGTTCTATTACAACTCGACAACTGAATTCGAATTGCCTGGTGGTCAGCAAGGGGAACCGGTGAAGGCCCACGGCTGCCTCAGTCGCCGTAACTATTCCGGGAAAACAGTCAAAAAAGTTGAAAAAAACTGCACGATTATTTATATATTATTTATTTATTAATTAATTCATAGAGTAGTGTCATTGCAATATTGACAATGACAACGTTCACAACACACATCAACATATAACATTAAAAATAATATTATTATTAACTAACAAATTGGCATTAATTATATCTGCGATAACATAATATTATATTACTATATATTCACAACAAAACACATGAAATAAATAATATACAAAGGTACCTATGACTAACATATCTACCTATCCCTATGAATACATTGTTAGCGCAAATATAAATAATGCAATATACATATAATCTTCATATAATTGGCAACTATTATAAATTCTCACATTATTGACAATTTTGGCATTTTGGTCCGGCATTGTTTGTGGCGAATTCAAACGAAATCACACGAAAACAATGGAAGCACAAAACAACACTCATTGGTGACATAATGGTAACCATTATCCCCAGTGATGGGGATTATTAGACACGTGATAATTTTAGTCTAATGATCCCCATTGAAGTGTCTAATTAAAAAAAATTAAACATTTTTGCGTTTTGGCGGTTTTTTTTTCAGAAATCCCCATTAAATGTAGGTACATTATCAAATATAGATGTTATATTTATTTATCTTATTTAACGTTTTTTGTTTTTTAATGTTATTTATTATAGAAATCCCCATTGAATATACATATTCAAACATAGTAATAAATTATTCTTATGTAGGCTGGGTTGCCTAGTGCCCAAAACCGTAGTGCGTGTATAAAGAGCAGTAGTGTAGAGTGGTAGGGAGATCGCAGCCGCGTTTCCTACTACCTGAATGTTGCCGCTATATAATAAGCGACTAGTGCTCGCAATGTTGTCTGTGGTAATAGAACTGTGACACCAATCATAATGCACGGAAGTGTAACAAAATAACAACTGCACAAATATATATATAGATATATAGAAAGCCATTTGCAATGGTAAATATATATAAAATAATTATACTTTATTGAGTATAAGTAAAAAACCTAATTATATAGTATTGAGAAATTGCATTTAATAATTTAATTTGTATAATTTTAATTAATTCTAAATTATTACTAATTTTATATGCAATGCAAAAGAGGCTACGTTTGATAATGTCGTTGTCTAATTATAACCTAATCTGAACCTTAACACATTATCACTTTTGATAACCCAATTCAGTCACCGACCCAAGCAAGAGGAAACCCTCTATTCACTGCGCAGATAAATTATAGTGTGAATAAATAGTAGTAAGACTTTACAAAACAACTGTCGCGTAAATTAGGCAAAGACGTCAGTGAAGGTCGTGCCAATATTAAAAAAAATTTTGGATAAGCCCGTGAATATAAAAGTAAAAAGTCTTACTACTTTTTGATCACAGAAGTATGCATGATGAGTCTAAACAAGTTTAATATTATAATAAATTAATAATTTTCAAATTGCATATAAAATTAGTATTGCGTTAGGCCGTTATTTAAATACATCATTAATATATATATATATATATATATATATTACATATTAACATTTATATTACCTTACTGTCTCAACTCGTAATGACCGGAAATTTATATATTTAACTAAACATAACAAACAATATATTTTTCTATCTAATTATAATATATAATGGCGTTATTAACATATGCAATATAATATACAGGTGGTGCCAGAATGATGTGTCACACATAAAGTGGCACATCAATGGGCTTCATGTTCAATTAATAATAATAGTTGATCACAAACAATGGATCACGTATATTGGTTGAATTTAAGCCCAATGCGAGTATGGTGTACATCAATCAAATTGTCACGGGGATAGGTAGAGGCAATGGACAATAATATAACATACTTCCATTTTGAGTATTAAAGAAGATCTCCCCGCCACACGCATGTCGCGTGCAGGGCCGTAGTGGTCTCGCGTCGATGCGGCTATATATACTAATACTCTGTCAAAATACCGCTTGCGAGATATTGATTGCTCAACGCCATTGGTTGTTGTAATTGCCGCATGTGGCGACCGCAACAAGTACAATATTAATGGGACCTACTGTATTTATATATATATATATACATAACAACATATATAAATATCATAGTATGACCAACACAATGAATATTCAATATAATCTCATTGTTTAATTAATAAAATATGTTTTCTCCATAATTACAATACTTTAATATTTATTATATATATTACAATTTTGTATATATCTAATAAAAATTATGATAATGACATAAGCATTTTAATATATAGCATATTATATTATATTTGAGTATATAATATACCAAACATGTGTTACTTTTTAATCATTTTGGCACCTATTATTTGATTCAATTCAATCTTTCATAATTATACGAGTGATAATGTTACTATAGATTGTGACATCTACGAACCTACCAGCGGACCTTAATTCCTGGGAATTTCCTATAATGTAAAAAACACAAGAACCAAATAGAGACTTTAATATTATATTATTTTAAATAACAAATTATAATATAAAACATTACAACATTCACAGATCACAAACAAACATAAATGATATGAAATTCTCACATTAAATGCATTCATAATAACTTATTAATTAAATTAATAAAACTTATATATTAACAAATAAATATTACTATAAAAAATAAGATCAAAGTTTTTTATTATCATTGTAAAATGCGTCAAAAATATATTATTCATGTAAAAGTAGGAATGCACATTAATTGTATGCTCCGGTTTTTCCTTTTTCTTCTTGTTTATGGCTTTAGTATTTAACTTGCCAGTGTCAAAGTAAAAAATATATGGTTCTATGTTAAAACATTGTCAAGTAAAGATGAAGATGAACCACGCGAGTGATTCATTACAAGATGACGATGATAGTGAGATTGATGATGATCGTTTTAGTAAAGCGGCGGAAAGCCTTTACCAAAACTTCGGAAGCAGTCTTGGAGGGAAAATGAAGAAACACGTTTCACAGCTTTAAATTACTTGTTTATACTTGATCAACTTAAAAATGATTACTGGATAACAATTCCACCATTATTATGATGGACCACCACCATTATACATTACACATTAATATTTATGAAAAAGCTTTTCAAATAATTCGAAATTGCGCGTCCTGTCACTTGTAGTTGCCCGCCAAAACTCCATTATGCTCCGTTTTGTAAAACCATTGACATTTTCCCCGTGCGTTCATTTGATGGTGCGGCATATTTGATAAATTGAATGCATCACCCGCCATGCATATTGGTGACGACGGAGGCAAGCCGAGGTCATAATATATGTTGTGTGGTTATAAAAATAAATAAAAGTGGTTCGTAATCACACATATCAAACTAGTCGCACCACTAAATGGACACTTAGCAAGCCAATAAGCATACAAATACTAAATAAAATAATACATAGAAAATATTAACAAATGCATTGAATTTGATTTTAAGATATAACAATAAAAAATTAGGTACAAGTTAATTAGGCAAAAGTATATTACAACAATGATATTATGTTTTTAACTTAAGCAAATCATAATGATAATTAGAATGGCGTTAAACGGTGTTTCCCCATCACAACATGGCCGTCACACCCGTCTTAATCTATTCTAATTATCAAAATTCTTTCATTTATTATATCAAAAAGTTGGTCCATAACCTATATAATTCATGCCTTAGGCAAACCCGTAAAACGTAAACAAACAACATTTGTATAGTATATAAAAAAACGTTATAAAAATTAGGCTTTCATTTATTATTATTATTGTGCTTAATTTTATATTAAAAAACCTAATTAATAATCGGAATTGTTAATCTTATAACTCTGAATACAAAGTTGCGTTTGTGAAATAGAACATATTGCGCAGCGAACCTATCGGCCGCTTAGTCTTCAACGATTGGTGGTGTTTGTGCGTCAAATGCAATTGTTAATTAAATATAGCAACCCATTAAGTTTCCTGCAGATAGAAACATAAATAGTCTTTGAGTTCCAACTAGTCAGTGAGTTCTCGAAGGCCAAGCCAAAGTTAAAGTGAATATTACATAAGAACATGGGGTTTATTAATTCACTTTTCTAGAAATATAAAAAAGTACACACAAACATATAGTCAACGCTTCATTTAGGCCATCAATTACAATTATTGGTAACGGAACATGTTAATAATTAAATTCGAATATAAAAATATATTTTAATTAACCTATTAATGAGTTGTTTCATCCTGTTGAGTTTCGCTTCGGACGCCATTTTGTTCAACTCCATGGAGATCATTGGCATCATTGTTCTGTTAAAATACAAAATATTAGTTATATTAATTTATGTAAATAGGTATTAAACGAATCGGAGGGTTGCCCAGTGCCATAACCGTAGAGTTTGTATAAAGACGATTATAGATGTGAGGGAAGCGAGTGAGTTGTGTCAGGATCGTGGCAAGTGGCGCTCGATTGTCTCTGCCTTTCCTTCGGGAAAAATGCATTTGATTAATGTTTTTCCTAAAAGGAAAACGATGTAAATTCCGAATAATTGTAATAACATGTGCCATTTTAACAGTGAATATTATTAGAGTTGATTAATTGGACCAATCAATGGACAGATAAGTATTATTTGTCATTACAGGCGTAAAGAGCGTCCACGCGTTTTGGGATAAGCTTCAGTGTATGCCGGCATCACACAACTGCCATTAATGTAGTATAACATCACACCACTTTAACATCAATTCCCACAATAATAAAAGTATGTTAAAATATATCAAAGTCATAAAATATAGTGTGTATTTAAAACTAACCGTGTTATGTCAGAGCCATCTTGCGTCGTCGCACGGATGTGTGAGATATCTCTTCGGGTAATGTGCCTCGAGTGCACGTAGATCTGCCCACGCCTCTCTGCTTTGCAGCCATGCATGACCAAGGGATTTGTCAACTGACAGACGTTTGCGTTGCTTCACTTGCAGTAAATTGTTGATCAGGTCAATCGCTAAATAACACAACAAGACATTGTTTGCATTTAATGAAACATTTAAATGAACGTACTATGCTATGCTACAGTAAATGTCATTAAATCTGACATGTTTTAAATTTTGTGCTTGGCATTGAATGTAAATATTTACTGCCACGTAAAAATATATGAATTAACAATCTATACTAATATAATAAAGCGGAAGAGTTTGTTTGTTTGTTTGTTTGTTTGTTTGTTTGTTTGTTTAAACGCGCTAATCTCAGGAACTACTGGTTCGAATTGAAAAATTCTTTTTGTGTTGGATAGATCTATTATCGAGGAAGGCTTTAGGCTATAAAACATTACGTTGCGACTTATAGAAGCGAAGAAACAGTCGAAAATGTGGAAAAAACGGGGAATATTATTCGTCTTTGAGGGCGGGCGAGGAGAGGCGGTGCTTGCGGGCGAGGCGGAGGGGGGCGTAGCTCTACGAGGTATAGTCTGTCTAAGCCGAAATGACGCGCCCCTCCACTGCATTTACGCATACGAGCAAATATAAAATATAGATAAAACACACCGAAAATGCAGTAATTGGTTATTCAGTTGCTGGTTAGACACAAAGGAGGAACGAACGTGATGAAGTTTAATAGTATAGTTAGTAATATATGCATTCACACATTTAAATAAACTAATAAAGTGGAGGGGCGCGTCATTTATAGACAGACAAGCATACTATGCGGTCGGCTCCCTACTGATCGGTTGAATGCAGCGTTAATTTGTTTTTACGATATAATATCATCGTGCAAAATCCTTTTTTATACAATTTCATTTTGTAATAGTTTTCTCTATAGTAGGTAGTGTTTGTGTTTAGTATAGTATTTTGTTTCTAATATTTTCACAATAACACTTTTTTTGTTTTGTTGTAAATAATTGAGAATCAAACGAACTTACCTGTAAGTGAAGTTCGATGATAATTGTACGAACTTCCTTAGTGCTCCGCCGATTGTTCCGTATTTAAACAAAGTAGTATTCGCATTCGATGGCTACTCTCACACGTTTAATAGTAATCAGTTTTTTTTTTTTTTTTTTTTGGATGAATGTACGGTTGTCCAAGCCTCGATTTCTTTAAGACAACATTCTGTTTATAGTGTTCCTGTGCTTACAAACCTGAAACTCACCTACCTATTTACATGTAGAGGTGGGAGGGTGTGGCTTTCACAATCGGCGGAGCACTAAGGAAGTTCGTACAATTATCATCGAACTTCACTTACAGGTAAGTTCGTTTGATTCTCAATTGTACTTCAATTCCTTAGTGCTCCGCCGATTGTTCCGTATTTAAACAAAGTAGATATTTAAAGGTTGAAGGTTTGTGGACTGAAATGGAAGTATCACCAGACATTTGGATGATCAGAACTCCTCAATCACATTAACTTAGTTCTATAACAATTATTTCTTAAATTTATATAATTATGCGTCCTCTAAGTCATTACAGTGATCTAGTACAAGTAATAAATATATATATAATATATATATTTTTTTTTTTAAATCAATTTTTGCAAAAGTGTTGGATTTTTCGGACCATCCAACAGTTCTACGAATAGTGTCAATATTCTCTCCTAATGTTTAAATAGTAGATGTTGACAAATGACCATTACTATGATTTTCAAGTGTATGTCATAGATATCAAGATATAAAGTGTATCTTTATTTTAATTGCTTAAAGTTTGTTAACGAACAAGATTTTTTTTTTTTATTTTTTTATTTATATAACTGAAAGAGTTTTGTGCAGGGCAGATAAACTCTCTTTTACAAAAGATATTTTAGGATTTATACAATAGAGGCAATAATAAAGTTGGTTGTGTACGACCTGGCCCTAGGTTTATTGAAATTTATTATTTATATTTTAACTTGCAATATTTTAAATAATCATATTATTATATTTAATTAAAGATGAGGATTATCCTTTATGAGCGGTGACAAAAGCTAACAATGTTATCACATTGGATAACAAATTAAGTGAAATATTTTCATTTGGATATAATTTATATAATAATTCTTAACAAACATTGGGTTCTTAAATCATATTTTCGAGTTTGTGGGCGAAACCTAAAAATCTCTTAGATAGTATCTTAACACAAATGTCAGTGGTAAGTTCATTTGGTAAATGAGGGCTATTGCTGAATATACCAATTTACTGAATTATAACTATAGCCTTTATTAGAAGTATTAGAAAAAGGTTAATAAATAAGAATAAATAAGAGAAATCTTATCTATCTGTGAAGTGTAATGTATCTGTATATTTGTGATACTATTTTTTTTACTATTACAATAATCTACAATTAGGTATGTATTACATTGCTTCAAAATGTTATTGACAATGAAGCACCTGCACTTACAGGCAATGGTTGCAATGGTCAATATGAGCCAACTATAATTACCCTAGGTGCCTTGTTACAAAATTTAGAAAAGCTTTATTATAATTGAAAAGGGTGGAAAACGAATGATATTTGTAAAAAGTCCTGTATGGAAAACGTCCATGAGATTGTGAAAGAATCTCTTGCGATAGCATAGTGGTCTGGTCGCCAACAAATATATAACTTACACTTATGATTATGTGTAGAGGCAAACAAATCTTTTTTAGAAATACCAAAACCTGAAATAATCGTATAAAGGGCATATTTTGCCGTTTTTCACTAGGTTCTATTGTTAAACTGTCTTGAAGCAGTGTCAACTGATTTTATTTGAAGCAGTATTGTTTTTGATGGTATATAATCTGTCTATACGCACATACTTGCATGCTTACACCACTGCTAAATTAGTTTAGCTAGACTATCAAGATGTGGTGTTGTTAATTCTTAACATGATAAAGCAGTTACCTACTTTTATTACATGTAAATGATTTTAAAGCAAAAAGACAGCCAGTAAATTTAGGTAATTATTGTGTTCATTTATTTATTTATCAATCTTACCGAACCCTATTAGTGGTACAACATAACCGCAATTTAACAATAATGCATCTGCATAAATTACTTATTTTGGCTGATTAATTGATTCTTATGAAAGTGAAACAAATTATTTTGTCAACAGGATAGTTAATTATTGGCACCTTGTGATATTGGTACTTGGCTATTATATCTATTATTATTTAATGCATTTCCATAGTTCAAGTTGTTTTGTATGCGCATCAGCTATATTATGTTACACCTGAAGTCCTGGACATTCTGCATATAGCATGCCTGTAATAGTGGCCAACTTTGAATAGGACGTGTTTTGTTCCAACTGTCATGTTTTCAGAACCTATTCTCATTCATTATGCTTGTGGAATTAATTTACTTTTAGTTGTGTTTATAATAAAATATAAACTTACCAATATATAAGTCTCCTTTGTGGCCATTAGACATGATTATTATGTCTTTATCTAAACATTTAAATATACTAATGAAGTATAATTCCTGTTTTTATTATATTTATGTATGGGTGTCAAAATCATCTTTAATATCAATATTGGTCATGTAAAAAAATCCAGAGCAGTTATTAATAATTTAAGAGCAGTACGTATTTCCTCAATTTTAAAAGATGTTAATTTTTTAGGATTAAAAATAAAACTTTTATTTTTTATATGTATTATTTTGGAGACAATAAAGTGGGGATATAAATTAATTGGACTCTGGTGAGCTCAAGATAAATAGCACCTTTACATAACAGTTCATTTATTGAACTATTAAAGTCAGCAATTTCTTCCTTAGAAATTAGGCAACCTGACCAATTGGAACCTGACTTATTGTACAGGTATTAGATTTATACAGGTATTATATTAAATGGAATATTGTGTCCCAGATCCATGAAAAATAAATAAATATGTCAGAGGGTACCTTGTAAAAATATTGTAATCGTCTGTTGACGCTGTTTGTTGTTGCCTTTCATAACAGCATATTGGTAGCAACCACCTTCTCACATAGTCTTCCGAGGGAGTCCCCAGTAGTTTAAAGGATTTTATTTATTTAAAAAATCAGTGGTCGAACTTGCTGCGGCTTTACTATTTCCCATTTTATCACCAAAAGTCCAAAGTTGACTTCAAAAAGGGATATTTCAGGAGTTGAGTCCTGTGCTGCATCTCTGGCAACTTCACCTGAACTAGCCTGAGGCTAAAAACCTTCTTAAAGAGAAGTTCATTGAAATAAGTTTTTCAGTATCTTTCTGACATTCTGAACATTTTTATATTAATAAATGGCGGTATTGATATATCTATATAACACCGTATAATTTTATTCTTAATACTGTGATTTACTGTATTTGCATGGCATGGCAAAATAGTGAATACTTTTTGTTTTATCCCTCTTCAGAGAGGGTTTATTGATTGCATATGTGACCTCAGGGTTTATTTTGCAAGGGTTAACCATTGTGTTAAATACATTTTCCCTCTCTCTTTTTTTTTTTTTTTTTTTTTTTTTTTTTTTTTTTTACACCAGACTAACTTTTTGACCAACGGTCTGTGGGTTCTAGTTGTGTATGGCTGGTTCTGGCACTCACGTTCTTTGGTATGGCCTAGAGCAGTGTTTCCCAAAGTGGGGCCCACGCCTTACAGGGCAATTCGATAGTTAAGGAGGGTAATTTCAAAATGGATTAGACACGACTTCAACCCTTCTGTTTTGGGTTATTTATATGCAATGCTAGATATCGGTGACCAATTTATCAAAAAAGGCAATTTTTTTTTTTTTTTTTTAAATATTGTAATCATTTATATTTATTAAGGGTAAAAAACATTTTTTAAAGGTTGGGAAACACTGGTCTAGAGTGACTAATAAAACAAGGTCAAGAGTTTATTGACCTCGAATCTTTATTGAGTTGGTGCTTAAAAGCATAAACCCTGGGTAAAAATGTTGTAACCTGAATTAGGATTCTCATTATATATAGTACATTTTTCTAATAAAAATCATACACATCAATATATGGACGACGTAGGTTCACCCATGCTCAAGAGGTAATAATATTGGATTGTGACGATGTAATTCCTCGAAATACATTCAAGCACAATAATAAAATAAATTGCGACGTTGCAGTTCTTCAAACTACACTCAAGCACAATAATAAAATAAATTGTGACGTTGCAGTTCTTCAAACTACACTCAAGCACAGTTATAGTTAGTTGTCACATTATAGTTTTTCAAACTACCATCAATAACAGTAATTATAAATTGTGGCATTGCAGTTTTTCAAACTACACTCAATCACAATAATAATTCATAAATATTGAACGTTATAGTCTCACGAAGTATTAAAACATTTTGGTTGCAACAAATCCACTTATGTAAAAAAATCCAGTATCGGTATTTACCTGAATCGTTTTGTTCATGCAGGTAAAACGAACAAACGTTGAGGGCGACCGTGATGGCGTCGTATTCGTGGAGCTCCGTTTCTCCAACCATCTTATTTTCTACGGTATTTGTCAATTTGCTTGTTCGTTTTCAGCTTCTTCTCGTTGCCTTTTACCCATTTAGAGTAAGATTGTATAATTATTTACACTAAAATTTACAATAAAATGCGGACAACCGATAGACACGTGCATCTGGTAGCACACACGAAATACGGAATGTTGTCTTAAAGAAATCGAGGCTTGGACAACCGTACATTCATCCAAAAAAAAAAAAAAAAAAAACTGATTACTATTAAACGTGTGAGAGTAGCCATCGAATGCGAATACTACTTTGTTTAAATACGGAACAATCGGCGGAGCACTAAGGAATTGAAGTACAATACCTGTAGGTGTCATCTACATTCTTTCAAGGTTAGGTTTTACAATTCTTATTAGGTTAGGTTTTAGTTTAAGCATACAGTTAGTTTGGTTAAGTTTTCATTTCATTCGTTCTTTCTTCGTCACTGTAATGCCTAGAAAAAGGACTCAGCGTTCAAGGCAGACTGCTGCTGCAAAGCGGCTGCGAGTTTGCGCACAAGAAAATAAAACTGAAAATATAATTTACGCAGAAGAACTTTAAAATATATTCTTTTTAAAACTACTTTAAAATATATTCTATTAGTTACGTAATTTAATCGTCTAAAATAAGTCGCGGGTAACAGCTATAGGTAATTTATAATAAAGCTGAGCAGGTAGGTAAACAAAAAATTAATATGATTCCCAAAATAACTATTCCACGCGGACGCAGTCGCGGGCACAGCTAGTAGATAATAATGGTCCACTATGGTCAGACACAATAATCTCGCAAATGCAGTGTTCTCATATCAAATGACAAATGGTAATGAGCTGCGGACTGACCGTGTTACTCAATAACAATGGGCTTCGTTTTGACACTAGAGCTCCATTAATGAGCTTCAAAATAAAATTGCGACCGCGCAACACACTAAGAATCGATGTTCATTTTCATTAACAGTTCAAGCTCATTGTCCGAATGAATAAATTTGGGTTATTCTAAAACTGAAATAACACTTAGATATATGATTTTGTAATGTTAAAGTGGTGATTAACCTTAACAAATAGCACCAGTGTCTGTCACGTACCATCATTGGAGATCTCCTTCCAGGGCACGGGCGGATACATGAAAGCAGCATTTTGTATTTGTTCATTTATATCTTCCTCCTCATTGAACGGGAATGTGCCAGAGAGAGACACATATATTATCACACCCACTGACCACATGTCCAAGGAACGATTGTAGCCTTTGTTACGCAGGACTTCCGGGGCTGAACATAAACATAACATTAATTGACACTGGACGGATCCTAGATATGGCAAAAGAGTACCGACTACTGAAATAATCGACTCAGTTCACGGCTGCCTTAGTAGCCATCACTATGCTGGACAGATATATTAGTAGGGGGTTATGGTTTTTAAATTTTCTTTTTTTAATTTATTGTGACTCGATATCTGACCTTGACCCGCCTGATGCTAAGCAAGAGAAGGTCCAAGAGTGCCGACGACTGGAAAACCGAGTTCACGGATGCTTCTTCATGAGTGAAGTAATGAGTCACTTGAAGGATGGAGAGAGCACATGTGCTGGTAAAGCATTCAACTTGTCGATTGTTCTACAAAGAAACGACGAACCGAACCTTTTAGTTCAGAATGCGAATTCTTTCCCGACTTGGGTTTCTATCCTCGCCTTACCTGCTTCAATTCGATCTGAACACATCCATAGTTCATACAAATTCCATGATTACCTAAATAAGCTGGTGTGCCAACAACTGATCTCCTAAATGACTTCTCCCCAATAATCCTCGCGAAGCCAAAGTCGCATAACTTCACTTGTGGGAATTCATCATCAGACGACAGCAGCACATTCTCTGGCTTCAAGTCACAATGGACAATGTTCTTCTCATGCAGATGCTTCAGTGCGACCAAAATCTGAAATGCAACAATCATTTACTATAACCTGGTGTAGAATGACTACTTACGTCAAAGTTGATGCAAAAATAGTAATCTCTTAGATTTTGCGCAAACTTGATTATGAATAAATGAATTAAATAAATTTTATGCGGCTTACTATCGCGTTTGTTTTGGTTTTACATCTCGTATTCCGACGTTTCGAGAGGTTTGCAGCCATCGTGGTCACGGAGAGATTAATAAAAAAAATGTAAAATCAAAACCAAAATAAACGCGATAGTAAGCCGCATAAATTCATTGATGTATAAAGTTAATTTTATATAAGTTACGTTCGGTCCTGAAATTCTGTCAACGCCTCAGCCGTTAGTTAGTTATAACTGTGCACCGGCAAATTATGAATGATCCTATGCATGCCTCTTTGTCGAAAAGAAGAGTTTTCCAGATACCACATAATGCGGTCAAAAGCACATTTGCACAGCGTCTTCCACACTTTCTGTTGACATACGTGTACAACAAAGTTATACGCCGTTGTAAAATTAAAGACCAAACTGTCAAACAGGTAAAATTCATTGTTCGCCAATGGCTGTCAACACTAAATTATAATCAAACAGAAGACTTAATTAGAATAATGAAGTAAAATATAACGTGTACACACACACATACACACACACACACGCTCAAACACGCACACGCAAACACACACACACATACACACGCACAAACCAAAACCTCACCCTAAACTTTACCTTACCTTAATATTCTGACTTTCACGATACAGGCTTGACCTAGTGTGAAAGTCATAGTCATACAATGTGTCAGTAATCAATGTAATAAATAAATAAAAAATAAAAAAAATATATACTTAGTGTTAGATAACACATTATTGCCAGTATGGTAATTTAGAAGAAAAATAATAATAATTCAAACTCTCTGGTATTGCGCAGAGCGACGGCATGACTGTTGGGCCGTGGAAAACTTGGCAGGTCTCTGGTGTAGGAACACATTAGCCCCACCTCACATCCAAGCGACCTCGTTAAGTGCGGGAAGTGCAGCGAATTGTTACGAATTTGCGCCGTTTGGGGTCGAGACGATGGGCCCGGGGGGCTTGAGCTAAGTGCCTGGCCAAGGAGTTGTTCAAGCGGCTGACGGAGAAGTCTGAAGACAGGAAGGCTGTCAATTATTTCTGCCAACGTATTAGCCTTGCTATACAAAGGGGAAATGTTGCCAGTCTCCTTACAACTACCGCTGATGCGATTTTATTTATAGTTAATATACTTTTAATTTTATCTATTTCTTAATAATGAATTTAAAATCAAATTATTAAATAAAAGACAAATCTAAGGTTCAAATCTAAAATTCAGCGGGAAAAGACACAAAACCACTGAGTATAATATGATAGTCTAATTAACAATGAACGGGATCAACACAAGACAATTAGGGCCTCACACGTTCACTACTGGTCCGTTCGAATCATTTATTGATAGTCTATGTGTTAGAAATATAATTATTACCTGTGCAACGAGAAACTTGGTAATCCTCTCAGTGAGTCTTCCCTTCTCATGTGATAATATCATCTCCAGCATGTCCCCTTTCAACTTCTCCATGACCACGAATATTCTCTCAGGTGTCTCGAACATTCTCTCCAAGTTGACAACGCCCGGATGTGATAGGTTTTGTAATATCGACACTTCGTTCTTCAATTGTGCTTCTTGCTTGGTTGGGAAACGCAATTTGTCAATAACCTAAAAATAATATAAAGATTTTATATAAATAATGGAATGACATTGACCAAATACCGATATTAAGCTGAAGTTAGATCCATAACATAACCAAGCAGCAGTAGCATCCAGCAAGTGATATACAGCAGTAAGAGAAGTTCTAATTCCAGCAATTTCAACAAATTTATTCAAAAGTTACCCGGTCACTACACAGGCTTTATCTGAAAATACTCCGAGTCCAAATAGATAAACCAGATAATAAGAATAATTAAAATAGTATTCGATCATAATAATTCATATAACTGGCAGAGGCTCTGGATTGGCTAAGAGATTTCAAAATGGCGTACATCTAATTCACGCAATTAATTTAACGTATTTAATTAAAATCAACGAAAATAAAGGCAATTAGAATTAGATAACAAAATTAGGAAATGGTTAATTTATTAAGTTATAATTACCTTAATGGCAACGGGCCTGTCTGTGCGTCGATGGACTCCACCATAGACAATGCCAAACTGGCCTGAGCCCAACACTTCGGCGGGGAAGATTTGGTATAACACTGACATGTCAGTCACACGCTCTTCAGGCACTGACCCGGCACTTGCACGGGGCTCATCTATTCGTGAAATAAAATATATTAAAATGTGATTGCTATTTACAATTATTGAATTGTAGTAGCAGTGACATCAATTCATGGGCCACACTCCAGCTTAACATCAAGCGGGTTTATTATGGCCTTCATCACAGAATTACGAAAGCAAATCAGGAAATCGTCACCATCGATTTTCACCACTTTGAACTTTGCGTTTCAGAAAAGATTCATTTATTTATTTTATTCAAAAATTTAATGCACAATACTGTAAAGACGGACTTAATGCCCATTCAATGATGAAAGATGAATTGAGAATGATGAACGTGACTAAGGAAGTGTGAATACACCATTGATTTGGAGATTTGTATCTATTTGGTGCTTCTCTGATATGGAGAGACAAGTTGCTCCACCACTCAGCGGCGGCGTTGAGTTAGATATGAAATTGGAGTGATGCTTAGGTATGGCAAAGGTATTTGGGAATAGAGGGGGGATAATTTACATAGTTAAAAGTAGACATATGTTAGCTGGAGTGAGGTTCATAAATGGATGTGACTGCTACTACAGTGCAATAACTGAGAGTAGTAGTCACATCCACTATGCCGGCCTAGTTAAAACCGGTGTCTTATAAGCTGATCCCGAAACGCGACCAAATCACTTGTAAGTGGTGGTATTGTCCCGGATCGGCAGACTCGGCACCTCTGTCTACCACTCTTTAATAACAAAGTATGAACATGTAGGAAATAGTAATTTGTTTTTATATTTAAGCACACTCACCTGTTGCAGGTGTATGCGGCAACAGTGCATGTCTGAGTGTTGTCTCCCACGATCGTGCCAAATATAATCCCACACCGGAGGCGGGCGGCGGGAGTGCCCCGGCCGGCATAGCGGAGCGGGCGCTCAACGGGTCCACACCCACCAAGTAGTCCACGTTAGCAGTGCGCAGTTCGAAGCAATGCATCACGTCTGCAACAAACACCAATTAACAAAATTAATACATCATCAGTGAGTCCACTGTTGAACATAGGCCGACAAGATGCCAGTTGCATCCACCGGTTATTCGTGACATTCACTATGTCGTTAGGCCTACCTGCGCTGCGTGTTCCGGTTCGTGGTGTTCAATTTTTAATAACACTGATATAATATTTACAATTTATGTGCGACTCGTGACCATGATCCTGGCAATACAGACACACAAGGCAACTATAACCGGCATATTGACGGCAACTGAGGCAAACTCGTTTTCTTTACATCTATAATAACTCTCTACATAGACTCAATTTAGCAAATAAATAGGGGTTCCAGGCCCTAAATGCAAACTACATACTGACGTTTAATTCTTATAAACCCTACCACCACAAACATGTAATTAAAAAAAATCATTGTTTTTTTAATAATAAATTCAACTTAAACATGCCGTCATTTTATTATTTCTGCAAATAGCAACCGATTTTTTGTATTTCATGTTTGTGATAGGGTTTACAAGTATTAAATGTCGAATGCAGTTTGCATTTAGGTCCTGCAAATTTCCCAATTGAGTTGGTCTAATAGTTTACGAACTCTATGGTTATCATCTTTTCTATGAACACGAAAATAATTTTACTTATAAATCTACTAAGAGAATGCAGACCCCCCGCAGTGAAGTAAAAGGAAGCGAGGAAAGTGGCCCTCCATTGTCTCTATCTATCCTTGTTGCAATTAATGTATGATTCTTAGTTACTTGACATTTGACCTCGACTTGCCTGATGAGGTAAACTGTTTTAATTATAAGCTCCTAATAACAAATACAGCATATAATCGTACCTGATTGTGGTATCCTGGCCGTGTCGACTGCCAATATCTCATTGAGTGGTATCTCTTTGTAATATTTGCTGCCCGTGTCAGATGTGAACAGCGTGATGCACTTACTATCCAAACGCCAATAGTGGCGCTTTATCTATGAAAAACACACACATATATAACAATCTATACTAATATTATAAATGCCAAAGTTTGGATGGATGTTTGTTACTCAATCACGCCACAACGGCTCAACGGATCTAAATCAAATTTGGTACAGAGGTAGATTTTGACGACAGGCGTGTACGAACGGTTTAGTGACTGGTTTGTTGCGCGTAAAGTCCCGGGTTCGATCTATGAATGAAGCAAATATTTGTTTCATAGCTTTTATTTGTAATATTTAATAATATTAAATATTGCAAATATTTGTTAATAAAAAAAAGAGATGGATATTTGCTTCGGGTCTGGTTATCAAAGAGTGGTAGGCAGTGGTACCCAGTCTGCCGATCCGAGGTAGTACCACCACTTACAAGTATACAGACCGTAAAGTGATTTGGTCACGTTTCGGGATCAGCTTGTACGTTGCCGGTTCCATCTAGGCCGGCATAGTGGATGTTATTGCTACTCACAGTTATTGAATTGTATTAGCAGTGACATTCATTCATGGACCACACTTTGGCTTAACATCAAGCGGGGTGCTGTCATATGTCGAGTCACAATAAAAAAAAATACTCTAGCATAAGTCTAACATTTATTCTGGAAATTAATTAATTTAATGATTTTTTATACGTTAGTCAATTGTCAAACTACAGCCGAGCGATACTTCCCATTTCCAATCTCCCGTAGTGGAACTCAAGGTTAATAGCAGGAAGGAGTATAGACCTGAGGTACTTGATGATGGGCTATGACCATTCAAGAGATATGTAATAGATATAACTATGGCGCTTTGACTATAATAGTTTCTTACTATGAGCCTTTAGCTGGGTTGACATGACATTAAAGATGTGAGTACCTGATGATGGAGAACTACATTTTGACAAACAGCCTGGAGCAAATATCTACATCTTTTTTAAATAACAAATATTTCAATCGAATTGTCATGATTTTTTCCCACAAGGATAGGCAGGCGGCAGGGACAATGGAGTGCCACTTGTCACAATCCTGACACAACTCCCTCGCTTCCCACTAGGCAACCCAGCATTCTTTAAATATTACAAATATTTGTAACATGTATTTTAAATATCAAACTACAAATAAAAGTTATGAAAGAAATATTTGGTCCTAGTGGGGATTGAATCACGAGACACATGTCACATACCGTGGGGTCTTTGTTGGTGAAATGCACGAGCCAGCCCTCCTTGAGCCAGGCGCCGTCACTCTTCTTGGTGTGCTTCACGGATTGCACAATACGCATCAGCGGAATGTTGGCGCTCGGAGATGACGATGAACTGGAACACGAACAATTATAATGCAAAAGGATAACCACACAAATAGGCCGCCACCAGTAAATTGGCTTAACATACGCTTTCGCAGGTCAACACATCTACTTAACTTTCTTTATGATATCCTTTACAATCCATTGTCTCCTGTTTATCTAAAAAACCTATTTCAATTCCTCTGTAACTCCCATCAGCTTTCTCTTCGTTCATCCCAAAATAATCAACTAAAAATTCCAACTCATTCTTCCTCTGCTTACGGCGAATCTTTTACAGTCTCTGCAGCTCACCAGTGGAACAAGCTTCCTCTGACTATCAGACAAGCCCCAACTATCAACAACTTTTAACACCTACTCACCGATCACTTAAAATAAACAAACCTGATTCCCATAACATCCTTATTATCTCATAAATGTGTTTAATTATATATATATACATATATATTTATATATATATATATATACATATATATATACATATAATTATATATATATATATATATATATATATATATATATATATATTTGTGTATATGTTGTCTAATGTATGTGTATGTATTGCTTAAATTCTTCATAACAAACATCATTTAAAAATAATATTGGATCTTTTTAATAAATAGTTTGGGAGTGTACGTTGACATAAATTAATTTAGGAGTATTTAATAGAAACCTCACTGAGACAATATCGACTTCAATCAATTAATCAAATTGACACGCCTTCTTCCCACAAGGATAGGCAGAGCCAATGGAGCGCCACTTGCCACGATCCTGACACAACTCCCTCGCTACCTTCACATTCACAATTCTATTCATACAAGCTCTATGGTTATGGACAATAGGCAACCTAGCTTTCTTGAGGATGTCTCCAATTTGATCGGCAAACACATGAGATTCATAAATTCTTTTCGTCAATCTACTTTCACTCATTCTTCAATATCGACTTAAGATGGCATAAGCAGTATATGCCTGATGCTCAATAACAATAGATTACCTGCTTGGTCTACTATTACTGCTGTTGTCATGTGAGTTGTTCTCCTGCGTGGCGTCATCATCGGAGTCATCATCAGGCGCACGAGGAGACTCACTCAACTCACTGCCAGTGCTGCTGTCGTGGTAATCACCTGCATACATCAAATTAAACCATTCCTCAGCGCTCATAGACTCTAACCGTCAGGCTAGGGATGGTAGCCTGACGGAAGTGCAAGTAATAAAATCAATTCAGATTACGGTCGTCGCCATTAAGCCAAATAAAGAAAACCCTCGGACTTGGCGCATGAATCAGTTGATCTCATACGGAATAGATGAATGGATGGATGGATGTGAACTGCTACTTCAATTCAATAACTGTAAATAGCAGTCAAATCCACTATGCCGGCCTAGGTGGATCCCGAATAACAAAATAACTTCACGGTCAGTGTATTTGTAAGCGGTGGTACTACCCCGGCTCGGCAGACTGGCAGATACCACTGCCTACCACTCTTTGATAACCAGACCCGAAGGAAATATCCGCCTCTTTTATAATTAACATTTTTTTGTAATATTTTGATATAATTATTAATATTATAAAATATTAAATATTATAAAAGCTATGAAACAAATATTTGCTCGTAGTGGGAATCGAACCGGTGACTTTACGCGCAACCAACCTCTTCGCTCTTTTATATACTCGTATGTCGATATTTATACACACCGTGTGAGTCGCCAGCGCAGTCCTTGGGCACCATGGGCAGGCATTTCCTGTGCGCGTTGTAATGGCAATCGCGGCACTGCAGCCCCTGCTTGAACAAGCCGCGCAACAACTTCTTGCACAGGCGGCACACTGTCGGACGCGTGTACGAGTGAACCTGTCAGGGGTGGACAGAGAATATACATTTAATACGCTGTACCTTAGAATTACAATTACGTTTCAATTACAAATATACCTTGTGTGACATCTATTTTATATTTATCTACGTATTCTATGATAGAATCCTTATCAAGCTGGTGGAGGGGATTTGTCGGCTCACAAATTGCTATTCACATCAGCTTCTTTAGTATAACGAATATAAAAGGATATATGTTTATATAGTATAAACATATATCTTTATGGCCTATGGCCTGGTGTGAAAACGCACCAAGTGGTAATTTTTTTATTTACATTGCTATACTAAGCTACTAAAGTGCTTGTATCATAGAAACAGGGCAACCAAAGTACATATATCAAAGATACATTGATACCGGTGGGTGGTCTTCGATTTGCATAACCATTGCACTGCCACTACACCACGATCGCCTTAATTGCGACAATAATAGTATTAAAATCCTCAATATTAACATGAGCGCCATACCTCGAACGTGTGCGGTATCCCAATGGAGTTGTTCGCCAGATTCCAGCTGCCAGCGCTGTGGCCGCGCACGCTGTTCGCCAACGATGGGGAGCGGCTCCGTTTGCCAAACGACAACTACAACCAACAAACATATTATATAGTGCGTCATTTAATAGTGCTCATGCCAGAAGCGTAGCGTGCCTTGGCGGGGCACCGTATTATATATTGTTTAAGGGTAAAGATTTCTAACAAAAGAAAAAAAATGTTTGCATAAAATTAAAAGAAATATTTATTCATCATAATTGTCTATGTCACACTTTTTACAAAAAAATTACAAACAATTCAAATTAAATATACATTCTCCTTGCCTTTTTCTCATGATAACTAATTTATTAAATAATTTATAGCTGATGATGACTTCTAAAAAGTTTCTAAAGTTTCTTTTTGGGAAATTCTTATTAATGTTTGCTTACGCACGTTGGGGGCTCCGTATAATTGATACAGCAGATAAGGCGGTAGCTACGCCCCTGGTTTATGCATTATATCGTGGTTGTAAAATTATTGTCTCTTATAAATTGTTAGAAGTTAGATAAACAACAACACTAATGGAACAGCCCTACCATAAAAAGGAGCGGTGACATCCCTAACCGGGGCAAGTGACAGGTCGGCCATTTTTTTATTATTTGCAATGAATATTAATGTATAATAATGGTGCAATCGTTAAAATCAATAAAAAAAGGCCATCGAGTATAAATACATCTTTGAAATACTCCCCTTCACGGACAAAGAGTCAAGGCCTATTACTATAAATTCGCGGAAGACTGTTCGTTTCTCTGGGACGGCTCTGCCAAGTTTCTCCTCGATGCCCTGGATTCATTGCAGCGCCGATCTGTCCGAATTATAGGTGATGCAGAGGTCACGCGAACTCTGGAGCCCATGCAACTACGCAAAGACATGGCGGCTCTGTGCGTCCTCTATCGCCTATACCACGAATTATGGTCTGAGGAGCTCTTTAACCTTGTTTCTACCTCGTCTTTTTACACACGTAATACCCCCTAGTGTCAGGGAAAGCATCCGCATTCTGTCGACCGAATCGGCAATCGCACTTAATGTTCGGTTAATCGTTTTTGTTGTAGAACGATCGACAAGTGTAATTCAGGCAAGGTGTCTACTCTATACTATAATCTTGAATTATTTGAGCGAATTGTGAAAAAAAACTTTTGGCCAGCATAGTGATGGCGTCTGAGATAACCGTTCAATGAAACAAAGTTTTTCAGTCGTCGGCGTATGTACAATATGCATGAAAATATTTAATTTAATTTGGTGTATAGAAAAGACTAATAAAATTGGATGATGGGTTTCAGAGAGATGTGCGTATAAATAAAACAAAATAATAATTGTAATAATAAAATTTATTGCAATAATAACACAATCACACAACCCACCACCCAATTTTATTACAACATATATTAATAATACTTCTATGGACGGAAATAATATTAGAAAATCATTGTATTCTCGACAAGATTTTTTTATTGTGACTCGACATCTGACCTCCACTCGCCTGATGATAAGCAAGAGGAGGTTCAAGAGTGTCAACGACTGCAAAAATCGAGTCTTCACGGTTGCCCCAGTCGCCGTCACTATGCCGGCCAAAAACATGATAATATATATTGAAATGGCAATACTACAAAATGATGTCATATGGATGGAATATCATAAATGGAATGTCATCGTAATGCTGTTGTTTGAATATAAATATAAACAGAGCTATTACATTTGGTAAATGTTAAAGACAAACATAAATGCACAAATTATTAAACATTTCTATAATGACACCTCATAACATTATTCGTAATAATTAATCTTAGCCAAATACTGTTTAGGTCTTTTATTTGCAAATATTTCATAACTACTCGTTACTTAATGAAATTATTATTGTTAGCAATCATACATTTTAGAAATAGATATAATAATAAAAAATGAATTTAATTAACTAATAATCAGATCTCAAATCACAATAAAGAATTATAATTCACTTTAATAATATAAATAATATTTTATATATCTTATAACAATCAATAAATTTAGCACATTGAGATTTGAGACATTCCAGACGCAGACTGCTACTTCCCGTTGTTTAACTGGAAGTAGCAGTCGCCTGTTATTCATGGTCCGCATTCCAACTTAACATCGGACGTCACCACCCTGCCTGATGTTAAGCCACAATAATAATAATAAAAATAGATATAAAATGCTTTCTTTAATCTAATAATAATATCAAATGATATCTCAAAAATATGTAAAATTCTTACAAAAAATATAATGCATAGTAAATTTAAAATTTCCACATATTTGAGACACAAATAATGAGATTCATATATTTAAAAAAATATCTATACGTTAACAATTCACTACTCCACATATACATATACATATATTATGTTCTTTTACAGTTTAATAAAAATCATTTGTATATAAAATATAATAATGACATACAGTGAAATTAGCTTGAAGACGTTTTTGCATTTGTAGTAGTGCGCCTAAGAGCACGTTTCCATTATTAACACACGTTACATGTCATGACCTTATGTTTTAATTGGAAGCGGAACGGAAGATAACCAGAAACTTTTAATAGAAAAGCACGAAATTCGGTACTTACGAATTAACTTTTTGATTAAAATTGCAGAATATCGTGCACAAAACCGACCAACTGTTTTCACCGACCAAACATAATACATACGTCACATACCCTCCGAAATCTTGGTCAGATGGAAGCACTTCAGGTTTTAGGCGACATATAACAATAGGGCAAAATATTTAAATAAATAAAAATTATAAAAGTTGTTTATTATTTGCTACTGTACACTACTACAAACGCGAAAACGTCCCCAAGCTAAAACTAAACATAATGATAGGAGATCGTAACATCTTTAATCTTTATCTACCGCTACGACATAATATGTTATGAGTAAGCGTCATTTTTAACAGGAGCCATTTACAATTCATATTTAGGCGAGTGTGTTTTGTGTGGTGAACATAACATATTCAGCGTGTTGTTTAATTAATTTTAACAAAGTCCGCGATCCGCCTTACCAGTGAATCGTCGTCGTTGTCCGGCGGCCGCGGGGAGAGCCGCCTGGACACCGCGGACGCTGTGCTCTGACAATTGGACGGCACCTTCACGGCGCACCGCTTGTGGTAGTTCAGACCGCAGCCTGAAACACACGGTCATTACTTATTACCTTAAGCAAGTTTAGTAAGAAGTATAAATGACTATTGAGCATCCAAATGGAACTCAAAAATCACAAAAATACTAGCGACGATCCTAACACAACTCCTTCACATCCACAATTCTCTTCGTACAAGCTCTACGGTTATGGACACTAGGCCACCCAGCTTTCTTGAGGATGTCTCCAAATTGGTCGGAGAACACCCTCCTGGGCCTGCCTCGTTTATCGCAATATTACCTTCGCACTTGAGCCCCTGCCTCACCAGTCCGAAGAGCATCTCCCCGCAGAAGTCGCAGAATGTGGGTGCCTTGTAGGAGTGCACCGCCAGCGCATGTGGCCGCGGCCCAGAGCATTCGCTCTCGTTGTCGCCGCACAGCACAGCTGGAAGAAACGAAGCATATTTATGATAATATAGTTTTGTTTATTAATACAAGACATTTGACTTTGATTTGCCTGATGGTAGGCAATGGATGGTCTAAGAGTATTGTCGACTAAAATCACTGTTTTAGTTTACCATTGTCTCTATCTATGTTGGCCAAAGGTGATTTATCGCGTATCGTTTAGTTATTTAAGATTATAGGATGGGGTGAGCACATGGGCTGATAAAGCATTCCACTTGTGAATCTACGATGTGCGATGTGCTGAACCTTTTAGTTCGACTGCCGATTTGGTTGACCTAATGTAGATACTTCCCCCGACCAATGTAGACGGGACAGGTCCGCCGACAGGAGTGAAAAGATGAAAGCAGTAAATATTGTATTGATTACATTATTAGGGATTATTTTAGGCCGGCATTGTGGATATGACTGCTACTTTAACTGCACTAGTAGTCGCCTCTACTCATGTTTTAAATTTATTTTTTTATTAAGCTAAAGAGCTCGTATCATAGAGAACAACCTAAGTGAATATATCAAAGATACATTGTTGCCGGCAAGTGGTATTGAACCCGTGCTCTTGGTTCGCGTGGCTGCTACTGGAGCCTAACATAAACAAATGTGCAATACATACGATTTGCGGTGAGTACAATTTCGACGAGTGTCTCATCGCACACGTCCGACGCTGAGTTGATGAGTTGCAGCACATTGGGGGAGCAGTAGTCGTGGCGGAACAACAGGATGCGATCGGACAACCGGTTCAGCCCGTGCTCAGGCAGCTGTGGATCAATAATAAAAGGACACGTTACGCCATTATGATGTTAAGCTGGAGATAGGTCGGGGTAAAAATGAATGAAAAAGTGCCCATGAGCGCTAAGAATAATTGAGTTGTGACAGGAATGAGGAAAGGTGCGCTTTATCCGTGGCAATTGAGAGAGAGAGAGATTATTTCAAGTACTTTCATTCGTTTTAAATGTAAAATGTCAAAATTACAATACAATAAAAATGGTATAAAGAAAAACAAAGTGGCCGGCATAGTGACGGCGACAGAAAGACCCGTGAATCGAGTCGGTTCTTTCAGTCGTCGGCGCTCTTACCATTAAGTAAGTCGATTACAGATGATTATGAGGTCATATTTACAGCCGGTTGTACCAAAAAAGTTTCAATTTACAAATTTAGTTTTACTTTATACTTATTCTATTACGACATCGTGAATTGGGTTGTTAATTATTTTATATCGAAACTACCATTTATATATGTTTTTATCATTAGAAATAAAAAAAAGTAGTACATAAAACCCAAAATGAATGATGTCCTTTAGCTTAGTATAAAATATCCGTTAAACGTAAATGTAAAATGTGAAGTTAAAGAGTGGTGCAACCCATTTTTCTTTTTGTCATTTTACTTATACGATACTTTTTACAAATTCGTATATTATAATTTTTGGTACAACCGGCTGTTAGTTTATATACAATATACATAATATATTGTTGTGTTACGCAGCAATATGGTGATAAGTGAGCAAACCTTCTCGTTGACAAACTTGACGGCGAGCTCCTTGAGGTGTGCCAGGGTGAGCGTGTGCTGCGGCGTGGCGACGGCATCGCGCACCACGCCCAGCTGGAAGAGGAACGTCACCTCGTCCTCCATTGCGGTCGCACGGCGCCTGCAAATTATAACAATCGACTCAATTGCGTTGCGGGATCAACTAAGGCGACCGTGGTGTATACTATGTACTATGGTCGTCCTGTATCTATGATACAAGCAAGCACTTTTAGATGCTTACTATAGAATTGTATAAAAAAGACTAGGCCGGCATGGTGGATGCAACTTACAGTTATTTATCTGTAGCCTCCATTCATGGATCACTTTCCAGCTTAACATCATTTGGCGTCTCTTAAAGTTCGAGTTATCGCGATTCTACTGTACATAAATAAAGCCTCATTGGTAGTAGCAAGTGGTATTGAAGTGGGATTGTTTGGTTTGCGTGACCACTAGGGCAGGGTCGCCTTGATGTTAATAAAATGCAATGATAACATTTGGAGGCAAACAACATTTCAATAGTTCACAGATCATCATAAACAATTGATGTGAGAATGTGCATGAATGATAATGTACAACGCATTTTGGCCACAACACACACACGGAGGTCACTTATATAAGCTATTTTAAGAACAATTTCGGCAATATTCGGTGATAAACTCCATTCACAACTGCACAATGATATTGCCAAACCTGCCTGCAATAAACACACTAATCACAATAACAACTCACACAAAAGCATAATCCAAAACTATGGAAATGCTCTTACTAATCCCTGTTGCTTCGCAGGGGTGCAATGTAACTTAGAGTAATGTAGAGCCTTCCAGATTATTCTGTAAAGCTCTAGAAAAATACAAAACGTTCTACAACACTATTCTTGAAATTTCTATAGAGCAAAACATAAAGCCCTTATTTTTTTAAAGTAAGCCCTTTAGCCATATTTTTTTAAGAAACCCCGAAACAACTTTAGTTATAGATTCACAGTTATATCTCTTAAATATTCCTTGCATCCTCATGGTACATCATCAGATACTCTAGGTCTTCCATTTGATAACGGCCCAGCTAAAGGCTCATAGTGAGTAACAATTTTAGTTAGGGCATAAAGTCTTGTTGATTTGCTGATTTGAGAGAATCTATGATGGTGCCGGTCTTCTTTTTGATAACGGCTCAGCTAAAGGTAGTTTCGGAAACAATAACAGCATCAACCAATAGGACGACCAACACCTAAATCTCTCTGTGACCACGATGGCCGAAAAGCTCTCGAAACGTCGGAATAATAATAAAAAATTGTAAAATCAAAAACCAAAACAAACTAAGCCGCATAAAATTTGATTAATTCATAAATCAATGTTCTTGCAAAATCTAACAAAATACTATAATCAGTGGCGTAGCGTGGGAGTCAGTCGCCCGGGGCGGAAAAAAAAATTGCCGCCCCCTTATTTAGGAATTTCAATCATAGGTACAAGAAAAATATGAATTTCAGGTTTAAATTTAAACGATTTATATTAGTTTTTTTGGATTTTGCCGCCCCTTCCGCCCCCGCCACGCCACGCCACAGACTATAATGATGTGCTTATACGTAAATCATAGAAAGTAGCCAACCAATGAACAGTGTTCTGAGCCGGGAGTTCTTGTTATGCGTTACCACCATACCACGCTCGCCTTAGTGTACGTTATATTGAGCAATGCCAATGCATAGAGATGTTGTATACGAGTAACATTGTGACAGAGAACATTTGACATTACAAATGTACATTTAGTTTAGCAATGTAACATACACACACGCATTACTTTTTAATACTTTAATATTATATTGATGAATACATTATTCATATATTTACTTATTATTGTCAGCCCATAGAAATCCTTAGCACGCGAACAAAATAAAAGAGACCATTAAATGTTTAGAAAACTACGGATGTTATAGGTATTGTATAAAGCAAGGAAAATAAAATATAAACACTTCTTTGGATGTTGGAGATGAAATGATAGGATATTCGCATGGACGGCGGCTGAGGTAAGCGTTAACTTAATAGGTTTCAGTCATCGGCGCTCTTGGATTATCCCTTGCTTATTAAGGCAAGTCGAGGTTACATATCGAGTCTCAATAAAAAATAGCGACTGACTCCAGGTTCGACTTCTGGTCGCAACAGTCGTTAATATAGCATTAGAAGATACAAAAAATTAACGATTTATTACATTACGTATTTATGCTACATACTCGTAACTCATGATTGGAACAACCATGATTGTAGAAAATCATGTTTTTTCATTGACTCAACATGGCCGACAACACCACGACTCGCCTCATGGTAAGCAAGAGGAGGACTGGCTTACTAATAATTCTGTCTGCGAATGTAACCCGGCCCTATATGTGGACAGAGCGCTTTGTCTGCAATCTCACATAATCGCATCCTCAGCGTAACTCCACCACTTCCCACGTGTGCCTGCTTCCATAATATTATTGTTTACAATGGTTGTGATAAGCTATCGGGCTGTTTGCGAATGCGTCGTGTGCCTTTTATCTCACACGTGGGCCCTTCATTCACTATTATTATATAAATCGCATCAATAGCCAACCAAGGACCACTGAGGGAACGCACACAATCACAACACACCACAGTGTACTAATATCCTCAAAGTCGCACCAAAGTGCTATATTTAATAACTCCTTTAGTACAAAATAAAATGATCAACGTTTGTTATTATAGTGACGTTCTGCCGCGATACAATCAAATGCCAGTTCTTCACACAATCCAAATATCCCAATCGTAGGTTGAAGCTGAACGCCGCGTTGAGAATCGCAACTATCTCTTGTTTCGCTTCCGCTATCCTCACCGGGGACTGTCCGGTTTTTCTTTCGGTATCCTTTTTTCGAATATTCAAACTATCCAGAACATTCTACTTGGATCTTAACTCGTTGCTTACCTGACACGGCCTTTGTTTTCCAACTAAATAGTTGGTGACTTTTCGGTATTCATCCCATGCACCCTATGGGTTGCAATCTATTGTGGTGAGCTTATTTATGTTTATCTATTTGCATTGGAGAAATTCCAGAGGCTTTGATCTCCTTGCACTGCTAATATATAATGTTTGTTAATTGGTTTTGTGAGTCACGTTAGAGTACATCACAATGTTTACTGAGGAATCGCTGTTGACATAGACACGGCAAGGAGATTGGATGAAGGAAATTTCGGACGTGACACTAGCTAATATCTATAGAAATGGAGTCTTTACGTGTATTAAAATATGTAGAGAGAGGATTTATATGACTAAACAATAATACTCAATGTATAAAACTCAATTTCCTTTGGGGCAAGTTTATTTTGTTAACAAGCAGCTGTAAATGCCTATCGTATGTTCTCAATGAACCTGCTCTATGTAGTAAACAATTTGTAGATAACACACATTGATAGATTGATTGATAATGTCACCTCATATGCATTCGCAATCAAGATGCGCAGGCGCATTAACATCTGATATGAGGTCACATTGACATTATCGTACATTTCATTTGTGACCTAATTATTATTATTTATTATATTAATTTAAAAACTATTCACTATCAATTAATACTAAAATATGTGATAAATCAATGAATGAGTTAAAGTTCAAATTGTGCATCTTATTACAATATCATCTTATATAATATTAAACTCACTAATACGGATATTGTTGGTGACATATTTATGCGAATGATATCGCGGTTATTTTGTCAATTATCAATGTATAATATCAATTTAAAAGGTATTTATTAGTTTTATTTAAAATAAGTCACGATATTTACCTATATGTGTATATAATTATAATAATAAAATGAACATGACTCCAAGAGAACAAAGGTCCACAAACACATTTCTTTGCATTTATGAAAACACCCCACGCACAATTAATATTATCACTTTGTTATATATCATCGGTGCTCTACATTCACGATGCACTCGAACGCACTAACAGACACCTATTTAAATTTAAATAAGTTTCTGCCCAACATGAGGCGCCACAGCCTCATGTTGGGCAGGAGTGCCATCCATTAATGGTGGCCAATATATGTGCTTGTAGTCGCGTCCGCCTCGCACGTGTGCTATTATTACCACTTCATCACCTGTTGACACAAAATATATATCATAGACCTTAATATAACGAAATAAAACAAATTAATTATTGGCCGAACATTAGGCAAATGTTCAGCCAATAATGAAACAACCTAACACCATCGTAAATCTCGAACATGGAGGTGACAAGTAGCAGTTACATCCATTATGCCGCCGGTTCTAGTTGGCAACGCGACTTCACGGTCTGTATACTCGCAAGAGCCACTTGTAACGGTTTGTATACTTTTATTTTATTGAAATTATCAAATATTACAAATAAAAGCTATGAAACACATATTTCGCCCGACCGGAAATCTATCCCGAGAATTTCCGCGTAACGGACTGGTGTGATAACAAATACGCTACGCCTGTCGTCCGAATTACCCTGTCAAATTAAAATATCGTTATTATATGTATATTTTTTTAATATGTTCATTAATCATAACACGTAGATATCATACATTATCATTATTCCTTTTGAAGCTTTACAACTTTTCTATTAAAAACGTCCTATATAAAAATATCGGAAAAAGCATCCACATTCCATCCACCGAATTGACAATCGACATAAATACGTCTAAAGTCGACAAGTGGAATGCTTTGCCATCCCATGTGAAGTAGCACCTCTGATCAGCATAGTGACTGCAACTGAGGCAACTTTACCATCAGGCAAGTCGCGGTCAGATGTTGAGTCATAATAAAATAAATGTTTATATATTATATATTATTATTATTATTTATAATAATAATATTTAGTTTACATTTCTATACTAACGTACTAAAATGCTTGTTACATAGAAACAGGACGACCAAATTACATAATATATCAAAGACACAATGGTACCGGTGAGTGGTTTTCATTCCCTGAAGTGCACATGTTGTACAGTAATATGAGAGGTAGCAACATCCAAAATATGCGTAACCTTGAGTTTTATTATTCAAATTAATTTGTAAAGCATGGTGGCGATGGCATCATTGTATAACCGGATATAAAATATATAATACTTTTAATTAATATTAAGAAACCGGTTTACATTTATTTTATTTAAAATGTTATAAATATTCTGATTAAACGCGTGTTAATATTTTTAATATCTTTACAAAGCCACTAAATGTGCTTTTAGCATAGAAACTAAAGCGACCAAAGTACATTATATATATCAAAGATACAATGGTACCGGCAAGTGGTTGGTTCACTACCACATAGATCACGGTCGCCTAGTTTATAGCATTGCACAGGGTTAGTTAGGTAGAGAAGCTGTTACACCGCTGCGAATCATCAAACGCCATGCCGCAATTCCCACAGGGATAGTCTGAGACAACGAAGCTTTCAACGATCCTGAATTGGAACATAGATAAAAAGCCGGCATAGTGACGGGTCGGGTGGCGGAAAAGCAACTTAATGCGTTATTAATAATATATTTCCTCGTATACCTATCAATGCAGTGTTCGTATGACGCGGTGTTAAGGTGACTAAGTTAGGAAAATGAGTGCTTGCCAAATGTAGTTGATGCAGCCATAGTATTCTGGTCACCACGGCTGTTACAACATGGCCGAAACGTCGCGGTAAACAAAATATGTTTATTAACGTGTTAAAGTCCATTTAAATCTATTCTAATAATGAATTTAAATAGCGTAACCAGGTGTACGGCCAAACAAAATAACAGGGCATAGTTTTTAATGAATTTATTGTCTTATTTTCTTTCATAATCCAATTTATTAAGTTGATTCACTTAAATGAACGACCTCTTATAATAGGTAATGTGTTATTTTATTATAAATCAAAAATATATCATTTTATTATTATTGCATTCCAAATTGCAAAAGACATCGCGGTAGGGGCTCAAACGAAGATGGCGAGATAAGGTAGACTCCTACAATTGTTCGTGGCAAGAGACCGCATGAGTTGCGAGTCACAGGGAAAAGAGTGGTAGCCCGCGGCTCAGCAGTAGAACAATTAAATGCCCCAATAATATTATCAATTTGCATATAAATACTTAACACGGTGCTACAAAGCGGCAAAGCGTTCATATTTTCTGATCAATCATTATAACACAAAGTAGAATACAGAGGAAAACAATGAAACTGGCTGATGTACGAATTCATTAAGCAAACAACCTTAAGGTAGTGAAACAGATATTCATAGCCATATAGAAAACAATACTCAAATTTCCACTAATGAACTGAATACACATACATAAGTAATATATTATTATGACACAAAATAAAATATAATGCAAGAACAAAAACATATTTATAATGATACTTTTCCTTGGTGCATTTGCATTTTAATTATGAGGAGTGAATATTTGTATTGTGCGCCGATTTCTATGCACCGCAGTGTACGTATATTATTAGTAAATAATGATTAAAAAAACCATGTCTAGCCGATACACGCGTAGTAGTTATATTGTTACACGTGTTTGCTACAAAAAAGTTATAAATAATTGATAATTGGGTGCATTGGTAATTTAATCTATATGTAAAAAATGTACCTTTATTTATTGTTGCCTCTACTTGGCCGATGGCATACGACTGAAAATACCTCTATTTTCACCAAACTGGTGTTGTGTCAGTGGTGGTCACTATGCCGGCAAGAGCGCATAATATATTTGCCAATTGACATGGAGTGAATGTAATAGGCGACCGTGGTGTAGTGGCAGTGCAATGGATGCGCAAACCGAGTGCACCACCTGCCGGTATTAATGTATCATTGATATATGTACTTTGGTCGTCTTGTTTCTATGATACAAGCATTTTAGTAGCTTAGCATAGAAATGTATAATAAAATGAGTATATGTACATAAGGCGGCATAGGTGTGTTGTTATGCGAAGATGTGTTTATTGTAATGATATAAAGCTGTGCGTGCATCGTGCGGTGGATCAGTGAGAGTTGGACGTGGAGCGAAGGAGGTCGGCGGGCATCATGGTGGGGCAGTACGCGCTCATTGTCGCATACGTGTTGGTGCAATGCGGTGAGTGGACGGACATACATTACGGCAACAATTGTGCAACGCCATCCATTATCAATATGTTGCCAATTAATATTGATTACAAAGAAATAGGTTATCATTATAATTAATGCAATTGTGATTTATATTAAAAAACTCCTCCCTATCTTGTGTTAATAAATAATACAAAAATAAAGTTATTTTGTACTTGTCCTTGTCCACACGTGTGGACAAGTACTGTGTATTGACAAAACTAGTTTTTAGGATAGAAAAACTAGTTGCAGTTAAAAATATATTTGCACATTGTATAGTAGCTATGTATTAATTACATTAACAGGTAGAATCACTGTGAGATGTAATATTAGACAACCATACTGTGCCGCCATTATGTCATGATAAACATTTCGGTGCGGTGTTTCATTGTCAACACTCGACAAGTGAAATACTATGCCGGCGACTGAGGCAGCCGTGCACTGACTCTGTTTTTTTCGGACGTCGTCACTCTTGGACCTCCTATTGGCCCACAAACAGTGACATATCTTTTATGACATTTACTTCTTTAACAACCTCCCTAACAAATAATTTCCATATAAAATGATTATTTAAAAGAAAACTATCATTGATCAAAACCACAACAGTTAAAGTAGATGTGATGGGAACAAAAGAGTTGTGTCAGGATCGTGAAAAGTGGCGGTCTCGCTGTCCGTGCCTATGGAAATTATGTCTGACAAATTGATTATATTAAACATCCAACAGGGATAGGCGGAGACAATGAAGCGCCACTTGCCACGATCCTGACAGAACTCCCTAGCTTCCCTCACATATAGCATGCCCAATATAAATATGTCATTGTATGATTATATGTAGTTGCCATTGTTTTAGCAATGATAGAACAATAATAGATACAGACAAAATAGCCAATAAACACTTGTGATGCTTCCCTCGCATGAAACAATATCACTATGAGTTATTATGGCAAGTTTGGTCTTGCTTTGTTAACGTCCTATAACAAACCATAGGCGAAGCCTAATGGTTAATAATTGGTTTGTTGCGCGTACGGCGTTCGATTCCCGGTCAAAGCAAATATTTGTTTCATAGCTTTTATTTGTAATATTTAATTATTATATTAAATATTACAAATATTTGGTAATAAAAAAGAGGCGGATATTTGTTTCGGGTCTGGTTATTAAAGAGTAGTAGGCAGTGGTACCCAGCCTGCCGTACTACCGTACCACCACTTACACGTATACAGACCGTGAAGTGCCCGTTTTTAACTAGATCGGCATAGTGGATGTGATTGCTACTCACAGTTATTAAATTATAGTAGCAGTGACCACACTCCAGCTTAACATCAAGCAGGGTGCTCTCATATGTCGAGTCACATTAAAAAAAAGATAATCCGTATTATAATATAAATTAAATTTGCTCAATAATATAATAGAAGTTATATATTTATAATAAAGTTTAAGATTTAACTTTAATATAAATAAAAACAAGAGTTGAACTCATGGCCTTGGACGTTCTCTGCCTGACTACCTTGGTGACAACAGAGAAACATTATAATATTTAAGTTGATGCAAAGTTTTAAATATATATATATATTACGGTTTAATGGCAACGACCACTGACACAACCGGTCAGTGTTCGCAACTTATACCTCCCCGTCGTCATGGAGAATAGTCATACTTATGCACTACTCACAATATACATAAAAAAAGTGTATGTGCATGATTGCAGGATGCGCCGGCCACTTGGCAACACATAAATTAGGTCAATTCAATATTGGCTTTATGCACTTATGCATATCGGGTGACATATAATTGAGTGAGAGCATGCTTTGTGCATATTATTATTAGTATTATTATTTGCATGCGTAACTGCGCAGCACGAGTGGCAATACATAATTCATACAATAAGCGGAATTAATTATATAATTAGGAAACCTAAAGGAACCTACACCTTCTTAGTGGGGGAAATGCAATAAACAATTAATACTAAACATATCAATCAATCATATTGTCCCTGCCTTTTCCCAGAGGGCATAGGCAGGGACAATATAGCGCCACTTGCCACAATCCTGACACAACTCACTAATAATAATACAAATACTAATAATTGTATAAGTATATAAATTAATTATATGTTTTATTAACATAGGTAAATAACAAATGCATGTTGTACAACAAACCCCTGTTTGGTTGAATTTATTTGCTTTAATAATTATTAATAAAAATATCATAAATTATTAAATTAGACATTTACTTATTGAGATAGTATCAGGATCATGGCAAGTGGATGCCTCACCCTGTGGAAATGTAGGCGTAATAGTTTAACTTATTCGCTATTCAAAACTATTTCGTGTTTTAGTCTTTTTTATATATATATATATATATAATTCACAGTGTTTACTTTTGCTTAATGTTTTGTGTTATCAACAATTAATCACTTCTGTCCATTCATAATATAATACTTTTGTGACAGCACAGCGCTGTGCACTCGTAACGCGGGACTACGTACTAAGTGACAAGTCACAGAAACAGACCACAAATCACTAGACCTCACTTTATTGAGTGAAGCGTGCAAACGCGCACACGTAGCTCAATACTGATAGCCTCCAGTTGGTGTAGAAGTCAGTTGTCGGCACACAATATGTTGCGATTGTTTTTCTAATATTAAAATAGTTGCTTAGTTAAATTCTATAAGAAAATGTAGTATTTATTAATAAAAAAAAATTATGCGGCTTACTATCGCGTTTATATTTTGTTATTGATTTTACAATTTTATGTTTGTTTTGAGTTTTGTGAGCTTGCAGACTTGGACAGAGCTTGGAGACTGTAAAACCAATAATAAAAAATGAACGTGATATTAGTAAAACAGATTAGGCCGCATGAAATTTGTTTAATTCACTAAGATGTAGTTACCAATAATGATAATAAAGCCGGAATAAACTAACATCCGGGAAAAAGTATGAATTGCCACGGAAACTAATTGCGACCTACGCAGTTGTTATTTATTCCAAGTCTCATTAGCTCCTGGCGCATAAATCCCTGTTTCCGGTTTGTCAATTATTAGGCTCAATTATTGCTAATATTTACTCATTTCACTCTAGGCATGCATTTAAAAAGAATGAATTACTAAAAGCAATTAAAAGAAACCAAATTATGATGAATCTGTTATCTGGAAGACAGTTGCTGAAGTCCTGTGCCTATTATGGTGCGTCTAGTGTGTGTGTTGCCAATGGGCATTTCAATATCCCCCGAGCGCCGCCGCCGGTGCAAACTCACTCCAATGGAAATTGCACTAACGTTAAGTAAAGAGGAACTTCACACACATACATGCTCTTCTAAAAGGTAGACAGATGCAAACCGAGCGTATGGGTTCAAAACCACTTGCCAGTACCAATGTATCTTTGATATATTATGTACTTTGGTTGTCCTCTTTCTATAATACAAGCATTTTAGTAGCTTAGTAAAGAAATGTAAATAATCAAATTAAAAAAAGTAACACTAAAACTATAAATTTCATAATACTCGTAAAACCATATAATTATTATTTGGCCTATTCTTGTGAAAATTTAAAAATTAATAATACATTTAGGAATATCATTTTCTACCATTTTACAAAAGTAATAGAAAACGAAGGTGTTAGAATTGATTCTATGCGACATAACTCTACATTCGAGAATTGACACTCTGAACTTGACTTACCTAATGCTAAGTAAGGGGATGTACAAGAGCGCCGTCGACTGACAAAACCGAATTAACTTTCGGTCGCCTCAGTCGCCGTCACTATGCCGGCCAATAAACATGATTCTTTTGTTTTAATAAATATTTGCGTTGCAGCACACGCGGCTAACAGCGAGCACAGTTGCCACGTGACAGTTGAGACGGAATATGGCAAAATCCGCGGCATGCGACGCGACGCCGACGGCTACCATTATTACAGCTTCCGTAACATACCATATGCGAAACAACCATTGGGGAAACTCAGATATCAGGTTCGTAATGCAGATACACCATTATTACAGCTTCCGTAACATACCATATGTGAAACAACCATTGGGGAAACTCAGATATCAGGTTCGTAATGCAGATACACCATTATTACAGCTTCCGTAACATACCATATGCGAAACAACCATTGGGGAAACTCAGATATCAGGTTCGTAATGCAGATACACCATTATTACAGCTTCCGTAACATACCATATGCGAAACAACCATTGGGGAAACTCAGATATCAGGTTCGTAATGCAGATACACCATTATTACAGCTTCCGTAACATACCATATGCGAAACAACCATTGGGGAAACTCAGATATCAGGTTCGTAATGCAGATACACCATTATTACAGCTTCCGTAACATACCATATGCGAAACAACCATTGGGGAAACTCAGATATCAGGTTCGTAATGCAGATACACCATTATTACAGCTTCCGTAACATACCATATGCGAAACAACCATTGGGGAAACTCAGATATCAGGTTCGTAATGCAGATACACCATTATTACAGCTTCCGTAACATACCATATGCGAAACAACCATTGGGGAAACTCAGATATCAGGTTCGTAATGCAGATACACCATTATTACAGCTTCCGTAACATACCATATGCGAAACAACCATTGGGGAAACTCAGATATCAGGTTCGTAATGCAGATACACCATTATTACAGCTTCCGTAACATACCATATGCGAAACAACCATTGGGGAAACTCAGATATCAGGTTCGTAATGCAGATACACCATTATTACAGCTTCCGTAACATACCATATGCGAAACAACCATTGGGGAAACTCAGATATCAGGTTCGTAATGCAGGTACACCATTATTACAGCTTCCGTAACATACCATATGCGAAACAACCATTGGGGAAACTCAGATATCAGGTTCGTAATGCAGATACACCATTATTACAGCTTCCGTAACATACCATATGCGAAACAACCATTGGGGAAACTCAGATATCAGGTTCGTAATGCAGATACACCATTATTACAGCTTCCGTAACATACCATATGCGAAACAACCATTGGGGAAACTCAGATATCAGGTTCGTAATGCAGATACACCATTATTACAGCTTCCGTAACATACCATATGCGAAACAACCATTGGGGAAACTCAGATATCAGGTTCGTAATGCAGATACACCATTATTACAGCTTCCGTAACATACCATATGCGAAACAACCATTGGGGAAACTCAGATATCAGGTTCGTAATGCAGATACACCATTATTACAGCTTCCGTAACATACCATATGCGAAACAACCATTGGGGAAACTCAGATATCAGGTTCGTAATGCAGATACACCATTATTACAGCTTCCGTAACATACCATATGCGAAACAACCATTGGGGAAACTCAGATATCAGGTTCGTAATGCAGATACACCATTATTACTCTGAGACTGCTACTACTGGGGCGTGACACAGTGGCGTAAACTCATTGGATAGGGCCCACCTTCAATAAGCTCAACCAATGTACTAGTTTTAAAATATATCTTTCTTTTTTATTTCAAATAATTGTGACGTTTAATTTAATTATTAAATGTTACATATAAAAGTTGTGAAACAAATATTTACCCCAACCGGGAATCGAACACGGACTGTCATCAAAAACTAATAGTCAAAACCTGTGGTTACTTAATGTAATCTTATTATAATTAAGTTACCTACTAAACTTTAGTAGATTTCTGGTAACTAAATTTATTGGGCCCCACTAATTGCTACGCGTTGGTAAAGTCCATTATTTAAATGCAGAGCGACTTTTGTTGCCATGTGTCTAGGAAGAGAAACGAAATACCGTAATATAGAGATAAGGAATGAGCATATTTATAACAACATAAATCAATACCATTTCCAGGAGCTGACACCCCCTGACCCATGGAGTGGCATCATAGACACAATCGAGGACGGCCCTGTTTGCTTGCAAAACGACGTCTTCTACAAAACGCTGATGCAACCGCACGGCATGTCCGAAGCATGCATACACGCCAATGTGCATGTGCCAGCCTCCGCGCCAATCAAACTACAAAGCAAATCCCACTGCAGACCATCGAGACATTTGACACCACCCAAACCCCATATGAACGCAAACCAATGCGGCCTACCAATACTGATATTCGTACACGGCGGCGGGTTCACATTCGGCTCAGGTGATGCTGACCTGCACGGGCCTGAGCCCATTGTCAAAAAGGATGTCATAATTGTTACCTTCAATTATAGGTATCGCAATTTTATTCAATTATAATATTTAATTAAGTATTATCAATCATATAATTATCTCATGATAGACTCATTACTAATAGTTTTATTGCTTAAGATAGAGAGATCAGACCTCGTTTTTATCAAAATATCACACTTGGCATGTTCATTAATTGACATGACCTTTTTGATATCAATAAATATAATACAAATTTCACTCATTAAGCTATTAGCTCTCAAAAATGGCGTTTCATGGCGTAGCGAACTAAAATCTCAATTTTAAATTTTAGGCTATCTTCATTCGGATTCCTATCGACCAATTCCAGCCAAATTCCTGGCAACGCTGGTCTCCGAGATATTATTACCCTGATCAAATGGGTGAAGCGGAATGCCAGAACTTTTGGTGGAAATCCAGATGATATAACCATCGGTGGTCAGAGTGCGGGTGGCACTATTTCACATATAGTCAGTATGGTTGAGAAAGAAGCAGGCAAACTGTTTAAAAGGTTATTATCAGATTCTCTCGTAAAACTAGATTCTTCAATGTATTAGAACATTAAAGTATTTTATAATATGTTACTTAAGATGATATTTGTCATTTAATAACTTGTGTCTCATATTTTCCAGAGTAATAATGATGAGTGGCACAGCGAGCCGCACATTCTTCACAGTATCACCAGCAAACGCTGCTGTAATGGCCAACCACCTTCTCACCAGACTCGGTATAACCACTAAGGACCCACAGGAGATATACGAAATACTGACGAACACACCAGCGGAGGTTATATACAGTATAACAAAGGAAATACAACACATGACCGGTTTAATTGATTTCACACCTGTAATAGAAGACAAACACAATGAAGTGAACGCACATCTCCTAACGGATCCCGACGATTTGATCAACAACAGTGCCTACAGCCCCATGCCAAGAGTAATAGGTATGGTTGACAATGAATGCTATTCCATGAAAGATCACTTCGAGGAAATAGACATAATTGGAAGGATCAAGGAGAATCCATTGACGGTAGTGCCTGTGTCACTCTTGTTTAAATTGTCACCGACGCAATTAGCTGAAGTGGCCCAAGAAATTATGGCCAGATATTTCAAGGGGGAGCCAACAATAGACGAATACATAAATTTATGTTCGGATTCTTTTTTCATTTACCCGACCCTTAACACAGTGGAGAAAACTGTTGGCGATGTTTACTTATATAGATTCACATATATTGGCGGTGGGTCAAAGATATTGCAGAACGCGACGGGATCATTGTGTGATGCAGAAGTTGGGTGCAAAGGAGTAATGCATGCCGAGGATTTATTGTATTTGTTCAAAACAAACTCATATGCTGATTTTCCATTCACTCCCCAAGATATATCAATGCAAGATTGGTTTCAAACTATGATGACTAATTTTGTCAAGACTGGGTTAGTATGACATGTCCAATTTCTTTGTGAAGTTAAAGCGAGATGATGTTCTAAATTGTGTTCTGTTTGTCTTTCAGCAACCCAACACAAACAAGTGGTGCCTTTTCAAAATGGAAGCCAGTGAACAAGAGCAACATACAATACTTGGACATTAGGAAACCACAAGATTATCAGATGGTCCAACTGAGCCAAGAGTTGCTCGAAACAAAGTATTTCTTTGATAGACTTTATAACTTGGAAAGGAAAGACTGATTAGTTTGTATATTTTTGTGGAATATATGTTGTTCACGGATATAAGGACAATGTGATTTTAAAGTGGTTGTGATTATCACCATATATGGATGCAAATTTCCAAGTTACGATGTTGGTGCGGTGTATTCCCAGTGCCGTTGAATACTTCACATCACGTTCAACTCTTCAACGGTCAAAATACTTAATATAGTATGTTGAAAATATAGAAACATGGTTTTCACAAAGAGTTGTTCTGTTTTTTTTTTAGTACTGAGAACGCCCAGGATTATAAAGTGCAATTAATGTACATATAGAAGAGACTTGTGGTTCTGTTTATCACACTTTTCCCACCCATAATGCCACTACTGTTAATATAGTCCGACGGCCATTTAATGAAACGCGTCAAACCGTTATATAACAATAATAGCAGATGGAAGCCGATTGTGAATTGTGTGCCCAAACGCACGATATGCGTGAAATAATATAAATGATGAACGCATTGAAATATTAGGGTTTGTTCCATTCAGAGTATTATCTATATGGTGCTCATATTATTTGTATACAGGTGATAAGAGTTATAGAAGATTTAGGGGCAATAGCAATATTATTTTTTTATATTTATGTTACTGAAGTGTATCACACATACTAAACGATATATAATGGCACGTCATACAACCAGCACACTGTCTGAAGTTAATCTGGAGTGCTATCTATGAGCGGAGGGAAACGCTGCCACATATTGACTACATGCAGTAAGACTAGCTTGTCTTAAGTCCTTAAGCTTGAAAGTTGATTTACTTCATGGTGTTAGCGCCTAAAACTGATACCAAAGCCGATAGCAGAACTTCAGAGTCCCCGCCATAGTTTAAAATAGATTTCTATACGAATGTTAATTGTAATTTAATATTAGTGGTAATAAAAGTAATAATAAAAATATTAGTTTTGTGTTGTGTTTTTCTAAATTTAGTCTATTTGATACGAGACCTATAATTGCAATGTTTGCATCATTGTTGCATACAAATACATTATTGTTAGTAGCATCAATGCACTTTTTAATATTATATTATGAACACTGATTCACTAAGTTTGCCTCATTTGTGCTTTTATAGAAACAATATTTGTATTAAAAGGTTTTTTCTAAAATCAATTTTTTAAACATTTTCCTGATTTCACCTAAAAGGTATAAGTTATATAAATTATTATGTGCCAAACAGATGTCTTAGTTAAAATAAAACAATTTATTGTTTTAATAATGACGGCATAGTGACGGCGACTGGGGGACAACCGTGAAGACTCGCTTTTTACAGTCATCGGCACTCTTGGGCCTCTTCTTGCTTACGATCGGCGGGTCAAGGTCAGATGTCGTGTCACAATAACAATATCTAAGATACAACAGTTAAGTTGATGCTTCGACAACATAATGTTTCAATTGTATATATTATTATTAATAATAAATATGTCATGTTGTGACATAATAGCACACATAGCTCAGGGCGCCATCGGTGGCCACTCGCACGATGCCACCCTTTCATACATTGGCATCCCTTATGCAACTGTTAATAGCACTGCGCGAAGATTTAAGGTAAGTACAATTATTAATTTACACAAGGATAGGTACAATAGGACCATACTTGACGATAGGCGTGGACGAACGATTAGCGATTGGTTTTTTACGCGTAAAGTCCCATATTCGATTCCCGGCGGTATAAATATGCCAAATGTTTACTAAATATACCTATGTGCATATTTGTATCATAGACACTGGCTGCCCATTGTATTTATATCAAATATAGATTTGCATCGCTTTAGACACCTGTGTTTGTTAGACCTGTATGCCAATATCAGTGCACGTGAAGCCTAATAGACATGTGCCTATCCCAAGTGTAATATATTCCCATGCAACTGTAGAGCAGCGGATGTCATTAATATTAATACAATTGGTCACCTCCGTTCACCTGCGATGCATTCATTCATAAAACACACACACACACACAAATGTTTATATTCTATGCTGCAAAATACATTTATTATTGTGGCTCGAGTTAAAAGCATTAGCATTTACTATGCTAATGTGATGTGGACCTGATCGGATCTGAAACGCGACTAAGTCACCTCACAATCTGTATACTTGGTTGTTCTACCCCGGATCGGAATTAGGTATAATTATTAGAACGCCTACATTTGTGATAAATATTTAATCATATTAAAATATATTCAGGCGTTTTATCAAATAGTTTTCGTAAGGGCTTTGCAATATTCCAGACGGCTGGTCCAGCTCCAACGTGGAAAGGAGTACGACAAGTTCATCGAGAACGCATTTCATGTTCCCCAACATCATCAGCATCAGAGGACTGTCTCCAATTAGATGTACATGCACCACATGGCTCCGTAACTACACCCTGGCCAGTCATGGTTTGGATACAAAGTGGTCCAGGACAATATCACCCCAAAACAATCGTCAAAGAAGGCCTAATTGCCGTTATGGTTAATTATAGGTATTGGCAATTAATCAATTCACTTATTTTGTCATTGTTAGAATCACATTAACGCTTACTTTTGACAAAACTCAAATGTATTAAGTATTATTTGAGGCGACCGTGGTGTAGTGGCAGTGCAATGGTTACGCAAACCGAGAGCACGAGTTCGAGACCACCCACCGGTACCAATGTATCTTTGGTATATGTACTTTGGTTGTACTGTTTCTATGATACAAGCACTTTAGTAGATTAGTATTGGAATGTAAAAAAATATATTTCACATTTATAATTGATATGGAAATTAGTAATTATATTTTTAGATCGGGTCCTCTGGGATTTCTCTGTCTAAACAATGAAAAGATATCTGGGAACGCAGGTCTCAAAGATCTAGTATTGGCGTTGAAATGGGTGCGCGATAATATAGCAGCATTTCGAGGTAACCCAGCCAAAGTGACAATAGCGGGTCAAGGTTATGGCGCTGCACTCGTGGAAGCATTGCTCATATCACCAGCGGCGAAAGGCTTATTCCATGGCGCTATATTGCAAAGCGGATCAATATTATGTCCTTGGGCGTTTAACTATGACGCAGAGGCAAGAGCTAAGGCATTTGTCGCATTAATAACAGAGAGCGATGATGCCGATGATATAACAGACGCACTGAACAGAGCTGAGGCAACAGACATTTCGGATAAAGCGAAAAAATTCAATTTCCCATACTTCCCATTCGGCATGTGTGTTGAGAAGCCAATGAAAGATGAGAGAGCCCTTCTCACTGAAGCACCGATAAAGCTATTGAAAAAGATGAACAGCAATACACCAATAATGATTGGTTATAATAATGATGAAGGCTACATATTCGCGTCGTATCTCAAAAGGATGAAAGTTTTAAGAAAGCTCCATAAAGATATGGGCTTCCTTTTGCCTCGAGAACTAATATTTCGAAGCGAGAATGAGATGAGGCAAGTAAAGAGGCAAATCAAAGAAGCTTATTTTGCTAAAAACATCTCCATGCGAGCTCTACTATCATATCATAGGTAAAAATCAATTTTTAAAATTTTACCGTGACCATAACCATGGAAATCGTATTATGAAAATTGTGCATGTGAAAAGCAGAAGAGTAATGTCAACATTGTGGAAGGATACATGTGGTATGATGCGTGATAATTTGATTGATTGATTGTTTGATTGTATTGTGTTTACTTCACAATCGTGTTATGAAATTGCTAACCAAGTCAATTTTGTTGCCAGCATGCCAACTGCCACCTCAATTAGAGATGAGTCAACATACAATTAAAGGAAGGAGTGGCTTATTCGTTTATAAATATATATTATTATTATTATTCTGAACATAAAAGTAAATTGTTCATATAATCATGAACAATTTACTGAATAGTATTTTCTCAAGTTATCCGCGAACACTGTTCATGAATTAATACGTTGTTTGCGTCTTACTAGGGCGTTTGAATTCATTATTCGACGGCCCCCACGTAAAGTATCGAATCTGTAAAAATGCCGTTTTTGTTTTATTGTTCTAATCGTAATAAAAATTAGCACTTTTTTATTTCGTTAAGTTTTTTTTTTCAAAAAAATGCCTCTTTTGAGTACTTTTTAATCGAATATAAACGAACTTACGTACTACGGACAAAGAAAACTATCGAATGAGTCACATTCGATGTTATACTGCGACAACGTGCGCGTGCACAGACTTGTATCTACCAGTCTCGTCAGTATACGCTGCTATGTGACGCAAACACGACGTGAAATTGTTTTGTTAATTCCTTATAAATAATTTAGTTTTTAGGTACACATTCTTTTTGTTTTATCTAATTTTGGACAGAATGGCACATTTTAAAAAATATAGTCGAGGTAATTTCTAGTTAATTTAATTTCAAATGAAAATAATGGCACTTGGTAAATTAAGTGGCAATAACGAAGACAACCCTCCTGGTCAGGTTTTTTAATTATAGTTATTATATTTACGCCTATTTTAAAAAACTATCTATGACAGTATAATATAGTCATTATTTAATTTATTTAAAAGTATTACTTTCCAATAAATTGTAACATTTATATAAAATGTTTAAGGTTGACAAAGTAAACAATGGAAAGTGGTAATTTCGATAGTTTACATCGTAAAGGTTATACTAATTTCTATCGAATCTACCACTTTCGATAATTTAACATGATTTTAAAATTTAACATAATATCAAAAGTGGTAGTTTCGATAGTATACATGGTAAAGGTCATACAAATTTCTACCGAATCTACCACTTTCGATAATATAACATGATTTTAAAATTTTATATTATATCAAAAGTGGTAGTTTCGATATTTTTCTATGAAAATTACAAATTGAAACTATACTCATTTTTAATAATTTTGTCTACAACAGAATCCCCTGTACCTTGCCAGTACACAGATGAAGAATGGAACATATTGAACAACATTTATGACGAAAATCTTGCGACTTTGCGATTCGAAGTGTTCGCAATCATGTCAATTCTTTCCAACCTGTGGAGTCCCATTATACACACAAAAACAGCAATAAGTTGTATTTAGATAATAATTTAAATTTTGCTAAGATGTTCCTGATGCAATAAAGCAGAAAATGAGAGACAATACCGAACTATTGTTAATGACAATATGAACATTGCTTTTTTTATTTCCAAAAAGTTTTTATGTGATAAGTGTCATGTATTTTTCAATGAAGAACACCCGACCGACGAACAGAAAGCAGTGCACGCTAAACACATTTTAAATAAAGAATCAGCTTGAAAATATAATACTGACGATAAAGAACAAGCTAGCCAAAGTTCATCAAAAATTGTGTGCGCAACTTATGACTTCCAGAAAATACTTAACTGCCCTAGTGGGAAGTATCTTTGTTTTATTATAAAAGAAAGTTATCGCTTATGCATCTTACTATCTTTGACACTGGGAAAAAAGAAGTTTTTGTTATTTATGGCCTAAAAACGTAGGAAAACGAGGAGCTAATGAAGTAGCTAGCTGTGTCCTTAATTTTATTCAAAAAAAGATAACTTCGCTGGTCAAAACTGGAACTTAGTAATTTATAGTCTCTATATGTATGCCAGCAGTACGTATGACATTGACATTACACATAGGTTCTTGGAGTCTGGCCATACACAACAAGAAGCTGATAGTGTACATGCACTTATTGAGCGTTCAGCAAAGGGTAACATTATTTACACTCCCGACCAATGGTACGCTTTGGTTCAAATAATAAATAATAAATAACCTTGTAACAGAGGTATCGCATGACATGATTTTCGATTTTAAAATGTTATTGAATAATAGAAATTGGAAAAAAAAATTTAAACCAGGATGTTAAATGGAATAGCATCAAAGAGATCCATGTTATAAAAGATGAACGTAATGTTATTTTCTATAAATATTACTATGATTCAAATTATATGATACTAAATACCTTAGTTCAAGCTCGTCGTAATAAAAAAAACGATGACTGAACACTCTGAAAGTGACTTAGCTCCGCTTTATTCAGGCAGTTTACCGATTGCTGAAGCATAATATAAGGATTTAGTAGCACTTTGTAATACTGGACACATACCTAAACAATATCATGATTTCTATAAAAATCTTAAAGTAAGTCAGACTTCAAATGCCTATGAAAGCGTTGAAAATGATGAATGAGGGTTATATTATAGATAGGACTGATGACGAAGGCTCTATAATACTATTATATGAAATATTATAAAGTTTACATTGAACAAAATTATTATGTGTACCTAGTTTAAATGTAAGTGTTAGAATTATGTTTTAGTTTTTTATTTATTTACAAAGTTAGAGAAGTTCTATTTTTTATGTTAAAAGTGTAATAACGATGAGTAATTACTACCTACTAAATATTGTTAATTATTAGTTAGGTATCATCTATGTATATTAACGATATCTAGATTGATCTCATAATAATATTCGATGATCTCTATATGTGCCAAATAATAGCTAAAGGTATAGTAATTTTCTTAACGCTCTAATCTTGTATTTTTTAAATGAATACTATCGAATTTAAGTGGTTTTTCTTATTACTTAATACAATTATTGATATTTTTATAGAAGCTTTTACAAATTTAGATTAATTAATTTAATTTTCTAACAAAAAAAACTATCGAAAGTATTTTAATTATATATGTTTGACCGAGAAAACCATTGAAAGTGCCACTTTCCATACACTTTAAGATTTTATTTACATAGAACAGTATCGAAACTACCACATTCGATAAAAAGTTAAGTTTATTTAGCAATGTATACTATCGAAAGTGAAATATTTCGAGAAAATAACTTAAATATTTTAAAAAAGGATTTAAGTTCAATAATAGGGCACGTTATAGAGGTATATTAAAATAATAACTTTTAAGTATCGGTTAAGACCATTTAAAAAAATTGAAATCAAACTTCAAACAGCTCCCCTGTAAATTGTAGTTTTTGTAGTTTCGATACTTTACCTGGGGGCCGTCGTATTGTAATCCGATGTTCACCCCCGGCCACGATGGCGGAACTAAAATAAACAATAGAATGCCCGGTTCCTATAATAAACTATACGTCAACGGTTACAGTAACCATTCGTTGTTCACTTCACAACATTTATGTCACGTCATTCAAGTCATTTATGTCACAATAAAGTCATTAGGGCATTTATCCACACCGGAGAGCACAAGTTCGAAACCACCAACCGGTACCAATATATCTATGACATATGTACTAAGGTTGTCCTGTTTCTATGATACAAGCACTTTAGTAGCTTAGTATAGAAATATAAATAGATAATAATTTAATGAATTTCAGGGACGCATATTACATGAGCCACATATATGCAAGTGTGAAATTGCATTCAGTAACGAACAGGGCATTGTACTTCTACCAGTTCACGTATAAAAGTGACCTTGGTGTTGATGAGGAGGAGAACTTGAAGAAGATTGGTGCAGCACATTCTGATGAACTGGCCTACCTGTTCCCTAATGATGGACATGATCTCAGCGGTGACAATAAAGTGGTACAAGATAAAATGGTGCATTTGTGGTCTAATTTTGTTAAATTTTTGTAAGTAACAGTTTTATTTTTTTATATGATTTGAATTTAAACTAACTAGTATTTTCTTAGATTATGCGCGAACATTGATTAATGAATATTATGCGGCTTACTATCGTCATCGGAAACGTCGGAATAATAAAAAAAAATGTAAAATCAAAACCAAAATAAACGCGATAGTAGCCGCATAAAATTTGTTTAATTCATTGAAACGAACAATTCGCCACTATGTGTATGGTGAGTTACATTGTCACATGAGCCACGTATTTGTTTCATTAACAAAAGTAAATGTATGGTGCACTCGTGTGTATTATGTTTTCTAGGAACCCATCAGCATCACACATGAGCGCGGACAACATCAAATGGGATGCAGTGAGAACAACACATCCAACACTATTGGATATTAACACACACGTTCAAATGAAGGACTTCCCATATGTCAGGAACATGCAGTTGTGGGAGGACATTTACGAGAAATATTATTATAGAAGATATAATTAAATACATGATTCATTCCCTATCAACATACATTATATTAAGCTTAGTTACAACTAGCCGGCATAGTGACGGCGACTGAGGCAGCACTAAACTGACTCGGTTTATTCAGTCGCCTGCACTATTTGACCTTCCCTTGCTTATCATCAGGCAAATCGAGTTCAAATCACAATAATAATAAAAATAAGAAAAACTTTCATTCTCTTCAATATAATGTTTACGGCGTGATGTTTATATTATGAAAAAGTTACCTGAAACAGAAAGAGAAACTTTGTTACTTCATATATCTATTAGTTAAGATTTTTTTTAATTTTTAATATAAATTTCTTAATCAAAAATATTATTCGGGTTTTATTCAAATAATTCCTAATTACGTTACACGTAAATTGACTAATGCGATTAGTTCATATGTGAAATAATTATTGTCCGATGAATCTGCCAACCCTTCATCAGGGAAATGAATGCGTGAGTGACAGAAGAGTATTACGGAAAACGCAACAGTTAAACATAATATTGCAGTAAACACGCGCGATATAAAAGATAATACTATCATAAAGTTTTATCGTATAAAAAATTAATAGAAATGGCAGGCAGTGATGTGAAAAAGCCCCGCGCCACTATCAAAGCTCATAGATAACACAATGATAGTGATTCACTTTATGCCAAATGTACACTCGTACGCATAACATAATATTACAAATTCAAACACCAAACATCATATGGAAAAAAAGTAAATGTTTTATGAGAATATGATTTATTCTCAAAATATCCCCCAGTTTGCCCAGATGCCGCAATCTCTCACAGATCATGCGCGCACTCAGTTTATTCCATTCAAATTAACATTATAACATTGCTAAATTAATCGTCACATCCGCAGAATATGACAATTACTTAAAACATTAGTATTTCATATAATTTAATGATCATACTTTTATAATGCAAGTGACAGTACCAATGTGTGAAATCGATATAGTTATATCGGAACAAAGGCTCAGCAAATCACCGATAGCGATCCTCATCGAGCTCAGCGTGCAGACAACAACGGTATGGCTATCATTAGTTGTTTCAAATGCTTTTATAAAAAATGCTCACGAAAATAATGTATTGTAATGTAATATTGGCATTATTTCAGTTTCTGTACAAAGTATGAGCAAGATGGCGTGGAAGATGAATTTATTAATTGTTATTCTATTCGCTGTTGCAATAAACGGAATAGATAATATTCGACAAAATAGACAAAACACTTATGGGGACGATACATTGACAGATACAGGTAGGTCTGGTGCTTGAAATTAACACTACTTATTTCGCTAATAATTATTAATGTAAAAAATAATATTATTCCAGGAGATGAGATAGGGGATGGAAGCGATCCTGATGTGGAGGAAGAACCGGAGCCACAGACAGTAATAGTTAACATAACACAGGGCAGTGTGCGCGGTTATGTCAGAGACAACCATTTACCAGTACTGACATTCATTGATATACCATACGGAAAATATGAGAAGTTTGGGGTAATTAGATAATTACTTTGCAGTAACTTAATTATAATAAAATTATATTATCATTAACGAGTGACGATAGCGGATAGAATGAGAAACAGCACAGTGCGCGATATACGTGGTTTGAAAGAAGATGTAGTGACAATGGAATGCTTGGAAGGTTTGGGCACATGGAAAGGTTGAGTGAAAGTAGATTAACGAAAGAAATTTAATCTGATGTGGATGGATGCGTTAAACAAGGCAGGAGGGTGTTTCACGACGAAATTGGAGACCTCTTTAAGAACGCCAGGTTGCCTAGTGCACATAACCGTAGAGCTTGTATGGGGACAATTATGGATATGAGGGAGTTGTGTCAGGATCGTAGCAAGTGGCGATCCACTGTCTCTGCCTATCTTTGATTGATTGAACTATTATTACAGTGAGATATAATAATAATTTCAGGCACCGACTGAGGCAGACCCATGGCCAGATGTACACGATACTAAGGAACACACCAAACGATGTCCACAGTTAGATATAAATAACATACATGGCGATGAAGATTGTCTAGTGCTAAGCGTTTTCAGGCCTTTAAATATTAATGGTGAGTTGAGTGTGCTATTCCATATCCATGATGGCAACTTCCTCGATGGAAGCGGAGACTTTAATATCTACGGACCAGAATATTTTGTGCAAAAGGATATCATTGTCGTATTACCCAACTACAGATTGGGTGTCCTTGGATTTTTGTGTCTGCAAAACAAAACAGCGCCGGGCAATGCGGCACTCAAAGATCTCACTCTCGCTCTAGAGTGGGTAAAAAATAATATAGCCCAATTTGGAGGAGATCCAGATAGGATTACTGTCAGCGCCGAAGGGCAGGCAGGAGCTCTTGTAGGTCTATTAGCTTTATCACCGAAATCGAACTACTTATTTAACCAGGCAATAACAGAGAGTGGGGCCATCCTTTCACCTTGGGCGCTGGATAGAAATGCAGCCGCAAACGCACTAAAGTTAATACAATTACTAAATGAAGGAACTAAAAAAGAAAACGACTCTGTTTTAACAGACACAGAATTAGAAAACATATTACTTACAGCCAGAAATAACAATTTGACATTTAGGCCGTGCGTAGAAGAGGGCGAAGATGGTTTTATTGTGAATAGTCCATGGGAAATTATGAATGAAGATGGATTCTATACGAATATAACATTCATGATAGGTTCCGCCAACAAAGCCGGCATACATGAAACCGAAGGTCATACTGATAAAAGTATCGCCGAATTAAATGACAATCACGAGTTATTAATACCTAATGACCTGGTATTCCGAAACCCGAATGTAAAACGTACGGCTGCTAACACAATTAAGAAACTATACTTTAACGAATCAAAAATCACCAACAAAACTAAAGAGGAATTGGCGTTGTTTTATACAGATAGTTTGTATCTTGGGCCCAGTTTGAGACTGGCGCGCTATTTGTTGAAAGGCGGTGCAGTTGTGTATCTATACGAGTTCGCATGCGACGGACCACGTAATTTGGAGAAGTTAGCTATTAAAAGTAATATTCCTGGCGCTGCCAGAGGCGACATAATTGGGTATGTGTTTAAACAAGAGGAACTGACAACAGAAGAAGATGACGCGCCAAATGAACCGGAAATAGAGGAAAACGAAATGGTGGCAATATCTGAAACATATGAAAACGAGGAAAAAGTTGTTAATTTATTATTGGACTTTTGGGCGAGCTTCATTATAAAAGGGTATGTATTTATTTTTGGTAATCGTTATTACGAGTTCGCATTTATTATAAAATGTACTTTGATGTATATAATTGCAGTGAGCCCACATCAACGCAAACGACCTGGAGCAGCATGAACAGCACAAAGGAAACACTAATGATAATCGGCTCAGAACCAAAATTGGAAGATTCCGTTCACACGCACAGAATGAAAGTATGGACAGATTTGTATAACGAACATTTTATTGAACGTAATAATGCAAATAATCCTTCGCTTACTTTATTTAGTATTCTCTTATATGGAGCAGTCAATTTTATTGCTTAATAACATTTTATTACAAATAACCGAGTTTTTCCTTAGACATTGTAACGAGCCGGTGACTTTGGAAACCATCTTTATGACCTACTTTCTTGTTTCACATTTATTTACGTAAGTAACAATCATTTGTTAATATTCCTATTTTCCCAATTCATTATGTTTTGTGAAACTAATTAATATTTGTTATTATAGCAATGTTGGTTTATTAACAAAGTTTTCTTATTATACGAAAGCTTGTGTAATATTTGTATTTATGGTGTTGATAGTGGAATAGTCCATGTAACAAATTGCGTTGGCACCTAATGAAGTTAATTACAAACTATGATTGATTATGTGGCCTCTGCATATACACGAGTGTGTGTTCATTACTTAATTCAATTCAATTAATAGAAAAGCCTATCCCCCACAATTAAACTAATTCATTTATATCATTAGCCAACAATGTTACTTAGGCGTAATTTAATCAATTATAATTATACTTTGCATCACATTGCTGTTTCATTTCTTATTATAAGTGATACACTTACTTCAAGTTTAGAATAGTATGCCAACATTACTCCGCAAATTCTGCCATCTGCCCATTGGCATTCAATATGTCACCTCATCATACAACAGTATTATTAATATTGTTATTATATTTGACAATACTCCGTACATTTACCATACACTGAACAATAACAAACACTATTTAGTTTAAATATTATGCGTTTAGCAATTGTCTATATTAATATGCGCAACACAAAACTATATCAAATCAGTTAGTTGATAGGCATGTTGTGGATTGGAATAGTGACCATTATTATGAGCTGCGCGTGCGCATACCGCCCTCATGTTGATGTCAAAATAAAGCAAGGAATTGTGCGAGGATACAGAGTGAACAGTGACCCACCATATTATGAATTCATTGGCATACCTTATGCTGGAGCACCTGTTAAAACGAATCGATTCATGGTAATTATGTCACCAATTTACCTACTATTATTAACTGATGATGAGCCAATTGATGAACAAACAGACACAACTAAAATGTGCTGTGCTTCTAACAGTTTAAAAGGAACTTTCAAGTAGATCAAGCAAATATCATTCTTATCCCCATGCATTAGCTTGTGATTTGTAATTAATCGAGTTGGGGTTCCTTAAAACATAACTATTTTGCCATTTATATCACCAGCCACCTCTGCCGCCACCAAAGTGGGACGGCATATTCGAGGCAACGCATAAAGTTTGTTGCCCGCAACCGAATGGGAAGAAGTGTGATGAGAATTGTCTCGTTGCTAATATATTTGTGCCTGTTGGTGTTGGGCCACATCCTGTCGTAATACATTTGCATGATGGCGATTTTAACATAGGGTATGTACATCACATTGCATTATGTAATACAATACGCATTAATAACACTCTTGTACTCAAATATTCACATTTTAAAAACTAGTATAAGAAAATAGTCATAAAATCTTTATTCAAATTCACTCCTTGTAAATATACCTTAGAAAGATATAGCTAAAAGATGTTATGATTTGATAATGAACTTCTTTATATTGGAGTAGATAACTTAAATTTTACCATTGATTCATTTAGGTATACATTAAGACTATGTAGATGATTTATTTTAGTTCTGGCGCAACCACTCCAGCATCAAGACTACTTCGTGACTTCATCGTAATCACATTCAATTATAGATTGGGTGCACTGGGATTTCTATGTTTGGGAGAACAGAATGACGGCAATTTCGGACTCCAAGACCAAGTGGCGGCAATCGCATGGGTTCATAGAAATATTAATAATTTCAATGGTGATAATAGTAAAATCACCGTAATTGGAAGCGGCAGTGCTGCAATGTCCATACATCTATTATTGACAACAAGCGCATTATATGGTCTCATTCATAGAGTTATAATTGAATCGGGTGTTTCTATATCACCATTGAGCCTAACATATGAACCACTCAAAGTAGCTCAACTAGCTTTAAAACTGGACAATGACACAAGCGCCAAACAGGTTTACAAAAAGTATAAAGGAGCTAAAATGAGTATGCTAATTAAAAGTATGGCTGAATTTAACATAACTAAGAGAGACGAACTGTTTCGTCCATGTCTTTTAGAAGATGATGGCTTTGACACAAACGCATTGGCAAGGGATCCAATGATCGCTCTAATGGATGGCAACACTTACAAAGTACCAATTATGATTATTTATACAAACATAAAGCATATTAAAAATAATGAAACGCTAATTACAATTGACAATTTGCCAGATAACTTACAATTTCCAGATGATGTTAAGAGTAAAATAATAAAATTAATAAATGATTATTATTTTGAAGATACACTAAAAGATAGAAAAGGACAAATGATTAAATATGTGAATGATATAAACACATATCCTATATTAAAGGCAGCACTTCTGCATGCCAAGTATAGTGATCAAGTTGTGTTTGTGATGGAATACGCAAACGATAGAATGGGCGAATCCATTTTGAATTATTTGTACATGAATGAGGCTTATGATAATGATGCTGCAACATTTATTACACTGTTCAGTAACTTCGCTATATATGGGTAATATATTTTTGGTTACTTACATTCATTAGAACCACGGCACATTTTACTTGTGTCTGTTTGTTATGGTCCACAGTTCCCATCCCACATAAGGATTATTGTAAATGTGGAAGAAGTGAGAGGTGTTGTGTGTCAGTAATGTGAAAAATATTATTCTATTGTCTTAAATATATATTTATTAAGCTGGAGTGCGGTCCAGGTTACTTATCTGCTATAGTTAAATAACTGGAATTAGCAGTCACAAACACTATTATGGCCTGGTTGGAACCTGTATCTTTCATGCTGAGCCTAAAACGTGAATGATTTCCTACACAGCTTGTACACTTTAAAATAATGTAAATTACAATTAAAATGTTATAAATAATTTCATAAAGCTACAAATATGTTAATATAGTATAGGTCATTTAATAAATATACTTTTGACTTGCATACTTGCATAAGGCGACCGTGGTGTAGTGGCAGTGCAATGGTTACGCAAATCGAGTGCACGAGTTCGAGACCATCCATCGGTACCAGTGTATCTTTGATATATGTACTTTGGTACAAGCACTTTGGTAGCTTAGTATAGAAATGTACAAAGAAATGTAAAATAGTGATCGCGACTGAGGCAATCATAAAATGAAATGGTTTTTCAGTCATGTGCGCTCTTGGACCTCATCTTGCTTACCATCACACAATTCTAATTTAAATGTCGCGTCTCAATAAGCAAAACTTGACTTAATAAATTTTTAGCATGACTTTATTTCCATTTACAGCGATCCAACCCCATTGACAACAATTGATGTGCCTATAATTTGGCCGCCAACGAGCAGAACGTCCCACTTGTCATCATTCAAAGTGTTGCAATTGAGCAATGGGCTCATGATGAGGCCCTCATGCCACAACAGAATGGAGTTCTGGGACAAGATTTACATGACATTCTACAAATCACACACCAATATTGTTAATGAGGCAGATGAAGATTATAATCATTACATTACATAGGAGTGATTTCAATTATTTCATAACTGTTTGTTTTAAATATTTGTTCATACAAAAAGGCAGATATGGTTATTTTCCCAGTCTGCCGTATCTGGGTAGTACCACCACTTTTAACTAGTCGCATTTTGAGATCAGCTTGTCAAATGCGTCCATTCATGGAACACACCTCAGATTAACATGAGCTGGAATGCTGTCATATGTTAAGACAGTAAACATGTACGCTTAATAGAGACTTAATTAACAAAGTACTTATGAGACCATGGTGTAGTGGTAGTGCAGTGGTCATGCAAAGCATGGCTTCCAAACCACTCGCCTGTACTAATGTATATTTGATATATGTACTTTGGTTGTCCTGTTTCTATGATACGTGCACTTTAGTAACTTAGTTCAGAAATGTAAATTTAAAATATTCTAAAAAAACTAATTTAATTAAAACACTTGATGGTAGCTTTAAAATACCTACTTTTGGTATACAAAAACATTTCATTTTCAATCAAATACATTAATTTAAAATAATGTGTACTGTCATCCAGAAATAACTGAATTTGCCAAATGTTATTATTTGAAGGCCTATGTAAGCTTCATAGCAAACATGGCCACTGAGGCCGCTGTAAGCTTAGTTGAACTTAACAGATATGAAGTCAGATGAGTCACTACAATAAACCTATAAATGTATACAACCATAAATTTTATAATCATTTGGAACTAAAATACACATTTGTTGCAATTATAGGTTATATTGACTAGACACTGACTAGAAAAGTGTTTAGTACATTTTAATTTGTAATAATCATTTAATTTTATGTTATTGTTAATATTATTATATAGCTAATAACTAATAATAAATGTCTTAGCAAAGATGATATTACAAACAAGATGTATTCCATGAGCAATAGCCAAGTGATATGTATTTGTGGCAATTGTATGTATATGTACTTACTTACGGCACACATATGTACTTGGACATAATAAACAAACTGGCACAACACTCAAAATCATTATAAAATACACATAATAATGTAATTTGCTAACAAAATCAGCAACATTGGCAATTCACCTTTGATACTGATTACATTGTTATCAACATACTTCATACTTTTCATTCATCATTTTGTTTTATTATTAACTCATGTGCAATTGCTAATTTTGTATACAATTATTATTATAGTTTTTTTTATTTTATTTCTATGTTAAGATAAAGATGCTTGTGTTGTATCATACAAACTAGGGGACCAACATGCATAATATGAAAAATACAAGTGATTATGACCTGATGATGCTCATTGTTTGAAAGGCCATCTTACTACCACTAGACCACCAGAACATTTTTTAATGCTGTCTTATGATAAGGTTGCTTAAATCAAATATTACAAGTTCATTTCATGGTTTGCCTAATAAATATAATATTGCACAACATTTACTACAAAACAAAACAAACCATCATATATTTTCTAATATTTGCATATTGTTTACAAAATTTGTAAATGCAATTGGCATATATTGTAGTTGCGATTGGTTGATACACACAGATTAGATATATGTTTGTGTGTAAATAATTTGTAAATACTATTACAATCATTATGATAACACAACTGTTTACCCCCCCACTTTAGCATTGTTGCAATTCACATAACACTCTATGTTAACAAATGTTTCAATCACTACCTATGCAAGAGTGCAATACAATCATATTACAAATAATTAAATTATTAGCAACCATGGAATGTCATGATCTGTGCCCCCTGCCTAATAACCAAGTAGAAATGGTGGCGAGAATATTTAGTTTTTAATTAAATTGACATAAATAATGCATAACATTTAAGTGATAAGATGGAAATAAATTATCAAACAATGAATGAAAATACAATAGCTTAAGCACCAATTACACACATTTTCATACAATTTACAATGTGTCTGCAGACAATTGCCTCACGCTCCACTTACAGCATTAAAAAACACATCCGCTTTCTTCCCAATAATAACTAACACCATAAAATTATTATTAATAATAACTCAACACAAAATAAGAGTATTAATCTTATTAGGACATATTAGGAGTATTTGCTCTTATAATAGAGATCACATAAATTCATTATTAAGACGGCGATACGAGCTTATTTGTCAAAAAAACAATACCGTTACATACCTCGTAGAAATCAGGTTCTTTCTAATATATATAAAACGATGACACCGCAACTGATACTTGGAGAATAATTAAAACATTGTTATTATTAACACAATATCACAACACTTCTTTATATATCAGCAAATATAATTAATAAAATCAACAAGTAACATACATAAGACAAACACACGGACCTCTCTCATCACATTTTCTAATTGACAGTGACTGAACCGTTCGGAAACTCACAATTTCATGTAACGTCACATCATAAAAATAATACTTACATCAATTGTTTAAATGTGCTAATTTTGATTAGTAGAAATAACAAACATCCTAAAACTATACCTTTATTTATTTGAATTTTTATTACAAATAATAATAAATCCGATTACATGATTAAAAATGTATAATAATATATTATATTACACAATATTAAAAATTAAGTTTCTGAACGTTTCAGGCCCAGAAGGGTGTTTGCCGACCAAATTGGAGATATCCTCAAGAAAGCTAGGTTGCCTAGTGCCCATAACCATAGAGCTTGTATGAAGTGAATTGTGAATGTGAAGCTAGCGAGGGAGTTGTGTAAGGATCGTGGCAAGTGGCGCTCCATTGTCCCTGCCTATCCCTGTGGGAAAAATGTGTGACAATTTGATTGATTGATATTGTACAATATAGCCGCATGACAAAGATATTTCCTAGAATTAGTTTACTTGAACTCTAAATTCAAATTAATTAGTTATGTACCAGTAATATGGGGTGTAAAGAAACCGGGTTGCCTTGTGTCCATAACGATGTTATGGACTACATAACCTGTTATATAGCAGTGTAAAAACCGTAACATCGGTGTACATATTGTTATTATCTATTTTTCAAATTACATCACAGTGATGTCTTTAAGGAGCGTAGTCGATGAATGAAGGTGACTGCTGCTATAGCTTGTTTAACTATAAATGACGCGCCCCTCCACTTTATTAGTTTATTTAAATGTGTGAATGCAAATATTACTTACTATACTACTATTTTTTTAACGTGAATTTCCTTTTGTGTCCTACCAGCAACTGAATGACCAATTACAATTGCATTTTTGGTGTGTTGCATTCATATTTTACATTCGCACGTGTGCTTAAATGCAGAGGAGGGCCCGTCATTTCGGCTTAGACTATACAGCCTTGGCATAGTTGATGTCTTATTGTGAAAAACATACGACAAAGTATTTTACTTATCAATTGTTGGTCATAGAATCGGCTCGTGTCTATGAAGGTTTAATTCGGCGAATAATCAGTCTGGTTCGGCTGTCGATTCACTTGGAAGAATGCGGATGGTTTGTGTTTAATGGCAGACGAAAGGCGAGGCAGGAACAAGGATTAACATTAAGACAAAATTTGTTTAAATAAAGAATTAAACTCAAGGGTTAAATACTTAATTGTCAATAATATTTGATAGTAAAATCAGACATTGTTCAAACCCTACAATTATCATGATTGATAACTTAGGGTTTTAAAGGACTTGTATTAACAGTTTATTATGCATTTTAATATAGTTTGATGAACGAAGATTACAATGTAATTGAAATTTATCCTTTATTTTGCATAGTTCAGGTGTGCAAAATGATCAAACTATAACTATGGCAGTTCAAAGCAGAATAAATATGGCGTTGGTTGACAGACGATACAAAATCCATATCTCATTATCCAAATAACTCGATTGCACAGCAATTAAAAGCCAACTTGTTACTAGTTTTATCAACACAAGTATCGAAACTAGCATTAATATATTTTTTCATCATTGGGCATCACAAAAGTAGTACATAGAAGCCAAAAATGAGTGATGTCCTTTATTTTGTTAAATAATAACGTTACAAATAGCATAATCAAATACGAAAACAATTAGCAGGTGCTAATATATAAAAATTAAACAACTATTTATAATTAATTTGTATATTTATTTATAACTTAAAACTAAATAATATATTTTATAATAATAATAGTTTAAATAACCCTGGAATGTTTTTGAGCTACTCGTATGCTACTAGAGACATATGATATAAAAATCAATATAAAAGTTTTGATACAAATTATTATATCACATATGCTTATTAAATCACAATATCAATTCGTAAAAATTACATATATTTAATAAATTCATATTGGCACACGTAAATACATATTTTTATATGTTAACAAGAAGATTATAAATTCATAATTAGTTCAACTTATTACCTATATAGTCATTTTGAAAATCTTAAATTTAAAACTATATACAAATATAAATTATTAAAGTGCCTTGACATCGATTGCTTTACATAGATATTGTATGTAATTATTGTATGTAAGTTATCTTAATGTTTTAATGCTGTTGTTGCGGGTTGTCAAAATGCTATTTATTATAAAGGCATCATTCTAATGTTTATATAGTTGTATGAATTCAATGGCAATGCTCGTTGGGGTCTATGGGCTGCACTTTCCTCCATCCGAAGATGAAGTAGCCGAGCGCCATGCCCAGCACGAGCGCCAGGCACAGCCACACGTTGTATGTCATGAACACCAACATCAGTATGTATGAGATGGTTGTTTGCACGATGTGCAGCAGCGTTTGGATGATGTGGCCCGGCGACGTCATGCTGTATCTGAAAAACACAAACATTACACCAAATTAAAATAATATACTCAGGGCACAATATTTTAGCTAAGTAATTATTAACACTCCCCATAAAAGCGACCGTGGTGTAGTGGCAGTGCAATGGTTACGTAAGCCGAGTGGCACGAGTTCCAAACCACCCACCGGTACCAATGTATCTTTGATACATGTACTATGGTTGTCCTGTTTTTATGATACAAGCACTTTAGTAGCTTAGTATAGAATTGTAAATAAGAATATATATAAAAAAATAACCATAGAGTTGTGTTAGAATCGTGGTAAGTGGCGCTTCATTGTCTCTGGCTATCCCTGTGACAATTCTGCAAAGGGCGTGACAATTTGATTGATTGATTGAAAGCCGATCGAAGATATGTTGTTCACATGTATTAATTACAATTAACCACAACCATCACCATCATTATCTAATATGGGAATAATCATGTGTGCTTTATTCCCACCCATAGCCACTTTCCATGATCCTGGCACAGTTATTAGTATGATCGAATATTAGCGTGTTTATAGTTGACGTTTTTATCCTTTTGAAAATAACATATATTATTGGAGCTCGTCATATGACAACACCCCTGATGTAATGCTGGAGTGCGATCCATAGAGGCAACTGCTACTACAGTTATATAACTGCAAGTGACAGTCGCATCCATTAGTCAGTCTAGTTGGAACCGGCAACTTATAAGCTAACCCCGGATTGCGTTATGCGACGCATGTCTCCAACGAGTTTGTAGTGTTACCTACTAATATTTTAAATTCGTAGCATAACACGTACACTGAAATTAACTGTATATGGCGACAATATTCTGTAAATATTCTGTAACACGTGTTTTAATATAACATGCTGTGGGCAGAATTTGAGACGCTTTGAAGTAAACGCCTGATTTTATATTTTTACTACATATGTTAAATACTTAAATATGATTTTATATTTTAGGCGTAACACAAAATGATTTTAAGCCTATCTAGGAGTTGTAAAACTACTTTCAAGTGTACATACCGTAAAGTGAAACAGTCGCGTTCCGGAATCAAAATGAAAGATGCCGGTTTCAACCATGCCGGCATAGTGATTGATATTAGCAGTTATATAACTGTATTAGAAGTCGGTTCCATTCGTGGAGCGCACTTCAGAATAACATCTGGTCGATTGATGAATATTATGTAGAAATACAATAAAATAAAATATCGTAGACATTTATTGTAGAAAATAAGTCACGTCATTATTATTTACGCAAACAATAAGGAAAACATGTAAATACACGATATATGTATATATATGGGTTTGAATATAGATAGTTAATGTAAAAAAATGGGTTTACGCAAAATATTGTTTCTCGTTAAAAATCGTAACGATAGAGCCTGTACGACGAAAATTGTGGATGTGACACGGCGTTCTCACGGGGCGATTTGAGTTGATCAACTGCGAAATCGTTCGCGATTTGAACCGTCTGAACAGACTTTCAACTAAGTTGAAGCAATAAAAATTGATTTAACAAAAGTTAAAGACCTTTCTACTTTTATTGATTCAACTAATAGCTAATCGTCTCGTCTGAACCTATTCGTTTAACTTGCATTGAATAATCAGTCCAGTCAATCAGCGCGATTGAGTACCTAAGTATTGTATATTGCATTCCTCTGGCAACAGTTTTTTGTTTGTTTGTAAAATAAAATGTGAATAAAATGTAAATAATGGCGTCCGCATCCATGAGAAAAATGCTAAATTGAACAGATAGTGTAATAACACGTGTAATATTGAGTCGATTATTATTGAATCGTGAGAACGCTACCGTCAATATTTGCTTTCGAATTTTTGTTAAACGATAAATATTGATCAACTAAAATCGCTCTGTGAAAACGCCCCATAAAGGAAGAAAAAAGTTGTGTCAGGTCAGGATCGTCAAAATGGCACCACATGTTTACTACTTATCTCTGTGAGGCTGATTTACTCGTAATCTACATATAATAAAATTGGAGTGTCTGTTTGTAATATTGAAATAACCGTTTTTTAATACATGTATATGAATATATATACGGTACATACACCAAAATGACATTTTTTACAATTTTTGTCTGTCTGTCTGTCTGTCTGTCTGTTTGTTCCGGCTAATCTCTGGAATGGCTGCACCGATTTTGACGGGACTTTTATTGACAGGTAGCTGATGTAATAAGGAGTAACTTAGGCTACTTTTATTTTAGAAAAATTATTTTATAATAAATAAATCTATACATATAATAAAATTGGAGTGTCTGTTTGTAATATTGAAATAACCGTTTTTTAATACATGTATATGAATATATATACGGTACATACACCAAAATGACATTTTTTACAATTTTTGTCTGTCTGTCTGTTTGTTCCGGCTAATCTCTGGAATGGCTGGACTGATTTTGACGGGACTTTTATTGACAGGTAGCTGATGTAATAAGGAGTAACTTAGGCTACTTTTATTTTAGAAAAATTATTTTATAATAAATAAAATAAAATAAAATAATTTTTCCATACAAAAAGCGTGCGTTCAGAAATTTATTTTGGATAAACTAAGAAAATATATCAAGCTGTTAAGAATCGAAAACAAATTATTATATTATATTATCCTACTATTATTTTTAATGTGAATGTCCGTTTGTTTGTTACGCTTTCACGCAAAAACTGCTCAACCGATCATCATGAAACTTTGTACACATATTCTTGGAGGTAACATAGTATACATTTTTTTTACGAAAATAAAAAAGTTTTGTAATTTTTTTTCTTATTACAAAAATAGATGCAAGGCGTTGGTTCAAACCCTGAGTACTATAATACCATCGCACTGTATTACCGACTGTCACGTCAACATCTAATCCAATCAACTGTACTATGGAGACTATACACTATACTTTCCATAGACTATAAATTCAGCTATTTGAAATTTTTCTTTATTATTATTTCCGTCTGTTACTATATGCATATGCTACTATTGTTATAAATGTGAATGTGGGTTTGTTTATTACGTTTTTTAAGAAGTAACATCGGTTACTTTTAATTAAAAAAATATATTTTTTACTATAGTTTCCAATTGACTGTTTGGAATATATATTTATTTTTATTTCCGTCTGTCATTTTATATGAGTTATCGAGTTATAAATACAAAAAAGTCGAATTAAAAACCTCCTCCTTTTTTATGACTGTGTTATAAACCAAACTTTACGCGGGTGAAACCGCGGGCACAGCTAGTTAATATTATAATTCACTCTAATTGTTTAAATAGCAAAACATTTGTAACTTACTTGACGACATTTTGTCCGCAATTTTGGTTGCCGCAATTGTCCTTATTAATGTTAACCGTGGAGGCTGTCGATTTCCTGTGCTTCGTGTGCTGCGCTTCCCTGAAGTATTTCAGCCCTTCGTAAAGGAAGCCAGCAATGAAGAGAGCAACCGCAGAGCCGAACACTTCGAGGCCATTCGTTGTCACCCAACCGGGGAACAGGATCTCTTGGCACACGCCGATGTGGAACTGACAAATAACATTATTGCAAATTAATATTTATTAGCTCGGAGACGTTTTTGCATTTGTAGTAGTGCGCCTAAGGGTGCGTTTCCATTATTAACACACGTTACGAAAACACGTCATATGACCGGAAACTTTTAATGGATAAGCACGAAATTCGGTACGCACGTACGAATTAACTATTTCATATAAAATTGCAGAATATCGTGCTCAAAACCGACCGATTTCACCGACGAAATAATTACACACGTCACATACCCTCTCGAAATTTTGGTCAGATTAAATAGTTAACCGATCTGTGCGCGTATTAAAAAACCAATCTAAGAACACGGTTAAAAACCATCTCAGTACGATTGCGCTTTCAACACGATGTTCTCCAATTATGATGTAGATTAAATAACATTAGTTTGTGGAAATAATAATAACATAATATTGGTGCTTAGAGCGGTAAATTGAATATCATTGTTGTTATGGGCCAGTGGGACAGTGTTGCTTGAATTGTATATAAACATACAACATGTGACATTTGTCATGGATATCACGTAAAAGAGCTGTTGTTGTTTTTTAGCGCGAAACCGTAATCCCTTTGCCTGCGCATACGACATCAATCATAATAAACACTTCTTCAGAGAAAAATACATTTATTTGTTGTATTAATTACATGTAGATATTATATTGACATCGAGCGGGCCATAAAGACCATTAAACTCGGCATCCTGAACAAGGTGCGGCGGTTCTTCACGCCAGAGCTTCGCCTGATATTATACAAGGCTCAGATTCGCTCTTGTGCGGAGTACTGTTCGCACCTCTGGGACGGCTCTGCCAAGTATCTTCTCAAGCCCTAGATTAATTGCAGCGCCGAGCTGTCCGAATTATAGGTGATGCAGAGGTCACGCGAACTCTGGAGCTCCTGCAACTACGCAGGGACATGACGGCTTTGTGCGTCCTCTATCGCCTATACCACGGTGAATGTTCCGAGGAGCTCTCTAACCTTGTTCCTAGGACGTCTTTTTACACCCGTAATATCCGCACTGGTAAAGGGAAATCCATCATCCGCATTCTATCAACCAAATCGGGAGTTGAACTCAACTGAATCCGGCTACTTTTATGCTTATGCGCGACTGAATTACTTCACAGTGTGTACAGTTGAAAAGACATAAAAAGAAACATAGCTCTCACAATGTATAACAATTAGTAAATTGTGATGTTTTATTATATATTGTGTTATATATGTATGAGTTGTAATAGAACAATTATGAGATGTTATATTCTGTTTGTTTTTGATCTATTGGAGACATGTTATGTATTATTATAAAGACATTGTGTTGTTTGAGTAAAGTAATACCATAACAGATACACCTCACCACTATACCAGCAATTAGATATTACACTTTTTATAATAAATGTAATTTTATTTATATGTATTTTCTTAATTGTTAACCAAACATTAAAGGACCTTCTTTAATGCTCTCATCTTAAACACATACTGATACTAGACGGCCTAACTACAAAAAATATTTAAAACAGTGTTTAAATCATTTATCAAACTTGTTCTGGTGTTGGTGGTGTTTAATTCTCGTCTAATACGAGTTTAATCTTTTTGTGATAACACGGTTATATATTGTCTAAATATTTTTAAATTATTAAATTATACTAATAATGAATGTACAATGCATGGTAATATGTACTAAATGCATCTGAGTGTTGTGAATAATGATGTAATTGTGCGCGGATATGTGATTGCTTGTTGTGAATTATGAGATCGTGGGAACAATTCCAATGACAACCGCATCGAGGAAAATGTGGTTTGCACACAATTACTATCTAGTTGTGTATGTGCCGGAGATAGTCCCCGCTTCTTATCATAAACATTTTGTGTATTTGGTCAATGTACATGTGACCGATAAAACATACATGGGCTTTAAAATAAACATTTTGAAATATATTTTATGATAAATATGCGACGTAAATTTAATGTTCATTTAAGTTGCCATGTTTAAGTATAGCTATAGTATCATTGATATGCCCCAGCACCAATTGCTTAAGCATTGGTGCTGGGGCTAGTTATATTCATAATTTTCTTAATACAAGCTCTATGGTTATGGGCACTAGGCAGGCATCCCAGCAGGGCCGTCTTAAGCATATTCAGCGCCGGGGTGCGAAAGTCAAGGCTCCGCTAGTCAAGGTACCTGTAGTAGGTACCTATCGAAATTTATGGCGGTCGGCATGCGCCTCCTAGGACTCTGCGCCCGGGTGCACCGCACCCCTTGAACCCCCGGGTAAAGACGGCCCTGCATCCCAGCTTTCTTGAGGATGTCTCCGATTTGATCGGAAAACACCCTGAAAGAAGGCATGACAATTTGATTGATTCTGACTAGATATATTGGAATGTTGTAAAATTTAATTAATCGGTGTCAACAGTTCAAGTGTAATTAATTAATTAATTATTCACATTTAACTTTTCAATTAATTTTTATTGTGACTTGACATATGACAGCACCCCGCCTTATGTTAAGCTGGTGTGTGGTCCATGAATGGACCACTGCTACTACAGGTCAATATCTGCAAGTAACAGTCACTCGGTTGTTTTAGTCTTTATGGCGGGTCGTACAGGCGCGTCGAGGTTAAATGTCGTGTCACAATAAAAAAAACCACAACTATGCCAGCAACTTACAGGGTGATCCCGAAACGCGACTAACAAATTAGTTATTATTGTGTTGTTAGGGTATGTTTCCTCGTTTATGTAGTACGTACCACCATGTGATGTTTGAAGCTGCACCCGTTGTCATCGCCGCCGCCATGCATGCCGCCGTGGTCCATTGCGTGATGCTGACGAGAAACAAACAAATTGCAATTATTACTACAATCGACATGGACACCGGTTTATTGTTATTAAACTACAATTGCATTAATGTGCATTTTGATGTAGTGAAAATAACAATAGCAAATAAAACACATATTAATTATTAAACGTAGATAAATGTAACATAACAACCATACACGCCGTCGCTCGTGGTTTATTGTTGTTATAAAGAGAACCAACTTAGTGTTTGTTTTATTACAAATGCATGTGAACATCTGTTAGCCATATTGGGGCAAATAAATATTACATTCTCATATAATAATAGGAATAAATGTGAAAGCTGTGTTCGCCATTGTTATGTCAATTAAAATTGGGCCACACATTTTTTATTTATTCACAATTACTACTAAAGTGCTTGTATCATAGAAACAGTACAACCAAAGTACATATATCAAATATACATTGGTACTCTAACTGCCACCACACCACGGTCGCCATTGCATCCGTGTGGTTGCAGACGGCTCTTCTTATTACTATTAACTTTTATTTGTGTTTGCAACCGACTTCCCAAAAAGGAGGAGGTACACAATTCGGCCCTATGTTTTTTTTAAATTAATATTTCAATTTTGTTAACATTAGTCATAGGTTATAATTGGCGAGTCTGGCAATGTGCAAATGTTTTAATAAATTCTATAAATAGTTATTATCTATGTATATATACAACATTAATAGGCGAAGGTACGGCAGGGAACGGAGATTAGAGAGTAGAGTACAGAGGTAGCGCCACTTTCAATTCTCTCTTTTTGTTCCCTTCCTCTGCCGGTGTCCAGGAATTTCCTGATGGCATTTGAGTACGCAATGCCTTAACAGCGAACGTACAGCGTGGTGGCGGTCGTAGTTGTGCAAGCATTGCTTTCACTACTCTGCCGTGCGCTGTGACCGAGAACAACCTCCGCCGGTGCCCTAATATTGCGAAACTATGCATAGGCGACAATTCGGTTTTATATGCAAAATGGCTATACATAAACCTAATTGTCGATGTGAAGTAAGCGAGAGAGTCATGCAGCTCTGTCGTCTTTGCCTATCCCTGTGGGAATTAAGAATCATTGATTTACGTGCAATAAATATTTAATAATCAATAAACAATAACACAAATAACAAAGCCCATTGGCATTTACGTACAAAGCAAATGAAACCATAATGCCCCCTGTGATAGGAGCACATGTTGTTTGAACATCCATTGCATCAGTTGGTTAACACCGTGCCATGCGCACATTTACATAGATTGCGATATGTTAACGCATTTCCATGTGCGTCCAGAGCACAACCGCCTGCCTGCCTCATAAACACTTTTACTATTATTTATCGCACAATATACGCCATTGCGCACTGCTGCTTGGACCACGTTCTGACTTAAAATCGTAATATGTGCCTTTGCATATGTCGTCGCAAAATAAAATATATTAATTTTATAGCTTCAGTTCAAAAATGCAACAGTGAATTGCCATCCTGATACCTATCACCTCTCAAAAATACACTTAAAGCTCCTATTTTTTAACATACTACCCACGGGCGTCGTGAATTTAAAGGTAAATCAAAAAAGAATCGTGTATAATATTTTAATTGTAATTTTATAATAATTAGTAGAGTACCGTAAGACTTTAAAATCCTAAAACTTTGGAATCCAGGGTCTGTATAGATCTTTATGAAACCTTTCTCTTGTAAATCAATTGTTATTTCAATACCCGAATAAAATAAGAGTTATTGGGAACTTATGTTAGTGGTCTTTCGTGTGCAGCGTGACAAAACACTTCAGTGATTGCAATTGAGCCTGAAATATATTACGTTTCATTGTTCTAATTCATTGGCAAACACAAAACATCCTAGTTATTGTGTGACATTGCCAACTATGCAACAGACACTGTTTACTAACTTAATGCCATTTAATACGATTTTAACACATTTTCATGTTTTATAAAGTGTTTTATTGCAACCTATTACACATTCTTTAGCCTAATGGTTATTTATGTAGACCGCATAATTAAAGACATACGACTAATCATCATCACCATAATTAATTTCACGCCAACAGGGATAGGCAGAGACAACGAAACGCCTCTTTCTACGATCCTGAAACAATGTTCTGCTTCTTTCACATCCACAATTATGTTGATGCTCTTTGCTTATGGGCACTACAGATAATTAGCAATGCCTAGTATTACAGTTACGTTTACATGGGTTTCAGGGGCAATTTACACGCATTTCAAAACTGATGACATTACAAAACATATTAGAAACTTACAGTAAACGGTAAAACTTGTCTCATAAATAAATACTCGTTTTTACAAGCAAATAAATTATAAAGTTATTAACATAATACTATTTTTCAAGTTTCATTTCATGCATTTTCGTTATTTTTTTATTTCTATACTAAGCTAATAAAGTGCTTGTATCATAGAAACAGGACAACTATATTACCTATATCAAAGGTATTGGCAAGTGGTTTTGAACCCGTGCTCTCGGTTTGTGTAACCATTGCACTGTCACTACACCACGGTCGCCTTAATTGTAAGCAAAGTATTTAAAATATGGTGATGAATTATTGTAAGTAACATTCAAATATGCCATTATTGATTTATTAATATCAACGTATTATATATATATTATATCTATATTATAATACCTCATTTCCTATTATATATGAACGTATCAATTAATCCGGCCATGGTTGTGTGAGGGGGAATCCGCATGTCAATGTCGATGTCAAAGGCCACACCGATGCACATTTGATAATATAATAGGTGTCATTTATTACAGAGGTTTTTAAGCAGGCATAAAACTTACTCGAGTGCATTTCAGGAGTAACTCTTTTAAACATGATGATTTATGAAATCATTAATCAACATTAAGCCATCATACCTCGGAGTCATTATGTTACTGTAGGAGTGAACTTTATCAAATCTATATCATACGAATAATGTAAGGATTTTATTGAACTGATTCTGAGCATGTATGCCAATAAGGCGAAATAGACTTCCATCGATTGGTCGTCACTGAATATACATCGATGAGTTATCAATTATGTCGGTGTATACACAATGAGCGCAATTCGTTGTTAGTGAAACGAGAGCGAGCGGACGTCATCACCCGCGAAGGTCAATTTATGAAATATCAACTCTGACCATTTATTACAACATTGCAACTTTCCAAAACATTCAATTGCCATTAATAATGGTTTTCATGCTCATTAAGTGATAATGATAAAAAACGGTTTTAAGTAAATTAAGGTTATTAAAACTAACTAAGTACATTATTTAAAGTTAGTTCTTATAGTTAATTTTGCGCAAACATTGGTTAATAAAAAACTTTAAATAATACATTTAATTTTACGGACAAGAATCTTTCATAGAATTTGATAATTTTGATAATAAGGTACATTTACTATATTTACGTTTAGGAGTTTTATTTATTATTTGATTGTGTAAAATGTGTTTAAATGCCGTATGATTGTAACAAATGTCATAATATGTATATTATGTTAATGCCATTTGGTTATGAGCGCCAACATGACATTTGCATTACAATGTAACACACAATTGCTACTAAATAATAATCAAAAACATATTACACACTATATTATGTATATACATTCTTACATTTATTACACCTCATACATTCATTAGAACCAACGTATTGGGATTCATTTTGAAAATTAACATAATGCACATCACTTACACCTGGAATAAATGTAAATGTATTTAGTTTGAGATTTACATTACATATGTAATTATTGTATTATTTTAAACGAGTGTTTTTATGTGGGCCTGAAGCCAATCAACAGTACGCCAGTGTTGTGCGATACGGTTTACAAATAGTGTGCAGAGAGACGCGGAATAGTGTCGCATTCGTCGCTCACGCAGGACAATTCAACAATTCTCGAGCGCCTGTTAGTTTTCCTACTAACACAGAACTCGCTACCAGATACTTGCAACATGCATAAATTGTATTGCTGTATTGCAAACCACTTGCCAGTGTCCTAAAATGGTATTTGCGTGATTGTAATTCGCCGTTTTCTCGGTGGACATTCAGCGTATTCTTAACTAAAGTATTATTAGTCGTATTATTGTGCGCCATGTGTGTGCAATTCAAATAATTAAAAATATAAATGCATCATATTTAATGATTTAAAATGACTACCACACGAATACACGATAATACCTGTTGCTGCAATTAAATTACACTGAGAGAATGATGCAATGAATTATAATTTATAGGTGGATACTTTTACATGCTACCCACGCGGGAAACCCAATGTGAAGGAAAACCACTTGAATATGTGAACATTCAAACAAGGGGCTGCTAATAAGAATTATTAAATTAAAGTAATTAATTAACATTATTAGCAACTGATTACATATAAAAGGAATATAACAAATATTTGCTCCGATCGGGAGTCGAACCCGGGACTTTCCGTGTAACGGACTGGTGAGCTACCCATTACGCCACGCCTGTCGTCAACATTGTTTTTGTGTTATATATATATAGTTAACAGGTGTTGTTATTTCGTAACACCTTGAAACAGGTTCTATCTATGATGTGCATTGAAACACGTAATTCATAATTGACCTACACACACTCCACACATCACACAAGAGGAGCGATCGGCGGGTTCATTAACTGCAATCCCATTAAGTCAATTCATGAACCCCACTCAAGCTTAACATCAGGTGCGAGGTAAACTACTAAACTGGGCACTCAAAATGCATATATCAGAGAAACATTCGTACCGGGAATGGTTTTGAAGCGGGGGCTCTTGGTTTGCTACGACCACTATCGCTTACTAATATGATTATAATATAATGTTGGTTTTCATTATATTACTTTTTTCACAAAGATCTAAAACTATAAATCTTGTATTACATATTATTAAACTTTTAGAGTAATAATATAGGAATTGTAAACTAATTGTTAACCTTATGTAAACTCTAAGAATCGAACTATTATATTCGTATTATTGATTAATTATTTTAACTTAATTTTGTTTAACTAAAGACATTTTAACAAACAATTTATGTTATTGCAATCATTTTTAAATTGATTTTTAAAAAATATATTCCCAACACGAATCTACAACCAACAACGATCCAATAAATTATAAACTAATCGCCTTTCTCATGCAACGTGTGTACATCCTAAGATTACGTTTGTTGTGTTGTAAAAGGTCATATGTTCGGTGGTTCACGACATAACATAACATAGAGTTAATATCCTTCTTATATACAATTTGTATTACAATTAATAAACAAAACGCAAAGAAGTAGCTAATAATAAAGCAACCATATTTAAATGTAACAAACATTTTACACCTGCTTTATTATTCACAAACCATTTATATATTTTGTTGGCCATTAGTCAGTCATAACTAAGTTATTCAAATAAATATTTCTTTTGATAAACACATTTTCCCTGTCTGTCCTTATTATCCGTGTTAAATGTTGTTAATAGCAATGGTAGGATATTTAAAAAACTAAAAACCTGCGATTGTCTATAAATATTACTTCAGTTGCCAAAACACCGGAAAAACATAAACACAAGGTCTTCGAAGCAAACATTAAATCGTATATTATATCTTAAACTCACCATTTAAAAAACTAATTTAACACACAAAACAGTAGTAAAACCCAAATTAATTTAACTAAATGTTATATTTTATAAAAATATGTAATTTTTGGCGCGCTTTTGTGAGCGTGTTTGGCGCGCGACGCACAACGTACGTTTGAGTCGAGGCACTGACATCCAATGCAAACAGCCACAAATATTATTACAACATCGTAACCACAAACACACATAAATCAAAATACTATTATCTGCGTAATATTTTAGTACACATTTTTGTTAAATTATCACCTCAATATTGGTAATTCTTTATCAAAGATTAATCGCTCAGGTGAAGTGAAAACATAGACTGTTATATATTATATACATGTATAATATGTATACGTATTTATATACTGAACATTTATTTATACATAATAAGATATAAGATACATAATATATAAAATTAGTTGGTAACTATTGAGTATTTAAAAAATCATAAATATTTACGTAAATAACACTAAATAATATAATTCGAATTAAGCTTTGGCTGGTGGTCGGCGCTTTTGGTTTTCTCCTGGCTTACCTGATGCTAATACGAGTTCAGATGTCGAGTGTTAATAATTTAAAAAAACCTTAACGTTAATTGTTTGCAACGTTTCCTTGTTCATAACTACATATACATATATATATATATAGTCGTATTGTTAATAATAAAATATTTTACGTCCAACATATAACTATAACAAACTGTACAATCAATATATGTATTCACAATTTTATTGCTTAAATTATTACACTTTTATTGTTATTCCATTACAAATAATAATAATATTTGTAATGTTGTTATTGTAATTTGTATTTAATATGTAAACCGCCTCTGCCTCCATCACCACTTATGCGCGTCTATTACACATATTTGCGTCCAGATTATATTCGTAAGTTAACATTCTGCACAAACACGAATTCTCTCTCACAATCTTATCTTGGTTATATTTTTATTCTACAAATTATTCTCACATAACATCATAAGTTAAAGTTTTTGAATTTAATAATTATGAAGACACAATGAATTGTCAATGATTGCTGTTTTTCATAAAGTGATAAAATATACAAAATGTCACTGCTGAATATCACATCTACTAGCAATGCTACCTCGGGCAGCGAAACACTGAAACGATCATTAAAACTGCAAGCAATAGAATAAATCTGCCTGAATTACACATATGTAATACTTTGCAAGCTCTATGAAAGAAAGCTTTTTGTCACAAAAGAATATGTTTCTTTCTGTATGTCGCGTTTCAACGCCCAAGAGCGCCGGAGACTGAAAACCCCCGATTCTGTTTACAGCTTCCTTTAACGACATAAGTTTGCTGGTGAAAATGGTGCCATAGCGTTTAATAATACTAAATACTCATATTACATTACCGAGGTGTCTTAAACTACGGAAGACGCGGACCTCTTTATCAAACAATATCATGACTTAATTTTTGTTTTTTATTGTTACTCGACATCTAACCTCGACCAGCCTGATGGTAAGCAACAGGAGCTACAAAAGGTATAGAAACACGAAAAACTTAATTTAATTTAAGTATATCTGAATTATAATTATATTATTAGTAATCCTGCAGTTATTTAGGACTAAATAATTAAATTGTATTCTAATGCCATATTATGTTATTTGAGATTAACAACGAAATTGCAACGAATTTAATGTTATTCTTTAGGTGACTTCTAGGCTTTTTTAACCGGCAACTTGCAAGCTGATCCTGGAACGAGACTAAGTCACTTCACGGTGGATCGGCAGACTAGGCGAATGTGCACCGACTGTTGGTGCAATCAATTTTAAAAGGAGATAGAGCTCCTTTTATAGAAATATGCAGACCGTGAAGTGATTTAGTTGCGTTTCGGGATCAGCTTGTAAGTTGCCGGTTCCATCTAGGCCGGCATAGTGGATGTGATTGCTACTCGTAGTAGCAGTGACAACCATTAATGGAGCACACTCCAACTTAACATCAAGCGGGGTGCTGTCATATGTGGAGTTACAATAAATGCTCTACTCACATGTGAATGTGTGTGATGTTGCGTGTGATCGCAGCGACTGCGCAAATCCAAGTGTGCATTCAACGAGCGCAACTAACATTTATAATATAACAAAATCATTATCTATTAAATCGGCCATATCGCAACTGCTTTATATCTCATCTTTATTATTTTATTACACCTCATTAAACTTTAAATATTTCGTTCAAATATTCGCTCATACAGCCTACTACTTTTAAATGACGACTTAGTATTTAGGTATTTCCCCCACAAAGTATATTATTAATTAAATTCGCATCCTCACATCCGCTGGCAAGATGTTGATCAATTAATGTATTAAATTGTAAAGCCTTATTTATTAGCACAGGTAGAAACAATGGTTGGCCACCTCCCATGTCTCCCTTTGTGACAGAACTTCGCCATCATAAGATTATGTTCTTTGTTAAACACCAACAAAATTTACATTAACACTTCTGCTATAATATAATCCATATTATTTGAAAATGCATTCATAATTATTGGCGTTTACATTTTCAAATTTATCAATATAAAGTAATAATTAAAAGCAAGAAATTTCGCTACCAATTTCGCCGAAATTTCAACGACTATGGGACGAGTCGCTCTGCAAAATGGTAATGGAAGATATTTTATCTTCCAGTAACATGAGAGAGCGGGCTTGCCTCATAGCCGTCTCTACTAGGGAGTCGGGTTTCTGGTTGCAAGCTTTTCCGTCTGCATCGGTTGGGACACTCCTCGACAGAAATACCCTGACCCTGGCGGTATGTCTTCGTCTCGGAGCCCGGACTGTCCATCAACACCAGTGTCGGTGCGGAGAACCGGTGGATATTCTTGGACACCACGGGCTTTCTTGTGCCAGAAGTGCCGGTCGCATTCCCCGTCACGCGGCACTCAACGATATCATCCGAAGGGCTCTTGTCACTGTTGGAGTGCCCGCAATTTTAGAACCCTGTGGTATTGCGCGGAGCGATGGCAAGAGACCTGATGGAATGACTGTTGAGCCATGGAAACTTGGCAGGTCTTTGGTGTGGGATGCGACTTGTGTAGACACATTAGCCCCATCTCACATCCAAGCGACTTCGTTAAGCGCGGAAAGTGCGGCGATTTCTGCTGAGAACCTCAAGTTGCGCAAATACGCTAACCTCGGTACTGGTTACGAATTTGCGCCGTTTGGGGTCGAGACGATGGGCCCTTGGGGACCATCAGCTAAGCGCCTGGCCAAGGAGTTGTCCAGGCGGCTGACAGAGAAGTCTGGAGACAGGAAGGCTGGCAATTATTTCTGCCAACGTATTAGCCTTGCTGTACAAAGGGGAAATGTTGCCAGTCTCCTTGGGACTATCTCTGATGCGACGTCATTAGATGATATTTTTTATTTATAGTTTAATTATAGTTAATTATTAGTTATAAATAGAATATAATATATTCGTCTACTATAATATTAAAGCAAGAAATAAAAACAATAAAATGACATCACATCAAATTTTCACGTCTTTTTCTCACGGGAGAGACAATGGGAGAGACAATGGATTGTCACTTGCTACAATCCTGACACAACTCTGTCGCTTTCTTTACATCCACAATTCTCTTTATACAAGCTCTGCGACTATGGATACTAAACAATACAGCTTTCTTGTGGATGTCTCTGATTTGCTCGGATAACATCCTCCTGGGTCTGCCTCGTTGAACGCATCCATCCTTATTAGATTTGTGGCATATCAATATTTTAGAAGAAATAAATTTGACATCGACAGAACCTGTCAATCGTCGGCTAAAGAAAAAGCGTAAAAATCTTATTACTATATTTTTAATATCTCAGTTTATTTTATTGTGATAATTATTTGTAAAAATATAATCTTCTTAAATTGTTGTATAATATATACCTTCAAAAATTAATAGTGGATATTGTGATTACATCTCCAACAACCATCCCTCTTAGATAATTTAACTGTAACTGTAATTAACAGTTAAATTATCTAAGCCATCCCTATAGATTTATAAAATCTTTTATCAATCTACTTTTACTCATTGTTTTAATCCTTGTCACTACATCTTCTTACAAACCACATCTTTTGCGCACTGTGCAAGGAACAGTACAATTTGAGTACAATGTTCCTTGGCACTGTGCTACTCCTTATTCTAACCGCTATCGTCACTCCACATACACTCCTTAACGACCGCATTTCTACAGTGTTAACACTTATGATTCTTCTGCCACACCCAACATTCACTTCCATACATCAAGTACCGCATCATGAACACTGGTGACTTTTCGAACACTATTATAAAGAAACTAAAAGAATGATAATAATTAGGTTGATAATAAATACAAAATTAAAGAGGTTTCCAAAGCGTGTGCATCTCTTATGTAATTGTATCGCAACACCTGACCTTGACTTCACTGATGATAAGCGATGCGATGGGGAAGTTCAAGAGCGTCCGACGATTCAGTTTGTGGTTACTTGAGTCGTCGTCACTACGCCGAAAAGACTCTTTCGCATAAGTACATGATGTTCGCTAAAATACATACGCACAGACAGACAAACATGCGCAAATAGTTTATATATGTAGATAGATAGAATATAATAATGGAGATATAGATCTGAAAGTTGGTGTTTTGTTAATAAAGGGGAACATGATAATTGCATTGATATCATATTAGTATTTAAACAAAGGTTTTCATATATTTAAAACTAAAGGATCACCTCTAGGCGGCATAGTGAGGGCGGCTGAGACAGCGTAAACTAAGTCGGTGGTTTCAGTCGGCACTCAGTGAACACCCCTTATTTATCATAAGGCAACTCTATTATCTCTGCCTATCCCTGGTTCAATTGAGGCGTGACAATTTAATTGTTAACCCAAAAACAATCGCATTATAAACATAATTTTAATGACACATACAACTTTATGCAAATTGAGTGACTTAACTATGTGTTTGTAATTCTACGCGTGTTACAAATACAAATTAAACATTAATTTATGTAATTTAAGTTATATTTATAAATTATATTCGTGAATTTAATAGCAAATTGATTTTTTTAACCTAAAACAGCTGTTCATTATTTATAAAATGTTATGTTAGATAACACTTACTTTTAATATGTCTTGTAACATTTAGAATCTTATATTTTACAATACATGTTCATTATTCACGAAATTAATTAAAACATCAGATTAATGATTAATTAAGGCGACCGTGGTGTAGTGGCAGTGCAATGGGTATGCAAACCGAAGAGCACGAGTTCGAGACCACCCACCGGTACCAATGTATCTTTGATATATGTACTTTGGTTGTCCTGTTTCTATGATACAAGCACTTTAGTAGCTTAATATAGAAATGTAAATAAATAAAATAAAAAATAAAAAAGTAATTGAAGAATTATAAATAAATGGAGAAAGCCTACAGTTACAGTATTGTTAGGATCATGAAAAGTGTTGTTCAATTTTGCTTAAAACGTGGATTTTATTTGAATTTGGAATGTTCTTTTAATTATTCTCTGGCAAAGATTGTTTATTTTTCAACCCCCGACTCAAAAAGAGGGGTGTTATAAGTCTGACGTGTCTGTGTATCTGTGTGTCTGTCTGTGACATCGTAGCTCCTAAACGAATGGACCGATTACGATGCGTTTTTTTTTTCGTTTGAAAGCTGACATGATCGAGATGGTTCTTAGCTACAATTGATGAAGATTTGAAGGGTTTCAAGCTTATTTTGTCAGCTGTGGTGGCGATTTTAATAGGTATTTACTTTACTTTTAAACATATCTGTGACCTAACATTTGAATCACAAACGTATACACAAACATGGGTGTTTTACCTGGCCACTGAGCTACTCTGATGATGGAACTCTGAGGTAGGAGTTTTAAATTTAATAGGTTACTAAGTTTGGGCTCATTAGATTTGTCTTCACTGTAGGAAACTAAGTGCAGTAAAGTAAGTGCGATAAAATAAAACATTCTGGATCTAAACAAACTGATCATGGATCCTCTTAGATCAGCAAATCAACAAGAGATAGAACTATAGTGCTTTAACTAAAATTGTTACTCACTATGAGTCATTAGCTAGACTATTATCAAATTGAAGACCTGGAGTATCTGATGATGCACTATGAGGATGCGAGAGATAATAAAGGGATATAACTATTGAGCCATGACAAATGTTGTTTTTTATTCTAAATCTGGTGATATAACTAAAGTGGTTTCAGGCGTTTTAATATTGTTTTAATTTCGGGTGTTTCTTTAAAATTTTAATTTTGATGGTGTATGACAAGCACATCCAACAATAAATAAATAAACTTTTTTAAATTAATTATATTAAAGTCGCTCTAACATCAGAGGTCATTAGCGACTACAGTTGATAGTGACGACGACTGAGTCAACCGTGTTTGTTGTTTTTTTAGTCGTTGGCACTTTTGAGCCACCTATTGCAAACCATCAGACAAGTAAGGTCAGAAGTCGAGTTCAATTAAAAAATAGTATAAATTTTTACAACATTCACAGCGTAAATATATAAAGACGCATCTGAATCTATGTAGATCTTACATAATAGATGAAACAATTTCTTCGCATCCGTGGATTCTCCGTGCGGGTGCCGGGCCCATCGCATGGCAGGCGGGCGGGACGGTGAAGGCAGCATTCCGGACTTGTCACTAAAAAGTAGGTTTGAAGCTTTTGTGACATGTCAACACACACCTTTAGAGAGGAGAGTGATTGCAGTGAACAACTATTCTCTCTACCCAACCAAATATTGTAAGAGCCTACCAATGCCGCCTTCGACATTACTTAGTTCTCGAAATGTACTTACGGCTGACCTTGGGGGGCTTGGAACATTTTAATAGTTGTATATTTAATAACAAGTTTGGTTAATAATCAATAACGAATCAGGGACATTCTTAAAAAAGCTAGGGGTCTGCAGTGCCCATAAACATAGGGTCTGTAGGTATGAAGAGAATTGTGCATGTTAAGGAACGTGGAAAGTGGCGCTGCATTGTTACCACCACCACCTATCCCTGTGCGAACATAGGCTAATATCCATCACATAATAAAATTGCACGTTTTTACTTTTACCTTTACGCATCGAATGTCTCGCATTAACTGCCACCAATTCAATTAAAATGCAAAATGGAAACAAAGACGTATTTCATTGCAATCCCACATTAATTGTATTAATTAAGATATAACACAACCAATAAATATATAATTAATAAATCATAATTACAACTAAGCGCACAAACATGATATTACAATTAATGAACAGATATATTTTTATATTAATTGGATATTAATTATTACGATTATTTATCAACTATAAGATTGTTGGCGCTTTATTCGCTTTAATATTAGGAATCTATAAACTAAATTAATCAATAAAAAACATTTATGTATTTAAAACTAAATAATTATAATAATTATGTACTTTTAAGTAATTGTAATTACTTAGTTAAAAAGAAATACTTGAAAGTTTTTATTTATCATATCATTCTCTAAAGAGATATTACACTATTGATATTGACTTAGTTGCGTTTTGGGATCAGCTTGTTAGTTGCCGGTTCCAGCTAGGCCGGCATAGTGGATGTGAGTGCTACTTGCAATTATTTAACTGTGCTAGCAGTCGCCTTCATTCGCACTCCAGCTTCACGTCAACCATTGATGATATGAGGCGGCCCTCTTGGACCTCCACCATGCTTACCAACAAGCAGGTCGAGGACAGATGTCAAGTCACAATAAAAAAGACGGGGTGCGGTCATAAATATGTCGAGCTTCCTATTACTTCTAGGCCGGCATAGTGGATGTGATTGCTACTCACAGTTATTGAATTGTAGTAGCAGTGACATCCATTCATGGACCACACTTTGGCTTAACATCAAGCGGGGTGCTGTCATATGTCGACTCACAATAAAAAAAAAAACTTACCAGTCTCTAAGGTCACAATAATAATATTTATAATTATTCTTTTGCCGGCATAGTGACGGTAACCAGTTGTCGGCACTCTTGCACCTCCATCATGCTTATCATCGGGCAGGTCGATGTACGATGTCGAGACACAATAAAAAAACTAATAAATAATTATAATTATTGTGACATTGCGTTGGTGGCGCATTGGGCGGTCAATTGAATTGTTTGTTGTACTATTGAAGGCACACGTGTGCGAATGTCATAACAATTTGGAAATGTTACATTGTAATACTACAGATGGTGGCTCTATGCGCCCTATATTACGGAATATGTTCATTAGGTCCTAAGTACTTATTTAATGATTGAGAATACGGAAATACAAATTAAGGTGTACAAGATCTCTTGTACGCCGACAATCAAGTTGTCCTTGCATGAGTTACAGGTAATATACTATTATGAACATATATTGGGAATGCACGTGCTCTAGGTTGGTGATCATAAAAGTTACAATCACAGTGCACGATAGATGTGATTTGGAAGAAAATGTCACCAAGAATATTGACAACTTGATTTGGGCACATGGAAAGGATGAGTGAAAGTAGATTGACGAAAGGAATTTATCAATCTAAGATGCGTTAAACAAGGCAGACCCAGAAGGATGTTTTCCGACCAATAAGAGACATCCTCAAGAAAGTTGGGTTACCTAGTGCCCATAAAAGTAGAGCTCGTATAAAGAGAATTGTGGATGTGAGATTCGTGGCAAGTGGCAAGTCTCTGCCTATCCCTGTGGGAAAAAGGAGAGACAATTTGATATTATTTATTGTGATAAAAGTAAACGATACACCATTACGGGTTATGTATTATTACATAATTAATTTATGTAATAATACAATATAATTCAGTATAAAGCAATTATTTAGAAGAATAAATTATAATCAATGTAAGATTCCTTGTTAACTTTGAAAAACGAAGAAAATTTTATTTATTTTGGCAACAAACAGTAATTAAACAAACAAGTTACTTTAAAATTAATTTTACAACAATACGAGATAGGGCTAAAATGTTAGAAAAGTTATAAATAAATGAATTAGCTCATATTGTTTGTTTTATCATTTACTTTTAAGTTAGCCGTCTCTTTCTCGATATCAATCACTGTTTCTAACCTCAACGCTTCGAATGGCGGTGCTTTTACATATATTAATATCAATTTGTACAATCAAATAGATAATATTCAGGCGCCTGGTTACACAACTGCTCTGCCTTATTATGTATTAGCGTGTCTGCTTTAATACATTTTACCATTAAGACCGTGACTATTCTATCACATGAGAATCGTATTCTTTTATACTTTCAGCAGCCCAACGGTTAATTGGCTGACATTGCTGATTGTAGCAAATGTATTGTTGTTGTTGGTATATATAATTAAGTAATTTATATCTAAAATATTCATCCTTTATTTCATGCAATTAAATAGGTAAATAATTAATTTAACATTTTAATCTTACCATATTGTTTTACATAACTTTTTCTTTTTCATATTTCCGTCTATTTCATTTTCCATTTGTTTCTCTGATACATTCTTATTGTTTTTATTGATCTACGTGTTGTATGTGATATAATTTATAAACATCAGTTTTGGCATTATAATGAGGTTTGCTTTTTAGCATAGTTTTAATGTGCCACTTTCGGAGCAAGTATAACATATCTATGTGTTTTCTTATTAAAATATCATTGTCCGCGCGTGATTTTAAACTAGACGTGTTTTCTATCAAAGTGGAAGTGCGTCACCGATTGCGCCGCGATCGCCGCGGACCGCGGACAATTACAACTTATATTATATTAAGTGACATTGACTCCCTGAAGATAATGTGAAAACATTTGGTGCCGCGTGCAACACAACATTTAAGGCGCCGCACGCACGCTTATTCAGTGCATTCATTTCATTATTTTAGGAATTAGGAATTATTTGTTTACAATTACGACACGATGACCGCAGTCGCATTTGTGATGCAAAGAAGCAAATTGCATGCTGTGATCTCACACTCACCGTCAAATAAAGCAAGCACCTATTGCCATTATGCTGCAATTAGTGGTTCCTCAAAGCAGGGGCTCATAGAATTAGATAGATAGACATTTTGCATTTGTAAGTTGAATGCACTTACATCGCGTAATTAATAGTTTTAATGTGCGGGGCAGAAAGACAATTTTTTTACATTTATCAATAAATCTCATTCGACTCGTCTTTTATATCTTATATATAGTAACTTCGCATTTTTTTTACGTTTTTCACCCGACTCCATTTGCGCCGATACTTGGTTATGCTATTTATGGCCTAATAGGTAATTTATTTAACAAAAAACATTTAGCATAGTGTAGTGGCAAGGCAATGGTTACGCAAGCCGAGAGCACGGGTTCGAAACCACTCACCGGTACCAATGTATCTTTGGTTGTCCTGTTTCTATGATACAAGCATTTTAGTAGCTTAGTAACGAGATGTATAACAAAATAATATATATATATATATATATATATATATATATATATATATATATATATATATATATATATCATTGGCTTAAGAACATTAATTATAATAAGAGTATTTCCAAATTATTAAAGTATATTAAAGTATATTATATTAGAGTATATTAAAGTTTTGCATGCATTGTATTACAATACATCAATATTAAATATATTAAATTGAAACAATTTCTTAGCGTCCAGAGATTCTTCGTGCGGGTGTCGGATCCATCGCGTGGCAGACGGGAGAATGAAGGCAGCGTTCCGGACTTGTGACCGAAATGTAGGTTTCAAAGCTTTAAGCCTACATTTTAAAAGGTTTACTACTAATACAAATTGTACGTAGTTCAATATTAGATTCGTTTATTAATTGTTAACAAAGGCCGTAGTAGATATAACAATGTTGAAGAAAAGAAAAAGAAACGCGCTGAGAAACGGCAACTTAACATATATTTTGCACACGGCCCAATAATTGGAGTGTCGCGTGCAAAAAAAGGCTTCGAAAGTTACTTATCTGTTACCAAGTGATATTTATAAGATATCAACCGATACAAAGGTATTGATAAATATATTTAGTTTGGATATCTATTTAACTTTGAAATTTAGATATTTAAATTAAACTTATGGTTGTATTAACGTGTGCATTTTGCTGATATCAGTTAATCGCACAAATCAAGTGCTATTAATAATATGTCCAATTGCATTATAATGCCACATTTATAAACACAGGTATTGCCACTAAATAATAATAATAATATTGCCCAACAATGCATTGACATCTAGTGTTTAATAGCAATACAAAATTAAACTGTACGCTTGTAGGTAACTATGCTATCTCCTAACAGATGGCGCTGCAAAATGTAGTTTAATAAACAAGTTGAAAAATTATAGTTATAATTTTAACATCACTTATCAATCTCCATAATATATGAATTATTAACATGTCCGCAATCTTAATGACCAAATATATTAAACTAAGCCGTGTATGTAATTATCTAATTAGTTATCAACAGATGACAAGATTATTAAATTATCATATATCACCGATGACACTGATTCTGTTTAACACTAATTTCTAGCTTATTAGTACTATTAGCTTATTAGTACAATTAAATTGTGTATGTGAGGGAATCGTGGCAAGTAGCGCTCCATTGCGTCTGTCTATATTTGTGGGGAAAGGCGAGACAATAGTTAATGGTTAACAAAGTTACCTACGAGTACAAGCAGACAGTTTAATACTAGATGTCAACTCCCTCGCTTCTACAATTCTCTTCACACAAGCTCTACGAGATCTAAGTAATGAGATTATGAATGGTAGGCAGAGGTGGCCAGTCTGCCGATCCGGGGTAGTACCACTACCACCACTAACAATCAGCATTCAGGAAACTCTGAAACCCCTGCAACTACGCAGAGACATGGCGGCTCTGTGCTATCGCCTATACTACGAAGGACGAAGAGCTCTTTAACAAGGCCGTCTTTACCCGGGGGTTCAAGGGGTGCGGCACCCGGGCACAGAGTCCTAGGGGGCGCCACGCAAGCAGAGCCTGAATATGCTTAAGACGGCCTTGCTGTTTTACCTTGTTCCTACCTCGAATTTTCATTTTGTCGACCGAATCAGCAGTCAAACTAAAAAGTTCGGTGCGTCGTTTCTTTCTAGAACAATCAACAAGCCTATGTGTTATCTCCTTGTAGAAGCACCTTTGACCGGCGTAGTGACGGCGAGTGGAGCAGCCATCGGCACTATTGGACCTCTTTTTGCTTGCGATCAGGCCGGTCGAGGTCATTATTACCAATTACTACATTGTTATAAGTATTCTATTGCCGCAGGAACACCCCATTTAATCGCCAGTTAAATATGCTGAAGGCTGAAACACACGAAGGATCGACGGAGCCCACCGTGATGGTTGTGTTATGTTAATATCGTCATAGTCCGGCTTCCCCGTCACGCGGCACTCAACAATATCACCCGAAGGGCTCTTGTCACTGTTGGAGTTGTCCAAGCGGATGACGGTGAAGTTTGGAGACAGGAAGGCCTTGCTATACAAAGGGGAAATGTTACCAGTCCACTTGAGACTATCTCTGATGGGACGTTATTGGATGATATTTTTTATTTATATATAGTTCAATTGTAGTTAATATACTTCTAATTTTATCTAATCGCCAGTTAGCAAAATCGCAAAAAGTTATATTTATAATACTAAGTTACTGAAAAACTTATTATAATGATTAAAATATTATAAAATCTGTTGCTGGGAATCATATTTTATTTCATGGCTACCTAATTATGCGTCGTCTGGTCTAGGCGGTGCTTTTAATGATTTCACGGTCGGCATGAGGTCAGGCCACTCGTAAGTGACACCGTCACGCCCCCCAGCAACCCCAGGCACACGTGACACGGTGGCGCCACTTTTTGCAACCACCACACCACAATGTGTGCGCCGCTTATGTTATTACAATGCCCCCACACTTGGCTTCCTTGAACATGAACACACGTTCACGCATTAATTTATATAGTCCACCATTGTACTATATATGTAGATAGGTAGGCAGCGGCTCTGCGTGCATTGCAAAAAGTGTTGTCGGCTGAGTGAAAATCGATCTCGTGCTGATTTGATGGCATTCGCGGTGCACAAAGCTCCCGCTCCTAACAGAATGTGACCATTTTAATTAGGGCCGCGCGAGCGACAACCGCCGCCGCCCGCCGCCATAAGCGTCCGCTGCCCGCCATAAGCCGCCGCAACTCGCTCGGCATCAAATTACATTTTAAGTGCCATTTTTTTCCCAATACTAAAATCAAAAGCGATACCAATGCCTCCTCGGGTAACTCACCCATTTCTCACCTACGTGTATTTAACAATTCATTTCATCACTCGATATTTACTTTTATATTGTACATGATTTTTTATAATTTAATTATTTTTCATAATAGATAATAACAATGTTACCACCAATTTACAAATAAAACTTAAAATTGACAGCTATATAACATTAATGTGCAATTGACTGCATGTTTAAGCTTCGCGGTATGACTGCCTGCTTTCGTGAGAGGAAACTACTATTTGGAAGTAGAAACTGCTATCACGGACAAAGGGTCGGTGGCAGCTATACTGTTCACTATGCCGGCCTGGTGTGATGCCATTTCATCCTACATTAAATGTATTTATATTGTTATTTATAAGCTATATTGCTTGGAGTGTTTCCATGCATTAAATATCGTGTCGTGTGTGTGTGTTGGTGTCCAGCAACGCGTGCGTTTACCCGAATTGGTTTGCAGCAATAAAATTTGTTATTAATACAATAAAATTTAGGAAATAAATTCGCAAGAAAGCAACGATTTAATTGTTGATTCGTGTTCGGCGACTACCATTGTTTCATATTCATTATATTGCCATACACACACACACACACACCCATACACTTTTTTAATTACAACCCGCTACTGGTCTTAATTCTGCCAGGTGCCAGCTATGACTACGATCAACGAGCTTTTTAATCTTGTTTCTACGTCATGTTTATACTTTTGTATTTATTTATTGTGACTCGACATAATATATGTCTGCCGGCATCCCACCTGATGCTGAGCTGGGGTGCGCTTCATGCGTTGTAGACGACTGCTACTACAATTAAATAACTGCAAGTAGTAGTCGCAACCATACTATGCCGGCCTAGATAGTCGTCCCGAAAGACTACAAATTCTGTACAAAGACTACAGACTGCACGGACACCACTGCCTACCACTCTTAAACAACCACACTCGAGCATATATCCGGCTCTCTTTTTGCATCCATAAATATTTAATATTTAAAATGTAATATTTTTTATAATTATTTAATAGATAATTTTATATATAGAGAATTGTGAATGTGAGGGAAGCGAGAGAGTTGTGTCAGGATCGTGGCAAGTGGCGCTCCATTATCTCAGCTTACCCCTGTGGGAGAGAGGCGTGACAATTTGATTGAATTATAGAAATAAAAGCTATGAAACAAATATTTGCTCCAACTGGGTATCGAACCCGGAACTTTACGCGTGAAGGACTCGTGTGTTAATCAGTTTGCCACCCGTTTTGTCAATACCCATGATACCCGGTCGAGTGAAGCATCCACATTGTGTCGACCGAATCAACAGTCGAAATAAAAGGTTAGACGAGTTGTTTTTTGTCGAACAATTGAAAAGTGAAATGTTTTTCCGCTTACGTGTTCACTCCATCCTATAACCATGGATCCTTCAAGCGAAGCGTGAAGAAGCAGCTTTGGCCGGCATAGGGAGGACCAAATGTGAGAGAACAGTCTTCGGGGTGTCATTAATAATAATAAAATGTGTCATGTAATTATTTTACAATGACATGACACATTTTATTAAAGATTTACATAAGGCGGAGTTGTTGCCAGCCAACATTTGAGTTGTGCACACAGGTTAATTATGTTGATGGATGATAGGGTTACAATTTGATTGATTGATTGATTAATTATGGGGTAAATTATGATCGTTCTTTATTTGGCCGGCATAGTGGCGGCGATTGGGGCAACCGTGAAGACTCGGTTGACACTCTTGTACCATCAGGCGGATCGAGATTGAGATAATATTCACAAATGCCTGTACTGAATCACGCGTGATTACACACGTCCACGATCACTCGCGATTGTGGACGTGCATGCGTTCAATCGCGAGTGAATACACGTTGTTGCGTATATTTTTTTATTTTGATATAGGTATGTTTTATATAAAGGAACAACATATAGACAATAGGGCAAAGTCTGCAAATACAAACAGCGACTCAGTCGCGTTTCGGGAATCCGCCTTAATGTTGCCAGAGTTGAGCGTGGCCGGTATAGCGTATGCGACTGCCGCATGCATACATTTGCTTGTCTGCGAGCTGTATACACATGAGTGATGGTTATATGTATAACAAAATGATGAGGAAATAATAATAATAAAAGTAATAATGAATAATCACAAAACCATTTATTATAATAATAATAATAATAATAATATAATTCTTATATAACTATTAATAGCTTTATTTTCATTAAAACAATACTAACATTATTATTTACATATTATTTAAGTATCTACAATATTTATATTAATAATTGTTTTATTGTGACTGGACAACACACTTGCACTTGCTTGATGGTAAGCAATCCCCTTGCTTATGAGCTGGCACGTAGAGGTCACATGTGGAGTTCCAACTAACAAATGTGTAAGCTATACAACATATACGTGCACTTGTGACACAATTCACTAACTAAGTGACAACAATAATTATAAATAACAAATAAATATAAACTTATGAACAATTAAGTACAATTATAATTATACATAACAACAACTGCTATTCATGAATTAACTCATGCTCACACATGTTACAATAAATGCCTAAGACATAATAACAATTGCTCACTCATTAATTTAAATTAGTGCAATTTAAAATTATGCAAAGTTTAAACATTTGGAGATAAGGCTTTGTATCATTATGAGAAATGAACTATCACACCTCTTTTCTTCCAGGTATAGATTGAGACACTGCACAGATAATTAGTTACATAAAATATTACCATTATTATTGGCATTATTGTAATTATAATCTAATTATATTATCAATTATAATACCATTCTCCATAAACACCATCTACGCCATCTACAACTAACATTATGTACACATTAATACTTTGATAGGCATTTTATAATACACATCATCATTATTAATATTTATTGGCAATTATATATATATAGATCATTAATATAATATATGGTACAGTATCATATAAAGTGGAACAATGTGAGGATATGTAATGGTGTGCGCTCCATGAACCACTTTCTGCGGAATTATAACTTTCACACGAAAATGATAAAGGTGTGATTCCGCCCATGCGGGCGACTGCAGACCGCACTGCTTATTTGTATGAGATTGATTCCGTGCAAGGCGATTGGAGTCTGCAGCCGCCGCATTAATATTGTTTCCTAACATCCTTTTTACAATCTCTTGGAACCAATCTCATACAAACAAGTAGCGCAGTTTGCGGTCGCCGGCGGAACATTATGACACCTTTGAACGCAAATCTCTCATTAATAATAATATTATAATAATGACTTATAAAAAAGAGCAAAGTTAATATTATCACAATCAATAACTCAATAATAATTATATCACTAAAGTTTTCCAAATACCCGCTGTCAATCATTTCACAATGTCCTATTGGTGGGATCACTAATGTCGACACTTTGGCCAACGTTCATTGGTCAAGTGTTGTGCCTCGTACATTGTGATTGGTGTAGAATGTCATAGTGCATGCGCGTGATGCGGCGGCGGCGGTTGCTGGTGATGGTGCGGCAGACTGTGAGACGCGTTCGCCGCATGTTGACGCCCCTGAGGACAATTGCACATATATTATATATTATTAATGTTGTGACTCGACATATGACAGCACCCAGCTTGATGTTAAGCTGGAGTGCGGCCCATGAATAGAGACAACTGCTACTATGCTTAAATAATTGTCGCTTCCACCATGCAGGCCCAGTTGGAACGGGCAACTTTGAAGCTGATTCCAAAACGCAACTGAGTCGCTTTAAAGACCGTACCTACACTTGAAAGAGGCGGCCGGCATAGTGCGCAATGGCCACAAGCAATAAAGCAATCTCTGACTAAACCAATCTGACACACTTCTCTTGCTTCATCTACATACATGCACTCCCGCAATGCCTGCACAGGTCGGGAGAAGCATCCGCACTCTGTCGAACTAAAAAGTTTGATGCGTCGCTTCTTTGAAGAACAATCGACAAGTGGAATGCTTTACCTGCCCATGTGTTCTCTCCATCCTATAGCCTTGGATCTTTCAAGCGATGCGTGAAGATGCACCTTTGGCCTGCATAGTGACGGTGACTGGGGCAGCCGGGAAGACAAAACCGAGTCTTCGGACGTTGGAACTCTTAGATCTCTTCTTGCTTACCATTAGGCGGGTCGAGGTCAGATGTCGAATCACAATAAAAATGCTGTATATAGATGAAGCATCAGCGGACATCCGCCTGGGGTCTTCCTTCTCATTCATATATATCATCAATCAATCCTTTCACATGACACGCAATGTGCATAATAATGAAATGTGTGCCTTACTTGCAAATAGACGTAATAGTCGTACGGCTGGTGCAGCGGCCAGCACCGTTGCGGCGGCACGGAGTACAGCGGCGGCACAGGATACAGCGGGCTCGTGCCCAGCTTGTTGCGCAATATTCTGCTGATGCTCGACACGGAGGGCACGTTGTACTTGTCGCACACGCCGTCCGCGAGCAGCCGGTCGCGTATCTCCCACGCGAATATGCCGGGGTCCTTCGCTTTCAGTTGCTTTATATAGGACACCACCTGCGGACACATATAAGTATATTAACTAAATATTTTATCCATCTATATACATATATAAAAGGCTAAGTGATTAACGTATGAACGCACAGGCAAAACCCTTAAGACTAGAAAATTAAAATTTCGCACACGTATTCCTCTTATGACCAAGTCATCCACTAAGGATTTTACAAAATTCAACCCCCAAGAGGATTTGTAGAAAACTTTTTATTCCTTGGACATATTTGCATGAAATTTCGTATGAATTGAGTACGACAAAAATAATGAGTTACGTATTTCCGCGTTTTGTAAAATTCAAACCCTAAGAGGGTCAAATAGCACAGGCTTAGGCTATAAATTTTAAATGTGGCGCTGCTTTTCCGAGCAGGACAACGTCTGCCGGGTCTGCTAGCAGTCTAATACGGCGTTCTCACGAGGTAATTTTAGTTGTTTAATTTTTATCGCGAAATAGAATCAATAAATTTGAAAGGTCTTCAACTTTTGTTGAGCCGATATTTATTGCTTCAACTAGATTAAAAGTCTGTTCACTGTTCAAATCGCCTTGGGAGAAGGCCGTTTAATATTACGAATGGTCTTCTCTATCTTGGAGAGCACCTCGACTTGGTAGCTACACTCGTATTATATAAATCAAATACTTTTATATCGTTGTGGATTGATTGCTGCTAAATCACAGAGCCGGCATAGTGGATGTGCCTGCTACTTAGAGTTATTGAATCGTAGTAGCAGTGCAGCTTAACATCAGCCGTGGTGCTGTCATATATGTCGATTGACAATAACGTAGTTGCACTGATTGTGGTAATGTGTGTACCTTGGGTGTGGTGACTCTTGGCTTGGAGCCGCCGATGGCGCCTGGCAGTATGGAGCCAGTCTCGTGGTACCTCGCCAATATTTTGGAGACGCAGCCGTGCGACACGCGCAACTGCCTGCTTATGTCACAGGGACGTATGCCCAATTGCGCCAACTCAACTATTCTGTCAATGACAACGAAAATATATTCAACTTATGTTCAAATGTAACACACTAGCGACTCCAACATCAATTAAACAAATTGTCCTCACAGGGTTAGACAGAGATGATATTACAATTAGTAAATGTTAGTCCTTTGTTAATAAATATTTTATTAATCTATACAATTATATTAAGAGAAAACATTTGTAGCTATCATTAAACATATGTTGTTGTACTATATAGTGTGTATGAATTCGATTCAATCAAATTCGAAAGTAGTTCTAATAACTACAATTTTTAAAACAATAAACATAGGACAGTTTATTCAAACCGTGCATTTTTCTTACTTAGAGATTTTCTATACCTGTCTTATATAACTTCTAAACGAAAAGTTCGATCTGAATACCTTAAAGTGTAAGGAATTTTATGAGTAATATAATGTAACCCAAGGTGGGTTACATTATTCGAGATTTCGTACGGAACCCTAAACTTTTTAAAAATCCAATATATTCTATGTTAGTCACGAAGAATGTAGCTTATTAATGGTGGGAGAATTTTAAAAATCAGCCCAGTAGTTTCTGAGCCTATTCATTACAAACAAACTTACAAATCTTTCCTCTTTATAATAAGTATTAGTATAGATATCAGTATAAATATAGATTATAACAATTAGATATATTAAGGTGCAGACTGCACTGTTTGTTTGTATGAGATTGATTCCGTGTATAGGGGAGAGTGACATGAAGGAGCCAGGTTTTGAAGGAGCCACTTCCATTATTTCGGTAGTTAAGGAACGAATTTGGTTGGTGATTTTATTTTTAAGTGGCGCCACTGTTTTCTTGTCACCCATAAACATTTGAATGTTCGCCGACACCAACGGACGCCGGCACATCGAGTCAAAGTTTTTGGCACTAAAAAGTAAGTATTTTGCTTCATTTGATTTGTATTTTGGTATTTTATTGTACACAAATATAGGTACATGGATTGTAGATTGAGGTAGTGCATATACTTGGCCTTACAGCTAAGTAAAAACTAAGACGAAAAAGTTTTATTATTGTTGTTATTTTGAAGATTATATTTTTATATGAAAGAGCCGGCTAATTGGCAAATTTGGCCAGCTCTTTTAAGGCAAATTCACCGGCTATTTCAAAACCCTGCATTTGAATTCTGTAAATAATGTATAATAATAATAAATATACATTTTTTGATATAGATATTATAGACAAGCCTTGTCCAAAAAAAAAAAACGAAAAAACGTACCCGAAATGAATAGTTGGGCTCAAGAATCCTGTGGCATTAATTTTCTTTGCAAGACATGTTTCTAATTTTAAGAAAACTAAATTTCCTATATTCCATTACTTAAAGTCTGAGTTACCTAAAATCTGAGTTAAGATTTTGAAGCTTAAAGTGAGCAATATTTTTATAAGTTCCTAAAGATGTTGTTTTTGATAGATTATATTATCATTTGTTATTTAGTTTAAATTTCGAGATTGTTATTAAAAAAAAATAACCTGCCTCCAATAAATAGGTATGACTGAATAATATGTTAGGATTAAAGCGTTTGTTAGAATGACTTAAAATGATTGAAAGAATTAAAGATTTCTTAAAAATGACATTAGTTTTGAAAAATATTAGTTAGAATTGTCTTTTTATTTTTAATTTTGCATAATTATTGCAATTACTTTTTTTAATACAGACTGGCTCCTTCATAACTTTAAGTGGTTGCTTCAATACCGAAATGTTATGAAAGAGCTGAAAGACACATTTTTTTAAAAATTAATCTTTCATTGATTTTAGTATTGTGTTTAAGGTTTTTTTCTTATGAAATTACCTACTTTAATAAATAAATTATAATTAGAGCAGAAAAAACATAATTATTTTCATTATAAGTATATTTTTTTACTCCGTTTAGTAAACTGGCTCTTTTATGCCACTTCCCCCCTAAATACAAACCAGTAGTTCAGTCTGCAGTCACCGCCGGAATGGAACCTTTAATCTCATAATCCTATTACTAAATATAAATTAAATGGCATATTATTTGGTAATAATTATTATATATATTATATGTTGTACCTTAATCTGACCGCATTGGGCAGCGGTCTGCCATTGACGAATACGCCGCCGAGCTGATTCACTTCGCCATATTGTTGTGCAGCGGCGGCCCCGTGCCCCAGACCACCACCACCACCACCCACCTCTGCAACAACACACAACAATGTATTATTATATACATAGGTATACAATTGTCACGTCTTTTTGCCACTATATCATATGAAAATATACAGATAAATTATCAGAAAATAAAATAATTTCTAACAAAAAAAAAACGACTTCAAACAGTAAACTAAAAAGCAAAAAATAATTTTTCTTTTCTCAAAGTAATACGTATTTTCATTTAGTTAAATAGAAATGATTAAATAATTATTTTATAATTTTAAAGTCGCCCCTATGTTTTTTTTTGGAAGATCCCCTCGATTTCTCTGGTCTGCCATCATCAAACCCTGATTTCCTTATCATGGGACCACCTTTGAAATATCTTCTTTTCAACAAAAAAAGAATAATCAAAATCGGTTCATAAACAACGAAGTTATTAATTTATTATTTATGAAAACACTGTTATTTTTACATTTCTATACTAAGTTACTAGAGTGCTTGTATCATAGAAACAGTACAATCAAAGTACATATATCAAAGATACATTAGCACCGGCAAGTAGTTTTGAACCCGTGCTCTCGGTTTGCTTGACCATTGCACTATCACTACACCACGGCCGCCTTTTCAGTTGTATTAAATAATACTCGTACAACTGACAATATCAAATTATGTAGTAACTCACATAATAATTATATTGTAAAATAATATAAAATGTGAAAGATATGAGTTATAGTTCGCGTACTATTTGATGTGTTTGTAATAAAGGCGCCTATTAAGTGAGCCGTCAACCGCCGCTTTATTTCTTATTCCCACAGAGCGACATGATGTGTTTTTTGTGTCGATGTGTCTCCTGTGCTCAGTCCGCGTGTCGAGTTGCAACCGAAAAGACTAATAAACGTCGGGGGATGTCATTTTTTGACAGAAGTGTGTTTTTGTTCGAGTTTCAGAGGACAAATGTAATTTGTAACTAAACAGCTGACAGTGGAGTGATGTAGTGCGCCCTTTCATGTTGCCGACGCCACCGATACGCTGATGGTGTGGGTGCGTGTATATATATATTCATGAAATTAATATTACAGGAGTGGTTTGCGTTTCTATTTTAATGTCTATTGAGGATTATAAGTTAGTTTGAATGTAACTAGTTTTATATTCGTATGTACATTTATTTGCCGTCTGTATTATTTGTCTAGTTGTTGGAAGTGTCTGGGCGTGGCGAGGTCACCGCGAGTGGACGGAGCTGCGTCTGCCCACTATATTGCGAATGCTTTCATCACCCACGGCTCATGTTATTCGGCCCCCTCAACTGTTCATTTACTGTTACTATACATGGGGAATTTTGTACATGTTCTTTACATATAATTATTGGTAGGTATATATACTCCTCGTCGCTGAAATGTATCCGAGAACATAATAAAGTTATTAAATAATAATAAATTGACAAAACACAATACCTAACAATATTTTTGTATTTTCTAAGATGTATTTGGTATTTTCAATAGTAAGCATTTACTTATAGGAGGTGGAAGAGTTATGCGAGAATATTAAAATGCAGTGAATATAGGTCCCGCGGTGGGTCAAATGTGCGCGCTATGTATATATATATATATATAATAATTGTGTGTGTGTGTGTGTGTTTGCACGTGCGATGCTATTTGTGGCGAGACATTGATTGTCACGCTGAATATTCACACCAATTCACAGGGTGCGCACGACAAACATGGGCCATTAGCAAATATAGCACCGCACTTCATTTAAACATCGCTCTCGACATTTTGGATAATATTATTTTATTTATTGTGACTCGACATTTGACCTCGCCCCGCCTGATGGTAGGCAAGAGGAGGTCCTTTGCCATTGAGCCCCAAAATGAGTGCGTTTTATTTAAATTTGATAAACTTAGATTATATTTAATTGAGTTGTCAGTTGTGAAATGGGCATTGTTAATAATATATGTGGTAATGTATATATAATCCCACTGTATATATATGTCTGCTAATATATAATTTGTCAGTGCGCTGTTTAGTTTTATTGTGTCTCGTTGTCACAATGCGAAGTGCTAAATGGAAATAAATACAGATGAATGGCAACACGCGGGTGGATGTGCATTATTAGTGGGGTGGTTTTGTCACACGCCCTCGCACAATATGTTTATGTTAACACAATCACTTTGATGTTATATATGCTTGTTCAATGTGCTCATAAAAACACTAAAAATAGCAAAATGTTTCAGCGATAATGTTCAAATGTATGAGTTAATTAAAAAATAATCGAACGGATGTTTATTTTTTAATAACTTCGACAAACATATTATAACACATGGAATGGAGAGTGCACAGTTTATTTTAGGTATTGTGTGTGTGTGTGTGTGTGTGTGCATTTATACAAATGAGATGTCATTTAAATGTGTGTTGTTAATGTTTGAAAGTAATTTGTTAACATGAGAGACAATTAAAGACAACCGAACCACTATATCACTTGCTACATACATATACATACATACATATTTGCAAACACATTCTTCATATATATGTCTACATAAATATATGCAAACAACAATATGTTCAAAGAATGGAACAATTTTTTATTTGTAATTTATTTTTAGGTGCTTAATTATTTCATAAAATAGTCATAACACATACTATATTATGCAACTTACCTACGCAACATTTATTTATTAAGAATTAAAATGCAAATTAATAATCTGTAATTACAAAACGTATTTTACAAATATAACTAGCTGCGTAACCCGGCGTTGCCTGGCTTAAAATACATCGCACGCTTAATGGTTAAATAATTAGTTTTTCTTTTATGTATGTAAATATAATCTTTGTATATATTAATAAGCCATTTAAATGGTTAAGGATTATTATACCAATATCACCACCATTCCATTCCACCCGTACTTGAATATAATGTTTTTGACAAAAACTGTTATTTAGGCCTTTAGTAGTAAGTTAGAGAAAGCTTATTGTGTGAGAAAGACAGGAGACCGCTTTTGCTGTCATCCCTACTCTGTGCTGTTTACGGGGAGAGAAGTGACACTGGTAGACGCTTGGTCAATAACTGATCAGTTATTGACCGCCGAGAGTAGAATAATATTAAAGTACTAATATCGCTATTATTAAATAATAAGGATTAGTGGTAGAAGGGTGAAAATTTAGAGTTGTTTGTTTTTTATTGCCTAATCATAAAATAAAATTAAAAATTTTGTCCATAAAAATTAAAAAATATGTTCTGGGGATATAACTTAGGGGTCTGAAATATAGTTTACGTCCTATTTTCAGACTTACTGAATGTACATACATTATAGAATTTGTTACAAACACCGTTTCACGCGAATTTAATATATTAGATATAATATATCTATATAATTAAAAGCGAACATGTATTAACTAATAAGAATGCAACAACGTACTTACATTTTATATATTATGTATATATCGCTCCACCACCATCTTATAAGTATTGTCAACAAAGTTGCGTCACTTCGAAAGTGGTGAACGTTGTCACAATGGCAGAGGACAAATATATAAATAACTTTTCAATTAAATCCAATTCCTAAAAATCATGAGCATTTTATGTGTATTCTTGGAACAGCCATAATTCCTGGTCACACAATGTGCCGCCCGCGACAAACCACATCAAAGGGACTTTTTCGCCCAGCACACGATATCACATGTTGCTGCGGTTCGATGAGGTAGGCAGAGACGCCACAAACAAAACAACATTATTACTAAATGTACTTCACTTGGCAATTAATGCAAACAGACTCTTCAATTATGATTAGTTCACGTTAATTATTATATTAATAGTGCAATTGTGTAATAATTGTATATTATCAATTGACGATGCGGAGCGCCACCTTTCACCACACTGACACAACTCATGTGCATACGTTTTATTTATTATTAAAATCATCACACGCACTACATAATGATAATAGTAAGAGTTATAACATAATTAAATGCAAATGGTGCATCATGAATTGCTGAAAATGTTTTCAGTGTTATTAATAATAATAATGGTTTATATGGAAATTATATTGTTGAAATAAGACCTCATGAAATATTAATTAGCACAACAATAGGGATGTGAACCACAAACAACATATTTATCGATACTTTTGAAATTCATTCATATGAAAATATATGATCTTATTTTATTATAGCTCAAGTGCGATCTATGTGTAAAGGCCACTGCAAGCAGCACAAGCATCCACTATGCTGGCCTACTTATTTAACTATCATTTATTGTTAGAACTATCAAATCAAATCAATTCTTTTTTGTAACATGTAGCATATGAATGCTGTGTTTTGTTTTAGTCATTTATACAAAATGGGAAACTTTCTAAAGTCGCTGAAGAATTTTAGTTTAGCTTCACAATAAAGGTAACCAAAACTTAATACAAGAAAACAAAAGAATACAGTATCTCGCTTTTGAGCTACGTGTATAAACAAGCGTCATTACAAGAATCACTACAATTCGTTGGGATCTTGCGAAAACTAGTCCAGTTACCAGGACTGGCTCCTGACTCCATCTAGAGCCCGAGTCTCACTCATAGATTTTTTTGTATGGGAGTGATAAGGATTCGTGGGGATCCCCATGGGAAGCGTGTTTTAGGCTATATACATTTTCTAAATTATTATTTAGTATTAATTTGGCCTTGCATAATGTTTATGTGCATTTATCACCTAAAATAATACAAGTTTAAGGTCACAAAGATTTGATATCCCAATCTGTGCTATCATCAGTTACATAGATTTAATAATCACCAGCGCGCTCATAATCAAATGTTTACAAACAAACATCGATAATGTGTTATCATTGACACATCACTACGTCAACTTGTCTCTGTGATTCGGCTTCTTTGAACGTTTCACTAATTGGTTTGCGAGTGAGACGGGTATATGGCTGAATGTGTGCGCCAGAGTGGGAGGGGAGGTGGCGTGGAGGCGGGATGCTTAATTTATGTTTTGTTTCTTTGACATTTTACTGTTGACAGTTAGTGGTGTTTTCTGAGAACATTTGGCCAAATCATTAATTTAAACCTTTAGAACTTTATATGTAGGTAATGTTTTAAACAACAAAGTCAACATGGCTCGTTAATATTCGGACAAAACTATATTTCTATATTAGAAATATAAATAGATGCACTTTTACGATTAATCATTATACCTTACCTTAAATGATAATAATATGAAACGCACATTCTCTTAACATTATCACACAGCACATAATCTTTTTATAATAGGGAATATGCATGTGGTTTAAATATTGCTGCAAATTTTTCCCCCGATTCTTTATTGTACTAACATCATGCTAAAATAATTATATTTTTAATTTTCTTTGTATATATTGCATAAAAGATTAAGGAAAAAGTGAAAAATAAGCAAGTGAAATTCAAATGAGTGAAACGCATCACCATTGGCCGAATGAAACGTGACGTCACATGACACGTTCGAGGTAGTGTCATATGTGCGCGTAGTGTTTAAGAGAAAAAATAGCTGTTATTTGTGTTTATGCAGTGTTTTTGTTTAGCTAGTGCAATTTTAGCATTCTGTGACATTAATAATCATATAAGACAATGATTTTGTAAAAGCACAATCAGACAATCTACCGAAAATAGATGCATTCATGATGACAGCATATTTTGCATCAAATCGAGAATTTCCGTCCACTGAGATCAAATGTTATGCTGTCAGTGCTATTTGTAATGAAGCAGAAGAAACTATTGTTTCTGCTTAATGTGAAGATTGAAGACTAAGGTAGAATAATAATATCTCTTGAAAATAATTTCTTGTTATTAAAATGGCTGAAATATTTTATGTAAAATAAAACTAATGTTAATTTTATTTCTTTTTTATTAAAACATCCTGCAAACTTATCAAACCACAAGCCACTATTATTACTTCATCTATATCTCGTTCAACATGTATTCTTAATTCACTTCTGCTTTAGTGCTGGAGGAGGACTTTAAAACAGAAGGTGGTCGTACATTTCTTAGCTACCAGCAAATGTGACAAGTCTTTTAGTCCTCTGTCAGCCATCACTGCTGTATTGTATATGTTGGAGACAAACACTCCAGGTAACCACAGTCTTGAACTATTATAACATCAGTGGCCCTTGCACTATATATCCATCAGAAAAAATTGACCAGTGGTGTACATGAGATAAGGTACTTCAAGGTGTTACATTTTTTGTATTGTGACCATGTAAGTGACTAGAGGAGTGCATTAGATGGCTTCTCTATTTCTAGGCAATCAATGATGGACGAATTTTGTTAATCAATTGGCTGCAAAGCTCTCGAAACGTCGGAATAATAAAGTATTGTAAAATCAAAACCAAAATAAACGCGATAGTAAGCCGCATAAAATTTGTTTAATTCATTTGTTAATCAAGTTAGGAGACCTATCTAAATATAACATACATTAAAGTAATTTTCACAACAATACAAACTTGATATTGGAGATACCTTACGTCTTCTCATAACCTTACATCATTGTTTTCGTATCTCTAGGAACTGGAAAAAAACACTTTATCTAATAGAGTTCTTGCACTTTGGTACAAGGCAATATCTATAAAATGTTTTTTAGGTTTCTCCATAGTTCTTTAGTTATTACAACTTAAAAATCTACATAAATAGCAGTAACACTTGTAGTAAACAAATACTGGTCGTGACGTGTGACGTCATCAAAATCCCGCGCTAGATGATGGCGTTCAAATGTGTCAAATTTAATCGAAGTTTTAGAATTAATTTTAAAAAATTATTAGAACTTTTCCAACAATATTTATATTTTTTATTATGTTATAACGATGTAATAAGTGAATTAAACACATAAAAAAAACACATGCATATACCCTATTGTCTCTGCCTATCCCTGTGGGAAAGAGGCGTGACAATTTGATTGATTGTTTGATAGTATCTAACTATACTTTTATGGCAGTAATAGTGACGGCAACTGAAGCTGAGACTAAATAAGTAAGATTATATAGCTTAGGTATACAGCAAACCGAAGTCACATTTTCTTTGGCCGGCATAATGACGGCGCTTCAGGCGGCCGTGACCTAAGGCACTCTAGCACCTCCATCATGCTTACCAACAGGTAAAAATTGCCAAAAATATATAATATAAAAGTATCAATTGTAAATATTGTATTTGTGAGATTGCATTATGATTCTTATTACATGTTGCATAAGATTATTATTTGTGTGTGTGTGTGCGATAATTATAAATAGTGACGTAACCTTAATATTGTTTTGTTATCGATAAAGAATTGTACAAATGTAATTCACTTGTTTACGAGCACTTTTATGATTTATAAATCGAATCCAATCAAAATGCACCAACAATCACAAATAACACACACACGTTACATACTGCACAGGAGAAGGGGTAGGCAGTGGATCATAGAAAGTAGTGATCCATTGTTTTTGCCCATCCCTGCGGGAACACGGGCGTGACATTTTAGTTATTTGTAGTTAATATTTCAGTATGAAGTTGCCAAATACGAGTGAATGCATGGTCACATTGTCTACCTCTCTCTCTCTCTGTGTGCGCGAGTGCTATTAATCAGGCAGTGATCGTGGCAATGGTAGGCAGTGGACCCGCAGCTGCACTTCCGGCCAACATTAACTGATCCCACATACGCAGGATATCTATAAATATAGCACCCCTTCGCAATGCCGCAGAGCACAAAATACCAATGCAAGGGTAGTGCGCACGCCGGCGTAATGTTGCCGAATTGCATGGACACATTTCACTCTGTGGCGCAGCACATTCACTTGTGCCACGTGCCCTCTTGGAATGCGATTATTGATAATTAAAATGTCTGCACACAAATGTCAATGTTGTGAGCGAATTCACAATTAATGAAGTAACATTCCTTTCTATTCAATGGTGAATGCATTATTAACATAATTAGTTAAACCTGGATAAGTAACAGTTCAAGGGGTCGAGATTTATTTTACATTCGTAGAGTTTTCTCATTTTTAAATGTTTTTAAAAAACCATACACAGCAAATATGTTACTTGTAATTAACATAATAATATGAATATAATGTGTAGTGTCAACTCCTTCTTCGCTTATTCACTGTTATAAGTCCGACTAATAATTGGGTATTGTGCGTGAAATTGCTTGCCATTGTCATTTGCATGGGCACAGCAAGGAGCGGATAATTAATGTCCGCCCCATGGCCTACCTGGAGGGTCATCAGCTGATCAATGACCGTCAATATGGCTTCTGGCGTACACCACGCACGTCTAGGGCGAAGCGTTGGATGGTAATGGAGAAGCCCTTGCCATTGGCTTGGACATCTCCAAAGCGTTTGCCAGGGTCTGGATCAAGGCCCTTTGCACGTAATTCAAGTAGAGGATCGCGATTAAACATGTTCTCGTACTAAAATATGGACAATATTATCAGGGGCGTGTGCGGTGAGCGTATGTTGTAAGTAAGTGCTTAAAATGTGAAATATGCAAGTGTGTGGCATGTGTGGTTGTCAGGTATATTAATTGGTTGCGATGCAAATGGCCGCCGCATAGTTATAATAATTAGTGCGTTTGCACGTGTGCGTCACCTTTGACATTGTTTATGAGTGCGCGCCCCCCCAACAGAATGCCACGCGCGCAATATATCTCTCTGTGTGCTAATTGGGGGGGCAACGGGGCCCAAGTGGGGGATTCGATTACCAAGAAGAACATTTGTTTCATAAGCCCATGGAGCGGATTATTTTAATGGCAAGATTGGGAAGCATTGCTACAGCTTACACACACTTAAACATGTTGATATGTAGTGTCTTAGATTTATATTTCACCAAACATAAAGTCTACATAAATTGGAGAATAATACTTAGTGCGATGGATGTATAAAAATTTACCTATCTCCTTAACCAGTGCAGATGTTATTCTACAACTTCTAGTGTATTCTAACTGTAGGTACTTTAAGCTATATTTTAAAATAATAAAAAAATTGAAAAAAAAACTTATTTTCAAAAATATTGTTTTAAATTTTTCACTTCCGTTTTTTATATTTTTTTTTCAAAATTGATTTTAAATTTTAAAGAATAGGGAAATTTCTATATAAATTGGTATAATAATAATTGTAAGTTATTTCGATTGGAAAAACTACTTACAATAATCGTATTATCGTGTACGTATGTAATTTCAATTTTGACCATGATTTAAATGCACATAACTTGCGAAATAAACATCATATAAAAAAAATATATTATTGACTTTCACATCTGCCGAATATGAACGAATTTCAGTACATCACTTTATTATCCTGTCCGCTTCACGTGAAATCCTCCCATATTTAACAATTTTCAATTAGTTGCTCTTCAATACTTGCATTGTAGTCAACTTATTACTAATAACAACAAATACGTATATTTTCAAATTTTCTTTCCAACGTTACATTATATTTGAAATCTTTAACAATGTAGTTAAAATGTATTAATTTATGAAGAGCTATTATAAGTGATTATAATAATGTATTACGCATCATGGCGCACATTATTAAGCAATTGTTAGGGCAGACATACAGCACCACACAATAACATATTCGCTAGCATAGCATGTGAACTCAATGGCATTATCTCTTTCGTTCTCCATACATATTCTGAAGTAATGATCTACTAGTATCTTTTTGTATTAAAACGTAACTTTATTAGGACCGATATAAATAAGCCGTAAACTGACTCGTTTTTCTCAGTTGTTGTCACTCTTGGGCCTCCTCTTGATTATCACCAGGCGGGTCGAGGTCAAATGTCGAGTCACAATAATAAACAATCTTGTGCATAGGCCCCCCGTATAAGTAATCTATTTGTGTGAACTGTATATGGCATCATGTAATCCTAATCGGCCATTGATGTGCATAGTTGTAATGCGGGAATCATGCGAACTTATTGTAATCATTACAATATCAATGTTGTAATATAGATTTGTCCGTGAGCCGGCGCGTGCGTCAACACGGGTCACTGTTTATCAGCGCAATATTAAATAACCACAATTATTATCATTAATGAATGAACACTTTTATTATTATTTGAAACTCATCGCATTCAAGTATTTCAATGTTCATACGATACGCTGCCGTTGGGTTGCCATTTATATATATAGATATATATTTTTTGTAAATTGCCACACTGCGCCGGGACTAACACTACTTTAAACATTTGGACAAATTACTAAGACATGTTTAAGACGGCCGCCAACAATGCCTTCAATGGTTTCGTCTCTTTCAGGACTACAAAGTTTCATATTACCTACTGCCATAAATAAACCTATCCCTTGTGTTGCTGTCTAATGTATTGTATACCGTATAGTACATATTTTGCTTATTTTATGTATATTACGTAAAAATTAACAATAAAATATAAAAAAATAAAAACGGCCATTTTTGAAACAAGTTTGAATAAGGGTTGAAACATCATTGAGCACCGAATAATGGTCATCTTAGAAAATGGTTTTAAATATCCAAATAATCCACTTAACTTATATTAAAATGTGCACTTAACAGAGTTATCATAAAAAATGTTTGCAAATATTCAATTAGTTTTGTGGGTTCTCTGTTTGTGTTGTATGTACTCTGTGTGTAGGGTTATTTGTTAATCCCAAACACAAAGTATACAATTACTACTGAATTATAACAAACTACACATTTTAGGGTACCGTCGGCCAGGGGTTCCACAAACCATGGGTGCCTTATGTATTATGTATACATAAAAGTTACATTTGTAATGTTTAATAAGTAGATTCTAGATTCTTCATCTACAACAGGGCCCCTATTCTCTTAATACGACGACTATGAAAAGCAATGAGAACGTAGTTTACCTTTTGATTTGTTATTCGACTTGTCAACGAACTTGCACTGATATTTGTCATTGTCGCAGGTAACCAACCAACGAATATCAAATCAATGTGACACATACATAAAATGTGTCACAAATAAAGCTAATGAAGTTAAGTATTACGCTATTATTATTGTAATTACATACTGCGGCTACCACACGCTATACAAAATCATGATTGATGCGTCACATATTTTGTAAACATCTTTCAATTATACATAGTAGGAAGTATAGTACCTATGTCTACAGTGCTCTTGTTGTAAAGTATCTAAAAGTCCTATATTGCGGGTAGCTCTACATTTATGTATATTGACATATCAGGTGTTGTTGAAAGCTCCCTTGCTGCTACTACAGTAGTAAGTGCAAGTATGAGTCGCATCCATTCACACGCTACGCAGAGAGACATTTGGAAGTGGTCGTAGTAGCACTAACGTATGGTTGTAATATTATTTAATTGAATACCATAATCGATGCATAAGCAATGGCGCCTAATAAATGTAAAATGAATATCTAAAATGGTTTATTCGTGAATACAATATAGGTATGCATCGTGAATATATGAAATGCCGTTTACCTTTGTTCTCGAGTGGTGCGTGTTGATACTATAGGTTTTTGTTTACGGAGGCATTAGCGCGGCGACTACTCACATCTCGAGTGCGTAATGGCGGCAAACACACACACACACACACACACACACACACACACACACGGGAGTAATGGTTGCCCTATGTTTTGGCATTTGGATTAAAATTATGAATATATATATTTATTATCTATCTATGATATCTACGAAGATTTAGACTATCTGATGATGAGCCATGCACATGCAGGAGGACGTTATTTTATTGCAGGGAACTATAAACTATTCTCACATGTAACAGGATAACATTGGCTCTCCCATTCACTGCTCAACATTACTATGCATATAATAAAACTTATAAAACTATAACTAATTATTATTTAGAGTTTTGTGAACTATTATTATAATAATGTAATTAATAATAGTTATTGTGTTAAAACCATTTCAAGAATTATTACAAATCGTACTCGAATGTAAGGTGATTGACGAAAGAGATTTATAAATTGGAAATTAGTGGATGGATAAAACAGGGAGTAGCCTCAATATTGTGCGTTAAATAAATCTCAGGAAGATTGTAAAAATAAAATGGAATCGTCAGTGGCCAGAGTGAATGAAGAGAAAGGACATCATTCATTTTGTATGGGGACTTGGGATAAATTGTATTAACAGTTGTATATATATTTTAAAATAGTTTGATGAACGAAGATTACAATGTAATCGGAATATATCCTTTATTTTGCATAGTTTAGGTGTGCAAAATGATAAAACTATAATTATGATAGTCCAAAGCAGAACTTTTAACATGGCGTGTCTTTGTGATTGACAGACAATACGAAATCCATATTTTATTTTCCAAATAACTCAATTGCACAGTAATTGTTAGCAAAATTGTTATTAGTTTTATCAACACAAGTATCAAAACTACCATTTATATATTTTTTCATCATTGGACATTACAAAAGTAGTACATAGAAGCCCAAAATGAATGAAGTGAAAGAGTTTTGTGAGTGTCTCTGCTATTTAAGGTGTGCTGATACGTCCGTTTATTAAATGGTGGCAAGTGCATGTGTGTGTGTGTGTGTGTGTGCGTGTGTGTGCGTGATTGCTGGTGACAGTTAGCGCAAACACGGCTACCGTGGATGACACTCGAGGGACCACACACGAGCAGCCATAGACGCGCCGCCGCACCCATCCACCGGCCACTCACTTTCATATGACAAACATTATATTTGTACACTCGCCACGATCACATTACCACCACAACCCACAACATATATTAGTTATACACAATTTTGTTATAATACAGATTGCCGCTTATGGTCACTATGGTCACTATGGCTATCCTCACATAAAATAGGTTGCCTGGTGCCCATAACCGTAGAGCTTGCATGATGAGAATTGTGGATGCAAGTGGCGTTCCATTGTCTCTGCCTATCCCTGTGGGAAAAAGGCGTGACATATTATTTGACATTATAAACACTTTTTTTTTCACAGTGAGTAAAAATCATACCCCGCTTGATGTTAATATGAAATGCAGTCCATGAATGGAGGTAATTGCTACTTAGAGTTAAATAACTGTAAGTAGCAATTACATTCACTAGTTGGTGGCCGGCCTAGTTGAAACCGTCAACTTGCATGCTGTTCCCAAAACGCGACTAAGTTACTTTACGGTCTGTACTGAGCGGTGGTACTGCATTGGATCGGCAGACTGGACAACACTGCCAACCACTCTGGAGCAAATATCTGTCTCTTTTTTATTATTATCAAATATTACAAATTTTGTAATATTTGATGTAATGATAACAAATAAAAGCTATGAAACACGCTTGTCTTCATAACTTATTTATGAATCGTTACTTATTACACTTATTACACCAACAGAGGAACCTACCAAAATATATATTTATCTTACAATACTTTATTATCCACATGAACAATAAGTTTAATTTGTTTTTTTAATAATTTTACACGCACGCACATTATTTTGTTGAATACTATCTATTATTAGTAATTTGTTGAATGTTTGTTGGTGCGTGATATGTATTATATTATGTGTATTAATACAAATGTATTTAATGTGATAATATTTGGTGTGAAGCGGTGTGCGTTGTGACCTCTAGTGACGCGCTCGTAGCTCTCCGATATATCGATTATGGCTGACCCGCGCGACGCCCTCGGCCACATCAACCATTTACGTGCGAATGCTGTTTAATAACAATCGCACATCACATAAATATTATGATTTTCGCACATCACTTATGCTAAACACAATATATTAACAGATATATATATATATTTATTACATTCTGACAATTAATCAAATATAAATAAACAATTTTAAAATTTCAAGTTTTCATTGGTATGTGCGCGACAGCTACAGTTAAATAAGTGCAACAGTCACATCCACTATACCGGCCTAATTGAAACCGGCAACTTACAAGCTCATTCCGCAACGCTTCACGGTCTGTACACTCGTGAGTGGTGGTACCATCATAGATCGGAAGAGTAGAAGAGTGTGTGCGTTCCACTGTTAAAATGTGCTTTTGTTAAATAGATTAAAATAAAAATAATAATTGGTTATTATGTAATGTAGGAATGGTTTTGAGCACACTTTTTAATTATATATATTATTTTTAATGCGTTTGTAAATATGCATAAATAATAAATAAATAATTTCCAATTGCATGTGGCTATTATTATATTTAATATTATAATAAATAAGGTGAGCGAATAAATTGATTTTACGCTGCTATAGCTTTTATATTATAAGTACAAATCCTATTCTCAATTTTATTATATATTATTTAAATATTTTTCTTTTTCTTTCTTCTTGTTTATGGCTTTAGTATTTAACTTGCCAGTGTCAAAGTAAAAATATATGGTTCAATGTTTAAACATTGTCAAGTAAAGATGAAGATGAACCACGCGAGTGATTCATCAAATAATGAGGTTGATGATGATCATTTTAGTAAAGCGGCGGAAAGCCTTTACTAATGAAGAAACATGTTTCACAACTTTAAATTACTTGTTTATACTTGATCAACTTAAAAACTATTACTGGATAACAATTCCACCATTATTACACATTAATATTTATGAAAAGAACAAGCTTTTCAAATAATTCAAAATTGCGCGTCCTGTCAGTTGCAGTTGCCCGCCAAAACCCCTATTTAAATATTATATTAAAATAATAACGAGATTTTTACATGGCTCTGGTTGTTTAAGGACGGCAGACAAACAGTTGGTTATTTCCTTAGTTCGCCAATCCAAGGTAGGTACTAAGTAGCACCGCTTGTAAGTGTAGAAACGCAGAATGTGAAGTGACTTAGTCGCGTTTCGGCAATAGCTTAAAAGTTTCCGGTTCTAATTAGGCCAGCGTAGTCATATAACTGTTGTAGTAGCAGTCGTCTCCATTGTTGGACTGGGATTGTGTGATATGTGGAGGCACAATGTGAAAAATATGTAATTTATTAATAACACACAGCTACATACAAAGGCATGAGAGCACACAGCCTGATGTCATGCTGGTGTCCGCATGCGCAGCTGAACTATGGCGCCCCAAATGCGACTGGGTGATATACTTCTGGTGAATATGACTCAAGTGAAATATGACCGTTTCTCAATTATTAAATGTAACAACTTTTTTATTATTCTGACATGACATTTGACCTCGACCCGCCTTAGTCGAAAAAACGAGTAAGTTAAGTCGCCTTGAAGGATACAAGGTTATAGGATGGAGAGAACACATAGCTGGCAGAGAATTCCACTTGTCGATTGTTTTACAAAAAAGACGCACCGAACTTTTAACTTCGACTGCCGATTCGGTCGTCAAAACGCGGATGCTTCCCTTGACCTGTGCGGGCATTACGGGTGTAAAAATACGAGGTAGGAACAAAATAGGAAGCAGTCACAAGCTGGTGCTTTCATTCCTATGTTGAGCCACAATAATAAAACTTGAATGAATTTTGGATCGGTCTTGCCATTCTTGAAGCTTAGCAACACATTAAGCCTTTTACAACATGGACATACGCACAACGATACACTCAATAATGTACATACAGTCGGCTTCCTTAGACCGGTGGAAGTCGATGTCAAATCTCAATAAAAAAATATAAGTTTAAAAGTGATCTGACAAGTGTACCTATGTATCCAATGTTATATATTAATTTATTTATTTTCATATAAAACACAATAATTGTTATCATACTTAGATATATGAAAATAAAAATAATAAATATCTTTGTAGAATAACCGTTGATATCGGATGAGGCAGCCGTAAATCAAATCGTTTTTTTCAATCTTCAGATGCTTTTGGAGCTGCCCTTGCTTAACATCAGATAAGCCGAGGTCAAATGTCACGGCACCATCCAAAATTTCGTTGTGCCCAAAGCCAACGCAACATAGCACAAAGCAACATTAAGACAATGGAAGTTAATCAATTTATTAGTTATATAGGTATTTATATTTAAAATAGAAAAGCCAATTAACAGTATAAGCCACTAGAGTTAGATCACTTTGCAATATACTCGTACATAGTTTTACAAATCTACAACTTATATATTGCAAAAGTAATCTAACTCTAATAGCTTGATGTGCTTACTGATCAGAACATAATTGGACGTGGTTGTCATGAATGCCTCAGTTTGTCATGAAAGCTGTAACAGCTGATGGTGTGAGTATATGTGGTGTATCGAACCTGTGTCCATGGCATAGCCTGCCGCCGCCGCGTGCAGAGCGCCGTACTCCTTGCCGTCCATGCCCGAGCCCAACATCATCATTTATCACTCGTCTACGATCACCGCGGAACATGCCACGCGCGCGCGCCGCCGGCCTCGCACTATGTGTCCATGCGCATTCGCGTCCGTCTGCGCCCGCGCACGCCGATCCGCCCTGCATTGCCATTGGTGCGCGTCGACCAATCACTGCGCTTCATTACGTGCGGATTTTCTTTTTTCCGCGTCTCGTTCTATTTGAAGCGTGCTGATGCGCACCGCACGGCGGCCGCGCGACCCTCGCCCCTGTGCGCCCCTGATAGGGTGCAGTGTCGCCCGCACCGCGGTATCTGTGCTCCCGTTCGGTCGGTTGCGCCCCGCTTGCTCGCCGGCGGAACAGAGCGGGACGAGCGCAATGCGGCCGCCGGCCATCGGGTCGCTATAATGATTTTGTAAACGTTTTCGTAATAAATAGCCATTGTACGGATTTTAATTTATATCCGTGTACCTTGTTATTGGCACAATTGAATTTTCCACAGCGCTCGTTGTGTGACCAATTCCGTTCGTTACACTCGTGTTTTCATTGGCGATTTGTTATAATTCGTGTTCAATGTTGCCATTTGCAATAAAGCCTACACTCATTGCGCACACGCACACGCACACACGCGCACACTCATCGATATATCTAAATGCATTGCCTAATAATCATTGGCACATCCCTATTAATTGTCACAGGAATAGTTTATGCGTGTTCGCCATTGCTGTCTGTCTGTCTGTGTCCAAGCGCATATTTATTATCTCAATTAATACATAAGCATAATGTTTATGGGCTTTTCTATTTTAAATGTTATTAGGTGGCCACTATTAATTTAATTAAATGCGTTTGCTTTGGCCACATTGAAATTGTGAATGGTCGTTTTATTGAGCAGCGATATCTGACCTCAGCTTGCATTGGATTCGATTCACGGCTGCCTCACCTCATCTGGTAAAGGTCTTTATCGCACTCGAACAACCAGTCCAGTGTTTCCCAACCTTTCTTAGGCCATGCCCCACCTTAAAATTTAATGCCCCCATACTTAATTTTTAACCTTTCAAAATTGTTTTGTTCCCTTAAGAAATATAAATGATTACGGCATTGTTTTTTAAGAAATGGCCTTTTTTGTTAAATTTGTATCTAGCATTGTATTTAAGTGACCCAAAGCGAAAGGGTTAAAGTCGTGTCGAGTCCATTTTTAATTGCGTGGGCCCCACATTGTGAAACACTGAGCTAGTCGCTGCAATGAATCCAGGACGACGGTATTTGGGAGAGCCGCGGCGTCCCAGAGGTGCGAATTGATACCTAGAAATTATATATATACATAAATATAGATTGGACGTCCAGAAGGACGATCTACTGTTAAATGGATTCATCATCGATCAATCGAATTTTGACCTATTTATAGGTATTCTATTAAGGCAGGAAGGAAGATTGCATGTAGCGACATTTTGGTTCAAATAGAGTGTGCTACGTTTATTTGTAAATATGTCCGAATCTGAGAACATGCAGCAATAGCATACTCATCCACATACCGATGACAAGAACATAATACGCGGAAAACGGATTGTTGAGTAGGGCATGTAATAATTACAATAGCGAGTGAAATCAGATAAATATGTTTTCAAATACTTACTTTAGGCCACTTTAGAAGAAAATTGTTATTAATGTTGTTTGCTTGTTCATAATTGTAATTAACAATAAAATCAAGTGAGTTTAATTAACAAACAAATTATGTTAAGTAATATAATCAATGTATCTTATATATAGTATATATAGGTATAAGGTATAAGGTCTACCCAAATATTATATATTTGGATAGATTATTTACGGAAACCTTTTTGGTTTAGGCATTATTATTTCGTATCCTTTGTAAATGAAGTGCCTGTCTACCGTTGAAATCACGAAACATATTATTATGATTGTATTTGTATTTATAAGTTCTGTGGTTGAAATGATCAGAATATTTCGCATCCATTTAAGACTATGTTGTCGCTTCAATTAATCCTTAATCGCAACAAGTCGAATTTCATTATAAAACGCATTTAATCCTAAAATATTATGTTATGTCCCATATTGTTTGTGTTATAATTGTTCGTGCAATAAGTGTGTATGCAGAGCAGATACATTTTGATTTCATTTTATGTATTAGGTAAACACTTGGATGATAATTTAATACATATACTTATGTACAATTTGTTAGGCGTTCACACAACGTGCCACACGTCTGCAGCAATGTCAGCGAATGTGTGCAGTTAAGAACTAGCAAAAGGCAAAGCAAACGATTATGAGCTCATTCGAACACAAACATCGATGTTAAACTCGAGTGCGCTCCATGAATTCAGGTGACTGCTACTACAATTCAATAACAGTCACATCCTATTTAGAACCGGCAACATACAAGCCGATCCCGAAACGCGACCAAATCACTTCAAGGTCTGTGATAGGGCACTACAAAAAGGCATTTTTAAGCATATTAGGTGTAGTATTTATGTATCTATAAGTATGTTATACCTCGCCTCGTGTATTATTTTAAAATGAAAAGTATCATTCTGTTTACAATAATATTGTGATATTTGTGAATTATGAAAAGAATGTCACGTCTTACAACACATTTTGCATACACCTCGGATGTGTTTTGTCATAATTGCATGACTTTGTGCCAATGATGTAAGTGAACTGAACATATTGTCAAATTGTGTTTAGTTATTTAGGGGATATATTGATAACGTTAACCCACCAATATGAGTGTGAGTGTGGGGCGTCGTGCGGCGCGGTCGTAATGCATTAGTTGTAACAATGGCCGCGGGCTCGTAATGTTCGCATAAAAATGCAATCGCACTTGTAAATAACATTTGATAACAACAATCGGCCATTCGGCACGCTCCGTTCACACGAACAATGTATCTGTGCAGCATATATATATATATATATATATATATGCGCACGGGTATATAAACACAATTAGCGATGTAATTAAGTTGCCGAATAACTCGAATTTCTTAATTAACGGTTATAATTACACTCCGCGCAGATAGTATCATGTGAAGCGCCGCTTCCGCTCATCACAAACGCCCTTTTCAGCATAACGCGCGAACGATTAACACCCTTGCGCGCACACATTATACAGCCCAATGTGCTTTGAATGCACTCGCTCACAATGATGTTGCTGGTGCGGTTGCAATTGAATGTTTGTTGTGTGCGCGCGAAGGTTCATAATCGTATGTGCGCGTGGTCGTTGTAATGTTGTGGGGAGTCTGCGGCGGTGATGCCGAACGGCCGCCGCGGAGATCAGAGACATTCGGATGTATAAATATCATCAGAGGCTGCGCCGGCTGAATAGAGATTCACTAAAATGTTTAAGCACATTTGACAGCTCCCTCTCATGCAAACATTAACATCGCCCGTAACAAACAAACCAACAAAATGCACTCCTAGCCGTATTACACATATATATATATATTATTTTATTCTATTTGGCACAGTAACAAATTGTAAACATAACTTATATAATGAACTTAATAATATATAACATTTAACAGCCTACAATTCAATAACAACTATGCACAACAATTTTAATCCCTATCCCTATAATAAATATATAAATGCGAAAGTGTGTCTGTCTGTTACGCTTTCCCGCTTAAACCTCTCAACCGATTTTGATGAAATTTAGCACAGACAATCTTTAGACCCTGAGAAAGAACATAGGCTACCTTTTATTGCGAAAAAAGGTATACAAAATCTTAACCACTGAACCTAGGAACATGATATTAGAATAACACATAGGCTACGATTTATCAAGATATTGTGTGAATTGTCAAAAGTATCACGATAAGTGTCAATTAAGTCGGATAAAAATCTACCAACCGCGAGCTATTCTGGCGTGCGCTGCCAAAACCGCTAGAGTTACACATATGTAATGTATGGTGAAAATGTGTATCTTAAATAGACCTACAAAAAAGCCCACGACAGTATATATCTATATCTTATGTGTAAGCCATTATAGTGTAGCGTAAATCCTACGCACGGCGGGTGAGGTGGGGGAAGAAGTCGGTCACATTATTGAGTACGCGACTCGCGGCAAGCCAGGCAGTCGCGTGATGGCTAACGTGCATGGCATTGACGGTTGTGTCCGTTTTGTGAGTTTTCATGCGATTTGTTAAAAACGCATTGTACTTAAAGTAATATAGTCCCAAGGTTAGTTATTGGCAGGTTTTTTTGGTTAGGAGTTACACGTACAAAAACATACTTCATTTTTATTTTATTTTAGTTTATTCATTTTTAATAGATGCGATGGTATTATAGAGTAGAGTCTGTCCAACCCGAAATGACGCGCCCCTCCACTGCATTTAAGCACACGTGAATGCACACAGAGCACACAGAAAATGAAATTGTAATTGGGCATTCAGTTGCTGGTTAGACACAAAAAGAGGATCACGATAATAAAGTATAGTAATATAGTTAGTAATATTTGTATTCACACATTTAAGTAAACTAATAAAGTGGGAGGCGCGTCATTTATAGTTAGACAAGCTATACTATAATACCATCGCACTATATTACCGACAGTCACGTCAACATCCAATACAATTAACTATACTATAAAACTATACACTATACTTTCAGCTGTTTAGAATTTTTTTTTTATTGTTATTTCCTCCTGTCACTATATGCATAGCCTACTATTATTATAAATGTGAATGTGAGTTTGTTTGTTACGTTTTGACACAACAACTACTTAACCGATCATTATGAAACTTTGCACACATAATTTTGGAGGTACTACAAGTAACATAGGTTACTTTTAATAAAAATATATATCTTTTACTACAGTTCCCAATTGACTATAGTTTCAGCTGTTTGGAATTATTCTATATTTATTTTTATTTCCGTCTGTCATTTTTATATAAGTTATATACAAAAAAGGCATATACAGTCGAGTTGAGAACCTCCTCCTTTGTTATGACTGTGTTATAAACCTAATATTACGCGGGTGAAACCGCGGGCACAGCTAGTACTTAATAAGACAATTAACTAAGATAAACTAAAATTCCAAAAATAAACATTTTTTAAAATTGTTAAGTGACATATTAAAAATATCATATTTACTATCAAGGGAGTTATATAGACGACTCATTCTGATAAATGGATTGTTCAATGATATGTTATTGTTTGCTCTGGGAATACTGAACAACTCACGATGTCTAGATGATCTGGTCGTGATTTTAAACATTATACAGTTGATAAGTTGCCCATCTAAATCACTGTTCACAATTTTATATAGTATGGTAAGGTCACTGACTGAACGTCTAGCTTGTAGACTCTGAAGCTTAAAATGCTTCAACCTATCTGCATATTCAGGGAGGGATTGGCGAAGTCCACTCTTAATACAAAGGTGTCTGACAAATCGTTTTTGAATGGATTCAAGTCTGTTAGTGTGGGTAGCATATATCGGTACCCAAATAACAGAGCAATACTCCAACAAACTTCTGACTAGAGCTGTGTACAATATAATCAAACTGGCAGAATTTCTAAATGGTTTGGTTGTGCGTATTATAAATCCCAACAGCTGATTAGCCCTAGATATCAGGTCGAAACGATAGTATATATATATATATATGTAGGTATTAGATATAGTACATTGGATGCATATATGCAAATGTCCTTAAGGTTGGACAGGAACAGAATCTCCACCAGCCTTTTGTCATTTGTGCTATAAAGTATTTTAAATATACTTTATATGATTAGGAAGCCTTCTCCTATAGTTCAGTAATAAGGAATTGCGAATAATAAGTATCCAATGGCATTTCAAGACAACCGTGGTGTAGTGATAGATAAACAGTATACCACTAAACCCATTTACTTAATGGTACCAATGTATCTTTTATATTCTTAAGCAAGTTTAGTAGCTTAGCTTAGTAAGGTAAAAATAACGTAATAATACTCGTATGTGTGGCAAGTGGCTTGTAAGTATGTTTTAATCCACTGGTAGGCAGTAATGCCCAGTCTGCCGATGCCGAGTAGTGCCACCACTTACAAGTGTACAGCAGTTGCCTTCGTCCATCAATTGCGCTTCAGCTAACCATCAACAGGAAGGAAGCCACAAAGGAATATAAATTGCAGGATTTACTGTTAGAGGATGTCGAGCGGCATGAAGCCCCCCCTTTCGTATATGTAGGACATGTTTTAATAAAATAAAATGAGCTCGTGGCATTGCAATGAAAAATGTCTTCTATACAAGCGGAGGCATATATAATGCAACATAAGAGCACTCTGGCACGTTGAAATGGAAAGGCCCTCTGCCCACCCCCAGCCATACTGCTGATGATGATGATGGCCATCATTCGCATCAAGTGGTCTCTTAGATCGACTTAATACATGTATACTTTGTACAACGTGAAATATATTTTAGACGTGGCGCATTGGTCAACGCACATTGGTCCCGTGTTCGATCCCCGTTCGATTCGATTGGAGCAGATTTGATTCATAATATTTGTTTTTTATTGTGACTCGACATCTGATTACGACCTGCCAGCAAGCAAAATGGAGGTCCAAAAGTTCCTTCGACTTTAAAAAACCGTCTTAGCTTACGGTTACCTCAGTCGCCGTCACTATGCCGGCCAATGTTTATATACCTCATATTTAATTATTTGTTTGCTTATATGTTAATAAAAATAATTGCAGATATGCGTCTTAATATTAAAGAATGGTAAGCAAATGGTTGCTAATAAATTCAGGTGCTCGTGAAGCAGATCACATTGAAAGTTGCCGGTTTCAACCAGAGTGGATGCACCTTTGACTTGGGAGGCAACTGTACGAGGGCGGTTCAATAAGTACCCGTGTTAGAAATGAAGACACGATTTTTTTCAAAAAAATGCTTTTTATTTTTTAACATAGTCCTCTTTTAGTAAGATACACTTCTCCCAACGTTCCGGCCATTTTTTTAACCCCTCCAAAAAATAGGATTTGTCGAACTCTCCGAAATACGGCTCTGTCCCGGCGATGACTTCCTCGTTTGAGCTAAATTTTTTTCCCGCGAGCCATTTTTTCATGTTAGGGAACAAGAAAAAGTCGCAGGGAGCCAGATCGGGTGAATACGGGGGGTGCGGCAGCGATTCATAACGCAATTCATGCAGTTTTGTCGCGACAACACCAGATGAATGTGCTGGTGCGTTATCGTGATGAAACAACACGTTTTTTTTCGCCAAATGTGGCCGTGTCTCCTTTAATTTTTTGTCGAAGCGGTCTAATAACTCACTGTAGTATAGTCCAGTGATCGTTCTTCCTTTTTCTAAAAAATCCATGAGGATGACGCCCTTCGCATCCCAAAAAATCGTCGCCATGACCTTACCGGCCGATGGGACGGTCTTCGCCTTCTTTGGTGCAGATTCACCGGGAGAAATCCATTGTTTTGATTGTTGTTTAGTTTCTGGTGTGTAATGATGAATCCAGGTTTCATCAACGGTGACAACTCGACGCAAAAAGTCCTTAGGATCTCGCTTAAATTGCCTTAAACACTGCTCTGAAGTTAACAGCCGCATCCGCTTGTTGTCCAGCGTGAGCAATCGCGGCACCCATCGGGCCGACAATTTTTTCATCTCCAACTTATCATGCAAAATATTAATTGCCGTTCCGGTCGACACACCTACGGCCTTAGCTACTTCGCGGACTTTCGTTCGTCGATCAGCGAGAATCATGTCGTGGACTTTTTCAATGATTTCCTCGGTAACCACGTCTGCCGGGCGTCCTGGTCGCTCCTCATCAAAAACGGGTGTTCGCCCACGTTTAAATTCGTTAAACCAATATCTAACTGTGGTCATAGATGGCGACGTGTCTCCATAAACAGCATCCAACTTTGCTTTTATCTCCTCGCACTTTTTCCCATCCAAAAACATAAAGCGAATTACCGAACGATACTGCTCTTTTTCCATCTTAACGAAAATCACGAAACACGTCTGACTCGAATGGCTGCCAAATCGAAACTAACCTATCAATCAGTCTGAATTTTATATTAGCGCCGTCTGATAGATGGCAGCACACGATGATAACACTAACTTCACTCAGGAACGCCCTCTGTCTTCAAACACGGGTACTTAATGAACCGCCCTCGTATAGTTAGTTGGTAATTTTGTGTCGTCGGAGCTGTTGGAGCTGTCTTAGCGCAACAATAACAACAATTCATGTTATTGTGAGTTGCAGTGAATGCAACGGACTCCAAATGTTTGCTAGTATTGCGTAATAGATACTCATTGGCATATGTCATATATACATATAATATGACACCACCACATATGGGACAAGGAAATACGTAAAGTATACATTTACAATACACACCTATTATAGATGTGTGTATATTCATATTTAATTATGTAGTACATGTAGTACAGCTCTTCTGGATAAGAGTGCACTCGGTATGTGTCCTCGTATATTTAATAGTCTTCCCAGGAGTATCAGAGATATTGAAAATATTGGATTGTATAAAAGGAATCTTAATTCATTTTTAATATGTAAGACATATTATACAATTAAGGAATTTTTAAATGACAAATTGTGAATTATTATTTTGACATTATATTCATTAGCTATAAATTTTTAAAATATTTGACATTATTGAATAAGTTATTTTATATTATTAATTTGTATGCCTTTTTAGGCGCATCATAGAGAATTTATTTTATTTACCAATCTTAATGTACCTATGTTTGACAAATGTATGATTTTTGATTTAAATATATAGATTACAAAGAGTGGTAGGCAGTGGTACCCAGTCTGCCGATCCGGGGTACTTACAAGTATACAGACCGTGAAGTGATTTGGTCACGTTTCGGGATCAGCTTGTAAGTTGCCGGTTCCATCTAGGCCGGCATAGTGGATGTGATTGCTACTCACAGTTGTTGAATTGTATTAGCAGTGACATTCATTCATGGACCACACTTTGGCTTAACATCAAGCGGGGTGCTGTCATATGTCGAGTCACAATAAAAAAAAAAAACAATTATAACACTACCAAGTGCATGTGCTGAAAATATCAGATGAAAGTGGACATCGAATATTGTGATCGGCTGATTTCAAAAGTTTTTATAAAAGACTGCGCATTGGATCAACTCTCATTTGTGCTAAATGATATTAGATGTGAAGCAAAATAACATAAAGACACATAAATATTAATTGTTGTTGCAATATAATATTACCCACGAACACGCGAATCTGACATGAGAGCATTCTCACAATTGCCTCGGGGATGCTCTTCTGCATCACTCACAATTGTCATCCCCAATGGACACCATCTCGCACAATATATATGTTGCAAAAATATAATCCAATAGATTCATCATAAAAAAATCTTATAATAAATCAAATTGTCACGCAGGTAGAAACAATGGAGCGCCACTTGCCTCGATCTTGACACAACTTGCTCGCTTCCCTCACATCATAAATTATCTTTGTACAAGGTCAACGGTTATGATCACTAGGCAACCCAGCCTACTTGAGGATGTCTCCGATTTGTTCGGAAGACACCCTTCTGCGTTTTCCTCGTTTAAAGCATCCATCCACATCAGATTTATAAATTCCTCACTCCATCCGCTTAACTGCATCACAACAGCAATAACTCTACTCTCTGACGCTTCTTCTGCCACACCCAATCTATCACATTTACTTAATTTAATTAAATGAATCGACATATGTAATCTTTCTAATAAATTATTAATTCCACTGCAAGGGATTCAGTGAATTGTTCATGGTCTTTAAACGTACTTGTGAGCTTCTTCTGAAAGAGTGCCAATTATGGTTTTAATGTTTCAAATGTTACATAGTTATTATAATTTAGGTGAAAGGTGACTGTTTACTTTGATGTGTGACGGCGCAGCGACGTGAATTCTTGTGGTTTTTGTAAAAGTGTCTTCCGTTTGTCGGCGCGCGCGCATCCTCGCTCATTATTGAAAAAAGCAATTAGCTGATATGCGCCCCACATACGGCCATATTCACAACAATTGACAACATTTTAATATGACACATAATTATGATATGTTACAGTTTACTTAAGTAATGTTGTATTGTTTTTGATGAATTTACTGAATATGACAACATGTCACGGTGCCCATAACCATAGAGCTTGTAAGAAAAGAATTGTGGGTGTAAGGGAAGCGAGGGAGTTGTGTCAGTACGGTGGCCTCTGCTTATTCCTGTGGTTGATTGATTGATGTGCCAAGCAGTGATCATCCATTATGAGCCGGAATGTTATGAAAGCAATAACTTAAGTTGTCCATTGTGTGTGATTGTTCTAAATGTGTTCTGATGAGAATACACCTTCGCGTGTGTTGTGTGTGTGTGGGTGTGTGTGTGTGTGTGTGTGTGTGTGTGCGTATATCCGTCGGCGGCGGTCTCTGCAGCGGTGCGTTCACGCGTGCGCTGACAAATGTCTGCCGCTGAGGAGGAGACATTATTGTGCGTGATGCGCTCCTCTCAATATTCATTATGTTCTGATGTATTTTCATCAGCGCACGGCACACACACACACACGGATAATGCATGCAACACGCATCCATCTATACATATAATAGTTTTTATTGGACATATATTTACTTTTATAAGTATATTAATTATATTATATTATATAAGTAGTACGTACACCAACCTAAGGCGACCGATGAGTCCACCCACCGGTATCAATGTATGTTAGATACATTTGGTTGTCCTGTTTCTATGATACAAGCACTTTAGTAGCTTAGTATAGAAGAGTAAAAAATAATAATTACTTGTCTCTCTACAATTGTTAATGCGATCTGAATTGCAATTAAGTGAAGTGAATTAAAAAATATAAATCCATATTTATGTTTATGTGTAATACTATAATACCTTACTTATTATTAATATTGTGACACAACATATGACAGCACATCGCCTCATGTCAATAAATGGAGGCGACTGCTACTACTCTTACCTGTGCCGTACTATACTTTGTAAAATTTAGCTTGGGTCCTATGACAGATGCCAAAAAATGGATATGTCCCATTACTATTATAGTACTTGTATTTTTGTTAACAGATGTAACCGCGGCAGATGTAAGGAGCGGCAAGATTTCAATTTGTTACATGATTTATTTGATTTATTATTGTTTGTTTTAAAAATTATTGTGTTATTATTGCATTATATTATTGTATGATAAATATTATTGGTAAGCTATGGTTGTAACTACGAAAATAAATAACTTTGAAATGAACGATCGAAGAGAGACGCTGCTACAAAGTCGTCCGAAAAATGTCTCATGGGTCACAGGAGCCAAGCTACATTTTACAAAACATAGTTGAAACTGGCAACCCCAAATACATTTAGACCGTCACTTTTACGGCCTGGTATGTGTTTGTACTAACCCGGATCGGCAGACGGGGTACTACTGCCTACCACTCTCAAACAAGCAGACCCAAAGCAATTTACAATGTTTTGTAAAATTCAATTAGAATTTACAATCTTTGCTCCAAGTGGGAATCGAACCCGACCAATGCGCCACTGTGTCGTCCGTCACGCGTGTTCATAGTAATAATGTAGTGTGAATAGATCGTTTCTTTAATATCAAATATAGCCAACTAATTTGATGTTTATTTTCCAACGTGTCACTCCGCGCGACATATATGCCGTGACGCGGCCGCGTTTACGACAGACGCGCGTAATAAAACGTTTTATTCAAATTAATTGCGATCCGTTTTGGTGCTATTCCCGTTTGCGGCGCTTTGTCAAAACACGCAACACGCAGTGGATGGTGTTGCTCATGTAGCTGCATATCCTTCAGTGGTTCAGGTTGGCTACGTCACGGCCAAGCAGCCATTGCCAAACTTGTTGCGCGCATCATTTCCATAATTAGTGATTAATTTTATTTTAATAAGACTATGCCACTTTATCATTCACACAAATATATACTCACGCCTCCACTCCCACATGGGATGGCCACAGACGACAGCTCACTAATTGCCCCAATGCTGACGTAATTCTCTTTACTTCCTCCATTCCTCATGAGCTCTTCACTAATGCCCAAACACATAATCCGCAATCGCAGTAACCAACATAATTGAATAAACGCATTTCTTACGCCATCTTTCGAAGATACCTCCGCTATACCTGCCCAACATTCACTTTCATACATTTAAGTAAGAAAAACACCCGCTGAAACTTATTTTTATGTAATACTTAGTTACTATATAGTAAGTATTACACAAAAATAAGTATTATAAGTGCGAGGTGCGGCCGAACATTGCTCGTAGCAACTTTTGGCAATAAATGTCGCTGCCACTAACAAAGTTTCATTAACACTTTTATTTCTGGGACCGGCACGATTAAGACTAGGCTCGCCCCTAGCCATTTGCATAGGATTTAGAGGATAGGAATTTGGGGATCAGGAAGGCGTAGGTAGAGTTGGATACCATAAGGAAAAGGATGTTGCAGCGCCGAGCTGTCTGAATTATAGGAGATTCAGAGGTCACGCGTACTCTGGAGCCCCTGCAACTACGCAGAGACATGGCGGCTTTGTGCGTCCTCTATCGCCTATACCACGGAGAATGTTCCGATGAGCTCTTTAACCTTGTTCCTACCTCGTCCTTTCACACCCGTAATACCCGCACAGGTAGGGGAAAGCATCCGCATTCTATCGATCGAATCGGCAGCCGAACTAAAAAGTTCGGTGCGTCTTTTCTTTGTAGAACAATCGACAAGTGGAATGCTTTGCCAGCCCATGTGTTCTCTCCATCCTATGACCTTGGATCCTTCAAGCGATGCGTGAAGAAGCACCTTTGGCCGGCATAGTGACGGTGACTGAAGAAGCCGTGAATAAACTCGGTTTTTTCAGTTGTCGTCACTTTTGGACCTTCTCTTGCTTATCATCAGGCGGGTCGAGGTCAGATGTCGGGTCACAATAAAAAAAAATAAAAAAAAAATGTAGTAAATGGCAGCTCGAAGAGTCCGAAGTCGCGCGAAGTCGAACCTGTATGCGTCCTACAAACACCGGACAGATATTTAAAGAACGAACCTATGTAAGAGTAAACTAAAGAAATGGTTTTTGAGGAGAGAGAGAATAAAATGACAAAATTTAAGATAATGATAGACGGAAAGAAAGCGGAACAAGTCAAACAAATTGTTTACTTGAGAAGTACGTTTACAAGGGATGGGAAGTGTTATGAAGATATTGAAAGAAGAGTGCAAAATGTAGTGAATGGTGCCATCCATAGTATTATGAACAGCCAAATAATGTCCCAAAAGTCACGGATGGCTGTTCATAATCAAAATGGAGTGTATGTGGTTTGAAAGAGGATCTAGTGACAATAATTACTAAAGGAATGCTTTGATGGTTTTGGCGTCTAACATTATCGTCTAACATTATGTCTATTTATTTAGCGAAAATACAACATTATTAATAGAGAAGACAAATATATATATATATATATATATATATATATATATATATATATATATATATACATTGTGTCAATATCTCATCTCGCCACTCACCACGTTTGCATACCGTGAGATTAAAAACGCCAACGCGCATTCTCTACGTTGCCTATAATTACAATCATGTGCAACAAAGATAGAACGTTAATTATAATTCTTTAAATACCTAATTAAGATCTCAGTGAGGTTTACTTGGGGTTCAAGCGGTCCCATTTAGTATTTCTAGACGATTTTCGTTATTAACTTAATTTAAAATTGGGATTATTAATATTATTAATAATCACTGATTTATAAGGTATAGCGCCATCTAGTAATGGATAGTGAATTAAACATGGGAGCAAGTTTAATCTATTCAACACAAGAGGGCGGTGCTTTTAATTCATAATTAAAGGTAATATTTGAAAATAATAATTTATATTCTAAAAATTATTGCAATATAAAAGTTATAATGAAATATATTAAGTATTTGATTAGCTATGTTACTGATGTAACAGATGACTGACACTACGGGGGTACTGACTGACAAGTAGTGAGAAAAGAACACACAACACTATCGGCTGTATTCCCAAATTTCTTGGTTCAATATTATTATTTTTCTTGGAGAAAACTTAAATTTTACTAAAATGGGGACAGAAATTGCTATATCATTTAGTAATTTACGAAGTCAATTGGAAAGCGAGAAGACTAGATTATGTAAACTAGATGAAAGCATAAAAAAAATTGTTCAAGCTCCCGCTCGTTTCTTTGACGATAGGTTAGTATAATATTTTTCATTTATTAATTAACGCAAATTGCCGTTACTTAAGTCATGATTATCATTTATAGATATAATGATCCAAAGGCAGATTTCGGCAAAAATGTTCCTAGCAGAAATGGCAATAACAACGACGAAAACTTGTTCAAAAACAAAGGTGAAACAAAAACTGTATTCAGCAGGTAATCATTTAATTGTACAAATTTAAAAACAAAACACCATTTAATATTTGATTATATATGTTTATTAATAATTTTAGACTAACGATTCGAGAATATGCAAATGATGAGAGTTCATTAAAACCAAAGCGTGCAAAAATATCATCGACAGTGAGTAGAGAGTTGCCGTCGCGCGAGGAAGTGCTCAAAGCACAAGGCGGCGATGAAGCCTCCCGCGGAAGGAACAGGAGAATGTTTGGCTCATTGTTAGGCACACTGCAGAAGTTTAAGCAAGAGGAAATTGTATTGCAAAATAAAGTATGACCCTCTTATTGCATTAACTACACATAGTTCCATTCCTGGACATGATGCAATAATCCAGAAAACAGCATTAGAATAGTGCTAGATAGAATGGCTTTTTATTATTTAAATTATTATTATCACATTTGGAGGGTTTATACACTCCCTTTAGGTATTTGATAAAAGTATATGTATCAATCAAACTGTCACACTTTTCCCATGGGGTTAGGCAGAGACAATGGAGTGCCACTTGCCACAATCCTGACACAACTCCCTCGCTTCCTTTACATTCACAATTCTCTTCATACAAGCTCTAAGGTTGTGGGCACTAGGCACACACAATCACTATATGTATATAGAATTTAAGGTTGGAGATAGAATCACAATCTCCACTATTATTTATTAGAAGGTATATAATTAACAACTTAAGAAGATTATGTTTTGCACAATAAATTAACACAAATAAATGATACTGAGATATTAATGCTAATACAATTTTTATGCTTTTTCTAAAGCTAACGGTTGACAGGTTCTGTCCATGTCACATTTTATTTGTTATAAATTCTTGATATGCCATATACAATATACATATATATATATGCGTGTGTTGTGTGTGTGTGTGTATAATAGGAGTATTAAGTAATGGATATACTCAAATTTGCTTTTGCATAGAGTACTGCTTCAATCTAAGGCATCAAGAAATTATGATGCCCTAGGTGGTACAATTCCGAGAAGTAAAGAGTTTGTTTCTACCTTGTCTGGCAGTTGAACTAAAATATTTGGTGCATTTATTCTTTGTAGAACAATTGACAAGTAGAATGCTTTGCCAGCCCATGTGTTCTCCCCATCTAATTACCTTGGATCCTTCAAGCATTATGCATATAATAAGCCCTTTTGGCCCGCATAGTAATTGTGGCTGAGCTAACCATGAACTGAGTGTGTTTTTCAGTTGTTAGCACTTTTGGATCACTACTTGCTTATCAGATGTTGAAACCCAATCAAAAAATTTTTTTCAGGAGGAGAAGAAGGCTCAGGTAGAGCGCAAGATTGAGGAGCAGGCAAAACAACAAAGAGAGAAGGAGTTTAAAGAGAGACGCACATTATTTGCAGAAAGGGAACAAAAAAAGCAAACAATTAAATCATTGGAAATGAAAATGGCGCGTGTGAGTGAATTTGAGATGTTTGAAGAATCACAAAAACATTTAGCACATTTCATAGCAACAAAGACATCACCCCCCATATATTGGTTACCACGCAGGATGTCTGACAAAGCACAAGAGAAACTATCAGAGTGCCAGAAGCAACATGAAGGTATATTCTATAATGTTGTAGTAGTAAATAGCTCATGCACAATTTGTATAATACATGAATTATGCAATTGCAGAGAGGATGTGCGATCACAGGAAGCGGCTGCAGCAGGAGTTGCTGATGATTGAGCAGAGATGCCTCAGGAACAGGAATAACACGGCTAAGCACAATTTGGAAAATGGAAAAGAACAACAACAGGATGGTAACAAATACATTACATTTGCCCCTATTTGTATTAGCCATCACAATATATGTATTGCAAGCAAAACATATATTGCCTTAGATATGCAGCTGACTGAGTCAAAGGTGCTGCTAACAACCCTTATCGCCCACACCACTCATAATGTTTTGAGGAACTTTAATATTCAATCAAAGGTTTGGTCGTTTTTTTTTTCATTCGTCTGGGATTCCCCTTGCTTACCTTAGGCAAGTAAATAAAGTATTTAAATAAGCGATGACAGGTCAGTTGAACTTAAAATGTATAATATACTCGGCCATAACATAGCCACATTGGGAACATAGCCAATGTTGCACAATTATTTGAATGCATTCAGATGATGCACAAGCTACTCAGTTATGTGCATTTAATACAAGTGAAATCAATGTACATATATATATATATATTTTCAGATGAGTGCAATGAGCCAATGGAAACCAATGAGCCCAATGAGCCATCAGTGACTGCCAATGACACAAATGATGCAGAGGTGTGTCCGGAAACTTGTTAACATTCCCTCAGCTCAGTTACTTTAATGCATTGTATATAATAAATTATGTTATATTATATAAGAGAAATTGTTGTCTCAATTGGAACACACACTGCCCCCTCTGCCAATCAGAGGACATTACATTCTCACATGTGTTGCCATGGCAACCAAGATTAACTGTGTATGTCTATACAATATACAGAGTCAATCTCTTCTGACAAAACTATAGCATTAGTTATTTTTGTAATTTATTCACTCCTATATTGATCACACATATTATGTTTCTTATTATTAAGCTTTTACCTTTGAAATTGCCATTGTGCAAGAAACATGGCCAAGTAAGGTAAGTTGGGGAGACCTGAGGAATGCTGGTTCCTTCTGCATATCAATGACATGCTGGACCTTGGATCCAGCACAGTGAATGGACGCCTGCAGCCGGAAAACAGGAGATAGCTGATATGAGAGTCTGTTGTATCAATGCCCTTTCATTGCAGCATCAAACTGTCCGAAGCCCATGCAACTTTGCAGAGAATGCTGGCTTTGTGCGTCCTCTATCACAGATGTTCCGAGGAGCTCTTTAACCTTGTTTCTACATCATCTTTTCACAGCCATAGCACAGGTCAGGGGAAACATCTGCATTCTGTTGACCGAATCTTTACTAGCCCAGTACATTCTCTCCATCCTATAACCTTGGATCCTGATGTGTGTAGAATCACCTTTGGCCAGCATAGCGGCACTCTTTAACCTTCTCTTGCTTACTATTAGGTAGGTTAAGGTCAGATGTAGTCATAATAAAATTGAGTACAATGTAATAAATGAAAACAGTTTACATTATAAAAAATAGTGACAATATTTTATTAATACATAATTTGTGTTATTTTATATATGAAGAGAGCTTATTTAAATTACATTGTGTCTAGTATAATGTGTGTCCTTAATTTAAGTCTGTTATTTTAGCAAACAAAATATTTACAAACATTTTGTTGGTATTAAATTTATATAATTAATTAATAATTTTGTTATTATTTGCGTAATAAACCTATATGTAAGTATAATAATCAAAATATAATTAAGAAAAGTCTTTTAATAAGTGATCTGAATAATGAAGGTAGTTGTATTAATCTAATGAGAATATTCTGGAAGCAATGTCATCAATCATCCAATCAACAGCCTCCAGCAAATTGTCACCAGTCACCGCTGACACATCAACAACTTTCCAGTGATGGCTCCTTATGCTGTCCAACTCCAAGGCCTGAAATATCACATAATGCATATAGGGCCAGCATGACAATGGGTGTGTCCGTGTGTGTGTTTTGTAATCACCTCTCTTATCTCTTGTTTGCTGAGTGCTCCGTGCAAATCTCTCTTATTGGCCAATACGAGTAGAGTGGCGCCGGCGAGTCTCTCCTCGCGCAGCAACAGCCTCAACTCTTTGGCGCAATCCTGTAATCTGCGAATGTCTGCACTGTCCACCACCCACGCAACACCATCAGTGCTCTCAAAGTAGTTCTTCCAATATGACCTGACAAACATAATGTTATTGTGCTTTTCTTGTGATCCCTATGTGATATAATTGTGCAAATCACAATCACCTCAGTGATTTTTGCCCTCCGACGTCCCAGATGTTCAACTTATAACCTCTGTGTTCTAATGTTTTAATATTGAATCCTAATGTGGGCGATATCGTATCAATGGGCTCACCGTTAAACCTCTTTAATATAGTAGTTTTACCGGCATTGTCTAAACCTCTGATAAATTGTGTTAAGAAAGTTATTCAAATTTATAATTAGGTTCACTTGTGGCGACTTTTAAAAGGATACAGCATAAGTATTCGCATTTCTTTCTCCTTCTGTCGCAACTTCTTCAATATTGTTAAAAACCCCATAGTTTGTATTATAATTTACTCGGATACAATATAGACAGTAAACGTAGAAAGATAAAAAAATGACAAATGTCAAATTTACAGTACGTCTAAACCACAGTTAACTTTAGACCATAGTATTATATCACTAGACTTTAGATTTAGACGATTTTTATAGTAGGATTTAATTATATTTGTACATAATTATGTATTATCTTTGTTTCTGTTATATTCTATTATGTACGAGAAGAATACTTAACTTTTCACAAATGTCTTTACCAAATGTATGTTAATAATTTATGCATACAATGACATTATCATAAGAAAAGACGTTAAAACTATGCAAATTGCTAATAAAAAAAACAGGGATTTGTGTCGGGATCACAATCACTTCAGTGTGGGTAAAAGCGTCATTATTGATTGATTTAAATTAAATACTCTTGGTACAGTCTGGTCATAGCCATTTAATAAACGTTTTTATTAAATATTCTTTATATTATCAATATTTTTGGTACGTTATTTTTGTAAACACGTCATACATTTTAGATTTGTACAGATTTATTATATTATGCACATAATTATAAGATACATTTTAGGAATAAATAATAAGCATAGACAATATAAATGTTTTTTTAAATAATAATATTGACACAAGGGAATCCATTAGGCGGCCATAGTGCAAAAATCCATCCATGGCCGATCTCGTCGCTGTCAAGTGTTTTATTTAATTTCTTCAACAATAATGAAGCCCCTTCAATGATTTTATGTGAGTGCGAGGTGTGGATGTGATCGTCCGGCGGCGCAGTCTCGTTATATCGGCTCGTTGATTGGCGTCACCATGTTCAGTGGCACCGTGCGAGTGAAGGTGTGCGAGGCTACGGGACTACGACCGACCGATTTTCAAAACAGGCATAAAATGACCTTCGGGAAGTCAGGTAAGCTCATAAATATATATAATTTGATAAGTGGCGACGAATCTCAGCTCGTTCGAGCGAATGTTTGTTGCGAAGTGTGTCTGATGTAAGCAAAAATAGGCATTCGCATATGTGTTCAGTAGGTATTGGTGCCGACGAGCAGCCCATAGATCCGTACGTATCCATCGACGCGGACGAGAACCACCTGGATCGCTCAACAACTAAGCCAAAAACCTTTGACCCAGTTTGGAATGAGACATTCATCCAGGAAGTGCAGAATGCCACCAGGTACCTATGTCATATTAAATAGTGATTGTGTGTAGTGACGTAGTGTAATGTGTTAATGGGAATCTAATAAGAAATGTGCAGGCCTTGAACATGAAAAAATATGATGTAAACATTTGAATATTTGTTTAGCTGATATTGACCTAGTTATATTAATAATGTGCACTGATTACCATTGCAGCCTTGGTTTCACAGTGTTCCATGATGCTGCCATTCCACCTGATGACTTTGTTGCCAATTGCACAATACCATTTGAGGAACTCTTGAACAGGGACAATAGTGCACCAGATTTTTGGGTGAGTGCTCCATATGTTAAGTGGCTCATTTCATATTATTAACATAGCTCTGTGCCAATTATTTATTATTTATTTCTAAAGTACTTATTTTGATCAAAGTACATATATCAAAGATATAGTGGTGATCTGTAAGTGGTTTGGAATCCATGCTCTTGGATTGCACAACCATTGCACTGCCTTTAGTGGTTATTCTCAATCATCCTACAGCCTTGGATCCTTGAAGCAATACGTAAAGAAGCAACTTGGCTGGCATAGTGGTGACGACTGAGGTAGCGGTGAATTAAAATGATCACTTTTCAGTTGGACCCTGATGATGCTTACCATTAGGCAGGTGGAAGTGAGATGTTGAGTTATAATAATAATAATAAAATATCCAAGACTATGTTATTGTCTATATGAGGGTGAATGTGCCAAGGAGCTCTTTAACCCTGGAATATTCAAACCTGTAACATTTTACTCCTGCAATACTGCATTATGTTTTATTAAATCACATTGTCACACCCTTTTTCCACAGGGATAGGCAGAGAGGATAGAGCGCTACTTGCCCATATCCTGGCACAACTCACACGCTTCCCTCAAATCCACATTTATATAATATTAATAATACATAATGAAATGTATTGCAATGTTGTGTTGCAGGTGGATTTGGAGCCCCATGGCAAACTGCATCTGCGAGTTGATCTCAAATGGAATTCACAAGGTATTTTGTATTATTACATTTGTTATTTGATGCCTGAGGGTAAGCAATGGCAAGTGAACTATGCCGGCCCAAGTTGATGGGTTAATATTATAATATATAATGCAATATTAGTAAACAATGTTTATGAGTGTAATATGAATGTTGTATTGTTTGTGATTCAATGAATGAGTCATTGTTATTAAAGTGTGCTGTTGCTGTCACTGTTGCTCAGTGGCAGCAACAGTGACAGCCATTTAATTGTGCCAATAGTTCTCTATCATCTCAAATGGATCACACACCAGCAGTCTATAGTCATACCACTTCATTCAATTGCTACATGGAGGGCCACTCTCCACGATCCTGAAATAATACACTTCACAATATTTATTTACCATCAGGCAAGTGGAATCACATGGTTTTTAGTTTTGTTGATGATTGGTGCAGGTGGTGTCACCTCTGGCATTAGTGGGGAGTCGGGGGCATGTGGGGGCGTGTCGCATGGGGGGACGGGGGGCAAGCGGGAGTGGAAGGAGGGGGCTGGATTTGCGAGGCGGAGGGGGGCGATGCGGCGGCGGGTGCATCAGGTGAATGGGCACAAGTTCATGGCAACATTCCTCAGGCAACCGACATTCTGCTCACACTGCAGGGAATTCATATGGTAATCACACTACCAATATATCATCATGTATATATATATATATATTAATTGAATGTGTGTGTGTGATTGTCAGGGGCATTGGCAAACAGGGCTACCAATGTCAGGTGTGCACGTGTGTGGTACACAAAAGATGCCATTCCTCTGTGGTCACCAAATGTCCGGGAATGAAGGAAGAGGTAATTATTATTATTAATGAATTGCATAATTGCGTTCAACTATAATAACTATGATTAATATTATTTATCACTCACAACAGCAGCAGAGTCAGGTGGCCGTCTCGTCTGGGCAGAGGTTCAGTGTGAACATCCCGCACAGGTTCACGGTGCATTCCTACAAGAGGTTCACATTTTGTGACCATTGCGGCTCACTGCTCTACGGCCTCATCAAACAAGGATTGCAATGCGAAGGTATGCCCTCACACATAATAACTGCCAGTATTATATTGTTTGCATTATGAGTTGTTATTAAATATGTCTGTATGTATGTGCTTTCAGTGTGTTCAATGAATGTGCACAAGCGCTGCCAGAAGAATGTCGCCAACAATTGTGGCATCAACACAAAGATCATGGCTGAAATATTGTCAGAGATGGGCATATCGCCATTGGACAAGAATGTTAAGATATGCAAACCAAAGGTACAACACACTTTATAACACATAACTGACCACTAGCTGACTGCCTTATCATTACGAACCTGGTACTCACGCGTAGTGGGCTGTGTTAACCAATGCGCCGCGCAATGTTATAAATGGCATAAAATTGGTTTAATTCATTACTTTTGTGCAAAATGTAAGAAAATACTAATTGTAATGTTCGTTGTAGCCACTCGTGAACGCAATGGGCGGCGATGCGGAGGCAAGGGCAGACGCATCAGATGATGACAAAGGGGCGAACAAAAGCAGCGACAAAGGTATTTGTTGTACATTATAATAAATAATAACATAGTGAAGGTAGAGTCACAAACTTGTGTTAGCAAATGTAAGGCTGAAAAATCACCCAAATCAGCTGGCCGTTGATCTCACAATCCCAGAATCATGGTATTTGAAACACTGAATGGTGTATTCCCATTGGGGGATGCACTTTACACGCCATCATTCAATCAACCAATCTGCTTAAAGTTCAAGGACTGATTGTCACCATAACTGAAAGATGATTTGCAATATTGCAACATTCAATATATAACCCACGGACACCTGCTTATATATATATATACTCAAAGGTAAGGTGCCATTGGTCATTATGTCTGTTGTAATGTTTGTGTTGTTTCAGGGAGTGGTGCGGAAGGCGGTGGCGTGTGCGGCAGCGGCAGTGTCACACTGGCTGACTTTACATTTCTGAAAGTGTTGGGCAAAGGCTCCTTTGGCAAGGTGATGCTGGCCGAAAGGAAGGGCAGCGACCAAGTGTTCGCCGTGAAGGTGCTCAAGAAGGACGTGATCGCAATGGACGACGACGTGGAGTGCACGCTCACGGAGAGGAGAGTGCTCGCGCTGGCGGCGAGGCACCCCTTCCTCACAGCGCTGGCGGTCGCCTTCCAGACGCCAGAGAGGCTGTTCCTCGTGATGGAGTACGTGCACGGCGGCGATCTCATGTTCCAAATACAACGCGCGCGCAAATTCGACGAGCCACGCGCGCGCTTCTACGCGGCCGAGGTGACGCTCGCGCTGCTGTTCCTGCATCGGCACGGCGTCGTGTACCGCGACCTCAAGTTGGACAACATACTGTTGGACTTGGACGGCCATTGCAAGTTGGCCGACTTCGGCATGTGCAAAGAGGGAATATTGGACGGCGCGACCACCACCACGTTCTGCGGCACGCCCGACTACATCGCCCCCGAAATCCTCCAGGAGCAGGAGTACGGCCCCTCCGTGGATTGGTGGGCGCTGGGCGTGCTCACCTATGAAATGTTGGCCGGACAGCCGCCCTTCGAGGCCGACAACGAGGACGAGCTGTTCGAATCAATACTGAAGGACGACGTGCTATATCCAGTTTGGCTTTCCGTGGCAGCCGTCTCCGTGCTCAAAGGTATCCTATTATTATGCACAATGTTTAAATATGTGGCAGGATTTCATAGCCCAACTGATTAATTTACTTGTATGGTCAATTGTGCGATTGTTCACTATTCACTAATGTTGGATGAAGTTGTCCAAGTTTTAAGTGCAATTTCAGCCATTTTGGTGACAGTATACCTCTCTATTGATTCTGGAGTTGACCGCTTGTTCGATCAAATGCTTCTTTTGCATGTTAATGTTAACTTATATAATTAATAATCACAATGGAATATATATGTGTGTGTGTGTGTGTGTGTGTTAGGTTTCATGACGAAGCAGCCGTCGCGTCGTTTGGGCGTGGCCGGTGGCGCGAATGGCATCAAGTCGCACGCATTCTTCAAGGACGTGGATTGGGAGGCGTTGGAACAGAGAAAAGTGAAACCACCATTCAAGCCCAGAGTGGTGAGTTAATGTATTATATATATATATATTAACATTTGCAACAATTACAAACTGTTATTGTTGCAATTGTGCTGCACTATTATTATAACCAATATGATTATATATATTCAAATTGGTGTTTTAAATAACATTAATTATACATATTAACGCACTATTTAAATTGAACTCACCTAATATTATAATTGAACAATTCATGCAAATGTTTGTTATTATTGTGATATTAAGTAAAATGAGTAGACACGTCACCTGCACGAGTTTTAATGTTCGTAAATGGCACGAGCTCGAAAGATCAACCATAACTATGCATAGACTAAAGTGGAATGAGCACTGAATGTGAATGATGATAGTTATTGAGAGCGAAAAAGAGACAAATATATGTTGCTCTGCATTGCGACACTGAGTTGAGGTTTGCTTATTAGCATAGCTTTTAGGTGCCTCTTTCTATAATTCATTAAATAATCTGCATCAGGATTGTATGTGACAAACAATCCTCTATGATAATAAGTTTATTATTAATTTTATTGTTTTATTGAATGCACTTGCCGTTTAAATTACAAATAAAATACAAATTAATGGAGTAAGTACGAGTTTGTTTTAAACCGTGAGTTGTTGGTTTGAGTGACATTTACTACCACTAGACCACGGTCCCTTTATGTGTGTGGTTTGGTAATTTTACACATATTATCAAGTGTTATCTCTATCGTTTGTTAATTTGATTGATTCAGCACTATTTGAATATATCCGGCAGCGCATCTCTTAGTGTTATTCCTGTTTAATGTTAATTCATAATTCTTATTAATAGAAAAACAAGCGCGACGCAATGAACTTTGACTCTGAGTTTACGCGCGAGGAGCCCGTGCTCACGCCCGTCTCCGCCGATGTCATCAGGAGCATTAATCAGGTAACAAAAACACACATATTATTCACCAATATGCATAGAAGCCAGTCGCAATGTGCCACCGGCAACTGTTGATGTTATTAATGTGCGTGCGTGTGTTTGAATGCAGGAGGAGTTCGTCGGTTTCTCATTCGTGAACGAGGACTTCAACCCAACGCCGGCGCCATTGGCATGAATTATCACAATAACAATAGAATGGATGCCATCACAATTCATCATTGATAATAACACACATCTGTGACATTGGACGCCATTATTCCGAGGTGCGCGTGCACAAACATGTCACCAAAGTAATATATTTTCATAGTAATCCTTATATACATATTATTATATTCACCTATGTAGTACTATCAAATAGTAGAGCGGTCGGCCGGCAGGTGGCGCATAAGCGACTTGTTGCACATGTCACATCACATACTCATTGTGAATATGTGTGTGTGTGTTATATATATGACATATTATTAACAGCAACACGTGGTTTGTGTTGAAATGGCCGTCGCATGCATGTGTGCACATTGGCATTTAGTCCGGTCTAAGTGGAGTGCGGCCACACGGATGTGCGCGCAATGGTGCGATGGCTTCTATTAGTGCACTCATTATTATGGCTAATAATAATTATGGCATTGTCATGTTTGCCATATTAATTTATTAACGCCTTTTGTTTTGTATTATTTTTATTCGAGTCATTATTTTTTTTATAATTTATGCGGAGAGCGCAATTGTTATAATATTCTGAATATTTCTAGTCATCGGTTGCGCTATTAAGTATTAATATTAATAATAAATAATACTATTATTTATTATTAATATCCACATATTTGTTGGTAATAATGCCCCATGTTGAGTTGGATTCCCCCACTAATGGGGAAAATGTGGGGATTATATTCACGTTCCATATGTTGTGCACCCCATCCACTGCAGGTGATTGGTGGCTGTGCAATGAACAACCAATGGAATGTGTCGTAGTATTGAATATCCACAAAAATGTAATAATTACATAAATGAATTGGTATGCTAATTAATTTTCTTATGAACAACTTCTGTCCAATGAAAATCTTTAACAAAATTTAATATATATATATAATATACATTTTGGTGGATTTATTTTGTTATAATAATTATAATTTGTATTGTTTGTTTCGTTAACTTAAGAGCAATTAATTGTGTATGTATATATATATAAGGTAACGTCGGTCGTACGGTTTGTGTACACCGATTTATGTAAACCCCAAAATAATAATAATAATAATAATATCTAGTCACACAAATACTCACAAACCAAAGTTTAGATTATAAGTATATTGTATTACTATCTATGTATGTGTTATATATATATATATCTATATAGTATAACTCGTTCACTCAACATTCTATTATACATATATATGATGATGTAACCCACATTTATACTAATAATAATATTGCAATATGTTCATAGGGGTCGGCTTTTAAAGTGAATCACGCACACACTGACACAGAGAGTGGTGCCTATATATATATATGTGTGTATTATTGTTATAATTGTATGTTTTGTTGCTTAATGTATGTTAATATGCGTTTGTCATATATGGCCACCACTAGAGGTCTCTGCACTACAACGCGTGCGTGTGTGTGTGCGTGCGCGTGTGTGTTGAGTGAGCGAGTGTTTGTTGTTTACGTTTCATTATATTCATGAATGTGTGAATGCATAATATAATATAGTAGTAGTGTTATATATATATATATATATGTGTGTGTGTGTTTGTGTCGCCTAAGTGATGTTGTTTTATGTTAACATTTGCCTGCTTGCACACATTCGAGTTGTAGGTTTAATATAACATATATGTTATGTGTTACGTTTATGTTAATATTAATAGTTAATTGTGTGTGTGTTGTAATAATAATTAACTAATATTATATATATATATATATATATATATACATCCGTATGTGAACGCTTTAATGTTACTGTTATTATGTTTATGTCGCTGTTGTATTAATTATAATTATTAACACTAAGTCTATTTCAGCACTCGAATATATTATCACAAATAGGTCATGTGCATAATATGACGACAAAGTAATATTAATAGAGAGACGGGTGCGTTCCGTTCCGCACACTAATTGCAGTAGAATATGTTTACAATGAATCGCACGGTGACGTGGCATAGGAAAGGACGAGCGCCGACCGCGTGCCAACCTGCGAGTGATGGCATTAGTGTTATGTGGTGAGAGTGGCGCATCTATATATAATTATTTTCGCATATAGCATGTAGGTTATACATTTGTGATAAAATATCTTTAGCTCTACTATTTGTATCTGGCTGGATTTTTATGACATTAACGGCACTGACATTACAAAAAAATAATCAAATTAGGATATATTGCTTTCCCGTTATTTTCATTTGTCTTTCTTTCTGTCAAAATGAGCGAATCCAATTATTAAATTACACATTTTAAAATTATATTACAAAAAGGTAAAACGCAATATGCAGTGTCAGTAAGAGTAGCACAAAGTTGGTTTAAGCGTTTTCAATCCGGGAATTTTGATGTCAAAGATGCACCTCGCTCTGGTAGCCCAGTTACGGATAAAATGGACGCTATTTTTAAAAATGTGGAGTAAAATCCGCATAACAGCAGTTACGACAAAACTGAAGAACTGGGAATTGACCACAAAACAGTTTTTACCCATTTGAAAAAAGCTCGTTACACAAAAAAGATCGATATTTGCGAGCCACACGAGCTCACTGAAAGAAACCTAATGAACTGGTGTACTCATTTGCGATTCTTTATTGAAACGTAACGAAACCGCTTTTGAAGAGATTGATAACTTGTGATGAAAAGTGGATCACGTGTGACAAGAACGTATGAAAAAGGTCGTGGTCAAAGGTAGGTCAGGCTTCACAGACTGTGGCAAAACCTGGGTTAACTCGCAATGAGGTGATGCTGTGTCTATGGTGGGATTCATTATGGTTTTTACCGGCGGGCAGAACATCGATTCGGATCTCTACTGCCAACAACTGATGAGATAAAAGCAAGAAGTTGAAAGAAAGCGGCCGAAATTGATTATTAGAAAGAGTGTGCTCTTTGATCACGATAACGCTAGACCACATACCATAGACCAAATCTGTGCAACATCATTTAACAAAATATTCCCTTGCGCCTGGCAGGAGCATAAGCCACGCCTTTTTACCTTTAACTAATAGACAAAACAAAAAGTTATTCTAATGCCAATATTTTGGTAACAAAAAAATCTAAACAATGTTACCTGCAGATCATAAAACAAAAAAAAAAAGAAAAATACTCGCCTTTAATAGGCTAACGTCGAAGCAGCTGACAATGGGTGTATTACGTGCGCGAGAGTAGTTCATACCATTGTATCCCTTAAGGTGGTGCAGCGAGCGTTTTGTCAATTTTACATCTTTAGCCACTCAGCAAAAATTAAGAGAGTTTGGCTGGGAGTTGTTAATGACTTCACTTCAAAATTCTTTATGCAGTGTCAGGTTAACATCAAGAGAGGACTGCCAAAACTACTTGTTGCGTTTTTTTTTATCACAAGTCCCAAAATTTCTTCAGCAACAGGATCATGTCTCTACCTACAAGATGACAGAAAGCCTACGAACAAAATGGCATATATAGTATTGAATTTTCATATTAAATGCGAAGAAACTTTCCCCCCCACCTAATATACCGCGGCTGTTTCTTTGCAATGTTTTTCTTTGATCTCCTCTCGTATGCCTGGTTCCTTGGATGTGCCCCGCGCTCCGGCCGATGGCATATTTCATGAGCGCAATATATTCATGAACAAAATCGGCCACCACACAACGTCAATGGTTAGTTCACCTAATTACGCGAAATATATTCTTATAAATTTAATATTAAAAAGCATCGATGTAAAGTGAGTAAGCAGGGAGCGCATCAGCAAGTGATTTGGGGCAGGGGGTAAGCTATTAGTTAACGCGAACGTAACAGATTTTCTAGTGTGCTACGACAATTAGATGACTTATTATTAATTTAATATGTACGAGAATAGCAGTCTAAGGATTGTTCCATATAGAACAGAACAGCCAGGCGTAATCGGGCGAATTGTGACATTCACCGCACACGCTTCAAATGGCATATGTCGAGTGATATGCGAGGGACGGAGCGCACCACACACAAGTGCAGGCAATTGAATTAGTTTATGTAATAGAATGAGCGCCATCGTGCACTCGTTGCCGTTTATGTGTTAGGCAGAGTTTATATAAATGCAACATATCACTGATATATGATGTCCGCGCGTGTGATATGAACCTTGTACCTGCTTTTAGTAATAACAGAGTTTATACCAAAGAATGGTCGCGCGCGCACCGCCGATGTCTGCCTGCCCAAACAATAATAATAATTTATTGACTCAGTTGCGTGTAAGTGCTCAAAGGCGGCCACGGACAGGTTTCTGTTGTGAGTGGTCTGTTTGTAAACTTTCACCACACTCATCGACGCAGGCATCCGCGGGCGCACGTCACACATTATATATATATATATATACTTAATAATAATATTATAATAGTTATAAGTAGATGTTTATTAGTTGCTAACACACACTAACACTATAACAGAGATGTATATACACTAGTCACAAAAAGTAAGGGCTTTTAAAATAATCCGCAAGTGAATGGTCCTGCATAATAAATAGCTAATGTTAGCGATTCTAAAGTTATCTTCGCGAGAGCATACGAAAATATAATAAACCTTAAATATGCTCCAAGGACTTTATTATATTGCACCATAATCAACATTTGGGGATAATATTCGGCGAGCAAACATGAACAATAGGAAGTTGGGTTTTAGAAGGACATCATTCATTTTGGGCTTCTTTTGTAATACTTTTGAAAAATATATAAATGCCAGTTTCAATATTTGTATTGATAAAACTAATAACAATTTTGCTTTTAATTGATGTGCAATTGAGTTATTTGTAAAATAAGATATGGATTTTGTGTCGTCTGTCAATCACAGAGACACGCCATATCAAAAGTTCTGCTTTGAAGTGTCATAATTATAGTTTTGGCATGTTGCACACCTAGACTGTGCAAAATAAGGATATATTTTCGAATTGCATTGTAATTTTCGTACATGAAACTATTTTAAAATGTATATGCAACTGTTAATACAATTCCCCGTACAAAATGAATAATGTCCTTTGCACAATATTCTCTATAAATACCATTAAGGAGCTATTGGTAAGATAAAAGTCCTCGGGGTGAAATTGCCAGCTGAGGGGTGAAATTGGTAAAAGTTTGGGTGTAATGGATGGACAAAGTATATCGTCAGTAATTATTCCACCTGTGCCCACTGAAAGTGTTGCAGTCTCAATGAAGCGTACATTTGTCAGCTCAACTTCTACTTAACCTCATTAGGTGACGCTAACATTGTCCATAAAAGACAGCGGTAAAAACGAGTATTTTTTTAAAACAATTTATGGTTCAGATAGAAAAAGTATCGATTATTGCTAAAAAGACATTTGGAATTTGTAAAATTAATTAAATTCAAAAATTGCTTTTCAAAGATTGGGTCTCTTACAAATAAATTGCAGCAATTTGAACAGATGAAACAATTACGATGGATGTCCAAAGTTTAACACGATTTATTTTAATTAACAATCTATATTTTCCGATAAAGTGATTTTTAAAGTCAAAAGGGATTATTTTGTTATGATATATCCATAACAAAATAATCTGCGAAACCGAATATTCTGCGAAAGATCATCCATCATACATACGAGTAGTTCCAAGGCAGATCAACTTAAATTGAAATATTTAAATCGTTTAAAGGCTTTGTACTAAAATTATTGAAAAAAAAAAGTACTTTGAGGACTAGTATTTTCTTAGATGTTGATTAATGAATTAAACAAATTTTATGCGGCTTACTATCGCGTTCATTATGGTTTTGATTTTACATTTTCATTATTATTCCGACGTTTCGAGAGTTCTGAAGCCATCGTGGTCACCTCAGTGTTAGTCGTCCTATTGGTTGTTACCAAAATGTTACCTGTTTCAAATTTTAATTTTGTTTTTCTGTTCCTGGAATAATGAAAAAAGAATTGTAGAATCTAAACTAAAATAAACGCGATAGCAAGCCGCCTAAAATTTGTTGAATTCATTACTTTGAGGATTTTAATGTATGCGAACATTATTCCCCGGCTTTCTGTTGGTTTACTCAATTAGCACGAACACCTATCTGCGAACAATACACTTGAAGCTACAATTTGCTTCTTATAATTGTTTTTGTGGGACCAATTTCCACCAAGCTACAGCCCCTTGCTATATTTGTGTCTAGTATATTATATTCGTATATGTATATGGTGTGACTCAAATAGAGAATTAGTGTTTGTGTGTGTGTGTGTGTGTTATAATATTGAATATTGATCTGAACACAAAATGAATGCGGGGTGGCCGACGCATTACTACGAGCAGACATTGTTTGCATGACGTATCTGTGTAACAATAAATTGATCTGAATTCAATAAAATGTGTGTAATCTCCAATGACATAAGACTTAGATAATATCCGTTCGCACGGCACACCCCGCCCATAGTGCACATTATTAGTTTATATATTATTATTATATTTATGTATGTATGTAATCCTACTTGTCTATTAAATAAATGAAAATACATTTATACGTGTTTCATTTTAACATTATCAGCGCTGAGATCGTAACTTGCGTCGGCAGACCGCACTCAGCATAATCCACACGCAATGGGGAGAGAACAAGGGCTTATTATGCGAGAGGCATGGCTCGAAATACCCCAAACATAATAAAATCTGCTTGTGTAGCGGTCACCCATCTCCAAATGTAAAAAGCTGCGCAAACACAACTCTATTATAAAAGACATATCACTGGTATAGATTACCACTCATAGCCATATCAAAAGCTGTACATATGTGGAAGTGTGTATGCAACTTCTGCTTTTATTAATTGTAATTTTGCAATATATTAGATTTCAAGTAAATTAAATTTCTCATTTTCGAACAAACTATTATTATAATGGATAGGTCGAATTCATTATACACAACTAGATCCCGGTTGTATTTAATAATGTAGTAAATCTGTGTATACTAATACATGATATTATACTTAGCTGGCTTCCCCAAATGGCTGAAGTAAGCAGAGTCCTACCAATAATAGAGTATGATCATCTCATCGACGAACAACTAAGCTAACTTGACAGTCTTCACAATTATTGTGTTCAGTTCATATTTGGCTTACGCAAATACGACCATGTCTCCTAATACAGGTGGCTCCCAATTCGTCTTCCTTTTATCCTAAGTTTTCCTTATCATTCGTCCACATTTTTATTCTTACCCTTGTCTATGTAATGGCATGTGTAATCTCTTTATTATCATTGCGTTTAAACATTTTTATATATTGCATGTATTATATTTAATTACTAACTGTTTCCCGCGCTTATTAACATAACAGGACATGTGCTCCATCGTGTCAAAGCACCATTGTTATATCTCTTGTGGTTTTGCTGATCTGAGAGGATCTAGAATGTTTTCTTTCGTCACCTACTTTTCTATAGAGCAACTAGTACCTGTGACGTATATATATATATATAACATTAGGTAGGTATATATAATGAATCCCATTTCACTCATTCGTTAACACGCTTTCATTAGCTTTATTTGTAACTATGTAACGTATTAATTCAAATTAATTTTCGCCCGTCTCTAGAGTTTTGAATAACTTGAAAATTTATTGATGTATTAAAAACTGATGACAATACAATAATTTTATTAAATACTTTGTTTGGCCGGTATAGTGAGAGCGTTTGAGGCGACCGTAAACTGACTCAGTCGTCGGCATTCTTGGCCCTCCATCAGGCAGGCCCAGGTCAGATGTCGAGTCACAATAGATACAATAATCAATGAATACGATGCGCCGACCTTTTCCATGTTCGCACTAAAATTTATAACAATTCATTTTCATTAACAAAGCATTTAATTGTCATTTTTTACATTCATTTTGTTTTATATTCTATTTATGTTAAAATAAAACGGTCTTCTTTACTATTTCAACTTGAGCGTGTCATTTGTCACGCCATTGACCACGTAGCGTCAAAACGTTATCCTATTTTGGAGGTTTTTTTGACGATCAAAATATTATACGTCTTAAAATGTTATTAACTCAAAAAACCTAAGAATAAGGAGAAGATAGAATCCATGCTAAAATAAGAACTAATTCATTGATATTTGTCTCATTTATATTATGTTTATACCCGAGTGACTGAAAGAGACAACTACTTGTACTTCAATTCCTTTATTTCAAAGGACGGCTTAACTTTTTTGCAATTACAACCATTTGGTTCTAATTTAATACTGCCTAATTAAAAGTCACGTGGTAACAAGAGTAGCGGTATAATTGTTCCGTCATTATTTTTTGAAGTATTTTAATGTCAATTGTCATTATGTCAAATTGTGATCGAGTTGTCAATTAATATATTATAATAAATTAAACATATTGTTTTTTGCCTAAAATTATAAAACACGATTAATTTAATTTACTTTAAATAATAATATAAAATGGTATCTGTAGTGCAAGGATGCAAATCGCATACATCCTGCAAAGAAAACGATAATATGCGGCTTTATCTTTTCATCGGTAAGTTTCATATTTTATACATATTTCCATTCATAATAATGTGGTATTCAATCTAAAATAATTAAATTGAAGTCAAAACTTTGATTGTACACAAAGTAATATATAGCTTTTATTGTTTCATACTTTTTTTATAGAAATAAAGGAAAAAATAGGGATGTGGAAATGGATACCGATATCGATAAAGTTTCCTATATATTTCAGATTTCCTTGTGATGAAAATTTTAAAAAGGAGTGGGCACGGATTATTGGGAGAACGAATTGGACTGTAAAAAAACAGACATATTTGTTCCAAACATTTCTGCACAGATTCATTTGTTCCGAATAAAAATATAAAATGGAGGAGACTGAAAACAGATGCTGTACCAACTTTGTATTTATCCGTTAAAGTGTTGAAGAGGTAATATTTAATTTTTATATTTATAGGTGTAAAACATCTATTGACATGTAGTTTTATCTAATTATCTCTGCCCATCCCTGTGGGAAAAAGGCGTGATAGTTTGATTGATTGATAATATCTAATGCTGTGACTCTGGCATTGTGTAACGCTGGGGGCAATTTTATCTTGGTGGTGGTGATGGTTTTGGTGGTGGTGGTGGTGGTAGTGTTTGTTTTGGTGATGGTAGTGTTTGTTTTGGTGGTGGTAGTGTTTGTTTTGGTGATGGTGGTGGCAGTGGCGATTTTGGTGGTGGTTGCGATGGTAGATTTAGGTATGGTGGTGGTGGTGTTGTAGTTTTGGTGGTTTTCGTGGTGTTGGTTGTAGCGGTGGTGGTGGCAGTAGTGATTTTGGTGGTAGTGGCAATGATAGTTTTAGTTATGGAAGTTTTGGTGGTGTTAGTTTTGTTGGTGGTAGTGGTGATGGTGGTGGTGGTTTTCGTGGTGTTAGTTTTGGTGGTGGCAGTGGTGTTAGTTTTGGTGGTGTCAGTGGTGATTTTAGTGGTGATGGCGATGGTAATTTAGTGGTGGTGATAGATTTTGTTCGAAGTGGTGGTTTCGGTGGTGGTGGTTGTGATGGTACATTATTTTAGTAAATCATCCTTTCAATGCATTTTTTATACTAAGTAGTTTTTAATTGTTCATGTTTTACATCTGCCAGGCCTGGCTCCTACACGGCTCCTACTAAACACGACTACAACTATGTCAGTACCGTACATAATATGCGCCATGAGATACAGTTAATCCAATATGGCGGTCGCTAGCGGACATTTCAACCTAATATTGTCATAAAAGTGTTAATATATTAAATATAAATTAATTAATTGCAGACTGAAGCTCCAGGTCCAGATGCAGAACCAAATGACAAAGTTATTCACTTTCAAGTAGCTCATCCATACAATAAGGTGAGATATTTTACATTTAACAGCTGTTAAATATAAAATATGCGTTAAGTAAAAACTTTGTTAAAACTGTCTTGAATTTGAATATGTACTTACAGTAGCCTAATGAGAACTATCCTGTTTAGAGGCCACGGATTCACAACAAGAAAACCCAGAAAGAAAACGGTCCAAACCAACAATCCGAACTAAAAAAAGTGAACTAAAGATGGATCTGTAATAATATGTTCGTAAAGTTTGCGGTTCGTGCTCGTGGGTTGTAAATTCATAATCTTTAGAAGAAAATAAACTAAAAATATATAAATTTTTGTGTTGATTTTTTACTGCATCTCTAAATCTAGTAAAAGTAATTAAATTTAATTAAATAACGAACGCCTTTTATTTAATAACCAAACAAACATTACACCGTACACGTTGCGTTTTTTTAATATTAAATATTATCGATCTCAATTGATTATAGATCAAAGGTTGATATGATTTTAGGTACCATCTTTACCGAGAAGTTTACCGAGTCATCTAGTGTGTTTGTATGTGCATTATGTATTATGTTCTTAATGTTTATATATATTTTAATGTATATGATAAGAATACATTATTAATTATGATGAAAAAAAAAGTGCAACATTCTCGTCCTGCAAAATAGGGCAAAAACTATTCATACAGATGTAAAAAAATGTACAGGCACCACGGGAGAATTCAGAACATCTCATCACGCGTGTGTGGTTGCCAACCTCACTTTAGGCTCTGTAGTCAATTCACACGGGTTGATATGTCCTACTTTTTTTTATCCCTAAGTGCGTAAATAGTGTATGTATAATGTATTGAGTAGAAGCCGTGTTCTGCGTTAAGAACTGCGTCTAGTAACGTAAGTAAATGCAAGGGAGGCTCCTTTGCATCTAGCAGAATGCTAATTCAAATACTAAACCGCAAAAAAATGTTATTTATGATAGGAAAATATTACAATTCATACGTTGTACGTTAGTACTTTAGTGTACGATTTATTTACAATTTATCGATATTGACGTCGATCTTGTACATCACTAGCGATAAGTGCACTACTGACCACCTTGTTTCGCTCCGTAGCATTGCCTACCTTCAGCAGAAAAAAAAAGCTCAAAACTAGGGACAACCTTCAAAATTACGGATGTAAAAATGTATATCCATCCCTTTCTAACTAATTTTAATGCCTTAAGTGAAAATAGTATAAACCGTTGTATTTTGTAGCTATTTTAAGGCTCTTTCTATCTCTTAAGTCCAATTTCTTTGCAAAAAACAAAGACTTAATCGAACAGATTTTACGAATACAGCAACTTTATCACAAAAATAGATTTGATTTGCAAGTTCTCCGTTTTGCAAGCGGTAACCATTATATTTTTTTTGTAAATATTATTGTAAATTATTAAATTGGACATTTAATAGCCTAGCCTAGATAATTTATTAAGTGAAAATTATCAAAAATATCGCACGCTCTAAAGTAATTTGTAAATCTCAACCGTATTTCGTCTAAAACTCGTTTTGTTCATAATGCAGAGATTCCTCGCCTTAAAGCATCTACAGCTGCTATGGAATGGAGACAATCCGTGGTGAGGTTGGGGACGCGAAATACTTTTGATATAATTCAAGACTAAAAAATCTAAATGAAAACTACTAAGTTAAAAAAATATATATATGTCTTATATATATATATATATATGTGTGAACTAAAAATTGTTATATATGCCGTCATATGGCGAAGCAGTTAACAACAACGCACCCCCAAACGAGCACACAATACATTGTAATTACACACACACACACATGCGACTTATTGCGACTTATTGCAGTCAATTCATAACAACACAACTGGACGAACATATACTCTCATTCTAATAATACTTGCAACTTAATAAAACATATGGGTTTGAAAATAATTCTCTATTGTAATCGTGTTAATAGAATTAACTTTTCATTATTTCATTCTATTCATATGAAATTGTAATATAAACAATTTAAAGTTAGCATTAACAAAACGTACGTATTCAATTTAATGGAATAAATGATATTTTAATAAACAATTGGCATAATAATGTGAACACGTGAGCGAATACCAAAATTGCTGAATGTCATAGTGATTATGAATTTCGAATGAATGGCTAATTAATATGGAGCCATTTAATGAATGGCGCACGCACCACTTGTCGCACAATAACATAATCAAACGTAATCCTGTTGCCCAAATGTGTGCGCCATTGTCACCGAGCCCCCGAACAGGAGGTTTTTTATGATGTCAGCTGCTCAAGTGCTTCGCTTACACATGCTCGTCCATTTCACGTGAGCGGCCGCGCGTGCAACTGTGTGCCTTGGGTGCATGGTCGCGTAGGGCTATTATTGAATGGCGTTGGCGAAGGATCACGCACTCATCCCTTTTAAAATGTTGTTTGTGTTATTTTTTATGGGATGCGTTTAACCGCACTCGTTGTAATCAGTTTAGTGCGTGAAATGCGATCGATTTGAGCATTTTGTTATTATAATAGAATGCGTTCCAATTGGGGTGGGCTGCAATTTGCGTATCACGGATCAATAGTGGCCATTCGAGTGAATATATTCTCATGTTTGTATTATGTTGGCGGTTTTTTACTTTAAATTAAGTTTATTTTGTTTTATTTGTGGATGCTGTATGTCATGTGCTCCATTTTCTTTATATTCAGCCATCATATATATATGACCGATTATATAGCTGTTGACATATATCACATTGTTAACACAATTAATATTAATTTTATAACTTAACATGGAAAGAAAACAATTGCGTATCATTTTTTTTGCGCGAGCTTCAACTATGCCACAAAACAACGGAAGCAAGTCGCATTATTAACGGGGCATTCGGCGAAGGAACAAGTAACGAACGTGCGCAACAGCTACATGAGGGAGATGAGTCACTTGCAGATGTGGAGGCTGCGGTGGAAGTGAATACACATTCAACAGTTAGAGACATTTACAGGAGAAAAGGCTATACCACACACAGGGTTCCACACAAATTAAACGAAAGTCATAACAATGGTCGGTTTGAAGTTGCGTCTTCACTCATTTTGCGCAACAATATGGATCCTGTGATGTAGAAGGGATGCTATACTATGTGATGAAAAGGGTCAGCCCCATAACATTTGGCAAAGCCAATATCACCAAAAGAAGGTGATGGTAACTGTTTGATGGTCAGCGTCTGGCCTCATCCATTTTTGTTGTACACAAAACACACATTAATTTAAGGTTAAAAGTCGACATTTATTTTTAAACAACCTAATTATATTATAAAACGTAATAGGTAAACAGAAACTTACATTTCGTTCAATCAATCAAATTGTCACGCCTTTTTTATACAGTGATAGGCAGAGACAATGGAGTGCCACTTGCCACAATCCTGACACAACTCCCTCGCTTCCCTCACATACACAATTCTCTTTACACATGCTGTATAGCTAAGAGCACTAGGCAACCCAGCTTTGTAGTGGATGTCTCGATTTTGCCGGAAAACATCGTCCTGGGTCTGCCTCGTTAACGCATCCATCCATATTAGATTCATAAATTCCTTTTATCAATCTACTTCTTCTGCCATGAACAGCATGTGCATCCGTGACTTTTATGACATTATTTGTCTGTTCATAATAGTATGGATGGCACCCTTAGTTGTGTTTAATAATAATAATAATTTCAATGTGTTCCTGGGCGATTCAAAAACACAATGGTCGATATTTCACATAATTTAAATTGCTAAACAACATTACTCACATAATTTTGAGCAGTATCTACTGTTTACATAGATTTTGATACTAAATTTGGTACCACTACTACTATTTGATTTTGTCAAGAAATTTTATTTTTATTTTTTATTTTGCCTCGTCATCTGACCTCGACCCGCCCGACGGTAAGTAAAAAGAGATTCAACAGTGGCGACGAGTGCAAATACCGAGTCTTGGAGATATTTATAAAATGACAGTTTTACTTTTGATGAGTTTTCTCTACTGGTGATTGAATTTGTGAAATTTTGTGTATGTGTGAGTGAGCGGTTCCTATTATATATGATAATCTGATATAATAGAAACCAACAAGCAGTATCAGATAACAATTGTGGGTAATGCGTGTCTCAGGACGAATTTTGTAATTTTCACAAAAGCAAAAGTCATTTGTCATAGCAATTGCATGACAAATGAATAATAATAATAATAATCACTATTATTCAATTGAGCAACGAACATGAACTGTTGCTGCGTTGAATGCGACATCATCATGATTGTCAAATTGGTGGCTTGGAAATATATGAAGTAGACCGGACAACACCTCTAATTGTATGCGCCTAAAATTGGCTCACAATGCATGACAGTGCGTTGCTCGATATTATTATTTTAAATCTCTTTGCCTAGAATGCAAAAGAAAGGCTTGTTGCCAATATTATTCAAGATTTGAAAGAAAATTAAGATTGAATAATTTAGACATAATTTAGACGTTCAATAAGTCTTGGGACTAACTATGAAAACAACATTTTATCCGCAAAATTCTTTATTATTCATCAACATAATCTCCTTCAAGTGTAATACAATCATTCCAACGCTTCTCTAACTTTTCAATGCCATGTTTGTAGAACGATTTGTCTTTTGACTCAAAATGAACCCCAGTAGCAGCGATCACCTCCTCATTCGAGCCAAATCTTTTTCCCTGGAGCATATTTTTGAGATCCGCAAAGAGCCAGTAGTCGCTAGCCGTATAGTCAGTAGCCGGCGAGTACGGAGGATGGGGAAGCAGTTGGAAGCCCAATTCGTTGAATTTGGTCATCGTTTTGATTGACTTGTGGCACGGTGCATTGTCTTGATGAAAGATGACTTTCTTCTTCTTCATGTGTGAGCGTTTTTTCGCTATTTCGGCCTTCAAACGATCCAATAACACCATGTAGTAGTTGCTATTGATGGTTTTTCCTTTTTCGAGGTTTAGACGCCATCACTTTGCCGGCCGACTGTTGTGTTTTTGGACGGTTCGGGCGGCTTTCACCGGTCAGCTACTGCCGACTTGACTCCGGCGTAAAATGGTGAATCCATGTTTCGTCCACTGTCACAAAAAAATCCTGTTTATTGCGAGTAAAGAGTGCCAAACAGCTCTCCGAATCATTGATACGTTTTTGCTTTTGTTCCATTGTGAGCAAACTGGGCACCCATTTGGAAAAAACCTTTTTCATAGCCCATTTTTGGTGCAAAATAGTAAATGCACTACCAGTTGATATGTTCACCATCTTAGCTATCTCGCGCACTTTCATTTTGCGGTCACCCATCACGATTTTCAATACTTGCTGGGTGTTTTCGGGAGTTACTGCCTCATTTGGCCGACCCGAACGTTCCGCATCATTTGTATCAGCACGACCGCGTTTGAAGTCAGCATACCACCGACAAATGGTTGTTTTCGACGGATAACGTTTTTCAAGCCATTGCTAAGCTTGAACAGTGTTTTTTCCCATTAGAAAACAATGTTTTACCAACACACGATACTCGTTTTGGTCCATTTTTTTCACGATTGCAAAGGTAGCGTCACTTTAACCACTATAGCTTTCTTGGTTATGTTTCGAGGCCAGTAGAATTAGAAAAAATGGTGTAATTACTTCGTTTCAGTTAGCCATAGGTGAAAATAGGTGTATTTAGTAGTAAGGAATGTACCTCTGCGAGCCAATTCAAAACCGGTTAATTTAAGCCCAGGATCAATAAAATTCATCCATTGGTTATTTAAATAATCACCGAAATCCATCAAATAATTAAATTATTTTTTACTCTTAAACGAAAAATACTACATTCTTGAAACTTTGGTAAAATATGTGTCTCAATACCCTTAACCTCCAAAAAAAATTGTCGAAAAATGTTGATTAGTTTTCGAGAAATTTTATTTGTTTTTTAAAAAGGTCCCAAATGTTTCATACAAAAGGAGCTTTTTCCGTTATCACAAACAGTTCAACTAGGGCTCATTTTTTTCTGGTATTTTTTCTTTTAATTATTTTTCTAAAAATTAAAAAAAATGTTGCTCTAACAAATTTAGGAGCTGGGATAATTTTTTAAATCGTTTAATTCGTCAAATTTTTATATATAAACATTTATAGCCTAAATTGAAACTGACTGTTAATATGATTTTATATTTTGTAAATTCCTCAAGTCCTAGTGAAAATCGGCAATTTTTGATGTCAAAATATATTTTTTAATAATTAGTAATTTTCGAGGGTATATAATTTGTTTGGCTAAATGAACATATTTTAGCGAACTTCATTTAAACGTTGGTACTTCTGAACCTTGGTATATACATGGCATCCATCTGTACGCTAGTCCCGGGACTTATTAAACGATGTGCTAAAAACCACAGTAAACATAGTGATATCCAGAAACGATGACCTAACCGTAGAATCGTTATTATGGAATCGCAAAATGTGGCGCTGCTTTTCTGGCCGGTTGGACGTTTGCTTCATCTATAAATAAGTGGAGAACTGTTACTATTAACTTTGCACTTTTATAATATACATCTACTACGAAATAAACGTGAGCGCGGCGCTGGCAGACATATTCTGGACACTATATAACATCATTACATCGAAATACATTCCATTCAAATGGAAACACAAAATGTACAATACATACTACGGTATCACCTTAGAGCGCAGTGCAGAGAGATGGACGCCGGATGATGCTGATATTGATGATAGTGGTTTGTATCATACATAGATGATGTATTGTTAATTAAGTTTTGACATTTGTTGTGTATAACTCGTTCGCGGAATAGAGCCTCCGTCGTCCGTGTTGGCTATCAATTACATGGCAACGCGGCCACTTACAGATGCGGCGTGAACTCGCCACAGTCACGACGCACCTCTGTATATATATACATACATACATATACATGCAGTGCTCTTACTAATTAGTGATCAGTGCGCGTCCGTTAGCATCAGTGTTGTGACAACATGGCTGTTTATAATAATAATAGGACACACAAGTCGCCAACGGAGTTTGATATGCGCGGCTAATTAGATTCCGTCTGAGATTAGAATGTTTTCAATAAAACAAAATGAGAAATGTACAAAAAATGTGCATAGAGCTATATATGTATGTATGCGTCAGGATTAAAGCTTTAATTAAAATTGTGATGCTTAAACATACCGGTTCCTTTGGAATTCCTGCCCCGAACAGCAACAGAGCCACAACATCCATAGACACTACTTACCATTTAGCTCTTTACCAATCAAATCGTCAATTATATATATATATAATGCCATTATATTTTTTCAAATGAAACATATTATTATTATTATAGAATTCATTTGCAAAATCAGTTTATTGATTAGCCTTATGTATTCATCAGTTTCGAACAATTAATATGGAATATGAGCACAGTCGTGGCATAATGAACGATGTTATTATATAAGGAGCAAACATAAGCACAAGAATTCGCGACTTTTATTCTGGAAATTTTGATCTGTTAATGAACCCCATATTGTCCGATAATTACGAATCAAAGGCGATTAAAGAAGTTGACGATACTTAATACATCAGGGCAGCTATTAGCGTTAGCAGCAAAACATCGTCAAATCGTCAATATGGTAAACAGCTGAACGAATAGGTGCCCCACGAAACTGAATCCAACTGAACGGGTCCAGCTGATTTCTTCGAATGCCTTTCAATTAGATGTCACTGCGCTGGCAAACGATGCATCGATTCCATGGGTGATTACTTTAATTTATGTCGCACAGAACGCCTATTTATTAGGTACTTGATCATGACAATAGAGTTATTAATGACGAACCACCTAATTGTCAACGTGCGGCATACGTATCACACATCACTAAGACAATTAGCCAAAAGATTTACATTGTAGAAAAGGTTCCAGATGTCGGGTTTTGCCATAACAATGCAAAGTTGATGAAATTGTAGATTTACAAAACAAACATCAACGTTAATAGCACACATTTGTCACCACATTATTGTGAGCAACTTTAATTACATTTCTATGCGAATTATTCATGATTTATTATATATTTATGTGTGAGTGTTGTCTATGAATGCGTGTGTGTGGCGTGTGAGAGAGAGGCTGCGGTGGAATGGTGGTTGCGCTTGTTTTATTTTTAAATATATATCTGTTTGAGACTGCTTCTTAATTATATTGAATATTTGGACGTTTATCCTTTCACACACACACACACACACACGCACAGATACTAATCTAATAGGATTATAGTTATACGGTTTGTTTGTGTGCGTGTGTGTAATGTATCGTGTGAGCATTAGTGTAACAAACTAATGGACCGGCGTCATAACACTTATTATTGTATATATATATATATTCGTGGCCTATGTTGATGGCAGTGTGTTTTCATGATGATGTTATTTGCGAGCACATATTATATGTCTCACTATTATATATATATATACATATACATATAATAGGTAAGTAATGTTAATGGCGCAGTGTGTATCTATTTGAGCGAGCGAGAGGAGTGCTCCGTTCGTGCGCGGCGGATACATTTAAAAATGGCAGCAGCAACCGGCGCACAACGGTGTGCACTAAGAGTAGCGGCGCGACAAATACATTGCAATTGTAATAATTCCCATTTCTATATAATTAGCATCACCTCGTCTTTCACTCACTATGCGCGTACTTATATCGAACTGTTCGTTGTGCGCTTACTGCGAAACAGGTGCAAGCGCACAACTAAATGCATTGGAATATTTACATAAATAATTTAACATACTTATATATTTCTTTGTTTGCATTACCTAAACATGATTGTATTATAGAAACAGGACGAACAAAGTATATTATATCAAAGATACATTATCTTTATTTGAGTGTAATTCATGTGTTTTATCGTGAATGTACTTTAAACAATAATGGTGTGTTACTAATAATTGTGTTCTCCTCAGCCATACTACTGCAGTTGTAGAATAAGTTGACAAAGGGCCCAACAAGCACAATAAATAATACCACTTATTTTGAACTGGCAACACTTTTTGACTACTAAACTAGAAAGAGATTCCCTGTGAAGGAGCCGGGACCATGGCGTGGCCAGCGGAGGGGGGAAGGGAGGCAGCGTTTCGTACTTGTGACCAGAAAGTAGGCAAGGCCAAATATTGCAAGAACCCATCAATGCCGCTTTTGACATTTGGTATAAAAAAGATATAATTATAATTGATAATGCAATTACAATATTGTGTATATGTTTCCCGCTCGGTCGGTGCGATGCCACAGGTTTAGCACTAGCTGCGCAATAAAAAGGGCTCCGCTCTCATAAATTAGGGGCGCGGGCGGGGGCGGGCGGAGGCTGCGGCGCGGGCAGGCAAGCGGGCGGGAGCGTGACGTGTAATTGTGGCTGCGGTCACGAAACTGGCGCACAGAGTCGTGCGCGAACTACTGCAGGAGATCGCACACCTTTTATATTACATCGCGCACCAACCAGCGATACATCCCGTCCGGCACACACGTGCATTATTATATGAATCGCCATATTCATATGTGCACATTGGACTCATCTGTCCTAATTACATATAGCACTTACATTATTATATGGCTCGCCATATACATATGTGCACATTGGACTCATCTGTCCTAATTACATATAGCACTTACATTATTATATGGCTCGCCATATACATATGTGCACATTGGACTTATCTGTCCTAATTACATATAGCACGTACATTATTATATGGCTCGCCATATACATATGTGCACATTGGACTCATCTGTCCTAATTACATATAGCACTTACATTATTATATGGCTCGCCATATACATATGTGCACATTGGACTCATCTGTCCTAATTACATATAGCACGTACATTATTATATGGCTCGCCATATACATATGTGCACATTGGACTCATCTGTCCTAATTACATATAGCACTTACATTATTATATGGCTCGCCATATACATATGTGCACATTGGACTCATCTGTCCTAATTACATATAGCACTTACATTATTATATGGCTCGCCATATACATATGTGCACATTGGACTCATCTGTCCTAATTACATATAGCACGTACATTATTATATGGCTCGCCATATACATATGTGCACATTGGACTCATCTGTCCTAATTACATATAGCACGTACATTATTATATGGCTCGCCATATACATATGTGCACATTGGACTCATCTGTCCTAATTACATATAGCACGTACATTATTATATGGCTCGCCATATACATATGTGCACATTGGACTCATCTGTCCTAATTACATATAACACGTACATTATTATATGGCTCGCCATATACATATGTGCACATTGGACTCATCTGTCCTAATTACATATAGCACTTACATTATTATATGGCTCGCCATATACATATGTGCACATTGGACTCATCTGTCCTAATTACATATAGCACGTACATTATTATATGGCTCGCCATATACATATGTGCACATTGGACTCATCTGTCCTAATTACATATAGCACTTACATTATTATATGGCTCGCCATATACATATGTGCACATTGGACTCATCTGTCCTAATTACATATAGCACGTACATTATTATATGGCTCGCCATATACATATGTGCACATTGGACTCATCTGTCCTAATTACATATAGCACTTACATTATTATATGGCTCGCCATATTTATATGTGCACATTGGACTCATCTGTCCTAATTACATATAACACGTACATTATTATATGGCTCGCCATATTCATATACGCACATTGGACTCATCTGTCCTAATTACATATAACACGTACATTATTATATGGCTCGCCATATTTATATGTGCACATTGGACTCATCTGTCCTAATTACATATAACACGTACATTATTATATGGCTCGCCATATTCATATGTGCACATTGGACTCATCTGTCCTAATTACATATAACACGTACATTATTATATGGCTCGCCATATTTATATGTGCACATTGGACTCATCTGTCCTAATTACATATAACACGTACATTATTATATGGCTCGCCATATTTATATGTGCACATTGGACTCATCTGTCCTAATTACATATAACACGTACATTATTATATGGCTCGCCATATTTATATGTGCACATTGGACTCATCTGTCCTAATTACATATAACACGTACATTATTATATGGCTCGCCATATTTATATGTGCACATTGGACTCATCTGTCCTAATTACATATAACACGTACATTATTATATGGCTCGCCATATTTATATGTGCACATTGGACTCATCTGTCCTAATTACATATAACACGTACATTATTATATGGCTCGCCATATTTATATGTGCACATTGGACTCATCTGTCCTAATTACATATAACACGTACATTATTATATGGCTCGCCATATTTATATGTGCACATTGGACTCATCTGTCCTAATTACATATAACACGTACATTATTATATGGCTCGCCATATTTATATGTGCACATTGGACTCATCTGTCCTAATTACATATAACACGTACATTATTATATGGCTCGCCATATTTATATGTGCACATTGGACTCATCTGTCCTAATTACATATAACACGTACATTATTATATGGCTCGCCATATTTATATGTGCACATTGGACTCATCTGTCCTAATTACATATAACACGTACATTATTATATGGCTCGCCATATTTATATGTGCACATTGGACTCATCTGTCCTAATTACATATAACACGTACATTATTATATGGCTCGCCATATTCATATGTGCACATTGGACTCATCTGTCCTAATTACATATAACACGTACATTATTATATGGCTCGCCATATTTATATGTGCACATTGGACTCATCTGTCCTAATTACATATAACACGTACATTATTATATGGCTCGCCATATTTATATGTGCACATTGGACTCATCTGTCCTAATTACATATAACACGTACATTATTATATGGCTCGCCATATTTATATGTGCACATTGGACTCATCTGTCCTAATTACATATAACACGTACATTATTATATGGCTCGCCATATTTATATGTGCACATTGGACTCATCTGTCCTAATTACATATAACACGTACATTATTATATGGCTCGCCATATTTATATGTGCACATTGGACTCATCTGTCCTAATTACATATAACACGTACATTATTATATGGCTCGCCATATTTATATGTGCACATTGGACTCATCTGTCCTAATTACATATAACACGTACATTATTATATGGCTCGCCATATTTATATGTGCACATTGGACTCATCTGTCCTAATTACATATAACACGTACATTATTATATGGCTCGCCATATTTATATGTGCACATTGGACTCATCTGTCCTAATTACATATAACACGTACATTATTATATGGCTCGCCATATTTATATGTGCACATTGGACTCATCTGTCCTAATTACATATAACACGTACATTATTATATGGCTCGCCATATTTATATGTGCACATTGGACTCATCTGTCCTAATTACATATAACACGTACATTATTATATGGCTCGCCATATTTATATGTGCACATTGGACTCATCTGTCCTAATTACATATAACACGTACATTATTATATGGCTCGCCATATTTATATGTGCACATTGGACTCATCTGTCCTAATTACATATAACACGTACATTATTATATGGCTCGCCATATTCATATGTGCACATTGGACTCATCTGTCCTAATTACATATAACACGTACATTATTATATGGCTCGCCATATTTATATGTGCACATTGGACTCATCTGTCCTAATTACATATAACACGTACATTATTATATGGCTCGCCATATTTATATGTGCACATTGGACTCATCTGTCCTAATTACATATAACACGTACATTATTATATGGCTCGCCATATTTATATGTGCACATTGGACTCATCTGTCCTAATTACATATAACACGTACATTATTATATGGCTCGCCATATTTATATGTGCACATTGGACTCATCTGTCCTAATTACATATAACACGTACATTATTATATGGCTCGCCATATTTATATGTGCACATTGGACTCATCTGTCCTAATTACATATAACACGTACATTATTATATGGCTCGCCATATTTATATGTGCACATTGGACTCATCTGTCCTAATTACATATAACACGTACATTATTATATGGCTCGCCATATTTATATGTGCACATTGGACTCATCTGTCCTAATTACATATAACACGTACATTATTATATGGCTCGCCATATTTATATGTGCACATTGGACTCATCTGTCCTAATTACATATAACACGTACATTATTATATGGCTCGCCATATTTATATGTGCACATTGGACTCATCTGTCCTAATTACATATAACACGTACATTATTATATGGCTCGCCATATTTATATGTGCACATTGGACTCATCTGTCCTAATTACATATAACACGTACATTATTATATGGCTCGCCATATTTATATGTGCACATTGGACTCATCTGTCCTAATTACATATAACACGTACATTATTATATGGCTCGCCATATTTATATGTGCACATTGGACTCATCTGTCCTAATTACATATAACACGTACATTATTATATGGCTCGCCATATTTATATGTGCACATTGGACTCATCTGTCCTAATTACATATAACACGTACATTATTATATGGCTCGCCATATTTATATGTGCACATTGGACTCATCTGTCCTAATTACATATAACACGTACATTATTATATGGCTCGCCATATTTATATGTGCACATTGGACTCATCTGTCCTAATTACATATAACACGTACATTATTATATGGCTCGCCATATTTATATGTGCACATTGGACTCATCTGTCCTAATTACATATAACACGTACATTATTATATGGCTCGCCATATTTATATGTGCACATTGGACTCATCTGTCCTAATTACATATAACACGTACATTATTATATGGCTCGCCATATTTATATACGCACATTGGACTCATCTGTCCTAATGACATCAATCAATCAAATTGTCACGCGCCGGGACAACGGAGCGCCACTTACCACGATCCTTACACAACGCCCTTGCTTCCCTCACATCCACAATTCTCTTCATACAGGCTCTGTGGTTATGGGCACTAGGCAACCTAGCTTTCTTAAGGATGTCTCCGATTTGGTCGGAAAACACTCTCCTGGGTCCGCCTTGTTTAACGCATCCATCCACATCATATTTATAAATTCCTTTCGTCAATCTACTTTCACTCATCCTTTCCATGTGCCCAAACCATCGAAGCATTTCGTTGTCAATCCTTGTCACTACATCTTCTTTCAAACCACATCTATCACGCAGTGTGCTATTCCTTATTCTATCCGCTATCGTCACTCCACATAAACTCCTTAACGACCTTGGCTGTTCATTATACTATGGATGGCACCGTTCACTACGTCACCCTTTGCACTCTTCTCTCAATATCTTCATCACACTTCCCATTCCTAGTAAACATACTTTCCATCCCTAGTAAACATACTTCCCATCCCTAGTAAACATACTTCCCAAGTAAACAAATTGTTTGACTTGTTCCACTTTCTTTCCGTCTATCATTATCTCACATTCTGTCATTTCATCCTCTCTCTCCAAAACCATTACTTTAGTTTTAATTACATTCACTTTCACACCTTTCTTTTCTAATTCGTCATTCATAATAGTAACCATTTTCTGTAACTCATACGCCGAAGATGCAAGGATAACTTGATCGTCGGCGTACAAGAGACATTTGATCACCAAGGCCATACCATAGGCCATTCTCAAACCATACTTCCTTTCACGTAACTCTTTCAGGCAACTGTCCATGAATAGATTGAAGACCCATGGCGACGCTACACATCCCTGTCTGACACCCTTAGAGATGCCAAACCAGTCAGATAACGCCTCGTTAATTCGAACACATGCACTGGAATCCTCATAGAGAGATTTCAGTGTACGAACCAAACGCTCCCCTAACCCAAACCCGGACAGCTGCTGCCATTATTCCGTGGAGCTTTTTAACCTTGTTCCTATCTCGTCTTTTCACACCCGTAACACTTTCCGCACTGGTCGGGGAAAGCATTCACATTTTGTCGACAGAATCGATAGTCGAACTAAAAAGTTCGGTGCATCTTTTCTTTATAGAACAATCGACAAGTGGAATGCTTTGCCAGCCCATGTGTTCTCTCCCTCCTATAACCTTGGATCCTTCAAGCGATGCGTGAAAAAGCACCTTTGGCCGGAATTGTGACGGCGGCTGAGACAGCCCTGTACTAACTCGGTTGTTTCAGTCGTCGGCACTTTTGGATCTCCTCTTGCTTATCATCAGGCAGGTCGATGTCAAATGTCGTGCCACAATAAAAAAAAAACTTTCGCATACAACTTGCCAACAATACTGAGAAGGCTGATGCCGCGGTAATTTGTAGGTTCCTGTTGCGACTCCCTCCCCTTGTACAGTGGAACTATGATCACCCAACACTTACTCAAAAGGAGACACAACCAGGAAGTCACCAGCTGACCACCGCCCTTCAGCGTGAAGGGAACATCAACACACTCTGGTGCTGTATTATCATCCCCCACAAATAAACTTTCAAAATACTCCTTCCATCGTCCTAACACTTTCTTCTCTTCAGTCACTAAATCACCATTCGAATCCCTCACCACATTCACCTCAGACTTCTCCAGTCCTCCCCGGCTATCTTAACCTGTTTTCAGAACAGTTTGATATTATCCCAGAAATGACTTGAGAATTTCCTTTCGATATCCTCTTTTACCTTTTTCTTCTTTCGTTCTATACATTCTTTCACTTTATTTTCTATTTCCTTATACTCATTCATTGCCTTACAAACATCTTCATCTTTCTTACCCGCGTTTATTCGTCTACTAGCTTTAACAGCTAGTGGGTGATGCCATTTTTTCTTCTTCTCGCATACTAATTCTTCAGCTTTCTTATCCCACCACATGTTGGGTCTCACATTCTTCCTCTTGCTCACTCCACACACTTCTTCTGCAGCCTCTGTCATACCATTCCTCAATTTCAACCATATTTTCTCCACACTATCATTCTCATGATTACAGGCATCTCCTATTTTTTCACATAACTTACTTACATACTCATCTTTCACTTCTGCATCTTGCAACTTTTCTCCTTTTATTCTTGTCAACGGTGTTGTCGATTTATGACTGCGGTTTCTCCAACCCTTGAACAGACCATTTATGACCCCGCGATAAACCCTCGTATCGACAACATTAACCTTCAACCTATCATCCATAATCACAAAATCTATCATACTTCTCTCTTTATTTCTCTACCATGTATACGTGTGAATCTCCTTGTGACAAACACGAAGTTTCTCCAAACAAACATTCACCAGACTCACTCCATTCTCATTTACACGCTCATCTCCATACCTTCCCGACACATGGTCTACATTCACTCTTTGCACACCCACCCACGTATTAAAATTACCTAACATTACAACCCTTTAATTCGATCTAGCAACATTCAAAACATCACGCAACCTCTCCCAGAACTCTTCCCTTGCGGTCTGTGGCTTACATATATCGGGGGCATACACACCAACTACAAATAGTCTGTGCAGCCCCACTCTAAGCCTGACCCATAAGAGTCTGGGCGACATACACTCATACTCAGTCATACACTCTGCCATTCTCTCAGACATAATATTCCCACACCCTGACATGCTCTGGCTGTGGAGTCGACCCCAGACCATAAAGCAGTGTAGGGACCATGGTGGGTGATGTCTGAGCCCTTTCGCTTTGTTTCATTCACACACAAAATATCTATTTTCTTTTCATCCATCATCTTACATGCTTCACCTAACTTTCTTTCCATTCCTCCACAAACATTCATTGTGGCAAAACACCTCTCCGCTGCCCGCTTTTCGCCCCGTGGAAACATTTTGCGTGACTTTTGGCGAGAAATGTCGCCGTATTTTTTATATGGCTCGCCCTCTTCATATACGCACATTGGACTCATCTGTCCTAATTACATATAAAACGTATTTTATTATATGGTTCGCTTATTCATATACACGATTAAGTCTATGTAGTGATGCGTCACCGCTCTGACTATGTGTTGTGCTCCTGAGGAATGTCGGCCGGCACAGCGGTGGCGTGCTGCAGCGTTGTTTGTCTGCGGAGATTTATTGAACCGCCTCGCATCCCTTCCCGGGTCAAACGTCCATCCGGCGTGGACGGCCGCTGTCTGCCGCGGACGAGCCGGCCCTGCCTATCCAATGGCGAATAATTGCTACGGATGTTGCAACCGAGAGCCTTCTAATGAAAAAGCCATAACCGAACGGCGGGGTCACGTTTCCATTCTATTGTTTACGTTCACGTCGCGCGCGCTGGTCACCTTTCTAAGTGGCGGCGGCCAATCATAGCCCCGTGGTGCTCCCATTGGCCGCCGCTCGACACGCAACACTTGACACAATAGCACAGAGAGCACTCGTTTGCACAAAATAATAATAATAATAATATATAATTCAGCCCCCACACGCGCTCTCATTCAGCCATGGGCACAATGTTATCAACATTAGATATGGCCGACCACCCAACAACAACATCAACAATATTCATGTAAACGTCTCGTGTCGCAGATAACGACGTGAATGAAATATTTATCATAATTATTTTCACAAATTTCCCCCATTCCCATAATAAGACCAGCGCGTCGTTGTGTGGACGAAGGCGTCATGACGTCACGGCAATTAGCTACGTGATATGACAAAAGCACTAATCACACACACACGCCATTTTGCACCCTATTAGTATGGGCGTTGGGTTTGCATTCGATTGCGCGGCGTGCGTTGTGTAAACTCGGCACAGATTAAACAGATCTGCTCTGTGGAGATGAGGCAAGGAATACAAATTAGGTGGAAATTGTGCCCCAGGCCGTTGTACAGTTATAAGCTCACTCGGTAACTGTCTTTCATATAAATAAGTGTATATATATATATATATATATGCGGCATACGGCCGTGTCGCAATTAAGTGATATTAAGCTGAGGCCCTAATTAATATGATGCCATGGTCACGACATTGCCTTCCATGCAAGTGATATTGATGCGTTTGTTCATTGCCCCAACACAACGCACCAGGGGGGCAATGCACACCTTCATATAATATAACTAATAATATTACATCGTGATTCGCTCAAATGTTATTAACAGCACCCTGGCTGATGTTAAGCTGAAGTGCGCTCCACAAATGTTATTAACAGCACCCTGGCTGATGTTAAGCTGAAGTGCGCTCCACAAATGTTATTACAGCACCCTGGCTGATGTGAAGCTGAAGTGCGCTCCACAAATGTTATTAACAGCACCCTGGCTGATGTTAAGCTGAAGTGCGCTCCACAAATGTTATTAACAGCACCCTGGCTGATGTGAAGCTGAAGTGCGCTCCACAAATGTTATTAACAGCACCCTGGCTGATGTTAAGCTGAAGTGCGCTCCACAAATGTTATTAACAGCACCCTGGCCGATGTTAAGCTGAAGTGCGCTCCACAAATATTATTAACAGCACCCTGGCTGATGTTAAGCTGGAGTGCGCTCCACAAATGTTATTAACAGCACCCTGGCTGATGTTAAGCTGAAGTGCGCTCCACAAATGTTATTAACAGCACCCTGGCCGATGTTAAGCTGAAGTGCGCTCCACAAATGTTATTAACAGCACCCTGGCTGATGTTAAGCTGAAGTGCGCTCCACAAATGTTATTAACAGCACCCTGGCTGATGTGAAGCTGAAGTGCGCTCCACAAATGTTATTAACAGCACCCTGGCTGATGTGAAGCTGAAGTGCGCTCCACAAATGTTATTAACAGCACCCTGGCTGATGTTAAGCTGAAGTGCGCTCCACAAATGTTATTAACAGCACCCTGGCCGATGTTAAGCTGAAGTGCGCTCCACAAATATTATTAACAGCACCCTGGCTGATGTTAAGCTGAAGTGCGCTCCACAAATGTTATTAACAGCACCCTGGCCGATGTTAAGCTGAAGTGCGCTCCACAAATGTTATTAACAGCACCCTGGCTGATGTTAAGCTGAAGTGCGCTCCACAAATGTTATTAACAGCACCCTGGCTGATGTTAAGCTGGAGTGCGCTCCACAAATGGAGGCGACTGCTACTACTGATGATTACAATGATTGACACCAATGGGCCAAGTGTTCCATTTCAACCAAATCATCATCACATATGTAATGTATTTACATAGGTGTCATCCAATTATTATCAAAAGCATATTCTTAACATTGATATTATATTAAAAACTGATGTTCTAAAATACATTTAAAAAACATCATTTTCCTAAATTTAGGTAAAATTTTAGCCTCATGTAATGAATATGAAAGATACTTTGCATGAGGCAGACTTAATGACTTATTGTGACTTAATATCTGCCTGTTGGTGAGCATGGTGGAGGTGCAATCTGAATGTAGGCATTGTCAGTCCACTCCTAAAACGTAGGTTATCACTTTTCAAATATAGTCACTGTGAGAATGTTGATTCCTTTGATTTTTCCCTTAGCGAAGTCCTAGAGGAGAGTTGATAGCTCGAATTGCAACAGAATGCCGTACGACATCACGCTGTGAATATAGGTAGGTATATTGAGTATTTTAAATTAATCACTGCGACACGACTTTCCAATGAACGACCAAACGATTTATAACATTCGATAATAATTAATTATTATTATTATACATATATACAGGTTGCATCCCTTATGAGCAATCATAAAAATATAGTCTGCTGTCGCCATCATGGGCTTTGCGTGACCTTTGCATCACCTATAATTTGGACACCTCAGTGCTGCAGGGCATCGAGAAGATACTTGGCAGAGCCGTCGCAAAGGTGCGAACAGTACTCCGTGGGTAGTTTCCGGGAGGAGGTAGGTGTTACGAAGAGTAGAAAGGGGGGTAAACTGGGATTATTGTACGGAATTGTCGTAGGCCACCGTAGTGGCAATGGGCATCGAAGAGCAGACGCGCCCGTAATGGTGACCACCCACTGACGGCTGCAGGTCCTGTTGCTCCTCTTGGTCGTTCAGCTGTGGTGTTCGTTTATATAATTGAATTGAACACGCACACATGCCTAATGCAATATTATAATAATGGTGCGTTCGTAATAGAATTAGTTCAGTGCATTCGCGATGATTCAATTAACACGACCATTCTATTATGAGCAACTGACACATAGGACATTGTGAGTTATGGCGCCGCTGGTCACCCGGCTTTCAATAATAATATTTCATAATTAGGTTGAACACTAACAAATATTTTGTTATTATCATAAAGCGGTTATTTATTCCGGGTCTGGTTATATTACTGCCCCTACGGAGCGGTCTGTGCCGAATGGCCCAGCGCCGAGTAAAACTGGGAAAACTCAGTGAATTGGCGCAGCTCGGCCGACCTGGCTGGAGTTTCAGCCACTTCGAAATACATGGCGCCGAGCTTTGAGTGTGAGTATTGTCTCGGCGCGGGGCCACTCGGCTTGGACGGCTTTGTGGGGTTAGTTAACAAAAAGTGGTAGGCATTGGTGCCTAGTCTACCGATCCGGGGTTGTCGCGTTGTTGACACCGGTAACATGTAAGTTACCGCTGTCAACTTGGCCGGCATAGCGGATTGGACTGCTTCATTACAGTTTTTTTTTTATTGTGACACGGCATCTGACCTCAACTCGCCTGATGATAAGCAAGAGGAGGTCCAAGAGTGATGACGACTGGAACAACCAAGTTAGTTCCCGGCTGCCCCAGCCGCCGCCACTATGCCGGCCACTATGCCGGTCATAGTAGCATTCACCTCAATTCATGGACTCCACTCTAACTTGACACCAGGTCACTTGCGCCCGCGGTGCAATTTCACTGCTTTATCGTCGGCATAATGTATTGAGAGAATCGGGGCGCATGCGGGGTACTATCATCTTCATAATGAAAGGAATGAAAACTGAAAAATAATCTGTCGTTTTAGTTAACAAAATGCGGATGCTTCCCCCGACCTGTGCGGATGTCAAGAGAGTAAATAGACGAGGCACCATTGTGGCACGTATTGTGTTCCATGACACAATGTTGAAGTGTTACTCGAATCATTGTTTGTGGCACAGTCTCTGCGACACAGCCTATAACTCGCACAGCTTGGCGCTGCAACAAGCATCGAGAAGATATGTTGAACAACCTGGGGTCTAGTTTGCGTTATTAAAAGCAATGGATGGCGTTATTTAAAACAGGCATGGCCGCCACAATGGAGCAGAACTGTGGAGAGAGTTGTGTCTGCAAAGTGGCGCTCATTGATAGATCCAAGCATCACTTGGGATGCGTCAGACTGTTGTAGGTGTATGAGGGTCAATGTTGCAGTTGAATATATATATATTATATATACAAACACAATTGGCTGTAACCAGTTGCTGACCAGTATCTCAGTGAAACTCATAATGTTGTTAATGTAAGTTGTGTGTTGCTCTTTGTGAATTGGATGTTGTACGTATGAATTATTATGAATAACAATCAGTCGCGATGTATGTGGTTGGAGTGTTGGTTGCTGCGCTGCTTGTGCTCGCGGCGAGCGACAACGGCCACCAGCAGGGTATGTGCCAAGCAACATATGATAGGGCCCCTAACGTGAGTCCTCAGTCATGTGTGCGTGTTGACAGATCCTGTTGCGGACATGTACTGCGAGCAATTCTGCGCCAGCGTGGAGGGCGGCGGCGATGTGATTGCTTACTACGACATGGACAACAGGAGCAACTTGTACCAATGCTATTGTTATTACATGAATTAAATTAATATTTAATACAAACTGTTGTTCATAATATATACACAAACATCAAAGGAATTCACTCATTGAAAGGCACAACTGTTATTGTAATGACAACATAATTAATAAAAGCAAACTAAATATTGAACAAAGTATCCATTAAATGGGGCGTTCTCACGGGGCGATTTTATTATAAAGCAGTGTCCTATGGGCCAAGCCTAATAGGATAAAATAAAAGAATAAAAAAAGATAAACAAAAAATTCATTAATTTTTATAATGTGTTATTAAATTACCACTTAACACGTAAAATAAAATAAAATGTGAATTCCGTCCACATCCACGAGAAAAATGCTAAAATGTTTAAAACTGCGCTAGTGTAATAACACGTGTATTATTGAGTCGATTATTATTGAATCGTGAGAACGCTACCGTCAATATTTGCTTTCGAATTTTTGTTAAACGACAAATATTGATCAACTAAAATCGCCCCGTGAGAACGCCCCATTACCTACAATGTTGATGCTTTTAATTTGTATCACAATTCAATTATTTTTGAATGAAATACGTATTATATGTAGATATAGAAACGCTTGGTGGTGAAACAATGTTTTTTTTATTAATTTGTTTGTCAGTTAACAAGCGCATAGTCCTTTTTCAGTTTTACAAATTCCTAATTTACATAGAGAAAAAATCATCACTGGTTGTATAAACAAAAGACATGTCCTATGAAGAAGTAAGAAGAAGTCCTAACTTATGATGCCGATTTGCACATTACAGTGAAAGCTAAAGTCTGCGAAATGTGATAATTGTCACTTTATATTGCGGAAGTCTGAAATACGAAAGGACTTGTTGGCAGAAGATGAATACAATGTTTCTCAAATGAAACTACTGAAATTTGGTGAAGTGTCATAAATGTAGATTGATTTCGTACTTCTCTACTGACGAGATACGCTCAGCAGCAACTTGAATCAGCGAACGAGGAATAGTCATTCGTTATGATTGAACTGTTAGGTCGGGGAAAAAGTTTATTCGCATTTTATATTAAAATTCAAGACATTTTATTCACATTAAATTACAATATATTTGTACCATTTTGTTAGTAGACATGATCCCGTTGCTGTAGACGCAACAAGTAGTTTTAATTCTGCCTATTTAATTCTGAAGAGATCGAAACAGGTGGAAATGTGAAGGTGCAAGGTGAGGGCTATATGGCGGATGCATTAACACCTCCCAGCCTAACTCTTAATTTTTGCTGAGTGGCTAAAGATGTATGTGGTCCTTTCTATTAATTTAATTCCGGCCGCTGCTTTTATCTCATCAGTTGTTGGCAGTAGAGATCCGAATCGATGGTTCTGCCCGGCGGTAAAAGCTCATAATGAACAATGCCCTTCCAATCCCGCCATAGACACAGCATCACCTTGTTGCGAGTTAACCCAGGTTTTGCCACACTCTGTGAAGCCTCTGATCGACCTTCTTCGTACGTTCTTGTCATACGTGATCCACCTTTCATCACAAGTTATATTTATTTTTAAAAACTGTTCGGTTTCATTACGTTTCAATAAAGAATCGCAAATGAGTACACCAGTTCATTAGGTTTCTTTCAGTGAGCTCGTGTGGCACCCAAATATCGATCTTTTTTGTGTAACGAGCTTTTTTCAAATGGGTCAAACCTATTTCGTGGTCAATTCCCAGTTCTTTAGTTTTGTCGTAACTGCTGTTATGCGGATTTTGCTCCACTTATTCAAAAATAGCGACCATTTTATCCGTATGGACCATCTTTTTTAGAATTGTCACTTTTTAATGTCATGAAATCCAGCCAGATACAAATAGTACAGCTAAAGATATTTTATTACAAGTTTATAAGCGAAAAGACTTTTTCCCCGGCCCAATATTATGTTAAATAATAATAGTTTTTGTCCATACTTGTTGCTCGAAAGCATCGGCGGTCTGTTAACGGCATCAGCATCATCATATAATGGCGTGACACAAACTTGTAATGTAAACAATGTAATAGTGGGCCAAGTGGGCATCCTTGCATTATGCCCAATTACATTCATTTATATTCCATGTAGATTTCCATGGCAACTCTTATCGCAGGAGCACAACCAGTTTGGGTGCCTCCTAGTAAGCGTGTGCTTTATAAATATATTTGTTTCATATATACGAACTGCAGTGCTTATCATCATCGGTGGTTTGGTTGTTGGTGCGCTACAAAAAGTGAGCGGCATTGATTCCAATAAGTGGATTAGTGCCGCGTCGAGTGGCCGCCGACAACCGAAATGTAATAAATGTTAGAAAAGAGCGCATTAGCGCCGTGACCGGGACGTGACTACTGTGGGAGGTAGAGATGCGCACGCGCAACTCGCTCCTATGGCCGTGCAGCAATAGGTGCGCCATTGCGGTGGCATCGCATGCAACGGGCATAGCCACGACGGTGCGGGTGTACTATTACTCGGGTTAGGTTCGCTTGTGGCCGTGAAATTGCTGTTAGGGAACAAAAAATAGGTGAGAACGCATGTTTCAGGATTTAATTATAGGGATACAATGCGCCTGCCTACCCCACTGGAGGGCATTGGGTCGTGGTGTATTTGTAATTATGTGTTTGTGTTATGTATTTTGACATATAGCTAAATGTTAGATACAATCGCGTTGCCGCACTCAATTGGCCGATGCGATCCTAATTATAGATAAGCGGACTAACTCGATCGCTTGCGCAATTTCATATATATATATAAAGAGTTGTTGCTTTGTCTATATGTATATATATAACACTGAGGAATTGTTGTTGTTGTGTTAAAGTATGATCTTGTTGTGTTAATATGGATGGATGGTGTGGTGGTTTATCGGCGGCATATCTGTGCGGAGTGCGGCCAAATGTGGTGAATGGTTCGCTTGTTTAGTTTAAATTGTCACGGGCGCAGAGTTATGGCCGCCGCCGGCTGATTTATAGATGTATATGTATATATGTATATATATGGTGATAGTCGGTTATTTGTGAGAATATGATTATGCGGCGGGCGTGCTATCACAATGATCAGCGCCTGTTCATGCGAACATTATGCAATCGCCACGAATATCTGCACAACAGGTGGCTGCGCTGCAATGGCGGCGCACATGATCGGTCAACATAACCATATTTGCATGTAATAAGTAATCATTGGCAATTTGTGCTTTTGTCCAACGCGGCCGCCATTATATTAATAGTTCATTATTGACAATTACACAGAAACTGCGCTATTAACGAGCAATAATATATGTATGTGTGTGTGAATGAATCCAATTGAGTGGCGCCACCTGTGCGTCCGCGTCCAGATGTGCTCCGTGCGATGCTCGTGCACCGCCCGCAGCACAATGCACCTGTTTTATGTCTCACTCGCGCGTCTACCTGCCTGCCTTCCCCACGGCCATGTGCGCACGCGCCCCACTCACACACACACACACACACACATGCACCATCGCGCCATCAACTGCATACAACCATCTGTAACATATTATATTAATTGTCATTATGTCCAACTTGGCCATTCTCCATCCTGCTGCTAACCCCATGTTCCACTCTTTTTATTGTGACTCGATGTCTGACCGCGACCCCCCTAATGGTTAACAAAAGGAGATCCAAGAGTGCAGACGACTGAAAAAAAAAACAAGTCTCCACTTGTCGATTGTTCTACAAAAAAGACGCTCCGAACTTTTTAGTTCGACTGCCAATTCGGTCGATAGAATGCGGATGCTTTCCCCGACCTGGACGAGGAAGGAACAAGGTTGAAGAGCTCCTCGGAACATTCCCCGTGGTATAGGCGATAGAGGACGCACAGAGCCGCCATGTCTCTGCGTAGTTGCAGGGGCTCCAGAGTTCAATATACTTGGCTGAGCCGTCCTGCTCTCACCGTGTTGTGACGTCATCAGCATCATGATGCCGCTCATGTGTGGCTTATGGCGCACACGCATCTATAATAAATAGGTATGTGTGTGATATTAAAAGATGCCATTTTCATAATATGAACTTCATAATTGTGTAATTCATAATGACATTTGTTAGGCACTGAAACAGCAATCACTTTCAGGCATTCTATGTAATCAACTTTTAATATTACACACATACCTATTTATTATAGATGCGCGTGCGCCATAGGAGTGTAATGTAATGTAATGTGTATGTTTGTATGGACCACGGATGCCCTAAAAAGCGGCTGCGTGCGACAGAATAACTGTTGAGATGCCAGTGGCTTCCTGGTTGTGTCTCCTTTTCAGTAAGTGTTGGGTGAACCGGACTTATCGCAACCGGAACCTAAAAATTACCGCGGCATCAGCCTTCTCAGTATTGTTGGCAAGTTGTATGCGAAAGTATTGATTGAAAGGGTGATGCATGAAACAGATGATAAAATTTGGGATGCGCAAGCGGGATTTAGAGGAAAGGGATGGAATGTATGGATCAAATCTTTTCATTAAGATGCGTCAGCGAAAAAATGTTGGCAAAACACCAGAACGTGACCTTAAGAAGGCCTATGATCGAGTGAACAGGAATGAATTGTGGCGGCAGCTGTCTGGGTTTGCGTTTGGTCCGTGCACTGAAATCTCTCTATGAGAATTTCAGTGCATGTGTTCGAATTAATGGGGCGCTATCTGACTGTTTTGACATCTCTAAAGGTGTCAGACAGAGATGTGTAGCGTCACCACAGGGATGGCTCTTTAATCCATTCATGGACAGTTGTCTGAAAGAGTTGCGTTAAAGAAAGTATGGTTTGGGAATGAATGACTTGGTGACCAAATGTCTCTTGTACGCCCACTATCAAGTTATACTTGCATCTTCGGCATATGAGTTACAGGAAATGGTTACTATTATGAATGCGGAATCAGAAAAGAAAGGTATGAAAGTAAAACTAAAGTAATAGTTTTGGGAAAAGAGGTTGAAATGACAGAATGTGAGATAATGATAGACGGAAAGAAAGTGGAACAAGTCAAACAATTTGTTTACTAGGGATGGAAAGTGTGATGAAGATATTGAGAGAAGAGTGCAAAAGAGTAACGTAGTGAACGGTGCCATCCATATTATAATGAACAGCCAAATAATGTCCCAAAAGTCACGGATGGCTGTTCATAATGCGGTGCTTGTTTCTACATTAATGTATAAAAGTGAAGGTAGGGTATGGCAGAAGAAGCATGAGAGTAAAATTAACGCTGTAGAAATGCGGTCGTTAAGGAGTGTATGTGGAGTGACGATAGCGCATAGAATAAGGAATAGCACAGTGCATGATAGATGTGGTTTACAAGAGGATGTATTGACAAGGATTGACAAAGGAATGCTTCGATAGTTTGGGCACCGTGTGGGAAGAAGGCGTGACAAATTGATTGATTGATGTCCTAAAACTCGCCCAGTTTCACCAGAGGATCCCGGGGTTGCCAAGCGTGGGGATCATGGCAACCAATTATGAACGACAAGATGCCGGTTGTCGTTCGGAATAGCGTTCTAAGGGAGAGCAGTGAACGTCTTCCGGCTGATGATGATGATGATGATGATGTGTTCAAGTGCCAAGGAGCTACATTTGAAGATCAAGGCCATAGTGGTCAAAGTAAAGGTGAAGGTTCATTTTCTTTATTAAATCATCCTTTCATGCATATTGGCTACACTATCTGGCCGGCATTCCACGAGGGCTCAAATTGTTTTCATAAAGTTAATTTGAATTAACAGTTGTTAAAAATGTTAAATGATTTTACATTAAATTAGAGTACTTTTGCATTTATGTGTTTGTTCATGATGTTGGAGCATGCAACATATATATATATATATATATATATATATATATATATATATAATAATAAGAGAGTTTGTACAAATGTGCAATGTCATGATCACTCCTTTTCACAGATAATGTTCAAATTAATTTAATAAACGTGGATGTGTTATTCACAAATAATAGGTTGAGGCCGCGCCAGTTAAGCGCCGGTTCCATTTCATTCACTAATCATAACGATTTAATAATACTTTGAACGTATAATACAAATTATTACGAGTACATTATGCATATTTGAAAATACTCAATAAATGCAATCAATATATATTTGAATATAAGTTTGTAGAATATCTGCTGATTTATTGATTAAAGAGATATAATGTTGTATGAATTACCATTTGTTATATTGTTGTTATTCAAACACATTAATAATATTGAGTTGGTGTTTAAACACCGTTATCTAAATGGTTGTGGCATTATATAGTTAGGCTACCAATTAATTTGAGTTAACCCATTATCGTGCGTGACTCGTCACACCGCCCTTCCCCGCGCGCGTTGTAATCGGACATATTTGTTGAGGTGGCTGCCGTGGACCGGTTCCTCCTGTGCGAGTGCGCTGGTGCCTCTCACTGCGGCGAGCGTAAATGGTGCACAATGTTAATTTGTTATACAATTATATATATATAATGGCGCGCATTGTGTTCAACATATTGTTGTTATCTAATTTGTGTGTTTGCATTCTCCGTGGTATATGTCGCACGCACACACACAGCTGGTGCATCATAATGCTGCGTCATGCTCACAAATGGTGGGATTGCGCACTAACAATCAACGTTCACACACGAATCACACAAATATAATAATAACAATCAATTTTATATTAATCACATGCAATTATTGTTTAATAGCTGTTACCCGCGGTTACATCGGCGTTTATAAACTGTGCCTCTTGAGCACATAACAGAACATGTGCTCCATCATGTGATAGCAGCCCACAGATATAAGCCAATTGTAAGAAACAAGTTTAGTTCAATCACCATAGTTACAGCTATTACATATACTCATCATCAAGCACTCCAGGTCATTAATTTGATAACGGCCCAGCTAAAGGCGCATTACAAGAAACAATCTTAATCAAAGCACCATTGTTATATCTCTTAAATATCCCTTGCATCCTCATGGCGCATCATTAGATACACTCGGTTTACAATTTGATAACGGCCCAACTAAAGCCTTATAGTAGGGAACAATTGTATGTAAAGTACTCTCTAGTTCAATCTCAATTGTTCAATTGTGGTTTTGCTGATCTTAGAGGATCCATCATCAGGATCTTCAGATCCAAAATGTTTTCAAGTGCTTTTACTAATTTAATAGAAATCAGCTGAGAATAGATAGGAGTACATAATTAACATGATTCCACTTCTTTAATTTATAGTAACAATATCTATGCAAAGTATGACGTTGACCACGTTTGTATGAAACATTTCCCTTTTCATTTCCATTAGGTTTTAATTTTTGGGACAAAAGGAAGCTCATTTTTGCTTCAAAGGAGTTTTATGGACCAACTTATGTCTATACCAATATTCAACTGGTTTAGCGTCTTGGGCGTGAAAACGTAACAAACAAACAGAGTTACTTTAACATTTATAATATAAGTATGAATGTATTCGTGGATATGAGATTACCAATGTTCTCATTCACATAATATCTGTGTCTCAAAACACACATGAAATATGAAAATAAATGATGTGGCATATATTTGGTGGTGGGAGCAATTATTAGAAAGGCTGTTATTATGCGAGGGCCCACCCGCGGCCATTGCCACATCGCATAGCCTGCTGCCGTGTGCATGAGCATATTATTATTATGACAGGCGATGTAATGTGCTTGCAATTGGAGCGATCACACGGCTCACAACAATGTGTCACTCATATTAGGAACAGTGCCGTCCATAGATAAGTATCAACTAAAAGCTTTATTATATTGCTGTTGGCCGGCATTGGCAATGCGTCATATTAAATAACATCAAAGTGATTGAACGGAAACAACAATCGTTTCTCAATGTGATTACTACACAAGATGCGACCATTGCAATTGACAGCAATCATACATTATTATAATACTCCTCACATTTATAACACACATATCATAATAACGTATATTTTGCGTTAACGCTGCGCATAAACGAAACAATTTCTTTGGTTCTGACCTTGGGGAGCCAAAATTCTTTAAAAGCTAATGCAAGGTCTTAGCTGATATTCCTCTTGCACCAACTTCCACTGCGTACAGCTGAGTTTTGAACCAACTTCTTAAATATTAATTGGATTTGATGTGGTGTTTTTGTGATGGAATGGTGTGCTCTATGAGGATGGTAGTATTCGGATGTTGAGAGTAAAGTAAGGTGTGCGTTGTGTGCCCACGTGGCGGCGACGTTCATATTAAACATCATATATATATATATGGTTCACACGTGTGTGCGTGCGTGCGTGTGTGTGTGTGTTATAATTATCGCGTGTCACATGTGATTTGTCACGGGCGGGCGTGTGTTGCATATAATGCGATGTGCGCGCTTCACATAATATTATTATTATTAACAATGCGCTCGTTTATGTGTTCGCTTGTGGTCATTATTATTATTGTGCAAAGTATGTGTCGGTGGTGTCACTGTGCGCCGGTGTGTTCTCATGATAATGATAATGATAGTTTCAGATGCGAATGGCGGCGGCGGCGGCGGCGGCGTGTGCAACAGCCGATGTTACAAGTTCTGCGGTCGTGCGAATCGTCAGCCAGAGACAGTGGGCCACTGCGTGCGGCTGAGTGGTGAGGTGCGCTGCCTGTGCTCGCTGCTGGTGACGCGGCTGCCCAACGATGTGCCATACGCGAAGAGACCACCGCACTAGTATTAGCCAACAATTGTATTAAATACGAACACATTCACACATAATGGCCGGCTGTGGCACATATATTAGTTATAAAGTCTATGAAATAATCAATTCAATTTATTACACCTACTATTACAAAAGATAAATTGTTTATATTAACTACAATTAATTTCGTTGATAATTAAATTTCAGGTTTACAACAATTTTCTTTTAAATTGGCTCAAAGTGCTTAAAAACATCGTAAATAAACTCGCTATTGTAAATTTAGCTCTACGAGTATAATGTAACTTACATGCGCTACTCAACAATTCATTTTCCGCGTATTATGTTCTTGTCATCGGTATATCCTTACTTCTATTATAAACGCGAAAGTTTGTGAGTATGAATAGATAGATGGATGGATGAATGGATGTTTGTTACTCTTTCACGCAAAAACTACTGAATGGATTTTAATGAAACTTTACAATAATATAGCTTATACATCAGAATAACACATAGGCTACAATTTATGAAGATATTATGTGAATTGACCAAAATATGACGATAAGTGTCAAGTAAGTAGGAAAAAATCCACCATCTGCGAGCTATTCTGGCGTGCGCTGCCAAAACCGCTAGAGTTACACATATGTAATGTATGATGGAAATGTTTATCTTAAATAGTCCTACAAAAAAGTCCGCGACAGTATATATCTATATCTTATGTGTAAACTATTATAGCCAAAATAGTGAACCATAACTACAATACAAATTGATATTTTACCGGTCCAGGGGCACGGCGAGTAAGGTGGAGTAAGAAGTCGCTCATGGCTGAGTGCGCAACCAGAGAGCGGGCAGACCCGGGTAGACGTCGTTGACGGTCGTGTCCGTTTTGCGAATTTTCAAGCGATTTGTTAAAAACGCATTGTACATAAAGTAGATGATTAGATTAGATTAGATGTGAGGAAATGAACAGAAAATCTTAAAACTTATTAGGTTGACGTTTTATAGTAAGTATTTACCTATTTCTAAGCAGTAATTGAGTTTAAAAGAATAATTTCAATGTAAGTAATCAAAATAATTTTTATTCAACTAAAACAGTATCACTAGATCTCGTTCAAAATAATTTTCGGTGGAAGTTTACATGGTATTGTACATCATATATATTTTTTAGTTTTATCATTCTCTTATTTTAGAAGTTACAGGAGGGGACCAACTTTTTACCACTTTGGAAGTGTTTCTCGCGCAAACTATTCAGTTTAGAAAAAAATGATATTAAAAACCTTAATATCATTTTAAGGTCATTTTAAGACCTATCTATAGATATCCCACACGTATGTGTTAGATGAAAAAAAATTTAGAGTTTTAGTTCTAAGTATGGGGACCCCCATTTATTGTTTTTTTATTTTATATTTTCGTGTAAAAATCCTAATGCGGTTCATAGGATACATCTATTTACCAAGTTTCAATAGTATAGCTCTTATAGTTTTGGAAAAAAAAGTGGCTGTGACATACGGACGGACAGATAGACAGATATGACGAATCTATAAGGGTTCCTTTTTATACTACGGAACCCTAAAAAGGCATATACCGTCAAATTGAGAACCTCCTACTTTTTTATAACTGTGTTATGAACCTAATTTTACGCGGGTGAAACCGCGGGCACAGCTAGTACTATATATATAAAAGAATGCTAAAGCAGCGTGTTCTGAGATTGTATTTGAATATATATTGTGCATTATTTTAAATAGAAACAATTGAACTCTGTGTGCTCTACATTCAGCAAGTGAACTAAGTGAAGAGTAATTTGAATTTGGAAAACCAAACATTATTGATGCGGTACTTGTTCCCACATTAATGTATGGAAGTGAATGTTGGGTGTGGCAGAAGAAGCACGAGAGTAGAATGAATGCTCTTCAAATGCGGTTGAGGCACTCCGGTTAAGAATAAGGTATAGCAGCACAATTCGCAATAGATGTAGTTTAAAAGAAGATGTAGCGACAGGGATTGACAAAGGAATGCTCCAATGGTTTAGGCACATGTAAAGGTGAGTGAAAATAGATTGATGAAAGGAATTTTCAAATCTGATGTGGATGGATGCGTTAAACATAGCAGGCCCAGGAGGGTGTTTTCCAACCAAATCGTATACATCTTCAATAAATTTGGGTTGCCAAGTGCCCATAACCCTAGAGCTTGTATGAAGAGAATTGTGGATGTGAAGAAAGCAAGGTAGTGTCAGAATCGTGGCAAGTCTTTTGTCAGATACCCTTGTGGGAAAATAGCGTCACAATTTAATTGGTAGACAATTAATTTATAAAATTTTCTTTGGATTTTGTCAATCATGTCTATATAAATATAATATTGGGGATTCTGTACAGTAGAAGCATATTCTTAATGAGGTCGTACGTACAATGCTATTATTTACTCGTAGTAGGAACAGGGTGCTAGGGTTTCAGCTGTAACATGTTTAATATGAGACCTTAAATGTAAATCTATATCTACTCTTAGAGATACCCAAGGTCTCTCACCTTGACCACTCTATTTAGGGCTTCAATATTTAGAGTTTAAAATAATTTTAGCAGATTTAAAAATAAAGAATTATTGAGCATTTACTTATGTTTAAATGTACCTTATTATTATTAAAGTATTGACCTAAGTTGTCAAGATCAATCTGGAGGGCTAAGCAATATTCTTCGGATTTAATTGTGTAAAAAGGTTTTTATCGTCCGCGTAAAGTAGTACATTGGAAGTTTTAATTGCGTTTATAATGGACCGAGATGAGGACCCTGCGGTACACCAGAACACACAGAAATAAAACTTGAGGTGAACCCTTTTATTGTAATGGCTTGTGTTCGAACTCAAACGTATGAGGCAAACCATCTGAGTAAATCTCCATGAACGCTAACTTGACCTAACTTGCCAATCAGCAACATGTGTGAAATTTTATCAAATGCTTTAGAGTAGTCGGTGTAGACCGCATCCACCTGGTATCTTAGTATATGTTCAATCAACTCCACAAGATTTGTTTCAGTCGATCTTTTAATAACAAACCCGTGTTGTTGCGTATTAAGATAAGATCTTATTTGCGGGAATAAATTATTATTGGAATAATTGATAACTTAGAGAGGCCATTGTGATTTCTAAGACTATGTGTGTCTCCGCTTTTATAAAATGAGCTTTATCACAAATTGGTCCGGTGCCCAGTGACAGGTTGAATTTGAATGTAGGTGGATTGGCTAATTGTTCATGTACGCTTCATTATTTAATGTTTGCCCATGCTTCGTCACTATGCCGGCCACGCAGCCAACGGACACACACAATATGTTTCGGTTATATCTGTGCCGAGCGTTGGGTCCGTGCGCCGCGAACCTGTTGCTGCCACCGGTGCGTTGACCCCCGTGCGCGGCTGCCTGCCCACCCCGCGCCGCCGCTGTATCTTCACGGCGCGCACTCTATTTCTCACGACGTTGTAATTGATCTAAATCATAAACGAGACAATTAATGTAAACGACTCGCAGCGACCGCACACTCAACTGTGTGCCCAATGCGTATGCGGACAAGGACCACATTCGCGTGCCAGCCGTTCGCAGCACTCGTTATAATTATTGCACTCAACGAAAATATATGTCACAATTAACACACAACATAATTGCCAAAAGAGGCCATTCACTCGCCATCCATACATCCATACATCCATACATCCATACATACACACATACATAATGGCGGCATTTAATAATGTGGGAATGGTAGTGCAGCTCACATGTAACGGCTACCACAATAATTGCAACACTGAGCCGCAAAGTGCACTCAGTCTGCGGTCACCGGCGGCACCACCGCATATATAACTAAATGCACCGTTTATGGTAATATTATTATGCGGTCAAACTTTACAACGGCCTATTATACACCTATATATATATATATATATGTATGTGGGTATGTGTGTATGTTTATAATGTCAATATTATTGTATTAGTATTGGCCATTAGTGCGCGTGTGTGTGTGTGAATCACGGGGATCACTCTCTGGCTGGAGTTGAGCAGCAGCAGCAGGTGCACAAACAAGTGGGGCCGGTTATTCAAATGAAGCATTATGTCACACGCACACGCACACACACACACACAGACACACACACACGCGCACGCACACATATATATTAATAAACATTAAATTAACAATTATAACACAATATTAACGGAGAGTGCAATGCATCTCATGTGTTGTGCGTTTACCCCTGATTTGTGGCGAGGCGCGGTGATGGCCGCGGGCGGAGTCGTTGATGTCTTCTGTATGGGGGGCGCGTCAGTTGATCACTAGCGGCGGTGCCGGGTGCACGCGCGCGGTGTGTGTGTGTGTTTCTGTGCGCGGGTGCGGTGCGGTGTGAATGCGGTGCGGCGCGAGTGCGGTTTGAGTGCGGCATGCCGCGGCGCTGATGCATTTTGGCAGCAACGTGGCCGCGACGCTGCCGCTGCTGCTGCTGGCGTTGCTCGCAACACACGTACGTCACAAATGCATTTTAATAATAATCAGGCACTTGAATCACGTTTGCGACGCGTCGCTCATTATACATTCAAAGGATCGCGTGCGTTTGTGATGTTTGTGTCAAATTGTGTAGTACTGTACAAACTTTCTGTGCTCGCCTGTTTGTTTCAAATGGACATATTAATTACGATGCAACGTAGAAATGCGATTTGGTTGCTCCAACACACATTCATGAACATCCATAATAAGGCGAAACACTTGAACATTATGAAAATATGTAAATATTGTCCCAAACATCACATTTGCTAATAAGAGGGGAAAAGTAGGATTAGTATTATTTAAGGGAAACAACAAAATGATTATTCATAAAGAAATTAACTTATAATTTAAACAAACATTTTGAAAGTCGAACTCAAATTTCAAGTAGCTGGAATTAAATGCGAAAATGATTGTATTTCAAATTAATTAAATCATCTTTTTGTAGCAATCATTGACAAAAGTGATTCGTGATTATAATCGGAGCAATGGAAAACGATTTTCATAAAATAACAAATAATTAGCTATATTAAAAGCAACAGTGACATCGCCCGTTTGAGTGTCAGCATTGTCTGAGGCGCACGACACTTGCTGATGATAATATGTGTTGTCAATGGTTTAGGTGCATTTCTGCCGTGATCGTTTCGCTCGCTTCCAACAAAATGTGATTCATGAAACAGGCACTCTTTTGCGTCCACTTAATCTTTAATTGTCTTTTAATCAACAATCATGAAAAGTGGAAAATGTTTCAATGAAACCGGTAATTTAACGATTTTCCAAAATACACCCTCAGTGCGAATAAACTTAATAAACTACTTAATAACAAGAAAAATACAAAATTAAATAAAATTAATTCAGTGTGATGTGAACCAGTGTGGAATGCTTTGCCTGCCCATGTGTTCTCTCCATCCTATGACCTTGGATCCTTCAAGCGATGCGTGAAGAAGCACCTTTGGCCGGCATAGTGACGGCGACTGGGGCAGCCGTAAACAAACCCGGTTTTCTTAGTCGTCGTCACTCTTGGACCTCCTCTTGCTTATCATCAGGCGGGACGAGGTCAGATGTCGTGTCACAATAAAATAAAATAAAAAACCTAAAACATTTTATTTTCTTAGATTTTGCGCGAACATTGATTAATGAATTAAACAAATTAATAAAACAAAATAATAAAAAATTGTAAAATCAAAACCAAAATAAACGCGATAGTAAGCCGCATAATATTTGTTTAATTCACTAAAACATTTAGTGAATTAAACATTCACTAACACATTCACTTTTAAATATTCACTAAGTCGTAATTATCAATCATTCAACCAAATTGGACAATGGAGTGCTCTTGCCACAACTCCCTCGCTTCCTTCATATTCACAATTCACTTCATACAAGCTCTATGGTTATGGGCACTGGGCAACTCAGCTTTCTTGAGGATGTCTCCAATTTGGATATTAGTCAATCAATCAGATTGTCTCTTCCTCTTTCCCACAGGGATAGGCAGAGACGCAGGGATAGTCTCTGCCTAGTCGTAATTGGTAAGCAAATAACGAATATATTTATTATTATCAGCACATAGGTGTCATTTATATAATTTTCACATTTAATACAACTGGATCATGATTATTTCACGATCTTCCTAACATAGGAATAGGTGGCATTAAGCGAGATAGCTTTCATTTTGTTAGTATCCTTGCATAATTTTATATTGATGCATTGAATATTAATTTTATAATTTAACATGGAAAGAAAACAATTGAGTATCTTTTTTTGCACGAGTCTAAACTAAGTCACAAAGCAACTTAGTTAAACTTAGATTCTCTGGTCCTCTGTTCTTCAGTATCTTCATCAATGATAAAACGAGCATAATATCACATTTTAAAGCATTTCTTTTCGCTGATGACACATCACGAAGGGTGTGGATGATGAACACTTTCTACAAGAGGATATTGATTCCCTGGTCGACTGGTGTAGCACAAACAGGATGATGCTAAACCCATCAAAATGCATACATATCAAATTTACCTATAAACATAATATCTTTCCTTCCAAATACAAGATTGGGAACACCATACTGAGCGAGTTGATAGTCAACTCAACTTCAAAGTTCATATAAACAAAACTGTAGCAGAACCCAATCGAGCGCTAGGATTTATATTAAGGTGTATTATTCAACGCATATGTCAGAAGTAAGGTCGAATACTGTTCAACAGCATGGGCTCCGACGCAGAACAGAATTGAAAGACTGCAAAGGAGGTTTACACGTCACATGTATTTTAAATCTAACGTGACTTTACCCTTGAAATCGTATGCGGAGAGACTAGACCACTTTAAAATGACGTCATTGTCTTATCGTCGAGTCGTTGCTGAATGATGATGCTATACAAAATAATGCATAATACTCGTATTATCGATTGTACACATTTGCTGGAAGAATTCTGTATTAGTATCCCTCGCAGAATACCGAGAGCACAGTGTCCACTCTTTCACATTCCTTTCAGGAGGTTTAATTTAGGACTTAACTCACCTACGACACGTCTTACACGAAAATCAGACCGAATTTAAGCGCAAAATAGTTGATTGTATCGGACGATGTGACATTTGAATATACTTTTTAGCATAATTTATTAATATCATTTTGATGGAAATTTTTAATTAATATTATATTATTGAATTTAATACATTTTTTTCAGTATGTAAGCAATTGGTGTACACAATCCTGCCACATCCACCTTTCACTCATCTGTATCTCTATATTTTAATAACTTAAAAAAATAAAAGTTTTGGAAAGCAAGACGATGCCAAAAATGACTTCAATGATTTCATCGTTTCCAGAACTCTATAATTTTACAAAGATTGTCATGCATAAGTTTGTATCTGTATATTTTGACTAATAAAGTTTTGTTGTATTTAAAATACACAGCATTAAAAATTTAAGATTAAAAACCGTCATTATTTTTAAACAACCTAAAAATATACCAAGAGAATGTCCGATCAGCAAACTAGAAGAGATACCAACTGTGGTTGGTAAATCACAATTGTTTCAAACAATGTGGATTTACGTTGGCTGAGACCTAAAGCACCTGATGATAGATAATGCGGCTCCGATGGATTAATTATGACATATTGTGTTTATTTATTAAAAGTGCAAAATAAAACTTCTTGATTACGTTTGCGAGCTTAGTGTCATTCGGCATTCTCATACAAGTGAGCATGAGCAGACATTGGGGTGCTTCACGTCTCCGTGGGGCACCAGAAACAGCACCACACAAAAACATATTTGCTAGCACGTGAGAGCACATTTTTTATTGTATGTAAAGTAGGTATTACATACAATTAAAATGATACTTCATACATCTTTCGTCCTTCATACACATTCTGAGGTATGCAGTGATTATTTAACTCGTTGTATTAAAAACGTATTTCTTTAATAGACCGGTAGTAGTTTACTCATGGATAGAAGGCGTGGACGCAACAAATATTAACATAAACTAATTAAATTATTCAAATTGTCACGCTTTTTTCTTACAGGAATAGGCAGAGACAATGAAACGCCACTTGCCACGGTCCTGAAACAACTCCCTCGCTTCCTTCTCATCCACAACTCTCTTCATACAAGCTCTAAGGTTATGGGCACTAGGCAACCTAGCTTTCTTTAGGATGTCTCCGATTAGGTCGGAAAACACCCTCCTGGGCCTGCCTGGTTTAACGCATCCATCCACATCAGATTTATAAATTCCTTTCGTCAATCTTCTTTCACTCATCCTTTCCATGGGCCAAACCATCGAAGCATTCCTTTGTCGATCCTTTGCACTAGATTTTCTTTGAAACCACATCTATCGCGCAGTGTGCTTATGCCTCATTCTATCCGCTATCGTCACTCCTTACATACACTCCTTAACAATCGCATTTCTACAGCGTTAATTCTACTCTCATGCTTCTTCTGCCATACCCAACCTTCACTCCCATACATTAATGTAGGAACAAGCACCGCATTATGAACAGTCATCCGTGACTTTTGTGACATTATTCAGCTGTTCATTATACTATGAGTGGCACCGTTCAACGTCACCCTTTAGCACTCTTCTTTCAGTACCTTTACCACACTTTCTATCCCATGTAAACATACTTTCCAAGTAAAGAAATTGTTTGCAGTGCCATTTTTTGGAGATTTATTAATTATGTTCTATTATGTAATATCTGTCCGGTGTTTATAGGACGAATACATCTTGAGCTGTCATTTACTATATCCTTTTCCTTAATAATGGTATCCAACTCTACTTATGCCTACCTAATCCCCTAATTCCTATCCCCTAAATTCCAAGCCAATCCGAGATCTGCCGTGCCCATGGATGCGTGGCTAGGGTCGAGCCTAGTCCAGAGCGTGCCAGTCCCGATGTTTAGCGCTCATCGGGTACTAATTAATTGCCCCACTCCGATATGAGGCTTTGTCGGAGTTGGAACTAATTTCCCTTGCTAATCGTGGGTTCAGAAATGGGAGATATAAAAATATATTCTAATAGCGGCGACATTACTCGCCAAAAGTCCCCACGGGGCGAAAGTTCCAGCGGGCAGCGGAGAGTCGTTTTGCCACGTTGAATGTTGGTGAAGGAATGAAGAGAAAGTTAGATGAAGTATGTAAGATGGTGGATAATAAGAAAATATATATTTTGTGTGTGAATGAGACTAAGCGAAAGGGCTCAGACCCACCATGGCTCCTACACAGCAGTCTGTGGGACTTTTGATGTCTGAGAGAAGTATGAGTGTATGTCGCCCAGACTCTTATGGGTCTGGCTTAGAGTGGGGCTGCACAGACTGTTTGTAGTTGGTGTGTATGTCCCGGATATATGTAAGCCACACACCGATAGGGAGAATTCGTGATGTTTCGAATGTAGCCAGATCGAATGAAAGGATTTTAATGCATGGGTTAATGTAGACCATGTGCTGGGCAGGTATAGAGACGAGCGTGTGAATGAGAATGGAGTGAGTCTATATATTTGACAATTTGATTGATTGATATTTATATATTACTAGCTGACCCGGCGAACTTTGTTCCGCCTTAGACGCCATAAATGAGCTGATTTTTGATTTTATTAAGTTAATTGTTTTATTATATAAAGTTGTCAGGTTGATCTAGCATATATATATGTTTGTACGTATGTTTGTGCTGGCATTTTTATAAATGAAAATTCATATGTAAATTAAAATAAAACTATTGTATTCTTCTTTATAACCAAGTAGGTATATACCACTTGTTATGTTAGTAACGTGTATGTTAGTCTATCCAAACTTACCAATATTCCATATTAAATTGAACTTTTAATATTAGGCCTGATGGTTCGAAAGTAACCGTCATGTGAACTAAGAAAATCAGGTTTCTTAGATCCTTTAAATTAATTATTTTAAATGTATTGTTTATCAATAAAATAAGATTGACAGAAGAATCCGTTTTAAACGTCATTTTTTTTTCATCCTCTTTGACTATATTTGCAGCTCGCATTCAGTCAATTCTATGTCAAATGTCTTAAGGTTACATTAAAAAAGTTTAATAATTTTATATGGTGGTTAAGTAATTTTAAATTTTCTAATTTTGCGCGCAATTTCCTTAATTTTTTCTTTCATAAGAACCTTCTCCTGATAATAACGAACAGAACAAAAAAAGAATTAGCGAAATCGGTCCAGCCGTTCAAGCCTGATGCCGTGACCAAGGGAAATAGGGATTCATTTTTATATATATAGATTTTAAATGTAATATAATGCGCCGCAACAATAGTTTTTATTTGGTCCACGTTTTTCTATTACCAATTCCACCGGCATGGCAACAGCAACACGTTCGCAACGCGCATACACCCGGCGAACTTTGTGCCACCTAACAGTCATGAATGTCATGTTACAGATTAGCTCAACTTAAGTTGGCAATTGAGAAAATTAATATAATTTATAAATAACTAGCTGCGTAACTCGGCGTTGCCTGCGTCAAAATACATCGCACGCATAATTGTTAAATAATCAGTTTTTCTATTATGTATGTAAAATCTTTATACCTTCTATTGAAGTATGTTGTTGTGTATAGTGTATATAAAATCAATTCATCAATTAACTTATCAAAATTATTCCGTCAAATCCGAAAGTAGTTTGTTATAGAAAAAAATGTTTTATTTTGTATTTGGTCAGACTTTGTAAGAAGAAACAGGTAAGTACTAACTGACGACTTGAAGTTCCTGCCTGTTCGCTCAGCAAAACAGATCGAGGGCAATGTGCATAAATATATTTGCACAGTAACCACTTTCAAATACTTAAAACACTTTTCAATACTAAAATTAGAATTATTATGACATATTCTAAGTAACCTTTCAACGGAATATAAAGTTTCATATCCTTACTTATATTATAAACGCAACGGTTTGTGAGTATGGATGGATGTTTGTTACTCTTTCACGCAAAAACTACTGAATGGATTTTAATGAAACTTTACAATAATATAGCTTATACATCAGAATAACACATAGGCTATAATTTATAAACATATTGTGTGAATAATAAATAAAATAATAGAAAAAACATTTTCCCATACAAAATTACGTGCGTTCAGAAATTTATTTTGGGTAAACTAAGGAAAATATATCAAGCTGTTGAGAATTGAAAACAAATTATGATATTAACATATTATTATTATCCTATTATTATTATAAATGCGAATGTGAGTTTGTTTGTTACGTTTTCACGCAACAACAACAAATCATGAAACTTTGTACACATCTTTAGAGGTACTAGAAGTAACATACAGAGAGGTTACTTTTAATAAAAAAATATATATTTTTTACTATAGTTTCCAATTGACTATAGCTCTTTGAAATTTTACAAATGGGTTATACAGTCGAATTGAGAACCTCCTCCGTAAAACCGTGGGCACAGCCAGTAAATTATAATATTATAATGGATCATGTGCCTAGATGTTAAATTCGTGATATCTCTTAAACTTTCTCTTAAATTGGATCTTACTCATCCGATTCCAAAAATTAAAAAATCTATCTGTAGTCGCTTTACTATACTTGAAAATAAAGTAATTTATTTGAATAAGGATTAATATCAAGGTACCAATAACATGGTCTGAAAATTTACTAGCGATTTTAATAATTTTGTAACATGAAAAAGAAGTTATAGTTATATATACAGTGGCGTAGCATTAGAGTCAGTCAGGAATTTCATAGGTACAACAAAAATATTAATTTCAGGTTCAAATTTTAACTATTTATTTTAGTTTTTTATTTATTTTGCCGCCCTCTCCGCCCCCGCCCGCTACGTCACTGTATATATATGCTATCGCGGATTTTTTGTAGATTTAAATGTGTTCTTTTAAATTGTAGAACATTATTTTGTTCATTGGGTTATTATTCGAGATTTCGTACGGAACCGTAAACTTTTTGAAAATCCAACATAGCCTATGTTACTCCTGTTTCTAATGGTGAATTTTTTTTGAAATCGGCCCAGTAGTTTTTGAGTTTATTCTATACAAACATACACACACACACTCAAAAATACTATAATAATAATATTAGTATAGATGTAATACAACATAGGTTTTTGAACAATATATTATATTTTTACTGATATGCCAAAACTGACAATTTGTTTTTAATACTCAACATCAAGAATTTCTGAACGCACGCATATTCTTTGAATGGGAAAAAGTTTTTTGCTTTATTTTATTTATTGTTCACACAATATTTTTAAAAATGTTATTCTGATGTATAAGCTATATTATTGTAAAGTTTCATTTAAATCCATTCAGCAGTTTTTATTTATTTATTCGAACAGAAAGGACAGAGACAGGCAACATAAGAACAAAAATAAAGCAATAGAGTGAAAGTAATTAAAATTATTCTCGCCACCAGGATATTTCTCACTGTGAGCAAATTTCTTTTGCGTGAAAGAGTAACAAACATCCATCCACACTCATACATACTCACAAAGTTAGGCGTTTATAATATAAGTAAGCAGGGCCGTCTTAAGCATATTCAGCGCCGGGGTGCTAAAGTCAGCCCCCCCCCCTCACTTTTGTCAACAACAAAAACTTTTAATTTATTTATTCCTCTTAAATCATATTATACGTGGGGTACATTGAAAGTTTTGCTTAACTCATTAATAAAATAATTTATGAAAAGTAATATTACTGCTTTTTGAAGTATTCTCCATTACATTTTAAACACTTTTTTATTTAGTCAAAGCATTTTTTAAAGCATGAGAATCATTGGTTTAATGAGTTTGTCTTGTTCGTGGTGTGCGCTAAAACAACTTCTTCAAAGACACTGGGCAAACAAATGGTGGTGTGTTGTTCTTCGAGTGGGATCATGCAGACAGGATATTTAGCCTGCCTCAATTTTGTTAGTTTGCTCTCACCTTCGAACACGAATACAGAAGACTTGCCAGCATGTAACAATATATCCATGTTTCATCTCCTGTCACAATGTCATGCACAACATTTTATCATCCCTGATCGAATTTTTACAACGTTTTTTGTCAATCGACACTAGTCCATTTTTGTTCTAGGGTGAGTTTTTGAGGAACCAGGGGCAACAAAGTTTTCTTAATTTTAAATGTTCTGTGAGATTTTTTAAAATTTGTCTCATACCTATTTCCATGTTCTCGAATCTCCTCATAGGTAATACGCCGGTTTTATTCAATTAGTGGCCTGACACAATTAGTGGCAGTGATTGCAGTTGATGGCCGACCTTCACGATTTTTATCATGGCGAGAAACACGGCAACGATCAAATTCTGCGTGTACCAACACCTTATGGTACATAAATGAGGTGCTTCCCTCCCAAAAGCATTTTAAAGACGAACAGTGCACGGAGTCAGTGAATAATCATCGCCCTAAAATCTTTTCGCGTTTATTCCATTTTTGCTACGGACCATGAACTTTAAACTTGAAATTAAAAATTTACACGTTATTTCCCGCAATTTTTTTTTAATATTAATTATTAATTTTCTTATGTTAAAAAATATAACATTCAAAATTCAAAGATTTATGAGCGGCCAGAAGTGCAGAACTTTCCGTGTGCCCTACGTAAAATATAAAAAGATATACTCTACAAAATCGACTTATTTATTACCAATTTCCACAAAATAACAATCAAATGGCCGAAAAGTAATCTTTACTAGGTTTTTCAGCGCAAACAACAGATCACATTTTTAAATTATAGTAAAAGTGGGAGAGACGCCATATGAGGAGAGATGCCATACCCCCGCTAATTCAGCGTGGGAAATAGATAGATACATATTTCTTGCTGTGCTCGACAGCTTTTGATCGCCACAGCTTAGATTTATCAGCGCCTGCGCGGTCGCACATGATCGCGCACTTGCATTGAGAAATGAATGTTTTGTCGCAGACATTTTTTGCTACGAATTACGTATTTATATGGTTTTGGTGAACATAGTTCATAAAAACAAATAGTCAGCCAAGTAAGTGTTGGTTTAATGTTTTGATTAGATTGTTATCAATATATTTTTTAGAAGTTTTATTATTATATTTATTTTTGTTAATAGTTTGAGCTGTGTGGCGTCTCTCCCACATTCTGAGGAGAGATGCCATACTTTACTTGAGCTGTTTTACTATGTAATTCTTTAACTATTTTCTCTTTATTTACGGTATGTCAAGAAAATATATAAGAAACAACAGTGTGGTCAGAGGTCAGTGGACCGAAGAAAACTTAGTTTTGACAATTGAAAAGGTAAAAAAAGGTGAAATATCAAAAATGAGGCACAAAGGCGCTATGAGGTACCAATTCGTATCTCATCTAGGCGTATCTAGGGTGGGAGATCCAACCCCATCAATACCACCAGCTAACAAAGAAACTCCTACAAAGATTCTACAGATAGCAAGCTTAATACCAAAATTATCACGATTGACTGTGAAGGGAAAAAATTGCCTGTGTCTTAACATCTCCAGATTATATCCTAAAGAAAACAGCTAAAACTAAATTAATAAAAGGAGAAGCTAAAAAGCGCAAGCTGACTGGTGCATCAGTATCATCATCCTTGCAACAAAATGCATCCAACCCAATTGAAAACGACAATAATGTGTGGGAAAATTATTTTTTAACGAAATAAAGGCTAATTGGATTAAATGTTCTTTTTGTCAAAAATGGCTTCATGAGTTATGCACAATGTACTCTCCGCATTGTAATAATTGTAAAAGAGTAATATTGCGCCAAAATTAAACTAAAAAAAATGTAATTTTTGTACAAGGACTCCAATGGCATTTCTCCCACACCATGTGGCCATCTCTCCCACACTGTGTGGGAGAGATGGCCATTTCCTATCTTTCATTTTTTAATAATTATTAATTTCAATTATAGCCCAAACCAAAAAGTATTGCTATGATAATAAGTGACATATATTTGCTTTAGAAATAAAAGTAAACAACTCCACTATACGTTTTATTTTATATTTTATAACCTTTCTTTCAAAAAGTATGGCGTCTCTCCCACTTTTACCCTATATGTTTTGTGGTGCAAACTCAGCGGCTGTCACAAATATAATAAACTAACGAAATGTATGCCAATTAATAAAAAAAAACGCAGAACATACATGTCGGTCATCTCTCTCTCTCTGGGCCTCCTTGATCTGCCAAACGAGCCTAAGACTGCTTTCAGATTGTTGGCTTTTAGTTAGTTACTTCCTCTAATAATAGGCCTTATTGTTTTTTTATATATTCACTCGTTTCTGAAACAATTCATTTTAAAATTAATCAAATTAATAAAATCTTTATGTGATTTAAACGTTTTTATGTTATTGTTAGGTGAATGTTTCTAATATATGCCATTCAAATAAATAAAAACGTTTTATGCTAATGTGGCTCTGCCTACCCCTGTAGCAATGGGCGGCACCATTTCCACTGTTTTATTATTTGGAACTAGCGAAAACATAATATTACCACAATAAATTTGATAATGATAATAATAACGTCCTTTAAGCATGCAGACAGATGACGGTGTTAGGTGGCAATGGCCGGTGGGGGGCGTGTCACAAAGAGGGGTGGGCGTGGCAAGCGTGGTAGGGCGTGGCACACACACACATTTTGGGTACAGAATTGTTTTTTGTGTACAGAAGGCGGCGGCGTCGGGTGTCTTCGAGCTGCAAGTGTTGGAATTCTCGAACCCGCGCGGACGACTCTCCTCCGGCGCCTGCTGCGGCACAGCCGCCCCTGCGGCGGGCGGCGCGCCGGACGAGTGCCGCGCGGTTTGCCGCACGCAGTTCTCGCTGTGTCTGCGCGAATATCAGGCAGCGGACGCGGGCGACGACTCCGCCTGCGCTTATGGCGAACTGCTCTCGCCCGAGCTCGGCGCGGGAAGTTTTTCCTTGCCGGAGACTGCCGCGCCTCTGCGACTCGCCTTCACCTTCCGTTGGACGCGCGCCGTCTCGCTGCTGCTGCGCGCCCTGGACGCGGCCGGCGGCGGGGAGCTGGCGAGGGCGCGCTGGGCCGGCCTGCTCGAGCCCGGGCCCGTTTGGCACGTGCTGCGAGCCACCGCGCCCCCCGCCGCCCTCGTGTATCGCGTGCGAGTCCTCTGCCAGGATAACTACTACGGCGACACCTGCACGCGCTTCTGCCGGCCGCGCGACGACGCCTTCGGCCATTACGGCTGCCTGCCCACCGGCGACAAGGAGTGTTTGTCCGGTTGGCGCGGGCCGAACTGCGAGACGCCCGTGTGCAAGCGGGGATGCCACCCGGAGCACGGTCACTGTTCGCGTCCGGGCGCGTGCGAATGCCGGCCGGGTTGGCGCGGCGATCTGTGCGCCGAGTGCAGGCCTTACCCCGGCTGCAAGCACGGCTCCTGCAACGACACCTCGTGGGACTGCACGTGCGACACCAACTGGGGCGGGATTCTCTGCGACCAAGACCTCAACTACTGCGGCACGCACGAGCCCTGCCAGCACGGCGGCACCTGCGAGAACACCGCGCCCGACCAGTACCTGTGCTCGTGCGCCGACGGCTTCTCGGGCGCGGAGTGCCAGCGCGTGGACAACCCCTGCGCGACCCGCCCCTGCGTCTCCGGCGACTGCCGCGTGTCGGACGACTCTCCTGGGTTCAGTTGCGAGTGTCGCGCGGGCTGGGCGGGGCAACTGTGCGACCGTGACATCGACGAATGCGCCCCACGGCCGTGCGCGAATGGCGCCACCTGCCACGACAAAGAGAACGCATTCGTGTGCGCGTGCGCGCCAGGCTGGACGGGGCCCACGTGCACCCAAGGTAATCCCCACAGCCTGCCTGTATAACCTCAGGGTGTTAATAATTCATACTTCACGGTCTGAATACTTGTAAGTGGTGGTACTACCCAGGATTGGCAGACCACTGCCTACCACTCTTTGACAACCAGACCTGGAGAAAATATCCGCCTCTTTTATAAACAAGTATTTGTAATATGTTTTCTCATTAATCACATATAAAAGCTATATAACAAATTGAACCGGGAATCGAACTCGGAACTTTCCGCGTGCTACAGACTAGTAGTATGATGACCAATACTCTACGCCTGTCGTCAAATATATTTTCAAACGAATAATTATATTAGAAGCATTCATCAGGAGCGCTAAATATGTGCCCTTAAGAACCCTTTACGGTTGATTGCAGACGTGGACGAGTGCGCGTCTTCGGGCGTGAACGGCTCCCTGGGCGTGTGCGTGTATGCGCTCTCGTGCGAGAACACCGCCGGCGGGTATCGCTGCGATTGCGTGCCCGGCTGGGAAGGGCCGCGATGCGAGCGCAACGTGGACGACTGCGCTGAGCGGCCCTGCGCACACGGCGCCACCTGCATAGACCTCGTGGCCGACTTCCATTGCGCGTGCGCCGCGGGCTACGCCGGCCGCCGCTGCGACCAGGACGTGGACGACTGCGCCTCGCAGCCCTGCCGCCACGGAGGGGAGTGCCGCGACTTGCTCGACGACTTCCGCTGCATCTGCCCCGCGGGCTACTCCGGAGACCTGTGCGAGGTATCACCCACCCACTCACTCACTCACTCTGGTGCTTGGACTAATTATTGTAATATGCACTAACTGTTCCTGGTGGCTTCTTGTTCTAGCTCAGCGCAATGCGATGCACGGGGAGGTACTGTCAGGTGAGGGTGTGTGCGTGTGTTCAACTTCGATTTAGTTACAATCTGCACAGACGTGCAGAACTATGCCGGCCATTTTCAATGGTACTCATGAATGCGTAATGATGTTTCTTTGATGGCCAATTCTATGACGATTCCCTAAAGATATCCCTAAATGTGGTGCTTGGCGAAAACTCCAGAACGGTTGGACTGATTTGGCTTATTTTGGTTTTGAAATATAATAATAATAATCGTTTATTATATTAATTGGTGTGGAAAGCCTATATACAATTTAGTAATAAATATAATTTTGACAAAATAGTGATATTTAAGTGAACATATATTAAACGTTGTGGATAGGAACGATAGGCTGATTACTTATGTCGCCCCTGCCACTGCACTAGGCGGACCTGTGTTGCAGTGACTGGTAGGATTGTGTAAGTTAGTTAAATAAATAAAATATAAATAATAAATAAATAAATAAATAAATAATATCTGTAGAAGACCAAGGAAGGAACAAGAGATAGAACTGTAGTGCTTTAACTAAAGCCTTTTGCTGTGCCGTTATCAAATTGAAAAATGGGCGTATCTGATCATGCGCCATCATGAATCCTCTCAGATCAGCAAATCAACAACAGATAGTGCCATAGTGCTTTAAGTAAAATTGTTACTATGAGCCATTAGCTGTGCCGTTATCAAATTGAAGACCTGGAGTATGCACCATGCAGATGCAAGGAATATAACTTTGAAGCCATGACTAATGTTGTTTCTTACTATAAGGCTGGTGAAATGACTAAAGTGGTTTTAGTGGTTTCGGGGGTTTCTTTAAAATTTCAATTTTGGTTTTTATTATGTATTTTCTGCTAATATTCAGTTATTGAATATATATCACACTATTTAATTCTGAGGCGGTTATAATAATACTAATACAATACTTTTGCTTTTATTTATTTTGGTTAATTAATTTAAGTCGGATAATCTATATATTATAAAGCGGTGTGTGATGAAATGGCGTTGCAGGATGACCGCGATCACTGTGCGAGCGGTCCCTGCGAGAACGGCGCCGCGTGCTACAGCGCCCAAGGGGACTATTACTGCCGGTGTGCGCCAGGGTTCAGTGGCAGACATTGCGAACAAAGAACAGCGGGGACGATCTCCGCGTGCGCGGCCACGCCCTGCCGCAACAATGGCACATGCATCGCCCACGGGGACGAGGACTATCAATGCAAGTGTCGCGAAGGGTGGACAGGTGAGACAGGCGGAATTGGCAACACGTCGCTGACGCCGAAGAGGTCGGACCGTACATAGATCTGTGTGTCTGTTTCAGGCAAAAGTTGTGCGACTGCGATCGTGACGACTGAAACGAGCGATTGCGGCTGCGTGAACGGTGGCGCGTGTGCGGGCGGCGCGTGCGTTTGTGCGCCAGGTTGGGGCGGGGCCAAGTGTGACGTGCGTTTGCCCGCACGGCCACCCGCCTGTCCCCCGCCGGCGACGCTCGCCCGCCCTCCGGGCCTCTCCGTGCGGTGCGTTTGTCGCGCGACAGATGCGCGGCAACAACGCCGCTGCCTCGAATGTGAGTGTAACACATGTTTAGCCGCCAATTATTCTTCAAATTGTCTGTTGTTCATTATCACTGCCGGGAATTTCGGCGCCTAGCAACGATGTAGAATCAATCGTGCAAAGGGGCCTAAAGCTCTGAATCGTTTGCGCTTACTTTAACTTGTTGATTAAGTTGGGGGAGTCCCCGAACACGTTACTCTTATGTTCTGTCAAGTCTGTCATCAGCAAATGCTGTTATTATAAAATGTATATGAGCAGGTATTTAATAGGAGTGTAATATTTTATCCAATTGTATTATTATAATATGACACAGCAATCGGCGAAAAGGAATCTGAAGAGCAAGAGGCCGGGGAGGAGGAAGACGAAATGGAATGCATTGCAGGAAGTGGGTGGTGGTGGGGTTGCAACGTGTGCTGGTGTGGGGCAGGCGGGAGTGCGAGGTGCACGAGGGTGTGGTGCGGGGTGGAGGATTGCGCGGGCAGAGGTGCGGTTTGCCGCGGTGATGAGGTTTGCGTACCAGTGGCGGGTGCGTTGTGTCTGCGGCAACCGTGCGGCGCGCCCGCCGAGTGTCGCAGAGTGACCGGCCGCCGCGTCGAACCTCCCGCGCTGCCCGCGCCCGCCGCCTGTTGGCCTGGAGCGATCCCCTCGCCCGCTCATTCGCGCTGCGTGTTAGCCGAGCTGCAATTGGCGCGCGAGTTGATCTCCGCAGGCGCTCACGTGGAGTCTGCGTGCGCTCGCCTCAGACGCGCCCTGTCCGCCACTCTGGCGGGAGACGTCCGGGCGACGCGACACGAGCTCGTGCTGTTGTGCGACCTGTCGCAAGTGGACGACGACACCGTCGATATCGCTCTCGTGAGTATCAAAGAAACCGCTCAATCGATGTCGTATGTCCGCTCACGTGACATATAACTTATGGCATCAATATGTTGCAGTGGGTGTCCGATGACGAGGGTACAGCGCAGTCCGCGGCGATGGCGACGCGGCTGCTGGCGGAGGCGATGCGAGCGCTCGGCGAGCTGGTGTCGCGGCGGCGGGCTAACGGCGGATGTCCGCTGCTGACGGCGGCTCTGCGGCTTCGAGTGCGGCCCCCCGCAACTCCACCCGCCGCCTCGTCTTCGACCGCAGTGATAGCCGTCGCAGTGTTGGTGCCATCGCTGTGTCTGGTGGGGGCTGCCGCCGCGCTCCTGGCGTTTCGCCGGCGGAGAGCGCGTGCCGCGGCGCGCGAGAGAGAGCGGGACAACAAGACCAACAACCTGCAGAATGAGGAGAACTTGCGCCGCTACTCGCGGCCTCCTCCCGCAGGCTCGCCGCAACCGCAACCCATGCAACATAACTTCAAGCCGCAAAACAACGCGGACAAGCCGTGCTGCCACCGCGACTCGCTGACGGTCGTCGTGTGACACTAAGTGTGATACTAAGTTTAAGTGGTGAGACGCCATTGTCGCGCGAACTCTCTTTTATGTAATGATTTTGTAAATAGCAATTCTATGTAAATATTGTAATTAAGATTTTTTATTAGCAGACGAACAAAATTAATAAAGTTATTATTATGTTTTTTTTGTTTTCTTTTTTATTCCATAAATGTATATATAATATATGAAAGGTGGACTCGAAGCCAACCTTTGTGTTGTTTCTTTGTCTCGCCCTTCTGACCTTCAACAATATGTCATTGACCTTAGATTCATGAATTGTCTTTGCCGACAATTACATCTACACTTTTATTTGACACATTTATTGATTTGATTTATTTATTGTGACACGACATTTGACCTCGACCCACTCTGATGATAAGCAAGAGGAGGTCCAAAAATGCCATCGCACAAGCAAAATGCAGCAATTACAAATTGTTACATAATTATCTTGTTTCTTCAAACCATCAATTCCTATTTAAAACGAAAATATTCTAAATCATACACAAACGATTTATTATTATTATTAAAAGCTATATATTAAATATATATATATATACACACACCAGAGTGATGATAGTTTCTGGCGCAAATGATACTTATTAGGAGCGAAAACACGTTGCTTTCAAACACTATCTGATAGACCATTGAATCACCAAAACAATGGAGATTAATTCGCTTGTTTGCTGAGTTTTTCACTAATAACCAGTGACAATATAAGTGTTGTACAATCTGACATAAACATATGTAAAGACAGCGCCTGATTTTGTTGATGTCATTATAGAGCTTTGGCAATCGAACACCATCAGGCGCCTGATGCCATTGTCAATTGATGTTAAATCGCTGCAGTATTACATGAGATGGGCGATTTCCATTTAAGGCATTTCGCCGCAAGAACTGAACACAACCCGATGCGTTGAAAAGATCAGTGCCATTCTCAACTGGGTGCCAGCTTTACAGACTGCTGGCGCCTGATTTTAAATGCCATCTAGCTTCGGCTGTTCATGTAAATTGCCGCCGATTAAAATGAGATCGGCAATTTATATTTACGGCACAACGCAGAACGAAGCGAGCACAACTTGATGGGACAAATAGTGAAGTTCAATTTAACACTTTGGGTGCCAACTTCACAGACCCTGAGACCTCGCAGCCCTGCCGCCACGGAGGGGAGTGCCGCGACTTGCTCGACGACTTCCGCTGCATCTGCCCCGCGGGCTACTCCGGAGACCTGTGCGAGGTATCACCCACCCACTCACTCACTCACTCTGGTGCTTGGACTAATTATTGTAATATGCACTAACTGTTCCTGGTGGCTTCTTGTTCTAGCTCAGCGCAATGCGATGCACGGGGAGGTACTGTCAGGTGAGGGTGTGTGCGTGTGTTCAACTTCGATTTAGTCACAATCTGCACAGACGTGCAGAACTATGCCGGCCATTTTCAATGGTACTCATGAATGCGTAATGATGTTTCTTTGATGGCCAATTCTATGACGATTCCCTAAAGATATCCCTAAATGTGGTGCTTGGCGAAAACTCCAGAACGGTTGGACTGATTTGGCTTATTTTGGTTTTGAAATATAATAATAATAATCGTTTATTATATTAATTGGTGTGGAAAGCCTATATACAATTTAGTAATAAATATAATTTTGACAAAATAGTGATATTTAAGTGAACATATATTAAACGTTGTGGATAGGAACGATAGGCTGATTACTTATGTCGCCCCTGCCACTGCACTAGGCGGACCTGTGTTGCAGTGACTGGTAGGATTGTGTAAGTTAGTTAAATAAATAAAATATAAATAATAAATAAATAAATAAATAAATAATATCTGTAGAAGACCAAGGAAGGAACAAGAGATAGAACTGTAGTGCTTTAACTAAAGCCTTTTGCTGTGCCGTTATCAAATTGAAAAATGGGCGTATCTGATCATGCGCCATCATGAATCCTCTCAGATCAGCAAATCAACAACAGATAGTGCCATAGTGCTTTAAGTAAAATTGTTACTATGAGCCATTAGCTGTGCCGTTATCAAATTGAAGACCTGGAGTATGCACCATGCAGATGCAAGGAATATAACTTTGAAGCCATGACTAATGTTGTTTCTTACTATAAGGCTGGTGAAATGACTAAAGTGGTTTTAGTGGTTTCGGGGGTTTCTTTAAAATTTCAATTTTGGTTTTTATTATGTATTTTCTGCTAATATTCAGTTATTGAATATATATCACACTATTTAATTCTGAGGCGGTTATAATAATACTAATACAATACTTTTGCTTTTATTTATTTTGGTTAATTAATTTAAGTCGGATAATCTATATATTATAAAGCGGTGTGTGATGAAATGGCGTTGCAGGATGACCGCGATCACTGTGCGAGCGGTCCCTGCGAGAACGGCGCCGCGTGCTACAGCGCCCAAGGGGACTATTACTGCCGGTGTGCGCCAGGGTTCAGTGGCAGACATTGCGAACAAAGAACAGCGGGGACGATCTCCGCGTGCGCGGCCACGCCCTGCCGCAACAATGGCACATGCATCGCCCACGGGGACGAGGACTATCAATGCAAGTGTCGCGAAGGGTGGACAGGTGAGACAGGCGGAATTGGCAACACGTCGCTGACGCCGAAGAGGTCGGACCGTACATAGATCTGTGTGTCTGTTTCAGGCAAAAGTTGTGCGACTGCGATCGTGACGACTGAAACGAGCGATTGCGGCTGCGTGAACGGTGGCGCGTGTGCGGGCGGCGCGTGCGTTTGTGCGCCAGGTTGGGGCGGGGCCAAGTGTGACGTGCGTTTGCCCGCACGGCCACCCGCCTGTCCCCCGCCGGCGACGCTCGCCCGCCCTCCGGGCCTCTCCGTGCGGTGCGTTTGTCGCGCGACAGATGCGCGGCAACAACGCCGCTGCCTCGAATGTGAGTGTAACACATGTTTAGCCGCCAATTATTCTTCAAATTGTCTGTTGTTCATTATCACTGCCGGGAATTTCGGCGCCTAGCAACGATGTAGAATCAATCGTGCAAAGGGGCCTAAAGCTCTGAATCGTTTGCGCTTACTTTAACTTGTTGATTAAGTTGGGGGAGTCCCCGAACACGTTACTCTTATGTTCTGTCAAGTCTGTCATCAGCAAATGCTGTTATTATAAAATGTATATGAGCAGGTATTTAATAGGAGTGTAATATTTTATCCAATTGTATTATTATAATATGACACAGCAATCGGCGAAAAGGAATCTGAAGAGCAAGAGGCCGGGGAGGAGGAAGACGAAATGGAATGCATTGCAGGAAGTGGGTGGTGGTGGGGTTGCAACGTGTGCTGGTGTGGGGCAGGCGGGAGTGCGAGGTGCACGAGGGTGTGGTGCGGGGTGGAGGATTGCGCGGGCAGAGGTGCGGTTTGCCGCGGTGATGAGGTTTGCGTACCAGTGGCGGGTGCGTTGTGTCTGCGGCAACCGTGCGGCGCGCCCGCCGAGTGTCGCAGAGTGACCGGCCGCCGCGTCGAACCTCCCGCGCTGCCCGCGCCCGCCGCCTGTTGGCCTGGAGCGATCCCCTCGCCCGCTCATTCGCGCTGCGTGTTAGCCGAGCTGCAATTGGCGCGCGAGTTGATCTCCGCAGGCGCTCACGTGGAGTCTGCGTGCGCTCGCCTCAGACGCGCCCTGTCCGCCACTCTGGCGGGAGACGTCCGGGCGACGCGACACGAGCTCGTGCTGTTGTGCGACCTGTCGCAAGTGGACGACGACACCGTCGATATCGCTCTCGTGAGTATCAAAGAAACCGCTCAATCGATGTCGTATGTCCGCTCACGTGACATATAACTTATGGCATCAATATGTTGCAGTGGGTGTCCGATGACGAGGGTACAGCGCAGTCCGCGGCGATGGCGACGCGGCTGCTGGCGGAGGCGATGCGAGCGCTCGGCGAGCTGGTGTCGCGGCGGCGGGCTAACGGCGGATGTCCGCTGCTGACGGCGGCTCTGCGGCTTCGAGTGCGGCCCCCCGCAACTCCACCCGCCGCCTCGTCTTCGACCGCAGTGATAGCCGTCGCAGTGTTGGTGCCATCGCTGTGTCTGGTGGGGGCTGCCGCCGCGCTCCTGGCGTTTCGCCGGCGGAGAGCGCGTGCCGCGGCGCGCGAGAGAGAGCGGGACAACAAGACCAACAACCTGCAGAATGAGGAGAACTTGCGCCGCTACTCGCGGCCTCCTCCCGCAGGCTCGCCGCAACCGCAACCCATGCAACATAACTTCAAGCCGCAAAACAACGCGGACAAGCCGTGCTGCCACCGCGACTCGCTGACGGTCGTCGTGTGACACTAAGTGTGATACTAAGTTTAAGTGGTGAGACGCCATTGTCGCGCGAACTCTCTTTTATGTAATGATTTTGTAAATAGCAATTCTATGTAAATATTGTAATTAAGATTTTTTATTAGCAGACGAACAAAATTAATAAAGTTATTATTATGTTTTTTTTGTTTTCTTTTTTATTCCATAAATGTATATATAATATATGAAAGGTGGACTCGAAGCCAACCTTTGTGTTGTTTCTTTGTCTCGCCCTTCTGACCTTCAACAATATGTCATTGACCTTAGATTCATGAATTGTCTTTGCCGACAATTACATCTACACTTTTATTTGACACATTTATTGATTTGATTTATTTATTGTGACACGACATTTGACCTCGACCCACTCTGATGATAAGCAAGAGGAGGTCCAAAAATGCCATCGCACAAGCAAAATGCAGCAATTACAAATTGTTACATAATTATCTTGTTTCTTCAAACCATCAATTCCTATTTAAAACGAAAATATTCTAAATCATACACAAACGATTTATTATTATTATTAAAAGCTATATATTAAATATATATATATATACACACACCAGAGTGATGATAGTTTCTGGCGCAAATGATACTTATTAGGAGCGAAAACACGTTGCTTTCAAACACTATCTGATAGACCATTGAATCACCAAAACAATGGAGATTAATTCGCTTGTTTGCTGAGTTTTTCACTAATAACCAGTGACAATATAAGTGTTGTACAATCTGACATAAACATATGTAAAGACAGCGCCTGATTTTGTTGATGTCATTATAGAGCTTTGGCAATCGAACACCATCAGGCGCCTGATGCCATTGTCAATTGATGTTAAATCGCTGCAGTATTACATGAGATGGGCGATTTCCATTTAAGGCATTTCGCCGCAAGAACTGAACACAACCCGATGCGTTGAAAAGATCAGTGCCATTCTCAACTGGGTGCCAGCTTTACAGACTGCTGGCGCCTGATTTTAAATGCCATCTAGCTTCGGCTGTTCATGTAAATTGCCGCCGATTAAAATGAGATCGGCAATTTATATTTACGGCACAACGCAGAACGAAGCGAGCACAACTTGATGGGACAAATAGTGAAGTTCAATTTAACACTTTGGGTGCCAACTTCACAGACCCTGAGACCTCGCAGCCCTGCCGCCACGGAGGGGAGTGCCGCGACTTGCTCGACGACTTCCGCTGCATCTGCCCCGCGGGCTACTCCGGAGACCTGTGCGAGGTATCACCCACCCACTCACTCACTCACTCTGGTGCTTGGACTAATTATTGTAATATGCACTAACTGTTCCTGGTGGCTTCTTGTTCTAGCTCAGCGCAATGCGATGCACGGGGAGGTACTGTCAGGTGAGGGTGTGTGCGTGTGTTCAACTTCGATTTAGTCACAATCTGCACAGACGTGCAGAACTATGCCGGCCATTTTTCAATGGTACTCATGAATGCGTAATGATGTTTCTTTGATGGCCAATTCTATGACGATTCCCTAAAGATATCCCTAAATGTGGTGCTTGGCGAAAACTCCAGAACGGTTGGACTGATTTGGCTTATTTTGGTTTTGAAATATAATAATAATAATCGTTTATTATATTAATTGGTGTGGAAAGCCTATATACAATTTAGTAATAAATATAATTTTGACAAAATAGTGATATTTAAGTGAACATATCTTAAACGTTGTGGATAGGAACGATAGGCTGATTACTTATGTCGCCCCTGCCACTGCACTAGGCGGACCTGTGTTGCAGTGACTGGTAGGATTGTGTAAGTTAGTTAAATAAATAAAATATAAATAATAAATAAATAAATAAATAAATAATATCTGTAGAAGACCAAGGAAGGAACAAGAGATAGAACTGTAGTGCTTTAACTAAAGCCTTTTGCTGTGCCGTTATCAAATTGAAAAATGGGCGTATCTGATCATGCGCCATCATGAATCCTCTCAGATCAGCAAATCAACAACAGATAGTGCCATAGTGCTTTAAGTAAAATTGTTACTATGAGCCATTAGCTGTGCCGTTATCAAATTGAAGACCTGGAGTATGCACCATGCAGATGCAAGGAATATAACTTTGAAGCCATGACTAATGTTGTTTCTTACTATAAGGCTGGTGAAATGACTAAAGTGGTTTTAGTGGTTTCGGGGGTTTCTTAAAATTTCAATTTTGGTTTTTATTATGTATTTTCTGCTAATATTCAGTTATTGAATATATATCACACTATTTAATTCTGAGGCGGTTATAATAATACTAATACAATACTTTTGCTTTTATTTATTTTGGTTAATTAATTTAAGTCGGATAATCTATATATTATAAAGCGGTGTGTGATGAAATGGCGTTGCAGGATGACCGCGATCACTGTGCGAGCGGTCCCTGCGAGAACGGCGCCGCGTGGCTACAGCGCCCAAGGGGACTATTACTGCCGGTGTGCGCCAGGGTTCAGTGGCAGACATTGCGAACAAAGAACAGCGGGGACGATCTCCGCGTGCGCGGCCACGCCCTGCCGCAACAATGGCACATGCATCGCCCACGGGGACGAGGACTATCAATGCAAGTGTCGCGAAGGGTGGACAGGTGAGACAGGCGGAATTGGCAACACGTCGCTGACGCCGAAGAGGTCGGACCGTACATAGATCTGTGTGTCTGTTTCAGGCAAAAGTTGTGCGACTGCGATCGTGACGACTGAAACGAGCGATTGCGGCTGCGTGAACGGTGGCGCGTGTGCGGGCGGCGCGTGCGTTTGTGCGCCAGGTTGGGGCGGGGCCAAGTGTGACGTGCGTTTGCCCGCACGGCCACCCGCCTGTCCCCCGCCGGCGACGCTCGCCCGCCCTCCGGGCCTCTCCGTGCGGTGCGTTTGTCGCGCGACAGATGCGCGGCAACAACGCCGCTGCCTCGAATGTGAGTGTAACACATGTTTAGCCGCCAATTATTCTTCAAATTGTCTGTTGTTCATTATCACTGCCGGGAATTTCGGCGCCTAGCAACGATGTAGAATCAATCGTGCAAAGGGGCCTAAAGCTCTGAATCGTTTGCGCTTACTTTAACTTGTTGATTAAGTTGGGGGAGTCCCCGAACACGTTACTCTTATGTTCTGTCAAGTCTGTCATCAGCAAATGCTGTTATTATAAAATGTATATGAGCAGGTATTTAATAGGAGTGTAATATTTTATCCAATTGTATTATTATAATATGACACAGCAATCGGCGAAAAGGAATCTGAAGAGCAAGAGGCCGGGGAGGAGGAAGACGAAATGGAATGCATTGCAGGAAGTGGGTGGTGGTGGGGTTGCAACGTGTGCTGGTGTGGGGCAGGCGGGGAGTGCGAGGTGCACGAGGGTGTGGTGCGGGGTGGAGGATTGCGCGGGCAGAGGTGCGGTTTGCCGCGGTGATGAGGTTTGCGTACCAGTGGCGGGGTGCGTTGTGTCTGCGGCAACCGTGCGGCGCGCCCGCCGAGTGTCGCAGAGTGACCGGCCGCCGCGTCGAACCTCCCGCGCTGCCCGCGCCCGCCGCCTGTTGGCCTGGAGCGATCCCCTCGCCCGCTCATTCGCGCTGCGTGTTAGCCGAGCTGCAATTGGCGCGCGAGTTGATCTCCGCAGGCGCTCACGTGGAGTCTGCGTGCGCTCGCCTCAGACGCGCCCTGTCCGCCACTCTGGCGGGAGACGTCCGGGCGACGCGACACGAGCTCGTGCTGTTGTGCGACCTGTCGCAAGTGGACGACGACACCGTCGATATCGCTCTCGTGAGTATCAAAGAAACCGCTCAATCGATGTCGTATGTCCGCTCACGTGACATATAACTTATGGCATCAATATGTTGCAGTGGGTGTCCGATGACGAGGGTACAGCGCAGTCCGCGGCGATGGCGACGCGGCTGCTGGCGGAGGCGATGCGAGCGCTCGGCGAGCTGGTGTCGCGGCGGCGGGCTAACGGCGGATGTCCGCTGCTGACGGCGGCTCTGCGGCTTCGAGGGCCCCCCGCAACTCCACCCGCCGCCTCGTCTTCGACCGCAGTGATAGCCGTCGCAGTGTTGGTGCCATCGCTGTGTCTGGTGGGGGCTGCCGCCGCGCTCCTGGCGTTTCGCCGGCGGAGAGCGCGTGCCGCGGCGCGCGAGAGAGAGCGGGACAACAAGACCAACAACCTGCAGAATGAGGAGAACTTGCGCCGCTACTCGCGGCCTCCTCCCGCAGGCTCGCCGCAACCGCAACCCATGCAACATAACTTCAAGCCGCAAAACAACGCGGACAAGCCGTGCTGCCACCGCGACTCGCTGACGGTCGTCGTGTGACACTAAGTGTGATACTAAGTTTAAGTGGTGAGACGCCATTGTCGCGCGAACTCTCTTTTATGTAATGATTTTGTAAATAGCAATTCTATGTAAATATTGTAATTAAGATTTTTTATTAGCAGACGAACAAAATTAATAAAGTTATTATTATGTTTTTTTTGTTTTCTTTTTTATTCCATAAATGTATATATAATATATGAAAGGTGGACTCGAAGCCAACCTTTGTGTTGTTTCTTTGTCTCGCCCTTCTGACCTTCAACAATATGTCATTGACCTTAGATTCATGAATTGTCTTTGCCGACAATTACATCTACACTTTTATTTGACACATTTATTGATTTGATTTATTTATTGTGACACGACATTTGACCTCGACCCACTCTGATGATAAGCAAGAGGAGGTCCAAAAATGCCATCGCACAAGCAAAATGCAGCAATTACAAATTGTTACATAATTATCTTGTTTCTTCAAACCATCAATTCCTATTTAAAACGAAAATATTCTAAATCATACACAAACGATTTATTATTATTATTAAAAGCTATATATTAAATATATATATATATACACACACCAGAGTGATGATAGTTTCTGGCGCAAATGATACTTATTAGGAGCGAAAACACGTTGCTTTCAAACACTATCTGATAGACCATTGAATCACCAAAACAATGGAGATTAATTCGCTTGTTTGCTGAGTTTTTCACTAATAACCAGTGACAATATAAGTGTTGTACAATCTGACATAAACATATGTAAAGACAGCGCCTGATTTTGTTGATGTCATTATAGAGCTTTGGCAATCGAACACCATCAGGCGCCTGATGCCATTGTCAATTGATGTTAAATCGCTGCAGTATTACATGAGATGGGCGATTTCCATTTAAGGCATTTCGCCGCAAGAACTGAACACAACCCGATGCGTTGAAAAGATCAGTGCCATTCTCAACTGGGTGCCAGCTTTACAGACTGCTGGCGCCTGATTTTAAATGCCATCTAGCTTCGGCTGTTCATGTAAATTGCCGCCGATTAAAATGAGATCGGCAATTTATATTTACGGCACAACGCAGAACGAAGCGAGCACAACTTGATGGGACAAATAGTGAAGTTCAATTTAACACTTTGGGTGCCAACTTCACAGACCCTGAGACCTCGCAGCCCTGCCGCCACGGAGGGGAGTGCCGCGACTTGCTCGACGACTTCCGCTGCATCTGCCCCGCGGGCTACTCCGGAGACCTGTGCGAGGTATCACCCACCCACTCACTCACTCACTCTGGTGCTTGGACTAATTATTGTAATATGCACTAACTGTTCCTGGTGGCTTCTTGTTCTAGCTCAGCGCAATGCGATGCACGGGGAGGTACTGTCAGGTGAGGGTGTGTGCGTGTGTTCAACTTCGATTTAGTCACAATCTGCACAGACGTGCAGAACTATGCCGGCCATTTTCAATGGTACTCATGAATGCGTAATGATGTTTCTTTGATGGCCAATTCTATGACGATTCCCTAAAGATATCCCTAAATGTGGTGCTTGGCGAAAACTCCAGAACGGTTGGACTGATTTGGCTTATTTTGGTTTTGAAATATAATAATAATAATCGTTTATTATATTAATTGGTGTGGAAAGCCTATATACAATTTAGTAATAAATATAATTTTGACAAAATAGTGATATTTAAGTGAACATATATTAAACGTTGTGGATAGGAACGATAGGCTGATTACTTATGTCGCCCCTGCCACTGCACTAGGCGGACCTGTGTTGCAGTGACTGGTAGGATTGTGTAAGTTAGTTAAATAAATAAAATATAAATAATAAATAAATAAATAAATAAATAATATCTGTAGAAGACCAAGGAAGGAACAAGAGATAGAACTGTAGTGCTTTAACTAAAGCCTTTTGCTGTGCCGTTATCAAATTGAAAAATGGGCGTATCTGATCATGCGCCATCATGAATCCTCTCAGATCAGCAAATCAACAACAGATAGTGCCATAGTGCTTTAAGTAAAATTGTTACTATGAGCCATTAGCTGTGCCGTTATCAAATTGAAGACCTGGAGTATGCACCATGCAGATGCAAGGAATATAACTTTGAAGCCATGACTAATGTTGTTTCTTACTATAAGGCTGGTGAAATGACTAAAGTGGTTTTAGTGGTTTCGGGGGTTTCTTTAAAATTTCAATTTTGGTTTTTATTATGTATTTTCTGCTAATATTCAGTTATTGAATATATATCACACTATTTAATTCTGAGGCGGTTATAATAATACTAATACAATACTTTTGCTTTTATTTATTTTGGTTAATTAATTTAAGTCGGATAATCTATATATTATAAAGCGGTGTGTGATGAAATGGCGTTGCAGGATGACCGCGATCACTGTGCGAGCGGTCCCTGCGAGAACGGCGCCGCGTGCTACAGCGCCCAAGGGGACTATTACTGCCGGTGTGCGCCAGGGTTCAGTGGCAGACATTGCGAACAAAGAACAGCGGGGACGATCTCCGCGTGCGCGGCCACGCCCTGCCGCAACAATGGCACATGCATCGCCCACGGGGACGAGGACTATCAATGCAAGTGTCGCGAAGGGTGGACAGGTGAGACAGGCGGAATTGGCAACACGTCGCTGACGCCGAAGAGGTCGGACCGTACATAGATCTGTGTGTCTGTTTCAGGCAAAAGTTGTGCGACTGCGATCGTGACGACTGAAACGAGCGATTGCGGCTGCGTGAACGGTGGCGCGTGTGCGGGCGGCGCGTGCGTTTGTGCGCCAGGTTGGGGCGGGGCCAAGTGTGACGTGCGTTTGCCCGCACGGCCACCCGCCTGTCCCCCGCCGGCGACGCTCGCCCGCCCTCCGGGCCTCTCCGTGCGGTGCGTTTGTCGCGCGACAGATGCGCGGCAACAACGCCGCTGCCTCGAATGTGAGTGTAACACATGTTTAGCCGCCAATTATTCTTCAAATTGTCTGTTGTTCATTATCACTGCCGGGAATTTCGGCGCCTAGCAACGATGTAGAATCAATCGTGCAAAGGGGCCTAAAGCTCTGAATCGTTTGCGCTTACTTTAACTTGTTGATTAAGTTGGGGGAGTCCCCGAACACGTTACTCTTATGTTCTGTCAAGTCTGTCATCAGCAAATGCTGTTATTATAAAATGTATATGAGCAGGTATTTAATAGGAGTGTAATATTTTATCCAATTGTATTATTATAATATGACACAGCAATCGGCGAAAAGGAATCTGAAGAGCAAGAGGCCGGGGAGGAGGAAGACGAAATGGAATGCATTGCAGGAAGTGGGTGGTGGTGGGGTTGCAACGTGTGCTGGTGTGGGGCAGGCGGGAGTGCGAGGTGCACGAGGGTGTGGTGCGGGGTGGAGGATTGCGCGGGCAGAGGTGCGGTTTGCCGCGGTGATGAGGTTTGCGTACCAGTGGCGGGTGCGTTGTGTCTGCGGCAACCGTGCGGCGCGCCCGCCGAGTGTCGCAGAGTGACCGGCCGCCGCGTCGAACCTCCCGCGCTGCCCGCGCCCGCCGCCTGTTGGCCTGGAGCGATCCCCTCGCCCGCTCATTCGCGCTGCGTGTTAGCCGAGCTGCAATTGGCGCGCGAGTTGATCTCCGCAGGCGCTCACGTGGAGTCTGCGTGCGCTCGCCTCAGACGCGCCCTGTCCGCCACTCTGGCGGGAGACGTCCGGGCGACGCGACACGAGCTCGTGCTGTTGTGCGACCTGTCGCAAGTGGACGACGACACCGTCGATATCGCTCTCGTGAGTATCAAAGAAACCGCTCAATCGATGTCGTATGTCCGCTCACGTGACATATAACTTATGGCATCAATATGTTGCAGTGGGTGTCCGATGACGAGGGTACAGCGCAGTCCGCGGCGATGGCGACGCGGCTGCTGGCGGAGGCGATGCGAGCGCTCGGCGAGCTGGTGTCGCGGCGGCGGGCTAACGGCGGATGTCCGCTGCTGACGGCGGCTCTGCGGCTTCGAGTGCGGCCCCCCGCAACTCCACCCGCCGCCTCGTCTTCGACCGCAGTGATAGCCGTCGCAGTGTTGGTGCCATCGCTGTGTCTGGTGGGGGCTGCCGCCGCGCTCCTGGCGTTTCGCCGGCGGAGAGCGCGTGCCGCGGCGCGCGAGAGAGAGCGGGACAACAAGACCAACAACCTGCAGAATGAGGAGAACTTGCGCCGCTACTCGCGGCCTCCTCCCGCAGGCTCGCCGCAACCGCAACCCATGCAACATAACTTCAAGCCGCAAAACAACGCGGACAAGCCGTGCTGCCACCGCGACTCGCTGACGGTCGTCGTGTGACACTAAGTGTGATACTAAGTTTAAGTGGTGAGACGCCATTGTCGCGCGAACTCTCTTTTATGTAATGATTTTGTAAATAGCAATTCTATGTAAATATTGTAATTAAGATTTTTTATTAGCAGACGAACAAAATTAATAAAGTTATTATTATGTTTTTTTTGTTTTCTTTTTTATTCCATAAATGTATATATAATATATGAAAGGTGGACTCGAAGCCAACCTTTGTGTTGTTTCTTTGTCTCGCCCTTCTGACCTTCAACAATATGTCATTGACCTTAGATTCATGAATTGTCTTTGCCGACAATTACATCTACACTTTTATTTGACACATTTATTGATTTGATTTATTTATTGTGACACGACATTTGACCTCGACCCACTCTGATGATAAGCAAGAGGAGGTCCAAAAATGCCATCGCACAAGCAAAATGCAGCAATTACAAATTGTTACATAATTATCTTGTTTCTTCAAACCATCAATTCCTATTTAAAACGAAAATATTCTAAATCATACACAAACGATTTATTATTATTATTAAAAGCTATATATTAAATATATATATATATACACACACCAGAGTGATGATAGTTTCTGGCGCAAATGATACTTATTAGGAGCGAAAACACGTTGCTTTCAAACACTATCTGATAGACCATTGAATCACCAAAACAATGGAGATTAATTCGCTTGTTTGCTGAGTTTTTCACTAATAACCAGTGACAATATAAGTGTTGTACAATCTGACATAAACATATGTAAAGACAGCGCCTGATTTTGTTGATGTCATTATAGAGCTTTGGCAATCGAACACCATCAGGCGCCTGATGCCATTGTCAATTGATGTTAAATCGCTGCAGTATTACATGAGATGGGCGATTTCCATTTAAGGCATTTCGCCGCAAGAACTGAACACAACCCGATGCGTTGAAAAGATCAGTGCCATTCTCAACTGGGTGCCAGCTTTACAGACTGCTGGCGCCTGATTTTAAATGCCATCTAGCTTCGGCTGTTCATGTAAATTGCCGCCGATTAAAATGAGATCGGCAATTTATATTTACGGCACAACGCAGAACGAAGCGAGCACAACTTGATGGGACAAATAGTGAAGTTCAATTTAACACTTTGGGTGCCAACTTCACAGACCCTGAGACCTCGCAGCCCTGCCGCCACGGAGGGGAGTGCCGCGACTTGCTCGACGACTTCCGCTGCATCTGCCCCGCGGGCTACTCCGGAGACCTGTGCGAGGTATCACCCACCCACTCACTCACTCACTCTGGTGCTTGGACTAATTATTGTAATATGCACTAACTGTTCCTGGTGGCTTCTTGTTCTAGCTCAGCGCAATGCGATGCACGGGGAGGTACTGTCAGGTGAGGGTGTGTGCGTGTGTTCAACTTCGATTTAGTCACAATCTGCACAGACGTGCAGAACTATGCCGGCCATTTTCAATGGTACTCATGAATGCGTAATGATGTTTCTTTGATGGCCAATTCTATGACGATTCCCTAAAGATATCCCTAAATGTGGTGCTTGGCGAAAACTCCAGAACGGTTGGACTGATTTGGCTTATTTTGGTTTTGAAATATAATAATAATAATCGTTTATTATATTAATTGGTGTGGAAAGCCTATATACAATTTAGTAATAAATATAATTTTGACAAAATAGTGATATTTAAGTGAACATATATTAAACGTTGTGGATAGGAACGATAGGCTGATTACTTATGTCGCCCCTGCCACTGCACTAGGCGGACCTGTGTTGCAGTGACTGGTAGGATTGTGTAAGTTAGTTAAATAAATAAAATATAAATAATAAATAAATAAATAAATAAATAATATCTGTAGAAGACCAAGGAAGGAACAAGAGATAGAACTGTAGTGCTTTAACTAAAGCCTTTTGCTGTGCCGTTATCAAATTGAAAAATGGGCGTATCTGATCATGCGCCATCATGAATCCTCTCAGATCAGCAAATCAACAACAGATAGTGCCATAGTGCTTTAAGTAAAATTGTTACTATGAGCCATTAGCTGTGCCGTTATCAAATTGAAGACCTGGAGTATGCACCATGCAGATGCAAGGAATATAACTTTGAAGCCATGACTAATGTTGTTTCTTACTATAAGGCTGGTGAAATGACTAAAGTGGTTTTAGTGGTTTCGGGGGTTTCTTTAAAATTTCAATTTTGGTTTTTATTATGTATTTTCTGCTAATATTCAGTTATTGAATATATATCACACTATTTAATTCTGAGGCGGTTATAATAATACTAATACAATACTTTTGCTTTTATTTATTTTGGTTAATTAATTTAAGTCGGATAATCTATATATTATAAAGCGGTGTGTGATGAAATGGCGTTGCAGGATGACCGCGATCACTGTGCGAGCGGTCCCTGCGAGAACGGCGCCGCGTGCTACAGCGCCCAAGGGGACTATTACTGCCGGTGTGCGCCAGGGTTCAGTGGCAGACATTGCGAACAAAGAACAGCGGGGACGATCTCCGCGTGCGCGGCCACGCCCTGCCGCAACAATGGCACATGCATCGCCCACGGGGACGAGGACTATCAATGCAAGTGTCGCGAAGGGTGGACAGGTGAGACAGGCGGAATTGGCAACACGTCGCTGACGCCGAAGAGGTCGGACCGTACATAGATCTGTGTGTCTGTTTCAGGCAAAAGTTGTGCGACTGCGATCGTGACGACTGAAACGAGCGATTGCGGCTGCGTGAACGGTGGCGCGTGTGCGGGCGGCGCGTGCGTTTGTGCGCCAGGTTGGGGCGGGGCCAAGTGTGACGTGCGTTTGCCCGCACGGCCACCCGCCTGTCCCCCGCCGGCGACGCTCGCCCGCCCTCCGGGCCTCTCCGTGCGGTGCGTTTGTCGCGCGACAGATGCGCGGCAACAACGCCGCTGCCTCGAATGTGAGTGTAACACATGTTTAGCCGCCAATTATTCTTCAAATTGTCTGTTGTTCATTATCACTGCCGGGAATTTCGGCGCCTAGCAACGATGTAGAATCAATCGTGCAAAGGGGCCTAAAGCTCTGAATCGTTTGCGCTTACTTTAACTTGTTGATTAAGTTGGGGGAGTCCCCGAACACGTTACTCTTATGTTCTGTCAAGTCTGTCATCAGCAAATGCTGTTATTATAAAATGTATATGAGCAGGTATTTAATAGGAGTGTAATATTTTATCCAATTGTATTATTATAATATGACACAGCAATCGGCGAAAAGGAATCTGAAGAGCAAGAGGCCGGGGAGGAGGAAGACGAAATGGAATGCATTGCAGGAAGTGGGTGGTGGTGGGGTTGCAACGTGTGCTGGTGTGGGGCAGGCGGGAGTGCGAGGTGCACGAGGGTGTGGTGCGGGGTGGAGGATTGCGCGGGCAGAGGTGCGGTTTGCCGCGGTGATGAGGTTTGCGTACCAGTGGCGGGTGCGTTGTGTCTGCGGCAACCGTGCGGCGCGCCCGCCGAGTGTCGCAGAGTGACCGGCCGCCGCGTCGAACCTCCCGCGCTGCCCGCGCCCGCCGCCTGTTGGCCTGGAGCGATCCCCTCGCCCGCTCATTCGCGCTGCGTGTTAGCCGAGCTGCAATTGGCGCGCGAGTTGATCTCCGCAGGCGCTCACGTGGAGTCTGCGTGCGCTCGCCTCAGACGCGCCCTGTCCGCCACTCTGGCGGGAGACGTCCGGGCGACGCGACACGAGCTCGTGCTGTTGTGCGACCTGTCGCAAGTGGACGACGACACCGTCGATATCGCTCTCGTGAGTATCAAAGAAACCGCTCAATCGATGTCGTATGTCCGCTCACGTGACATATAACTTATGGCATCAATATGTTGCAGTGGGTGTCCGATGACGAGGGTACAGCGCAGTCCGCGGCGATGGCGACGCGGCTGCTGGCGGAGGCGATGCGAGCGCTCGGCGAGCTGGTGTCGCGGCGGCGGGCTAACGGCGGATGTCCGCTGCTGACGGCGGCTCTGCGGCTTCGAGTGCGGCCCCCCGCAACTCCACCCGCCGCCTCGTCTTCGACCGCAGTGATAGCCGTCGCAGTGTTGGTGCCATCGCTGTGTCTGGTGGGGGCTGCCGCCGCGCTCCTGGCGTTTCGCCGGCGGAGAGCGCGTGCCGCGGCGCGCGAGAGAGAGCGGGACAACAAGACCAACAACCTGCAGAATGAGGAGAACTTGCGCCGCTACTCGCGGCCTCCTCCCGCAGGCTCGCCGCAACCGCAACCCATGCAACATAACTTCAAGCCGCAAAACAACGCGGACAAGCCGTGCTGCCACCGCGACTCGCTGACGGTCGTCGTGTGACACTAAGTGTGATACTAAGTTTAAGTGGTGAGACGCCATTGTCGCGCGAACTCTCTTTTATGTAATGATTTTGTAAATAGCAATTCTATGTAAATATTGTAATTAAGATTTTTTATTAGCAGACGAACAAAATTAATAAAGTTATTATTATGTTTTTTTTGTTTTCTTTTTTATTCCATAAATGTATATATAATATATGAAAGGTGGACTCGAAGCCAACCTTTGTGTTGTTTCTTTGTCTCGCCCTTCTGACCTTCAACAATATGTCATTGACCTTAGATTCATGAATTGTCTTTGCCGACAATTACATCTACACTTTTATTTGACACATTTATTGATTTGATTTATTTATTGTGACACGACATTTGACCTCGACCCACTCTGATGATAAGCAAGAGGAGGTCCAAAAATGCCATCGCACAAGCAAAATGCAGCAATTACAAATTGTTACATAATTATCTTGTTTCTTCAAACCATCAATTCCTATTTAAAACGAAAATATTCTAAATCATACACAAACGATTTATTATTATTATTAAAAGCTATATATTAAATATATATATATATACACACACCAGAGTGATGATAGTTTCTGGCGCAAATGATACTTATTAGGAGCGAAAACACGTTGCTTTCAAACACTATCTGATAGACCATTGAATCACCAAAACAATGGAGATTAATTCGCTTGTTTGCTGAGTTTTTCACTAATAACCAGTGACAATATAAGTGTTGTACAATCTGACATAAACATATGTAAAGACAGCGCCTGATTTTGTTGATGTCATTATAGAGCTTTGGCAATCGAACACCATCAGGCGCCTGATGCCATTGTCAATTGATGTTAAATCGCTGCAGTATTACATGAGATGGGCGATTTCCATTTAAGGCATTTCGCCGCAAGAACTGAACACAACCCGATGCGTTGAAAAGATCAGTGCCATTCTCAACTGGGTGCCAGCTTTACAGACTGCTGGCGCCTGATTTTAAATGCCATCTAGCTTCGGCTGTTCATGTAAATTGCCGCCGATTAAAATGAGATCGGCAATTTATATTTACGGCACAACGCAGAACGAAGCGAGCACAACTTGATGGGACAAATAGTGAAGTTCAATTTAACACTTTGGGTGCCAACTTCACAGACCCTGAGACCTCGCAGCCCTGCCGCCACGGAGGGGAGTGCCGCGACTTGCTCGACGACTTCCGCTGCATCTGCCCCGCGGGCTACTCCGGAGACCTGTGCGAGGTATCACCCACCCACTCACTCACTCACTCTGGTGCTTGGACTAATTATTGTAATATGCACTAACTGTTCCTGGTGGCTTCTTGTTCTAGCTCAGCGCAATGCGATGCACGGGGAGGTACTGTCAGGTGAGGGTGTGTGCGTGTGTTCAACTTCGATTTAGTCACAATCTGCACAGACGTGCAGAACTATGCCGGCCATTTTCAATGGTACTCATGAATGCGTAATGATGTTTCTTTGATGGCCAATTCTATGACGATTCCCTAAAGATATCCCTAAATGTGGTGCTTGGCGAAAACTCCAGAACGGTTGGACTGATTTGGCTTATTTTGGTTTTGAAATATAATAATAATAATCGTTTATTATATTAATTGGTGTGGAAAGCCTATATACAATTTAGTAATAAATATAATTTTGACAAAATAGTGATATTTAAGTGAACATATATTAAACGTTGTGGATAGGAACGATAGGCTGATTACTTATGTCGCCCCTGCCACTGCACTAGGCGGACCTGTGTTGCAGTGACTGGTAGGATTGTGTAAGTTAGTTAAATAAATAAAATATAAATAATAAATAAATAAATAAATAAATAATATCTGTAGAAGACCAAGGAAGGAACAAGAGATAGAACTGTAGTGCTTTAACTAAAGCCTTTTGCTGTGCCGTTATCAAATTGAAAAATGGGCGTATCTGATCATGCGCCATCATGAATCCTCTCAGATCAGCAAATCAACAACAGATAGTGCCATAGTGCTTTAAGTAAAATTGTTACTATGAGCCATTAGCTGTGCCGTTATCAAATTGAAGACCTGGAGTATGCACCATGCAGATGCAAGGAATATAACTTTGAAGCCATGACTAATGTTGTTTCTTACTATAAGGCTGGTGAAATGACTAAAGTGGTTTTAGTGGTTTCGGGGGTTTCTTTAAAATTTCAATTTTGGTTTTTATTATGTATTTTCTGCTAATATTCAGTTATTGAATATATATCACACTATTTAATTCTGAGGCGGTTATAATAATACTAATACAATACTTTTGCTTTTATTTATTTTGGTTAATTAATTTAAGTCGGATAATCTATATATTATAAAGCGGTGTGTGATGAAATGGCGTTGCAGGATGACCGCGATCACTGTGCGAGCGGTCCCTGCGAGAACGGCGCCGCGTGCTACAGCGCCCAAGGGGACTATTACTGCCGGTGTGCGCCAGGGTTCAGTGGCAGACATTGCGAACAAAGAACAGCGGGGACGATCTCCGCGTGCGCGGCCACGCCCTGCCGCAACAATGGCACATGCATCGCCCACGGGGACGAGGACTATCAATGCAAGTGTCGCGAAGGGTGGACAGGTGAGACAGGCGGAATTGGCAACACGTCGCTGACGCCGAAGAGGTCGGACCGTACATAGATCTGTGTGTCTGTTTCAGGCAAAAGTTGTGCGACTGCGATCGTGACGACTGAAACGAGCGATTGCGGCTGCGTGAACGGTGGCGCGTGTGCGGGCGGCGCGTGCGTTTGTGCGCCAGGTTGGGGCGGGGCCAAGTGTGACGTGCGTTTGCCCGCACGGCCACCCGCCTGTCCCCCGCCGGCGACGCTCGCCCGCCCTCCGGGCCTCTCCGTGCGGTGCGTTTGTCGCGCGACAGATGCGCGGCAACAACGCCGCTGCCTCGAATGTGAGTGTAACACATGTTTAGCCGCCAATTATTCTTCAAATTGTCTGTTGTTCATTATCACTGCCGGGAATTTCGGCGCCTAGCAACGATGTAGAATCAATCGTGCAAAGGGGCCTAAAGCTCTGAATCGTTTGCGCTTACTTTAACTTGTTGATTAAGTTGGGGGAGTCCCCGAACACGTTACTCTTATGTTCTGTCAAGTCTGTCATCAGCAAATGCTGTTATTATAAAATGTATATGAGCAGGTATTTAATAGGAGTGTAATATTTTATCCAATTGTATTATTATAATATGACACAGCAATCGGCGAAAAGGAATCTGAAGAGCAAGAGGCCGGGGAGGAGGAAGACGAAATGGAATGCATTGCAGGAAGTGGGTGGTGGTGGGGTTGCAACGTGTGCTGGTGTGGGGCAGGCGGGAGTGCGAGGTGCACGAGGGTGTGGTGCGGGGTGGAGGATTGCGCGGGCAGAGGTGCGGTTTGCCGCGGTGATGAGGTTTGCGTACCAGTGGCGGGTGCGTTGTGTCTGCGGCAACCGTGCGGCGCGCCCGCCGAGTGTCGCAGAGTGACCGGCCGCCGCGTCGAACCTCCCGCGCTGCCCGCGCCCGCCGCCTGTTGGCCTGGAGCGATCCCCTCGCCCGCTCATTCGCGCTGCGTGTTAGCCGAGCTGCAATTGGCGCGCGAGTTGATCTCCGCAGGCGCTCACGTGGAGTCTGCGTGCGCTCGCCTCAGACGCGCCCTGTCCGCCACTCTGGCGGGAGACGTCCGGGCGACGCGACACGAGCTCGTGCTGTTGTGCGACCTGTCGCAAGTGGACGACGACACCGTCGATATCGCTCTCGTGAGTATCAAAGAAACCGCTCAATCGATGTCGTATGTCCGCTCACGTGACATATAACTTATGGCATCAATATGTTGCAGTGGGTGTCCGATGACGAGGGTACAGCGCAGTCCGCGGCGATGGCGACGCGGCTGCTGGCGGAGGCGATGCGAGCGCTCGGCGAGCTGGTGTCGCGGCGGCGGGCTAACGGCGGATGTCCGCTGCTGACGGCGGCTCTGCGGCTTCGAGTGCGGCCCCCCGCAACTCCACCCGCCGCCTCGTCTTCGACCGCAGTGATAGCCGTCGCAGTGTTGGTGCCATCGCTGTGTCTGGTGGGGGCTGCCGCCGCGCTCCTGGCGTTTCGCCGGCGGAGAGCGCGTGCCGCGGCGCGCGAGAGAGAGCGGGACAACAAGACCAACAACCTGCAGAATGAGGAGAACTTGCGCCGCTACTCGCGGCCTCCTCCCGCAGGCTCGCCGCAACCGCAACCCATGCAACATAACTTCAAGCCGCAAAACAACGCGGACAAGCCGTGCTGCCACCGCGACTCGCTGACGGTCGTCGTGTGACACTAAGTGTGATACTAAGTTTAAGTGGTGAGACGCCATTGTCGCGCGAACTCTCTTTTATGTAATGATTTTGTAAATAGCAATTCTATGTAAATATTGTAATTAAGATTTTTTATTAGCAGACGAACAAAATTAATAAAGTTATTATTATGTTTTTTTTGTTTTCTTTTTTATTCCATAAATGTATATATAATATATGAAAGGTGGACTCGAAGCCAACCTTTGTGTTGTTTCTTTGTCTCGCCCTTCTGACCTTCAACAATATGTCATTGACCTTAGATTCATGAATTGTCTTTGCCGACAATTACATCTACACTTTTATTTGACACATTTATTGATTTGATTTATTTATTGTGACACGACATTTGACCTCGACCCACTCTGATGATAAGCAAGAGGAGGTCCAAAAATGCCATCGCACAAGCAAAATGCAGCAATTACAAATTGTTACATAATTATCTTGTTTCTTCAAACCATCAATTCCTATTTAAAACGAAAATATTCTAAATCATACACAAACGATTTATTATTATTATTAAAAGCTATATATTAAATATATATATATACACACACCAGAGTGATGATAGTTTCTGGCGCAAATGATACTTATTAGGAGCGAAAACACGTTGCTTTCAAACACTATCTGATAGACCATTGAATCACCAAAACAATGGAGATTAATTCGCTTGTTTGCTGAGTTTTTCACTAATAACCAGTGACAATATAAGTGTTGTACAATCTGACATAAACATATGTAAAGACAGCGCCTGATTTTGTTGATGTCATTATAGAGCTTTGGCAATCGAACACCATCAGGCGCCTGATGCCATTGTCAATTGATGTTAAATCGCTGCAGTATTACATGAGATGGGCGATTTCCATTTAAGGCATTTCGCCGCAAGAACTGAACACAACCCGATGCGTTGAAAAGATCAGTGCCATTCTCAACTGGGTGCCAGCTTTACAGACTGCTGGCGCCTGATTTTAAATGCCATCTAGCTTCGGCTGTTCATGTAAATTGCCGCCGATTAAAATGAGATCGGCAATTTATATTTACGGCACAACGCAGAACGAAGCGAGCACAACTTGATGGGACAAATAGTGAAGTTCAATTTAACACTTTGGGTGCCAACTTCACAGACCCTGAGACCTCGCAGCCCTGCCGCCACGGAGGGGAGTGCCGCGACTTGCTCGACGACTTCCGCTGCATCTGCCCCGCGGGCTACTCCGGAGACCTGTGCGAGGTATCACCCACCCACTCACTCACTCACTCTGGTGCTTGGACTAATTATTGTAATATGCACTAACTGTTCCTGGTGGCTTCTTGTTCTAGCTCAGCGCAATGCGATGCACGGGGAGGTACTGTCAGGTGAGGGTGTGTGCGTGTGTTCAACTTCGATTTAGTCACAATCTGCACAGACGTGCAGAACTATGCCGGCCATTTTCAATGGTACTCATGAATGCGTAATGATGTTTCTTTGATGGCCAATTCTATGACGATTCCCTAAAGATATCCCTAAATGTGGTGCTTGGCGAAAACTCCAGAACGGTTGGACTGATTTGGCTTATTTTGGTTTTGAAATATAATAATAATAATCGTTTATTATATTAATTGGTGTGGAAAGCCTATATACAATTTAGTAATAAATATAATTTTGACAAAATAGTGATATTTAAGTGAACATATATTAAACGTTGTGGATAGGAACGATAGGCTGATTACTTATGTCGCCCCTGCCACTGCACTAGGCGGACCTGTGTTGCAGTGACTGGTAGGATTGTGTAAGTTAGTTAAATAAATAAAATATAAATAATAAATAAATAAATAAATAAATAATATCTGTAGAAGACCAAGGAAGGAACAAGAGATAGAACTGTAGTGCTTTAACTAAAGCCTTTTGCTGTGCCGTTATCAAATTGAAAAATGGGCGTATCTGATCATGCGCCATCATGAATCCTCTCAGATCAGCAAATCAACAACAGATAGTGCCATAGTGCTTTAAGTAAAATTGTTACTATGAGCCATTAGCTGTGCCGTTATCAAATTGAAGACCTGGAGTATGCACCATGCAGATGCAAGGAATATAACTTTGAAGCCATGACTAATGTTGTTTCTTACTATAAGGCTGGTGAAATGACTAAAGTGGTTTTAGTGGTTTCGGGGGTTTCTTTAAAATTTCAATTTTGGTTTTTATTATGTATTTTCTGCTAATATTCAGTTATTGAATATATATCACACTATTTAATTCTGAGGCGGTTATAATAATACTAATACAATACTTTTGCTTTTATTTATTTTGGTTAATTAATTTAAGTCGGATAATCTATATATTATAAAGCGGTGTGTGATGAAATGGCGTTGCAGGATGACCGCGATCACTGTGCGAGCGGTCCCTGCGAGAACGGCGCCGCGTGCTACAGCGCCCAAGGGGACTATTACTGCCGGTGTGCGCCAGGGTTCAGTGGCAGACATTGCGAACAAAGAACAGCGGGGACGATCTCCGCGTGCGCGGCCACGCCCTGCCGCAACAATGGCACATGCATCGCCCACGGGGACGAGGACTATCAATGCAAGTGTCGCGAAGGGTGGACAGGTGAGACAGGCGGAATTGGCAACACGTCGCTGACGCCGAAGAGGTCGGACCGTACATAGATCTGTGTGTCTGTTTCAGGCAAAAGTTGTGCGACTGCGATCGTGACGACTGAAACGAGCGATTGCGGCTGCGTGAACGGTGGCGCGTGTGCGGGCGGCGCGTGCGTTTGTGCGCCAGGTTGGGGCGGGGCCAAGTGTGACGTGCGTTTGCCCGCACGGCCACCCGCCTGTCCCCCGCCGGCGACGCTCGCCCGCCCTCCGGGCCTCTCCGTGCGGTGCGTTTGTCGCGCGACAGATGCGCGGCAACAACGCCGCTGCCTCGAATGTGAGTGTAACACATGTTTAGCCGCCAATTATTCTTCAAATTGTCTGTTGTTCATTATCACTGCCGGGAATTTCGGCGCCTAGCAACGATGTAGAATCAATCGTGCAAAGGGGCCTAAAGCTCTGAATCGTTTGCGCTTACTTTAACTTGTTGATTAAGTTGGGGGAGTCCCCGAACACGTTACTCTTATGTTCTGTCAAGTCTGTCATCAGCAAATGCTGTTATTATAAAATGTATATGAGCAGGTATTTAATAGGAGTGTAATATTTTATCCAATTGTATTATTATAATATGACACAGCAATCGGCGAAAAGGAATCTGAAGAGCAAGAGGCCGGGGAGGAGGAAGACGAAATGGAATGCATTGCAGGAAGTGGGTGGTGGTGGGGTTGCAACGTGTGCTGGTGTGGGGCAGGCGGGAGTGCGAGGTGCACGAGGGTGTGGTGCGGGGTGGAGGATTGCGCGGGCAGAGGTGCGGTTTGCCGCGGTGATGAGGTTTGCGTACCAGTGGCGGGTGCGTTGTGTCTGCGGCAACCGTGCGGCGCGCCCGCCGAGTGTCGCAGAGTGACCGGCCGCCGCGTCGAACCTCCCGCGCTGCCCGCGCCCGCCGCCTGTTGGCCTGGAGCGATCCCCTCGCCCGCTCATTCGCGCTGCGTGTTAGCCGAGCTGCAATTGGCGCGCGAGTTGATCTCCGCAGGCGCTCACGTGGAGTCTGCGTGCGCTCGCCTCAGACGCGCCCTGTCCGCCACTCTGGCGGGAGACGTCCGGGCGACGCGACACGAGCTCGTGCTGTTGTGCGACCTGTCGCAAGTGGACGACGACACCGTCGATATCGCTCTCGTGAGTATCAAAGAAACCGCTCAATCGATGTCGTATGTCCGCTCACGTGACATATAACTTATGGCATCAATATGTTGCAGTGGGTGTCCGATGACGAGGGTACAGCGCAGTCCGCGGCGATGGCGACGCGGCTGCTGGCGGAGGCGATGCGAGCGCTCGGCGAGCTGGTGTCGCGGCGGCGGGCTAACGGCGGATGTCCGCTGCTGACGGCGGCTCTGCGGCTTCGAGTGCGGCCCCCCGCAACTCCACCCGCCGCCTCGTCTTCGACCGCAGTGATAGCCGTCGCAGTGTTGGTGCCATCGCTGTGTCTGGTGGGGGCTGCCGCCGCGCTCCTGGCGTTTCGCCGGCGGAGAGCGCGTGCCGCGGCGCGCGAGAGAGAGCGGGACAACAAGACCAACAACCTGCAGAATGAGGAGAACTTGCGCCGCTACTCGCGGCCTCCTCCCGCAGGCTCGCCGCAACCGCAACCCATGCAACATAACTTCAAGCCGCAAAACAACGCGGACAAGCCGTGCTGCCACCGCGACTCGCTGACGGTCGTCGTGTGACACTAAGTGTGATACTAAGTTTAAGTGGTGAGACGCCATTGTCGCGCGAACTCTCTTTTATGTAATGATTTTGTAAATAGCAATTCTATGTAAATATTGTAATTAAGATTTTTTATTAGCAGACGAACAAAATTAATAAAGTTATTATTATGTTTTTTTTGTTTTCTTTTTTATTCCATAAATGTATATATAATATATGAAAGGTGGACTCGAAGCCAACCTTTGTGTTGTTTCTTTGTCTCGCCCTTCTGACCTTCAACAATATGTCATTGACCTTAGATTCATGAATTGTCTTTGCCGACAATTACATCTACACTTTTATTTGACACATTTATTGATTTGATTTATTTATTGTGACACGACATTTGACCTCGACCCACTCTGATGATAAGCAAGAGGAGGTCCAAAAATGCCATCGCACAAGCAAAATGCAGCAATTACAAATTGTTACATAATTATCTTGTTTCTTCAAACCATCAATTCCTATTTAAAACGAAAATATTCTAAATCATACACAAACGATTTATTATTATTATTAAAAGCTATATATTAAATATATATATATATACACACACCAGAGTGATGATAGTTTCTGGCGCAAATGATACTTATTAGGAGCGAAAACACGTTGCTTTCAAACACTATCTGATAGACCATTGAATCACCAAAACAATGGAGATTAATTCGCTTGTTTGCTGAGTTTTTCACTAATAACCAGTGACAATATAAGTGTTGTACAATCTGACATAAACATATGTAAAGACAGCGCCTGATTTTGTTGATGTCATTATAGAGCTTTGGCAATCGAACACCATCAGGCGCCTGATGCCATTGTCAATTGATGTTAAATCGCTGCAGTATTACATGAGATGGGCGATTTCCATTTAAGGCATTTCGCCGCAAGAACTGAACACAACCCGATGCGTTGAAAAGATCAGTGCCATTCTCAACTGGGTGCCAGCTTTACAGACTGCTGGCGCCTGATTTTAAATGCCATCTAGCTTCGGCTGTTCATGTAAATTGCCGCCGATTAAAATGAGATCGGCAATTTATATTTACGGCACAACGCAGAACGAAGCGAGCACAACTTGATGGGACAAATAGTGAAGTTCAATTTAACACTTTGGGTGCCAACTTCACAGACCCTGAGACCTCGCAGCCCTGCCGCCACGGAGGGGAGTGCCGCGACTTGCTCGACGACTTCCGCTGCATCTGCCCCGCGGGCTACTCCGGAGACCTGTGCGAGGTATCACCCACCCACTCACTCACTCACTCTGGTGCTTGGACTAATTATTGTAATATGCACTAACTGTTCCTGGTGGCTTCTTGTTCTAGCTCAGCGCAATGCGATGCACGGGGAGGTACTGTCAGGTGAGGGTGTGTGCGTGTGTTCAACTTCGATTTAGTCACAATCTGCACAGACGTGCAGAACTATGCCGGCCATTTTCAATGGTACTCATGAATGCGTAATGATGTTTCTTTGATGGCCAATTCTATGACGATTCCCTAAAGATATCCCTAAATGTGGTGCTTGGCGAAAACTCCAGAACGGTTGGACTGATTTGGCTTATTTTGGTTTTGAAATATAATAATAATAATCGTTTATTATATTAATTGGTGTGGAAAGCCTATATACAATTTAGTAATAAATATAATTTTGACAAAATAGTGATATTTAAGTGAACATATATTAAACGTTGTGGATAGGAACGATAGGCTGATTACTTATGTCGCCCCTGCCACTGCACTAGGCGGACCTGTGTTGCAGTGACTGGTAGGATTGTGTAAGTTAGTTAAATAAATAAAATATAAATAATAAATAAATAAATAAATAAATAATATCTGTAGAAGACCAAGGAAGGAACAAGAGATAGAACTGTAGTGCTTTAACTAAAGCCTTTTGCTGTGCCGTTATCAAATTGAAAAATGGGCGTATCTGATCATGCGCCATCATGAATCCTCTCAGATCAGCAAATCAACAACAGATAGTGCCATAGTGCTTTAAGTAAAATTGTTACTATGAGCCATTAGCTGTGCCGTTATCAAATTGAAGACCTGGAGTATGCACCATGCAGATGCAAGGAATATAACTTTGAAGCCATGACTAATGTTGTTTCTTACTATAAGGCTGGTGAAATGACTAAAGTGGTTTTAGTGGTTTCGGGGGTTTCTTTAAAATTTCAATTTTGGTTTTTATTATGTATTTTCTGCTAATATTCAGTTATTGAATATATATCACACTATTTAATTCTGAGGCGGTTATAATAATACTAATACAATACTTTTGCTTTTATTTATTTTGGTTAATTAATTTAAGTCGGATAATCTATATATTATAAAGCGGTGTGTGATGAAATGGCGTTGCAGGATGACCGCGATCACTGTGCGAGCGGTCCCTGCGAGAACGGCGCCGCGTGCTACAGCGCCCAAGGGGACTATTACTGCCGGTGTGCGCCAGGGTTCAGTGGCAGACATTGCGAACAAAGAACAGCGGGGACGATCTCCGCGTGCGCGGCCACGCCCTGCCGCAACAATGGCACATGCATCGCCCACGGGGACGAGGACTATCAATGCAAGTGTCGCGAAGGGTGGACAGGTGAGACAGGCGGAATTGGCAACACGTCGCTGACGCCGAAGAGGTCGGACCGTACATAGATCTGTGTGTCTGTTTCAGGCAAAAGTTGTGCGACTGCGATCGTGACGACTGAAACGAGCGATTGCGGCTGCGTGAACGGTGGCGCGTGTGCGGGCGGCGCGTGCGTTTGTGCGCCAGGTTGGGGCGGGGCCAAGTGTGACGTGCGTTTGCCCGCACGGCCACCCGCCTGTCCCCCGCCGGCGACGCTCGCCCGCCCTCCGGGCCTCTCCGTGCGGTGCGTTTGTCGCGCGACAGATGCGCGGCAACAACGCCGCTGCCTCGAATGTGAGTGTAACACATGTTTAGCCGCCAATTATTCTTCAAATTGTCTGTTGTTCATTATCACTGCCGGGAATTTCGGCGCCTAGCAACGATGTAGAATCAATCGTGCAAAGGGGCCTAAAGCTCTGAATCGTTTGCGCTTACTTTAACTTGTTGATTAAGTTGGGGGAGTCCCCGAACACGTTACTCTTATGTTCTGTCAAGTCTGTCATCAGCAAATGCTGTTATTATAAAATGTATATGAGCAGGTATTTAATAGGAGTGTAATATTTTATCCAATTGTATTATTATAATATGACACAGCAATCGGCGAAAAGGAATCTGAAGAGCAAGAGGCCGGGGAGGAGGAAGACGAAATGGAATGCATTGCAGGAAGTGGGTGGTGGTGGGGTTGCAACGTGTGCTGGTGTGGGGCAGGCGGGAGTGCGAGGTGCACGAGGGTGTGGTGCGGGGTGGAGGATTGCGCGGGCAGAGGTGCGGTTTGCCGCGGTGATGAGGTTTGCGTACCAGTGGCGGGTGCGTTGTGTCTGCGGCAACCGTGCGGCGCGCCCGCCGAGTGTCGCAGAGTGACCGGCCGCCGCGTCGAACCTCCCGCGCTGCCCGCGCCCGCCGCCTGTTGGCCTGGAGCGATCCCCTCGCCCGCTCATTCGCGCTGCGTGTTAGCCGAGCTGCAATTGGCGCGCGAGTTGATCTCCGCAGGCGCTCACGTGGAGTCTGCGTGCGCTCGCCTCAGACGCGCCCTGTCCGCCACTCTGGCGGGAGACGTCCGGGCGACGCGACACGAGCTCGTGCTGTTGTGCGACCTGTCGCAAGTGGACGACGACACCGTCGATATCGCTCTCGTGAGTATCAAAGAAACCGCTCAATCGATGTCGTATGTCCGCTCACGTGACATATAACTTATGGCATCAATATGTTGCAGTGGGTGTCCGATGACGAGGGTACAGCGCAGTCCGCGGCGATGGCGACGCGGCTGCTGGCGGAGGCGATGCGAGCGCTCGGCGAGCTGGTGTCGCGGCGGCGGGCTAACGGCGGATGTCCGCTGCTGACGGCGGCTCTGCGGCTTCGAGTGCGGCCCCCCGCAACTCCACCCGCCGCCTCGTCTTCGACCGCAGTGATAGCCGTCGCAGTGTTGGTGCCATCGCTGTGTCTGGTGGGGGCTGCCGCCGCGCTCCTGGCGTTTCGCCGGCGGAGAGCGCGTGCCGCGGCGCGCGAGAGAGAGCGGGACAACAAGACCAACAACCTGCAGAATGAGGAGAACTTGCGCCGCTACTCGCGGCCTCCTCCCGCAGGCTCGCCGCAACCGCAACCCATGCAACATAACTTCAAGCCGCAAAACAACGCGGACAAGCCGTGCTGCCACCGCGACTCGCTGACGGTCGTCGTGTGACACTAAGTGTGATACTAAGTTTAAGTGGTGAGACGCCATTGTCGCGCGAACTCTCTTTTATGTAATGATTTTGTAAATAGCAATTCTATGTAAATATTGTAATTAAGATTTTTTATTAGCAGACGAACAAAATTAATAAAGTTATTATTATGTTTTTTTTGTTTTCTTTTTTATTCCATAAATGTATATATAATATATGAAAGGTGGACTCGAAGCCAACCTTTGTGTTGTTTCTTTGTCTCGCCCTTCTGACCTTCAACAATATGTCATTGACCTTAGATTCATGAATTGTCTTTGCCGACAATTACATCTACACTTTTATTTGACACATTTATTGATTTGATTTATTTATTGTGACACGACATTTGACCTCGACCCACTCTGATGATAAGCAAGAGGAGGTCCAAAAATGCCATCGCACAAGCAAAATGCAGCAATTACAAATTGTTACATAATTATCTTGTTTCTTCAAACCATCAATTCCTATTTAAAACGAAAATATTCTAAATCATACACAAACGATTTATTATTATTATTAAAAGCTATATATTAAATATATATATATATACACACACCAGAGTGATGATAGTTTCTGGCGCAAATGATACTTATTAGGAGCGAAAACACGTTGCTTTCAAACACTATCTGATAGACCATTGAATCACCAAAACAATGGAGATTAATTCGCTTGTTTGCTGAGTTTTTCACTAATAACCAGTGACAATATAAGTGTTGTACAATCTGACATAAACATATGTAAAGACAGCGCCTGATTTTGTTGATGTCATTATAGAGCTTTGGCAATCGAACACCATCAGGCGCCTGATGCCATTGTCAATTGATGTTAAATCGCTGCAGTATTACATGAGATGGGCGATTTCCATTTAAGGCATTTCGCCGCAAGAACTGAACACAACCCGATGCGTTGAAAAGATCAGTGCCATTCTCAACTGGGTGCCAGCTTTACAGACTGCTGGCGCCTGATTTTAAATGCCATCTAGCTTCGGCTGTTCATGTAAATTGCCGCCGATTAAAATGAGATCGGCAATTTATATTTACGGCACAACGCAGAACGAAGCGAGCACAACTTGATGGGACAAATAGTGAAGTTCAATTTAACACTTTGGGTGCCAACTTCACAGACCCTGAGACCTCGCAGCCCTGCCGCCACGGAGGGGAGTGCCGCGACTTGCTCGACGACTTCCGCTGCATCTGCCCCGCGGGCTACTCCGGAGACCTGTGCGAGGTATCACCCACCCACTCACTCACTCACTCTGGTGCTTGGACTAATTATTGTAATATGCACTAACTGTTCCTGGTGGCTTCTTGTTCTAGCTCAGCGCAATGCGATGCACGGGGAGGTACTGTCAGGTGAGGGTGTGTGCGTGTGTTCAACTTCGATTTAGTCACAATCTGCACAGACGTGCAGAACTATGCCGGCCATTTTCAATGGTACTCATGAATGCGTAATGATGTTTCTTTGATGGCCAATTCTATGACGATTCCCTAAAGATATCCCTAAATGTGGTGCTTGGCGAAAACTCCAGAACGGTTGGACTGATTTGGCTTATTTTGGTTTTGAAATATAATAATAATAATCGTTTATTATATTAATTGGTGTGGAAAGCCTATATACAATTTAGTAATAAATATAATTTTGACAAAATAGTGATATTTAAGTGAACATATATTAAACGTTGTGGATAGGAACGATAGGCTGATTACTTATGTCGCCCCTGCCACTGCACTAGGCGGACCTGTGTTGCAGTGACTGGTAGGATTGTGTAAGTTAGTTAAATAAATAAAATATAAATAATAAATAAATAAATAAATAAATAATATCTGTAGAAGACCAAGGAAGGAACAAGAGATAGAACTGTAGTGCTTTAACTAAAGCCTTTTGCTGTGCCGTTATCAAATTGAAAAATGGGCGTATCTGATCATGCGCCATCATGAATCCTCTCAGATCAGCAAATCAACAACAGATAGTGCCATAGTGCTTTAAGTAAAATTGTTACTATGAGCCATTAGCTGTGCCGTTATCAAATTGAAGACCTGGAGTATGCACCATGCAGATGCAAGGAATATAACTTTGAAGCCATGACTAATGTTGTTTCTTACTATAAGGCTGGTGAAATGACTAAAGTGGTTTTAGTGGTTTCGGGGGTTTCTTTAAAATTTCAATTTTGGTTTTTATTATGTATTTTCTGCTAATATTCAGTTATTGAATATATATCACACTATTTAATTCTGAGGCGGTTATAATAATACTAATACAATACTTTTGCTTTTATTTATTTTGGTTAATTAATTTAAGTCGGATAATCTATATATTATAAAGCGGTGTGTGATGAAATGGCGTTGCAGGATGACCGCGATCACTGTGCGAGCGGTCCCTGCGAGAACGGCGCCGCGTGCTACAGCGCCCAAGGGGACTATTACTGCCGGTGTGCGCCAGGGTTCAGTGGCAGACATTGCGAACAAAGAACAGCGGGGACGATCTCCGCGTGCGCGGCCACGCCCTGCCGCAACAATGGCACATGCATCGCCCACGGGGACGAGGACTATCAATGCAAGTGTCGCGAAGGGTGGACAGGTGAGACAGGCGGAATTGGCAACACGTCGCTGACGCCGAAGAGGTCGGACCGTACATAGATCTGTGTGTCTGTTTCAGGCAAAAGTTGTGCGACTGCGATCGTGACGACTGAAACGAGCGATTGCGGCTGCGTGAACGGTGGCGCGTGTGCGGGCGGCGCGTGCGTTTGTGCGCCAGGTTGGGGCGGGGCCAAGTGTGACGTGCGTTTGCCCGCACGGCCACCCGCCTGTCCCCCGCCGGCGACGCTCGCCCGCCCTCCGGGCCTCTCCGTGCGGTGCGTTTGTCGCGCGACAGATGCGCGGCAACAACGCCGCTGCCTCGAATGTGAGTGTAACACATGTTTAGCCGCCAATTATTCTTCAAATTGTCTGTTGTTCATTATCACTGCCGGGAATTTCGGCGCCTAGCAACGATGTAGAATCAATCGTGCAAAGGGGCCTAAAGCTCTGAATCGTTTGCGCTTACTTTAACTTGTTGATTAAGTTGGGGGAGTCCCCGAACACGTTACTCTTATGTTCTGTCAAGTCTGTCATCAGCAAATGCTGTTATTATAAAATGTATATGAGCAGGTATTTAATAGGAGTGTAATATTTTATCCAATTGTATTATTATAATATGACACAGCAATCGGCGAAAAGGAATCTGAAGAGCAAGAGGCCGGGGAGGAGGAAGACGAAATGGAATGCATTGCAGGAAGTGGGTGGTGGTGGGGTTGCAACGTGTGCTGGTGTGGGGCAGGCGGGAGTGCGAGGTGCACGAGGGTGTGGTGCGGGGTGGAGGATTGCGCGGGCAGAGGTGCGGTTTGCCGCGGTGATGAGGTTTGCGTACCAGTGGCGGGTGCGTTGTGTCTGCGGCAACCGTGCGGCGCGCCCGCCGAGTGTCGCAGAGTGACCGGCCGCCGCGTCGAACCTCCCGCGCTGCCCGCGCCCGCCGCCTGTTGGCCTGGAGCGATCCCCTCGCCCGCTCATTCGCGCTGCGTGTTAGCCGAGCTGCAATTGGCGCGCGAGTTGATCTCCGCAGGCGCTCACGTGGAGTCTGCGTGCGCTCGCCTCAGACGCGCCCTGTCCGCCACTCTGGCGGGAGACGTCCGGGCGACGCGACACGAGCTCGTGCTGTTGTGCGACCTGTCGCAAGTGGACGACGACACCGTCGATATCGCTCTCGTGAGTATCAAAGAAACCGCTCAATCGATGTCGTATGTCCGCTCACGTGACATATAACTTATGGCATCAATATGTTGCAGTGGGTGTCCGATGACGAGGGTACAGCGCAGTCCGCGGCGATGGCGACGCGGCTGCTGGCGGAGGCGATGCGAGCGCTCGGCGAGCTGGTGTCGCGGCGGCGGGCTAACGGCGGATGTCCGCTGCTGACGGCGGCTCTGCGGCTTCGAGTGCGGCCCCCCGCAACTCCACCCGCCGCCTCGTCTTCGACCGCAGTGATAGCCGTCGCAGTGTTGGTGCCATCGCTGTGTCTGGTGGGGGCTGCCGCCGCGCTCCTGGCGTTTCGCCGGCGGAGAGCGCGTGCCGCGGCGCGCGAGAGAGAGCGGGACAACAAGACCAACAACCTGCAGAATGAGGAGAACTTGCGCCGCTACTCGCGGCCTCCTCCCGCAGGCTCGCCGCAACCGCAACCCATGCAACATAACTTCAAGCCGCAAAACAACGCGGACAAGCCGTGCTGCCACCGCGACTCGCTGACGGTCGTCGTGTGACACTAAGTGTGATACTAAGTTTAAGTGGTGAGACGCCATTGTCGCGCGAACTCTCTTTTATGTAATGATTTTGTAAATAGCAATTCTATGTAAATATTGTAATTAAGATTTTTTATTAGCAGACGAACAAAATTAATAAAGTTATTATTATGTTTTTTTTGTTTTCTTTTTTATTCCATAAATGTATATATAATATATGAAAGGTGGACTCGAAGCCAACCTTTGTGTTGTTTCTTTGTCTCGCCCTTCTGACCTTCAACAATATGTCATTGACCTTAGATTCATGAATTGTCTTTGCCGACAATTACATCTACACTTTTATTTGACACATTTATTGATTTGATTTATTTATTGTGACACGACATTTGACCTCGACCCACTCTGATGATAAGCAAGAGGAGGTCCAAAAATGCCATCGCACAAGCAAAATGCAGCAATTACAAATTGTTACATAATTATCTTGTTTCTTCAAACCATCAATTCCTATTTAAAACGAAAATATTCTAAATCATACACAAACGATTTATTATTATTATTAAAAGCTATATATTAAATATATATATATATACACACACCAGAGTGATGATAGTTTCTGGCGCAAATGATACTTATTAGGAGCGAAAACACGTTGCTTTCAAACACTATCTGATAGACCATTGAATCACCAAAACAATGGAGATTAATTCGCTTGTTTGCTGAGTTTTTCACTAATAACCAGTGACAATATAAGTGTTGTACAATCTGACATAAACATATGTAAAGACAGCGCCTGATTTTGTTGATGTCATTATAGAGCTTTGGCAATCGAACACCATCAGGCGCCTGATGCCATTGTCAATTGATGTTAAATCGCTGCAGTATTACATGAGATGGGCGATTTCCATTTAAGGCATTTCGCCGCAAGAACTGAACACAACCCGATGCGTTGAAAAGATCAGTGCCATTCTCAACTGGGTGCCAGCTTTACAGACTGCTGGCGCCTGATTTTAAATGCCATCTAGCTTCGGCTGTTCATGTAAATTGCCGCCGATTAAAATGAGATCGGCAATTTATATTTACGGCACAACGCAGAACGAAGCGAGCACAACTTGATGGGACAAATAGTGAAGTTCAATTTAACACTTTGGGTGCCAACTTCACAGACCCTGAGACCTCGCAGCCCTGCCGCCACGGAGGGGAGTGCCGCGACTTGCTCGACGACTTCCGCTGCATCTGCCCCGCGGGCTACTCCGGAGACCTGTGCGAGGTATCACCCACCCACTCACTCACTCACTCTGGTGCTTGGACTAATTATTGTAATATGCACTAACTGTTCCTGGTGGCTTCTTGTTCTAGCTCAGCGCAATGCGATGCACGGGGAGGTACTGTCAGGTGAGGGTGTGTGCGTGTGTTCAACTTCGATTTAGTCACAATCTGCACAGACGTGCAGAACTATGCCGGCCATTTTCAATGGTACTCATGAATGCGTAATGATGTTTCTTTGATGGCCAATTCTATGACGATTCCCTAAAGATATCCCTAAATGTGGTGCTTGGCGAAAACTCCAGAACGGTTGGACTGATTTGGCTTATTTTGGTTTTGAAATATAATAATAATAATCGTTTATTATATTAATTGGTGTGGAAAGCCTATATACAATTTAGTAATAAATATAATTTTGACAAAATAGTGATATTTAAGTGAACATATATTAAACGTTGTGGATAGGAACGATAGGCTGATTACTTATGTCGCCCCTGCCACTGCACTAGGCGGACCTGTGTTGCAGTGACTGGTAGGATTGTGTAAGTTAGTTAAATAAATAAAATATAAATAATAAATAAATAAATAAATAAATAATATCTGTAGAAGACCAAGGAAGGAACAAGAGATAGAACTGTAGTGCTTTAACTAAAGCCTTTTGCTGTGCCGTTATCAAATTGAAAAATGGGCGTATCTGATCATGCGCCATCATGAATCCTCTCAGATCAGCAAATCAACAACAGATAGTGCCATAGTGCTTTAAGTAAAATTGTTACTATGAGCCATTAGCTGTGCCGTTATCAAATTGAAGACCTGGAGTATGCACCATGCAGATGCAAGGAATATAACTTTGAAGCCATGACTAATGTTGTTTCTTACTATAAGGCTGGTGAAATGACTAAAGTGGTTTTAGTGGTTTCGGGGGTTTCTTTAAAATTTCAATTTTGGTTTTTATTATGTATTTTCTGCTAATATTCAGTTATTGAATATATATCACACTATTTAATTCTGAGGCGGTTATAATAATACTAATACAATACTTTTGCTTTTATTTATTTTGGTTAATTAATTTAAGTCGGATAATCTATATATTATAAAGCGGTGTGTGATGAAATGGCGTTGCAGGATGACCGCGATCACTGTGCGAGCGGTCCCTGCGAGAACGGCGCCGCGTGCTACAGCGCCCAAGGGGACTATTACTGCCGGTGTGCGCCAGGGTTCAGTGGCAGACATTGCGAACAAAGAACAGCGGGGACGATCTCCGCGTGCGCGGCCACGCCCTGCCGCAACAATGGCACATGCATCGCCCACGGGGACGAGGACTATCAATGCAAGTGTCGCGAAGGGTGGACAGGTGAGACAGGCGGAATTGGCAACACGTCGCTGACGCCGAAGAGGTCGGACCGTACATAGATCTGTGTGTCTGTTTCAGGCAAAAGTTGTGCGACTGCGATCGTGACGACTGAAACGAGCGATTGCGGCTGCGTGAACGGTGGCGCGTGTGCGGGCGGCGCGTGCGTTTGTGCGCCAGGTTGGGGCGGGGCCAAGTGTGACGTGCGTTTGCCCGCACGGCCACCCGCCTGTCCCCCGCCGGCGACGCTCGCCCGCCCTCCGGGCCTCTCCGTGCGGTGCGTTTGTCGCGCGACAGATGCGCGGCAACAACGCCGCTGCCTCGAATGTGAGTGTAACACATGTTTAGCCGCCAATTATTCTTCAAATTGTCTGTTGTTCATTATCACTGCCGGGAATTTCGGCGCCTAGCAACGATGTAGAATCAATCGTGCAAAGGGGCCTAAAGCTCTGAATCGTTTGCGCTTACTTTAACTTGTTGATTAAGTTGGGGGAGTCCCCGAACACGTTACTCTTATGTTCTGTCAAGTCTGTCATCAGCAAATGCTGTTATTATAAAATGTATATGAGCAGGTATTTAATAGGAGTGTAATATTTTATCCAATTGTATTATTATAATATGACACAGCAATCGGCGAAAAGGAATCTGAAGAGCAAGAGGCCGGGGAGGAGGAAGACGAAATGGAATGCATTGCAGGAAGTGGGTGGTGGTGGGGTTGCAACGTGTGCTGGTGTGGGGCAGGCGGGAGTGCGAGGTGCACGAGGGTGTGGTGCGGGGTGGAGGATTGCGCGGGCAGAGGTGCGGTTTGCCGCGGTGATGAGGTTTGCGTACCAGTGGCGGGTGCGTTGTGTCTGCGGCAACCGTGCGGCGCGCCGCCGAGTGTCGCAGAGTGACCGGCCGCCGCGTCGAACCTCCCGCGCTGCCCGCGCCCGCCGCCTGTTGGCCTGGAGCGATCCCCTCGCCCGCTCATTCGCGCTGCGTGTTAGCCGAGCTGCAATTGGCGCGCGAGTTGATCTCCGCAGGCGCTCACGTGGAGTCTGCGTGCGCTCGCCTCAGACGCGCCCTGTCCGCCACTCTGGCGGGAGACGTCCGGGCGACGCGACACGAGCTCGTGCTGTTGTGCGACCTGTCGCAAGTGGACGACGACACCGTCGATATCGCTCTCGTGAGTATCAAAGAAACCGCTCAATCGATGTCGTATGTCCGCTCACGTGACATATAACTTATGGCATCAATATGTTGCAGTGGGTGTCCGATGACGAGGGTACAGCGCAGTCCGCGGCGATGGCGACGCGGCTGCTGGCGGAGGCGATGCGAGCGCTCGGCGAGCTGGTGTCGCGGCGGCGGGCTAACGGCGGATGTCCGCTGCTGACGGCGGCTCTGCGGCTTCGAGTGCGGCCCCCGCAACTCCACCCGCCGCCTCGTCTTCGACCGCAGTGATAGCCGTCGCAGTGTTGGTGCCATCGCTGTGTCTGGTGGGGGCTGCCGCCGCGCTCCTGGCGTTTCGCCGGCGGAGAGCGCGTGCCGCGGCGCGCGAGAGAGAGCGGGACAACAAGACCAACAACCTGCAGAATGAGGAGAACTTGCGCCGCTACTCGCGGCCTCCTCCCGCAGGCTCGCCGCAACCGCAACCCATGCAACATAACTTCAAGCCGCAAAACAACGCGGACAAGCCGTGCTGCCACCGCGACTCGCTGACGGTCGTCGTGTGACACTAAGTGTGATACTAAGTTTAAGTGGTGAGACGCCATTGTCGCGCGAACTCTCTTTTATGTAATGATTTTGTAAATAGCAATTCTATGTAAATATTGTAATTAAGATTTTTTATTAGCAGACGAACAAAATTAATAAAGTTATTATTATGTTTTTTTGTTTTCTTTTTATTCCATAAATGTATATATAATATATGAAAGGTGGACTCGAAGCCAACCTTTGTGTTGTTTCTTTGTCTCGCCCTTCTGACCTTCAACAATATGTCATTGACCTTAGATTCATGAATTGTCTTTGCCGACAATTACATCTACACTTTTATTTGACACATTTATTGATTTGATTTATTTATTGTGACACGACATTTGACCTCGACCCACTCTGATGATAAGCAAGAGGAGGTCCAAAAATGCCATCGCACAAGCAAAATGCAGCAATTACAAATTGTTACATAATTATCTTGTTTCTTCAAACCATCAATTCCTATTTAAAACGAAATATTCTAAATCATACACAAACGATTTATTATTATTATTAAAAGCTATATATTAAATATATATATATATACACACACCAGAGTGATGATAGTTTCTGGCGCAAATGATACTTATTAGGAGCGAAAACACGTTGCTTTCAAACACTATCTGATAGACCATTGAATCACCAAAACAATGGAGATTAATTCGCTTGTTTGCTGAGTTTTTTCACTAATAACCAGTGACAATATAAGTGTTGTACAATCTGACATAAACATATGTAAAGACAGCGCCTGATTTTGTTGATGTCATTATAGAGCTTTGGCAATCGAACACCATCAGGCGCCTGATGCCATTGTCAATTGATGTTAAATCGCTGCAGTATTACATGAGATGGGCGATTTCCATTTAAGGCATTTCGCCGCAAGAACTGAACACAACCCGATGCGTTGAAAAGATCAGTGCCATTCTCAACTGGGTGCCAGCTTTACAGACTGCTGGCGCCTGATTTTAAATGCCATCTAGCTTCGGCTGTTCATGTAAATTGCCGCCGATTAAAATGAGATCGGCAATTTATATTTACGGCACAACGCAGAACGAAGCGAGCACAACTTGATGGGACAAATAGTGAAGTTCAATTTAACACTTTGGGTGCCAACTTCACAGACCCTGAGACCTCGCAGCCCTGCCGCCACGGAGGGGAGTGCCGCGACTTGCTCGACGACTTCCGCTGCATCTGCCCCGCGGGCTACTCCGGAGACCTGTGCGAGGTATCACCCACCCACTCACTCACTCACTCTGGTGCTTGGACTAATTATTGTAATATGCACTAACTGTTCCTGGTGGCTTCTTGTTCTAGCTCAGCGCAATGCGATGCACGGGGAGGTACTGTCAGGTGAGGGTGTGTGCGTGTGTTCAACTTCGATTTAGTCACAATCTGCACAGACGTGCAGAACTATGCCGGCCATTTTCAATGGTACTCATGAATGCGTAATGATGTTTCTTTGATGGCCAATTCTATGACGATTCCCTAAAGATATCCCTAAATGTGGTGCTTGGCGAAAACTCCAGAACGGTTGGACTGATTTGGCTTATTTTGGTTTTGAAATATAATAATAATAATCGTTTATTATATTAATTGGTGTGGAAAGCCTATATACAATTTAGTAATAAATATAATTTTGACAAAATAGTGATATTTAAGTGAACATATATTAAACGTTGTGGATAGGAACGATAGGCTGATTACTTATGTCGCCCCTGCCACTGCACTAGGCGGACCTGTGTTGCAGTGACTGGTAGGATTGTGTAAGTTAGTTAAATAAATAAAATATAAATAATAAATAAATAAATAAATAAATAATATCTGTAGAAGACCAAGGAAGGAACAAGAGATAGAACTGTAGTGCTTTAACTAAAGCCTTTTGCTGTGCCGTTATCAAATTGAAAAATGGGCGTATCTGATCATGCGCCATCATGAATCCTCTCAGATCAGCAAATCAACAACAGATAGTGCCATAGTGCTTTAAGTAAAATTGTTACTATGAGCCATTAGTTGTGCCGTTATCAAATTGAAGACCTGGAGTATGCACCATGCAGATGCAAGGAATATAACTTTGAAGCCATGACTAATGTTGTTTCTTACTATAAGGCTGGTGAAATGACTAAAGTGGTTTTAGTGGTTTCGGGGGTTTCTTTAAAATTTCAATTTTGGTTTTATTATGTATTTTCTGCTAATATTCAGTTATTGAATATATATCACACTATTTAATTCTGAGGCGGTTATAATAATACTAATACAATACTTTTGCTTTTATTTATTTTGGTTAATTAATTTAAGTCGGATAATCTATATATTATAAAGCGGTGTGTGATGAAATGGCGTT